>OX940730.1:20308951-21752285 GCA_954870855.1 Scutellaria minor
ATTGATCCATTAGACACTACAAGCATGATTTTCTTAAGCCATCACATTTGAGGGCAATGCCAGATATATCTCCCCATCACAGATCCCTCCCCTCCCCCACCCTCTTCTGAAATTGGGTTTTACAAATAAAGCATTCAACAAATTATTTAGGGTACATATCATTATGAAATTTGACATATTGTTGAGCATACCAATTCAATTAAAGACTTGTTAAGGTTTGCAAACTGTGGAGCCATGTGTCGATTCAACTCAGCCAACAGTGTCCGAGGTTCAGGATCCAAGTAACTAAGAAAACAGAAGAACTAATATTAGTTGACAAAAATCAAGCCAAAATAAATGTCAGACAAGCATACAACCCATGCATGCCTCCCCCAATCAAAGAATAAGAAATGGTTTCTGTAATGTAAACAACACTGACTTCTCAATGTCCCTCTTGTTTGTCACAAGGTCCATTTTGGAGAGAATATTGACATGAGGCAGCTCCAGTTGAACCATAGCAGAAAGTGAAGACATACAGCCACTTATGAACTTGGTCACGTCTGTTATAAACTGATGAACAATGACAACATAGACTTTCAGTCAAAATAAAGATGGTATGCATTGATGCATTATGCATATACATGTGCTAGAATACATGTGTAAATTACCTGTGAATCAAGTAAGTATACCGCACAGACATTGAAATTTTTACGCTTTAGATGCTCCACAAAGTTCTTAAGCACAGGTACATGGGAGAAGAGTTCTATCTGGCCTGTACATGAAAGTCAGGCATCAAAATTCCCACTCCAAAGGACAAATATAATGAGTGATTTTAATAGAGTAAAATTAAAATAGAGATATAATGCAATTTAATTGAATATGCACAACTCATGAAAAAAATAATAAGTTGGATATTATTATAGTCTTAATAGAGGTAAGCCTAATCCGTGGCTCCTAAAGCAGAAAAATAAAAGAACATGGAGTGGGCAGAGATGACCTTTTATTTGCAAGAAATCATCTCAGCAAACAGTGGCAGATTTCACATACAACATGAAAGGATAAGAGTCAAATTTAATCCCGATATAGGGAATCTTATCTCAATAAATCATTTTGCACTCTTTTCATTTTTCACTTCTAAAACATTTTTCATGTAAAATCCATCGTGTGCCGCATGGACACTCCATGACAATCAACATAAGTATATCTGTGCCTTAGATGTAGTGGAAAATGTCTGCAAACAGTCGGGTGTACCTGGGCAGTCAAAAACTAAATAATCATCGTCCAAGTAGTTATCCAACTCTTCTGTAAGCCATTCATCCATATTTTCTTCCAGGTGTATGTGTTCTAGTTAAGGCTGTACATTTGTAACATAGCAATAAAACAGATTGAGATGTTGTTAAACAGACATCTCAGTTGATCACTATAGTGAAAGACACTATGTAAACCTAGATAGCACCAAAACATTAACTAACAGTGAGAAGAAAATCCAAGAGCATCATATAATGCAAAGGATACTCCATGCAGTAAATAAGACCACCGTTTGGGCCTAACCCAAGTTCCTCCATAACATCCTCCAAAGAAATGAGTTCCCTTATATCTGAAAAGAAGAGTCCAAATTAAGGTCAAGAAGCCAATGCATCTCAGTGACAGCAAAAATTAATCAAAAAGTTTTATATACTTATACTAAAAAGCAAAACTCACCCATAGCTACAGGATAGTCAAAATTCTCCGCAGCAGGATCTAAGTTCACGATATGGATTGATCGGCCCACAGTTTCACAATGTCGGTACAAACTAGAACAGTAGGTAGACTGTAACAACCACATAGAGAGCATCTTAGTAGAGAGCATTTACTCATGCAAAAGCAACAAAAAAATGCACAAAAAAAAGACATTAAAAAGATTGAATGAGTCAGTATTTTAACCACCATTAGAGACACAAAGCATACAAAAATTTCAAATATAGAATCATATTTAAGATATAAGTTCCGATTAACAACCTTTCCACTGCCTGCAGGGCCAATGACCAGCTGTGCATAGCCCATAATAGCTTCCTCTTTGTTCCCCTACTATATATTTCTGAATATTCTTATAACCAACTGCAAATGAATGTTTAGATAAAATCCAAAGCCCTGAAGACTCCAAGAATTGCAACCAAAGCGTAAGTAGCGCACCAAACAGCACCCCCAAATAACAAGCTCAATGCATCAGTGAGGCCCATAAAGTAGTGACACCAAGAAAAAACATTACTACACCACCTTGAAAGGCCAATTATACATTAAAAAGGAAGAGTTAGATACAGTGAAATGAGAATTCAACTTATTCCATCTTCATACTAGGTCATACAAAAACATCTTGGTGAATAAACATACAAACAAATCTTGACTAAATTGAAAAATGTCATCAGTATGACCCAATTGAAACAACACAGGGAGCAAAAGATATATATAATTCGATCAGCCAATCACTGAAACCATACTCTACAAACAAACAAAAAACTAGATAATCTAAAGCTACACACACAGTTCCTCGTTCATAACTTCAACTCCAATAACAGTAATGTTCCCAATAACTACACTAATACGTCGATTTTCTCCCAGCGGTAACACTAAATAACCCAAAAAACAAAAGAGACCCTACAAAAATCTGAAAAAATAAAATAAAAAAGGAACGGAATAGGGGAAAGGTAGCAGAGAAACCCTAGGTTGTGATTATTGAAGAGAACAACAAATTGAAGATGAAGGAGAAGGTACCTATTGACGTCCGGAACTGAGGAGGACTTCTGCAACTTCTAGAGAGAATAAATGAGGCCCTTGCTTCCCTTTAAATAAAGCAAAAAAAATTCATTCATATTTTGTATTTATTTATTTATTTTGGGATGATAGACATACACACCCTAACTACACAAAAACTCAAACTTATGTGAAACGGTCTCACAGATATTTACTGTGAGATGGAGTTCCATCACCCACAAACAACATGTGAATTATGAGACGGTCTCACATATAATTATCGTGAGACGGAACATCATCACCACAAACAACATATGAATTGTAGGATTTGAATTGTGGGTTGAGCCGTCTCACACAATTTAATAATAACTATTACTAAACACTTCTCATTTAAAATAAATCAAATTTTAATATATATTAAAAGATATAAATGTCTTTACTATTTATTTAATTTTATGTATGTAAATGAAATTGTATAAATGATAATGTGGTTGGATGTGTTTAGAAATTTGATTGTCTAAAATTATTTTAAAACGAATGTGTTTAGTAGTGAGTAGGGTGTATATATTGGTATAGCCCCACCTTGAAAAAAAAAATGGTTATCCATACCCAAAAAATATATTTTCATACATTTTATATTTTACAAAATTAGGTGTGTATATATTTTTATACATTTTATATTTTACAAAATTAGGTGTGTTGAGTATTTTGTGGGGTATTTAGAGCCCAACCATTGCTCTAATTGTTTTTAATATAACTAGACTTTAAGGTTGTGTTTGGATACATAGATTTGAGGATACATTTTCAATTCATTTGTGATGTATGAATTGATATAAATTTGAAATTCATTACTTCTATTTTGAACTAATTTTTTTAGTAATGTTTGTGGAATTTGAATTCACTTAATTTAAGTGGATTTGAAATCCACCGACTTCAAATCTTGTATTTAATCTTTCAATCCAGACACAATAGATTTTGGTTATAAATATTAAACTCCATCCTATATAATAATACCTGTGCAATCTTATATAGATGTTCATATTCTAATTACAAGTTTAATCTAAGTCTGAAAAGTCTAACAATGATATACTCCATATGATTTGATGTGAATGATTAATGGAAAGATTGTACAGAATGCAGCAATTATTGCACTCTTTACATCCATTGTTATCTTAAATGAAATGAAAATAATAATAATAATAGTTTTACATTTGATCCAATATTTATTTATTTTTCAATCTCACTTCTTCATGGAAACTTACTTTCTCATAATTCATAATTCTATAAGCTCGTGTTTGTATTGAAGGATTGGAACGATTTGAAAATTTACTCATATAAGCAAAATTATTGGTGATATTTTGATTAATTTGAGTTCGATTTCCATTATTTTTATTTAAGTTTTTAACCGCTTGAATGGATTTATATACATTATAATTTAGATGAATTTAAAATTATATATTTTAATTCGTATATTTCAAATCACTCAATTTATAGCCGTCCTAATTATATTATTTGAGAAGGTGTTTTTTAAATGAAAAAGGGGTTGTAAATGTTGGGTGTGAAGAGAATGAAATAGTTGGAGTGTGGTTGCAAATATTGGATGTAAAGAAAAAAAATAACAAGAGTGTTGGTCAGAAATATTGTGTAGGTTTGGCGGTAGATAATTAATAAAGCTCTCTTTTATTTAATCTAAATTGATGGTGTAAAGAATAAAATGAAGTTTATTTTATTTTACATTGGATGTACAATTATATGATCGTATCGTGTGCTTCTAAATTTTAAAATTTAGAAGAGAATAAACTTATGTTTGTTTCTAGTATGATAGGTGGTGAGAAATCCGATTTTAAAATTTTGAATTGTATAATAATAGTGTATAGTAAAAAAAAAATGTATGTTTTGAGATAGGTAGGTTGATATTCAAAATTTCAAATAAAAAAATTGATATATGAAAACATGTTATTGGAAATGATTCTCGTAGGTATTATATCATTAAAAAAATGTTATTGATATGATATATATTAAATTTAGCGGGTGGATACAAGATTTGAATTTGAGTTTAAAATAATTGAAGATTTTCGATTTTGGTATCTAAAATCCATTTGTAAAAATTAAAAACAAACATATCCTTTTTTCAAATACAAATATTTATTACCTTTTAGTATGTTGACCTAATATTTTAGTTATATTTGCATAACATTTATATTATATTCGCATAATTTTTATGTTTCTTCTGGTTTAATATTTTCACATTATATTAAAATCTATAATACCTTTTTAACATTTATGTTGTTTTAATATAACTTTTATATTTATAATAATTCAACTTTTATGCTATAATAATATATAATATTTAGGTTATTCTTTAAATACATAAATGTTATGATATTTGTACATAAATGTAATAAACTAATATAATATAAATGTTAAATTATTATAATATAAAAGTTAAACTATACTACATGAATTTTTATACTGAAAAAGTCTAAGTTATTTATTTAAAGGTTATATGATATTTGTACATAAAAGTTTTACTAATATAACATAATATTATTCTCTTATAATATAAAGGTTACGACATAAATTTTTTTAAAAAAAATCTGGACGCATATTCGGGTCGGGCCGACCCGACCCGAGCGCGACCAGTTGCACTGATCATGATCCGTGCACCTTGTTCACAAGAACAATACTCTTCTTCAAATCCCTAAAGTTGTGTTGCGATAGAATGACTTGAAATACAATATTTGAAATGAATGAATTTCAAATCCACTAAAATTAAAATGGATTTGAAATCCACCTGAATTATTTAAAAATTAGTTTAAAATTAAAATTATGAATCACATCTACAAAACACCACCAATAAATTTGGACAAAAACTTTTATACACATGTTGAACAGATTTGAAACTGTGCACTTGTCCCTCCACACGCAACCACACGCCCCAAGGTCGGACACAAATTCGTCCAAATTCGATTTCAGGTGTCATACCTTTATGTAGTGTTAAACATACATTTATGTTATGTTAATCATACCTTTTAGATTTTTACTTGTACCTTAACATATTTTCAGACAACTATTAATATATTTCATAGCTTTTAGTTATATTAGTCATACATTTAGTTATATCAATCATACCTTTTAGTTATGTTAGTTGTACATTTATATATTACATAAATGTATGTTTATGTTGATATAAAAGTATAAATAATATCACATAAATGTATGAGTAGCCGAAATTAGAGTTTTTTTTGGAGTTAAAGTATTACATAAATGTATGTTATTTATATATAAATGTATGACTAACATAATATAAATATCAGGACAAAAAGAAAAAAAAATGCGTGGATCAGATCCGGTCCAACCGAACTTGAATATAATGCACCAGCTGTACAGAAGACTTACTCATAAATTTGTTATCATGAACAACAAATTCCTCCTAAAATCCCTCCATATTCCATGCAGACAAAAAAAAAAAAAAGTGTCACAATAATAATCAATAAAGTTAGTTTTTTAAGGAACATTAAAAACGAAAGAAATCATTCACAGAATGTTTTCTTTTTTCTTTTTATTTTTCTAATTTTTTTTCTAAATAATCAATTGGTGCAGTTTGTAAAAAAAAAAACGGAAAAGATATTTTTGATTAATCAACGAGTTTAGAAAAAAAAAATCGTATAAAAAAAATTAATAATCCGAAATTTTATTTTTTATTATTATTATTTTTTCCCTGGCTCGACCATTCCAACAAGGGAAGACGCATTCGAAGCTTCAAAGTGAAAAGGGGGAGGTGATTTTTCCTTTTCGCATCCCTAATCTCCACGCTAAACCCAAAGGAGAATTTTCTGCAATTCGTTGGGATTTCAGGTATATATTAAGATATCTTGTTGGTTATTTCTTGTTTGATTTTGAGTAGCCTTTTGAATTCCTTACTAATTTGGTATTTGAATATTATATCCAAAACTTTTATTCGAGATGATAAATGATTCCGCCATTGTTGCATCTGCAAATCAGTGTTCAGGTAATAATTGAATGATGGGCTCGTGTGTGTGTATTTGTGCGCTCGCGTATAGTAACTGCAATATTTAGTTTGATAGTTGTGGTAATCAAGGTTGAGCATTGGGGCTTTTAAGAATTGTTTCTTAGGAATTTTTCTCGTCACTTAAGAAATGTCAAGTAGACTTTCGTTTCAGCATGCTTGTTTGTAGCTGAAGAAGTAAGTGTGTGGATTTGAATTTATATTTCAAGCTTTCAGCTCAAACTGTTGAGTAATTATTTACCTTTGGCATCAGGAAGTCATGAAATCATTTTGTTGTTGGATTATCTCCCATTGTTATGTGCCCTTTACCATTTTGGCTAATGTTAGCTGGATTAGTTTAGGGAACTTATTTCTTTATTGGCGAAAGCTAATTTGTGATAACTTTATGTTGTAGTATAAATCTGGTATCACAGAAATGCTTCAGCTGTTTCTACGTGAGCCTACTTGGGATGATGACAATGGGAATCATGAATCTTATAAACGGAGGATAGCTCTTCTTGATGAATTACAATTGATCGTCTGGTCATTCATATCATCAGGAGGCCGATCTGAAGCTCGGCTCTGGCTTTGTAACACTCTTTCTGGAATAAGCTCCATTAGCCCCCACCGTCAACGAGACTTGTTTGTGAGCCTATTGAGATTGAAGTCAATTAAGCGGCGGTTAGCACCACAACTTCTGCAGTTGATCATTGAGAAGCAACCACAAAAAATGGGACCTCTAATAGCAAAGAAAAGCCACAAGCTGGAGAACTTTTTCAAAGGCAAGTACTGGTTTTGCTGAAAATTCCTTTTGCTTTGGATTTATGTAATTTTTCTTATTGGGTTTCCATAAATTATTAAGTGAGGTTTAACATCCCTTGATCTAGTATCTATAGATTTATTTGTCCTCCAGGTTTAATAACCGGTACTTCAGTTGGCATACACAAAACGTTGTAGATGAAGAAATATTTTGAGATGATCTTCTGGTATTATGATTTCTGAATACAAAGATTCATAAGGTAGAGAAGGAAAAAAATTCACTCATAAGGTATTAAATTCACATTGGCCGTGATGAATGATAATCTTGATTTTGCAAACTAACATTACTAAAATAGAATGCACTCTACGATGAGAAGTTCTTGATATTGATAATTTAATTGTCTAGGATAGTATTGACCAATTGACCAATCAGCAGTACTCCGATTGACATGTTGAATTCAAAAAATGTTGTGTTACATTTTTTTAAATAGTAAGGTGTTAAACTGATGTCAATAATCCTCTCCAGTTTTAAGCTGTCAACATTTAACTTTTCTAGACTATTATTGAAATGTTCGGTCCTCGTGTGCAATATGGTTGCACGATCAATATATCAAAAGAGCATTGTGGTTTACGGCATTTGATTATGCATATACTTTTATCTTACAGGTGTGTATTGTCAATTACTTTATTGGAAACTACCTTTTTTTTTTTCCTTAAATAAATAAACCATTTATTTGTCCAGGAAATCCTAGGCGTATCTTGCAGTGGTTCTCTAATTTTGCCAGTACTGGTGATGTGGATCATGGAAAGGGTGCTAAAGCATTGTCCCAATTTGCTTTTGTAAACCGAGATATTTGTTGGGAGGAGCTTGAATGGAAAGGTAAACATGGGCAGTCACCTGCCATGGTTGCAACGAAGCCTCATTATTTCCTTGATCTGGATGTCCAACGCACAGTTGAGAATTTTCTTAAATATGTGCCTGAATTTTGGTCATCCCATGAGTTTTCTGAGTCATTGAATGATGGTAATATTATGCTGATTGATACAAAATACTTTATTGATTTGTTTAGTGGCTTGATGTATGAGGAGGAAATGCTAGAAGTGTGGGAAGTTATTGAGGAATTCCTCATGGAGCAATCTTTCTCTTTCTTATGCCGTCACCTTCTAATCATTCTTGATGAGCAGGACTTGCAACTTTTCCTAGATTTGATACCAAAATATCTTAGACCAAAACTGGACACCGTTGGGCTTGACAGTAATTCTGAGTGGTTTGAGATCATACTTTCAAAATATAGTGGTTCTAGTAACATCGATCATCTACTTCTGCTGACTGCGGTGACTAATCATGGTCGTCAGCTCTTGCGGCTTGTACAGGAAGAAGGCAGTGAGGAAGAAAAAGAAAAGATAAAAAAATTGGTATCTCAACTTTGTGAATCCTCAAGCTGTGCCAATGATTTGGCAGCAATATTGGAAGAAGGCCTAAAGAGAAAGCCATTAGAAGTCATAAATAGGTTGGGTATGCAGTCCTGGGCCATACATTTTACCCTATCAGAGGAGTACTGTACTTCCGAGTCCTGGGAGTCTCTATTTATCAGCAATGGGATAAAGTTTCGCAAGTCAGACAAGTTCTCTTTGCTATATGATGAATTTTCAGAACAAAGTGAATCAGATTATGATGGAAGATCTTCAGTGAGCCGCAAGCACAAGAAGAAGCATAAGAAACATAAAAAGAAAAGAAAACTAAATTTTGATCGTGCTGAAAATTTCGAGGATGAGTTGGTTGGTTATAATTTATCGAGTAACAGGCTAGATATGCAATCCAAGTTGGGGGGTGATTGGTTGCTTTCTATTGATGGCTTTTCTACTACATGGAGCAATGTAAGTTTCGTGACCCGTCTTTTGTTATTGCTGCAATTTTTCATCAACCTTCAAGTTGTTTGATTCCTTTTTTATGATATATAAGGTTGATGTGTCTCATCTGCTAAATGTTGCCAAGTCTTTGGTGTGGGATTTTTTTAGATGTATCTATAAATATTGGAAAACCACCTTTATGAAGTTGTTCATGACTAATTTGGGATATCATAAGCTCTTTCATTGTAGTCAACTCTATGACATCCAGGGAAACTTACGTTTTTAGAAGCAGTTCAAAGTATCATTTCACGTTCTGTTTGTCTACTGCTAATGTGAAGTGCCAGAGATGGGTGCTTGGATGCCCATTAAACACTGTTGACAGTTTTTTGTGACAGCTTGCCTTGCTATAGTTGTCAAGCATTTGCTAAAATCTGGCCTCGTACTTTCGTATAGATTGCCCAATCAATAGGTGATGTTATTTTGTAGCTTTCACCAAGTTTTTGCACATTATTGTAGTGTTCGCCAAGTGTTTGCACATTACACCTCTGGTTTATGTGCCCTTCACCAAACTATGTGACATGCTTCTTTATCTAGAGAATGTTTACGATCATGCTGTTTTGTAGGTGGATCTGCCAGAACACCTCTCAATACATTGCTTTATTACATGGTTGAAGTGGATGTTTTCCAAGTGGATGGTGGTGTCTTAATCTTTAAGCCTTGGATTGTTCGTCTAGAGTGTGAGTCGGAATTACCATGTCTGATGGAGCTTTGACGAAAGATTCTTGAGGTTTGTTTGACAATGTGATTCTTGACTGTTAAAACTCTTCCTGCCCCTCTTGTAAATTGTTAGCAATTTTCATGTATAACTAAACTAAAGATTATTTACCAGTGAGGACCTATGGGTTGGAGCTGTTGAAGAGATTTAGTTGCACTATGTACTGATAGTGAGAGGATATGCCTTTTCCGGAACTGTACAGGTACTCTGTTATATTACTCCTTTCTAAATTCAACTTACTGTATGTCTCTTATGATAGAAATACTGATAGGATGATGGATTCTTATAACTGTCAATCACAGAACCCAAACGATCAAGCACTTCCCTTGCCAGCCGAACCAAACACTGACTTGCTGGTATTTTGTATTTCAGCTTTATGGGTTGAAACTCTTGCATTCTCCAGATTAGCCACTTTCAAGTGCGATAATGCTTAATATACGTTGGCTTGTTCGTTTCTCCTCTCTTTTTCATATTGGTCTTTACTGGGTTTATTGTTGTTGCTGCTATTAGTAAGTTGCGTGACCAATAGCCATGAAAATGCATTTATCATTTATCAGTGATGTTCATTTCATTGTGCGCCCAAATGAGCTTGACTTTTTTGTTAAAACTCATATTTCACAACAGAAATATGTTCACAGGCTTTAACAGATACTAGGCAAGCATCATCATCAACATTGTCCATGCACTGTTAACAAGCATATAAAGAACAACTGGGTTTGCCACGAAAAATCACCATTCAAATAGCCGATTTAAAAATACATTGCGAGGCCTCAGCTCCTTCATCTTCAAGCTCTGCAATAAAGCATGCGATTAATTTCTTAAAGTCAAAAAACCAAGAAAGATCACAGATGAGGCCACTATTGTGAGCTGTGACAAGGAGAAAATTAAACTCACTCAATGGGACTTCTGGCAAGCTGACATATTTGGGACATGGATTTTCTGAAGTAATAAAGCCACTTTTGGTGTTGGATCTAACTGGACAATCCTGTATCTGCAAAAACATTTGAAGACAAACAAGAAGGTTATGAATCGGAAGCATAAAGTATACTGTAAGAATCCCACTATGAAAAGAATGGGATAATATTCAACTATTGATTCTAGAAAATTAGTATTTGATACTGCCTCGGAACTCAGAATATACATTAAAGATTTACAAGCATAGGAAAGGGCCTGACCTTGAAATGCTTATTGAAGCATAGTCGAAGTTCGTCAATATCATCACCAGAGCATACAATTTCTGGAGTTGCATGGAAAGCATTTTGGATGGCTAAAACAATGCCTCCCAGAGGATACTTTTCAGAATCTGATGCTACATAGCCAGCTTCTCTCAAAACTTCCTGCATGATGTAAATACATGTACATGAGGAACGGTGAAAGACCCAATATACTCCATAATAAATGATTGATAAGTTGTTGGAAGTCATAAAAGCAATATAATCAACCAAACACAGATAATATTGCCTCTCCCACCTTTCTCAGATTACAGAATGCATACAGATACATATGTGTGCATGTATGTATACAAATTTTTAGATGTCCCATCACCAATAAGACACTTATATATTGTTGAAAATTCAATATTGATATGTTTGGATCATTGAGAAAAAAGTTGGATTTAGTTCACTTTTACAGGAGTTATTAATTAAGTTCAACAGTTTATGTTCTCTAAAATCAACGCAATTGCATAACAAGATTGCATTAGGCAAGTATATCATATATATATGTTAAGAAAAGAGGTTCCATAAAGAGCAGTGTCTTACCGTGACATTATATTTGAAATATAGATTCAGTGCTTTCACAAAGTAATCATATTCATCATGTACGGCTGGTGATGAACAAGTTCCATGCTTTTCTGGAAAACAAAAAAAGTAAATGAAGAGAAGTAAGGTTCTCTTTCCAGTTGAAGTGTTTTCCCTAGGCATACATGATTCGATATAATTTTTTTTGTTTTCCCAGGTTTCCAGACAGAGGAAGCAAAGTAAGCAAGTAGATATAAGCATTTTGACATATTATTGCAGTGAAATTTCCATCTATATGAGGAACGATCAGGAGCTCAGTAATCATATGAGGAAAGATCAGGAGCTCAGTATGATTACGGTGCACTATATACTGTTGTTTTAAGTGTACCATATGCTGTAGAAAAGAAAGGGCAAAAAATAAGCATGTCATTATATGACTCCCTATCTCTATTTTGTTATATTGATGGGGTTCGGAAGGCTTTTGAAAAACGAAGGGGGGAGTGATAGCTCTAGTTGGAGAAAGAGCAATAAATAATAAAGCTTACAAAACTCAATCTGTTGATATTTCTGTAGCAAAAGTTGACAGGAATTGCAAATGAATCATTCATGTAACAAAATATGCATACAAAATCATGATTCAACACATACAGCCCACCTAGTGTCAACAAAAATCAAGATAGAAATATGGAGAACTTGTTTCAGGACACAAAGGAAAATGATAAACCAGAGGAGAAATAAAATTTGCAACGATATTACCCCACTGTCTCCAGATGTGTTCCAATCCAACCATGAAAGAAAAAAAAAGGAATAATTATTAGTTTCATGTAATGGAATCACCAGCTCTGAAGAAGCATGCATTCAATTAACAAACCTCATGTTCCCAAAACAAACCCTTTCCACCATGGCAGTTTGATGGAGAATCACAGCTTAAAGATGGCCAGTACTTATTCAAGACATCAAGCAACGTCGAAATCTGCAACAATACAACTTAACCAATTGAAGAAATCCAGTTACTTCCTGGGTGAAATTCCCATATGTCTAAGAAGAATTCTTTCAAGTGAATGCCTGTGATTAATGACATGTAGTCTTTAACAAGGGATTAAATCATAAAATAGCTGAAACCCCAGAAGAAAAAAAAAAACTTAGAGAAGAAGTACTGTCATAAGGTAGGAGATACTGACAGAGATATGATAAGTACCAATCAGGATGAAAACTCTAGGCCAGGATTTTGCCCTGGTAACTAATAAGCATAATATGCATAAACAATTCACATTTCAATGCACATGCTAACAGAAAATTTTGATTATTTTTGCTTCTGGAACCAATATAAGCACACAGGGGCATCATGCTTCTTGGTCTACTAATTGATACTCATCGAATTCAACAGTATGCTGGATAAGAAACTAATTCCTAGCTTTCACTGAAACAAAAATATCCTTCTGATCTGATGAACATTCGGTTGTTTTCCCACACAGCTCTCTGCTGATGCTCAAAGTACTACTGAATCATATGCATGGCTTTCTTCTCTTTACCTGTGGCTTCTTAACCAAGTACAGAGGGAATCCCAAGGCGCCAAAACTAAGTGCATCTCCAGAAGAGTCTAAAAACTCATATGTATATTCATATATGCGTAAAAGGAATATGCAGACATGTTGTAAATCTTAAGCATCTAAACAAAGCCAAGAAAACTTCCAAAACAATACCTCTTTAACATCAAATCTTTTTCCAGTGCAGCAAGCCGGCCAAGTTCCATCATTATAATCAGGCCAAAGTCCATCTGCAAATCACACACATTGAAAATTAAATCAGAAGGAACAAAACAATTTCTCAACATTTTCTCTATCTGAATTTGGATGCAACACTTCACTCGTAATGGAAATTCATAATTTAAATCTCAAATCACCAAAAAACGCATACCACTACCCTGCTTGGGTCAAGAATGTGATAGTTTGACTTACGGATAGTAAACTCTGTCAGGGAATTTGAACTGGACCAAATTAAAAAGAAACAAAAGTAAGTTCCCTGACCAAATGTTCAAAAATGCTTAAAGAGCAGGAAGAAATAAACCAAAGCAGGATAGTTCAAATGTACAAGGAAGCTGCAATGAGCATACTAGAAGCAACTCCAATCAGATTTGACTTGCTAAATAATCAGATCATTAGAGAAAGAGGAAACTCTCTACCTCAAAAAATGATCTGATCTATGAACAACTCTTTGACTATTCTGTTCCGATTTGTCTAAAAAAATGCACTTTGACTAATGGAAGGAAACAAGAAAGTCACAATCTTACAATTACACTTAAAAAACAATGTTCATGTTCTAACAATACACTACAGTAAACACATTTATGTATAGTATATTTCTATTTTCTGCAACGAAACCGTTTTGAAAACAAGCGGAAATCTAAAGCAGACTCCAAGACTGAGGAAAACTATTTGACTACATGAATCAACTTTGGTAGATCCCATTGATTTAGGTATTGGCAAAATTAAGTAAAATAATGAATCATAAAATTTTAGGCAGAGAAGGAAGATCATGATTACCGGCTACAACAGCCATTGAATGAACAACACTGGCGAGTAGAGCTGCACGATGTTCCCGGCCATAGAAGAGACAGCATGAAGTAATCAAATTCTCTGTATTCATTGCCTAATCCCCCAAACACTTGTCCAAAATCCCCACCATCGCTGATTCCGGCGACGCAACAGAACGAGATGCATAGAAATGAGAAAAAAATGCAATGAGTTGTTGTGAAATTAATCGATTGAGTGGGGAGAGAAGCCATGAGAGTCATCTAAGCTTTTTGAGAGGAAAATTAAGGAAGATACTATATTTTCTTCCTTCTATAAGATTGATCTTCATTTCCAACTAGAAATAAGATTTACCTTCTATTTCAATATATTTATATTAATTCCATGATAGTATAAAAATAAATTATTTTATTTATCCATAGGTATTCGAAATTGACATATTTTAGCCCTTTGAAGCTGAAAATTATATTTATACAAATATAAAAATATATTTCGTTAAAAAAAATAGCTGAAAATTATATGCATACAAATTTAATTATTTAAGGATTAGTTTCAATTTGTAACCTAAATTATGATTTATTATTTTCACTTTGATCATTGAATTAGTTTTTTTTTTTATAATTAGTTTGGTATATCAATTTTATTGAAAATTGGAAAATAATACATAATAAATAAAGTCAATCTTCAAATCAAACCACCAACATAACGAGGATGATATATTAACATTTTCATGAAATAGATTACAATATTTAAAAAAATTGAAAGAAAAAAATTAACATTGTGAAATTGACATACATAACATGAGGTCATGATGCTCATCATAAATCAAGTCCCAAACAAAGATTCATTGGGCTGAAGGATAACAGGTCTAGGCCCATAAGTACAGCCCAAAAACTATAGCCCAATTGCAAAGCCTGCAACTTCTATTCAAAATCCCACATCGGAATTCTTCAATTCCAAACAAAGCTTAATATATCGCATAATAGCAGTAAGGTTTGTCCCTTCGGGGACATCCGATAAAATTGGAACGATACAGAGAAGATTAGCATGGCCCCTGCGCAAGGATGACACGCATAAATCGAGAAATGGTCCAAATTTTTTTGTCAATTTTTTTTCCTGAAATTAGGGTTTTAGGGTTCTTCCATCATTTTTTAGACTCAGCGACGGAATTGAAGTGTTTTACAAATCGAATGAGGTTGGTTTAAATGGATTCTGTGTTTATCATCTTCTGGGCAATGATGTTATGGTCGTTTTGTTATTCTAGCTATTTTAATTCTCATTTATTTTGTGCTTTTAGAGATTTAGACATTGTATTTTGGACTAGTGACGAATTTTGAATTTCCATGACTTTTTGGATTTTGTTTTGCCGGGATGAAGTGTAATGATATTTGATATATAGTTGTTGTGGGAATGAACAAAGGAGGAGTGGGCCTGGGAGGCAGAGCTGGTGGCGGTGGTGAGCCGGCCGCCGCCGCCGCCGCCGCTACGGCTGCGCAAAAACGGAAAACCCTTCTGCAGAGGGTGGATGCAGACATTGGAAATCTTGTGGATAAATTGGGATTCCTGGTCAATGAGGCTCTGGTATGCTCTGAATCCTTTCTATTTATCCATATATACTTGATTGTGCAAGAAGTAATTGTGCATTTTTTGGTTGAATTTAAAATTCAAGCAAAGTTTTTTTACACTGAAATAACCCATTCTATGTCGGTCTTCCTCATTGTTATTTCTGTTAGTTTGCATACCAGGACACCAGTAGAGACGAGCTGTCCAGGAACTGTAAAAGTATAACTAAAGGCTGATGTGGACAATTGCGTGTCGGATAAACGGGGATGTGTCTTTCTGTGAGAGATTCATTGGCGACACTCTTAAGGCTGATTGTTGAATGAATGCCCTGCATCCATATGTTTATCTATCGTGCATAGGTAGATCTACCAATAAGTAGTTAATATATGACATGGTGTTTTCTTTCTACTTGAAATGTGCATGTGATGTGTGGTCATAATGCTTCACTTATAACATGAGAGGTCCATATCAGCTTTCTTATAGAAATTGTGGTTTGCATGGGTGTCAATGGGGGTAAAGGAGCAATTCTAGCAGTAAATACACATTTCTGACTTGTGTGCGGAAAAATATTTAGAACATTCAGGAAAATTTCTTGTGTGTTAAAGAAATGATTATATCGGTTTGCCCCTGTCATGGAGTTGCTTGCACATACTTCAAAAGCCTCCATTGCTCTTTTGGTACTTACCTAATCATATCAATATTGAATTCTGAAATACGAGAAGAGCACTGTATCTTTGGCCTACTGATACTTGAAAGTTCTATCTTTTCAATGAGGTACCTCTGAGTCAACCCCAGTATTTATACCCGTTATTAGGCCTAGCCTTAAACTTATTCAGTCTTGGTGTTTCTCTTTTCCAAAGCTGGGCAAATAATACCCAACATAAAATATCCTTTTGCTGCTTGAACTTGGTGGTGTGGTAGTATCCATATTTTTCCAATTGATTCATCTCATTGACATTTTGACATCATTGTTTGGTGTATCATGTATGTACAAAGCCAATCTTTGCTGCTTGTTTAGAATTTATTTAGATGAATGTAGAAGGTATGCATCAAGATATGGAAGTGGAAATCGAGGAAGGGGATTGGTTTCTTTGTTCATACTTTACTTTCCCCCCTCACAAGTCTTCTGATTTCTTAGTTTATCTTTATTAGTGGAATTCTCATGCTCAAAGTTTTAGTACATTTGGAACTTGAGCATATTCTTTGGCAACAGAGTCAACTTTCACTGTGAATATACATTCGACAAACCTATATAAATTTCAGGTGAATCATCCACCAGTGTGAAACTCCCAAGAATCTTTCATGATGGAGATGCGTGCTGCGAGAATGGTGAAAATAATTATTGCAAGCTTTCAGGTTAATCATTGTTTCTACTTACAGTTTGTTGTTTCATGTTTGGTTGACTATTTCATTCCAGGAATATAGGCTCAACCTGCAGATTTGCTGCTCAAGCTGGTGTCTGTACTGAAACAGAGCAATTTTTTCGAGTTTTGCATCTCTGAATGATCATGGAGACCAGAGATCAGAGGAGTTCAATAAACGGGCGAAGAATACGAATAGAAGATGGCGTCCCATTCCTACTTTTGACACTCAGAACGAGCATCCCCCATGAACCTTAAAAGGAAGGTATAGAGGCTTATCTTGGATTGATCCCATTCAACTGAATCGCTCATTGTAATTTCCATAGAGCAGAGGTTTCTAATCATGTATCTTTCATCTTATGAATGAACCCATACCTAGATTTTGTACTTGTCCTTGTTTTGTACTTCATGATGAAATTTTGTCATATTGTAATTTTTTTTTTAAAGGGTGTTCAGAAATAAAAAAGTGGGGTCGTATTTAAAGTCCACCTTTTGGGAATTCAATAGAAAATTATTTTGAACTTTTCAATATTATCCCTAATTCACCTATTCTAATAAAGAATGTATGTTTTGTGATCACTCTCTGAATCTTTACGCAAAAGTGGACTAGTTGATATATTTGGGGTCAAATGAGTACCAATGTACCATATAGTTATCAAGAATGTTTATAAGATCTTTCAAGAAAATATTGGCCAAGATTATCCAATGGTCCACAACCTTTTAGTCTCTCGGCTCAAAAGACGATGCAAATGAGTGAATTGATTTCAACACATGACAACATAATCAATAGAAGAAATTATCGTGGACATACTTGAATGATTCTGATAAAGGGAATGATTGCAAGTTATATTGGAGATTAGTAGTTTAAATTCGAATCACAAGTGATAGAAAAACGTAAAATTTTTGCTCTTTTGTAAGGTATAGTTTTGATAGTCATATCTGTAAATCAGCAAGGCCCACAATATTAAAAAAGAAAACAAAAGGAAAGTCAAATTAAAAGAAATAAATGGTCAATTGGCATAGGTTTGAACGTCGGCTGTAGTGTGTTTAAAAGCGGTTGAAATTCCATCAATTTTTTAAATTAAGGTGTAGGTTTCAATCAACTTCAACAAAGCGACATTAAGAATCGTGGTACATGTGACCAACTCATATATATATATATATATATATATATATATATATATATATATATATAAACATAAGAACGTGTAATATATAAAGTTTAAAAATTTGAACTTAATAAAATAAGAAAACTATAAACATTATTTATAGAGAAAAATAAATATTTATGATTTTATCTAAGTTTGTTGACGTCAGATTTTGTAGAACACAAAATCCTAGCCGAACACCCCCAAATACCGATCCGGTTCAAGAATCGAAATCGAATGAAATAATAAAAACATTTAAGCCCGGTGCCTACTCGGCAAATTTGTTCGGCTCGTTCTGGTCGGACAGGTTGTTCGGCTCGTTCTAGTCGGACAACGGGCAAATTTGTTTTATGTAAAGATTGAGAGTAAAAAACTCTCTAGTTACTTGAATACAATGATTTCGGAACCACGAGACTGGGTTTAATGCCCTATTTATAGGATAAATTTAAGATACAAAACTTGAGGAATAAGATACAAATCCCTTGAATATAGGGTCTAAAATAGGAAGTAAATCGGATCAAATCTCGTCCAAATCGGATAAGATTTGCCCTGAGAATTGTTTCCTTGTTTGCTTGATTCCCTTACGAAAATGCCAAGTCCGGTGTGCTCTTCAAAAATTCCTGGTCGGATGTCCCGGGTCTCCTGCTTTCCTGATCGGGTCGGTCAGGGGACTCCTAACCGTGATGGTCACCTCTGCTCGGGTCGGGATGCTCCTGCTCGGATCTAGCCCTCCGACCTGGCTGTCCACGTTGGCATAGCCCCCATCGACCCAAACCCGGTCTGGTCGGCTCAAACTTGGGTCAGTCTAGCGGGGTATAACAAAGTTAATATTCAATATAGTGTAATTTGATTAATATATTAACTAACTATTGAAATATATATGTGGCGTATTTATAGAAACATAAATAAGTATGTATATTTTTATTTTGAAGAAGATTTATGTTGTTATGTCTCATATTATTTATGAATCCTTCCAACATATTTTTTGTTTCTTTTTGTATACGTTTTTAAATATAGATTTTGTTGATATTTACATTTTTAATTAATTTTATATCTAAAATAGTATTTACTTTTTTTAAACAAAATTACAAAGTTTTTCCATTTTTCTTATATTTAAACAAATTTTAGATTAATTCTAATATTTTATTTTACTGAAATAAACAAATTCCAATATGTGTATATAAATAATATTATATTTATATTGAAATAATTTTTTAAATTTACTTATCGCTTTTAAATTTTTAGTTTCAATATTGTAACCTTAATATTATTATTAAAAAAATATATTGTATTGTTGATTTTTGGATCATTGAAATATAACTTTAAGATTTTTAAACATTTTCATTAGATATTTAGTTTTATTTTCATTAGTATATCTTTTTAAGATTTATCTAAGAATTTAGAATTTTATAATCAAACCTACTTTTTCTCTTTTATTTAAAGACATTTAATAACCAATTACTTTTTTTAGCTATTGCATTTTTAAAATTTTCTTTTTCTAACTTTTATATTTAAAAAAAAATAGTGAGACAATTTATGAACTTGCCAATTATGTGACTGCTGCTTGTAGCTTACCATTCATGGAGTAACCATTTTAATCACTTGTATCTTTTAGTCTTATCTTTTCATTTAATGAGCAGATCACACTAACTACTTATATAATGATGAAATCTTATTATGATTGGTCATGCGATATTTTCACATTTTGCAATTTTTTATTTTCTCTAATAATTAGATTATCATGACGACATGATATACTTGAAATTATATATTGGCTATTGGGTATTATTCCTAATTTCTTATCCTTCTAATATGGTAATCACCATATATTTGCACACAAGGATTGTATCATGCATTGAAACAATTAATATTTAAAACTTGACTTGAATTTAATCGCGAATATTTACTTACGAATAAAAAATTATATTTGAACAATCACAAAATTTATATGAGATAATTTTACGGATATATTTCATGAAACATAATTGTATTACTTATCAATCAAACCAATTTTCACAAACTCATGTATAATATAGATTGTCGTATGTAGTTTTCAATACTTGCATCAATTTCCTTACTTTTCTTTTTCTACATATATTTTAAATAAAAAAAATATTAATTTGAGCTTTTCATTTAGAACCCTACAAATATCTAATTGCATATCCATCCAAATCAAATTCTTTCTGATGGATCATTTTCTAGTTTGTCCCCCCCCCCAGCCCGGTTTCGATTACAACCTCACATCAATTAGGACATTTTCTTTTTTAATTAAATATTAAAAATAATATTCTGGTTTTTTAATTCAATATATAAACTTTTCAAAATAATTTTAAAATGTTCTCAAGCTCACCAAATGTTTTAGATTTTTTTTTTATAACTTTAAAAAAAGGAAAAAATAACAAGCTATTACAATAAGATTTTAGAATAAGTTGTTTCTAGAAAAAAGTACAAAGACTAAAACTTATTTCTTAAACAAGCTTTCATCTTATTAAACTTTTTAAATTTATATAGCTTTAATCATAAATTGTTACTATTTATATTAGAAAACATCATATGACTTAATTTACTCAAATCTTAATATTTATCAGCTTTCACGATGTATATACTATTTATGATATTTTTGTTTAGATAAGCCTAATTGAATGTCTCCTATGATACCATTATTATGTATAAAATTAATCTCCAGTTCATTCCCATTTTTAAGGATTATTTATCCCACTTTCGTATGTCACGACCAAGGATTATTATTAGAAAAATATATTTTTGGTAATTAATATAAAATTTTAATTAAATTTAATGAAATTTAAACATAATTTTGTGTTTGATAAAATTTAAAGTTTGACTCCAACTTGATAAATATAAAAAAGATAAAATATCCCAAAACCACTTGAGCTAGAGATCGTTTTTGACATGATTAAAATTTTTTAAAGTTCGTTTCAATTAATTACCAAACAAATTGAAACATAATTTATAAAATTAACAAATTGAAACATAATTTATAAAATTAGATAATATTTCAAATAAATTTTTGACCTTTTGTTTAGAATAACCGCCGTCAAATTGGAGCCATATCTACTATATTCTGAGCTCAGCCACGCTCTCATGGAGTTCAGATTATAGACGCCACCTCGCACCTATATCTTTTCCTTTTCTATATCCCTTCTTTTTCGCGTTATATATTTTCTGTTCTAATTATTATATATTTATTATCGCTACCATTTTCTACAATGCCTACACTCTCTAGCTGCTAAATCACCGCCAGCTGGAGAGGGAGAGAGAGAGAGAGTGGGGATGACGGAAAACTGAGAATGGGCTTCCTTTTCCAGCTCCACATTTTGGATCCAGCATTTATTGTGGATTTTGTTATTTAAGGGTAATTAATTTTACTTTCGGAAATTGTAAAAATGAGGGTTTTGGGGGAGTCATGGTGCTTCTGCAATGGTGGCGGCAAGTCGGAGAGAATGAAGGGCGCCATTTTCTCCGGCAAGGCTCCGGCTATGGCGAGAATTAACGGCGCCGGCACTGGCTTCTTGATCCACCGGAATCTGCTTCTCACCACTCACGCTAATCTCCCATCCGTAGCCGCCGCTGAAGCCGCCGAGATCCGACTGCACAATGGATTATCCGCTAGCCTTTTCCCCCACAGGTGAGTTTTAAATGACGTAAATCATGTGTGTAGTGCTTAATTTTTTTATTATTATTATTTTTAAATTGTTTGATTTTGGTGAATGTGGATTTGTTGTTAAATACTGTAGCTCGTGAATTTCTATTGGTTTTGTTGGTTGTTATTAGATCTGCAGAGTGTTTGCTGGAGAATGGCGTTATCATTGTTCATTGATTAAAAGATGGAATTTTTCTACCTGAACAATCACTCTAATTAGGTTTTGTTTTTAATTTTGTTTAATTGGATTGACATCTAAGTATGGAGAGATTCACCTACTTTAAAATCCAGATGATTGACCTATTCCTCTTGTTAGCTGTTAATGCTTCATCAACCACATTCTACTTATCTATGATTGGTCTGTGATCTGGATGTGTTACTACCATAAAGAAGCACTAAAGAATAATGATGATAACAGCAACAAGAGCACTGATAACTAATTATAGCGATGTGTGCTAGTCATGATTATGTAATGTTTCAATGCTACCAGACAAATGAATTGTCGTTGTATTGTGATAATTCTGCTGTTATTGAATGAAGGGCAGGGTATGAATTTAAAAGGCCAAAAAAAGAAGCTTGGAGGTAAACTGTTTCAGTGACTGTTCGATTATGATTAATGTTTCCCACATTAAAGATAATTGGCTGTTGTTATGGAATTTGTTCTATCAACATCCTTCTCTTTGGTGGTTGTGGTAGAGGTTTCCATTGAGTGTTGCTCTTATGATGTGTTTTTTACCTGTTACTGTTTGTAAAAGTGATTAATCATTTGTTTTTCAATATGTTCATCAATCTTGTCCTTTTTGTGATTGACCTAACTTCTTACTATTAGCAGAAAATGAAATAATGCATGCAGCCCTTTTACCTTTTACCCATGATCAGAATGTATTTGTGTTGTGTGATTAGAACTTTCAATTATAGAACTATTTGTCAAAATTGTATGTGTTTCTCATTAACAAATATGCGTCTTGTTACAGTGGCTTGGCTCTTTTGAAACTTATTAATCATTATTAATTCATAGAGACTTATTATTTTGCCACCCTGTGCTTATAGTAACCAATTGTTTACACTTGATTAATCTGTTACTCTATCTCAATGGCCAACTGTTGAACTGCAGTATTTATTTATTTTTGCTGTGTGCACTCTGCAAATACTGTTGTTTGCATATCTAGCAGTAATTTTGTCAATAATTAACAACACAGAAAATAAGATAATGAATGCGGTCCTTTGACCTTTTGCCCATCAGAATATATTTGTGGTGTGTGATTAGAACTTTCAAATGTAGTATTTATTTGTCATTATTTAACACCTTTGTACTTCAGCAAATATGCATCTTGTCATAGTGGACACTCTAAATTGTAATCATTATTAGTTAGTAGAAATTATTAATCTGCCATCTTGAACACTAGATTAATTAGGTCCTTTATGGCAATAATCACCAGTTGAATTGCAATATTTGTACTTTTTAGCAATTTGCACTCTGTCAAATAGTTTATTTGCATATCTAACTGTAAAATTGTCAATTAATGATGTGATTCAAGGCTGTCATCTGCTGAAAGTATGACATAAATGAGAATTAAATATCACAAGGACTCGACCTTGACTTTTTCAAGGTTTCTTTCAAGTTGCTGGTTAATATAAAAGATGAGATGCTTATTTGAAGATATGAAGCTGTGTGACAGGATGTACTAACATATACTACTTATGGCCATCAGACCTAATTACTATTTTGGGGTGAAGTAGTAGCTCTCCTCCTAGAATGATTCTTCTGTGTACTTTACCTTGATTTCTTGCTATTGATTAATTTTGGAGAAGAGAGAGAGAGATGATGATGATGATGCATGCATGCATCAATAATCAATGTACTAAGATCTTCTATTTCATCCAGGTTCTTTATTACAAGCTCTGTTCTTGATCTGACAATGGTGGGCCTTGATGCAATTGATGGAGAGTCAAATGCACCCGTGCAACAACCTCACTACTTGAAGACCTGCTCGAAACCAAATTTGGAGCTGGGAAGTATGGTTTATCTTTTAGGGTACACGGATAAACATGAGTTGTCAGTAGGTGAAGGAAAAGTAGTAATAGCTACCGACAATCTGATAAAACTATCCACTGATGGAGTAACTTGGAGCCCAGGTTCTGCTGGTTTTGACGTTCATGGCAATCTTGCATTCATGGTGTGTGATCCTATGAAGCTTGCAACTTCTCCAAATACCAAATCCTCTTCAACTTCATCATCTTCGACATCATCATGGAAGAAAGACACACCAATGCAATTTGGTATCCCTATCCCTATCATCTGTCATTGGCTAAACCAGCATTGGGAGGGGAACCTTGATGAACTGAACAAACCAAAACTACCTTTGATACGGTTGATGTCGTCTGGTCAGAGAAGTGACCATTCTTGTGCATCATTCACTATGCGTCAAGTTTTTAAATCTACAGAAGGTGAAAATGAGGGGACACCAACATCATCAAACATAATCCCTAGACCGACAGAGCAACCTGGTCTGAATTCAACAGCTGTCCACACTCCAGAAGATGAGTCCCCGTCTGGTGACCCACAAGGTGCGACACATGTTCAGGGGATTCCAACTCCCAAATTTTATGAGTCCCCGATTTTGACTTCAACCCCAGTTAGAAAGAAGGAGACTACTCAAATTCAGCTTTTGGACATCAATTTTCCTCCAAGAATCAGTAAAGCTGCATCATCACCAAAGCAACCAAGAAAAATGCTGCCAAGGAGTGATCAAAACTACGTAAAGGATTTCCTGTTGCAACATCCACGTGAAGAAGAACAACACTGTGACAAAGGACCACTGGGCCATATCCCAGATGCTGAATCAACAGGATCCGTAAGTGGTGGGGTCCAGAGCGAGGTTCACTCGAGTGCTTCTCCTATTGACATCACTGAGTTGCCACATGAATACAGCAGCGAAGGAGAAACTACCATGTACTCTGCAGAAACAGCCGAAAGCCGGAATTATTCAAGTCCCAGAGAGGGAAGGTTTCAACAGGTTGGTAGGAGCCAGAGTTGTGTAAACTACAACAGGTGGGGCCCGATGCAAAGAAACAATGTTGCTCGTGGGGCAATGCTGGAGAAGCATGGGAGCTTTATGCAAGGGAGGAACGTATATTCACAAGGTGCAACTTCTCAAAGGAGCAATGACTACTATAGTCCAACGGTTTCTTCGATCATGAAAAAACGGAACAACAACATGGAGCGTCAAAGAAGGCCGCGGCCGAGTGCAGTGCATACGTCTCCGAGGTGGATGTTTTAACATTGGAGGTTAGTTACATCTTACCATATCATCTACTATATGTGTTGGCTGCAGATATGGCTTCTTCTTTTCTTGCATATTATTTATACCTGTAATTATTTATTTGTTACGATAAAAACCTAACAGTACTCGTACACACCCTTTTTCTTTTCTTTGAAAAAAGGGGTGCAAGCAATATGTGAAACTGTGTTTATAGGCTTATTACTCCTTTTGCAACATACAGTTTGTTCTACTCTTCAACTTGTAGTCATTCTTTGAATCTGTGATTTTGGTTCATGCAATGCAACAAATATAGACTATCACATTACCCTGCACACAAGTGTAGACGATCAAACACCCCCCCCCCAATTGGGCTCTTGAGTTATGTTTTTGAGGTTGGGCTTTATTGTCAATAGATTGGGGCTCCTATCTAGGCTATGACCCAGAGGCCCAATTAATTTTTTGGGTTCTCGTAAAGGTTCTCGGCGAAGTTACAGAACCTTTATAACACATTCATATTCATTAATGTTATTTTCCAATACATTATATTTTTAATATATTTATTTTAAACTCTTCTCTCAGGATTTAAAATAAAAATAAAAAATCCAAACGTAAGTACTAAATTCTTTTTTGTTCGAATAAGAAGGATAAAATTCATTTTTCGTCCTTCCCTAGGGACGTCCAATTTTAGTCCTCTTATTTTCCGATCATCAATTTTAGTCCTTTTAAATCTCCGGTTGTTTAATTTTAGTCCGATTGCTCAATTTTGGTCCTCCTAACTCGATTTTCTAGTCAGCTCCATCAGCGTCTGAAAATATAAACCACATCAACGTAAAATCATCAATTACTTGAAATTGGGGGCGAGTTTTGTGCACTCGCCTGAAGCTGACCGGAAAATCGAGTTAGGAGGACCAAAATTGGGCAATCGAACTAAAATTGGACAACCGGAGATTTAAGAGGACTGAAATTGATGATTGGAAAACAAGAGGACTAAAATTGGACGTCCCTGGGGAAGGACAAAAAATGAATTTTGTCCGAATAAGAATCTCAGTTAATGGTAGAGCACTTTCCGTTGGGAGAAGACGTGAACTCCACACACAATTGTGCTTACCCTTTTGCCCCTACTTCAAACCAACTAAAACCCATACCATTCTACTTTACAACCTTCCCCTCCATCCCTTTACCCATACTGTACTCTCACCCATCAAATATTAATGAAATCAAAACAATCTATCTTTGTTCAAATGCAAGCTTTTCAAACCATGCAAGAGATTGGGATGAAATTATTAGTAATCCATTATAAAAGGAACATTATTTTTTAATCAAACGTTTGAAACTATTATTTTTTAGTCAAGAGAATATTTTATTGAATTATTGTATCATTAATGAAATTAACTCTGTACCACCATATTTCTACACCTCCTCAAATTCAAACTCCGAAAACCCATCTTCATTCCATCCCTTCAACTTCACCGACGCAAACACAACACCCAAAGAACCGCACACAAATGGTGTTTCTTAAAGATCCTTTTGATTTTTCATAATCAAAGAAAAGCGAGAGAGATGGACCGAGTCACATAACTCACAAGCTTTTCTAATGCCATGCATCATAAAGCCCCACACCCTTCACCACTGACCCCAACATATACAAGAACGAGCGGGGCCATGGAAAGTGATGATGACGATGTGGAGGATGCATGTAGAAGCTTCGAGAAGTATTTGAAAGAGATTCTTCATGCCTACGATGAGAAGAAATTGATGGCCTCGACTGTTTCTCGTAAACAATTCCTTTAGCTATCGCCACACTTGATTGGCTAACAAGCATCAAGAATGTGCTCACACACATTCATGTACAGGATGCTTGGTTTTTCTTTCTTTCCTTTTTATTTGATTGATTTAGTGTGTGACATGCTCTTAGCATATAGTCATGTAAAGGATGCTTGGTTTTTCTTTCTTTCCTTTTTATTGATTGATTTAGTGTGTGACAAAAGCTCGGATTTTTTAAGAGCATGTCACAAGGTTGATTCTAATTCTTTTATGAAGCACTGTGATATAATTGTTATCATAATGATTATTTTTTTATTTGTGATAATGATAATAATAATTTTATATCTATATAACGTGTACTTGTAATTTGGTACACATAATAGCTGGAATTTTTGAATTTTTTATAATTTAGAAATGAGATATTACATTTGTTATGATGTCATTGATCACATTTCATTAGTTTGCTAGTAACTTAATTTTGAGCTATATATATACCCACTTTCAAATTTATGTTGATAAGTTTTATACATACGATCTTTTTAAAATACATCCAATCTAAAATCTCCAAGTAATTTATGTCTTTCACCAATAAAATCAAGTGAGATTCTTTATTCCAACGAGCATCTAAATAATTATAACATACCACATGTTAAATAACATTATAATTAATATTGTGTCATGAATTGAAGATAATAGAATATTGAAAGAAGATTGAAATAAGAGACTGAATTTAAATAACATATGTTATAATTAATGTTACACTCCATGAATTATATCGAGTAAAACATCTACCATCCATTTGTACATAAACACCCAACATTTGCTTTATTTTCTTAATAAATATCACATAAAACATGTATAGAAAAGACAAAGTATATAACTTTCAACGTGGAGTGTGTGTATTATTTCCCGAGTGAATTAATGCAACTGGATAGTGGGCCTAGTCGAGATCTATCTTGTTCAATTGGGCTTCGCTTTTTTAAATAGCGTAATTCTATTTGCTATCAGATTATTTCTTTCAACGAGTGAATTCTCTATTTTGATCTTTTAAATCAATTTTTTTTTTTCTCTTTTCATAGCCTCCAACCACAATTTTTCTGTTCTCTTTATATATACGCAAAAGGAGTTTTTATGCACTTCGAATCTTTTTTTTTTAATTATTCAAAATTATCTATTTGCTCATTTAATTTCTCAACAATTTTTTAATATCTCCAAATATTTCATTAAAATAATTAACATTATAAAAAAAATTGAGTTTGTGAGATAATAAATGTATCTCCTTAAAATAAATCGTTCCCACGTTGAGAAACATAGGACAATGCAGAAAATTTTATGTATTTATACAATATAAATTAATCGAAGTACCAAATGCAAAAAAAAGAGAAAGTCATGGTTGTAGAGGGATATAAATTTTTTTGACAAAATTTTAAATCCAAAATAATTTCAAATAAAATGTATGGATACTGATAAAAAAAATTAATTATTCATTTCAATCTAAATATTGTGTGGCAAATCATTGAAATTCATAGTTTATGGAATAATGATAAACGAATGTTTTTTTTTATTTGGAGAAATAGAGGATTTGAGATAATAAAGATGGTGGAGATATGAAGGTTGTGAAAAGAATAAAAAATATTAAGGATAAACAAATAAATTAAATATATTGTGACTGGTTGTGAATAAAATTACTTTTAAGTATTGCTATTGGGCTCATTAAAGAGACTCCCAATCAGATTGGATATCCAGGCCCAATAAGATTCCCCCTATCGACGACGTCGCATCTCCATTACGCGACAGAGCCACCCAAACTGGTAAGTTTCTCTTCTCTTTCGTTGTGAATTTGCCCTAGCTTCTTTTTTTTTTTTTTGGCAGAATTTTAGGAATCGCGAATTGAATTATTTCCCCAATTTATTATTTCTTTTTGCTTTAGATCGATCGGGATTTTGTGAAGATTGAATATTGAGGATTTTCTGGCCTGCATTAGTAAGTTTTCTTCGCCTGCATTAGTTTTTTAGGGTTTAGGAGTCGCCAATTGAATTGTTAAATTATTTTCCCCAATTTATTGCTTCTTTTTTTCGAAATTGTTTGATTGATTTTTTTGTTCTGAAGTGTAAATTCTTATGATCTAGTGCTAATTATACTGGAACTTTAATTTGTTTTAGCAATAATTTTTCAATTGAGGAATGATTAATTGAGATCTTTATATTTGTTTTCCATAACCAGTGATTCTTATGTGATATTCATTAATTTTGTTTGAAGGTATAGAATCTAAAACTGCTGTACATGAAAAAACTCAGGATAAGATTTTTTTGTAAAAGGTGCCATAAGTGGAACACAAGTTCCACTAGGCCAACTGTGTTCTTCATCATTATTCTTAACCAAAATCATATATATATATATATATTATATAAAATAATAATAATAATAAATAAATAAATAAAAATGCGACAAGATACTCGTATCTTTCTTGGGTTTGAGACTCATTGGCCTTACCCGGGGCATGTGTGGTGGAGACGAAGCTGCGTTGCTCTACCTTGACAAAGTGGACCCGATATGTATTGATAAGCAGAAAGCCCGTGTCAATTAAAAGCTTTATTTATTATTGTTGCTTATTTTAATTTATGCTTGTTGGACCCAAATTATGGGCTTGGGTTTTAATTACTCTCTTAAACAGTGGTATTTAAGGCTCTGCGTGAGTTTCATGCAGAGTTAGTGAGATTATGAAATAAAATTAGGGTTCTAATCCCCTTATTCCTACTTTACGACATTCTTGAGTTTGAATCAACATAAGTAGAAAGAATGATCGTTCTAATCTAGATGCACCGTTGCATCATTTGGTATCACGTTGCCAGCCATCGATCTAGTATGCCGCCAAGACGAGAGCCAAATTGAGATGCTGCCATTGCCCTTAGGTTGGACGAACTCACGCAGCAGTTGGGCGCCGTCGTCCAACTGCTCGCCGCACAGGCCCAGGCTACGACAGATCAACCTGCACGACACCAGCGTGCACCATGGGCCGATGATGCTCCCCTCCAGGCCCACAATCCAATTCCTGATCAGTCCAGCGACGATGAGGTGACCCATGACAATCCATTCGCGCCGCTGGCGGGTGGGGTTGTCCGTCACAATGATGACAGTCGGAAATGGGAGTCCAGTTTTAAACTGGATTTGCCAGAATTTCATGGTGGATTGGAACCGGAAGAAATTTTAGATTGGTTAGTCACCGTGGAAGAAGTTTTGGACTTCAAATGTGTTCCTCCGGAGCATCGAGTTTGGCTTGCAACGACTCGTTTTTGCGGTCGCGCTGCTTCGTGGTGACAGCAGTTAAAGGCGCAACGCGCTCGTCGTGGTAAAACCCGTATCACGACTTGGGACAAATTCACAAAGCACTTGTGGTAAGAATTTTTACCATATAATTACGCTCGCACTCTTTATCAAAAACTTCAAAACTTGAGGCAGGGAACTCGTTCCGTGGATGTGTATACGGAAGAATTTTATCAATTACTGACTCGCAATGATGTAAACAAATCTGATGACCAACTGATCTCTAGATATGTGGATGGCTTATGTATCCAATTTCAGGACGTTTTTAATTTATTTGTGCCTGTTTCTGTGTCGGAGGCGCATCAACGGGCTGTCATGTTAGAGAAACAATTTGCACACCGCACTCCAGGCCCTTTTCTCCCATCTTCGGGTCGCCCAACGATACCCTTTGCCCCCACTGATGCTCGCCCTACTGCGAGCCGTCCTGCACCACAGCCAACCCCACCGCGTGTACCGAGTCCGTCAGTGCCACAGTACCAGCCTCTTGTGGCGAGCATGGGCATCGCATGTCAAATTCCCTAATTATGGAGGGGGCGGGCTTAATATCTTGGTGACGGTGGCGATGATAATTGTCTTGACCCAACAATTTATGATGATGTGGAGGGTGACACCATGTCGGAGGAGTATGTTTCTGGAGACACAGGGCCTGCCTTGATTATTCGTCGTGCGGTCTCACTCCTCGTGGCTTTAGGACGACGTCCAGCGCCATGCACTCTTTGAATCCACATGTACAATCAATGGTAAAGTTTGTCATTTTATAATTGATTCTAGGTCTTGTGAAAACGTAATTGCTAGGGATGTTGTGGATAAATTATCTCTTGTTTCGGAATTGCACCCCCGCCCCTATACTTTGTTTTGGCTGCAAAGGGGAAATAATATCACAGTGATCGTCGTGCTTTGGTGATGTTTTCTATGGGTGATAAATATATGGATTCTGTATGGTGTGATGTCGTACCTATGGATGCTTGTCATATCTTGTTGGGTCGACCTTGGCAGTTTGACCGTGGCGTTGTTCATGATGGTCGTCGTAATACATGCAGCTTCTTATTTTCTGGTGTTAAAATTATATTAATAACCTCTATGCCTTCCCCGCCTTCTTCTGTTCCGATGGTAAGGTGGTCTGTTTGTCTCATCGTGTTTTTCTTAAGGAGATGTCTTCCGAACCGTATACTATGTTGTTGGTTGCTCATGATGTATCTGCCCGTTCTGATATTCCTACTGCAGTTGTTCTTATTATTTCTGAGTTTGCAGATATCTTTCCTTCGGAATTGCCTGATGGGTTATCCCACTCCGTGATATTCAGCACCAGATTGATTTGATCCCTGGTGCGTCTCTCCCAAACCGCCCTCATTATCGTATGAGCCCAGTTGAACACGAGGAGCTTCGTTGCCAAGTGGGGGACCTTTTACGCAAGGGTCTTGTTCGTCAGAGTTTGAGCCCTTGTACGGTCCCTACACTTCTCATTCCGAAGAAATCTGGTGATTGGTGCATGTGTGTTGATAGCCGCGCTATCAACAAAATCACAGTTCGGTATCGTTTTCCAATTCCCCGTTTGATGATTTGTTGGATCAGTTGAGTGGGGTGCTTGACTTGCGCAGTGGGTACCATCAGATTCGGATCCGACCTAGTGATGAATGGAAGACTGCCTTCAAGACTCGTGAAGGGCTTTTTGAGTGGTTGGTGATGTTGTTTGGGTTGTCTAATGCACCAAGTACTTTCATGCGTGTCATGAATCAGGCCCTACGTCCTCTGATTGGGTCTTGTGTTGTGGTTTACTTTGATGACATACTGGTTTACAGCAAATCCGAGGAAGACCATTTTCAGCATTTGTGTGATGTCCTTTTGATTCTACGGGCTGAACAGTTTTATGCGTCCCTTGCTAAATGTTGCTTCCTCACTGATTCCGTTCTCTTCCTCGATTATCGTATTCCGGCTGCGGGTGTGGGTGTTGATGAGTTAAAGGTTAATGCAATCCGGGAGTGGCCTACTCCTATATTTGAGGCACGCAGTTTTCATGGCTTGACTTCTACCGCCGGTTCATTCCACATTTCAGTTTCATCATGGCTCCGATCATTGATTGCATGCAGGAAAGGACTTCCACATGGACACCAGCGGCAGAGGCAGCTTTTTGTACTATACAGCGTAAGTTGACTCATGCACCTCTTCTTGTTCTTCTGGATTTCTCCACACCTTTTGAGTTACATTGTGATGTTTCAAAGGTGGGGATTGGTGTTGTCTTGAGTCAGGGTGGCCACCCTGTGGCTTATTTTAATGAAAAGGTGACCGGTGCTCGTTCACGCTACAGTACTTATGACATCGAATTCTATGTTGTGGTTCGTGTTGTTCATCATTTGAGACATTACTTGTTTTAGCGTGAGTTCGTGTTGTATACTGATCATGAGGCACTTAAGCACCTCTCGTCTCAGGACACTCTTTCTGCCCTTCACGCAAAATGGTATACTTTTCTTCAGCAGTTTACTTTTGTGGTTCGTCATCAATCTAGGGCTAGCAATAGGGTGGCTGACGCCTTGAGTCGTCAACACGGCTTATTGACCGATATGCAAGTTGAGGTATTGGGATTTGACACATTTCGTGATTTGTATGCATCTGATGAGTTCTTTTGTCCTATTATCGGGTTGTTGGTTGACGACAAGCATGATGACTATGTTCGTATTGATGGGTTTCTCTTTCGGGGTGTTCGCTTGTGCATCCCTTCTTGCAGTTTGCGATAACTGATGGGTGTCGAAACCAACAAATACAAAGACTTTCTCTAAAATCAAATATTTGTGATAGTGGTTAGCAAGGTCGAATCCTCAGAGATTGGTGAGATCTATTCTTTTGCAAGATAAATGAAAAGGAATTAAATTAATTACGATTGGGGGATTGAGAATTGTTATTAAACTAAATCAAACTAACAAGAGCGATATTGAAATATATTAATCAAACTCAATAAAGAATCCAAAGGCCAATTTCAGAAATGGTTCATGTATTCGATCATAGATGCAATAATAAAATCTTCACATTCAACACTAGATTGGTTATGGCTATTGGTACGACCTAACAACCTATCTCTCCTTACTTGTTCGATAATCAGGATACGATCTCTGATTATTTCTCTTACCAATGAACAATTCTAGATATGATCTTAGAATTTAATTCATTAACATCATTAAGACTTAAAGAGACTACCAATCCTAATCAACAAACACAAATGTAGGTTCATTTAAATTAGATCATATATCTCCACAACATAAATTGAAAACCCTTTTTGTAATCAACCATGTCATTTGCCACAATCACTAAAACAAATAAACAATTATGGATTTAATGTTCTAATTGGCAATATATATTATCTAGTTAATTGAACAATGAATCCTATCATGCAATTAACCAAACAATAATTTCAACAAGCACAGAAGATATATATGAATAGTGAAGAATTGAAGAACATATAAAACAAGTTAGATCTCACAGATGCGGAAGAACCAAATCCTTAATTATCCTTTGATTGGGAAGAGAAGTTTAGCCTTTCATGAGAATTTTGCAGGAAATCTTCTTAAGAGAAAAGAGAATAATCAGAAACTGCAATTCTATGTCCTGTCTAATCTCGTTCAAAAATACAGTTATCCTATTAAATGTCTATCTAGATATCTTTATCCATAATTACCTAATAAGAGTCCTAAGATATTCAAATAGATTTGAAATCTTGAGGAGAGAAAAGATGGGCGCCACTTTTGAAACTCTCACATCAGGTCTTCTTCAGGTAAGGCGTGTCCACGCCTTATATAAAAACATCTTTAGTAAGTGTCAACTCCATGGAAAATTCTTGCATTCTTCAAAATCATCTAAATTGACATCCAAGTTGCCCAATTCATCCAATTATCCTACAAATATCATTTTTAGAAGAAATACAAGAGTTAAGCATACTTTTCAAATAAAGAATATGAGGAAATATGACATATAAAATATGAAATATGCATCTTATCAACAACGTATTATTTCGGAGGTTCACGGTGTAGGCCACGTGGGTCGTGATCGTTCTATTGAGTTATTGTGTCGGCGCTTCTTTTGGCCAACAACTTGTGATATGGCTCGTTTTGTCTCTCGTTGTCGTACTTGCCAAGTTTCCAAGGGCACCGCCTCAAATGCCGGGCTTTACCGTCCTTTGTCTGTCCCGACTCGTCCTTGGGCTTCTATTAGCATGGATTTTGTGTTCGGCCTATTGCGGACCCAACGAGGTAACGATTCTATTTTTTTTGTGGTGGATCGTTTCTTTAAGATGGTGCATTTTATTCCTTGCAAGAAAACTGCTAATGCTGGGAATGTGGCTATTCTATATTTTCGTGAGATCTTTCGCCTCCATGGACTTCCTTTATCTATTATCTCGGACCGTGACACGCGCTTCCTTAGTCACTTTTGGCGCACTTGTGGCGCATGGCTAACACAGATTTGAATTTTATTTGGGTAATCTCCTTCGTTGTTTAGTTGGTGATAACTTACGTTCATGGGATGTCAAGTTGAGTGTTGCTGAGTTTGCACATAATCAAGTTGTGAACCATAGCACAGGTTTCAACCCTTTCTTTATTGTGTATGGCACGGTACCCCATGCCCCTATTGATCTATTGCAGCTGCCCACATACATCCAACCCAAGCCCCATGCCGCCGACATGATCTCGGACCTCCAGCATGTCCACGCTACCACACAGCAGCGACTGGAGGCCGCTAACCAGCACTACAAAGCGGCAGCTGATTCACGCCGTTGTGATGTCCAGTACGAAGTTGGGGACTTCGTTGGGCAGTGCTTACGAAGGATAGATACCCAGCTCATGAGTACAATAAGCTCGCCTCAAGGAAGATTGGACCGGTGGAGATTATTGAAAAGATTAATCCAAATGCTTATCGTCTTTGCCTTCCAAGTCATGTTCGTACCTCAGACATCTTTAATGTTAAGCATCTAGTTCCCTTTCATGGCGATAACTCATCTGGAGACGAAGCTGAATCCGATTTAAGGGCGAATCATTTTGAAGAGGAGGAGAATGGTGGAGACGAAGCTGCGTTGCTCTACCTTGACAAAGTGGACCCGATATGTATTGATAAGCAGAAAGCCCGTGTCAATTAAAAGCTTTATTTATTATTGTTGCTTATTTTAATTTATGCTTGTTGGACCCAAATTATGGGCTTGGGTTTTAATTACTCTCTTAAACAGTGGTATTTAAGGCTCTGCGTGAGTTTCATGCAGAGTTAGTGAGATTATGAAATAAAATTAGGGTTCTAATCCCCTTATTTCTACTTTACGACATTCTTGAATTTGAATCAACGTAAGTAGAAGGAGTGATCGTTCCTAATCTAGACGCACCGCTGCATCAATGTGTACATAAATTATTGTATTATAACTATATGAATTGTATTATTTTAATTTCTAATATATAATTGATTGTTTGGACAGGGGTGAAGAATTTATATTTCACTAGTGAGCGATATAATAATATGACCCAAGAGGACAAAGAAGAGATGATCGCATTTGCCAATACACTATTCTGCAGTACAGAGCGTTAATAGGTAATTTATTTTTTAATTGAGCAACACAAAAATACCAATAGTTTAACAATTTTTTAATGAACACAGACCTACGGAAACGGGACGTTTACAATCATGTGATTGCCCGGTGTCAACCAAAATTTTGGCAACCGGACAGTTGCACGAAAGAATCTTCTCATATTATCGGGTGTCAACCAAAATTTTGGTGCACAACAATTGTACGAAAGAATCTTCTCATGCCATTCACGGATGACATTGCTAGAGAAGTGAGGTGGAAGCAGCATGTTGTGCTGGTTCGTGGATCCTTTAGGGCTCAGAAAGGATTCGTACCGGGTTCCAAACCCGAACCTTACCAATCGGATCATGCTGCACCTGTCCCTGCTGGCCCCGCCCTTGTTGCTGCCCTGGCTGGAGCTTTTCAAAGCGTGGAGAGACGGAACATGGCATTTGTTAGTTGTGGGTTGGAAATTCTGTATCGGCTATGGCCTACGACTGACAATAGGTTAACAAGACAAGTTTACCTATGATGGCGGCGAGATACCAGATCAATCCAGATCTGTATGTAGGAGTGGTAACAACTTATACGGTGATGATGGCTGCCTTCGTCAATCATCAACCACAGAACATACCATTGGTCAGTCCAGATGGAGAGACTGTGTACTTGGATGAATGAATGATCTGAGATTCTCTACTTTGTGAACCATGACACTATACTTTGAGTACCATGACTATATTCAAATTCTTCTAGTGTTTTTAGATGTAGCTGAAAAACGTGTTTGGTTTGCAATAATATTGCCCCTCATTGTCATCATTGTATCCCCGAAACATCGAAAATAATCTTTTATTCGTAAAAGGAGTGCCACTTTCTTTGGTGAAATTCTAGGGTTAACACTACTATAGATTTTCTTGTGTCGGAAAAACCGAAGACTATTGTTAGATCATTGAATTGTTTATTTATTTATTTTTTGGATTCGTGTTGCAGATCCAATAACAAGCATGGCAGAGGAAGAAAATCTAAAAGAGGTGAAGGATTATGTTGGAGATGTAAGCTTATACAAAATAACAAAATAGATACTGTGTTAATGATTTGTATCCTAAATCGCCTTTATTTTTTTTGTTTTTATTATTTCCTCTTCTTTGAATCTCATTTTGGTTCATGCAATGCAACAAATATAGACTATCACATTACCCTGCACACAAGTGTAGACAATCAATCTTTCTCTCTCTCAATTGCACTACTTGAGTTATGTTATCTAGGTTGGGCTTTATTGTCAATAGATTGGGCCTCCTATCTAGGCTATAACCCACAGGCCCAATTAATTCTGTGGGTTCTCGTAAAGGTTCTCGGCGTGGCTCAAAACAATAGATTTTTTTTTACTTCAAAAAAAAATATATATATGTTTAATATATTTATTTTAAGGGTGCGGCTATCCGCACCCCACAAATTACTAAACACACCCCAATTGTGTTGTTACATGTGATGTGAACAGTAACAACACAATTGGGGTGTATTTAGTATTTCAGGGGGTGCGGATAGCCGCACCCTTATTTTAAACTCTTTTCTCAGGATTAAAAAAATATCCGAAGATAAGTACTAAATTCTTGTTTTGTTTCGAAATGTAAAATCGAATTTCTCAATCCAATAAAATCCAACTCTCTTTATTACACATATAAATACCCGTTTTCAAAAATTTCAATAAAATCTAATCAAAACCCCTCCACATTTCTCAATACATTTTACCATTTTACTATGTACAATCTCTTACAATTTTACTATATATCAGGATTTATTAATTTCAAGATTCCTTTGGATCATCTTAGGCCTAATCCTTACACGCCTTTTAAGCATTTGCGATAATAATAACACTGCGGAAAACTTTATTGAAAAAGAATATGAAATGAGGATCTTTTTCTTTAGTCATTTGCCCGTTGAGAATTTTTTTTAACAAAATATGGAAAAGAAAGCTGAATATATGATAACGAGATTCCACATTGAAAAATGAAAAGTGATCCCAATACCTTTTAATTTTTTTTCCTTTTCCAATAAAAAAAATACAAAAACTCATGTGAGACGGTCTCATAGATAGTTTTCGTGAGACGGAACCCCATCACCTACAAACAACATATGAATTGTAGGATTTGGATGGTAGATAATTGGGTTGTAGGTTGACTCGTCTCACGCAATGCATTAAAATTTCATGAGACGATCTCACAAAAGACTTACTCTAAAAGAAAATGAGGCTGATTAGAAAATTGGAAATGAGAATTTAATAAAAATATAGTATCTGTGATGGTAGACTATAGATTTGATTTTCCATTTTTCAGAGTCATTCCCCAAGGGTTAAAATAGGAAATGAGAATTGAATGAAATTGTAGTATTTGTGATTGTAGACTATAAATTTGATTTTACATTTTTTAGAGTCAAATGCCAAGGGTGTGAAATCAATTAAAATGGGAAATGAGAAATGTATGAAAAGGTAGTGTTTGATTTAAAAAAAAAATGAATATCACACAAATCAAAATCACAAACTATGTTGAACAATAAAAAGGAAAAGTTAATTGAGGAATAATCAAATTCAAGCTATTTAATTCGTATACCTAGATAGTAATTATTGTACTTTATTTAATTGATGAGATATTATAAAAAATAATGCATATTGTTGCATGAACCGACAATTGTCGGCCGAGGAACCCCACCAAAAGACATTATGCTTCTCAAATTTTACAGTTTGGTGACAGCTTCATCACTTTTAAGTTTTATTAATATATATATATATATATATATATATATATTTTTTTTTTTTTTAATTCAAGCATTCAACATATTGTTTTAATATTCAATATTATGAAACAAATATTATCCTTTTTTCTTACTTGGCAAGATTTTTTATTTTTTTTTATAACTAATCATAAATAAGAAATCAAATAAAATTATGAATGCAAAAGTCCAAATACGTGAAAGCTTTAAAATTTCAATTGCATAAAGGCACTTTATTTCATCCATGCTTTTGGTTACAAAGGCTAATTGTACGATTCTGTAGGTGTTAGTGACTATGATTATTATAAGTTTAAGAGATGTAATCGTACATTTCTTTTTTATTGTTAGGTTTGCCACCTATACATATAAACTATGCAAGATTGACATTTAAACTACTAAACTATTTTCTCGATCATTTTTCGCTGAATTCCGCAACAAAGTGACATACATATGACATATTTTAAAGGGTATTTTCGTCCGCACAATCTTATTGTTGATATCCCCTACACTTAAAAGAATGTAAAGTAAATATCCTTAAAAATATGTCATATGTATGACACTGGTCAGAATCCGACGAAAAATGACCGAAAAATAGTTTAGTGGTTTAAGTGTCAATCTTGCATAATTTATATGTATCGATGCCACACAAAAAAAGTTCGATGATTTATGTGCAAAATCACTGATAGTTTGATGGTGTTAGTGAAATTAACCCTATAATTAAATATTGTAAATATTATTGCATAGAAGTATCCTTCTATCTATTTCCAACTAATTATATTTTTATTTAAAAGAATTGGTGTTACATATTATATATTTCGTGGATACACGAGTATGGGATGAAAATATATACTTAAAAGTACAAATTATGAAATGGCTTTTGATATGAAATCAATATCGTGTTCCTCGTTGGTATTTTCGATATAAAATATATTTGTCGTTGATATTCGCGTCATACCAAAATGAAGCTTTAATGAGAAGAGCACAAAACAGAAGCACTGTCATAGAGGAATTAATACTAAGATTGTGCACATCATTATTTTTTTTTCTTAAATAAAAATTACGTTGTGTGTTTGAATGACCCGATTACAAAATTCAATGTTCTGAATGCAACACTTGTTATTTCTTGATTACACACATTTTTTGTCCTTGCAAAACTAATAATTTTAGTTGTAGGGTTATGGTAGGTTTAATCGCATAATATATTCTATTTTATCTGATATTTCATTTGATATTTTATGTTTATATAAGGTGGAAAAGTGCTATTTTCGTTGTAATAAGACATCATGTCTCATATTTATCGATCTTTCTATTTAATTAACATAAAAAATAACAGTCTAAAAGTTCCTTGTCAAACACCCTACGAGCAAAAGAAAAATCTAACGCAAATCTAATAATAATAACAACATAATTATGGGCGTGTATGTGTTTATATGAAACAGTCTCATGAATAATTATCATGAGACGAAACTTCAGATCCACAAATCAAATGTGAGTTGTAAAATATGATTGACAAATCTAATGTAATTAAAAATAATTGAAGAAATATGAAAAATGTTAAATATCAATTAAAATACGTAATGCGTAGCAATTACGTTCCCCTATCACAAAAGCGTAGTTTTATGGTGTATTTTAATCTGTCGGCCACAGAGTACTGTTTGGGGTTCCGATAATGAGACAAAAAGAAGTCCAATTAAAAGGTGCGTACTATATATGATTAATGTAGTATTACACCATAATGAGACTACACTACCCCACATTTTGCTACACTTGGATGTAAACGAATAATCGAGTATAATGGGTTTTTTCCTAAAAATTAATATGAGTTGGTCTCATAAATCTTCTCATGTGAGATGTAATTGTATATAGGTCAATTAACAAGAGTTAGCTTAATCAATGTTGGTTAATATAGATTAAAATCAATCTACATAACAATCCATAGATGTAATTGTATATAGGTCAATTAACAAGAGTTAGCTTAATCAATGTTGGTTAATATAGATTAAAATCAATCTACATAACAATCCATAGATCAACATAGTATATAAAAGTATTAGTAATACATGTCTCAGCTATAGAACTCGTACTTATGAGTGTATTACTAATACTTTTATAAATTTACAAATAAATATTTATATCCTCTTACAATTTGAAAAACTGAAGTGCGCCTATTTTTCAATTGACAACATAAAGTTTTTTGCTTCCAATTGCATCTTAAAGTTTTTTGTTTTCAATTGCACCTTAAAGTATACGATTTTTTCAAATTGCAATCTAATATAGTATATTGGTCATTTTTCTGGCCAAAGTCCGAATTTTCATTTGTTTTTTTATTAAATTGAATTTGAATTAAATGAAAATCAAAAAATTGATTTTGAGATGTGGAGTGCTTTGATGTATATTTAATGTATTTTGATTAAAAAATTGGAACATCATGAATTTCAACTTTAGTCGGAAAATATCTCTATTCTAAAAATCGGTTTAGGCGGCGCCTAGGCGCTAGGCGGCTCATAGCCGTATCGATTTTTGCCTGTTCAGTCATTTTAGGCGCTAGGCGGTCCTAGGCGCCAATTTTTTTTTTTTTTTAATTTCTTTCCTTTACATTTTTTACTTTTTTTTTCACTTTTTAGCAAAATGATGATATTATTAATGTATTATAGTCTTCTATCAAATTATTATTAATTAATTAGATATAGATAAAAATTTCACAAACTGAAAAATACAAATAAAAATAATTTTATAAATGAGATATGATGTTTTTACTTGTCCTCCTACATAAAACCAAAACAATATAATATAAGAGTTCCAAAAATATTTTATAAAGATAAAAAATTAAGAAAAATAGGTAAAATAATCAAAAATATATTTAATTTAAATACGAAGTGGCCGACGCCTAGGCATCCTAGGCGCTAGGCGCCAGTCAAGCGTTCGACTAGCGTCTAGCGAATTTTAGAACACCGGAAAATATTACACTAGGTTGCAATTTAAAAAATCATGAAATTTAGGATGCAATCAAGAAAAAAAAATCATGTTGCAAATAAAAAACAGTTATAATTCAAATTGATTTTTAATACTAACCCTGAAAAATAAGAAAACAAATATATATGACGATGATCAACAAATGATCTCTCTAGTCTCTAATTATGAGGTGGTGATTGGATCTTGAGAACGAGAATGTTCATTATTGTTATTATTTTTCAATTTTATTATATTGGAGGTTTGTCGAACTTACATCTGATTTTATTTGCTCATAATTAATTTTGATACAAATCATTAAACTGCAAAAAAAAAACCGACCACAATTGTTCAAAACCGTATAACCAATTCTAATTGAAAAACTACGATTTAAATTCTATTGATCAAATCACATTTGACAATACAATGTAAATCTAGTAAAGAAACAACAAAAATACTGAATTGGATCATCTATTTTAATTTTATATTTCATCTTATATTTCACTATTTTTAATTCATTGTATATTTAAATTAGTGATTTTATCTTTATACAATGATTTTTTTTTTAAACATCATGAAGTATCAAAGTGTAACAGATGATCTTTGTATGAAAAACACACCGAACGACCTCTCGCACGATATGTAAAAATGTTAAAAAGAAGAGGTAATAATTGAGGAGAGAAAGACGCTTTTAGGATTCTCCCATGAAATGAGTCAAAGTCCACACAGAAATGTCCCTTGATGTTGATGTTTCTTGTCTCATACCCATAAAACTAATTATTATTATTATTATTATTATTAAAGATTTTTTTCACTCGAAGAAGTGTCGGTGCAGCTATACGAAGGTGTTTTTTTAATTTTCTTTAAATTTGAAATTGTATCGTGTTCTTTAACAAAAATCTATTGAATTTGTTATTTTCTTCATGCAGATTATATAAATTAAAATATAAAATTAGTTGACATATGATTTCTGTCACGAAAGAATCTAAAATATCAAATTGTTTATAAAAATGGTAGGGATGTGAAAGACGTAGAAGAGTAATATATTTAAAAATAAATATTAGAATAAGTAAAATTAGCTTTGATGAAAAAGAGAGTAGAATAAACATAATTTTATTTTGTAAATAAAATAAATTGAGAAACTTAGGGGAAAAAAAAGGAAAAAGAAAAAGAAATAGGCTCATTTCTACTATATTTCCTTTTCTATTTTTTAGATAGGAAAATGATAAAATACCCACTATGGACAATTCTTAATATTTCCACCATAATGATTTCATCCCACATTATATATAAAGTGAAATTAGTAGCTATTCTGAATTTTTAACACATCAGCCGTGGACACATTTTAACGTGTCCATGATGGGTAGGATAGTAGGACTGTTTTTAGATATGCAATCATTTTTCTTTAAAAATAAAAAAGATAGGAAGGCATTTTCTAGCATCATTTATTGTTAGAAAGTAGTGGTCTCTATATCCTCAAGTTTACTAAAATAGTCTTACCTGCAATATAATCTATGTCTTAGAAACTACAATTATTTATTAAAAAAAAACACATTCATAGTTTTAAAATTATATAGGAAACTATGTTACAAATCTTAATGCATGAGATCGAGTCTTATATTGAAGTAAATGAGCCTGTCTACATGATCAATGAGTGAGTCTCAATCCAATCTCAAGTCGAATCCTATATTTTTCCTTTACATGAATTTTCTTTTTTTACTTAAAAACTATTCTTCTTACTTTGAAAAATCATTATTTTTAACTTGAAACATATCATTTCTAAAGTATTACTTACTATTTCTTTTAAATTTAATTTAAATTAATTTTTTTTACCTTTAAAATTTAATGAAATGTATTATTTTTCACTTACTCAGAGTAGTATTACTCATTTTTTTAAACTTACTCAAAGTAATACTTTTTACTTGAAATTAGAAAAGTATTGTTTAATATTTAATTCTAAAAGTAGTTTCATCTCAAAATCATTTGTAAACTTGTGAAGAATACGATTTTGATGTTATTTCTGGTATGATCGATTTTACTAATATGACGATTATTTTGACAATTTAAGTTTCAGAGCTAAGAAGAAGAATATGAGGCAAAATGAAAATAAGAATTAAAGAAGAAAAAGAGAGAAATAATCGAACCCATCACACGAAACTTGTCTAATAATATATTTATTTTGTGTGATTCATGAGTATTGTAATATTAAAAAAAAAAGAAGAGAAAAGTGGTGAAAATGAAATGGTGAGACAATGAGAAAAGGCGGGGAAGTGGGGGCTGCCGTTGACCTAACAGCATTACCGCAATTATCGCTGATTATATTTTCGGACATAGTTGACCCCCTCCACTGTCACACCTATTGTCGTCTTTTTTTTGTTTCCACAATTACAGATATACCCCTGTTCTACACAATTATGTCTCTTTTTTATTCACATTTTCTGTCACTAATTATTAATTATTCATATTTTACCCTTTTTCTATTTTAACGCAACATTTTTATAACACAAAAACTTGTGTGAGACGGTCTCACGGATAGTTTCCGTGAGACGGAGCCCCAACACCCACATACAACATGTGAATTGTAGGGTTTGGATGGTGGATAATTGAGTTGTAGGTTGACCTGTCTCACGCAATGCATTAAAATTCCGTGAGACGGTCTCGCAAGAGACTTACTCATTTTATAATATAAATACTCGCTATTCAACTTGTAAGGATGAATCAATGTGCTCGTCTACAACATAAAAAATTCAACAAATATATAAGTATATATACATATGTAGTTTAGCAAAACTAAAAAAATTATAACAATAAGAAGACGACTTAATTGCAAACAATAAAAATAATGAAAATCGAATTTGAACATGAAGTTTTAAAATTAGCAAAGTAAATTATAAACTTAACATTGTTTTAGTGGTCGGAACATTATCAATTTTCCGAGGAAAATTTGCGAACGTATTTGTTGATTTTGTATGTTTTTATTGTTATTCCTGTATCATTTGTAATTTTTATTATTCTTTTATTTTGTTTGGCCATGATCTAGCTGCCAATGCAAATAAATTGGTCATACAAGTTTACTTTAACGAAAAAACTCACGTGAGACTTTCTAACGTAAAGTCTTGCGTGAGATGGAGCCTTTTATAGTATATGAAACCGAAAATGATTATATTAAAAATGTTGACCCGCTTTATTGATTCATATGAACTTTATCTTACATAAAATCTCACGTAAGACCGTCTTGCATAAGACCTACTCTTACTTTAATCGAAAAATTAACAATAATTTGAATTGTAAAAATAATATAAAATTGATATAAATTACAAACTACTAATACCTACTGTTTTAATATTCATTAGGCGCTAGTCGGGTGCTGGACTGACACCTAGGGTGTAGGATACCTAGTTGGAGTTTAGGAGACGCCTAGACGCCGTACTTAAATGAAATAAATTTTTTGTTATTTTAGTTATTTTTCTTAGTTATTATTCTTTAAAATATATTTGGAACACTTATATTATTTTATTTTTTAAGTTTATATTGGAAGACAAGTAAAAACTTAATATCTCATTTAAATATATTTATTTATGACATATTCAATTATTATAAAATTATTTTTTATTTGCATTTCTCAATTCGTTAATTTTTTACTTATATATCTAATTAAATTATAATATTTTGATAAAGCCTATAATACATTCAAAACATTACTATTTTTGCTAAAAAGAAAAAAATTATTTGACATCTTGAACCACCTAGGATTGAATAGTTCCGTATAGCTCTGCTTACAATGTTGCAGAATATAGGCCTAGTTGGCCGATTAGGCGCTATTCGGTCATCAACAATCCGATTTTGTTGAAAATCGTCCCAAAGATCGTTTCCTCAAGTAATCGGTTCCTTGTCGGTTTAGGCGCCGCCTAGGTTGCCTAGTCGGTCTAGGTGCTTAACCCATTTTTTTTTTAAACTTTTATTGTAATTATAATTATAATAAAATTGAAAATCAAATTGTGTTTATGACTTTATTAGTATTTGGTTTATTATGTGGTATGGACTCATTTGACTTGCATTTCACTATTTCAAAATTTCAGTAGATGACTATTCGACTATTTGATAGTTAGTGGATAATAACTTAATATGTATAATTTTGAATTTGATGTGTGTTTGGGGCCTTTGGGCAAAATGCATTATGGCCAGACATAAATTAGAACGATGTTCTCCACATTTATTAAATTTTCTGTACATATAATTATATATATAGGTCATGCCAAAATAATAATAATAATAATAAAATCGTCGGGCCCTAGTCAGTGTCTAGTCGGCCTAGGCGCCAAGCGCTTGGAAAACGCCCGACTAGCGATTTCCAATTTCTACAATCCTGCCTGCATACGACCGCCTAACACTTAAAATGATCTAATAAGAAACAATTGGTACATATAGGAGTTGCCTAGCACATAAACAATGCCTAGACGGTCACCTAGATCGGTTTTCAGAATACAGCTAGTAATACCTTACTTTGCAATAGATGCTAATCATTTAGTCAATATGGCGAGGGACATCATTCTGCAAAATGATATCAAGTTAATAAAACAAACTTATTACTAAATAAAACCAATTTAAATCATAAAGAACTTTATATCAGATAGTATAATGTTCCAAAAATTAAATTATATACATTCTAAATAATTAACATGTTCTGAGTCTTTACCAAACATTACGAAATAAATGAAAATAACTAACACACCCTTATATAAACTCGAAAGACCGAAAGACCTTGATTAATGGATGAAAGAGAATCACATACTCATGTGATATATATAATTTAGATAAATATATATATATATATATATAATTTTTTTAAGGATAGAGATGCAAATGATAATGTTAATTGGGGTAAAGTTAATTATCTATAGTAATATAGAAAAATTAAATGTATTAGTAAATACACCGAATATACTAAATATCAGTAAAATATAATTATAAGTGGATTTTTATTGTATGGGTAGATAAATTCTAATATAATATAAATATTAAATATTTAATTAATAATAAGATCTTAAATTAAAAAATATATAAATTATGCAAGTCAACATTTAGATAAATATTATAGATATGTACGTACATAAATAGTATCATACATGTGTCACACACATACTATATATATATATATATATATATATATATATATATATATATATATATATATATATAAAAGAAAGAAGCTAATAGCACTAACGTTTTACCACATTTTAATTACATCCTTAAAAATGCGATAGTTTATTAATTATTTAATTATAATATGATAAAAAAGAGCCAATAAAAATAAAAAGGATTGATCTGTTTGGAATCACGTGCATATTATTCACTGGAGAAAGGATACAAAAGGAAGGAATAGATTAGTAGAGTGAGTATCACATGAAATCTTCGATTACATTTGGTGTTACATTTTCTCCTTTAAAACTATCACCACACGATAAGTGTATTCGATGATATTACTATTTAACACATGTCATATAATAAATATTATGAAACATGAGATGTAACACCAAATGTAATAGAGTATCCAATCCGACTATCTATACTACTATACTATCAATAACCAATGACCTCAATAAGTCACCAAAACTGCACTTGCAATCAACAAACTCTCTTTATCACAAAAAAAGATAAAAATAAAAATAACAACAATAATAAATAAAAACTAGAATGAGTCTTATGTTAGAGTGAGTTTTATATGGGAAAGTCCCATAAATTTAATTACATGAGAGATCAACTCACAACCCACATTACTTGTTATACAAATCATAAATGTAAATGATGGATATAAATTTATTACAAAATTCGAAAGTTGGTAATTAAATTGATAGAAATCACAGACTGGATTTCACTTTATTGCAAAAATGCAAATGTTGATGTCTAACAGTGCAATTTACATTTACAAAATGCAAATGTAATTTAATTACCTTCCAAAATGAGTTTAATTTAATATTACGTTAACTATACCAAAAAATTCAGTGACATTATCATCCCACTATCCCCATTCCAATTTTCATTTTTATTCTAATATTTTATTATACATTATAAATTATGACATGAAATTTTATCTTAATATTTTCAATATAAATATAACTCACAAAACAGAGATGGACTAGTATAAAATTTATTTGAATCGTGGGATTCTGTATCACATAATTATATCCATAAAATATAAAATTTATTTGAATCATGGGATTCTGTATCACATAATTATATCCATAAAATATAAAATTTATTTGAATCATGGGATTCTATATCGTATATTTGTGAAGCGATTTGGAGAGGGTTTGGAAGTGAGAAAAAGGGGTGAAAGAATAATGTGAAAGAAATAGAAGCAGCAGTGCTATGACTTATGAGCAGACAGCAAACCAGCAGAGTGTTAGCTGGATGCATTCATGCAATAACATTAATCCAATCCTAATCATGAAAAAAAATTATTTCTTTACCAGTAGAATAATACCAACATCACAACCACTCCCTTTCTCTCTCTTCTTTTTTCACTCTCTTTACTGCAGTTTCCTCGTCTCCTCTCTCTCTCACACACAGACACAGAGTAACAGTGTGTATGTGAAATGTGAACAGAGCAGTAACTAGTCCATCCACATTCACACATCCTTCACACCTAAATCTTGTATTCTCTCTCTCTTCATCTCTCTCACACACAGAGAGTGAGAATGCTCACCTCCATCATCCTCCTTTTCTTCATATCCTCCGCCACCGCCCACCACCGCCGCATTCTCCACCAGCCATTTTTCCCGCAGGACTCCTTCCCCCCCGCCCCACCCCCCGCCCCCAAACTCCCCTTTTCCACTTCTACCCCTAACAGCACCTCCCCTTTCTTCCCATCTTATCCCTCTCCCCCACCGCCCCCCTCCCCCACCACCTTCGCCTCCTTCCCTGCCAACATCTCCTCCCTCAATGTCCCCCGCTCTAAATCGAAATCCACCTCCTCCAAGCTCATCGGAGTCGCCGTCGCTGTCGTCATCATCGCCGTTGCCATCCTCGCCCTCGCCCTCTTCCTCCACCTCCGCAAGCGTACCAAAACCCAACGATCACCCTCTCTCGACAATTCCAAATCCCAGAGATCCGACTCCAACAGAACCACTCCCATCACCACGTTTCACGCCGGTCCGAATAACCACCACATCCCGAAGCTTCAGAGGCCTTCACAGACCAGCTCGGAGTTCTTGTACTTGGGAACTTTGGTGAATTCACACCCCGCCGCTGGCGGCATTGGCTATAACGGAACCAGCAGCACGGCAAATGGCAACAACACTTCAAATCCCCGTAAAATGGACTCGCCGGAGCTCCGCCCACTGCCGCCGTTGATCGCGCAGCAGAGTCTCAGGCGTAATTATCGAAGCAATGCTGACGTGGCGTCGAGTAAGGACGATGAAGATGAAGAGTTCTACTCTCCCAAGGGATCGTTAAACGGCAGGGAGAGTTCCATTGGCGCTGGATCAGCTTCGCGAAGAGCTTTCGCAGCCATAGAAGTGGAGAATTTCAACGGCTCTATTTCGAATTCTTCCTCCACCTACTCTTCTTCGGCTTCCGGATCGGGTTCGGGCTCTCCGGCGAGGTCCATTTCGTTGAGCCTTTCACCGGGCAACAGTTTGAGCCCGAGAAATTCAATTCCCAAATCGCCTGATTTAATCGAGATTCAGACTATTGGACCGTTGCATCGGCAAATGCCGTCGTCCCCTCCGCCCCGAGATATGAAGATTAAGGAATCCGCGTCTCCTTCGCCGCCAAGTTCATCGTCGCCAGATAGATACTCTAGGAGGAGTGAAGAATCATCGCCGAGAATTTCGAATGTTTCGGATCAAAACATGGATTCTCCGGTGAGAAGTAGCACCTCTGTACGGCGTAACGCCACTGTTATTCCAAAACCCCCTCCGCCTCCAAATCTCCATGTTTATTCACCATTTCCACCGCCACCAGTTTCTGTTCCACCGCCTCCACCTCCGCCACCGACAGCGAGTAAAGTATGGGAGAGTCCCAGAACTCCAACACCGCCGCCTAAAAGGCCCATTTCTGTGCCACCGGCTCTGTTCGCTCCAATAAGACCGATTTCTGTTGACAGTCCCACATTGATTTCTCCAATGGAGTTGCCTGCAAATGGTTCAGTAATTGATGAGAAGACAACAGAGCACTCAGGTGAAGATGTGCAACGGAATGAGGAGACCACTCCTAAACCAAAATTGAAGCCACTGCATTGGGATAAAGTAAGGGCGAGCTCCGATCGGGAAATGGTGTGGGATCAGCTCAAATGCAGCTCTTTTAAGTACGATCCTCACTTTTTTGATGAAGCTTATGATCTTTCCTTCTGGGTTAAACTATGTTTCCATTTTTATAAGCTTACTTATTATGCCGATTTGTTGGTTGAATTTTATGCAGATTGAATGAGGAAATGATTGAGACATTGTTCGTTGTAAATGCTCCAAAACCAACTTCGAAAGAAACAATGAGGTGGCAGGTTCTTCCCACGCCTGGCCATGATAATGGTATTCGAGTTCTTGATCCGAAGAAGGCTCAGAATATTGCAATTCTGTTGAGGGCACTCAACGTCACAGTCGAGGAGGTGTGCGAAGGCCTTCTGGAAGGTATTCTATAACAATCTTCCATGTTTCTATGATTTCAAGATTAGGTGGAGTCTTTTTATTTTAATTCAAAAACCAGCTAATTTTCAGGAATGAGATGTCATGATAGCCTATGCACATGTGTTTCTGCTGGGTTGTAGCTATTTCATTGTGGGGTTTGAATATAACGCATCATAGATAAGTTAAATATATGTATATTTATGTATAGACAAGAAACACCTTGTTGTCATTGTGGGGTTGTAGCTATTTTATTCTTATCTGCCTTGGGCCAGAAATTGTTGAAAGTTTGGAACATTGCTCTATCAAGATGCACATTTTCAGATCATGTTAAGGGCAATATCTTTTCCTCTCTTTCCCTCCTGTTGTCTCTCTGAGTTTTTATTCAACTATAATGCTCTCTGATTTTGGGTTATCCTTGGATGATCTCAATTCTTGTGAATTTGTGATTTTTTAATTGTTTTTTGCTTTTTGGCTATTTTTTCCCCTCAATCTACATGACTTGGGAAAGGCGTTCCATTACATTGCTTGAGTTTTCTCACATCCTGTAAGGGTGGCATACTTTTAGACTAGCCTAAGGGGCCAACAAACTAGTAGTTTTCCATGAACTCTTTAATCAACTTTGATGCTAATTTCAAGAAATTGGCTCATCAAAATCAGGGGAACAGAGCAACAATCCATCTGGATATGTTCTCATTATATTGCACTTTTCTCTATGCATCTCTTTGATGATCCACGAAGCATGTTCCTTAACTCATGTTACCTTGAATCCAGGTAATACAGATGCTCTTGGTACTGAGCTACTTGAGAGTTTATTGAAGATGGCACCAACAAAGGAAGAGGAGCGAAAGCTTAAGGAATATAAAGATGTTTCTCCGACCAAGCTAGGGGCAGCTGAAAGATTCTTGAAGGCAGTTCTTGATGTACCTAACGCTTTCAAACGAGTGGATGCAATGCTATATATATCAAATTTTGAATCCGAGGTTGATTATCTCAAAAAGTCATTTGCAACGCTGGAGGTACACTTTCACCTTTTATCAAATTTTCTGATGCAATCTAGAAATATCTATCAGTTTGAGGACAGAAACTTAACATCAATATTGAAGGGAATAACACCAACTATAGCTCTACAGCTTGGTAGCATACAAATATGTAGTTGTCTGTGTTTATATGGAAAAAAGACCTGCTTATATCACCATTCACTTCAGTTGGTGGCAACGAAATATACTTTATCACCTGAGCTAAAAAAAACTCTCTAGAAATGAGAATGCATCAAAACAGCATCATTTTGCTTGTAATGTCTACCAATTGTTATACTATAGCACACATTGCTTTCAACTTTATGTGATAACCCCCAAAAGAATGGCTCTGCAAAATATTTTTGCTATTTATTCCCTGAATCTTCTTTGCATGTTATGTATATTCGGTGCCAACATAGAGTTTCTTGATGTTCCAGGCAGCCTGTGAAGAATTGAGGACCAGCAGGATGTTCTTCAAACTTCTAGAAGCAGTATTAAAGACTGGAAACCGCATGAATGTGGGAACAAATCGTGGTGACGCTCATGCCTTCAAACTAGACACACTCCTCAAGCTTGTCGATGTCAAGGGAGCTGATGGAAAAACAACGCTTTTGCATTTTGTTGTTCAGGAGATAATAAGAAGTGAAGGTGCTCGTCTTTCTAATGGGGGCCCAACTGAGAACACTGCCTTAAACGATGATGCCAAATGCAGAAAGCTGGGCCTCCAAGTCGTTTCAGGTCTTAGTTCCGAGCTATCAAATGTAAAGAAAGCTGCGACCATGGACGCAGAAGTGCTCAGCAGCGATGTCTCCAAGCTTTCAAAAGGAATTGGGAATATAGCAGAGGTTGTAAGGTTAAACAGTACATCATCATGTTTGGAGGGAAACAGCAACCATAAGTTTTCCGACTCAATGAACAGCTTCATGAGAAAAGCTGATGAGGAAATTATTAGGATCCAAGCCCAAGAAAGCGTTGCTCTGTCTCTGGTGAAGGAAATTACTGAATACTTCCATGGAAACTCAGCAAAGGAAGAAGCTCATCCATTTAGGATCTTCATGGTGGTGAGGGACTTCTTAACATTCTTGGATCGGGTATGCAAGGAAGTTGGGATGATAAACGAACGAACCATGGTTAGTTCTGCTCACAAGTTTCCAGTACCAGTTAACCCGATGCTACAAGTAGTTTCAGGGGGGTTGCCCAATAGACGGCCTCACTCTTCCTCGGACGAGGATAGTTCGTAGCTTATCTTTCAAATGAAGTGGCATCTTAGGTTTCTGGCAATGGATAAATGTGCTCTGTCATCTGTGATGTGGCCTACAGGTGCTGCAGTGGATGGTGCCTCCCTAATTTTTAGGTATTAGCAATTTCATTTTTGACATTTTGTATTTATTATATAGACGAATGAAAAGATTTTGAAACTTCAGGTCTTACACATATATACAAGAAAAATGTTTTGAAGCATGAGGCACTACAGGCAGGGTGATATTGTATTTCTACTGTAAAGCAGTTTGATTCAGAATTCTTGCTGTAAATAAGCATTTATTATCTGGGCTGACCAATTCTTATTTATGTTTTTCTGATTTTTTTTTTTTTTCTGAAATGTATGTTTGGGTTCTTGTACTTTTATATTTTATTTTTAATTGGGTCAAGGTATTTTCAATTTCAAGATTGGTCCTTGTATAAGCTACAGATGTATGGACCATATATTTACAAATGAAAATATGGAGACTCAATTTAAACAAAATCGAAAATATAGGATAATAACAAATAAAACACATAGACCTAATAGTATGCATCATTTGCAATTGAAAAATGTAATTTCTTGTCTCTTGATGATCAATTCAGATACCAAATAATAAAACAGGATGCATAATTCAAAAACAATGTTTCTCAATCAACTTGAGACAAACTGATTATGGCTTTGCCTCATTTTTGTTTCAATAGTTAAATATGACCAACACAAAGGACTGAAACTCCTACAAATATAATTACAAATAAAAACACAGTTACATTCAATGTTCGAAGAAGCAGGCCACGATTTGTCGTGTGAAATGGCGTTCATTAATTCACTGTAGAGAATCAGCATCGATGCGCTCGACAATTCTGCGTGCTTCTTCCTGTGTAGCTGGAAACACCTTTCTTATCCTGTGTCCGTTGTTCATTGTCTTCGCCTCAGGTCGAACAGTGAGGGTGAAGTAAAACCTATTTGAGACCTGCAACACAAATAATCAATACGATTCTCTAATTGATAGGTAAAAAGATATAACTCTAAAGCACAAGTTTCTTCCTCGAAAGTATTTTGACAAAGCCCTGGACAAAGCCCTGATCATAAGCATGTTTGAAAATGAAGTGAAACATAAATCTGTTTCCCTTGTAAAGTACCCAATGCAACTTCCTTAAAACACTTTTCCCAAAATAACCAAAAGAATATCCAGAAATTATGTTAGCATAAGTCAATTTTTAAGTTTATGCAAATATGCGTTTTTTCCCCTTGTATTTTAAATGCACAGAATGTCAGTTAGTGAAACCGATCAGTGTCATTTAGCGAAGAGATGTGTTTGTAGGTCAAGATTATTACCTCACTAGATCTGAATTCAGGCCTTGTAACGTGCGCAACAACTTCTACATGGATTAAAGGCTGATTTGAACTCTCACTTTCAGTATACAATACACATGACTTGAACCGCAAAAAATCCCCAACATCCACCTACATCACCAACAAAAAGGTTATCAATATAATGGCTATGAAGTTTGGTAAGAAACTTGGGAATATAGTCAATAATACATACATAATACTCCCTCCGTCCCGCTCAGATTTGCACACTTTCCGTTTTCGCCCGTCCCAATCAGATTTGCACACTCCAAAAATGACAAATAAAATTTACAAAATTGCCCTTTACTATTCAACATTAACACTACAAAAACAGTTTTTTCTTAACCTCCGTGCCCGTTCCTACGTGCAAATATGAGCGGGACGGAGGGAGTAATTTATATCGGCCGTATAAAATTTGTTCAGCATGTGACTGTGATGCAAGGAAGGTATGAAAATGCACCACATGAAGCTACACATGTATTTGCTGCTAACATTTCTTTTCAGATGAGGCAGTGTATCAGCTAAAACGCATTCAAATGCAAGCAATACTATATATTTGTTATTGCTCTACAAAGGGCCACTAAAATGTTCATTTTCTAAAAACCAAATAGACAAAATAAGTATAGTTGAGTAGGAGATACTTACTGGTCTAAGAAAATCAACATGATCAACTTCGAGAAAGGATGGCATCATGCCTGCAAAAGCATAAGCTGTCGAAAAAGCTAATTCAAATGCTCTGAGCATCAGAAATCCTCCAAAGATCCGACCATGAATGTTCCTTTGCTGTGGCTGACAAATCAAGGAGTTCTCAAGACGAGTGTCTCTGAGAAGAATGCTATCTCTATCAGCCAAGGCTGGCATGTCGCAGAAGATCCGTCCCTCAGCGAGCAATGATTCGATTCTGTTCATCTCTCCATTCTCAATTTCCTTCTTGTCTTCTTTAATCTTGCTTTTCCTCAATTTATTTCTTGCTTCGGCTGCTTCATACAGAAACTTCTCCCGATCTGTTTCTGGTGACAGCCGATTCACCGGAGCAGCCTTTTGTGTTTTGTAGTCACGAGCCACAAAAATGAATGTCGCAGTCAGAGCCACTGAATCAATAGCTTCAGCTGACGCTGTGCATACATCAAACAATTCTTTTAATTATCACATGTTTATTATAAATCAAACCTAAGCTAGGTACCTAGAACTAACATGTTTCATCAAGAGTAAACAAAAGGCTTTTATCCTGTACCAAAACCCAATTATCACAGAAAAACCCAAATTATGCCTCCAACGTAAGCTAAGCCCAATAAGAGCATCAGAATAATCTCAAAGTAAGTTGAAGCCAATTCTAATTTATGGTCTAGAGAGACTACCAGTAGCAGGCTGAGTAACATCGAGCTGAATCTCGATAGAGGACCGACCAACCCAAGTGACAGCGCCAGTCATACGCAGATCAGCATCGACATTGATGGGCCTCTTCAGCACCATTTTGTCAACTGAAGCCGTTACCAGATACAGCGGTCGAGTAGTGCTGTCAACATCAGAACAGTGCTAACAGAAAAGTGTTGCAAGTCAGCAACTCAAGACACCAAAAACACGCAAGAAAAAAATAACTTTCAACCATTTTTCAATATAGCCTAAGCATCTTGTGAGGAGAAAGTTGACTCCAACAGACTGAAGGTCAAATAGAGTTGGAACAATACTATGTTAAAAGGTAAAACCACACAACCTCTCCAGCAAAATAGCATTATTACCATGATCTTGAACTTTTAGTCAAACATAGTAAGAAGAACCAATTGTTGGAACAAATGATATAGCATATATAGTTTCTACAATTAAAACATACACAGAAAAAAAAGAAGCAGAAAACGCACTGACTTTATTCTTCTTCAAGTTGATTAAACACAAAGGCTTGCTATTGCAATGTCCTAAAACATAATATTTGTCTTCCCAAACTTTACAAAGCGTCTTCTCAAAATCCAACGGTCATTTCTGTTTTCATTCAAATTAACTAATATAACGGTCAATTCTTCATTTACCATTATATTGCTAATTAACTCTTACAAATATAATATATATATATATGTATGTATATATACTTAATATGATATATTCTATAATAAATAAAATATTTACTTCAAACACATAATATTCAACACTGATAGAGATACAGATAGGGAGAAGATCAAACATCAATGTCAAGAATTTCAAACAAAAAGAAACAATGTTGAAAACATTATACCTTGACTGAAATGGTGCCGGCCATGGCATCAAGATCTTCGAGCAACTTCCCGATTCTGACCTCGTTCCAAGGATCCCTATACTGCTCTCTAAGTATGTAATCAGTGGAGAAATTGTACATAATAGTCATTCTACTCTGTGAAGGTGTTTTAGTGAGCAATTCACTCTGTGGGGGCGCATCAAGTGGGGGATCAAGAAGCCTTTCAAAGATTTTGGACCTTGCTTCCCAAAGCGCATTGGTCACGGGTGAATGGTACATACCAGGCCATAAACTCAGGGGCTTTTTTGTTGAATCGTTCACATCATTTCCATTGGGAGAACCCTCAAATGGGGATGTGAAAGTGGAGTATACGGAGATGGGAGTGGATGCAGAGGAATTGGGTTCCATTGCAACTCAAATTTATGCAATTGGGGTTTTTCTTGAATTTGGGAGATCAAAAATGGGGGGTTTTGGGGTGAAGAAAGATATGATTGAATTTCAGAGAGCAATTTTGATGGAACTGAAAAATGAAAACCTCCTCTTCTGTAAATTTGTGAAAATGGTTTGACTGACAGTTGGCAGAAGAAGATAGTTAGATAGAGCTGCTGGTTATTTGCCTCGTGTGCTCCTAATTCATACAAACGGGTTGATTTGATTTCAAGGTGTGTTTATGTAATATTTTTATGTAAATAAAATAATATTAAATACATTGATGTAAATGAAGTAAAATTTAATACCTTTAATACATTAACATATTTTAGTAAAATAATGATTAGCATCTTACATTATATTCATGTTGTATTCTAACAAACATGTAACATCATGTACGTTAATTGAGACTGAGATATGGGGAATATGGTCCGCCTCCATTGCGCATTGCGTGTGAATCTGAAAGAAAAAAGGAAAAAAATCTCTATATATATATTGTGGATCAAGAGTTTCAAGATCAACTCATTTAATATAGTCAATATTAGTCCTATATAACATCATAAAAAGTTCTATCCGTGAGACATTCTTACATTAGTTTTTTGGTACCCTCAAATATCACAATTCATACTAGGAATTAATTTTCTACCACAATATATAGTTTTGTTATTATTTTACTATGATTTAGAAAATTTGACAAAATTTATATTGGGAATTATTTTTCTACCATAATGTATAGTTTTTTTTATTATTCTACTATGATTCAGGAAATTTGACAAAATTGTTCTTCTAATAGAAAAAAAAAAGTTGTCAAAGATTATACAGTATGTGTTTTTTCAAAAGGTACACGATATGATCATATCATGTAAACTTTAAAAAAAGAAACATTTTTTACTTTTATTAAAAAGATTATTTTGAATTATGGTAAAAAAGTAATAAGACAATGGTTTGTGATAGAAAATAATAATTTATATAAAGTGTGCTAATAAATCCATCGAACCCTCTTTTCTTTTTTCTTACTTGACCCTAATAATGAGAGATAATTACACCGACCACTTGAATTTATTAACTTTTTTTTTTCAAATTTATCATTCTTTTTTATATAATCCATCAAATTATGTATTTTATCATTCTTCAAAACAATAGGTTTTATTTGAAATATTAAACTTAAAATATGAAAAATATTTTTTTTATTCAAAAATATTAGAATTAGAAGCAAAATGTAACGTAACATAGTTTGTTGGATAAATACAAAAGGAGAGCATGCCATGGCATATAAATTAAAAATCTCCATATTTAACATATTGCTATATTTATTTTGGGTAAAAGGTCAATGGTCCAATAATGACCTTATATTGGGCTTCTCTGTATATGCCCTGAACCGTCGATTTCGTGATTTGAAAAACCAGTAACATTTGAAATAATCAATTTAATTATCTTGGATTAAAACTGTAAGAAAATAACGTTATTTCACATACCTATATATATACATATATATACTAGATAGTAATTATATTAAAAACAGAAGATCCGAACTAGTTGGGATGCTGTTCATTCTGTATGTGTATATCAGTGTATTTATACATTTATAGGTGTGTTGCATGTAGAGGGGTCAAATCTGGTTCAAAATCAAGAAACCAAATATAACTATACATCTGAGCAAGTAACTCAGCTTGAATCCAAGTAGTTTTGTCTGAAAATACACTATTAGATATAGGAAAATAATACACTAATCTAAATGAAAAAACAAAAATCATCATATAATCAATCACACATAGTAATGTATGCTTCCAACCACCATTACATCTTACCAGGTTTTCTTCATACATCTATGAATCTCGAGCAACGATTAGCTCGACCAGCTCAATAGCGTTCCCTGCATCGGGCAGCACCGACAAATCATCCTCTGTTGTGAAATCATACCGTTGCCCAACAGCTCGCAAGAGCTGGTACAACTCGAACATGGTGGGCCGCTCTTTGTGGGCCGACAAGACACAGCTACAAGCAACCTTGAGAAACTGGAAAAGCTCGCCATCGTAGCCTTTCCCAACCAACGACGTGTCAATGGCTTCTCGAAGAGTCGAGTTGCTAGACAGCTGTGTTATCCAGTCCACTAGGTTTCCTTTGAAGCTTTCTGGGGCTTTAGCCACATAGGTAGGTAATTCCCCTGTTACCAACTCCAAAAGCACGACCCCGAAACTGTAGACATCTCCTTTTGGTGTGGCGACCAAAGTGCTAGCGTATTCCGGGGCGACGTAACCTATGTCTCCGAATTCACCGTTCACAAATGTACTCAAATGAGTGTCGATTGGATTCATGAGCCTAGCGAGTCCAAATTCGGATATTTTTGGCTCGTAATCAGCATCCAATAAGATGCATTTTGAACTGATGTTTCGGTGGATGATGCGTGGGTTGCAGCTATGGTGGAGCCATGCGAACCCTTTTGCAGCCTTGATCCCGATTTTGAGCCTCAGAGGCCAGTCCATGGTTTGGACCCCGTCATTCGTGTGTAGTTTATCGTGTAGATTGCCATTTGCCATGTATTGATAGATTAAGAGGCGTTCCTTCTTGGCCACACAGAAACCTAGAAGTGGGACCAAGTTGCGGTGCTTTATACTGCCTAAAGTTGCCATCTCGGACATGAATTCTTTTTCCGAGTGCTGAGTGTCTTGCAATCTCTTCACCATAAGGGAGGTTCCGTCTTCAAGTACCGCCTTGTACATTGCCCCGGTTCTTCCTGATCCGATTATGTTCTCTTTGCTGAATTCATTGGTAGCCCTCATGAGATCATTGAGGTTCATTTTTGAGACAGTTTTCTCAAACATAGAAAGCTGAAGAAAGAAACCAGTCACACATTAACACCAGCTCAAAAGAATTTAGGGTATGTTTGTTTCGGGTTTATGTAGGATTGAGGAAATCCGGATTTTGAAAACCTGGGATTTGTAAATAAAGGTGAATAGTTAAAATCTGTGTTTGTTATGAGATTTTATAGGGTAGAATTATTACTGTAGATGTCAAATCAATGTTGGAAAAGTTAGTAAGTGTAATATTATATTATTAGTTGATGTAATAGGTTGGAGTATAGAGTTAATTATAGTGTTTTTTTTAGATAGAGTAGGTTTTTGGTAGATTTGATAATACTTGACAAAATACCTTAAACAAACACGGATTTGAGATTTTAAAATCTCAAATCCGGATTTGTGAAACCCGAAACAAACATACCCTTACAGAATACAACACAAAAGGGTATAAATTTGTAAAACGGAATCCAAAAGCGTATCTTGCCTTAAATCGTTTTGCACCCTTGATATTCCTTGCCCACTTGTTTCCCAGAGGATCTGTGTCCCTCTTTTTCTTAGAATACCTGCGGAAAAAGAACATACCAATTGCAAAACCCAAAATCGCGACAGTTAAACCACCAACAGCTGCTCCGATTATTGGAGCATGGCTAGGCTTCGAAGCACCTCCACATTTCTTCAGAGGACGACCACAAAGTCCAGCATTATTGGCATAGCTCTCAGCAGTGGCAGTAAAATTTGAAAAAATGGGAACTGGTCCACTCAACCGGTTATTTGCCACTGTAAATGTCTTGATTCGGTTAAGAAGACCAATCTCAGGAGGGATTTGACCAGTCAACTGGTTGCTATCAAGTTTCAGGAAATTCAAGAAAGAGCAGTTTGCGAGATTCACAGGAATCTCTCCAGTTAGTTGGTTGGACGAGAGGTCGAGGCTAGTGACATAAGTAATCAACTTTGAGATATTATTTGGAATGTTTCCTCTGATATTGTTTCTAGAAAGATCTAAGCCAGTGAGGGACGAACAACGAGCAATGCCTTGAGGAAACTCGCCCTTGAGTCCCATGCCTTGCAATCTCATATTCAATATTCTGTTGTCATCCTCATGCCAGCATTCAATCCCAGCAAACTTACAGATAGATGTTCTATTACTACTGTCAAAATTCCATGAAGCTAAGTTGTTCAACGGGTCTTCCAAAGAACCTTTTATAGCTCTGAGGCATTCAACGTCACTTTGAGCAAATACATTCAACGGCTCACTAAAGAGCGACCAAACGAGGATGCTAATGAGAGCAGAGGGTAATACTACAACAGCCATTACCCGAAAAGAAACAAGAGCGTGAAACCAACTCAAGATATTTGGAACGTGTCAAGACTCATCGTTTGATCGGGCTTTCCCTAACAGATAGAAAAACCAATGTGACGAAATCAGAAATTTAACCTTACATGCATAAAGTACTTAAAACATTACATGTACACATCAAATTTAAGTACTTGTTGGTTGAGATTATAATGGAGAGAATAGGCAAACAAGTATTATATATCTAATCTCAGTAATTTGTAAGACAGTGAGATAGAAAGTAAAGCTCATCAATCAATTGTATTTACTACACCAGAAACAGAATCTTAAAAAGTAGGTAAGAAAAACACATATATAGTAAGGGAGGGTAGATGGTAGAGCAATTCCATCAACAAAATAGCAAACAAAAACATAAATACATCATAAATAAATAGAAAGGAACTTCTTCTTCCTTGAAGAAAATACAACAAAAAAGGAAACAAAATAAAAAACCCACTCAAAGTAACTCAACTACGCACCCCAGCAAGCACAGATTTACATTCCCAATCAAGTATTTAAAAAAGTTAAAAAAAAAAGGGGGTTTTATCAATTCATCATAAACTCCAATACATAAATAGGAAAACCAAAGACTTCTTGAAATAATTCCATCGCTGATGTAGAAATTATCCAATACTGCAATTATAATTAAAACGAATAAATTCATGACATCAAACACTCATAAAGAAACTACAGAGAACAGTAGAAGTTACCCTGGGTTTCTTAAACCTTGGATCCTCGATGTTTAATGGAGTCGACTGAGATTATGATAGTTTTCCAGCAACAATCGTATAATTTGGTTGAGAATTTTGATGATTCAATCACTGGTGAGTTACGGGTCAAATACGGGGTGCATAGCTTTCATCATTTCTTTCTTATTTATGTGGAATTTTCTAGTTTTCCCACTCGGAAAGCTCAAGACTCTCGGCCTGCAAATTGCAACGACCAAAGGGCTTGACTTTTCTCTTTCTTTTGGCTGAAATGTGGAATTTTTGCCTACATTTCTTTTTTTCTCAATTACTTTAATTATATATTAAAATTGTATTATTTTAATAATAGTATACGATGGAAAAAAAAAAAAAATATATAGGACAAGAATTGACTGCTTTTCACACTATGATTTTTACATTCTTTTCAAGTCATGAATTTTACGTAAAATAATTATTGCGTTTCATTTTAGTAGTTATTATTTTAATATGACTGCTATATTATATTATGTACTGATATGCTAATTTTAGGAGTTTATAATTATCTGCTAATTATATTGTCAGCATATATCATTATATGCTGATATAACTATATAATAAATTTATATTATTTATATGCAAATTTTAGGAGTTTATTATAGTTTTTTTTTTTTCCTCTTTTTCCACTGGAAATAACCATGATCCAGAAGCAAGGTTATGGGTCCTTCCAACAACTTTGTTGTATTTTCCTAAATATGGCTAGTTTTTCCAGTCAATTTTGTCATGGTATAATAACTCTAATTAAGGACAAATTCAAACAATTGATTACATTTATGACTTCTATCTAATTCTCCCGCAAACATTCAAATGGAAGGGACTTACCTAAGGATTGGGAAAATCTTGAAATTTGTAGAAAAAATGAACATTTAAAAAGTATGTTTTTTTTTAGAATTTAATAAGGTATGATTATATTGTAAATATCAAATTAATGTTGGAAAATGTAGGTTGATGTAATATGTTATTGTGAAAAGATGAGTTGATGCAATGTGATGTTTTATTATGAAAAAATGTATTTGATAATGATTGATAATTGTAATATAGATAATAATGTTTGTATCTGAATATTATGATCCAAATTTAAATACGAAAACAAACATAGATTAGGAGTTTGGATTTTCCTGCAATATGTGTTTAGTCACTTTTTCTAAAAGTAATTCTTTTTTTTTTTTTTCAAACACAGAGAGTATTGTATGCTATGTATCTTTTAGAAAGATGTAAGAAAATGGGAGAGATGGTGGACTAAATAATGGACACATGCCTAAATCCTAAACACAGGCATAGCAAAACGATCCTACTAATTGCATAATTATAATTCCTTTCTATATATTTCCCCATTTTCTAGCTTACATCATTATTTTTAATCACTTAGTCATCTAACTATATTCTATGAACATGAACATTTCATTCCTTGTTTTTAGAAAACATTGTATTAGGCTATTTATTGCAAATCAATCAAATTAAGTCTGGCAAGGAAAATTATTTGCATATAAATCGAAATGAATTTCAACTTGTGAGAATCAACGTGAACTTGACCTACTAGTTTCAATTAATAATACTAATTTCAATTATTTTATGAAATATTGAATAACCATTCTAAACGTAAACCTTTTTGTAAATGAAATTTGAAAGTTTGGTAATTTGATACAACACGATAACTATATGGAAATTTAGTGAAACGAACCTTAAAAGTTTTGTAAATTTCTATTCCATCCTTATTAATAAAAACATTTGCTCACGATGATGGGTAAATGCATGAGTATGAATATAATAGAAAATGGTGAAGTATAATGGCTGATGATGGATAATAAATAGTTATAACTTATAAATCTATCAAGTTAACCAAAATGAAAAATCAACATTAGAGAAATATAACTTTTTTCTTTTTTGGGACGTATGGAATATTATATAAATATTTCACTTTGTTTTTTCTTAATATGTCTAATAATCGTAAAATTGAACAAAGAAATTAAGAAAGTTGGAAAAATAAAAAGTAGGGATCAGTGCATCATCCAATTGGCCGGCAACTGAAATTTGACTTGAAACATTTTAACATAGTCAAGAATACAATATAATAATTGTTTGATTATCAAATTGAAACGATTCAATATTAAACATAATACTCTTTTTTTTTCACAAGGATTAAAATAAACCTTTTAAGTTTTAATCATACGAGATCGTTTTTCATTAAAAATGCCTCATATTGTATCAGTTAAAGTTTTTTTTTTTTTTTTTGGGGTTATAAATGGAGATTCAAACAGAAGACCTTATTTTGGTTGAAAAATATATCTTTATTAGGTTAACTCTATCGGTACTTATATTGGTTAAGTTGGACTCATACATGAGTCATGACAATTATATCTTTACAGGTCTGTATTTTGAATTTTTTTAGTCTCATATCTGTAGAGATTTTTATTTATTCTAACAAGTTCGTGATTTTTCCATATATAACTTATGTGAGATTTGTTTGTTTTATGTATAACTTATGTGAGATTTGTTTAACAATCATAACAAATTGATCAATGGTCATACAAATGAGGGGAGAAAAAAGGGAAGTTGAGAGAAAAAGGTACAATAATGATCTAACATTTCGTGAATGACATCAGAAATTGCAAACTCCAACCAACCACCAATAACTTATCACTATTATTTTCAATTTACCTTTTCTCAAAAAGTAACTTCATAATTAAATATTTGAAATTTGAAGAGCAAAGATTAAAGTCAAAATAAAATAATAATAATAATCTAATACGCGCAGACGCTACCAATTGTCGTGAGTGTAAAATGCTGAGATATTGCTTGATAGATAATAGTCTTTGAATTGACAGTGATTACATCTCGGAGACTCGGAGAGATAGGAATCAAGGATAATATATTTTCACAAATTTTTCTTTGTACCAAGGCATGATCGTAATTACTAAGACTTGGAGAAATAGGCATCAAGCATAATATATTTTTGCAAATTCTCCTTTACATCAGGTGTACAGATCTAAGATCCGTGTAATCTGGGTAGACTCGATCCGAATCCGCGAGTTTTGTTTTGTTTTTGTTTTTTTTTTTTTTTAATTTTATGTATTGACGTTTATGTTATAAATTTGTGACATTTATGTTATATTAGTATGACCTTTATGTACAAATCTCATAACCTTTATGTACTGTAATTTAAAAAAAAAGAATTTCAGCGCTCTTTTTTGAATCAACATATCTTTATGTGATATTACTCATATTTTTTAGTTATATTAATTGCACATTTATATATTTCATAAAGATAATGATATTTGTACATAAAGATGACATGAATATAACATAAATGTGACATGAATATCACATAAAAATATAAATATACAAAATGTGCTGAATATTATTTTTTCCCCTAAGTTGCAGTGCATAAAGGTAATGATATTTGTACATAAATATCATATTAATATAACATAAAGGTAACATATGAATCACAAAAAGAAAAAAAGAATAGAAAAAAGACAAAAATAAAAACATGTGGATCAAAGTCAACCCGGGTCGATCGAAATTACAAGTGCACCTGATGCACACCAGACCTACTCATATATTTTTGGATTAATCAATGATAAAATCATAATTTTTTCCTAAGTTGTAATTTGATCAAATATTTCAATATTAGTAAAAAGGAACCTTATATATAATTATAATTTTGACATTTTTCAAAGTTTCAATATTTTTTCTTTGTGGTTAAACTGTGATGCAGTAAGTTTACATGTGTTGAAGGATGCAATGCAACTGAAGACTTTATGACAGGTTAATCACAAATAAAAAAACATAAAAAAAACTGAAACATGTCAAAATTGTGTGCAAACATATATATATATATATAGGGTATCATCCCACTTTACCACCAAAATTATTTAGTCTTACCAAAAATACCACCAATTATAATAGTAAGCATAAAATACCATCAAATATAACACCATACATCTTACTACCATCTTTTATAATACTATACCCCAAAATACCACAAAAACATTAAATATCCTAGGTTGAATTCTAACCACTTCAAGATTCATTAATTACACTTTTATTATTTAAATAAAATCTATTCTATTTATTTAATCATATCCGAATAATACATAAACTGATCAGTTTCAGGCCCAACATGCTTCCGTAAAATAAATTCATCCCCTAAATTCGTACCTTTATTTGACCGCAACAACACCGGGTGAGATGGTTTGCAAAGCCACCAGCTGGAAAATTATTGCCCCCAGACCGTTCTACGAACAGCTCCTCACTGTTCAACTTCAACCCTCAGGGAAGATGGTCTGCAAGTTATCCAGCTCCTTCAGTAATACAGCACAACCTTGGTTCGTTTCCTACACCAGGTGTACAAAGTATTCCTTTCAGGGGATGAACTAACCGTACTAAAACATGTTGAAGCAAAAACCTTTATTTTATTAAGAACTTTGAAATATTTATTACAACATATGTAATCTCCTTTTGGGAGGAGAATTACTGGTTTAGCCTCTCATAGAGAAGGCTTGAACTGCTAAACACATAAACTGTAAACACTCTCACTATTACATAAGAAACTAAGAAAGATAGATGTTTTGAAGAAAACTGAGGGGAATGGTCGATATCCTTAGCTTCCTTCGCTCTGTCTATTTATAGAGTGAAATCCGGATGTGAAATGCGGATTTCAATCCTCCTTGAATGAGCTGGCTGGCTGCTTTCAATTCTGGCCAATCAGTGCTCTTCCTCTTTAATGCCCCATGACTCTGTCATGTGAAGTCTGTCGGGGAATCTCTTGCTTTTGACTCAGCCTCCCATGTGATGGTGGTTGGAGAGTCTTTATCTCGTGACCTATCCCATTTTACTTTGTCGGGGACGTTTTAATAATTTGGTCGTTGTGGTCCCCGGGGATATCTTTTCTTTTGTGCTGGGCCCCCCTCTTTATTGGCTCTAGCTACCTGTCGGTCGGGTTTGGGTCGGAATCCTTTCCCAAACTCGGGCTCTTTCTGTTCAGGGCACGCTTGACAGATCCGATCGATCCATCTTCCGATGTGTGCCATATTACAGAATTTTCGGTAAGTATCTTTGCTCGTCGGAATCTTGTTCTCCCAAAGGATCTTCCTTTTAGTTTCAAAAAGTTCCTCTGCAAAACCTGTGGTCGATCCAGTCATTGTATTTAGCATGAAGGATCCATTGGCTGAATTCTGGAAGACCTTGAATGAGTATTTGACCTTGTCCATTTCTGTTAGACAAGTCCATAGTCCCCACGCTCGTCGTGTAGAAGCTTCGTCTTCAGTAAATGCTCCTACTAGTATCGGAACTTCTTCCGGGGAGGTCGCCTTTATATATTTCAAGTCATTCCCGTCGGGTCTCCGAAGCTTGATAAAGTGAAAGGCCTCATGGAAGCCCTTCTTAGCTGGTTCTGGAGCAGCACTAATAAAGTAAAGCTCCAAAATGTCTCATCTGGACAAGTGTGGATTGTTTGTCCAGGTTTCATGAACTGCTTCTCCTATCCATCTCGATAATTTTGAGATTTCTGGGAATCCTGGTGATGTGGTATAAATCGAAGCTAGAGCCCCAAAGTTATACCATTCTTGTACTTCGTTTGGATGACTGTCTGGTTTCATCCAAACCCTGGGATATTTTTCCGAGATATCAACTATCGTTCTTTCCGGGTTGATACCGTTTCTCGTCACTAATTTCTCCCATTGACGTTGATAAACCTGCAATGGAGAAACCTCGTTAGTGTGAGTTTGAACCTTAGTTTTGCCTGTCTGCGGCCTCAGGTTCAACTCGACCTCTTTATCCCCAGAGGTACTGGGTTGACTTGAAGACTCGGGTTGTGACACCGGAGCTTCAACATTCGTTGCAGATGGTACATCTTCAAGGAATGCATCACCTGTAACACTTGTAGGCATGGTATTTGAATCCATAGCCTTCGGGTTAGAGTCCTGATCTCGAAGTTCTCCTTTTAGCACCGTAGAAGATGCAGCCTGGAGGAGAGGCTTATGCAACGCTTGGAACATATGTCCTTGAGCGTATTGGCATGCTCGTATTAGATCAGAAACGGATTTCTGATCTTCTCGTTGAAGTCGTCCAGCAACTTCGGCATTGAGACATAACATCCCAAATTCTCGTTCAAGACTCTCCAGGTTTTCCCTGAGATGTCTTACTCGTTTGAGGACCTCGTCAGCAACGTGTCCTTCCATCTCGTGTTAAGAAATCTACAAGAACATTTTTGTGAGATTTCACAATGACAATATCATAATCATAATATTGGCATTCAGCTTGCCATCTAAGTATCCTAGCTTTTTCTGGTTTAGATTCAATTTTATTTTTCAGAAAAGCTTTGACACTTGAATTATCAATTTTTAGGATAAACTTTTTAGCCAGTAAAAAGAGAGGTCATTTTTTAAAAGTCTTTCTGACTGCAAAGAATTTCTTCTCGTTGATATGCCATCGTATTGCTTCTCCATCTGAAAACAGACCGCTGCAATATCTACATGGCATTTCTCCTTCCGGTATGGCCTTCATAAGCACAGCTGCCCACCAATGATCACTGGCATCTGTGTAGAGAACCATTTCATCCTCGTCTTGGGGAATAGCAAGTTTTGGAAGCTTACTACAGACTTCCTTAAGCTTCTTAATCCCTTCTCGATGTTCATCTTCCCATTTGAAAGCAACATCTTTCTTGAGTAATGGGCTAAACAACTTTCTGTAAGCTGCTAGATTGTTGATGAATATTCCGGCAAAATTGACAACTCCGAGAAAGCTTTGAAGTTGCTTCTTGTCTGTGAGATCATCTGGAAATCCTTGTATCTTTTCCACAATGTGATTTTGTAGAATGATTCCAGATTCATCGATTTCAATTCCGAGGAATTCAATCTGTCTTGTTGCAATTACTGCATTATTCTCTGAAAGCACTAATCCTTCTTTATGGCAAACATCTGAGAAGATCGTCAAATGTTTGAGATGCTCCTTCATGTTCTTTGATGCGATGAGAATATCATCGATATAAATGAACATAAAGTTGAAATAATCCTTGAAGAGATTATCCATCTTTCTCTGATATATCTGGGGTGCATTTGCCAATCCCATAGGCATCACGTTCCAGACATAGTGTCCTTGTGGTGTGGAGAAAGCCGTAAACTTCTTACTTTCTTCCTCCATCTTAATCTGGTAGAAACCAGACTTGCAATCGAACTTAGAGAATATCTTGGCCCCTTTGATACAGTTAACCAAATGTTCTCTACTCGGGATATAGTATCCATCAAACTCCAGAATGTTATTAATCCCTTTGTAATTAATAACAAGTCTAGGTTTACCTCTTTTGATTTCTCCATGATTCCTCACAAGGAATCCCGGGCTGCTATATGGAGAAACTCCTGGTGATATCAACTTAAGGTCCAGATGTTCCTTAAGTATCCTCTGCATATCCTCACGATCATTCTGATTCATAAAGATTGGTTTGAGTCTTACGAACTCGTGTTCCTTTCCAGGTTTAACCTTTAAGGAAGCTTTGAGCTTGTTTCTGTCCCACCATGCTAAAGGATCTTCGTTGTAATTCCTTTGGATCTTTTTCTTGAAATCCTCGAGTGATATTTGTTCTTCAATGGTAACATCACTCTGTGGATTCTCCATTATAGCTTTCCGCAACCTCTGGAGGAACTCGTTCTTCTTCTTGTCTTCTGAATGAATACAAGGTATTATCCACTCTTTTGGTATCCTTTTGTCTTAGACCAAATTGTCGAAAGGATAATAAGGCGTCTCCAAATCTTCTTTTATCGGCCATTTTTGGATGTCGAAGTTTGGCTTCATCATCACGCTTGCTGCGAAAAGGAAAATGCATTTTTCTGTAAAATGCTTCGCGCAGTCTCTGGACAATAATCTTATGATCACACATCGTTGTGAAAATAAGCCGTCTTGTCTCATTTTCTTGTGGGTTATGGGCCCGAAGTGCAGCTCTCCGTAGGAATTCACAAGTAACTTGATCGAGATTCAGTTGATTCATTACCGAGAAGTTCAAGATATAAGGTGATAGGTCATCCCCTACGGAGAGCTGCGCTTTGGGCCCATACGTCACGCAGTAGAGACTCGGGGTTTTTTATAAGCTCTGATACCATTTTGTCCGCCCCACCCCAATTATGGAGTTTCCCAACAAAAGACACCTATCAGCTTGCTAACCTAGAGCACCGACTTTTGGATAAGGTGATAGGTCATCCCCTACGGAGAGCTGCGTTTCGGGCCCATACGTCACGCAGTAGAGGCTCGGGGTTTTTTATAAGCTCTGATACCATTTTGTGGATCCGTCTATGTTTACGTAAAAACCCTTTTTTAGATTTTTATTTCTATAGGAACTTGTACGTGGCATTGTTACACATTCCAGACCACTGTGTTTTAGACAGTATCGGCACGAGGAAAGTATTTCAGCCTATATACTTGTTCCATAAGAAAATCGATCTTTAAAAGTTATTTTTGGAATCCGGATATAACAAATACTTGGAATAGATTTAATTAAATAAATATAGAAAATCAAAATTAATTAAATAATGAAATCAATGAAGCATTTATTATCTCATGATTGAACATTAATATCTTTATGGTACTTTGGTCAAAATTGTGGTAGTTTTGGGTATGGTTTTATATTTAGTGTTATTTTTGTACATACTATTATAGTTCATGGCATTTTTTGTCTAACTTTATAATTTTCATGGTAAATCACATACTTTCCCCTATATATATATAAAAAAAAGTTATGCTACTTTTATTAATATTGAAAGATTTAGTGAAAATTGCAATTAAATTTTTTTTTTTTGTGATTTTATTAGCAATTCCTTCTATATTTCAATTGTTTGATTTATTTTTTACTATCGTTTTTATCATTTTCAATATATATTTGTTCGCAAATTCTTCCATACACCAGGTGTATGGGTCATTAATCCGTGCAATCCCCGACCCGACCTAGATCTGACCCGGACCGAAAATATAAATATTTTTTTTTTCACACTTTCCTTTCATTTGAACTCTGACGGTTTTTCTTCTTGTTCTCTCCTACGTTCTCTCCTTCCCTTCTTCCTTTCCTTTTTTTATTGATTTATCTTACTTTTTCTGGATTACTTTCTTCATTTCTCAGTCGGGCTGTAGTGTTGGTTTATTTTTCTTGGTGTTTCTTTATTCGTGAAACCCTAGTCGCTGCTTAAGGTGTTTTTTTTTATTGGTTAAACTGATGTTTTTGTTTTAATTTCTTATAGTTTTTGTGTTGTTTTGTCGATTTTGTTTGTGTTTTTTGATTTGTTAGTTTCTCTGATTATTTATTTATTTATTTTTATTTTTTTGCAATTTAAGACTATAATCTGTTGAGTGCAATGACTCCTAATTTGAGTTTAGATAGGAGCATTGTTGTTAGTGAGAATATGTCTAAGATGAAATCGAATCGTGTTTATAAGAAGAGATAATTTTATGGATTTTATGTCATAAACTATGAATTGTCAAATTGTTATACTTTTATGCTATAGCTTTGTCACCTTTACTCTATATGTGTGACTTTTATGTTAGTTTTAGGAGACCTTTATTTTTTATTTCATGAACTCAAACTGTTAAGTTGTTGTACTTTTATGCTATCATTGAGACATTTTCTCTTTATTGTTTGACCTTTATGTTAGATTTACGAAACCTTTATATTTTATGTCATGAACTATGTATAGTTAAGGTGTTATACCTTTATAATATATCTATGCGACCTTTACTCTATATGTGTTTGACCTTTATGTTAGTTTTATGAGTCTTTTATGTGTTATGTCATGAACTGTGAACTGATAGTTTTTTAATTTTTTGCAGGACATCCATGAACTTTTCTCTGCTTCAAAAGAGATATTTATGTTGTGTCTAATTATTATATAAAGAAGCTATTTAGTATGAAGAAGAAGATTTCTAAAAAAGTGTCCAGTTCTTCTGAAATTTCTGAATCTCAGAAATTCTTTTTTGATGAAAAAGTGCACAATTGCATTGACAATGTGGTTGAGAATTTCTCGAGAATGAATAAGATTGCGTTAGATATGCCTTCATTTGAACTCCTTACACCTGAGCAACCTCAAGTTAATGTTGGAGATGAAGTTGTTGAATAAGAAGTTTTTTATGAGGGAGTTGCAACAAATGTTAGAGATAAATAGGCAATACATTCATGTATAAACAATATAACTTTTATGTATTAGTATTGTTACCTTTATTTATTATTTGTGACACCTTTATGAAACAGAACAAGTGTAAGTCAAACTTTGAATGTATTTCTTTGTTATGGAAAGTTAAAATATTTATGTAAAGTTAAAAATAAATTTATTTGATGTTATATTTTATTAGTGTCACATTTATGTGATAGCAAAGTAGTTGAGCTAAACTAAAAGAATGTATCGAGTATAAAAATAAATGAAAAGCTTTATGCATATTGTAATACCTTTACATTATTGTTGGGTGATCTTTATGTTTTATTAGTGTCACCTTTATGTGATAGTTGAGTAATTGAGCTAAAACTAAGAGAATGTATCAAGTATAAAAACAAATGAAAACCTTTATTCGTATTCAATAATACTTTTACATTATTGTTGGGTGACCTTTATGTTTTATTAGTGTCATCTTTATGTGATAGTAGAGTAGTTGAGCTAAAACTAATAGAATGTATTAAGTATAATAACAAATGAATACCTTTATGCATATTTAATAATACATTTATATCATTGTTGGGTGACCTTTATATTTTATTAGTGTAACCTTTATGTGACAGTAGTAGAGTTGAGCTAAAATTAAAAGAATGTATCAAGTATACAAAAACATTTATGTGTATTCAGTAATACTTTTACGTTATTGTTGAGTGACCTTTATGTTTTATTAGAGTCACCTTTATGTGATAATAATAGAGTTGAGCTAAAAGAATGTATCAAGTATAAAAAAAAACATGAAAATTTTGTGTGTATTCAGCAATACCTTTATATTATATAATGATGACCTAAAAACATGAAAACCTTTGTGTATTCAACAATACCTTTATATTATATAATGATGTTCTTTATGTTATACGTATAATACCTTTATGAGATAAATTAGTTACCCTCATTTATTTTAGAAATTGTATTAGCACATCAACAAATTGTTCTTCATCAGTAGATAACTCAACTATTTCATGTGTATTTGAACGATCACCTATCATACAACAGTAAAAACGTGAAATTAGACACAATTTCATATTTTTCGAATTGATAAAGATGACTATTTTTTCGATCAATTGCCTAGACTTCTCCCTTCATCTTCCATGTTTCTTGTCTGCAATTGAGTTGTTAATAATAGATTTCATAAAGGTTCATAGAACGAACACATAAGTTGAAGGAAGAAGAAGAATTGAATGGAAGATTGAGAAGGAGAATTGTAAGATGAGAGAAAGAGAGGCTGGGTGAATTGGGGGTGATAGATCAAAATTTAAAAAAAAAAAATATATATATATATATATACATACACACTACCTGAATCCGGGTCAGACGACTCAATTACACAGATCTAGATTCATGCAACTGATGTATGAGAGTCCAACTCATATTTGTTTAGTTTATTCACATAATACATAACATTCAAATTATTAGCAAATAAGATTATTTGTACATAAAAAGGTAATCAAAATCTTTAAAAGATAACTATAAATAACCATCCAAACTAGTTCATTTCATACTTAATAATATAAATTATTTTTCATTGCAACTACTCATCCAAACTTATTTGTATTTTTTAATGAGTAAATATCTTGTGAGACCGTCTCACGAAATTTTAATGCATTGCGTGAGACGGGTCAACTCACAACTCAGACTTACAATTCACATGTTGTTTGTGGGTGATGGAGCTCATTCTCACGAAAACTATCTGTGAGACCGTTTCACATTAGTTTTTTTGTTTTCTAATTTTGAATACGTATTTGTTGAAATTAATGTTTTAGACTTAATTTTGTGACCATACTGTTAATATTATCGAAAACTAATTCCATCGTGGTTACTGTTGATTTTTAGTTTATAAAAATAACTTTAAAATTTTCTCAAACAATTTAGTCAGATTTTTAATTTATATTTTTATTTCCACATTTTCCGTAATTAATCTCAAATTTTAAATAATTTTTCCTAACTTATTTTAAATTATTTTATATAATTAATCTTAACACTTCCCCGCCATTGCCGATGCACCAACATTAGCAATATCTACAAGACTACAGCAGGTACTGACGAAAACCCACCACAAAGGAGCCAACCCTGCAACAACATTAAGAGCTTAGTTTGATAATCATACAGTATAATTATGAAACATTTTAATTATTTTCATAATTGATATTTAGATTTTTTAAATAAATTTTAAAATATTTTCTAGTTAAAAAAATACAATACGTTCAGATTTTGTAATTAATACGATTCTTAACAAATTTTTAAGATTAATTCTGATTCTGTATTTATTTAAATGGTTTATTTAAATTTTGACCATATTTATTATTATTAAACATTTTTTTGAAGCCAATTAATATTTCTTGTGTTTATTATATTTAAAGTCAAATAATAGTCCACCATGTTCATAGCTATTACCTTTTTTATATTTTCTTTTCCATATTTTTATATTTAAGAAAACCAAAGAATGAAATTAAATGTGGAAAAATTTGTGGATTTGCCAAGTTTCTCAAATGATCATTCATTTACGGTTTGTTAAAGATATGTAAAATTTAATTACTTATGTAGACAATCTGAAAATTGCTGTAATATAACTAGAAATGCACGATAAAATTTAATAAATCTCGACTTGAATACTTGAATATATAATTAATACGGTATTATTATTGAACTCGAACTCTACTAGATAACTTGAAGTGTAATAGCAATTTTGGGAGTGGCGAAAGCAAAAAGCATAGGTCATAAATAATGAGGAGAGTCCATGTGGTGTCAGCGTGCGAGTGTGTGCTTTAGTGCGTGTAGCTGTCGGAGACTCTCTCTGACAAATACAATCCTTCATTCCTTGCTCACGCTTTCCTCTTTCAAACAACATTCTCTCTCTCTAGGGATTCGCTCTATCCACCCAAAAACCCTTGCTCCCTCCAAAATCATGCCCTGAAATTCTGATTGCTTCCACCGCATTCCAATCGTCTTCGCTGCCGTCGATCGGTGAGTTTACGCTTCTGGTTTCTGTTCTGTTTTGTGTGGTTTCTCTCACTAGGATTTCAGATAAGCTCTCTTTTTTTATATGCTTCTCTTAGATGAGTTTCTTCGTTAGTGAGGGATGTTTAATTTCCAGAATTGAGTTCTTGTACTGCTAATTGCAGCTGCATTTATCACTTTCAGTTACTGATGTATGCCTTTTGTTGTATGATCGTTGTGAATTGTTTTATTTTATTTTATTTTAATTTAATGTGTCTCTTCTTACTGATTTGAGTATATATCTGAGGTTTAACCGTATTATTTAATTATAGTTTATTTTTGTTGAATTATTTAGATGTTTTCATTTTATTTTCCAAATTAATTGCTCCAGTCATTGAACTGGATTTCTTGTTGAGTTCGGTTCTTTTTCACTTTGTTTCACTAATAAGTAATTATTTTTTTGCAAAATTATGTCAAGACTCCTTATCGTACCACCATTTTAATTTGTGAAAGGGGAAGATATGAAGGGATTTGGGTGTTCTGACCTTTCCTCTGTTACAGCAAAACTCTTCAAGCATACTCTGTGAAATTGCCAATTTCTATGGCTGTATTTGTTCAGATTATTGAGTTGCATCTGAATCCGTGCTAACCAAGTTCTTTTCCTGCTAAATCATTTATTCATTGTGATGGTTAATTTTTGCAGTGTCTCTGCCAGTCTAAGTTCCTCACATTCCTTTTGTGAAATTTCAGCTTAGTTTTCTCCTAGGTATATGCACTGTCTTCGATTTTCTACTTTGGCGATGGCCATTGGTTTGGCACTTCTGCTCCAAAATTCTCATTATTGTTTGTTATTTTTTCCTTCTTATATGATCTTTTCGCTTTGTTCATCAGTAGCCAATATTTAATTGTAACTTTATTGCATTTTCACAGGTTTATTGATTAGTATCCATGTATTACCATTAAAATATAATTCTTTCCACTTTGTGCATCTAACTTGATTTTTGTTGGGTCCCAATTCAGCAAAACGTGGTTTGGGGAAGATTCAACCTCTGATATGTGCAAGTATATCATGATTTTATTTGTTAATGATTTGAGTGAAAGAATTGGCCAAAAATCTGAAAATACAGAAATAAATAATGTATGAGATTTTATATGCTTGGGTTAAATACAATCATACAAGATTCAGAGCAAAAACATGGCTTATGTTGATATTCGCTTTATGTATGTCATGCTTGTACTTAATTCTCCATTGTGCGGAAAATCATTTTAATGTGAAGAGTTTGAAGATTATTGGGAAGCTTATTGTGTACTTCAAAAGGAGTTATATTCCAATTTTCAAATATCCGTATGTATGTTTATTATGTCAGTATAATATGAGTTTTAACATCAGTTCTGAAAATGACGCTTGTATAGGATAAAAGTTTCGGGAATTGTAATAACTAGCTTAGGTTAGCTATTCACAGAGCTGATAAGGGAACATGTAGATTTATTGATCTGGATTGAACCTAGTGCAACATTTTGGTTTTACTCTTCCAAAATTTAGCTACAGAGACTACAATTGTTTCTGTACTAGACTTTGTGTAGTTCTCCAACTTATCTCTTTCTTTCGTTTCCCTGATGAATTGGTAACTTGTTTATATTGTGTCCAGAATTTCTATGACATGGAAGACAACTTTTCCGCTGCCAGTCTGATTGACTCCACAGCCTCTAAGATTCAACAACTTCAGAAAGCATTTGCAGAACTTGAAAGTCATCGAGCCATCACTCTCAATTTGAAATGGAAGCAGCTTGAAGAGCATTTTGATGGGCTCCAAAAGTCTTTGAAGAGGCGATTCACTGAACTAGAAGAACAAGAAAAGGATTTCGAAATTAAAATAGTTGAATCGAAAGAGATATTGGAGAAACGTAAAGCAGCTGTGATGACTAAGGAGCAAGCTTCACTTGAGAGGCTCCAAGAGAAGAGAGATGCTGCTGTTGCATCAATTTTAACTGCTATGCAAAATCATGAGAAGCCATTTTCTGTGGATTCAGGTGTCAGAAATAGTAAAATTCAAATAGAATCACCTGGTACTGGGGAAAAGGTACCTGATGTGATGGTTACAGAAAGTAGCATTGATGGTAAGAAAAAACCTATTGAAATTATGAATATGGAGGTAAAGTCTTACCCAGAGCTAGTAAAATTGTGCCAAGAGATGAATTCAGAAGCCCTACACAAATTTATATCCGACAATCGCAAGAATCTTGCTACTTTAAGGGGGGAAATCCCAAGTGCACTCAAGACTGCTGCTGACCCGGCCTCTCTTGTTCTGGACTCTCTAAAGGGTTTCTATGGCGTGGACATGCCAAACTTGGATGCAAAAAGAGATTCAAATCTCTTGGGCATTCGCCGTAGTTGTATCATGCTGATGGAGTGCCTCAGCAGTTTATTCATAAATCTGGATGTAGACTCCCTGTCTGCTATCATCTCAGAAAATGCTAAGGTAAGAGCAAAAGCTATTGCTGAAGATTGGAAACCAAAGTTAGATGATCTTGATGCTGATGCCAGCAATGGGAACTCTTTAGAAGCACACGCCTTCCTACAACTTCTGGCTACTTTTGGCATTAATTCAGATTTTGATCAGGAGAGCTTGTCCAAGTTAATACCCATGGTTTCTCGCCGCCGTCAAACAGCTGAATTATGTCGTTATCTTGGGTTATCAGACAAAATGCCAGGTTGGTCGCTCTGAGTCTCTGACTAGGTCCATCCAACATATAAATAGTCTCCTCGATGGTCAAAACTTCATATACTGAGGTGTTTGAATTTAGTAGATGTGGCAAGTGAAAGTGTCATAAATTCTTGGTTTTTTGCGCGTGTAACATCCATTCTCCCTTTCTTTTAGAAGGCCACATGGTACCTCTACCTGCTTAAAACAAACTAACCAGAAATTTTAGCTCGTACTAAACCAGTTGACTCTGAAAATTAGTTCTAAAGCCATTAGGGGTACTGTCCAGAATAAGATTTGTTGGTAGACGTCCCCACTAGACTTACTAAATTGAATGTATCAAAGACATGTAGGTATATGCCCCTTGGTACCTCTTAGGATATCATAATAATGATTTGCCTTTTCTTTTTGAAGTTTAATTTCTACCGTGCATGTTTAAACTAATTTCTGTTAGACTCCAACCATTGCTGTAATTTGTGAAATGTGGTTATCATTAACTGCCTCTTGTTATCTATGTATGGAGGTTCATCCTTACTTTGTCTTTTGAGGTGTATCTTTATTCCTTTCTTTCATTTGTTTCATTACTTCCAGCCAAAATTTATACATAAAATCTTCTCCTTGTGGTTTTATACATAAGGTTATTTTAATATACAGATACATCCTTTTTTCTTTTTGTCAAATTATCAATGCAGGCATGGAAGTGACCCTTAGGTTTCTCATGTTCATTTTGCCATGTATAATTCATAAAATCTGGATGTGGTTCACAAAAGAATATCTCTGAACTGTTTAAGATGAATTGGTTTGTCTTTTCTGTTTCCTGATCTGCCATATGTCTGAAATTATAGGTGTTTCTAAATTACATTAAATTTTCATATTTTGCTTAACAATTCCAGTTTCCGGATTATTAATATTTCTATGGTCGCCTTGCTTCATGACTTATCAGGTGTGATTGATGTGCTGATAAAGAATGGAAGACAGATTGATGCAGTCAATTTGACTTTCGCATTTGAGCTAACTGATCAATTTTCTCCCATTTTACTATTGAAATCATACTTGTGTGAAGCCAAAAAAGTGCCATCAGCTGCCAAGTCTGGCAACATGTCACCGGCTGCTTCTACACAGGTCTATTTCTCAAGCTTCTGCTGAATTTTGTGAATCTGAGTTTTGCTTTTCACTGCTTGCTTGATTTTTGAAAGCATCCAGATTATCACATTTGCCTAAAACCTCAGAGTTGACTGTTATATTGCTCCATGAGAAACACATCTAGAGTTGTAATAAAAGCTTCAATGATTACCGATTTCCTTCGTCCTATATCTAAAAATCAAAAATCAAGTGTTATTGGCAAAAGTTAGACACTTGAGCTGACAGTATCGCATGTTAAGTTATTGTTTGGATAATGTGTTTCTGATATTTTTGTTAGGATTCTTTGATAATTGAAGTTCTGAGCTCTAGCTTCTTAGGAAGTTCATCATTATACAACAGGGTTTATAAGTTAGTTTAAGTTAGTTTAAACCCACGTGGATTTTCGTGATAAAAGATTTGCCACTTACCACAATTTTCCATACAAAATGTTTCTGCATGGTAATAGTTCTTTTGTTGCAGGGTGATGTCAATGAGAAACAACTGACTGCACTTAAAGCTGTAATTAAGTGCATCGAAGACCATAAGCTCGAGCAGCAATTCCCCGTGAACCCACTCCAGAAACAGATTCTGGAAATCGAGAAAGCAAAGGTGGACAAGAAACGTGCAACAGAAGTCGCTAAACCACAATCAAAAAGACCCCGGGCCAATGGCGTTGGGCATGCACCTCGAGTGGCCACTGACAAGAACTTCCATGGCAGAATGACTGATAACAGGTATCCTCAATACATCTATGAGAGGCCTTACGCTTACCCTGCACCCACTAACCACCACGTCCCCTCGTTTCTCGGTGCCACCGCTTATAACTTCTCTCCCAACCATGGAAACTTCTTTGGAAATGCCTACCAGTACCAAACTGCCTACTTGCACTAATCAGTAAAGAGCAGAAACTGATGATGATCCGTTGACTATTAGCGTTGACCCTTCCCAATTTCTTTATGTAATGTTCAACCTTCAAGAAAAATTGACATTAAAAAACCAAAAAAAAAAAAAGGGGGTATTAGCCTTGTTAATTTCTAGTCTGTTGTCAAAGCTAATATCATGATGATATTCATTCTAACTTATGTACTGCTTATAATGTTTATAATGTTGTATTAATCTTTTTATTTCACGTTCTGCATTCTATAATTGTTCGTGGCTGCTTGCCTGCTTCAATTTGCCTCTCTTGCACCTTTTGGGTATATGTATACTTAAAAATCCAAGCATGCATTTTTGTTTTAAGTTAGTCACTTTAAAACTATAGGTCCTTAAATTGGTTATGATAATAAAATCCTCCTAAAATTGCACATAATTTTTAATCGAAAGAAAAAAAATTACAAATGGAAAGTCTGTGATTTATGAAGACTTCAACTCTTATTTCTAACACAGAAAACTAATTATCGCATAACATAAAGCGTATCATTAAAAAATTTGATACTATGAACGAAGATGAGACTACATGTTAAGACGTTAAAAAGGGAAACTAATATCCCCTCCATATCAAAATAGCTATCGCTTAAAATTGTTTTAGAGAGATTAAGAAACCATTTACTTACAATAATTATATACTAGTAGTCCATCCGCGCTGTGCGCGATTTATTATCTATTGTGTTAATATTTGCAATTTATAATAATATAATGAAGTTGCATAAATTAACAAGTTATTCATAACATCTTTTATTATTTTAATTTAAAACATGGACCATATACAAATGATTTTTCATATTACTCATGTGCGTTGTACGAATTGTCACATAACTTTAATAATTTTAATTGTTAATTTTATTTTTAAACATTTTTATTTTATTTTTGATTTTATATTTTTGTCAAATTAAAATTATTATATACAATAATATTTCCTTTTATATTTTCTATTTTTTATATTCCACTTTCATACTTCAATCATCATATATAGTTTTCTTACGTCATTTCTTCACTTCTCTCTCAACAAATTAGTTGTTCAGTTTGTGTTTAATGTACAGAGACAAGTTGGTGGGATATTCTTAGATGAAGATATGAGACAAATATCTTAAAGTACTATTTTACCCTGAATGTTTAGCAAATCTTGTATTCTTTCATTTTTTTTAGTTTTATATAGATTTGAGAAATCATTATAATTATGATATTTTATTGTTTTTTTTTCTTCATACAATAAGATATAGAAGAATTTTTCCACCTTGAATGTTTAGCAAATTTTGTATTCTTTCAGTTTTTTAGTTTTATATAGATTTGAGAAATAATTATATTTATGATTTTTTTTCTTCATTCTTTGTATATCTTGTTTTTTTTTTCATTCTCTATGCATCTCTCTTTTATTGAGAAATTACTATCTTTTCTCCATCTTTTATTTTTACATAAATTTGAGAAATCAATGTATCTCTCTCCTGATCCATTAGCTTTATATAGATTATAGAATAACTTTTAGAGTAAGATAAATCTAATTATTATTATTAAAGAATAGCTTATCATATAAGATTGTTTTTTTATCTTTACTGACACGACACTTTTGGGCAGAAAAGTGACATTCTTGTAAATTTTGCCAACTTTCTTGCTTTAATATATAGTATAAATATAATAATTATATTATTCAACATTTAATAAGTATAAAATAAAAGACTAATACAAAAAAGAAAGAGCAAATTTAAAAAGATCATTATTTTTTATAATTAAAATAGAGAATTTTAAACAAATTTGATTTTATAAAAAGAGAATTATTAAAATGAAGGGCATTTGTCTAGATAATTGGAACGTTGAGATCTCAGTATAAAATACAGAGATGCACATAAATTGACACTCTTCATTTTTATTTTCTGCACTGACTTTGCCCAAACTGTCTTCCGAAATTTCCCGCCGGAACTTTCAGAAATTTGAAAATAATATACAACTGAATATGAGAATCGCCGAGATTTCCTCCACGCCTGCCGGCGCCGACGCCGATGCCGATCACTCAGTCGTGCTCTCGAAAATCGAGTCCACGATCAAATCTCTGGAGCGTCACACACCGGCGCAGCCGTTGCCGGATTCATACTGCTCCGAGATCCGGCTACACCTGGCTCAGCTGAGTCAACTCGCTCCTTTACTTAATTCCACAAAACTTCTTGTCTGGAAGCTAAGCTACCGTCTATGGAACGCGTGTGTCGACCTCTCCAATGCATCCGCCCAAAAAATCTCCGAGGAACATGCCAAGCTCCGGCAAGTCGCGGCGGAGATGCTCTTTATCACCGCCGATGTGTCAGGAATTCCTTCTGCCGCGTTCAAGGCGGCTCTGTTCTTCTACAAAACCGGTTTGATCTGGTGTGATCTAAGAACGTTCGATTTGGCTAACAATTGCTTCGAGAAAGCTACCGACCTTGTATCCAGTATCGAAATTAACTCAGTTACGGATGATGATGAACGAAAATTGCTGTTAGATCTCAACCTCGCCCGATCTCGAGCTGCATGGGAAGTTTCAGATCGCAATTTGGCTATTGCATTGCTGAACAGGTCCAAAAATGTTTTGTTTGGAGTTTCGAGGAACTATAATGCCCTAGCTAATCAGTACTTAGCTTTTGGAAAGACTTTGCTATCCACAAGTGAGGTTTCTGCTGTGAATGAAGCGTTGAAGTTGATGAATGATGCGTTGGAATTATGTGAGAAGGGGCTGAGAGTAGTAAAACGGACTGAGGAGACTTTTAATTTGAAGGAATTGAGGTTGAAGACTTTGAGATTCATCGCTGCCTCACATTTGCAGAGCGATGAATTCGAGAGCGTGTTGAAATGTGTGAAGGTTTTGAGGGAGGTTGGGAGTGGTGGGGATAACCATCCAAGTTTGAGTGTATTGGCAATGAAGGCATGGTTGGGGTTGGGTAGACATGCAGAGGCAGAGAAAGAGTTAAGAGGAATGGTGCTAAATAAGGGGATACCTGAATGTGTTTGGGTGTCGGCTGTGGAATCATACTTCATGGCTGCAGGCGCAGCAGGGGCAGAGACGGTTAAAGGAGTGTTTCTGGGCCTATTGGAGTGCTGTCATGTAAGTGCAGGTGCTGCTATTAGGGTGGTCAATAGGGTGATTGGAAATGGATTGAGCAATGGTGAAGGAACTAAGGTGAGAGCTAAAGTTGTGGCTGACCTAGTTTCAGATGAGAGGATGGTGGCACTGTTTGAAGGTGCTGCTAAGGAGAGGACCACCATGCATGCTCTTTTGTGGAATTGGTAAACTTCACTCAACCCTTAGTGCCTAAGAATTATATTGAGAGGATAATGGAAAAGGAACTAAATCATGTTTTTTATGTTTGTTTGTGATGATTGGAAGGAATGTTATGTTCAACCATAGCATTATAATGAAAAGAAGTGTATCTTAACTCATTAGCAAGCTCATATTTGTGCTGTAAAATGGTCAGTTATATTCAGTAAGCTTTTATATTTTCTTCTTTTGCATGGGATGATGTATAGGGTGGTTTAGTTGTTTTTGCCCGTTATTGTGCTTGTGTGATGCATAAAATGGCTAATGGACCTAGTAACTTGTAACAGAAGTGGCTATTGCTTGAATCAAACTCGTAATATGATTCTTTGTTTTGCAGTGCCACTGAGCATTTTAGATCTAAAGATTATGTGCTCAGTGCTGAGATGTTTGAGAAATCCATGCTATATGTACCTCATGGAATAGAGAACAGAAATCTTAGAGCTAAGGGATACCGAGTTCTGTGCCTCTGTTACCTAGGCCTCTTGCAGCTCGATAGAGCTGAAGAATATATTAATGAGGCTGAAAAGGTATACATTAAATAATCAAATGAATTAATTTCTCCATTAAATCAATTTCACAGACAATACCGCCAGAGATATCTCAGTGTCCTGATGCTTTGTTTTTTTTTTTTTTCTGCAGCTGGAACCCAATATAGCAAGCTCCTTCCTCAAGGTATGATCATGTTTGTCAAAACGTTCTCATCCTTGATCACTTGAGCTCAACAGACATATGACCTCCTATTTTTCACAATTCTTCTTAACTAATGGCCTATAACGGAACTTGCAGTTCAAGATTTTCTTGCAAATGAATGATCACAACAGTGCTATTGCTCAGATGCAAGCAATGCCTAGCTGCCTTGACTTCACCACTGATTTCATCTCCCTCGCAGCCCACGAAGCTGTTGCTTGTCGTTCCCTTCCTGTTGCCATTGCCTCACTTTCCCAACTCCTATACTTTTATTCCTCAGGAAAACCAATGCCGACGAATGAGGTTGTAATATTCCGCACCTTGGTTACAATTTTAAGTCAGGACACAGCTAACGACGATGATATCCTCAAACACATGAAACGAGCACTTGTCCGACAATCTGAGGTTGGACCTGACCTGTTTTTTGGAACCTCCGAGGTTGGGAACCGGGAAAAGAACTGGTTTGCAGTCCACGCTTGGAACTGCGGATTAAGAAATAGACAAGAGAAAAACTATGACTTATCTGCAGAGTTCTTCAAATTGGCGTCAGATTTTTATGGAGCTGTAGGCTATGGAGAAACAGAGGGAAATGATGTGATGGTTTGTAAATCAATAATACTGGCTGTATATGCTATTATTGCTGACGAGAAAAATAGGAAAAGCACATTGCTTGAAACTGAAGTCCGAGAAGCCATTGAGCTGTTAGGCAGAGCAGGAAAGGTAACCAATTAGTACCATAGCTTGTAATGCATCATTCTTTCAAATTGTTTAATAGACATAGTCACGTAGCTATATGATTTCATTGTGTTAATGCTTGTATGCAGATACTAACATCAAGGTCAAGAAAAAGCGATGATCAGGTGGGAGATATCGAGTCCCACTTCTTCTTCATATACACATGGTGCGCGTTTGATCTCTACTCAAGGCTAAGTGATATGGGTGCCCAACAGCTCCAATTGGTAAAAAATTTTGCAAGCTCCAAATGTTGCAATCCAGAACATTTGCTTCAGATTGGTCTGGAGGCCTCACAAGGACCACGGTCCAACCCCGAAGTGGCCATCTTTGCTTTGAACACCTCTCTTTCCACCCTTCTTGCTTCACCCTCCCCAGAGTACCAAACTGTGGCTCTGGTTCTGAGGAAGCTAATCTCAATTGGTAGTGTTCTTAAGGGAGATCCAGACGATGAATCCATAATCGAGATGTACAAGAAAGCATATCGGATTATGGTTGGATTAAGGGAAGGAGAGTATCCAAGTGAGGAAGGCAAATGGCTTGCTATGACAGCGTGGAACCGAGCTGCCCTCCCAGTCAAGATGGGGCAGATCGAATCGGCTAAGAAGTGGATGAATATCGGGTTGGAAGTGGCTATGAAGGTTCCGGGGATGCATAGTTATAGATCATGCATGGAGGACTATTTAGCAGGCCTTGAGAAGAAACTCAATGGACAAGATAGGAATGTAGCTGTGTCATAGAATTCTAATTCTCTCAAATTTATTTGCATAGAAAGTCTCTTTCATTAAAAAATCATTTTTCTAATCGAGTATCTAAAGCAGTTTGTTCCAGTTTTTTTTTTTAGCTTGATTTCAACTTAATTTAGTTTAGTTGTGAATATTTTGCCTTCAGTGTGTAGGAGTGGCGAGGCAGCGTTGGGGGCAAAAAGGTAAAATCAAGTATGGCCGTTGCATGTAGCGCCACTTGTCATCAATTTCCTTTTTATCATCTATCCATATTTAGATCAAAATCAAACTTCCCTTCTCTCTCTCTCTCTCTATGGAGTCTCTCTCCAGATGCCTCTCAGCTTCCCCACCATTACTAAACCCTTCTAAAAACCCTCAAAAATCGACTTCCAAGACACATTATTTCCTCTCAAATTACATTCGCATTTGCAATCCCAAACTTATTTCCTTCAATTCTCCTCAAAACCTTTCCACTTCCACTGATGAAACCCAAACCCCAAATCACCAATCCGCCACCACTTCAAGAAACCCCATTCTTTCCGATGATTTCCCAAGAAATCTCTCCCTTTTCAATTCCCATAATCTGTTTCTCAAACCACATTTCTCATTTCCTTTTCTTGGGTTCTTTTTCCCACTTTCTTGCTTTGCCTCTGAAACTGCTCTTCTTACAACAGAAGAATTGCCCAACAGAATTAACTTGGAATCCATCTTGGTTTCCATTGACAACTTTTTCAATCGGTACCCATTTTTTGTTGCCACAGTCACATTTATTTGGCTTGTTGGGATCCCTGTAACTGAGTACTATTTGCAGAAGTACAAGTTAATTTCTGCCATTAATGCGTTCAAGAAGCTACAGAATGACCCCAATGCTCAGTTGTTAGATATAAGGGACATTAAAAGCGTGGTTTATTTGGGCTCTCCCAATCTGAAACTTTTGAATAAGAAAACTGTGCAGGTTGAGTTTCGAGAGGGAGATGAAGATGCTTTTGTTAACAGGGTCTTAAAGAATTTTGGGGATCCAACTAATACTACTGTTTGTATAATAGACAAGTAAGCCTTGTGTTTTATTTTATCCAAGATTTGGTGAGTTTCAATTGTCATTTAGTTGTTTCTTTGCCAGTATTTTTGCTGAATCACTGGAAGTTGAAGGGAGATTCTTTAAACTTATTAAATTAGTATTAATCAAGAATTGGGCAGTAAAAGTTTATGTTTCTTGCAAGTTGCAATACGTAGAAGATGTTTCAAAATGACTATCATTACCTAGAATTGACGGAAATTGAAATGATTGACTTGTTAAGATAGTCAGGAATTTGTCAAATGCTAATCCATTAAAACTCTGTTATTGCTTTCTCTATATAACTGACGTACTAGCAGTTTATGCTGTTCCTCTGTACAACATACAAAGACTAACTTCTCTATTGACTCGTTTCACGTGTAAGGTAGTTTTGATGGTAACTCTATGAAAGTGGCTGAGCTGTTGGTGAAAAATGGTTTCAAAGAGGCTTATGCTATTAGGGGAGGGGCCAGGGGCAAGAAAGGATGGCAGGTTTGCTACCCTTTTTTCCTGAAATGAATGACGTCTCCTGTTTCTCTTACATGCTTGCATATCAATTTGAAAATCAATTTTTTCTGTTACGTTCTCGATCTTTGTCATATGCTACGGCTACTTCATAGAACAGTTTATTCCTTTGAAGTTTATGGAAGTAAATAATTTACCAGAAATTATGACCCATGTGATTTGATTTATATGACTTAGTTTTTGCTGATGAAGTCTCAATGTATTATTAGAAGACCCTTATGAATATTATAATAAGACAAATCAACTAGGTCGACATGTGTTGTCTAGTATGACCTTTTTCTTTTCTGTCCAAGTGAAGTTTATCAAGAGTTAAGGAATTAGGGCAACATTCTATTTTTCTGGATGCTGTAGATAGGAAATGCTTATTCAAATTGAAGTGCAGTACATTTCGTCACGAAGAAAATCTCAGATTTTGCAAACAATTATGAAGTATAGAAAGCTGATGATAGTTGAAAACATGTTCTTTCATGGCTAGGATAGTTGATCTTTTCTTGTTGCAGGAAATACAAGAGACCCTCCTTCCTCCGGCTGTACATATCAATCCTAAGAAGAGGGGCAAAAAGCCAAAACAACTCGATATAAATGGAGGGATAACCCAACCGGATGGAAATAATGACATTGTCTCCTCCAATTTAGGCTCCGCTGTTGATACCACCCGTAAAGAAATCAGCAACGAGGATTTAAGTTCTGTTAGCCCCATTGCCAAATCAATAGGTGGTCAAAGGCCACTGTCACCATATCCAAATGTATGTAAATGTAAAGGTTTAGCTTCCGATGAGTTTATGTGGAAATCAAATAACGTGAAATTGCTTTGGCATTGGTCTATGTTTATGTGAATCTACTAAATATCGCTCATTTGTGCAGTATCCAGATTTCAAACCTCCGTCTTCTCCAACTCCATCAAAGCCGAAGTGATGCCAACTTGATTGCTCGCTATGCCCTCTTCTGTTGCTTTTCTCTAAGAAAGAAAAACAACAGTCAAAATCAGGGCTGAGGAATCTCTGTCACGAATGAGTCGTATCAGATCCCACCCTGAAAATAAGGGAGTAATTGTAATTTTGAAAGTGTAAACTTTTATGTATGAAATAGGAACCAGTTGTCCATTTGTTTGAGCTAAGGAATCTGCCATATTTCTTGTTCTCTCTACATTCAATCTTCGTTAATAGTATATATCAGCTAAACGATATACCTTCTTTTAATTGATAATAAATAATAAAAAGGATTACTTAGAGGAATTTAAACATCAAATCAATAATAAATAATAAAAGATTTTAACAAATCTATGGTGGCAAATTCATTGGGGTGTTTCGATAAATGTGGATTTTTCATTTTGAACTAATTTTAGAGTCATTTTCCTGAATTTCAAATCACTATATCAAAAAACAATTTAAAAGAATTTAACCGAGCCACATATATTATTGTTTTTATGTTTTATTGTTATTGAGTTTTAAAAATTATGTTTAAACTATTTGATTATTAATTGAATCTAAATTGAATCTCATTTGAATAAGTTTTTATCATGTCAAATACAAGTTAAATTTAGATAATTTGATATTTTCACACTTAATTTTGTTGTTTTTCACTTTAAGCTGAATTTTAAGGTCCATTTGGATGGATGGATTTGATGAAAGACTTGAAATTCATGGTAACAAATTCATCGATGGTGTTTGGATAGAAGTAGATTTGAAATCAATTATTTTCATTTTTAACTAATTTTGAAATCATTTGGGTGAATTTCAAATTCGATCAAACTTAAGTGGATTTGAAATACATTCATTTTAAATCCTAAATTTTAAATCACCCTATCCAATCGAAGAGAAGGACTAATGTGCACCAGACCCCCCAACCCGACCAGACCATATTTAAATATATACACATATTTTTTTTCTTTCCAAAATTAGGGCAAAGTCTGTGCTAGGGGTGGAAATCGGAACGGAATTTCCGATGTCCGCCGAATTCGATCCGAAAATTTCCGAAATTGGAACGAATATTTTTAATCCGAAATTACGATTTCCGATTTTTCCGAAAAATTTCGGATCGGAATTGGAATTAGTTTTAAAATTTTTGGAAATTTCGAAATCCGATCCGAAATATTTCAGAATTTTAATTTTCGAAAATTCCGATCTGATTTCGGATCCAAAACTATAAAACTATAGTTTTATAGTTTTATTTTATACTATATACTATATACTATATATTATATACTATATACTATAATATGACTCAAAAATTTTCATATAAATTTTATAGTTTTATTTTATACTATATACTGTAGTGTATATTAAATATATTATATACTATATCCCTCATCTCTAAAACAATGTGAACTATGAGAATTAGAATCTGTTTTATGTTTGAAATATGTTTTATGTTTGAAATCTATTTTATTGCTCTACAAATGATTTTCAGAATTTCCGAAATTTTCAAAATTTTCGAATTTCCGAAATTTCTGAAAATTTCCGAAAATTTTCCGAAAATTCCAAAATTTTGGAATTCCGAATTTTCCGAAAAATCGGAATCGGAATGGATTTTACAATTCTGAAAAATTTTGGAACGGAATTGGAATTGGTTTTTCAATTCTGAAAATTTTTGGAATTTTTTCGAAACACCCTATTTCCTATCCGATCCGTCCGATTTCCACCCTTAGTCAGCGCAGGTAAGTCTCTTCACTTCCTCTCATCTTCTTCTTCTTTTTCCTTTCTTCATGGCTGTTCCTTCTTGCTCTACGCCGTTTCTTCTTCTTTTCTTTTTTTTCTTCCTCAATCGATGCTCTTCCTTCTCTGCTTCTTCTTTTCTCTTTTTTTTTTCCTTGCTTTCTCCATTCTCTATACTTCCTTTTCCACTTCCATGTAATTACAAACGGTTCTCTTATGATTCATAATATCTTGAATTTCGCATCGTATATATTTCCTTCTAATCTCAATTGATAACCATGTAATTACAAACGGTTCTCTTATGATTCATAATATTTTGAATTTCGCATCGTATATATTTCCTTCTAATCTCAATTGATAACCAGCCGTTGGTTTTTGTTGGTGATTAACTTATTGTGTACTGATAGTGGTTTTGTTCTTTTTTTTTAAGCAATTGTGTTTTTCTCTGTTCATTTTTGTTTCTTCTTCTCAAGTGGGTTGCGGTAATCTATTATTGGATTGCTGCGAGGTCGAAGTTCCCTCAACTGGTGTTTTGATTTGAGTTTGTTCAGTTGTTGAATTTCACGGTTTGGCGTTGATTTTTTTGGGTGTGAAGATCTATTAAGTTTGATGAAATTGAGGTGAAGTTTGGGAGAGTGAATTGGTGAAGAAAGGGTTTTGGATCAAATTTGATGAAAAAGATGATTCGCAAAAATTTGAACTATTTCAAATGTAAATATGTGATATCTTAAAAATATTTATACAATACCTTGAAAGTAAAAATGTTATATCTTAAATTAATATATAGAAAATTTGATGAAAAAAAATGATTTGCTTGAAATATTAAAAAAGGTAAATATGTGATACCTTAAATGTATTTATGTAATACCTTGAAAGTAAAAATATAATATTTACTTTAAATATATTTATGTAATACTTTAAAAATAAATATGTAATATCTTATAAGCATTAATACCTTAAGAGTAAATATGTAATATCTTAAAGGTGCATATGTAATACAATATACTATAAATATTAATACTTTAAAAGTAAATATGTAACTTAAAAGTATAATATACAAATAATATTTTTTATTAAATGAACAACTAATACTTTAAGAGTAAATATGTAATATCTTATATTATAAACATTAATACCTTAAAGGTAAATATATAATACCTTAAATATGCATATATATATATACTATAAATATTAATACCTTAAAGATAAATATGTAATACTTTAACAGTATACAACTGATATTTTCACTGAATGAACAACTGCTATTTTAAAAATATATATATGATACCTCTTGTTAGATGAACTATATATGAATTAGGTGATGCGTGACACATACCAACTCCGAAGTGGCCGCTCATTGGGTGGCCACGTTTTGGATTGAGTTGGAGGCACGGATCCCCTGACGATAAGTATTTGCCCCAATCAAATATTATATGTTTATGGAACTGTTATCTGAAAGTATCGGTATTTGAGAAGGCTTTATATTAATTATATTATATATTATTTTGCTTACCCTTCAATTACCTAACAATAGAGTAATCAGTTTTCGAGTCAATTAACTTGTGATTCGTGTAGGGAAAATCCAAAAACCTTGTAATCAGTATACTTCATCTCTTCTAAAATCCTTTTCTTTTTTGGATTTTTTATTACTTTGAAGTTCAATGGTGGAATCTTGGGATGGTACACTTTCTTTTTCTGAATTCTGTATTGCCGCTTCTAATTTCTCCCAGCAATGGAGTAAATTCAACGCATCACTTCCTCAATGGTCATGGGTTCCTTCTCCGAAGCGACCCTGGATTTCCCATCATAATCAAGTAAATTCAATCTACTCTCTCTGATTACTAGTTTTTATCAACCATCGTGCTAGATTCTTTTGAATTCTGATTCTCTATTGATTCTTTTCGAAGGTCGGATATTTATCTCTGGAAAATGTGATTCTTCCCAGGTTATCTGAGGTTGGTTTTTGTTTCTGTCAAATAATGTCTATTCATATGCAAAGAATGAACTAGATTTTCTTACTTATTCGCGATTAGATGCTACATCTAGTGGTACAATATCTATCATTCATTGATGTGTATGCACAATGGATGATTGCATTCGGAATAGATAGATTATATTTCTTATGTTCCTTTAGTGTTTCGTTCCGTAGGAAGATCATCACAAAGGGGATTCGATAGAGAAAGAAGAGTGCAGCAGTGAATGTGAAGATGAGGTCAATGATCCTGCTGTAGCTGTAAGCATGTCTTCCCTTTTCTGTTCATTTGGTTTTTCCAGGATGAACAACGTAAAATTCTTGATATTAAACAGCTAAAATTGATCGGTCTTTGTAAAAAAGTTTGTGTATATAATGGTATCCAATCCAATTCAATAGTCAAAATCTTGAAAGTCGTTTCGCATTGCTTGAGGTAGCTTGCCTCTATGGACATTGCCCTTTATGTTGCTCTATGATGCAAGCTATTGTATATTGATAGTGAATGGAATCTATGAGGCTAGAATTGCCTTAGATTTAATAGGTTATGCCTGAAAATCCATCTTTTGGCTGCTAAAACAGCCTTGTTCAGCCAGTGTTTATTATTGATAAACTAAGTGAGGTAACTGTATTTTGAACTTTAGATAATATGGAAAATGTTCTACAAGTAATTATGCCATTTAGAAAGGAAATGTCTAAGTCGAAAGGGATTCTCGATCCCAGAATGTCTTTCCTGTTGTTTGTTGAAATTTATTTCCAGAGTATTTTCTATATGTTCTTGACTCTGGTGGCTTGCACTGATATATTTTTGTGAAGTTAATATGTCCTCGAGCTATTTCACGTTGAATAATCAGATTTGTGATTTTCAAAAGTAGTTTATTTACAATAGCAAGGGAATAAATTCATTTTTGCTTTGTGGTGTGTTTTTTCTACCAGGTTCTTAATGATGGTCCTGGAGAACATCGCTACGACTTCCATGCTGTTTTTAGTGCTTCTTATAGTGTTCCAGTGCTTTATTTTCGTGCTTACCGCAATGGCAAGTTGATTTTTTGTCCCTGTGTACAAGAAATATTTTTATTGGTAGAAGTTTGCAGGTCAATTATGTGTATGAAAAGCCTTTGCATGATCTTTACAGATTGACAGTTCTTTCATGGTGTCTCTGCTCTGTCCATAGCTGCTGTTGATGCTGAGATTTTTTTTCCGGTCTATATATAATTCTAGTTAGACCCAATTTTATTAATTACTCATCTTAGAAACCGTATACACACTGTACAACTATTAATTGTTTGGTTTTTATTCTGTGTTTTATATAATAGTCAACCACGATTTCCTTAAGCATAAGCATATTTAGATGGTGGATGGGAGAAAAAACCATGCCATTCTGAGGGCCCCTATTTCTCTAGAATTTGGACTTCAATTCACACTAGAGTCTGACCATGCATCATTGCAGTAATGCTGTTTAATATAAACTTTTTACTTACCAAAATTATTAATGTTTAGAATGATGTTGTTGTTACAAATATGTGATCTTGGAGGTATGCTAAACTGATGGACTTGATCAATTTATTGTTGAAATTTTGCAGATGGGCAGCCTCTGTCATTAGACGACATTGAAAAGGATATCCCAGCCGAGTCTGCACAACTGCTAACGAGATCCAAGTGGACATTTATGACTCAGGAGGTTAATTTATCAAGCATGTTGCTTTTCATTTCACCTTATTTGGCATTCTCTAAAATAATGATTATGATTTATTGTATGGTAATTGTTTCATGAGCTTGCTTATTCTTGGCTGCATGTTTGCACTTTAGTATATGCATTGTGCACACACAGTTTACCTCTTTCATTCCTCCATGACATTTTGATCAATAATTCTCAGAAGGAACTCCATCTTTGCGTATAATATATATATTTTTAAATATAATATATCCCTGTTGTGTCGACTGAGGCATAGGTGGATATTAACTGTAGGAGCACCCTGAATTGAATCGACCATGGTATACATTGCATCCTTGTGGAACAAGCGAATGGATGAAGCTACTCTTAAGTGATTTGGTTGCGCAAAGTGGTAGGATTCCTGTAGAAAAATACATGGTTTCGTGGTTTTCTGTTGTCGGGCAGGTTTTTGGTCTTAAAATTCCTTTCGAGATGCTGAATCTTGTTGGTGCCCCGTGATCTATACTAGTTTGTTCGCTAAGCTTCGCAGGTGTTTTGTCTTTGACATACCTTTTGAGATGCTGAATCTTCCTGTAAACATGTACATGCCTTGTTGAGCCATGATTCTACCCTGTTAAATCTTGAATACATTCATACTATATTCTTTCATTTTCCACCTAAATAGTGTAAATGATTTAACATGTTTTTAGCCATTTCAAGTTTTCCATTGCAGTTTGGTGATTCATCTTATGTAGAATCAATGAAACATTAATCAATGAGCTGACTATGCATTCAATATTCTGAACCTACACTGTATGCATGAATAAGTTTCTCAGATGTGTCGATATAAATGGTGACTCGTTATCTTGATTAATCAAACTCACTACGAACTCCAACAAAAATTGCAATTTTGTGCTATATTAGAAAGCTGCTCTTCTATAACAACAATACATTCTTTGCACAAATCATTCATCATATCACTGGTTGCTCGCTTTGTTTTCCTTTGTATAGTTTAGCAATATTAGGCTTAGAAGCAGTGAGATCTGTATCATTCGTGGCTGTCCGGCTGAACGAAGCCAGGAACTCTTTATTTCCATCAGCCCCCTTGAGGGGCGACTCGATCCAACCTTTGCATTCAAATCCCAAATCTTGTACACCATTTATTATCTTCAAAAGAACCTAAAATGCCAAACACAATTCAGAAATAAGTTACATTCTTCTCCATTTTCAAGAATCAGGACTAATATTGATGGTGCATGTTCAAAATGTACAACATATGAGCGAGGCAACTTGAAAGAGTATTCTCTACAAGTATAAAACTTCTCACTTTTGCATTCAGATACGAACAATATTGCATAATTAAGATTTGCAAAAATCTTACCTCCTCATGGACTGAGGGATCTCTAACAATCCCACCGCCTCCCACCTGAACAAAAATTGAAATTCAGTTACTGCTTATATAGGCAGCAAGATGCAAGTGACAGAAACATTATTCTTAGCACTAAACTCATGTTATGTCATGATGACAAATTGTCTGAAACATGTTGCGCCAAAGTGACAGAGGCCATTTATCAGAGGGGAACGAGCATGGAATGATGTGATACCGATTTTGTTAATTTCTGGGAAATAACACTCAGAAAGATGTAGTACTTCTTGTCACATTCATAAATGCTTTACTAGGGAAAAGAAGGTATGAAACAGCTCAAGTGTCGAACGACTATTGCTCCTATACTTAGCATGCCATGCCCCTCTCGAAACTGAGATGAGATTGAAAGATCTGCAAACACTTTTAGTGACGCCATATAATTTTTGTACTAACGTTGGAATAATGTATAAATTTACACTCCCGTTTAGCATTTATCCGAATTAGAATCTGATAAAAATTAGAACAGGCAGGAAAAAGATTACTTCCACATACTTGGGATCTATGTGCCTCGAATTGCGGTTTAATCAGAGTAACTAAGATAGCATCATTCTTCATCAAGCTGATAACAGCAGGCATGACCTGCAAAGTTAAAGGCCAGTAAATTTTAAAGATCCAAGAAAACCTAAAATAATATTACTTTGGAAAAATAAAGAGGAAAATGCTGCACATGTTTAACAAAGAAGAGAGATCAACAAGATCGAGTATACTTCCAGTACCTTCTTTACTTAAAAACAAGAAAAGGAAAGACAACGAAGTACTTTAAATGGGAAAAGTGAATGACTGATTGGAAACATGAACAAAGATACATTGCTTCCAATGACTTACCGTCAGTATGGAAATAAAAGAAAGGTCCAACGTGACTAGATCAACCTTCTGTGGGAGCTCAGAAAGATATCTTAAGTTTGTCCGTTCGATAACACTTACTTGATCATGCTGACGTATTTTTTCAGCCACCTGAACAGAAACAAAAACCCTAAACTACTTAGAAACATAAAATAAAAATATAACTTATCTGAAGATGAAAGATCCCAAGTTTAAAACAACATTCTGATCCATCTTCACTTGTATTAGCAGATTCTGAGCAATTTATTTACACCTCAACTGTCTCATGCAAGAAGTAAATAATATTTTCTAGGTATCTAATATCTTGAGTCTTGAATGTCATGAAAACATTTGTTTCCATTGTTGATATGGTGATTAGAAAATGCCTTATAGCACATGAAAGAATGTTTTCAGAGTATAGGATAAATTTACTATCTCAAGTCTATGACGCATTTACAAAAAGCCATGCCTCTGAAATTCATTTAAAAAAAAAAAAAAACTGTCAATAATAAAAGAAAGAAAGAAAATATCAATTAGAAGCAACTAAAAGTAAACAAATAAAAACAGCCACTTTGCCATGGATTTCACTTTTGAAGCCTACCTGTCCATAACCTACATCAACACCATAAACAAATGAAGCGCCATACTGAAGCAAGCAATCCGTGAATCCACCAGTAGACAGTCCAGAATCAAGAGCCACTTTGCCGGTAACATCAATCTCTAGTTGTTCTATAGCAGCCTCTAACTTGTGTCCAGCTCTGTTATTATATATAGCACAAGAAGTATTGCAATGTCGATGACCACCAATAATATCAATAAAATAAGGGTACAAATAAGAGCTGTTTGAAGAGGGTAATCACCTACATACATATTTTGGAACTTCAGCCTTGATCTCCACAACTGATTTATCAGAAATGGGAGTTCCACATTTGTTTACCACTTTTCCATCAACAAATACTTTACCTGAGAAAAGGAAGTATAAAAATGCTGGCTAAAGGTATTTCCAGGAAGCAAGTGGGTAACAGCTGATTAGCCAGTTTCCTTCTTTAAATATATACTCAATTCCACACTAAGACGGAAAGGAAAAGGTAATATTAGATTTGATAAAAAAAAAAAATAGTGTCGAAATTAAACAATGGACTTCTTTTGCTATGTTCAAATTCAAGAAATGATAACATAGGGCATTTTAAACCTCTGCATGGTAAACATGTAAGATTTGACTCCTTTTTCTTCTGTGCATGGAAGAATCACGAGGACATAAATTTCAGCAATTAAAAATGCACTACACTAGGATCTGAAGCAACATGGTAAAACACAAGGAATCGCTTATAATTAAAACATACAGACTAAAATACTTTCTCTATAAAATTTCCTATTAAACTATGAGTATCTGCTATAAGCATATCAAAGTTCTCACACGAATTTCAAGTGATCTGTTTGAATAGTGCTTTAGATGATATATCACAATTACATGATTCTTTAATACCAAATCAAGAGAGGCTACCCTGCACGATCCATGACTGTACAAATGTTCGACTATATTGTTGATATCTCTCAAGACACACTTCATCCAGCCTCCTTTTCCTAAAAAATCAAGCACGGCAACGCAATAAGATAGTATTCACTATTGCAACACTTTACAGTACACATCACATTTAAAGCAAAAGAGAGATCAAACGATGTTGCCATTACTTTCTCTGTACTTTAATCTTCTCCGAACTGGAAGCAGCAAAGCCCCTGATAGGCCGATGCACAGGGTTGTTATATACCCACCTTGCTGATTGAAAACAACATGATAATCAAATCCATAACCAACAAAAAACACAAGAAATAAACACATGCTAGTATCACAAATTCACACACACAAAAACAAGTTAAAAACACACACACACACACACACTTTCAAGAAGTACAACAACGCCATAAACAGATAGCTCACGATTACACTCAGCAAGATTAAAACTTTAGGGCACTCCACAACGTGGTAACAATAATCAACAAATTTAAGTTGAGCCCACTTGACAACCACGTCAATCAAGACTCAACGAAAGATGCACAAATTATTTCCCATCTGTGAATTTATCTTCTTCTTTTTTTTTCTTTTCTGTGACATAATTAAGAGTTAAAGAAACTAGTACCCGTGAGGTCTTGAGAGTAGTGGGATTTAGAACAGAAGAGGGCGAAGACGTTGCTACAACTGGAATGAGAGTGGACTAAGAAGAAGCGTGAGGTGGGCACTTTCAGAATCTGTTGCAGTGCCATTTTTGCATTCAAGCTTCGAGTTAAGAACTCAAGCGGACTATTTTTTTTCAGACACGAGAGAGGTAAGGTTTTTCGAAACTCGGGCCGGGCCAGAGCCCAATATCAATGTGGGAGATCCAATTTAGAGACTATCTAAATTAATTTCACTTCAGAGACTATCTTTGAGCTGGCCCATTTTCATTTATAATGAAATTAATTTTATATTGTTTACACACCCCAAACATTACTAAAATTCATCCACTTTAAAATAATTTAACACTTATAAATTTCTAAATATACTCCACAATATTATCATATTATCCTTTCAATTATATGATTTAAATAAAATAAAATAATTAACAGTAATGATTAATATATACTTATTTTGATTTATTTTAAATTAGTTGTGTTTAGTAATGAGTTGAATGTGTATAACTCCACACAAAAACTAAAAAGCTAGTGCAATATGAGTATGAAACAATTTAAGTAGACGTGGTGTCATGAGGGTAGTTTTTTCAAATTTTATTTTGTAAATGAATCAAATTTCTTAAATTGATTAAGTTTATCCATACATAACCTATTAATTAATTGAGTTAAACACTTAAAATCAATACATAATCTGTTTTTTTTTTCATTTGCAATTTAATTTATTTTCTTTGACTGCACCTCAAGTCCATGAGTTTTTGCAGTTTCAACCAAATTTTTGAATAATTTTTTCAATCAAAATCGAATTTGATATTTTGGATTTTTTTAATCAGAAGATACAAACTGCCTATGTTGAATATGGTGTGGAAAAACAATAATTTTGATTTGAATAGTTGGAAATAAAAGGAAAGTTTCAGAAAAATGACAAAAATAATTTATAGAAAAAAGGAAAGGAAAAGGAAAGTGAAATTCGTGAATGGAAGAATGAATTTGCAATTAATGTGAGAAATGGGAACCAGAAAAACCCTATCCCTATTTCGTATTATAAAGACCAAAGAAATATTCCCTTTCAGATTTTGAGGCACATTTTCTATTTAAGTAGGAAATAACGGTCATAACTGTCACTCTATTTGGAAGAACATTGCAATGGCAATTTGCCTTTCCTCAGCTTCAATTTCATTGCCCAAACATCATCCCATCATATTAACTCATCAATCTCTCCCCAGTAAGAGAAACTCGCTACTCCCTCGCCGATCAAGCACCGAATCAAATGAGGTATACATCTCTCTCTCTCTCTCTCTCATATGGCGTTTAGAATTTTCTCTTTATATTGGGAAATGGTGATGTTTCAGGATTATTTGTTGGATGCTCCAGTTTCAGTTGGAGATGGGTTCTCTTTCAGTGGAGGTCAGATTTGGGGATTACAATGTTTCACATAAACCCTAAGATTTTGATCTGGCTTCTTTCTGAATTGTGTGTGTGTGTGTGTGGACAGGGAAATATTCAGATGAACCAAGTCCTGCTGATGAATGGTTCAAGCAAGGAAAAATCGTAATTACTTTGCAATTTATATTTTGGTTCTGATACTGGATAAAAGGCTTATGAATTAATCTTTTGAAATTAGAACTAGTGTATATTGGACAGTTCATGATCATTGAGTTATTTTCTTTTCTTCTCATTTTTTTTTATCTATAAATTAAGGTAAAAGCACATCCTGTTGGTGGCACTGGTGAGAAGGCAAAGGATCCCATTTTTGGACTCGCTATGGCCGGTTCTTCACAGGCCTCAACTGATCTGTTCAGGTGATTGATTTACAACTTTGAGAAGAATCATAAGGTTGTGAGGGCTACAAGTATTGGATTCCCAGCATTTGCTGTTATGCAGATATTGAGCATGGATTATTGCAGGGATTACAAATTGAAACGTGCTCATTTTGTGCAATAGATGGTTCTGCGTCGAAAGTGGAAATGCTGGCAATCCGCCAGTTATTTTAATTCATGGTTTTCCATCGCAGGTTAGTCACTTGGTCTGTTCATGTCTTGGTACTCAGATCAATTCAATAGTCTTGACATGTTTAATTAATATATTCTCTAAAAGCTGTTGAGATTTTGTCACATTGCCAATAAATAAATTTAACCTAATTATCCAGTTTGACAACCTAGAGGAGATTATAAATCTTTAGAAGACTATAATGATTTTTATTTTTATTTCCTTAGATAACATCTTATTTCTTTATTGGAGTTTGTTAGCTCTTTCATGAAAGGATTTTTCAAGCACCTTCAAACAACATGTATTCTACAAATAACTTGTAATATGCAATACAACATCTAACCAGATATCAGACTCGAAAGTAAGCTTATTTTAGCAGTGTCTTCATGCAACTTTCTGTTGAAACTAGCTCTCAAACATAAGGTTTTCCTTTGAATTGATGTACTTAACCTCTGGATATGAGTTTCACTAAGCTCTCTTGAGAACAATTAGAGATTTGTTTACCAAGTTATATAGTTTTTTTATCTTTGTTCTCCTGATCTATGCTGAGTATTTACAAATTTCTAGCAGGCCTCCTATCATTTGAAGGCTCTCAAAGCATCATTGATACAATACTTACCTTTTCTAGTTGGAAAAAGTGAAAAACCAAGTGCATATGTAGAAATCTGAAACCTTGAGATTTGACCTATTGCTTCTCCCTCCTACTAACCTAAGTCATATATTTCTTCTTTACATCAGTGATTTACCAAATTTCCATCCTTATACTGAATCAGTGGATATCATTTAATTATTCAAATCCAGACACTGGACCTCTCACTTTCTAGAGTATGTTGTTTTGAGTTCCTATTATTATTTATTTATTAACGTGAATTACTGAATCACTTCCTATTATTTATTTCTTCTTTTTATTATTATTATTATTATTATTATTATTATTATTATTATTATTATTTATTTATTTATTTATTTTTTTTTGTTCATTTTGCTAATGAGAACGATCTGATAATAGTTTTCATCTTTCTGTTGTAGGCATACTCATATCGTAAAGTTCTACCCATTCTCTCTAAGAATAATCATGCTATTGCTTTTGATTGGCTAGGTAAGCCTAATTGCCTACTGTTGATATCATTGATAGTTACTTATTCTGCCTTGCTTCTGGTGTGGAATATTTGTCAACCCTGAATCATCATATGGTGTTATTCCTTTAATTTCAAATCACTTTTGAGTTCTATTGTTCCTGCAGGATTTGGTTTCTCAGATAAACCCCAACCCAAATATGGTTTTGACTACACTTTGAAAGGTATGAGCTTTGAAATTCAAACAATTTTTTTACTAAACTATCTTCATATGTTACTATGCCATTTCATAGAAAAAAGGAATTCGTTGAAAGCTCAAAAGTGCCTGTCTTGCTTTATAGAATATGTAGAGTCCTTGGGATCTGTCATCAATGAATTCTCAAAGGATAAGGTTACTCTTGTTGTCCAGGTACATTTAACTTCTTATTAGGGTATGAACATGAATTTTCTTTTGGCATGTGATTGTGAAATATTATCTGGTTTTTGCTTGTTGTAGGGATACTTTTCACCAGTTGTGGTCAAATATGCTAAAGATCATCAGGAAAAGCTTAATAATCTCATCCTATTAAATCCTCCTGTAAGATAGTTCATCTCTCTCTCTCTGATTTGGTTCAATTAAACCTTTATTAAGCAGCACAATCCGTCCATTTTGGGTTTCATGAAGCAAAACCATTTTCATGCTTAAAACAACTATAACTTCGGATATGATGTTATATATCCAGCCTGCATTATTATTTTGAGAAGTGAGAAGGGTGGATTTGCAAATAGTTACTATTGTAAGCTATGGTTTTTATACTTCCAAGTTCAAGTAATTTGATCCGATTTATATTGATTTAACATTTCAACTTGATGGAATTTACATTTTCTGGTGGAATGGATTTTTGCAGCCAACATGCAATCGCCAAGAATTCACAATTACATATGCTTTCAGCTCCCATTTTAACCACGTATGGATGTCTAATCTTCTTATTGTTCTGTTTGTTAAAGCTTACAGTCAAACACGCCAATCTGCCATCAACCCTTGCTATATTCAGCAACTTTTTGTTGGGAGAAATTTTTTCTCAGGTAGGAAGTTCAAAACACATCATTAACAATTATAATTCATAAGGCTAAAAACCTCTTTTTTCTTTTCTTTTTTTCTTTTTACTTCATAGCTCTAACCTTAGTTTCATTACTGTTAAAATAAACTTAAACCAGGATCCTCTAAGAGCCAGTGATAAAGCCTTGACAAGCTGTGGTCCTTATAAGATGAAGGAAGACGATGCAATGGTTTATAGACGACCATACCTTACCTCTGGGTCATCTGGATTTGCTCTGAATGCCATTAGTAGGTCAATGAAAAAGGAGTTAAAGGTGCTTTTTTTTTCCTGCAATTTCTTTTCCTTTTTTTGGCCTTGAGATGCGCTGTTTAGTTAGCATTTGTAACATGAGGTGAGATTTCTCTTTAAATCATTCTTTTCCAGCATAGATCTGTTCATGCAACCATGTTTCATATGAGAACAATGTGATAACTATTTAAGGATCTGGTGGTATTAAATTTTGGGTGACAACTACATCCTAGTCCTTAATGAGAAGTATAAATATATGATATGTCATCCCCATAACAAAAGGTAACACTACCAAGGTACTTCAAGAGCATTGGATTAGTTAGAGTTCTATGGTTGCATGAGACTTAGTTGCCATAATATATTCAATAATCTATTTCATTACTAAATGTAAACACTGTTAGCATGAATTTGTGGCAAAAGATCTCCGGATACTGGCTACTGTTTAGGTATGTACAAGAACTCGTAACTGAATAAGTGAACTTTGAAAGTGCAAACCCAAGAAATGTTTCATGAGAATACTGTCAGCACCTTGAAAAGCTGAAATTTATGAGCAACTTCAAGTATAATAAGTGATACTTCTTCTTTAGTTTCTTTTAGTTTTCCTCTACCTGCACCTGCCCTTCTCCTGTTCTGTTTCTCTGAGGTGAAACTGAGAGTACTTGTTAGTCGAGGGAGCTAACATAGTTCTAATATCATTATCATCTGTTTTTGGTAAAACTCCAGGCCTAACTTGTTGGATCTCATTTTGTTTAATTGGTAGGTTTATGTTGAAGATATGAGAAAAACACTTATGAGTGATGACTGGAAAGTGCAAACAACTGTTTGTTGGGGTCAAAGGGACCGCTGGCTAAGCTTTGAAGGTGTCGAGGATTTTTGCAAAGAATCCAAGCATCACCTTATCACACTCCCAATGGTAATATATCATATACTTAATATATTTCACCTTATTAGCATTATAGTTACAAGATTTCTGAAGAAGTGAGCAAAGAAGCTTTATCAGACATTGTATTTCTTAGTTTTTTTTTTTTTGTTTGATTGTTTTTTAAACGGATCGATTTGGTTGGTTTTTCAGGCAGGGCATCATGTGCAGGAGGATTGCAGCGAGGAAGTAGGAAATCTCATTGCTGGAATCGTAAGCAAAAGAACACGTATATGGTAGATACTATTTAAGAGAGATGTTTACTCTTTAGAAGTATTTACTCCCTGTTTTTTGGTCATCAAAATTCAATATCAAATGAATAACTCAACTGAGATTGAGATCAGAAATGAAAGTAGAACATTTCTGCTGTGTTCATTCTATTTTTTATGTCTAAATATTTAATCCAGCTATTGATTGAAATGTTTTGTATAATAATAATATGATCATTACTTTACCAGATGAGGATTTTAAAGTAGGAAATTTCAATTTCAGTAAGGGTGTGTTTTTGGTGAATTGATTTTCAAACATATTTTTAATTATTATTTCATCAACAAAAAAACTTATGTGAGACTGTTTCACGGATAGTTTTGGTGAGACGGAGCCCCATCACCCACAAACAACATGTGAATTGTAGGGTTTGGATGATGGGTAATTCGGTTGTGGATTGATCCGTCTTACGCAGTGTATTAAAATTCAGTGAGACGGTCTTACAAGAAACTTACTTTTATTTCATTCATTAAATTGTTGTTTGAAGTTTTACACACACTCACACAAAATATAAAATGTACGATTTTCTATTTTTGTTCATAACATTTAGCAATTGAACAAAATAACTAAAGCAACCGGACATTTTGCAAGGCCCAGGTGTCATTTTATTAATGTTATACCATCATGAAAATTAAAGCATGAAAACTGGAAAACAACAATTCCATTTTGTATTAAATGTAACTTATATAAACTGTGTCCAAGCCAAAAAATAGGCTTGGATTTTCTACTGTGTGCACAAAAACATCAAAAGTCCATTTCATTAAAAATAAGTACACACACAGATTTTTCTACTGACCATGGATGTACTAATGAACGAATCCTAGTTTGAAGTTTTAAAAATATTCTTTTTATATAAAATTTTATCTTATACTCCCTTCATTTCATCTCAAAATAAATGTTGTTTTAAATATTTTCACACAAATTTAGAAAGATGATTAAAAGACCGCCAAAACTTCTGTGCCCCGGGGCATGTGCCCCGGCGCGTGGGCTGCACCCACGCGCCCCCCACGCGCCCTCACATTTGTCTACTGTGCGCGTACTTGATAGGTATCACACACATGTTCTAAAGGTATCACACACTTGTTCTAAAGGTATCCCACATATCACCTTTAGTTCATGTTCATATTTGATAGGTATCACACACCTATTCTAAAGGTATCACACACATGTTCTAAAGGTATCACACATTTGTTCTAAAGGTATCCCACATATCACCTTTAGTTCATGCTCATGTTTGATAGGTATCACACACCTGTTATAAAGGTATCCAACATATATTCTATAGGTATCCAACATTTATTCTAAAGGTATCCCACATATATGAAGATATCACATACCTTTAGTTCATATTACATGGATACCTTGAAGGTATACATGTGATACCTGAAAAGGTATTTCATGGATACCTTCAAGGTATACATGTGATGTTTAAAAAAAGGTATTCTATGGATACCTTAAAGGTATACATGTGATACCTGAAAGATATTTGATGGAATACCTTCAATATATATATATATGATACCTGAAAAGTATTACATGGACACCTTCAATCCATGTCATGTAAGAAAAAAAAATATTGCATGAATATTAAAAAAAAAAAAAGGAAAATGAAAAAAAAAAAAAAGAAGGGGGCACGTGCCCCAGGGGCACAAGAGAACAACTCTTAAAAGACTGATAATATCCCTTTTTTTTAGAAGTCCATTTTAAAATAATTTCATACAATTGCCCCCCAAAATTCAAATGATATATTATATTTTTATCTTTTTTCCTTATTTCTTTCCTTGTTATTTGTATTTCTCACATCAATATATATATATATATATTATGTATGTATGTATATTGTGTTATAGAATAGTCAAAAATATATGTTTTAAATTAGATATATAATCATAGAAAATATATATGTAAAATTTCAATATATTTAGACTTTTCATGAATGTGTTCCTTCTTTCCGCCCCGCAAACACAAAATACCGGATCCACCATTGATCCTAACAACTACTTTTAATTTGATAGGAGCAAATGATGTTATTTTTTATAGATTATTAATGTCTTCAAATCCTAAAATAAAACTTATTTTGGATAAATTTCTTTTAGTAAAAACTAGTAGTGTACCCGCGCGTTGTCTTGCAATATAATTCAATTACTTTAATATAGTACAATTTTAATCATAATTACATAATATATGAACATCATATATATATATATATATATTTATATATATACACACGGTTGAATAATACTATTTATAATAGTACAATATAAAGCCGTATATGTCTGATTTTATATTTCAATCATTATTGTTTGGAATTTTACGTATATGTCTATTGATCATGGAATAGTTGTTTCATCGATTGTTTTATAAAACCGTATCTATCTTTTGAGGAGAACTTTTTTTATATAATTCTCTAACTTCCAATTCAATTAATTCAATATTTAGAATGTCAAATTACTGATTATGAGACCAAATTCCTTCGCACTATACTTAATTAGCTCATTTCTTTTTTCAATTGTTGGCTTGTTGTGAATTTTCAAAAATTAATTGTGCTCCTACAGAAGAATCATCCAAAAGCTCTTAGGAAATCCAATAAATACTTGACTTTTATTCTCAATTCTTTGAATTAGTAGTTTTTTTTTTTTTTTTTTTCATTTTTCCAGGGTAATCAAAATGAAAATTCATGAATATACAGATAATTGAGGAATGTACCTTGATTGATATAACTCAAATTTTCATATGGATGAATCCATCCCAACCATAAACTCCTAACAATTGATATTGGGAAGGTACAAAAACTTTATCATAGATCAGAGAAGAAAAAAGTGAGAGGAAAAAGAGGAGAACTAAAATTTATAACGACGAAAATTTAGAAGACCATCTCACATATGTGAAAGTGTTTTTGTTGAAACAACCACACACATCTTTACTTATATAATCCAATGGCTTGTAGGGAAAGTCTGATTCAAAAGTCTTGGAGAGAAAGACAATCCAATGACTTGTAGGAAAAACCTAATTTAAAATCCTTGGAGAAAAAAACAATCTAATGGCTTGTAGGGTAAACTTGATTCAAGAGGTTTGAAGAGAAAGATTGATTAAAAATTATTGAGTCATAAAACATTAAAAGAAAAAAAAAATATTTACACAGTCAGCATTGTGATGTGACATTTTTGAGCGGGAAAATGGCATTTCGGTAAATTTTTCCAACTTACCTGCTATTAGTATAATATAGATTCTATCAATTTGCTTCACAAAATTTCCAAGCCGAGAAAGACGAGTGTGTAAGACGCGCGTTTCTCGCGAGTGGGCTTATTTTTAACAAATTTGACTTTTTTGAGTTCTTTCCCTATAGATATATATTTTTTTTCTCTCGATTAAAAATAGAGTTTCGTCATTGATGGAGTCTCCCAATCCTGGTTGGATTCTCAAAACCCTGTCTCTCTATATATCTCAATTCCACCTCTCGGAGGCGTAGTTCAATTGTAAAGGTATTTCTCAACGGCCTTCGCACTAACTTTTAGGGTTTTCTTTCGAAATTTTGAGCTTTTTTTATTTATTTTTTCAATGTTGAATCGAAAATTTTGTTCTTTTGGCTACTTGTCTCTAGTTTTAAGGGTTCTTCCCTGTGCTGGTATAATTGTATTAATAAGGTTGGTGGATTTGTAATAATTCAGTTGAACTGAAACTGTTTTGAGCATGTTGTTGTATGTTTGTTTGTAGATTTTTAATAAAGGTGATGGATTTGTACTAATTTAGTTGAATTGAAACCATTTGAGTTTCTATTGTCTTGTTTTGGCTTTGTTTTAGACCTTTTTCATGATTTATGATTATATTAATGTAGGAAGATTCAGGATGAAGATCTGCTGAAATGATTTGGCTAATGCTTGTAATGACTATGAATTCTCAATTTATTTTCCTTCATGGACATGGTTGATTTTGTAGTATTCTCATGCAACACTCAAGTATAATCTTTAATAGGTAGATTATTTATGCCAATTAACAATCTGTTGATCTGCTTTAAAACGTCTGGGCATCAAGTTAGCAAACTTTTTATCAAGTAATCTCAGAGATATATTGGTATCGTTTTCCATGCTCATGACCAATTATCGTTGGAATACAACAGGCTAAGTTCAAGTGAATTCCTCGACATCTCCAAGTACCAGAGTAGCTGCTTTATAAGGTCTCAAAGTACTTTTGTAAGTCTCTGTGCTCTTTTTATGTGAATAATTTTCATTTGAACAGAGTATGAGCCTAGATATTGTATTGAATGCCAATGAATATTCGTGATTATGAATACATCTTATTTTGAGCAGTGTACTAATTGTATTGAAAATGATGTTGTAGTAGTAGTGCAAAAAATGGTTGGTGAGATTACAGAGTCAGCTTCAGTGTGGGCGGAGAGAATGGAAATGGGCTCTCATGAATTTGTGATACAGAATTACTCGATGCGCCACAAAGAGCAGCCATTGGAGAGTGACGAATTCGTCATTGCTGGCCATCGATGGGCCATTCGCTTCTACCCTGATGGAATTGATGCCGACACCTGCAATTCAGGCTATGCATCTTTATTCCTCTATCTTAAGAGCCCCAGCTTTAAACCCGTACAAATTTTTTTCAGGCTATCTATTCTCGATCGAACGGGTGAAGAGATGCACCTTAGTATGTCTACTTTCCGATGTGTCACACAAGGTCCGGGTAGCATGACTGGGCATGCCCAATTCATTCGCCAAGAGATGTTTGAATTTCCCGGGTCCCGCTATCTGAAAAATGATCGCATTGAAACCCATTTAACTCTTGGGGTATTCAAGTTTCGGAGCCACAACCAACCTCTTGTCAAGGTTCCTGAGTCCAATATTGGGGCAGACTTTGGAAAGTTGTTGAAAAGCCAACAATTTGCCGATGTTTTCTATAAAGTAGGCGATCGAAGCTTCTCTGCCCACAAGTTGATATTAGCTGCTCGTTGTCCTCGACTGCTTTCCCCGTCTTCTTCAGATGCAGATCATCCACTCCATATTTCAGATATTGAACCTACAATTTTCGAGGTTTCCCTTTTGAATCACTCATGTTTTGATTTCTGCTTGAATTCAAATTTGTATGATTTCTGCCTTCCATATCGAAATTTGATATTCTTTCATTTCATTTTGTAGGCTGTGTTGTGGTTTATATATACAGGAACTATTGAGAACGAATCTGGTTCGTCAATTGTAAATTCATTTGCAGTGAAGATGCTTGTAGCAGCCGATCGATTTGAATTGAAAAGGCTAAAAGAAATATGTGGATCACATGAAAATGAAGCTAAAAGTTAGACAATCCATATCACTAGTTTTCTCAATTTCATTATAATTCAACTTTAAAAGTCTTTTGTATGCATTGAACAATAATTTTGTGTCAATTTTCAGCTATCGTGGACTCCGATGGTTGCCACCCATTGTTGCGTCAGGAATTGGCTGGTCTCAGAGAAAATCCTTGTAGCTTTAGAAAAAGGGTAAGGTTATTTCAATGACTTTGTAATGGCAACTGCTGGTTAAAATTGTCTACATGTTTGTAGGTATTATATGTCTTCGGGAAAGCTTTATCGACTTTTATGGAGCATTTGTTCGGTGGGTGCTTGCCGTGGGATGCAACTTATATGAAGCACGAGACAGATTAAGGAGTACTTTGGTGAAAAGCAATCTGCAATTCAGATTCAAGTTGGGAGTTGTTTTGATTGTTTTGAATAATCAAGTGTAAATAGTGATATGGTTAGTTTGGTAATTTGTTATGAGTTGCTTTTATAAAAAGGACAACCATTTTGATGCAAGAATGCTTATTTCAAAAGTAGATATGTTGGTATTTAATCAACCTACAACATAAAATAATTAATTAAGGGTAATTGTTTATAAAATTACAACCTTTTACGAAATTACAATCTAAGCCAAATCTTTATATATTTAACATGTGCAATTTTGATGCTTTTCAGTTTTTCAATATTATTTTCTTTGTGTGGTTTAAAAACAAAAGAAAAAATATTGAAATTTTGACTATTGTAGTAATTGAAACTTTCTTTTGTGCAATTGCAGGATTTTGTTTGTGAAGGAGGAAGGAAAAGGGTTGAAGAATTAGCATGATAATGCAACTTTACATTTCCATTTGTAAAAGTTGTAATATTTTGACTTTGATTGAGCTACTCTTTGAGATAATGTAGGAAATGTTTAGAAACCAATGGTATGAGAGGTATATAACATGTTTTACACTATTATGGCAAAGATCAAGTGCAGTTTTAATTTCTAAAGCTTACCAAGCAAATTGCTTCTTTTTTGTGTTTGTCAAATTGCTTAATAAATTGCAGACTTGAAAAGAAGTGTCCATTTTCTGCTCAATGAAGTGGATGAGGCAACAAGTGAATGTTAGCTCCTTGAAGCAACAAGATAACTTATATGCCATTGATGTTTAGAATGTGATGAAGTGCTTTACGGCTTTCTCAAGTTCTTTCTCATGACCATAGAGCAATAGGAAGGTGTAGTCTCAAAAACATAAGGCCATGTATATTGATTTCCCACTCTTTCTTATTTTCCCATTGTTGACGTCAGATTTTGTATAGCACAAAATCCTAGCCTAACACCAGAAAATATCGATCCGGCTCAAAGAAATCGGACCGAATTAAAATATAGAAAGTGAATAAAATAAGAGAAAGACGGTGCCCGGTGCCTACTCGGGCAAATTTGTTAGGCTTGCTCTGGTAAAATATAGAAAGTGAATAAAATAAGAGAATTTGTTAGGCTTGCTCCGGTAAAATATAGAAAGTGAATAAAATAAGAGAAAGACGGTGCCCGGTGCCTACTCGGGCAAATTTGTTAGGCTTGCTCTGGTCGGTCAATTCTGGCCGGACAGAACGTCTTTTATGTAAGAATTGAGAGTAAAAGCTCTCTAAATGTTTTGAATACCATCCCTCCGGATCCTCTTCTGAGAGGGTTTAGGGCCCTATTTATAGACTTAAACTAAGATACACTTCTTGAACAATAAGAAATAAATCCCCAAAATTTAGGGTCAAAGTAAGGTGAAATCGGATTAAATCCTATCCAAATCGGATATAATTTAGTTTCAGATTTCTTTCCTTTTATGAAGGCCTCCTGGAATACTCGAACTCTCCACTGCTCACACGGGTCTTGCCTCCTGAATGCTATGGTCGGATCCTCCTATTATGATCGGCAATTATGACCGAACCGAGTTCTCCAGGACCGCCGATCTTCGGCTCGGGTGATTCATTATGTTCGGCCCGACCACCTCGGGTATAACTTTGGCTCGGTTCAATCCTCGGTTCTTCCTCTCGGGAAACTGGTCTGGTCGGACGAGCAGGAGATCAACACCCATCATTGCCAACTATTTTTGCAGTCCTATCATTGAAGGTTTCGATTATAGAACTTGAAGCTCGAGATCAAAAGCTTTGATTAGCTTGTGCTTGAGCTCAACTCGATTATCTTTGAGCTAAATTGGAGCTGATCTCGAGTAGTTCACAGGCTATATTATCTCATTTACGATTCTCTTGTCTCTTTGCTAATATGATTCTCTTATGTTTGTTAGTTCTTTGATCTAGCGGGTTTTGGAAGGCGAAACAATTAAGGAATGGCTTTATTTTCGACATGACACGTGAAGATCCTATACTACATGGACCCACAACTAATGGAGAATTTCGAGTGGCACCTCTACGAAATACGAATCAACAAATATGTCGTGCGTGCATTGTATAAATTCCAAGGGAAGAATCCAAAAGGGAAGTTAGCTAATGATTCCGTTGCAGATTGCAAAAATGATGGGAGTGAGGTAACCACGACCACGATAAGACACAACGTATTGGCAAAGCCCATCTAAATGCCACCAAGTCCAGGACAAGGGCTCGATTATGCATTGAGATTGAGTGGACCCTATGATTTTCTCGTTGACAATTCGATATATATATATATATATATATATATATTTTTTTTTTTTTTTTAAAAGTCACTATGTTATTCTAAATTATCTCATTCAATAATATTACAAATTTGATATGTAAACAACATAGAATTTTTTTTTTCAAAAGTATATTTTGAAAATAAAAGAGTTGATAATAAAATAATGCTTTCCTACCAACTATGGGTCTGCTTTAACATATCCACGGGTAATATGTAAAGATATATTGATTATGTTAAGATTTAAATTTAATGATTATATTGATTTTTGACACATGAACGGTGAAAATATAAACATGTGCTCACGGTGGGTAGGGTAACCGTCTTGAATAATAATAATAACAACAAAATTAAATAATAATGAAGGAAAATAAGAAGAATTATAATGTAAATTGTATGTTTATATATATATATATACATATATATGTTTAAAATTTGAAATACTATTTAAGTAAATATTATAAATGAAATATATTTATTTAAGAACTGTAAACTTACTTTTAAATATCTACCCATCAAAAAATAATATATATATAAATAATAAGTATAATGCTAATTACATTTTACTTAGTATTTGAGACATAAAATGTAATTTTATAGAATGATCTATAGATGAATTGAAACATTCAAATAATAATTATGTTTTTACTCAAAAAGTTCAATTAGAAGATCTACCATTTAAGAAAACAACTAACATTAGAAGAAATTTGATCTTGGTTTGGAAAAAAGAAAAAAAAAATACTTGTATTAACAGCACTAGTATAAAGAAGTCCAAAAACAAATAAAATCATAATCTCCTAGAATGAGCATAGAGTCAGAGAGAGGCAACTGACATGGAAGTCATTTTTTTGGGTTTATAACGATCCACTTGTTTGAGCAGCAATGGACACTTGTTTTCAAGGTAACTCAAACCATCCAATTCAACAAGAGCTGCAACCATGCATAAGATGATATCACTCAAGAGTGTGTGTATATATATATATAATTGTAAAAAAAAATGGAAATAACCCAAGACATAGCCATGAAAAAATTACCATAATAGTTATCAGTGGCATACTCGAAGCAAAGACGCTTTAAAGTGGATGATTTATATTTATGTGCCAGGTAGAGGGTCTCTGCAAAACGATGAAGAGATACGGATACCCATAGGTAATATTCACAGATGTTTTTAAGACGACCCAAATCATATTCATCTGCTAATGCAAGCAAACCGGCTGCAAATGTATTGGATACAGACGAGCCGAAAGCATAGCCAGTCTCCAAAGACTTGTTATCATCTTCTGGCAGAGTATCCGAGTATATAAAGTGCAGTAAAGCCTATGAAAGTATGTAATTTAAAGACTAAATGTCGCTAAAAAGAAATTCACGCAAAGGTTAATTATTATCACCTTAAACACCTGAGGCTCAACTCCGTTGACGTCTATTTCTTGCTGGTTAGGGGCAACTTGGGTAGTAAACATGGCTCGGAAAGTAGACGAGCGTGCTGAGAGTATGAGTTTATGTGCTTGAAGTTTCTCACCCCCGACATTGAAGGTGACATCAGAACCTTCACCAGATGTCAACATGTCGAGAAAATTAACCTCAACGTCTTCACATTGTTGAACTTTAGATGACACTGGCAACACAACCCCAACCGTGCATTCCACTATTAAAGAATTGTCTTTGAGATATGAAGATCTTTCAAGGTAATCTTGTTCTATAAAGCAAGGAAAGCCCACCAATGTTTTAGGGGTAATTGTGCGCAAACCCACAAAGGGGTAACCATCAAATGTAGATAATGTCAAATGATGCCCCTTTCCGCTCTGATCGAGTAGCTTTATCTTGACTAAGCAATCGACACCATCACTTTCACTCAAAAGAGCAACATGAAAACTAGCATAAACATGCCCTGCTACATATCTATCCCCTCCTTTAATACAGTCGGATTTCCTGCCATTGATATAGACATAAAGGCACCATTCATGGCCACCTACATAAAAAGAACCGCTCACGATTGGTTTTCCTACACCAAGCGTCTTACACAGTGAATAACCCTCTAATGTAAATCGGTGGAGTCCCTTCACCACTCTTGTCAATCTTTCCATTTTCTTTGTATGGCTATGAAAGGATGAAGCAATCTGTAATTGTAATTTAAAACATGCATATTAAGCAATAAATCCCATCCGAGTTTCTTAGTTAACAACTTCAAATATGAACATGATTCAACAACTTAATTGCAAGTGCACGAATCCACTCAACTTCTTCTTCCAAAATTGACAGAGATTTTTTGAAGCCACTCAAGTTGGAAGAACAAGGCTAAACAATCAAATTCTATTACACCAAATAGTTTCAATTCAACTCAATTATTACAAATCCATCAACTTTGTTAAAATAATACAACAATCAGCAGCCAAAAGATCAATTTTTTATCAATCAACATACAAAAAATTGCTCAATTTTCAAAATAAAACCCTAAAAGATCGCGAAAAGTCAATACCTCTACAATACAGGTACGCCGTGATGTGGAATTGAGAGAGGAGAGAGAGAGTTGGGAATTGGGAGAGAAGGAAAAGCACTGGGTAATTTATATGTTGTGTACGTTGAGAGGATTTGTTTATGTTATACTTATACAGTTATACTCTTATTTATTTATTTTCTTATTTATTAATTAATTATATCCTCACAGTAATCAATATTCACTTTTTATAAAAATAGAGTCTCGTCATTCATGGAGTCTTTGGGTGTGTGGGTCTTTGTTTTTGTACTTGCTTGAGAATTTCTATTGGTATAAAATTCCTAGAATTCCAACCTTATAAAAAACTACGAAAACTTTTGGAGCCGATACTTAATTTATCCAATAGACGTACTTAACCATTTCAAAGTGTGTAGTTTGGTTATGTAAATCACAATTAAAAGAGTTGGCAATTAATATTTGGAGTCATTAAGGTTGCATGAAAGAACAAAATTAAGAATTGGTGCATGTGTGTGTTGGGCGCCGTCGGGCTTGGCGGCGCCGTGTCTGGTTAGTGCGAGTGTAAGGCGCCGCCATGTGGGGCGGTGCCATGTCAATATGATTGGAGAGATCATGCATACACCTTTCCATTACTTCCAGATTCATATTTAGTGAATGATTCCAAGATGCATATTGGCATACCTGTTCAAGAAGATTTTGAGTAGTATCATAATCATTCTTCGTAAACGCACCCACAGGATGCAGAAAATTACACATGGTTATTCAAAGAACTATAAAGTATAGTCCTATAATTATTTTCAAAAGAAAACGTAAGACACAAAGCAACATGTATAAGAGACATGCTAGCGACTACTCTAGATAGGGTTCATGAAAGAATTACATTATAGTATGTCAATGGTTAGTCTATCATTTGAACTTTCAGAGATTAGCCAAGTTGTTCAATCTTAATATTAAAAGTTAGAAACTTTAGGTAATACAAAATTTTTGAATGAATTACAGTTGATTGTTTGATCAATTAAGTATAATTAAGTATATAGCAGTCTTTCTGTATAGACATTAATTTATGTAGTTAGTTAATGACATTTTAATGTTTTCTTAGTTGTCATCTTTTTCTGATGTCATTTATCTGTTGTAATATGATAAGGCTTTAGGTTTCCTATAATGCTACATCTCACTTTGTTGTGTAATCTTCAATCATTGTTTATAATACCAAACTGACTCTCTTTAATTAGGTTTTTACTAATTGATGTTATAATATACTCTCCATTTTGCAAATTGTTTGGCCTGCATAATATATACATTTCCGAGGTATGATATTGATATTTTCTTTTATAACATGAGAGACCATGAAAGGGCAACTATCCATGAAGCTATGAAGCAATAAACAATAAGTGTAGCCAAGCTATAATTAAAAAATTTCCTGGTATTTGGTTAAAGCATGTCTTCGTCCTATAAAACGAAAGGATTTCAACCTTCATAAGTGATTCATGTCTTCATAGTTTACCTTATTATGATTTAGATGTCTCTCTTTCTTGTGTTTGCATTTATTTTTCATTTGACTAACTCTTTGTTTTTGCTTGTTAACAGGGGTTGTGATTGAGTTTGTAATAACCATATGAGTAGGAAGACTGAAGTTCACCAACAAAAGTTTGATAATAGGTATGACCAGTTAGTTTTATTTTTTCGAAATTTTGATTATGTTTAAATAATGTTTGATTTATCATATTATTTAATTAGTTAGTATATTGTATGATGGGCACAAGTGCAAATATATATCTATCGTTTAGGTTGAGCAACATTACATCTATTTCTTTTTTTTTTTTTTGGTGAAAAAAATACACAAACTCATCTTTTCTTGGACACCATAGTTATCATTTGCTTCAAATTCAGCTTCTATTTGTAGATGCAATTCAGATAATTTCTTGTCTTTCTCAATTGAAGAAACTATGGAATCCATATCAAATTGAAACTTATACCGGTTGAATATTTATATTGAATGATTATGAATTTGTATTTAAAAATGGCTTATTCTCTTCTATATTAACTCTGTAGTGGCTTCATCAGTTGTGGTTAAGAGTATCATATTTCAAGATGTTTTATCTAGGAGGCTACTTATCTAGTTAAAGGTTATCTTAAAAAATCATTTTAGTAAATTTCACTTTAATAAAGAACTTTATGTCCTTCAAAACTTATAATACGGCTATTTTGACTCTTAGAAAATGCTAATCTCCGATTTATATAGAAACCTCCATAACTAAAATATTAAATTCATAAAAAAATTTGTTATGCACATGATGGTGGAATCCCCAATTAGATAAACCATTATTGCATAGTTAAGTGATTGATTTGGTTTGAGTTGTTTTATTTTGATTTCCATGCATAAGTGGAACACGAAATTTTATAAAACTTAGCAGGAGCATTATATTAATTGAAGTCAATATTTATTTGTAGATATGTCATTTATATTATCACATGCAAATGGATGATAGGATACTAAATGAATTCAAGATTGAAAAATTATCTACTCAAAATGACCTCATTATTTGTGACATTTTCTATATTTACTACAGGTACATGAAGTTCATTTACAACAAAAAACAACATGATGCATGCAAAAAAATCAAGTCGAAGTTGTTTGAATATGGTTGACCATATATATAACTGTCTCGATGGTCGTTATAGAAATGTTTTTGCAAATTCGTGTTTTGGAAAGTTTTTAGAATTGAAACAAACTGTTGTTTCCTACTAACTTTTCAATCAATTGATGCTAAGACAAGTAACAACAAATAAAATTAATGAATTATGGTTTGATTTCAAGGGTAAGTTGGCAAGATTTGGTTTGAGGGAATTTACTATAGTGACTGACCTAAATGTCAGTGAGCTTGGAGAAGAGAATATTGTCGAAGGAGAAAAAAACTTGCGGCTGAAATCTTTGCACAACATTTTGATCTTTAGGTAATTCTTTTAAATTATTGAATATGTTATGAGAATTTAATTCAATGAATAGGTTGGGGATTAAAGAACTAACAAATGTCATGATTTTGTACAGCTTAAATATTCAGGGGGTCGTCCAGAATAAATGTATATCCAAGTTGATCCTTTTTTGATATTTCTAATTCATTTTTTGTATCTCTAGATTGAACTGGTTAGGTGATAACTATTGTAAATTTGGTATAATTAGCATGATGATGAAATGCAAATGAAAAATGACATGATTTTGTATATAAAATAAGTTTTGTTATTTTATATAATAAATTTCAGCTCAAAATTCACTCGAGAACTTAATAACGATAAGAGTAGCGTTATAACGAAACACATATCGTTATATCGAAAAAAAACTCGAAATCGACAATCGTCTTGCGGAATAATCTCAAAACCATCTTAGATATGTACTCGAGGAATTAATGACAAATTTCAACTCAAAATTCACTCGAGAACTCAATAACAATAAGAGTAGCTTTATAACGAAACACATAGCGTTATATCGAAAAATAACTCGAAATCAATATAACTCGAAATCAACAACCGTCTTGTGGGATAACCTCAAAAACATCTTGGAGTTGATATAAGTTTATTTTATTAGGTCTTGTATGAAATTAAATTCAAAAGTAAGTAATCTTGTATAAAATGTGTTCCTACTTTTATAGTCAATTCTTCTACTTACTCACGTATGATATAAATTGTTGAGATCTATCAAAAATAACAATTTTACATTTACAATTCATCTATACTCAACATAAATCAATTCAAATATGCACTCGAGGAATTAATTGTAAATTTCAATTCAAAATTCACTCGAGAACTCAACGATAAGAGTAGCGTTATAACGAAACACATAGCGTTATATCGAAAAAAAACTTGAAATCAACAACCGTCTTGCGGAAGAATCTCAAAACCATCTTAGATATGTACTTGAGGAACTAATGACAAATTTCAGCTCAAAATTCACTCGAGAACTCAATAACGATAAGAGTAGCGTTATAACAAAACACATTGTGTTATATCAAAAATTAACTTGAAATCAACATCCGTCTTGCGGGATTACCATCTTAGATATGTACTTGAGGAATTAATGACAAATTTCAGCTCAAAATTCACTCGAGAACTCAAGAAGAGTAGCGTTGTAACGAAACACATAGTGTTATATCGAAAAATAACTTCAAATCAACATCCGTCTTGTGGGATAACCTCAAAAAATATCTTGGAGTTGATATAAGTTGATTTTATTAGGTCTTGTATGAAAATAAATTTAAAAGTAAGTAATCTTGTATAAAATGTTTTCCTATTCTTATAGTCAATTCTTCTATTTACTCACGTATGATATAAATTGTTGAGATCTATCAAGAATAACAATTTTACATTTACAATTCATTTATACCCAACATAAATCAATTCAAATATGCACTAAAGGAATTAATGGTAAATTTCAACTCAAAATTCACTCGAGAACTCAATAATGATAAGAGTAGCGTTATAACGAAACACATAGCGTTATATCGAAAATAAAACTCGAAATCAACAACCGTCTTGTAGAATAATCTCAAAACCATCTTAGACATGTACTTGAGGAATTAATGACAAATTTCAGCTCAAAATTTACTCGAAAACTCAATAACGATAAAATTAGTGTTATAACGAAATACATAGTGTTATATCGAAAAATAACTCGAAATCAACATTCGTCTTGCAGGATAACCTCAAAAACATCTTGGAGTTGATATAAGTTGATTTTATTAGGTCTTGTATGAAAATAAATTCAAAACTAAGTAATCTTGTATAAAATGTTTTCCTACTCTTGTAGTTAATTCTTCTACTTACTCAGGTATGATATAAATTGTTGAGATCTATCAAAAATAATAATTTTACATTTACAATTCATCTATACTCAACATAAATCAATTTAAATATGCACTTGAGGAATTAATGGTAAATTTGAGCTCAAAATTCACTCAAGAACTCAATAACGATAAGAGTAGCGTTATAATGAAACACATAGCGTTATATCGAAAAATTACTTGAAATCAACAACCGTCTTATGAAATAATCTCAAAACCATCTTAGATATGTACTTGAGGAATTAATGATAAATTTCAGCTCAAAATTTACTCGAGAATTCAATAAGAGTAGTGTTATAACGAAACACATAGTGTTATATCGAAAAATAACTCGAAATCAAGATTCGTCTTGCGGGATAACCTCAAAAAACATCTTGGAGTTGATATAAGTTGATTTTATTAGGTCTTATATGAAAATAAATTCAAAAGTAAGTAATCTTGTATAACATGTTTTCCTACTCTTATAGTCAATTCTTCTACTTACTCACATATGATATAAATTGTTGAGATCTATCAAGAATAACAATTTTACATTTACAATTCATCTATACCCACCATAAATCAATTCAAATATGCACTCGAGGAATTGATGGTAAATTTCAACTCAAAATTCACTCGAGAACTCAATAATGATAAGAGTAGCGTTATAACGAAACACATAGCGTTATATCAAAAAAAACTCGAAACCAACAACCGTCTTGTGGAATAATCTCAAAACCATCTTAGATATGTACTTAAGGAATTAATGATAAATTTGAACTAAAAATTCACTCGATAACTCAATAACGATAAGAGTAGTGTTATAACGAAACACATAGCGTTATATCTAAAAATAACTTGAAATCAACATCCGTCTTGTGGGATAATCTCAAAAATATCTTGGAGTTGATATTAGTTGATTTTATTAGGTCTTGTATGAAAAGAAATTCAAAAGTAAGTAATCTTGTATAAAATATTTTTCTACTCTTATAGTCAATTTTTCTACTTACTCACGTATGATATATATTGTTGAGATCTGTCAAGAATAACAATTTTACATTTACAATTCATCTATACTCAACATAAATCAATTCAAATATGCACTCGAGGAATTAATGATAAATTTCAGCTCAAAATTCACTCGAGAACTCAATAACGATAAGAGTAGCGTTATAACGAAACACACAGCTTATATAAAAAAAAAACTCAAAATTAAGAACCTTCTTGAGGAATAATCTCAAAATTATCTTAGATATGTACTTGAGGAATTAATGATAAATTTCAGCTCAAAATTCACTCGAGAACTCAATAACGATAAGAGTAGCATTATAACGAAACACAAAACGTTATATCGAAAAATAACTCGAAATCAATATTCGTCTTGCGGGATAATCTCAAAAATAACTTGGAGTTGATATAAGTTAATTTTATTAGGTTTTATATGAAAAGAAATTCAAAAGTAAATTATTGAGATCTATCAAGAATAACAATTTTATGATTCTGAACCATATCATGATCTAATTAAACTCCATATGCTAAAGTATTTGCATCATGATCACTCAAACTTTCATTAAATTTCAAGATATCTTTTGTTAAGATAGTAACACAAAGTGAGGACTTCTTTACAAACAGATATATACCACAGCATATTATTGTCACTGTCAATCTTCATTGGTGGGATATGAAGATTAGACATTCCGGGAACAAGTGCTGCAAACTCCATATTTTGAAGTGTAATATCTATGTCTAATGCTTCTTCTACTTTCTTATATAATTCTGCATACGAAATGAACTTTGAAACCAAAAGCAGTGTCAAATTCTTTTCACTGTTCCCCTTGTACTTCTAACTCCATCCATCATCGGTCTTCTCCTAAAAAAGACATCATGACATACTGTAATCCACACTGTATCATTAATATCAATGGCTGCATATTACGTTAAAAAAATCACATTAATCTATAAATTATTTAAATATATCAAACTTTACAAAAATAACCACAATAATTATAAAGCGAACAAAACAATTATTATATGTGTATATAATAGCAGAATCATAACAAGAATGACATATCATTATTCATAACATATAACATCCTCAGAGTCGTTATGACAAAGTTACATGTCGTTATGAAAAATTTAGACTAGGAAAAGTCTTATAACAAAAAAATGACACAAATCCTTGAATAAGATAGAAATATAATATGATTGTTTTTCATAAAATTCAGAAGCACGATAACGACACAATATCGTTACGAATTAAATATAACAACTGAAGATTCGTTATAACAGTATACAAACAAAAAAATAATGATTTCATCAAAAATTTGTGTTCTATAATTGCATAGTTGGATTTTATAATCACAAAAGCATACCCATGTTTGTATAGTCATAACACATACCTTTTTTCCCAAAGAGAAGTTTTACAATAAAACCCTTGCAATGTACCTCTTTTTTTTTAGATTGAGAACATTCATTTATCCATAAGTTTACAGAAAACAATGAAAATGAGTGTTGAAATCTAAGTCAATGGGAATAATCAAATTTCAACATTGAATGGGAAGAGTGATCGAATCTGTGGAAATGATCGTTGCTTTTGGAGAGGGTTTCTTTTGAGAGATATAAAACTTATCCATATTTATTAAAAAAAACCCTCTAACTTTTTCTTATTTAAACAATTACTTTATTTTGAGTCAAATGACTATTTAACTAAAAATTTACAAAGTTGATCTCTTTAAATGATATTCTATGTTGACTAGTCTATTTAAATAAAGGGTTAATATCCCCTTATACCCCATTACAAATAACAACAACCTTTATTACCCCCCAATATAAGGAAATACCCCAAACTACCCATTTTCCTTTATACCCGTGGACCCCACTAGTTTTAATCATTGAGAAGAGCTATTTCCAAGTATCTTTTGCTAACACCAAGTTTTATTCTTTAATTTGGACAAATTATTCTAACTCCAAAATATTGATTTAATCTGAGCTATTAAACAGATTTATTTTCTTAAAAGAGTATATAGGCTGGAATACTTTCCTCGTGCCAATACTGTTTAAAAAACAGTGGTCTGGAATGTGTAACAATGTCACGTACAATTTTTTTAGAAAATAAAAACCACAAGAATACCGATCCTTGAAAATGGTATCAGAGCCTAGGTTTATTAAGAACATTATGATATTTATTATTGTTATGTAATTAACTTTGGTGAGGAGAATTTCTCGCAAAATTATGGATCTGGACAATTGTCCAAGATATATACCATACAGGAGATATCGTCAAATTTTGACGATGTATAAGGAGGAACACATTCACAAGATGACATATTGGGAAGACCAATATGTTGAACGAGCAAATGTCGGAGCTTGCCAAGAAGCTTTAAGGCAATGCAATGTACAAGCAGCATATCATTTGGATTACCTTCAGGTTAATCAAATGTTATACGCAGAACTGGTGACCTTACAGGAGGCAGCCCATCGACAGGAGCATGGGTCTTGAAGGAGAACCAGACTGGAGCGAGATAATTCCGGATACATCTAAGATCGGCCTAGATCTTAGAGAAATCCAGAAGACGGTGCAGAATTATGGCAACCGCCATAATCATCTACCGATACAAGTCCATCAGATCCAAAACCAGATGGAGTTGATGATTAAATATCAGAAGGAAACTCTTGAAATCCTTCATGATATGAAAAAAGAGTCAAGAATTTGGAGGACAGACCAAGTGTTCCTGGAGGAAGGAGACGTATAGATTTCGGAACGGTTCCATATTTACATCAAAAAGGGAAACCAACTGAAGTCGTACGACCAATGACCCGAGATGAAAAGCTCATTGCTATCATCAAAGGAAAATCCATCATAAATTAAGATGGATATGGAAACGATGAATCTTGAAGATCTACAAGAACTTGCCGAGTCCTTTGCAGGATTAGGTATAGTGGATCTAAAGATGAATACAGGAGATGGTTCGACCTTGGTTACACGTGACCAACATCCAAGACCACCTCCACAACCACCAGTAGATCCCAATGTTGCAGAAAGTTCAGGTTCACATCATGTGGATGAACCAATGCCACATGCTGGAGATTTTACCACAAGAGGAGACCCGATTGTTTCGAGAACTAGACAACGATCCAAAAGGCCAGATCTTCAGAATACGCCTTATGGAAAGTTGCAGCTTAATCCGATACATCCATATGGATTAATGCTAAATCTAGATATTCTAGATTTCAAAAATAGAGAAGTCCTTATTGATGACTGGGCAGCGTCAATGAGAATTGCAGCAGGAACGCTCGATCTTACAAAGGAATGATTCATTTTACTTCTTGAAATGAGTCTTGAAGAATCTGTAAAGAGAGCGTGGGATATGACACCACCAGATATGAGAAACAATGTCACAGCTGGTGAGTCATTGAAAGGAATTGTCGATAATATGGCCAAATTATTCAAAATCCATTTTATCGGCATAGGCTATTTCGAGGGAATAGAAGAGGAAAAAAGGAAAAGATATAAACAAGCCCTCTACTGCCTCGAGTTACATGATATTTGTCATATTGACGAATATATCAAGTTATTCACTGAGTACCGATGGAAGTCCAAGGTGGATGACAAAGAAGCTTCGCAGCTTTTCTTTGCGAAGATTCCGAGTCCCTGGAGAGAAATGCTCATCAGGGAATATAAGAGTGCAGATGATTTGGATACTGTGGCTAGAAGGATGTCCTTCCTAAAAGCCAAGTTATCTGAATGGTGCCATCAGGCAGCACTCTATAAAAATTACAAGAGATTAAGAGGAATCAACAAAATGGTTCCTTTATGTTGCGAAGAAAATGACATCCCAACAATTATGGGAGGTCAACCACGAAGGCATAAAAGGATGAAACAAAGAAGTCACCCTTATAGCCGTGGAAGCAACAATAACAGGCGGAATCACATATCTTCAAGGAGATCTTGGAGACCCAGAAAGATGTGGTCTAAACAAAAAGCCCGAAGTTATAAGTCAGGGCAAAGACCAGTACCAAGCAGGAGTAGAACCTCATCAACAAGTTCAAACCAAGGAGGTTCCAGCAGAACTATGGGAAGAAGAACTTTCAGGCGAGCTCATACTAGAGCCAATGAAAGTTTCAAAGACTGTAATTGCTGGACTTGCGGAGCGAGAGGGCATATCTCAACAGATTGCCCAGACAATAAAAGGAGAGGTCTTAGACAGTTCGAAGCAACACCAGAATTCGAAGAAGCTGTCTATTACCAAGATCTTATACAGGTGTATCAATTTGAGGATCTGCCCTCAGATGAAAGCATCTATGAAGAAGAGATCTATTCGGATGATGGAAGTGAATCCACATCAGAATCAGAGTGAAGAAGAAATTCTTCAAATAATGAGAGAGGATATGTCAGGATTTCTCTCTCACACAACAGTTTCCCATAAGACTCTCATGAGGATTATGAAAGAGGATCCAAAGCTTCAAATCTATGATGGTTTTACTATTGGAGCTATGGAAAAAGCCTTGGATAAGTTTGGAATTCGTAAAAGAAAACACCAAATTATCCATAGGGTTACTACGGGAGAATTCGCCATTCCTATGGAATTCACAAGTAACCTGATCGAGATGCAGTTGATTCCTTACCGAGAGGTTCAGGATATAAGGAATCAAGTTAAAAGAAAAATTGCAAATACACTCTCATGGATTCATATCGGGGCCATAAGAGTAATCATAAAAGCAACTTTCAAAGAAGGAATTGATTCGCCCCTTAATCTTGCTATATTTGACAAGCGAATCTCAAATCTCAAGGATTCATGCCTTGGAGCAGTTACCGGAAACTTGTGTGCAGGGAAACTGGCATTCAATGTCTATCCTAGAATTGCATACAACCTAGGAGATCGAGATTTTAACAGAGTCTTAACCCTTCATCAGGATTTTAAAAGAGAAGACTTGATGAAAGAAGGGAATAGGCCCTACTCGATCACATACAAGATTTCCTATGCTCTTTCGAATTCACATCATTCTGATGTATTCTTGAGGAAGGAATTTATCGAAGTTCCAAAAATCTTTGATGATTTTGCCAAGGTGGTCTTGCCAGAACTCATTGAATCTCCAACAATAAAGGAGATAGATATGAAAATACAAGATCAACCGGTCTTCAATCGGAGTCAAAGCCTCAGAATGGAGACAAAGAGAATGTCTTTCCAACAAGATAGACTGATGAGTAGCAGTCGTTGGGAAGAAAGAAGGCCTAGTACAGTTCAGCGAATTCCAGGTGTATTCAAAACACCAGGAGAGCTAAAATGTCCAGAAGGCTGGAGAGCAGTTGAAGTAATATTTGACATCAACCAGAAGGATAATATTTTTCCTTGTGATGTCCTCTATTACCTGCAACAACCGATAGTTGGTAGATTTCAAGGATGCCTAAAGATGGGTGAAATCGAATTGACTATCTCCGGAGTCGCAGGAAGAATCCCAGAACAGTTAACACTGGGTCTTAACTTTCTTGAGGATCATATGCCTTGGGAAAGATTACAAGATGGAATGGAGTTTACAGTGGCTGATAAAAGATACCAAATCAAATGACCACTAGTCCATTCTCTATATACATTTCAATTGGAATGTTATATACTGAATACAAGGCTGAATATTTCGCAGCCTATGTGGATTCAGGAGCAGGAATATGTACTGCAAAGCAGGAGGTTTTTCCTAAAGAAATGGGAGAAGATCTACCAGCCATTGCAGGACGAGATTTCTCCAAAAGGATTCTTATCCTTAACAGAGGAATCAAACAAGCGGAAATTATGATCGGAGGCGCCGGCGATACCCCATGGTATAAGGTGAAGACGCCACCAATATATTTCCATGATACGGGTGCAGATGTTTTGCTAGGAAATAATTTCCTACAAACATTCAAACGTTTTACACAGGAAAATGAGACAAGACGGCTTATTTTCACAACTTTATGTGATCATAAGATTATTGTCCAAAGACTGCGGGAAGCATTTTACAGAAAAATGCCTTTTCCTTTTCGCAGCAAGCGTGGTGATGAAGCCAAACTTCGACATCCAAAAATGACGGATAAAAGAAGATTTGGTGATGCCTTATTATCCTATCGATAATTTGGTCCGAAACGGAAAGATACCAAAAGATGGGATACGACCTTGTATTCGTTCAGAAGACAAGGAGAAGAACGAGTTCCTCCAGAGACTATTGCAGAATTGCGAAAAGCCATAATGGAGAATCCACAGAGTGATGTTACCATTGAAGAACAAATATCACTCGAGGATTTCAAGAAAAGGATCCATAGGAATTACAATGAAGATCCTTTAGCATGGTGGGACAGAAACGAGCTCAAAGCATCCCTAAAGGTTAAACCTGGAAAGGAACATGAGTTCGTAAGACTCAAACCTATCTTGATAAATCAAAATGATCGTGAGGATATGCAGAAGATACTTAAGGAACACCTGGACCTTAAGTTGATATCACCAGGAGTTTCTCCATATAGCAGCCCAGGATTCCTTGTGAGGAATCATGGAGAAATCAAAAGAGGTAAACCTAGACTTGTTATTAATTACAAAGGGATTAATAACATTCTGGAGTTTGATGGATACTATATCCCGAGTAGAGAACATTTGGTTAACTGTATCAAAGGTGCCAAGATATTCTCTAAGTTCGATTGCAAGTCTGGTTTCTACCAGATTAAGATGGAGGAAGAAAGTAAGAAGTTCACAGCTTTCTCCACACCACAAGGACACTATGTCTGGAATGTCATGCCCATGGGTTTGGCAAATGCACCCCAGATATATCAGAGAAAGATGGATAATCTCTTCAAGGATTATTTCAACTTTATGTTCGTCTACATTGATGATATTCTCATAGCATCAAAGAACATGAAGGAGCATCTCAAACATTTGACAATCTTCTCAGATGTTTGCCATAAAGAAGGATTAGTGTTTTCTGAAAAGAAGGCAGTAATAGCAACAAGACAGATTGAATTCCTCGGAGTTGAAATCGATGAATCTGGAATCATTCTACAAAATCATATTGTGGAGAAGATACAAGGATTTCCAGATGATCTCACAGATAAGAAACAACTTCAGAGCTTTCTCGGAGTTGTTAATTTTGCTGGAATATTCATCAACAATCTAGCATTTCACAGGAAGGTGTTCAGCCCATTACTTAAGAAAGATGTTATTTTTAAATGGGAAGATGAACATCGAGAAGGGATTAAGCAGCTTAAGGAAGTCTGTAGCAAGCTTCCAAAACTGGCTATACCCCAAGACGAAGATGAACTGGTTCTTTACACAGATGCCAGTGATCATTGGTGGGCAGCAGTTCTTATGAAAGCCACACCAGACGAAGAAGTGCCATGCAGATATTGCAGCGGTCTGTTTTCAGATGGAGAAGCAATCAGATGGCATATCAACGAGAAGGAGTTCTTTGCAGTCAGAAAGGCTTTTAAAAAATGGTCTCTCTTTCTACTGGCTAAAAAGTTTATCCTAAAAATTGATAATTCAAGTGTTAAAGCTTTTCTGAAAAACAAAATTGAATCTAAACCAGAGAAGACTAGGATACTTAGATGACAAGCTGAATGCCAATATTATGATTATGATATTGTCATTGTGAAATCTCACGAAAATGTTCTTGCAGATTTCTTAACACGAGATGGAAGGACACGTGGCTGACAAGGTCCTCAAACGAGTAAGACATCTCAGGGAAAACCTGGAGAGTCTTGAACGAGAATTTGGGACGTTATGTCTCAATGCCGAAGTTGCTGGACGACTTCAACGAGAAGATCAGAAATCCGTTTCTGATCTAATACGAGCATGCCAATACGCTCAAGGACATATGTTCCAAGCGTTGCATAAGCCTCTTCTCCAGGCTGCATCTTCTTCGGTGCTAAAAGGAGAACTTCGAGATCGGGACTCTAACCCGAAGGCTATGGATTCAAATACCATGCCTACGAGTGTTACAGGTGATGCATTCCTTGAGGATGTACCATCAGTAACGAATGTTGAAGCTCCGGTGTCACAACCCGAGTCTTCAAGTCAACCCAGTACCTCTGGGGTTAAAGAGGTCGAGTTGAACCTAAGGCCGCAGACAGGCAAAACTAAGGTTCAAACTCACACTAACGAGGTTTCTCCGTTGCAGGTTTATCAACGTCAATGGGAGAAATTAGTGACGAGAAATGGTATCAACCCGGAAAGAACGACAGTTGATATCTCGGGAAAATATCCCAGGGTTTGGATGAAACCAGACAGTCATCCAAACGAAGTCCAAGAATGGTATAACTTCGGAGCTCTTGCTTCAATTTATACCACATCACCAGGATTCCCAAAAATCTCGAAATTACCGAGATGGATAGGAGAAGCAGTTCATGAGACCTGGACAAATAATCCAAACTTGTCCAGATGAGACATCCTGGAGCTCTATTTCATTAGTGCGGCTCTAGAACCAGCTAAAAAAGGCTTCCATGAGGCCTTTCATTTTATCAAGCTTCGGAGACCGGATGGAAATGCCTTAAAATATATAAAGGCAACATCCCCGGAAAAGGTTCCGATACTGGTAGGAGCATTTACTGAAGATGAAGCTTCTACACGACGAGCTTGGAGACTTTGGACTTGTCTAACAGAAATGGACAAGGTCAAGTACTCATTTAAGGTCTTCCAGAATTCAGCCAATGGATCATTCATGCTGAATACAATGACAGGATCGACAATAGGTTTCGCAGAGGAACTTTTTGAAACAAAAAGAAAGATCATTTGGGAGAACAAGATTCCGGCGAGCAAAGACACTTATCGGAAATTCTGTAATATGGCACACATTGGAAGATGGATCGATCGGATCTGTCAAGCGTGCCCTGAACAGAAAGAACCCGAGTTTGGGAAAGGATTCCGACCCAAACCCGACCGACAAGTAGCTGGAACCAATAAAGACAAGGGCCCAGCACAAAAGAAGAGGTATCCCCGGGGACCACAACGACCAAATTGTTAAAGCGTCCCCGACAAAGTTAAATGGGATAGGACGAGAAATCACATGGGTTGGACCATGTGAAGAAAGAAAGGATTCCCCGACAAATCCAACCACCATCACATGGGATGGGTCAAGGGGAAGAAAAAGAGGACGAGCACTAACAGCTGAAAGTGACTTCCCAACAAACTATCACATGGGAACACTAAGCAGCCAGCTCATTCAAGAGGGATTGAAATCCGCATTTCACATCCGGATTTCACTCTATAAATAGAGAGAACGAAGGAAGCTAAGGACATCGAGCATTCCCCTCAGTTTTCTTCAAAACATCTATCTTTATTAGTTTCTTCTGTAATAGTAAGAGTGTTTACAGTTTATGTATTTAAGAGTTCAAGCCTTCTCTATGAGAGGCTAAACCAGTAATTCTCCTCCCAAAAGGAGATTACATATGTTGTAATAAATATTTCTAAGTTCTTAATAAAAGAAAGGCTTTTGCTTTCAACATGAGTTTCTAGTATTATTAAGTTCGTCCCCTGGAAGGAATACTTCGTACACCTGGTGTAGGAAACGAATCAAGGTTGTGCTGTACAGTTGCTGAATGAGCTGGATAACTTGCAGACCATCTTCCCTGAGGGTTGAAGTTGAATAGTGAGGAGCTGTTCGTAGAAAGGTCTGGGGGCAGTGATTTTTCAGCTGGTGGTTTTGCAAACCATCTCACCCGGTGCTGTTACGGTCAAACAGAGGTATGAATTTTAGGGGATAAATTTATTTTACGGAAGCATGTTGGGCCTGATTTTGTTTTGTATTCTTAGCCGGATATAATTAATGGTTTGGAGTGGAAATAATAAAATTTTGCATGGAAACAAATTTTGGAAGTTGGTATGAGATCATTAATGGGCAATGATTGACTTTTGGGGTGGTTATGAATATAATATAAGAAAAATGGATATATTGGGATAATTTGTTATATTTGGGGGTAGAATTGTATGTTATTATATGAAAAGGGGTAATAAGGGATGGGAACCCTTTAAATAAAACCCCTATTAATATTATAGATCAACAACGTTTTTTTCTTTAACTTTGCGTCTTCTTTTTAACCTTTTCATGTTTTCAAGCAAGAATCCACTAATGCTTCGTTGACTTCTCTCTTTCTACATGTATAAATACACACAGATTTCTCTCATGTATACACAAACCCCTTCAAATTATGTATGCACTTTATTCAGCTGAATTCTCTTACAAGTATCTGTATGATCCCAGGTTTTGATGCATACACGCAAGTGGAAGTTATAATCCTAGGTAAGCATATTCTGTGTTTGCTTGTTTTATAGCGTCGACAGTTCTTGAATGCTCTTAAATTTGCGTTAGTTTAATGGCCATGCTGTAACTGACACTATTTGATTTCAATTTTGTGTGTTTTAATGCGTTATTACAAGATGAATTTGTTGGGTTTTCAGATGGTTACTCATACAATGGTTGAACCCAAAAAGAAGAGATCTTTCATGTCCATTTGTCTCCCTTCAGCAATTCTCCTTTCAGCAATTTTATTTATATGGAGTGTGTTCTTAGTCACTGATTATAAAGAGGTATTGCTCTTATAGTCTATGTTTACAACTTTGAATTCTGTATTTTATATTGGTGGGCTTTTATGTACTTAATACGCTTTCCGTAATTTATTACAATTAATTTGATGATTTTTGGTGCTTTGTGATTGGTTTATGCTTATGTGAGTTCATTTTTTAGGCAAAATGATCATTTTCTTGTAAGATGAATTTGTTCATAGTATGATTCTAACTAGTAATTTTTTGTGTGGCCCTTTTGCTTGTAGAGGTTTTTGAGATGTAATCTTGATCCAATCAAAGCTACAAACTCCAACCCTTGTGAGGTTTGTAGAGAATTTCAACAATTATTTTGTGATTTAGAAGTTCATATCTCCCTGTTTTTGAGCATGTATAAAATGTTGGATATGCTTTATCTTGACAGTGTCTTCTTCGTCTAGTATGAGTGCAGGCCAGGTGGAACGGAAACACTGCCCCGAGGTATTGTTTCTAGAACTACTGATCTGGAGATGCGACCACTTTTGGGTCCACCTAACAACAAGGTATATCATTTTTCGCCTATTGTATGTGTAATTGGTTATTACAAGCAAGCGCGTTGAATAACATAGGATGGATCAATGACTATGGTTTTCATTTGATTTATCTGATCCATGCCTTGTTTTGTGTTTCTACTCTCATTTAGAAGTCAAAGTCACCAATGAACTTATTGGCTATTGCAGTTGGGATAAAGCAAAAGAAAAGTGTTAATGAAATTGTTAAAAAGGTAACGAAATTGAAAGAGTCTTGGTTTCATCTGTTAAGACATATCTTCTTGTGCTTGAATAGTTATCTTGTCTGATTTCAGTTTCCACTGTCTGTCTTCGCCGTCATGCTTTTTCATTATGATGGCAACGTGGATGGCTGGAAAGATCTAGAATGGAGCAATAGTGCCATACATGTTTCGGCCATAAACCAAACCAAGTGGTATTACTTCTTCTTCACATCTCTTTGTCACGCATATTAAGTTGCTTGGAATAAATATCTCGTGTGTCTGGATTTTTATTTTTCATTAGGTGGTTTGCCAAGCGGTTCTTGCATCCAGATGTCGTTGAACAGTATGACTATATTTTCCTCTGGGACGAAGATCTTGGCGTTGAAAATTTTCATGCTGGAAGGTGAATCCTTATCCACCTAATATATAATTGATAAAATATCGCATGTGTTTGGTTATTATCTGTGTTTAGCAAACATAATGTATATGAGTTTCTTGAAATCTTTAGAGAGTCTTGATGAGGTTATGAAAATGAAAGATGTATATGAAGATCAAGTTTATTTTTTCAAATAATTTAGTCATAACAACATTGATTAGTTGTTGCATTTGTGTTTTTTCGAGTGATATCCCTTTGTTTTGGTGCAGATATCTGTCAATTATTAAAGAAGAAGGGCTTCAGATATCACAGCCTGCAATCGATGCTGACCAATCCGAGGTGCATCACAAACTTACAGCACGAGAATTAAATTCTAGAGTACACCGGTATCTAATTGGACTCGAAAATCTGCACTGCATGATTTTGATTTTTGAATTAATAATTAAGAATTGTTGAGGGTTTATTCTTGTTCTTATTCACAGGAGGGATATTAATACACGTGGTCCAGGGCGAAGGTGTTACGAAAATAGTACAGAACCTCCATGCACAGGGTAACTTTTCTTGTCAATCACAGAAACAGTGTCTCTATTTTTTCACATGAATATGTAATATATGATTATGTTACACGTAACACAGGTTTGTGGAGATGATGGCCCCTGTTTTATCTAGGGCATCATGGCGTTGTTCATGGCACATGATTCAGGTTTGGGACTATGTAGTTTCTTGTTAAATTGTACTAATCGAAGCTGATTTTGTATTAAACTATGTTATCACGGACAATCTTCATAACATTAACACTGAGCATGACTTTTGTCCGCTTTGTTGTTCAAAACAGAATGATCTTGTTCATGCATGGGGCTTGGATTTCCAGCTAGGATACTGTGCACAGGTTTGCAACTTCTATACTGCACTATGCTTCGATTTATTCTCGTTGATAGTATGTTATACAGCTTGTATTGCTGGCAGGGAAATAGGACGCAAAATATTGGTATTGTTGACTCCGAATATTTAATCCACTTAGGTCTTCCTACGCTTGGAGGTTCGACTGGCAGTAAGGTATATAGTTTCAACCAATGTGAAATGAAACGATGTTTTTAAGGATTAAACATTTTGCTATTTTAACTGATGCAGACAAATGGTGAAACAGAGAAGCAGTCTTCTCCAATTATAAAGTTGCCTAATGCAGGGAAAACGGTACGTGCCAGATGGCATTGATATCCCATTATTTGTCGTAAAAATTTGCAATGCATAGTGATAGGGTGTGGTGATCTACAGGTGATACCTGCATTGGACCAATCTGATGACAGAAATGCTGTAAGTTTGCTCGTTTTTTCATATCTTAACACGTTTATTTCCTTATCGAAGGATAGATCCTTATTATTATTATTTTGTTTTCTGGACAGGTGCGAAGAGAGTCGTATATAGAACTAGACAACTTCAAAAATAGATGGAAGAAAGCTGTAAGAGAAGACGAATGCTGGGTTGATCCTTTCCAGCAACCTGTGAAGCCCAACTGATCATAATGTTCTCTAGTTTTCAGATATAGATTTACTATACAGAAAATATAGTGTTATCTTAAATAGGGTTCTTGGTATAATAAGCTTCAATGCCATTCATGAATGTTCCCTTGGATAGAATATGTTTCTCACTAAGAAATAATGAAATAAATGACCTTTGTTTAGCTTAAAATGTATATGAAACGTTTCACCTGGATTCTCTGCAATTTCATTCTATATTTCAATGTCTTTTAATAAACATAAAATATTAATTTGTGATGTTATTTATACGTGTGATCAAGCGTTTGAAAATTTGTGATTGAACTCAATTAGTAATCTTTTTTTTTTTTTTTATGTTTGTTTATTAATTTAACAAGCATAAATGAATAATAAAACGTGTTCTTTTATATTTGTGACATATATTTTTTATTTTTATATAAACATGATTTAACTTTTTTCATTATGAATAATTAATGAACATACTCCAAAACCAATTGTTAATGTTGATGACCATGCTCGATGATTAAATAAACGAATACATACAACCCTTTTAGGATAAACCAACAAATATGAACCATTCTCGTTTGTTGAGTTCACCTTGTAACTGCCCTACAAAATACAAATACTAACAAGCATTTACATGCGAAACTAATACTCTTTTATTGATATGTTTAGATCTTGGAAGATTTTATTCAGAAGTCATTCTGATTCCTAACAAGCCACACATTCTTGATTTGTGGGTCTCACTTCGCTTGTCGATCCTCAAGTCAACCTTAAAGTCTTCATATACAAGTCCAGCAACCATCATTCAAGTTCGGCAGTCAACTCGTCTGATTAATTGCAGCTCTAAAATGTGGTATAGTTATTTAGCCTTGTGTGATTCTTCAACGCATTTGATTTCCACATCCCATCAGGCATTAGATCAATGTTCTGGTGGAAAAAATGCATGTGAGGTTGAACCGAATTTGAAGCTTTACAGTGAGGGAAAGGGATGATGGAGAGTAAGGTGTTCGAAAAAATGCCTGAAAGAGACAATGTTGCATAGACTTTGACATTTTCCTTACTATCATGGTCAAGATTGTCTGCTTATTCAACTTGGCCCATATGTGGTGCTAAATTTTTTGACTTGATTACCAACTCTGCTTGGGGACGTGGAAGATTTCAAATGCAAGAACTGAAAATACTCATTTTGGAGTTAAAGAAATAATGAAGACTCTGGCTTTACTTTTATCCCTACTGGTACTTGGTATTTCTAGTCACAAGGTTTCACGGCCGGATAATGATGATACAAGTACTATCAACGTTGGTGAGGAGGTTTCACGACCGGATAATGGTGATACAAGTACTATCAATGTTGGTGTGATCGTTGATGTCGAATCATGGGTGGGGAAGGTTATCCAGAGTTGCATTAGAATGGCCGTAGAGGACTTTTACAACCTGAATAGGAGGTACAAAACTAGGATTGCTATTCATGTTAGAGATTCCAGGGGGGATTCTTTGCATGGTATTTCTGAAGGTGAGTTTTTGTTCTGATGTTTTGGAAACAAAATCACAACCTTTATTTTGTTTCCCTGTTTGCATTTACCAATTTCATGAACTTTGCTTCTCAGAATCCATGTATGTATATGAATATGTTGTTTATACCTGCATGAGTTTTCCTTTAGCAAGCAATATGATAATAGCTTTAACTTGGTTTTCTCATGTTATAAACTTGGTTTTAAGATCATTTTATGTAGTACATATAAGTTCGAATGATCTGCAAATGCTAATAGTCCAACAGGTTCTTTAGTTTGGTTGCTCTTTTGGTACACATTTAGGCCAAATAATTGAGTTGGCTGTGCGTTATGTTGACAGAAGTCTGGATCTATTGGATGGGAACAGAAATTATTCAAAAGAATAATTTTATTCTGATATTTTCATGTACTTTAGGCAATTTGCTCCAAAGGAAAAAAAAGAAGGAATAACAATGTTTCTAGGCTGTACTTTGTTTCAATTAAACTACTGTAAATTTGTATTATCATTTCCTGATTACAGAAGAATGTGCTTTTTACTATAAAAAAATTGCTTAAAATATTCTCATTCAGGAGATCATGTTGTCTCCCTATGCAGCTCTTAAACTTTTGGAGAATGTTGAAGTCCACACAATCATTATTCCTAAAATGCCAAATGATGAGTTGTTTCTGACCAGGCTAGAGGACAAAGTTAATGTTCCTTTGATATCATTTTCCTCTATATCTTCATCCAATGAGCGTCCCTATTTTATTCAAGTTGCTGAAGATAAGAACTATCAATTTCATGCCATTGCTGCCTTTGTACAAGCATTCAGATGGAGAAGCTTTGTGTTTTTGTATGACGATACTGCTGAGGCAAGACAAGCCCAAACTTATATAAATAATATATTACAGGAGAATCACTTGGATGTTGGATATCAAATTGCAATTTCTCTTCAGGCCACAGATGATCAAATCATCAATGAGCTTCATAAGCTCATGAAGATGAAAGCTTCAATAATTTTGGCGCACTTGTCACCTTCTTTAGCATCTCAAGTGTTTAGGAATGCCAAAATGTTAGGGATGATGAGCAAGGGATTTGGGTGGATCGTGACTAGCAAGACCATGAATTTTTTGGACGTCCAGAATTCCTCAGTTTATGAGTCAATGCAAGGAGTTCTTGGTTTTAAATCTTATCCTTATGCTTCAAGTAAGATACAAAATTTGACTCAGAAATGGAGTAAGGGTTTTGAGCAGAATGAATCTAATGTGGAAATCAGAAGCTTGAATGAGTTTGGTGTGTGGGCATATGATGCTGTTTGGGTTTTGGCAGAGGTGTTCGAAAGGACAGGAATAGAACTCTCTCAAAATTGGGCTCCAGGTGCAGGATCAGCCATCCTGAGAGGGATTAAGTTTACAGGGTCGGGGGGAAAGTTCCAGCTCGCAAGCAGTAAACTAGTGCCTGAGACCTATGAAATACTGAATGTAATACATAAAGGGGAAAGAAGAATAGGTTTCTGGACTTCTGCATATGGATTTACTAAGGAAATAAATCCATCCATTAACTCTTCTTCTAAGACGCTTGAAACTATTATCTGGCCAGGATTCTCCTTGACGGCCCCTGAAAGTTCTCTAGTCCAGAGAAGAAGGTTTAGAATTGGAGTTCCAGCACATGGGAGGTTTCCTGACTTAATAGGCTTGGATTATGATTCACAACATAAAGTAACAAACCTCAGTGGATTTTGTATAGATGTTTTCCGTGCTGCTGTTGAAAGGTTGCCATACAAGATATCTTATGAATATATTGCCTTCCATGATGGAAGTTACAATGACCTCATACATCAGGTCTACCAACAGGTATGCTACTGTTCCAACTGTATAACAAATTCTAGTGGAAGTTCTCACCATTACCAGCTGAGTTTTTGTTGTCTCACAGTTGGTTTCATCCTCTTCCTGTCATATATATTTGGACATTGTATCTAAAGTGGCCATTTTAGTCTATGAAACCATTTTCTGTTGGTCTTCTGTGTACAATAGATTTTCTTTCTGAATAAAGGTCACTGAAATCCTTGAGTCTTGTTAACAGATGCTTATGGTAAAAAAATTAGATATCACGAGCATCTCCAGAGAAGTGTCAGGTACTGTCAAAAAGTCAAAACCATTAAAAAACACTGATCACTCCATTGGAGAAGGGTAATGGTATCTCATTTCTGTCAGGAACCGTCTTTCATAGCAGGTGCAAGATTTTGACTATTCGAAAAAACTTTTATGAATTTGTGTACCCACAGCTCAGATGCACCAAGTTAAAATGTGGAGGGTGCCTCATTATGGCTTCCTGCACATCAAGTCTGTTGGAATTGAGTTGATTGTTTTCCGGGTTAAGTTTTTACTCACTTGGCCTTTTTGATGTATGGAATGGGCATATCTTTTCTTTTGACAAAACATGTAGAACAGAGGCATTAAATAAATATTAAAAACTGCATCTCTTTTCCCTTTCTTCCAAGTGATTCTGCCTGATATTATGCTTTGCTTCATGCATGGTATAGAATTTTGATGCCGCTGTGGGGGACATCACTATCCTTTCCAACAGGTCTGCATATGTCGACTTCACATTGCCTTATACCGAGTTAGGTGTGGGGGTTGTAGTGAAATTGGATGATAACAACCCTTGGTTCTTCTTGAAGCCACTCAAAGCAGATCTATGGATAACGAGTGCCTGTTTCTTCTTTCTGACTGGATTTATTGTTTGGCTTATCGAACATCGTATCAATGAAGAATTTCAAGGTCCTCCAGCTCGACAAGTTGGAACTGCATTTTGGTTTACCTTTTCAACTCTTGTTTATGCTCATAGTAAACTCTCATTCCATTTTCATTATCGACTCTCAAGTAAAGCTATCTTTCCTTTGTGATTTTTGAAGTTATACTATTATCTTTTCCACTGTTTATGAGCAAAGATAGCAGATTCATTCCTCCATATAGGACATATTATTATTCATAGTTTTAGTAACAGGTTTATAATGTTCATCATTATTCTGATATTTTCATTGGAACACTTTGATATGTTTGAGAATCGCTGTGAAGAACTTAGAAACTGGAGTTTATGAGAAAGTACAAAGTTTAGCCTTAACTAGAAGCGCAAGATATCAATATTGTATTATAGAAACAAATTTTTTGTTGTCTATTGCCCATTATTGAAGCCAAAAGGAGATGAGACTGACAAACAACCTTCTTTTTATTGGTTAGTTGGGTAGTGTCTTTATCTTCACACTGCATAGAATCTTTTCAAGGCAGCAAATGCCATCACAAAGTCACCAACCAATCATTGTGCCAAGTCAATCTACTCTCACGCTGCATAAAAGCTCAGAGCTGTGTTAGTTATGATTGCCTGTGAACTTGAGAGAAGATATGATCTAGCATACGTTGTAACGCCAGAAAATCAATATTAACCCTTCTTTCTGTATACCTTACTGTATAAGGCGCTCTGTGACTTAAGTAGCCATTTGATTTGGAAAATCAGAGAGGAATATTATTCGTTTCTCAACAACTTAAGGCTATGTTTATTTCTAGTTTCATGAGTCAGGATTTGGGATTTTAAAATCCCAAACTCTTATTTGAAACCTCTAACAAACAAGGTGTTAAAGAGTTAACAGCATTATGTGAACATGAGTGAATGTAGCTTTTCTTTAAACAGATTAGTTGTCAGCCACTCTTCAAGAACATACTCCTGGAGAACATACAAGGTGTTAAAGAGCTTATTCCTTTTCAGGATCCAGTAAGAGATCATAAGAGGAAATAACTAAGTAGAAGTGATAGATTGAAGTAAATTAGGAAGAAAAATAGTTTCCAATAGTTATATACATTTCACGAATTATGTTTCTGTTGTTGCAGGAGAAAGATTACAGAGTAATTTATCCAGATTTGTTTTGGGGGTCTGGTTGTTTGTAGTTCTGATATTGACATCCTGTTATGTTGCGAAGTTGAGTTCACTTTTGACAGTTGAACAGATCAAGCTAACAAAGAGTGATTACATAGGATACTCACCAAACTCTTTTTTAAAAGGAATTGAAGTGAGCAATCTGAATTTCAAGGATAACCGGCTTAAGCTTTTTCAGTCTCTGGAGGACTATGATAAGGCTTTGAGAAAAGGAAATAGACATGGTGGTGTTCGCGCTTTAGTGGACGAACTACCTTACCTTAAAATATTCCTTGCAAAGTTTCCAAATGAATATGCTATAATTGAGTCCTCAATGATATCTAACGGCTTTGGATTCGTAAGTGTCCTTCCTTGAAAATGTACATGTTAATATCAGAACCTCTTTCTCCTTTATATCGAATCATGTATCACCAATACTCGTTTCAGTTAGTTTTCTTATATGTGTAACAGGCTTTTCCAAAAGGCTCACCACTGGTGAGCGATATGTCAAGAGCAATTGCTGAACTAAGAGAAGAAAGAGAGCTTCTGGAAATGGAGAAGAAATGGGGGCTTTCGTCTCAATCATCACAGTCGTGGCAGGACAGTGAAGATCCTAATAAGGGTAACCCTCTCAGCGTGGAGAGCTTTTTTGGTCTATTTCTAATAAGTGGGATATCTAAATCTATAGCCATACTCATATTTCTCATCTTCTTACTTCGTGACAAATTGTCGATCTACTGCAATAACTTCACAGTGTTGAGCAGAGAAAGACTAATGTTCGTTTTGAGGTACTTAGATCATAGGGTGGGTAATATTATTGATGGGGTAGAAGCTGGATGATGTCAATTTATTGACATTTTCTTTTTCTTGTGGTAAATACAGTATTCTATTGATGATTTAGAGGTGGATTTTAGTCTAGTTGTGTTGGTGAAGTTAATATTTTATGTTCATTGATTGGCTGCTTAAATTTCTTATTTTCAATTTTTTATTTCTCACAAAAATTGAAAAATATTACTTTTTCTGTCCCACAAGTCGTATTTCTATAACTAACCAGGATGGAGTAATGAGTATTGTGTTCAACTCTTGCTTGTGTAACTGCTGATTTAGGTAAGAACTAAATAATATTTAAATATACTTCATTGGTTAATCAGAGGTGATATGTCAAAATGTCGCGGACATTATCAAATCAAATATAACTAATTTGATAATCATCACGGTTCACGAATATGGTGGGTATAATCACATTGTGGGCCTAATCAAATTGCTCTGTTATTACTCTAATCCTCTCTAGCTTTGGAGTAACATCTTTGAAATTATTAGTCTTTCATTAATCTGTTTTGAATCTTGGAAGATTTGAGTTGGAAATCGTACATTCTTGTTTTGTAGCTCTCAAGTCAACCTTAAACACCCAAATACAAGTCAATCAACTCAAGTTTCATTACAATCTTTGTTACTATTAGCAAGAAAACATCTACTTTGTTGTGCCCCCCATTTCAAAAAATATTACAAATTATGCAATCGTTAGTACAACCTTAGTAATGAAACATGCGATGAGTAATGTAAAATACTTAAACTTAAAGGCTCGGCTATCCACACTCCATAAACTTCTAAACACATCCCATCTTTTTTATATTTGATTTAAAAAAATCAAAAAAATAATAAAATTTCAAATTTACCCTTATGAATTAAAAAAAAAAACCCTCCATTTTCCTTCCCTCCTGCCATTTGCTTCTCCTTTTTTTTTCCTTTCATTCCTCGAACTTTTTATCTTGAATTTGTAAGGAGATAACGTATAAAAAATCATTCTATGAGTTAACAAAATATATAATAATCGTGTGAAATAGTGTAAAAAGAACGAAAAAATAGATCAAATTTGAGCCCCGTTCGACCCTGGTTGGTCGAACACACAGAGATGTGTTTAATCAACTAGGGTCGAACGAGGCCTCATATTTTTTTTTTCTTTAAATTTTGAGAAATAACACCGTAATATAATGAAAATCATTTATTTGGTCAACTAAATATGTAAAAAAACGTGTGAAAATCATGTAAAAATCGTATAAAAAGAAGGAAAAAAATGGATCAAATCTGAGGCCCCATTCTACCCTAGTTGGTCGAACACACAGAGATGTGTTCGGTCACCAGGTGTCAAACATGTTATAGTGTGTTTGATGTCTGGTTGTGTTCGACCAACCAGGGCCGAACGGGTCCTCAGATTTGATCAATTTTTTCGTTCTTTTTACACGATTATTATATATTAAATCATAGAATAATTTTTCATACGTTATCCCCTTACAAATTCAAGATAAAAATTTTGAGGAATAAAAAAAAAGGAGAAGCAGACGGGAGGAAGAAGGAAAATGGAGTCTATTCACTTTTTTTTTTTTTAATTCATAAGAATAAATTTGGAATTTTATTATTTTTTGATTTTTTTAAATCAAATATAAAAAAGATGGGATATGTTTAGAAGTTTTCGGGGTTTGGACGGACCCAAACTTAAATTGTATATTTTAAGTTATTATAAGTTAAAGGATGACGGAAAACTTGGGAGTGAACTGCAATTAAAAAAAATTATATAAATTGGTAGGGGTACAATGCTAAATAGTAAAAGTTGAGGGTGTGAAGTAGCATTTACCTAAAGTTGTAATCAAAACTGGGAACCCCATCTCTCTCCCAAGTGAAAGGACAGAGATGATGTGAGAGGAGAGAGAAATAGCAAATTGGAAATCCATGGCTGCATCATCTCTACTTTCTCTCTCTTTGATTTTCAACCCTAAACCTCCTTATTTGGTCGCTCCCCACAATTCATACTCTTCGCACCACGCTCCTATACTTGCATTCTCACCCACCCATTCCTATCGTCTCAATTCACAGACTAAAACCACTAAAATCTGGAGACGTTCCGCCATTAACGAGAATTTCTGGGTTTCAGAAGCAAACGCAGTTGAAACTTCTCAAGAAATAGTAACCACAACAAGTGATGATGCAGTTTCCAATATCATATCAACTCTTCTTTTGTTTGCCTTTATCGGCTTATCCATTCTTACAATAGGGGTGAGCCTTTTTCCCTGCATTTTATTTATTTATACTTATTTTGCGATTTTGAAGCTCAACTAACTAACTCGAAAAGATATGAACATGGCAATTCCAGGTTGTCTACATAGCAGTAACAGACTTCTTGCAGAAAAGGGAGAGAGAGAAGTTCGAGAAAGACGAGGGTTCTAAGAAGAAGAAGAAAACCAAGGGAGGGAAAGTTATGAGAGGTAGAAGTGGTGGTGGGCCTAAAGGATTTGGACAGAAGGTTGAAGAAGAAGAAGAAGATTGATTCAATCTCTCACAAACATTCTCTGTTTTTGATCTTGGTAAGATTGTTGTCATTACATTTAGTTGTTGAGTAAATTGCAAGTAGATCCATTCAATTTCTTGGGAGATAGTTAAAAGAAAGAACGTACAGTGAAGAAATTGTAGTGTTACTTTGTTTCTTGAAGAATTTTACTGACTTGGTCCTTTTTGATTGCTAAGAAACCTAAAAACACAAATAGAGAAAGCAAAGATGAGGAAATGTGAGAGTAGTGAAGAAGATGTATTTGGCCAAGTAAGAAAATTGTTAAATTAGCTAACCATACATGACATAATCCCTTTCTCAGCCGTAACCTAAAAAAATACCCAACTCTTGACATGGCATGATTTGTACAGTCACTTGGCATCATAAACTATATATTACACCCTCAGCATTTGTATGGTGAATTAATCTTCATTCGTCTGGACGGGCATTCATCGACTCTGAGCTTTACTAGACTCTTCTCCCTCTCTTTCTATGTATATAAACTTAAACACTACAGAATGTACAGTTTTTAGTACAGGCAGCACAGCTTTTTATTTGCAATGAGCACTTAAGAAAGACAAGAAAGAGAGGCAGCTCAAACTGGCCTCAGTTAGCTGTACAACTTCTTTCTTTCCCCTACCAGACAGTAGACCACATCTATGCCGATGCACCATGTGGGCCCTGAGCGCTTCTCCTTTCTGTCGACAAATATGCCACATCATCCAGTTACATTTGTGTTCGTCTAATTGTGTCATAAATAGTGATGAATTGCAAAATAAGAGTTGGAAAGTTGAGATGAGTATAATACCCCCAGCAGCGACAAGTTTCTCGACACGAGCTACTATGTGCTTCCCATATGTGTACTTCTTCAGTGCGTTCAAATGCACCTTTATTCTTGAGAGGATCAGCTCGCGCTGCTGGTCACTACAGGTTTCTAGTACTTTCTGTACAACGTAATTTGCAAATTGATCCTTCATCATAGCCTGGTTGGAGAAAAACACGCGTAAATAAACTTCAAGAAACTTTTGAAACAGGTACAAGCAAATTCTTTACTAGAATTAAAACCAGGTTCTGTAATTTGGAGTATGTTGTAACAAACCTGAAGAGGCTCATTCTCATCAGTTGTTCCAAGCATCTCATTCACCAAGAGCTGGCGTTCACTTGGATCACCGAAAGTTAAGCATTTCTCAACAACGTTTGAGGCGAACTTCTGCTGACTCATCTGAACTATTTTGCCAGCTAACTCCTGAATTATGGCAGATCGCTCGTGTGGCTTTCCATGCTCCAGTACATGCTATACCAACAACATAAATAATAATTAATGGAACCGCTTCATTTCCATTCCTACTCCTTGTGAATAATATAATAGAAAAAACACAAACCTGAACAACATAATTCCCATATTGATCCTGTGCCAGCATGCTCACAGACCCCAGAATCTCTTCCATCACTTTGCTCTGGGTGTTCTCGTCCATGCAATGCTCCAGAACTCGCTGTCAAATTGAAAGCATCTTATGTTATTCATTAACTCTTTGAAAGTAGTCCCAAGTAAAATAATGCAATTTTCTCTGACCTGTATTACACGACAGCCATATGGATGCATGGAGAGACCTACAACTTGGTCGAAAAAGGTTGTCACGATAAACTGGATATGCTCCTCAGGGACACACTCAATGCACTTCTGAACGACATGATTCCCATTTTGATCACGAACGCAACGCATGACGTTCCCATCCAGCTCTTCCACCATTTTGATCTTTTGATCTACATCAACAACTTCTATTGCCTGCAAAATCAGGCAGAAATCGTCATTTTGATTTCAAACAACAGAGTTCAGCTGCAGCATTTTTCACTAGAAATATACTGTGAATGAGAAAAGGAATGAAAAGGAATTGGGGATTTAAGGCTAATGTTACCTTTTGTATCACTCGACACCCATACATTTGGAGGCTTAAGGTAAGAACATGTCCGAAAAGCTTGCCAGCCAGTTCTCTTCTTTGAGACGCCATTCCATGTTCAAAAAACTGGGAAGAACATAAATTAATGAAATTGGCCAACGCAGTCGAAAAGCCACCACTATGTGTAACAGAACCATATTTTTCAACTAAACAACTGACCCCCGGAACTTATACCTTTTGGATAACATAATTGCCAAACACATCAGTCATTAACGCAAGAGCTTGAGGAAAAATTTCTTGGAAAACCATGTTCTTCTCATCCGTTGTGGCAGTCTCAAGCTTTTGTTGAATAAATCGACTCCCATATTGGTCAGCACTAGTTAAAAACGTTACGACGGAAAATCAGAAATCCACTTTTAAAAGAATAAAAATAGCCATTTTGACGTAAAGCACATACCTAAACTCAACAACATGACCAGCAATCTCCGAAAGTTCAAAGCACTTGGTTTTATTGCTCTTGAACTCTTCCAACAGAGAAGAAGCAAAAGTACTATCCATGTTATCCAAGTGCCAGGGCCCAACGACACTACCAGCTGCATTTCTCATCCCACCAGCGTACCTCATATTGAAGTCACCGTGCCTCATAGGGCTACCGGGCCCACCAGCCGAATTTGGAATAACCGGACTTCCCAAGGGGCTTCCAGGGTATGTCAAACCAATCCCGAACGCGGGATTTGCATAGTAACCATGAGGACTAGACGCACCACCAGTTTTGCCACCCAAGGGAACACCGTATTGCGATTTCTGAGGAGACATCAAGTTTCCAAGATAGGCTTTTTGCAGAAGGTCCATGTATGAGTTATTCATGTAGTTCCTATCAACAGAAGGGTCGTTAAGAGCTGCAACTTGTGCAGCATATTCAGCCGTTCTCAAGTACTGAAGATACAAAGGGTCGACGAAAGGTGCTTGGAGTGCACTCCCTGGCATCTGGTTTCCTAATCTATTAAGGTTCTGCTCACCGATATTTGAACCCCCTAACATCCTAGAGTCCATCCCAGGTACAGCCATGGCAGATGCCACAGCAGCATTTTCAAACAACGGTGGCAAATTGGGGCTGCCAAGTTGACCTGATATCGGACTCATAGGGTAGCCACTCAAACCATAGTTCGAAAACGATGAGTTGGGACTATCCAAATGCTGATACTGAGAAAGTACACCACCTCCGCCATTAACTGCAGCATTAGGAGATACTTTCAGGTATGAGTTATTAGGAGCACCGTTCTTATGCAGCTCGGCTTGAAGGGAAGTGTTATTGCTGTGATCTGATCCACCACCATTGTTCACACCAGGTTCGAGTTTCTTCATATAGTTTTGTTGTCGAGCATTATTCTGGCCTCCTTGAAGATTATACATATAGTTCTTATGGTCATCAGAATCAGATTCAATTCGAGATGATAAATGATTCTCCTCGTCCATAATGCCGTTTGAAAGGTTCAAGCCGGATAGAGCAGCAACAAGGTCAGCAGATTCATTTGCATGAGAAGATGCACCGTTAAACGAGCTGGGGCTGTTAATGTTTCTTTTTTCTGAATTTGCTCCCCTGCCTCCTCCAATAGGAGTTGGGCAAGGACTGGGCGCTCTTGCAATGCGTTGAGCATCAGGAGTTGAGCTTCTTGACAGGGACGCACCCAAGACGGCAGCATAAGAATATGATGCAGGTGGTCCGGTGAGCTGAGCAGCAGATGATGCCTGAATATTTTGATTTGAGTGAATCGAGTCAGAGGACGCCATATCACGACGCAGAAGAGCCAGCTCAGCCTCCGCTGAACCCATAGAACCAGTATTCTCATCGAAAGCATTTCTGCTAGCTGGGCGAGAAGGGTGTCCAGGAACTGGACTGGCACGGTTCATGTCATCCTGCATAAAATATTTCAAGAACTTTAAAGAGATAAAAGGGACATGGAGGAAGAGAACTCTGATTTTGCACACCAAAATCAAATTGGTATTAGAATTATTAGCAAATGCCATCCTCCATCAACATGATATGATGAAAAGGGAAGGAAGCTACGCCACACCACAAACTGCATTCCTGACAATCAAGTAGCTTTCTGTTTTATTTTTAAAAAATCATAACATGTATTTGACACCAGAATAAGTGAAATTATCAATAATATCTACATCTCAAAACTGTGGAGAATAACAAAAGGGGAGAGATAATCGGAACGTCTCCTACCATACAGAAAACTTGCAACAATGAAAGAGAAAAATGAATAGAAAAAAACTTTGCATGGCCAAATGATAATGCTGAAATAAAAGCTTCTATGATAATGGAAGGAAGAAACTTCTTGGAATTGTGCCAGAGATCCTTGTGCAGACCCTCCTGCTATCTAGCATGTACCAGGTGGGGCATTATGCCCAACTTCTATGACTCATGATATAATTAGATTATGTTGTATTTTCAAGAGTTAAAGAACAATCAAACACCAATGCATTCCATCGAAAGCTTCCATTGATGCCCATATATAGCCAGTTGCAAAGATAGAGATGGAGAGGAAGTGGTAGATAAAGCTTCATAGTGCAAAATTAAAGCGAACTATTCAAATTCACAAAAGAAAAGTAACTGAATGGTTTTCAAATACCACTACACAAATACAACATTAGTAAAATGGACATATTATTCAATCTGATGTACGTTTCCAACACATTTTAAGATGGACCAAGGTTCAGCAAACATGAAGGTGCATCCATGTGACCCAATGACAACAAACATACAACAGGGAAGACCACACAATTTAGTACAACAGTGTCATTCCAATCTGATAAATCTGCAAGCACACATAGAAAGCTTATATTCCAACATCACATCCAAGGTATCAAGATTTCCAAGTAAAGAAAAACAAAACACATATAAGCAAAAAGCAGTGCAATGAAAATTAATAACCTGAAATATCTCTGCAAGACTCTTCTGCTTGCTACCAAGTCCTAATCCAGGCAAACCAATAAGTCCATCACCACCCCACTCCACAGAACCCTGCAGATTGTCCTCATTCTCACTCTCTTGCTTCTTGGAATTGAAACCTGGAGGCATTGAGAACATGGATCTTGAACCATTGCCACTGTCATTCCTGTTCACCTTCCTCTTATCCCCAATAGCAGAACTCCCTCCTTGCAACCTCTGAGCGTACCGCCAATCCTCTCTCGACAAGAGAGGTGGTGGCAGCCTCGGGTTCAGATTGACATTTGAGTAATAGTAAGATAGATATGCAGGATCAGACCTAAGCTCCTCCTCGGACATGAAACCGTTGCCACTCTTATTTCTTGCAAACTCAGCAAAATCCGAGCCAGCACCACCACCACCACCGCCTCCACCTCCATGGTTGAACAACCCTCCAACTGCACTCAGTGAACCCTCAACAGTAGGTGGGGCAGATCCACTCCTATACAAATTAAGCTCCTTTTCATGATCATCAGCCTCTTGCCTCCTCTGTTCTCGGAGCAACAATCCTATTTCCTTCTCAAACTCATCCCCAAATGAATTGTCATTATTTCCAATCACTGGTCTCCTACCCAATTCGGATAACATGATTCTTCACAAATTAACAGCCAAATATTTCACTGCTCATTCCAAGAAAGAAAAAAATAAAGCTTCAATCAATAGCACCAAAAGACACCAACCCAAGAAACCCTAATAAGCTACCAAGAACCAAACTTTATCTTATCAAAAGCTAAATCCAAACAAGACCCATATGCAAAAATTGAAACTAAAAGCTCAGAGCTCATAAGAAAACCAACCTTTGACCATCCAAGGTTGAAGACAGCTGAGTTCTTGAAGATGAATAAAGTCTTCAAAATGATATGATCAAACACAAAGCAAAACTCTCTTCTACACCATGTTGAGTAACCGTAAACCAAAAAAATCAAGTCTTGTCAACCGAGTCATGCTCGAATTAAATTTCAAGAAAACAAGCAATCAGTCTCAGACAAAACAAGAAAATGAAATTTAAAAAAAAAATCAAGCTGAGCTTAGAAGTGAGAGCTTCTAAAGAGGAGAAGAAGAAGAAGACTGAGTGAGACAGAGGGTCATAAGTTATAGTATATAAGAGAAAGATCAATCTGGCGGCGAATTGTTGTTGCAAAGAACCCCTTTAGGGTTTAGTTTTTCAACTACAACAGTAGAGAGAGAGAGAGAGAGAGAGAGAGGGGCGTGGTGATTAAATACAGTGGCTAAATATATCTAACCTACTTTATATATTTTTTCCTTCCAAAAATGCTCTCATTCAGATATTTTAACTTGGCAATGTTTAGTTGTGTGTCAATAAACAAATTCCCTCGATAATAGGTGGTCTAATTGACCCAGCGATGGATAACCGACTGTTTCTTTTAAATGATTAATCAAGAAAAGAAAAACAACAAACAAAAGAGAACGATAATCTTGTAAAAAAGTTATATATACACATAGATATAGAGAGAGAGTGAGAGAGAGAGAGAATGGAAGTAGTAATAAATTAGGTGGTGTTGGAAAGAGAAGAATCTGGTAGCGACACGTTCACTCTTTACATTCGGAGTGGAACTATGATGTACAAACTGCCCTTATGCTTAATTGCACTGCCTAAAAGTGGGCACTGGGCACCATTCTTTGCTCTTTTTTACCGTTTACCGTTTACTATTTACTATTTACTATTTACTATTTACTGTTTCACTCTCTTCTCCTCCGTCTGAAATCTCATTTTTGCCCCTTCTACGACATGCTATTCTTTATTTCCAGGATAAAATATCTAGCCCTTTCTGCTTTGATGCTTTTCTGGGAAATTTAAAGCTTTTCTCTTCCCAAGAACGCAGATTTTATTTTCAGTTTTCATGTTTTTTTGTTTGTTATTTGATATATGTGCACTCTTGAAAAAAAATTGGTTTATTTAACCTTCTAGCTTTATTTTCTTGGAGTTTTAATCTTTTATCGGTCCATTTTTTCTATTTTGGCCTAATATATTTATATATGCATTCTAGTATGATTGTATGTGTTAACATGTCAGAATAATATATTGTTGTTTATTTGACATTCTCACTATGTATTATGAATAAATAAATAAATAAATTTCTGAAATAATCACAAAGATTCATCATCCATTGATAAGTAAAATTTAGTTATTCACTAATATAAATTAATAAAATCTACATATTATTCTAAAATGATTTTTTTCAAAAATTAAAATAAATATAATACTTTAAAAAATTATTCAAAGTTTTAAATAAATACCATGTAAAAAATTTGTCAATGCATATGTTTAATACTTGAATGCAGAATAAACAACGTCGAATCCGTTTGACCTATTAGAACTTATAACAAATAACCGAACTAAAAATTGGAAGTTCTTAAAATTGCAGGACTGCTATAAAAAATGATTGGATAAATGACCAAAAATCCAAGATGGTAAAGTTAGAGGATTAAATTGAAAAAAAAAAACTAATTTCCCTAAACTTTCGAACTTTACCATCTCAAATAATTTATTAGTCGATACATGTGAACTTGGGAATGATTGGATACGGTGAAGTGTAAAATTATGTATATTTCAAATGACAAAAGTATGTAAAATAAAAATGAAAATCAAGATGGTGTGTAAAGAAAAAAAATTGTGTGTTTTATAATTAAGCCTATTTGTTTTCTAATTATAGGGAATACACATCTACCCTCTATAGCTCAATTAATTCGTGTCGAGATTACACATTAAAAATATCAATTTCTCATCTCTAAGATCTCTTGATGTCCTATTGATAAATTAACAGCAGACAAATTAAAATGTATCCTAAATAAGAGCATATTTTCCCTACTAATAACAAATATTATGTATAAAAAAAAAAAAATGTATAGTAATAGGTATTTCAACGCCATCAAACTTTATGTATATTTGAATTAGGTGATTAAATATTTTGAACCTAGCAACTAAAAAGCCTAATCAAAAGAGTCCAAACTCAATAGTAGTTTTTAGCTAAGGTAAATAGGGACGTCCAACTTAATGATTTAATTAAGTACCAAATGTAGCAATTTTAAATAATTTGTTGGTTTCATTTCTGAATGGTTTCATTATTCACTTTAAATTTTGTGCTAATAATACTGTTTATCAGAGTATGAATCAAATCTAGCATTGAATGATTATCATCTTATAACAACTTTAATATTACTAATTGTTCGTTCATGTACAAAATAAATACAATATTTCATCAACTTTTTGAAGTTGAGTTCAGTTCATTCCTAAAGAACTAATTTCAGACGATCTAACCACTGTATTCACTTTTTTATTATCACATTTAGTTATTTTTCCTTAAAGAAAATATCAATATGGTTATTCTCATGAAGTCGGAATTATTTCTTTGAATAAATGAATTGTAGTCTATAATTATTTACACCCTTTTGAGTGATTAAGTGAGTTTAATTAAAAACCCACATATATACTGTATATAATTATTTAAATTCTTCTTTTTAGAGTTTTTCTTCAAAGTTTTATTTTGCATTTTTTTAAATTTCTTTTTAATAATTATCAATCGAAAATAACATTATTGTGCTTTGGTTTTGTTTAACCTTTTATGCATAGGTCTTTAGGTGATTTGCAGATCAATGAATTAGGATCATAGCCTAGCTCATAACTTGCATCATTTAGTCAATAGGTGTTTTATTGCAGGTATATTTTATTATTCTTGTATTATATTCATTTCAATATAAATATATATATATATATATATATATATATATATTCCAATTGAATTAATTAGCTACGTAAACACACTATTATACTTTTTAATTTTACTCTATTAATATTGTGACTTGAAGGAATTCGATTATTTCTTGCCCCCATTTAAATATAATGTTTCAGTATCCTTTGTTGCTATAGTTTGATGTCATGAATGTTATTTGTGCTAATTATTAATTGGACATTTATGACCTATATAATGACACACATCATTCTAAAAGCTCATAACCAAGTAATCATATTCTTGACCTAAGTCTCATTTTGGGCTTAAACCAACATAACAACATGAATTTAAATTAAAATTATCGTTGGATAAAGTGTAATTCATATATAGGGTTTGACCTATATATATATAAATATATATATATATATATATATATATTTTAATTCCAACCAGTTTTACAATGGAAAGTGTGTGTGGAGAAGAATTCCAACTTCAATTATTTCTTTAATGAGTGGGTCTCTTGTGAGATCGTTTCATGAATTTTTATTGCATTACGTGACACAAGTCAACTCATAATCCAATCACCCACAATTCAAATCCTACAATGCACATGTTGTTTGTGGGTGATGGGATTTCGTCTTATGGTAACTATCCGTGAGATCATCTCACATAAGTTTTTGTGTTCTTTAATTAAGGAGAGCCACTATATTCTACTTCATCTGATTATATGTCATCCTAGAATTCTTATTTTTTTTCTTAAACCAAGAAATATAATAATTAGATAGATATATTTTTAACTAATCAAAGAATTTAGAATCTAAATTAAAAATGAATTAATTTTAATTTCAAAATTTGGGTCCTATCAAATTTCTAAATTTTAACTAAAGAATTGTAATAGGAATAACCTTGGCATAAAGTTGAAGTATAAAATTTCTAAAAGATAAATAATTGGAAACAAAATTTAACCTTTTAAACAATATTTAATCGGGATTAGATGAAGTATTATACTATTATTTTATTAATATACATATTTATATATCATATTAATCAAATATTATAATCATAGACATAGAGGCGTTGATCATTTCCTTTAGGGTTAATTACATTAAAAAAAACATGAATTTTAGGTTAAATTTCAATTAAAATATCAACATGTTGATATGTAATAACAAATCACAAATTTAAGAAAAAAAAAATTCAATTACAATATAAACCCTATGTTTGGCACTCAATTGCAACATTACGACTATCAATATTGGACGTTTCTCGATTAGGTCGTCTCAAATCCACCACCAATTTTGCGATTGGACGATAGCACTAAACGAATCGAGAATGGAAGTTAGGTTTGACACACTTTCTACTCTAAATCTATGATAATTATAGTGGATAATGACAAAATTGATGGTAGATTCAAACGAGCTTGTCTATAATGACAATGCAATTAAGTGTCTTAAAATGGAGTTGGTTTTGTAAGTGTTTTTTTTTTTTTTTTTCAAAATGCATAGCCCACGTTAATTATTATAAAAAATAATTTGTGTTGTAATTGAAATTTGATTTAAAAATCTTGAGTTTTTATATAATTATCTCTTACTTTTATTGGCATGACTTCTAGTTATCGAATATGTTTCATACAAAAACTAGAAAATACAAAATGGACAGATCAACCTTGTCCTCATTATAATGTATTTGTTTTTGTTTATTGATTTTTTCAGCATATTCAGAAGAGGACAGAAAATGCCACGTAAAACCTTTATCTACAAGAATTTTAAAAAATATATGTACTTCTATGTATTATAGAGGATGAAAATTTGATAAAAATGAAAAAAGAGGGAAAGCAAGATTTTATTTGATTTGAGTACTTTTTCCTGAGTTTTATAATGATTATTTATGTCCAACTGTTATTTTTGTGGACGCATACTTATAGACCATTAATTGGACATTTTAAAGATCACAACCAAGTCCATTATTTTTATATCGTTATAATTAGTATTTAAAGTAAATGATTTTTATCAAGTACTCATGTAGCAAGTACAAGATCATGTTACATTGGTCGATTTTAATATTTGAATATTTAGTCCTTTTCCAGAATCTTGCCGCTTGAAATTTTTTATTCTCTATATATTTAAATTTTGCATTTTATTTCATCAATATATATTAAAGGTTAACATGTGAAGCACTAATATACATGGCATGAAAACTTGTATAATAAACTCTAATCCAATCAAAAGAGGATTAAACTAAACAAACCTAGTGATGAATTGGAGGAACTCAATTGGATTATTAAGTGTTAGATAGACATTGGAGGGCTATTGCCTATTTGTGGTTTGCAATTAAATTTTGCAACTCTATAATCATAAATCCATCTACACTTGTTTCACAACTTGCTTCAATTATTGTTTTGTGCATAGCTTGTAGCCCTAATTAAGAATTTAATGGAAATGTGAAAGGAAGATGATTTAGCACTACTCTTTCTTTTACCAATTTTTATTGATAGAAAAGAGATGAGGGTTATCTTTAGCCAAGTATATTTGAAACCAACCAAGTAATATATATGATAAAAACAATGAAATAGGAGTCGGAATATTCTTTACAAGTATAACATTCTCATTTAAATCACAAGAGAGAAAATAAAAGGGTGCCAGAGATAATATCCTCATATACAAGACAAAATACACATTTAGTCTTCAAGTATCACACATTTACTCTTCAGGTATCACATATCTACCCTTAAGGTATTATACAGAAACAGTGTTGTTTTCTTCTTTTTCCTCTTTTTTTTATCTTCTTTCTCCTTCTTCTTCTTAATCTTTTTTCTTATTGATTTGTTATTTTTCTTATTTGTTTAGTACATTTTTCTTCTTATTCTTCTTGTCTATCTTCTTGTTCTTATTCTTCTTCAAATTACCATGAAATCATTTATGAGGTTTTTTCCACTTTTTATTTATGAGTAATTTTAAAACATTGAAAATAAATTATTTCAAACAATATGAAATCATGATTTGTAGAAAATTTGACGAAAAATATGATGAAATCGTGATTTGCAAAATTTTTTAGGAAGAAGATAATAAAACATTTGAAATCTTAAGATTTTCAGTGAAAGTATTAGTTGTATGCTCTTAAGGTATCAGTTATTTACTTTTAAGGTATCACACATTTACTCTTGAGGTATTAACGCAGAAATAGTGTTGCTTTCTTCTTTTTCCTTTTTTTTTTTTTCTCTCCTTCTTCTTAGTCTATTTTCTTATCGATTTGTTATTCTTCTTATTTATTTTGTACATTCTTCTTCTTCTTCTCTATTTTCTTGTTTTTATTCTTCTTATTTACATATTTACTTTTAAGGTATTAGTATTTATAGTATAAAACAACTCTTAAGTTATCAATTGTATGTTCTTAAGATATCAGTTGTATACTCTTAGATATTACATATTACCTTTAAGGTATTAATGTTCATAGTATAAGGTATTACATATGCATCATTTAAGGTATTACATGTTTACCTTTAAAATATTAATGCTTATAGTATAATTATTAGATATGCACCTTTAAGGTATTACATATGCACCTTTTAAGGTATTAATGCTTATAGTATAAGGTATTACATATACACCTTTTAAGGTATTACATGCTTACCTTTAATGTATTAATGCTTATAGTATAAGGTATTACACAAAATTTCTTTTAAGTATCACACATATTACTTTCAGGTATTATATAAATATCTTATAGGTTTTTGTATATATTACTCTCGGGTATTATATAAATACATTTCAGGTATTACACAAATAATTTATAGTATCATATATATTTCTTTCAGGTATTACATAAATACTTTATAGGTAACTCTCAAGTTTAAACCCTAAGAACTGGATTTTAAAAAAAGAAAAGAAAATGGAAAGGGGAAAAAAGGAAAAAGAATCCGATTCTATCATTCTCTCTGGACAACTACAGTCTATACCCATTAAAAGACCCATCATAAATTTACAATATTGTCCCTACAACAAACATCACTTTCCCAGATTACCCCCGTCTCTACTTCCTCCCCTTCCTCGTCGCAGCCTTCTTCGGAGACTTCACTGTGTTTGGCTTCGCATTATTCGCTGGCGCCACCTTCTTAGCCACCGGAGCTTTCTTAACAGGCGTCAGCCTTCCTCGGAGTTGACCTTGTCGATCTCTTCGCCGCCTTAGCAGGGGTTTCTTCTCAACATTTGGCTTCTCCGGAGCCTTCCTTTTAGGAGCCGCCTTCACCTTCGTAGGAGGCACAACCTTGGGTTTCGCAGCCGGCTTAGCTATGGCAAAATAAAAAAAACAAAAACAAAAATTAAAATCTGTATATACCGACCCATATACAGACCGGGTCAGGTCGGGGCATGGATCCTAAGATCCGTACCCGGAGTACAAGAACGTTGCCCCATATAGAATCTGAATTGGGCAAGTAGAAAGGGATGCACAACTTTGATAGCATTTTGGACTCAAAAGGTATATCACTATTTCGAATTGAATCAAACCAAAAATTGATTACATGGAAAATTGAGTTGAACTTGACTAAGGGGGTGTTTGCAAAAGCTTCCCACAACTTTTAATCACTTGTTTAAGTTTTATGAATCAATTTTTAGTGTTTTAATTCTCTTTTAACAAATTATAAAATCTACTAGAATCTATAATCCAGAAGCGAGTTGAGGGTTGCTTTGACAGCTTCTCAATTAAATTTTAAATTATTTTGCAAACACAATCTACTTTTACTACTAGCTTTTAAAATTATTTTGCAAACACAATCTACTTTTGCTAGTAAGTGATTTCTCCATAATCACTAAATTTAATCACTTTCTCAACCATACAATTTTTTGCAAACACCCTCTAGTTGAGTCAAAGAATCGATTTTAAGGAGTTATCAAAATATAGTTATGCATGTTATTTTTTTATTTATATATTCATATTTAAATAATTAGATATTTAATTAAATTTAATAATATAAAATGCTACGAATATTAATGATAATTAGTTATACTCTATTTGAACCTCACAAGAACATTTATATCATTTTATATTAAAGTAAGTAGCAAATTAATATTCATATGTTAATGTTGACCAATTGTCAAATAAATTATTTTTTTAACTTGATCGAGAGGTTATCTCCATAATTAGTTCAACATAATTTAACAGTTTACAAAAAGTATATATTTAATTACTGGTACATTTTTAATTTGTTAAATTTTCAAGATGATTCAATAATAGATATTTTATACTTTAGTTTGGTTCCAAGTGTTCAATTTTGAAATTTGATTCCAAAAATTCGATTTTAAAAATTCTTGAATTACCAAATATACTACCCTCTAATCTTGAATTGCTATTTCTTAGAATCTTAATTACCGATACCGTAATTTGACTTGATTAAAATCTTTAGCTCAACTAAATCCATAATCTTTTCTTGATCACCAACCTTTAATGGTCAACTCTACATAGTACAAAGGAAGTTGAGACAGAAAAATCAAGCAAAGATGAAATTTTATGCAACATCCCCACATGTTCACTACAATGAAATAAAATAGCAAAGGCAATAATAACATTAAGAAAAAGAGCAAGAATTACATGGTTTGAACATCCGCATAATCCTTCTATTCCGCTCTACTCCAATTAATCGAAAAATCAACTGGAGATCCACAAACTTTACAAAACCCTACACCTCCTTTCATATATTTTTCATACATAAAATCATATCCATCTCTATGCCCATACCTAGAAAAACAACTCTTGACATGATGGCATCATTTGTACAGTCGCTTAGCATGTAGTAAATTACCTCATCTTGTTTTGTATATTACACCCTAAGAGCATTTGTATCGGTAACAATCGGCCTCGGCTAAACTAGACTATACGGTATAAACTTAGAACTACACGATGTACAGTTTTAGTACAGGATTTTATTTGCAATCAGCTCACACCCATATGTATGAGGGCACTCACTACTTGAGAAAGACGAGAAAGAGAGGTAGCGAAAACTAGCCTCAGTTAGCTGTACAACATCTTTCTTTACTACACATCTAGCACAAGTTCGGGTTCTGACCAGCAGCAATTCTCCTTTCTGTCAACCAAAACACGAAAACATGTAAAATGCTAACTCAATGTTACGTATTTGCAGAAAAATGAGTGATCAAATAAGTTGTGACATAAAAAATGCTCCTAAAGAAGTGGATGTCAAAACAGGAATAAAAAAGTAGAGAATCGCGTACCCCCAGCAGCAAGAAGTTTCTCTACACGAGCTACTATATGCTTCCCATATGTGTACTTCTTCAGAGCGCTTAAATGAACTTTAATACGGGACATGATTAGTTCACGCTGCTGATCACTACAAGTCTCGAGCACTTTCTGTACTACATAGTTTGCGAATTGATCTTTCATCATAGCCTGGTTGCACAAAAATATTAGGCAAAAGTAAATATGCCTGTATAGACATGGACATTCACCGTTTCTTGTGGTTGTCTTATTCAAACCTCTCATTATATTATAGAAAGCAATGTTAGAGATGACCATGATGAAGATTTTAGTACATGCCACATAAAACAACTTATGAGTTATGATCATATTATCATGAGTACATAATCTACATTTATAGCAATCTCCTGTGATACAATCAGGGAGATAGTTGTAAAAGGCAGAACTGGAGTTTTTATTATGAGTACTGGTTGATCCTCCGTAAGAAATAGAATGACAAGAAATATGCAGTTAAGCACCTTTCCAGAGCATTCCAGATTGATGTCAAAAAATGCAGTTCTGACTTCACCAGCATATAACAAGTATCATACGTTAGATGTTCCACTTCTCATTTCCACCTTATTTCCTTCTAATATTGACTTTAGGAAAACAAGATATGAATTTATCCTTCTTTTCTTTTCTCGCACTTTTGTTTGTCTAAACTTATCTCCCTTACCCAAAAATTCAATAAAAGGATAGACCACAACTTTTATCTTATAGTTATTCCATTTCCTGCATATTTTCAAGGAAAAATCTACTCTCCATAAATTTCAAAAAGGGCACAAGAATCGGAGCTGAAATTGTATGCTTTCTATTTTACAATCATAACAGGATAAGTATAATTTACCTGCTCTTAATTCCAACTCTCTCTCGTAAAGTTCCACAAACCATGTAAAAGCTTCCGAAATACAGTGTATCTTAGATAAGAACTCCATGAGATTGGTTCTTTAAATGCTCCTTATATTTGGACTTTTACAAGCAAAGAGGTACGAGTACATGGCTCAGAAACTTAAACTCATACTCCTCTAATCCATCATTAACATCTCCAGAAAAAGCATAGAACCAAAAAAAGAAAAAACTTCCAAGCCACTGATGCTGCTTTGATTACTGTAAGCAAATACGTAATATCTAGGAAATAAAGGAGGACATAACAAACCTGAAGAGGCTCATTCTCATCAGTCGTCCCAAGCATCTCATTCACCAACAATTGGCGTTCACTTGGATCACCAAACGTTAAGCATTTCTCAACAACATTTGACGCAAACTTTTGCTGGCTCATCTGGACTATCTTTCCAGCTAATTCCAGAATTATGGCAGATCGCTCATGTGGCTTTCCATGCTCCAGTACATGCTATATTAACAGCAAATTGAAATTTAATTAGTCAAAAGTTCTCTTGCCAAATCTTCTGACTACAAAGGGTCCCAAGAGACCTTAATCCTCTAACAGGCATGTGGTTTTACAAAGAGGACACAAAAGGGGTGGGCAAAAACCTAATGTATATAAAAACTTAAATAAACTGCAAGCATTCATAAGGACATATTTTCAGCAAGTAGAAATGTTGAATCCTTAAGCCCTTCCTGCTCCAGCAGACAATGTAGAATTTTTCAATATATGCAAATTATTGAAATGATATCTGTCCATTTGTTACAAAATTCAAATTACTTGCTCATTTCTAAATCCATGTTTTGCTCTGATGAACTCAAAAGAGAGTGAAGATAGGAGAAGTAAATTGCGCATTCAACACAGATGAGCATAAGCTATTTCAGACACGCAGAGGCAGGTAGAAGCAAGTTACTGTCTAGATGCCCAACTTATTCTGTTGTTTCACTCATATAGGGTGCAAAAAGAAATCAACATCATCCCCTTCCAAGCAAGTAGAGCATGACTTGAGGAATAAAAAGATATGATATAGAAGCAGAAAGATTGAAGCTAAGGTGCTCATACATTTAAGTAAAATGTTTACAAGCAATTAATTGAAACAGAATTTCCAACTTCATAGTTTGCCTGCATTGATGTTTATTACATCCAGATAGTACTTTGAAACTTTAACACTACCTACAGCAAATAAAGCCAACAATGACCATATGAATTCTCCAGCAAAATAACAAACCTGAACTACATAATTCCCATACTGATCCTGTGCTAGCAAGCTCACAGACCCCAGAATCTCTTCCATCACTTTGCTCTGGGTCTTTTCATCCTTGCAATGCTCCAGAACTCGCTGCCGAAACAAAAATATTTCACGATATAAACTAATACTTTGACAGTAGTCCTAATGAAAATGACCAAGAAAACAAACACTTCTCTCTAACCTGTATCACACGACAGCCATATGGATGAGCTGAAAGACTCACAACTTGGTCAAAAAATGTTGACACAATAAACTGAATATGCTCCTCAGGGACACATTCAATGCACTTCTGGATGACATGATTTCCATTTTGATCACGCACACATCGCATGACATGCCCATCCAGCTCTTCCACCATTTTGATCTTCTGATCCACATCAACAACTTCTATTGCCTACATAATCAGATAAAATTCTTCAATTGGACATTCAAACACACATCTTCAACCAGCCATAGCATTGTTTCAAAAGAGTTAGAACTTTTATGACCCGAACGAGATGCAGCACCCAAGATATATATTCAGATTGGATTCAGAAGCAGACAAGACTAGCATTACCTTCTGTATCACTCGACAACCATACATTTGGAGGCCTAGAGTAAGTACATGTCCAAAAAGCTTGGCAGCTAATTCTCTTCTTTGAGAGGACAAGCCATGTTCAAAAAACTGATAAGGCGGAAATCAATTCCAAATAGGTTAACAAGGTCCAAAAGCTCCAAATAAGTAAAAAGAGTCATGCATATCAATTGATTGACTGGCCAATTATGTTTGATACCTTTTGGATTACATAATTACCAAATACATCAGTAATTAGTGTAAGAGCTTGAGGAAACATTTCCTCGAAAACCATGTTCTTCTCCTCTATAGTGGCAGTTTCAAGCTTTTGTTGAATGAATCGGCTTCCATACTGATCAGCACTAGTCAAAGAAATTAGTAATGAAATGTCAGGTATCAATCTTGACAAATATGAATAGAATCTAATTGTTTAGTTTCTTATTCCTGAAACAAAAACAAATGATGATGATGACGATGATTATAAAAAAGAAAAGAAAGAATCTAAGTAAAATACATACCTAAATTCAACAACATGACCACAAATGTCTGAAAGTTCAAAACATTTGGTTTTATTGCTCTTAAACTCCTCCAGCAGAGTGGAAGCAAAACTATTACCCAAACTATCCAAGTGCCAGGGTCCAATGACACTCCCAGCTACATTTTGCATCCCACCGGGGAATCTTAAAGGGCTACCAGGTCCTCCAGCTGAGTTAGGATTAACTGGACTTGCTAAGGGACTTCCTGGGTACGACAATCCAACTCCCATTGTAGGATTCCCATAGAAACCGTGAGGACTAGATGAACCAGTCCTGTTATTCAGAGGGATACCATACTGTGATTTCTGGGGAGACAACAAATTCCCAAGATATGCTTGCTGAAGCAGATCAATGTATGAGTTGCCCACATAGTTCCTAACTGAAGAATCACTAAAAGCAGAAACCTGTGCTGCAGTGTATTCAGCTGATGTCAAGTACTGTAGATACAAATGGTCAACAAAAGGTGCCTGCAGTAAACCCCCTGTCATCTGGTTGCCTATTCCGAGGTTCTGCTCTGCAACAGCAGCACCAAGACTTGATCCTCCATACGTTCTAGAGTCAATTCCAGAAGCAGATGCAGCATTATTGAAAAATGGCTGTACATTGGAGCGGCCATGTTGACCTGATATTGGAGTCATAGGATAGCCACTTAATCCATAATTTAAAGAAGAGTAATTGGAACTGTCCAAATGCTGATACTGAAGAAGTGGGCTACCCCCACCATTACCTGCGGCATTAGAAGATCCTTTCAAGTATGCGTTATTAGAACGGCCAGCATTTCTCTGCAGCTCAGGTTGAAGGGAAGTATTATTACTGAAAAGTGACCCACTGCCATTATTTGCACCAGAATCAGAAGCAGATATTTTCCCAGGATGAGGAACAGAAGACATATTGAACTGCCTGAGCTCATGCTTTTTAGTATAAGCTTGCTGTCTTACATTATTCTGGCCTCCCTGCCGATTAAAGAGATAATTCTTATGGTCATCAGGATTGGGTTCAATCTGAGAAGATAAAAGATCCTCCTCATCCACAATGCCATTTGAGAGGTTCATGCCTGATAAAGCAGCAACCAGGTCAGCAGATTCGTTGGAGTGAGAAGACACACCATTAAAGGAGCTGGTGCTGTTAATGTTTCTTTTTTCAGAATTTCCTGCCCTGCCTCCTCCAATAGGAGTTGGGCAAGGACTAGGAGCCCTTGCAATGCGTTGAGCATCAGGAGTTGAGCTTCTTGACAGGGATGCACCCAAAACAGCAGCATAAGAATATGATGCAGGTGTTCCTGCATGCTGAGCATCTGATGCGCTCTGAATATTTGAAGTTGAGTGTACCATGTCTGAGGATGTCACTCCATACAGATGAGCCAGCTCAGCCTCCGCCGAACCCAGACCACTGGCATTCTCATCAAAAGCATTTCTACTAGCTGGTCGTGATGGGTGTCCAGAAATTGGAGTTGAGTGGTTCAAGTTATCCTGCACAGATATTATCATATTAAAAACTAAAGTGAACTAAAAAGAACATGGAGAAAAGTAACTCCTGTTTAGAACAAACTAATCAAGTAAAAAGCATGACAAGTTTCAAATAGTGTAATAATGCCAACGTCCATCAATATGATGTGATTTGGAAGGCAATGCTGCTACGCCACACTGGATTTAACATGGTAATGGAAGAGGTTAGCAACCACTATTAGCTATCCATTTATCCCCAAAAATATTAAAATGTCCATAGCACCATCAACAAAATCTATAAGAACAAAAAGAAAGATAACCAAGAAAGTATAGTTTATAAAAAAGTAGAATAAAAGGCAAATATAAAAGTAAGATAACCAAGAAAGTATACTTTATGTAATAGTTGAGAAAGATTTGTCATTTTAACAAAGGGGTGCCATTCCACTAATGATGTGCATATAAAGCTGGTTACAATGTATTGAGAAAGAAAGGAAAATATATAAATCTTTCATAAAACTAAACAAAGATAATCAGTCCACAAGGATCATGAGAATTAAACAATTTTCATACACTGATTCATGTCAACACAGTTAATTAGTGTAACAAATGCATATATCTAATCTGCTAAGGGTCCTATCATACATGTTAAGAAGGACCAGTTTCAGGAAAAGATGTAATTCATGTGAACCCAAAAAACAAAAACAAAAGAGGAAAAAAAGACAATAAAACTGCATAGAACAGTGTCATTGGAATATTTAACAAACCTCCAAGCATAACATAAAAAAAGTAAGGACACTCCAATATCACATGCAACACACCAACTTTAATCTAGAAACAAATAAATTTAAATTTTAAGAAAAAGGAATCTACACAAGTAAAAGGAGCAGCTTTGCAAGTTAATAACCTGAAATATATCCGCGAGACTCTTCTGCTTGCTACCAAGTCCTAATCCAGGCAAACCAATAAGTCCATCACCACCCCACTCCACAGAACCCTGCAGTTTGTCCCCATTCTCAATCTCTTGCTCCTTTGAATTGAAACTCGGCGATACTGAGAACAGGGATCTCCCACCATTGCCACCGTCATCCCTATTCACCTTCCTCCTATCCCCAATTGCAGAACTCCCTCCCTGTAATCTCTGAGCAAATCGCCAATCTTCCCTCGACAAGAGAGGAGGCGGCAGCCTCGGGTTAAGATTGATGTTTGAGTAATAGTACGATAAATATGCAGGATCAGACCTAAGCTCATCATCCGACAAGAATCCATTGCTACCCTTATCTCTTGAAAACTCAGGAAAAGCTGAACCACCACCTACACCATGGTTGAACAACCCACCAACTGCACTCAGTGAACCATCCACAGTAGGTGGAGCAGATCCACTCCTACACAAATTCAGCTCTTTTTCAAGATCATCAGCCTCTTGTCTCCTCTGTTCACGAAGTAACAAACCTATCTCCTTGTCAAACTCATCTCCAAAGGAATTTTCATTGTTTCCAATCATCGGCCTTCTCCCCAATTCAGATAACATGGTTCTTCACAAAATCAAAACCTCCCAGCTATTCTCACCTCATTCACAGCAAAAGAAAGATTAAATTTCACCACCGCCAACCTAGAAACCCTCAAAATGTATGCTAACACAGCACTAAAACCAACTAAACAAAACCTGTAATCACAAATTGAAGATTAAGTTCCGAGCTCATAAATTCTTAGCTTTGACCATCAACTAATTAAAAACAAATTAATTCTTGCATTAAAGCGTCGAAACGATTTGATCAAAGACACAGGAAAACTCACTTTCACGATGGGTTGAGTAACCGTAAACCAAAGCAGTTTCGGCAAAATGGTCATATCCCTTCATCTTGAATTTCAAAACAATAAGCAATTACATTAGTTTGATTAGAAAGAAAAAATCAAGCTGTGCCATGGGAATGGGATTGGTTGAAGTTTGTAAACAAAGCGAGTGAAGCAGTGAGTGACGACTTATATAAGATCAATCTGGCGGCGAATTGTTCTTACAAAGAACCCATTTAGGGTTTTGTTTCTGCTACAATTTTAGAAAGAGAGACACTTGGATGAAGTACAGTGGCTGAATATATAACATTCTGCATTTGCTTTGTGCCATTTCAGTAGATTTGCTGATTATTTTTTTGGATAAAATAAAAAAGACATACTTTTATAATGTAATAATAATAATATTCCTTAGTTTTTGTTTCCTCTAATTTCAAATTTTTTTTTATTAATTCCTGCAGATATTGGGCTCATTATATTTTACGTTAGAGCATATTAGCCACCAAATTCTAAACCAAATTTTAGTTCAAATAACTATGTATCAACTCAATTTGTTAATTGTAGTATAAAACTTAAAACTTAATGGTAATAAAACTATAAAGATGTAATATTCATTAATAAAAATGTGTGAACTTAATTCTAAAAAATATAATGACCGATATATGCAATATCCGTTTTAATTATGGTATTATTTTACTTTTAAATTAGTTATGAATAACATTGTTGCATTTTTGTTCTAGAGATGCTATGTATCTACTCCAAAAAAATATTTAAATTATCCTTTAAGCCATACATGTTATGTTTGTTCAAGGGCTTGTAGGCTATTTTGTGTTTTAAGTGAGTTCTTCAATCTCATCTTAATTTTAAGTGGGCAGTTTTATTGCAAGAGTATATGTTTGTTTGTGTATTCATTAGAATTTAGAACTACATCTCATGTAATCCTTCTAGACGAGTACTAGGGCGTGCTTGGTTAGCTACTTTGCAACCAAGTAATGACTTTGATATGAAATATGAGTGTTTGGTAAATGACTTTGATTCCTCAAAAAATTGTTCCAAATCTTAAAACTAAGGAATCAGGCATTCCTTAGGGTTTTCTAAGGTATCACTTTCATTCCACAGCTCCATTCCCAAAAAAAAAAAGGCGCGCATGATATTATCTCATTTCCCTCAATTTCTTTATTTTCATTACAGATTTTTCACGTCTTCACTCGTCTGTCAGTTGTTCATCCATTATCCAGCGCTGGTCAAGCATCGTTGAGGTTAGCCCCTATTTTTTTTATCAGTAATTTTTTTAATTTATGAACCTATTTTCACTAGATTTCTCTCACACGCACTCTCTATTTGTATCTTCTTCGCTGGTATCTTCTGAGGCATTTTGCAATTAAGCCAGAAAAAAATCCCCAAAATTGATTGATTATAGGGTTTCCATTTGGATCCTACTTTTACACTCCTCCTCAATGGAGGTCTCTAGAAGCAGCATATATAAATAATCAAGTCTATGATGATTTAGAATATATAATCAAGTCTCTAGAAGCAGCATATATATGATTACCACTTATTCAAATATGATTTACTATATACGGTGAGCATACAAATTTAAGGATGTGTATAGGATATATCTCTTATAGGATATATCTCTGTTAAGAATATTTGCTTATTCAACTTTGAAAAATTCTCGGTTATATATGATTACCAAAAAATCTTGCCTTCTAGCAAGCAACTCATTTATACTCTGTTAGCAACTTTGTCATAGTTTTATCTATCTCCATAAATTGATGTAGCAATTGTCTTGGTATCACAATGTTATGATGATTGATAAATGACACGTAGTAGTTATATTTATATAGCATAGATAGTTAACTATTGCAAACTACATGAACTTGAATCTACAATTACATGCTGATTTTTTTAAATGTAGATCAAAATGGCTCGGCCCCCCTTCAACAAAACACGTCATAAACTAAAATGACTTTTGTTGCTTCAGCATACAACAAACAATATGCTGGTTTTTTTATTTGCCATGTACTATGTAGTTATTTCTTTGTACCTTCGAAATAACGTTCGAAAAATCATAACAAAAGAAGAAAAAAGGATTAACCGAATGAAATGGATGTGCAAATTAACCCTCGACTCTGATGCTGCTTGCATTAGTGAGCTTCGTATGGATAGAGCAACCTTTAGGATATTGTGTGATATGGTAAAAGAAAATGGAGATTTAGAGCCCACTAAGAACACATCCATAGATGAGGTTGTAGCAATGTTTGTATATACTTTGGCTCATCACAAAAAAAGTAGGACAATTGGCCTACTTTTTTCGCGTAGTACAGAAACTGTGAGTCGACAATTCCACCAAGTTCTAGGTGCGATTTTGAGATTACATCATATTTTACTCAAGAAGCCAGAGCCTATTACCCAGGATTGTCAAGATGAGAGATGGAAAAGGTTTCAGGTACATCAACATATTACAATTATTACATAATGTTTAATGGAATTTCTTTTATAATTAATTTTTAGCTCATATTTATAGGTGTTAATGATCTCTTATTAAAATTATAGGGCTATTTGGGAGCTTTAGATGGCACACTAATTAAAGTTACACCTCCCAATGAGGATAAACCCAGATATCGCACTCGAAAATGATGTATTTCAACAAACATTTTAGGTGTTTGTTGCCCAAACATGCAGTTTATATATGTATTGCCAGGTTGGGAGGGCTCTGCACATGATGGTCGTGTGCTTCGAGATGCAATCTCAAGACAACATGGTTTGAAAGTTACTCAAGGTAAATCTGTAATTTAATTTTTAGTTTGCTGATTGATTCTCAATTTTCTTCTTTTATGAGAATCAACCATACATTTTTTATGTAACTGAAGGTTGCTATTACTTGGTTGACTCTGGATATTGCAATGCAAATGGATTTCTTGCTCCATATCGAGGTCAACGATATCACCTCAAAGAATTTGGTGGCCATCGACCAGAGACAGCCGAGGAATATTTCAACATAAAGCATGCTAAAGCAAGGAATGTAATTGAGAGAAGCTTTGGTTTGTTAAAAGGAAGATGGAAGATCCTCGCATCCCCTTCATTTTTCCCAATCCAAACTCAAACTCGGATTATAATGGCTTGTTGTCTTCTATATAATTTAATTCGTAGGTTTATGAACTTCGATCCACAAGAGTTGATTATTGAAGGAGAAGAAGAAGAGACCAAGAAAGAGGAAAGTGAAGAAGATGATGAAGTAGAATATATTAGACATATAAGTCCAACTAATGAGTGGCTAGCATTTAGGAATAACATGGCAACCAACATGTATAACTTATGGAGAGCTCGGTTTAGTGACAATTATTAGGACTTTGCTTGGTTCCACAACTATAAACATATTTTACCATCTTTTGTATTAAATATTATTATCTTATAAGTTATTGTCATATTACTTTTGAAACACACTTAACATATTTATATTACTCTTTGTTATTTTTGCATTTTATGATAGGAATGGCTGCAGCTATACCTGCCCGTGGAAGAGGGAAGAACAAACAATTCTGGAAAGAGTCGGAGGTTGAAGCTTTAGTTGACACTTTGCAAGAACTAGCTGCGGATCCTTTATGGAAAGTAGATGGGGGGTTTAAGAATAACTACATGGTTGAAGTGCACAAGATAATGTTAACCAAGGTACCCAATTTCGATAAGGAAGTTGATCCTCATATAAACTCTAAGATCAAATGGTTACGAGAAAAGTATAATCCAATTTCTGAGATGTTGCTGCAAAGTGGGTGTCAATGGGATGATGTTGAGCACAAAATTAATTGTGAAAAACAATGGTTTGATGATTGGTGCTTGGTAAGAACATCTAACCTCAATAACGATTTTGCTCTTGGTTTTTCTTAGCATATGTTTTAATACGTTTTATTCTAAAATTGTTTAATATAGAATCACAAGAATGCTGCTGGATTATGGAATTTTAGATTCTCATATTTACAGAAATTGGATATGGTGTGGGGGAGAGACAGAGCCACGGGACTTAAAGCTGAGGATGTGGCCGAAGTGGGCACTAATACAAATTATCAAAAGAAAACGATTGTGTGTTCTTCGAATAGTGATGGTGAACCTGAAATGGTCTCTAATGCACAAGGATCTCATGCTAATCCAACAAGCAACTGTGCACTAAAGAAACGCAAAAAAAATTCACCAGAAGGGGAAATTTTACACAAGAAAAAGAAATCAGCAACATTTCAGCAAAAAGTTGATTCAAGGTTAGACAATTTTACTACTAAATTTGAGTCAATTTGCAATCAAATGGCAATACAATATGCTGCTGTCACAAATGCTTTAATTATGGAGTCTAAATCTGAATCACTAACTGATGAGAAAATGCAAGAGGTTATAAATGAACTTATTAGCTTGGGATTATCTCCAATGGATATCGGTAAAGCAGCTGAAGTTTGCTGCAATGATCCTGCCAAAGTACAAGTCATGTTTGATTTGCCAAGTCATTTGAGAAGTTCTTTTGTGCTTGGATTCCTCTATCCATCTCCTAGTCCATGAATCTCAAAACATATTTCTTTTGCTTTATCAAACTTTTGTAAGTAATGTGTAGCTTGGTATTTTGTAGCTCCAGTATTGTATTTAAGAGACACAAATACAAACTTTTGATCTTGGTTATATTGCATCATTTGAACTTTGAAGTCTCTCTTATTGTATTTAGGTGTGATATTTTGCATCATTTGGGTTCATACCTTTGTATAGATTGTAATGTTGTATTTTTGTAAAATTCTCTTGTGGGGTTTCTAATTCTGATGAAAGTGGAGTAAATAATGTTGTGATCAGCAAAATTTTATATATGTTGACCTGGATAGGGTAAAGCTTCAAAAAACGTGGCATGCTTGTTTATACTCTATTATCATAAATAAAATGTCATTAAAATAATATTATTTTCTAAAATAAAAAATTAATTAAGTTGATTCCATTCCTAAAGAATTTTGGTAAACCAAACGAAATCAATGGTTATGATAGTCATTCCTATTATCAACCAAACAACACAAATTTTAAGAGAATATTCATTTCATTCCTCATTACTATCATTACCATTCTTTTTATCATTCCTTCAAACATACCAAGCGCCCCCTAAGTCATGTGTGTACATTATTCTCACACTGGAAATTCTCTAAATACCCCTATATAAAAGTGGGTTAAAAGAATAAATATTTGGGCTAATTTGTAATTTTGTATACACCGCTCAAATTAAAACTCCAGGAAAATTAATGTGCATGATTAGGCCAGTTGGGCCCAATTGCATATGGGCCCTATATGTATAATTTTTACAATAGGTAGAAATTAATATAATTGAATTACGGTGATAATTAATTAATTAACCCACCCAATCCTCTCTCCCCTCTCTATTGTTGATAGAATGTAGAATAGAGAATATGCGATTTACTTATATGGAATATCATATGAGGTATAATATAAAATATTTTTTTCTCACTTATTAAAACATTTTTATTGTTGATAAAATGTAGAATAGATAATCAATGATTTACTTATATGGAATATTATATAAGTTATAATATACAATACTTTTTCCTCACACTTATCAAAACACTTGTATGATGAATGGTAATGGATTTTCGTATGTGATTTCATCCCAGCGTAAATTTTTTAACAATATTAAGATAGGTTGCACTTTTGTTCATTTAAGGTGCAATTTTTTATGCTGCAAAGGTAAACTTCAATCTTCTTTTATTAGTATCAGGACTAATTTGACAAAAGAAAAATCCTCAAGTGATAAAAACTATTTTTTCGAACTTTAGAAAATTTCCAAGTAATATTTATTATAGTACTTGGTATGTTATGGGTTAATTTTGGAAAGTTTCACAAATTTTGGACTTACAACTCATGAGATTTTATGGGATTTATTTTTTCTCAAGAACATAGAGAACATATTTGATTTTAATGTCGTTTTTTATGCAATTGTATGATTAGAGATGTCGAATTTGAAAACTAAATACACAATTAAATTCAGAATAATTAAAAATATGTTTAATCATAGCTCAAATGTTGATGTGATGTTTCATTCCCAATATCGTGGGAAGGACCATACTAGGAATGCTCTTTTTTTAATGACATAACTCATATGGCCAAAGAGCCAAAATAATCCAAACATTTTCAGGTTTTGCTATTTTGACAAATCCTTTTATTTTTATCAATTTATTCATAATTTTAAAAATTAATTATTATTTTGACCAAAATCAAGTTATGCCAGCAAATATGTGGCAGTCACATGAATTTGTTCCTACTACACACCCTCAAAAAACAAAAATTCTCTTCCTTATTCCTTTTTTAGCAACAAGAATAATTGTTAAAGCCATCACCAACAAAAATTAGCAGGCCCTCTGAACTTTCTTAAACAATTCAGTTTGTTTCTTGTTTATTTCTTCATACAATATCTCTCTCTCAATTTCTTCTTCATTTATCGTGTGGCCATTGAACCAAATGTGTTGCTCGCTGTTGCTACTCCTCTCTCCAATTGGCTTGTAACTAAAAGACAAAAGAATGATAACAAAAAAAAAAAGAATTGGGTGTAAATACACGACCCAAACATGAATGGGTTGGTTGACCAACCCACACCACAACCCAAGCCATCACCCCATGACATGTGTCTTATTTGTATTGATTGTATTAAATTGTTTATTGGTATAATTTAGATTATTGATAATGAGATAATTTTTATATAAATTTTTTAATTTTTTTTTATCAAATTTCCTAATTTTTATTCTATATAAGTAGAGCCTAATATTGACATATTTTGAAGCACAAAATTTGAAGCTCTCTATTTTCTCCCAATCTCAGATTGTCTCTTTTTTTACATTCTGAAATTCTATATTTTCTCACATAATTTCTATCATTTTTTATTATGAATCCAAATAATCCAAATTATTAAATATATTATTTGTATATTCTATATTTGTAATTTAATATTTCATGCATTTTTTTCAATTTTGTATTCCAACTATTGTAATTTTAATTTAGTTATTGTGTTAGTATGTTATTTTAAAATTTATTTATTACAATTGTGGAATTAAAATATCAAAAAAATAATAATAATATATGCAGTTATTATATTTTTAAATATAATTAAAAAGATTCCCAAAATAATATGCAATTATTATATAATGAAAAAAAATTATTTTAAAGGTTGGGTTGGTAAGAGCACTTACAATGACTACAAAAAATTTCAGTTATAGTTAACTTTCTCTCCTCCACCTACTCATCCACATCATCATTCCTTTAACTATAACTTACAGTTTATAACTCCTCCAACCATATTATTGGTTAAACACTATTTGGATATCAACAATCAAATCACATCTTTTATCCACATAAACTTATATTTAATTTGAGAATTTTTATCTAAAATAATTTTTTATTTACGAAATTGTGAATAAAATAAATATCAAATTTTTAAAATTTAGATTTTTTTTATTATATTGTTAATGAAATATTATTAATTTTTTTGTTAATATTTAGAAGAATTATTAAAAAAATGAATTTATTTTGCCTCTCGGAAAAGATATAGTTGTAAACAATTATTATAAATTTAATCAAATAGTACACCAAATTAAACAAAAACTTAATGAAGTAGTACATCAGACTGAACAAGAATTTAAAGACAATTGATTTAAAATACCGACTAACACAAATTTCTCTCATAAAATAGATAACAAATTAATGCATATCTTCATTAGTATATGCCCAAATATGCTCAACTAAATTCGCACGGAGTTGGTGATGAATCATGTTGGAACATAGTTCTGAATTAATCTGTAGATGATTTGCAAAATCTCGTGTACCTTCTGGTGTTGGTTGTGCGGGCTCATCAACTTCATCAGAATTCCAATAAGAAATCATTTCTCCCTCATCTTCAACAATCATGTTTTGCAAAATAATACATGATAACATTATTAACTTTAATTTTTTCCTACAGAAAAAACGAGTAGGTCCCCTGACAATAGTCTATCGTGCTTGCAACACTCCAAATACTTGTTCGACGTCCTTCCTTGCAGCTTTTTATCTTTCCTTAAATAATCATCTCTTTGGATCCTGTGGACATGGAAAAGCCTTGATGAAAGTCGACCATTCCAGATAGATTCCATCTGTAAGATAGTATCCATGATTATAGTGCGTGTCGTTCATACTATAATTCACCATTGGTCCTTCCCCAAGTAAAACATGGTTGAACAAAGTTGATTCATACAAGACGTTGATGTCGTTACTAGAACCTGCGACCCCAAAAAAGGCATGTCATATCCACAAGTCTTGTAATGCGACCGTTTCAAGCACAATTGTTGAAGCTCCATGGCCTCTTAAAAATTGACCTTTCTAAGCAACTGGACAGTCTTCCACTCCCAATGCATGCAATCAAGACTACCCAACATGCCCGGAAATCTATGTCTTGACTCGTGAAGATGTAGAAGACGTTGAACGTCATTGTTATTTAGCCTTCTCAAATATCTAGCACCAAATAATGAATGAATACATTAAGAGAATTTGAATAGACACCTTACAACGGTAGAATTTCCCATACATAAGTACTCGTCAAGGCTGTCGGCAGGGACTCCATAAGCCAATTAACAAACAGCGGTAGTGCATTTTTGTAATGATGAGAGGCCTTGTCTACTTGTAGCGTCGGGTCTTTATTGAAATTTCGTCGAATGATTCTCTAATGCGTTAACTATGGGCATGAATAAATTTATACACATGCGAAATCGTCGTCGAAACATATTACCGGATTTTGAGAGAAGTAATTTTGATAGAATCTAGCATGTCCCTCTTCACGATTTCTCTCAATGAACCTTTTTCTAAATTTGTTTTGCGTCTGAGCTTCGAGAAGTATAATAATTGTAAGCATCATTTGTTCACCAGGTGAACCAGGTTGATCGTAGGTTTCATCGTCAGTGTTGGATTCATCGGAAGTTTGTGGTTGAGACATTATGAGGTAGTAGATGAAAGCTCTAAGTGATATCTTTGCTTCAAATGTTTGTTGTGAATAATAAAGTCGTATAACCATGTATTTATAGAGTTAGAGTGTATGTGGTTGCAAGTGAAATTATGTGGACACAATTGATCACAATTTTCAATAATAGAGAAAACATCATCACATGTGCTCTAACATGCTTGTCATAATGTATACTTTTGAAATTATGTGGTTGTAATTGATCATATTTTTCAATAATGGAGAAAACATCACATGTGCTCTAACATGTTTGTCATAATCTATACTTTGACTCTAGTTTGTGACCATTTTATGATTTTGTTAAAGATTCTCAAATTTAGTGGTTGTAATTGATCACACTTTTCAAAGCAAGAGAAAACATCAATTGAAACATAAAAAGAAAATTACATTGAAAGATAAGATAAAAAAACTAGACAGGATATTTAGTGTTGCCACTTTGATTTAATCTTATCACACATTTGTTGATGCATAATCAATTGCTCAGAAGTCATAGAAGAGGTGTCCTTTGACATAATTTGAAACTTAATCAACTCGAGTTCACGTTCTTTGAGAATATTTTATTCTTTTACTTGCATGTTTTGTTCTCTTACTGCATCGACCATATGTTGCTTGTGAACTGAATACTCCTTGAATTGCTCGATAATTTTATCAACACGGTCTGGGTCAATATTTTGGGCTGATGTTTTACCCTTGCCTCTAGCTTTTCTCTTAGCCGCCTTTTGTCCGATTGGACGTGTTTCTTCGAAGTTTAGATCAAATTTTAAATATTTACCTCATGGAGTTGACGTGTTGCTCGTATCTGAATCCGATGTCCTTGCCTTTTTCGAGGAATCTTGATGAACACCAAATTGTGGAGCACAAACTGCTCGATCCTTTGTAATTCTCCATACGTGCTCAAAATTGAAAGCAACATTTTTGTTATCAGAACGATATTTGGCATAGGTCATTCTCAGTAAATTTTCATCACTATGCCCGTTTCTGTAAATACTTGAAATGTTGTTATAGCAAGCATTGAAAAGGTTTACCTTCTTCTGAATAGTGTTATACCAGTGTGATTTCATCGCATTACAAATTCTTTCTGACATACCAGCCTTGCGATTACCATTGTAGTATGCTGCATTTTTCTCCAAAAGGCATCACCTTTTTTATCATTGCCGATTATGGGATCTTCACTTACCATGACGAATGAGTATACTAGCAACTCATCTTCCTGAACCCTCCATTTGACCGGGCGTCTTCCTTCAGTGGCGATAACTTCTTGTTCAGAACTATCTAAATCAATTGGAATTGAATATTGTGATGGTTGTGTTTCTGGCACAGAAGATGGTATTTCTGATTGTTCCCAATAATCGGGTAAATTTGAGTTTGGTGGATTTTGTGTAGGTGAAGAAAATTGCGAATAATTAAAGTTTTGTGGAAATGATGAATTTTGTCCATCAAAATTTTCGAAGAAATCTCGATTGTTTTCGGCCATTTGAAGAAGTGGATTGAAAAAGATAAATCAAAATATAAAACCAAAAAAAAACTTGAAAAATGGTTTTGTAGGTTGAATAAATGCGTCATGATTTGGTGTATTTAAAGAAAAAAATAGAGCCGTTTATTAACAGCCATAAACGGCTCTATTTTGGCAACGACCATAAACGACTCTATTTTAATTTGATATACTTTTATATTTTTTCTCGAATTTAATTAAATATATATTTAAAATTGAACTAATATGAAAATTGAAAAAAAATAAAATGATTTATCTTAAAAAAATGGAAAAAAGAAGACGTTAAGAAAATTAAAAAGAAAAACAAATACATGCAAATTTCAAATGAACAGTAATAAAGAATTAATAAAATAAAGTGAAAAAAATAAAATAAATAACAATCACATGCGTGAACAGTAACCGTCCACTTTATCTCTCTCTCCTGTGTGGCGCATGCATGAGAGTGTCATCTGATGCGCTTAATTTTTTTTTTTTTTTTTTCTGATTCACAAGTGTGAACCCAACAGTAACCCCAGTTACCTAACTATAACTATCAAAATGTTTCAATGGGGATATAGTTATAGTTCGCTAACTATAACTCCTTTTTTTTAGCATTGTAAGTGCTCTAAAACAAAAAAAATAAAAAAATTAAGTTAAGTTGGGTTGTAGGTTGTGTATGTAGATGAGAGAGAAATGAATATTTTATTAAAAAGGTTATATTGGGTTAGGTTGTTGATAAACCATAAAAAATTTGGAATTTGATTGAATTGTAGGATGAGAGAGAAATGAATATTTTATTAAAAAGTTGGGTTGGGTTGTTGACAAGGACGGTCTAAAATCTTTTCTTAATCATTTATTAACTCTTATCATTATATTTCCAGGTTCATATTTTAAAATACGAACAAATTTTGAAGGGTTAACATTATTTATAAACAAAAGACTTTTTTTTTTTTTTTTTGTCACGAAGCAATATATAACATTAATTCTAAATTTATAAATATAAATGCACAATTTCTCTTTAATGAATCAGGTGTATTATGGATTTATTAATTAGAAAATAAGGGAGTAGCACTTGTATAGATATATTGAAACAGATAATAAGGTATCAATAAAGATGTCGTGTGACTTATCAATGAATCTGATAATGATGTCCAAAAAATGGTGGTCACGCGTAATCCTCTTTATCTGTACATTGGAAGCACTCACCGATTAGTTTCCAACAGATGCATCAAACTCGGCGTTCCAAGCAAGTCAACCATTTGGCCCTTAATTGACTCAACCCACTCTTGATATTATTTTTCTTTTTCTAATTTCATTTCCAATAGTTATAAATAATAATAATAATAATAATAATAATAATAATAATAATAATAATAATAATAATAATAATAGCAAAAATCAACTTGCATTTCTATGGTTTAAAGAAGCTGACCGGTCAACTTTCTAAACAAGTTTAACGGCGTCAGTCCTCCTCTCACGGTTACTAGTTAACTTCTTTTCTAAGAAAAATAATTATTGACATCAAATTTCTTGTATTGACAAATTATTTTATTTAGGCATGTGTTAAAAATGTCTTGAGAATTTTCAACTTGTAAATCGTCTAGTATGGTAGCTGTGGTATAAATAAAATGAGTAACATTTGCTAGACTAATTTATCAGGTCAAAGTTAAAAATAAGTCAATTTTTTTTTGACATAATCGAACAAGTTAACAAAACAAAATAATTGTCGAACAACTTAGTGATACTTTAATATAGAGTTCAAATGTGATTTTTTTTTAGTAAGTTGATCGTGGGATCCGTGGTGACCGACTCACTTGATTTTAATATCCAATTAATTTAACTATAATACATAACTTGTTTGACAATATATATTTCTAAATATGATTCATTTTTATTGAATGTGTGATTCATAGTGATCAATCCTATCCCCTTGACTATAAATGCCCAAACTGTCTTTACATAATGAATTTCGTGGGACATTGTCATTTAAGAATTTACCAAACAATATTCTTGTTTTTTGTAGGAAAACAAATGGTATCGTATATGTACTAAATTTGTTAATACTATTTAAATAAGCACTTTCTTTTAAAATAAAATTCAATATCATGTACAGATGCAATACCATTAAGATGCACATGATCTCATTTTTCCAATCTTCACGTAATACTATAATATCCACATAATTGGATGTTTTAATTGGAGGGTTGAGTACATATTAAATTCCATGAACAATTTTTTTTATGTTTCTGTATTACACATATTTAGTGGATCTTTATCCTTTCCTTCAATTTATGTAGTAACTTGTTAGTATATACAAAAAATGATAGAATAAATATAAACTATACATTTTTCTTCGAGAAGATATAATTAAACTATATTTTACTTTTCAAACAAGTTATCCATACTCCCCTAAAAATAACAAAAACATGACTCGCTCAATCAATAATTGCACATACCCATTTGAATTTTTTAATTTTTTAGAGCAATAATTGCACATACTTTTTTATACTTATGGTTGTCTTGTACACTTTTTAGGCTAAATCCCTTGTCACAAAAATCATATCATGACATGTTAAAGCATACTTAAATTTTTGGTAATTTTATTATGTTTTATGTAACGCAAATAATCATGAGAAGATGACTTTCATCTTTGGGCAGCACTTATGTGTCCGGTGCACCGTGCCCCCAACATTATCCATATATATTTTTTCTCTTTTCGCTGTGATCTTTCTTTTCTTTTTTCTTCCCTTTTATTGCGCTGTTCATTTTTCTTCTTCTTCTTCTTCTTCTTCTTCTTCCTTTTTTCTCTCTTCCTTCTTAATTTTTTCATATAATTGCTACAAATCTAAGGTTCTTATTTTTCTAATATTCCAACAATTTATTCTCTTTTTGATATGTATAAAAATTTAGGGTTTTTATTTTCCTATAACTTGAAATTTTTTGTATCTTTTTCCGATTCATAGCAATATACGACAAAATTGATGCAACAAACACCATAGTTGATTATTGATTGAGTAATATGAATTTACATAAATTTTGGGGAAGAAGATGATAAAATCGTGTATTTGAAATTTTAGAATTTTGAACTCACATTTGATACCGTAAGAACATACAATTAATACTTAAAGAGTATACAAATGATACCTGAAGAGTATACAAGTGATATTTTTCATTGAATGAACAACTAATACATTAAAAGTAAATACGTAATACCTTATACTATAAGCATTAATACCTTAAAGGTGCATATGTAATATCTTATACTATAAATATTAATACCTTAAAGGTAAATATGTCATACCTTAAAGGTAAATATATAATACCTTCTACTATAAACATTAATATCTTAAAGGTAAATATGTAAAACCTTAAAGGTGTATATCTAATACCTTAAAGGTAAGCATGTAATACCTTAAAAGGTGCATATGCAATACCTTAAACTGTAAGCATTAATACCTTAAAAGGTAATATGTAATACCTAAAAGTATACAATTGATACCTTAAGAGTATATAACTGACATCTTAAGAACATACAATTGATACCTTAAGAGTTGTCTTATACTATGAGCACTAATACCTTAAAAGTAAATATGTAAATATGAAGAATAAGAACAAGAAAATAGAGAAGAAGAAGAAGGAGAATGTACAAAACAAATAAAAAGAATAACAAATCGATAAGAAAATAGATTAAGAAGAATGAGAGAAAAAAAAAAAGGAAAAAGAAGAAAACAACACTGTTTATGCACTAATACCTTAAGAGTAAATGTGTGATACCTTAAGAGTAAACAACTGATACCTTAAGAGCATACAACTAATAGCTTCACTGAAAATCTTAAGATTTCAAATATTTCATCATCTTCTTCCTTAAAATTTTTGCAAATCACGATTTCATCATATTTTTCATCAAATTTTCTACAAATTATGATTTCATATTGTTTGAAATAATTTATTTTCAATGTTTTAAAATTACTCATAAATAAGAAGGGGAAAAAATCTCATAAATGATTTTATGGCAATTTGAAGAAGAATAAGAACAAGAAGATAGATAAGAAGAATAAGAAGAAGAATATACTAAACAAATAAGAAGAATAACAAATCAATAAGAAAAAAGAGTAAGAAGAATAAGGAGAAAGAAGAAAAAAAAAAGAGGAAAAATAAGAAAACAACAATGTTTCTCCATAATATTTTAAGGGTAGATATGTGATACCTGAAAAGTAAATGTGTGATACATTCAATGTATATAATCAAGTTTGTGCATAATACTTTACGAATAGATATGTGATACCTGAAAAGTAAATGTGTGATGTATATAATCAGATTTGTGCATTGTGTGGTCACGCATGGGAACACGTGGACGCGCTTGGAAGCTGTCCACACGTTGGATCGGGTTGGGAGCAGGGACCTAAGATCCATGCCCTATGATATATAATTTTTTGGTTCATCTTTTGATGGAGACATTTTTATTATTAAATTATCGTTAAAAAGAAAAGGAAAAACATATCGAACGCGCAAGACGTCGTTAACTCTTCAATAGCCGTTAACACCCCCACGCGTTTTTTTTTTTTTTTCATTTCAATTTCTATTTGTTTATAATATTATTTTTTATTCTTAATTTTGGATATAGCGTGTGAAAATTCTCGCATGTAATCTCATTCTTCACAGCTCACATAAGAATCAATTACGTGTAAAATTATATACATATATACCCATTACCCACTGCCAATCAAATCTTATAGTCTTCATCCTCTCTTTTTTTCTATGGATCTCCTTGAGCTTTCTGGGTCAACTCCCATGGCGTCGCCTCCTGCCTCACCGTCTTATTGGTGCTACCAGTGCACCAGAACCGTTAATCTCGCGTCAGAAGACGCCGTCGTCTGTCCGTACTGTCAAGGCGGGTTCATACAGTTGGTGGACCCCACCGATTTCTCTCCGGAGCCTCCACGGCGATTCAGCCGCCGCCGCCGTAGCGGCTCCTCGTCCTTCAATCCTCTCATAGTCCTCCGGAACAATTCTGAGGCGGAGTCGCCTCCCAGCGCCGACGGCGGCCGGCGGAGTTACGAGCTGTATTACGACGACGGATCGGGTTTAGGTCTTCGTCCGCTGCCTTCTTCCATGTCGGAATCGTTACTCGGATCCGGATTTGAGATTATGCTTGACCGCCTCTCGCAGATCGGATTCAGCCTCTGGAGCCGGCCGGAGAATCCGCCGGCGAGCAAGCAGGCCGTTGCGTCGCTGCCGACAATTGAAGTCCTACCGAGCCACGTGGACTCCGATTTGCACTGCGCCGTGTGCACGGACGCTTTTACCCTCGGATCCGAAGCTCGCGAAATGCCCTGTAAGCACATATATCACTCCGATTGCATTTTTCCTTGGCTGAATCTCCACAACTCCTGCCCGGTTTGCCGGCACGAGCTGCCGAGCGACGAGGCGGATGGGGTTTCCGGCCAATCTGAGGCGGTGGGGCTGTCGATTTGGAGGTTACCAGGCGGCGGCTTCGCGGTGGGAAGATTCGTTGGGGGAGATGGAGAGATGCCGGCGGTGTACTCGGAATTGGATGGGAGCATGAGTCTAAACGGCGGCGTTTCAAGTGGAATTCAGTGGGGCCCGTGGGTGAGGCGGCGGAGGGGTGGTGCTGTGCGGAGGTTTTTTGGTCATATTGGTTCGATGTTTAGGAGGCGCCGGGTGGATGCCGGTCCGGTTCGGAGTGCCAGTGTTTCGGATACCGGTTCGGTTAACTCGGTTTTTAGTAGATACGTGTTGAGGAGGGATAGGAGCATAAATTCGGGTCCCATTCAGCAATAGAGAATGGGAGGCCAAAATGGTCAATTCACTGCTTTTTTAATTTTTTACATGGATTAAATTCAATTTTGTTGGCAAGTATTGTAAAGTCATGCACTTTTTCGACATTTGTACCTATAATATGACTAACCTTTTCTACTAGTTTCTTTCCACAAAATCAATAGGAATATTTTTGTAGAATTTTGTATAAATTTTTGCACGAATGTTAATTGTATCAGCTATAACAATTACTCATGAGAATTGAGAAATGTATAAAATCTATTCCTTTAGATCTATAAATCATATCTATCTTCTTGATATTTATATCAAAATTTTAAATTGATCGATAGGTAATATTTGTGTTACAGAAATAAACTTTAAAGTGTCAATTTTTTTTGTAAAATATAAATAGACCTTGAAACTTTAAATGGTAAAATTACGCGAAGTTTCGGTTTGAATTGGTCTTGTTATGGGCATAATGATGGTTGAATGGATTTAGAGAATGAAAAGTCATTAAATATCAGCGCTCTTTTTTAATGTTTAAATGAGGGTTCTTCTTATTTGACCTATCCCGGAAATTTAACATTAGGTCCCGACTATCCGCATCCCAAAAATTTCTAAACACACCATATTTAAAAAAAAAAAAAGATTTAAAAAATACAAAAAAATAGTAAAATTTCAATTTTATCCTTATGAATTAAATAAATAAACTGAAAATTGCTCCAAATTTCTTCTCCTGTCAGACTGCTTTCTTCTCCCTTTTTTTCTTTTTCTTTCATTCATCAAACCTTAAATTTATAAGGGGATAACGACCAACCGTGGTCGAACACAGAGGTGTGTTCGACCACCAGTTGAACACACCTCTTTGCGTTCGACAAACCAGGGTCGAACGAGTCCCAGATTTGTTGATATTTTTTCATTCTTTTTACACGATTATTATATATTTTGTTAACTCATAAAATAGTTTTTCATACATTATATATGTTGTTATAATAGGTTTGAGGATTGAAAGAAAAGAGAGAGAGAGAGAGAGAGAGAGAGAGAGAGAGAGAGAGAGAGAGAGAGAAGAGAAGCAGACGACGGGCATGGAAGAAAGAATAAAAAAAATTCATTTTTTTTAAGGGCATGGAAGAAAGAATAAAAAAATTTCATTTTTTTTAATTCATAAGGGTAAAATTGTAATTTTGTCATTTTTTGAATTTTTTAAATCAAAAATAAAAAAAATGGGGTGTGTTTAGTACTTGATGGGGTGCGGATAGCCGGACCCTTAACATTATTATACATTAGTGTATTGCTAAATATAGAGGCTTGACAATCTAATTCAAATATACATCTGTAAGACGGTTTTATAAAATACCAATTTCTCTTTTTTGTATAGTACTTCCATTTCCAATCCTTTATTTCAAATAAGTGTCCAAATTCATTAATTTGGTGTTAGATTTGATCTAACAGTGATGTAATCTCCAATCATTCTATACACGAAATTAATATTCAAAATATATGTTCTATTTTATTAAACATTTTTCATAAGAAAAGATATAATTCCATATTCTTCCAACTATTAAAAATTAAGGTACCTACTATGAATTTGTACTTTCACATGTGTTTTTGTATCAATGCTAGTTTGATTGTTGTGTCTATGATCACTATAGCTTGTGTAATTTTAATTTGTATCTTCTCTAGTTTGTGTTGACATGTAATATCCTATTGTATTTTTCTAATTAGTTTGTATTATGCGTTCATCTTTCTCAATCAAATTCTGTTTTTTTATTTATTTTTTATAATGAATAAATTGATTAAAATAGAGGATTTCATTTTTTTATCAGAGGTCAACCAAACCGAATCGAACTAAGTGAATAGGTTCGATTCTGTTTTCCTACAACGTCGATTCCATTTTATTTCAACTTTCGGAACTTATTATTTATAAATCGATTTGATTCAACTTACTAAAATATAGAAATTCAGTTTTCGATTTTTTCTAGTTAAAATTGGGTCAACCCCTGCTTGAGATCATATCCACATTTGGAAGTGGGAAATTAGGTAATATGTCAAAGTCGTGGACTGCAAAAAAGAAGCTTGAAGTCAATAATTGATCAGGGTCTACTTGAACTTGATGCTACATTTGTATGTATATATCTTGTTCAACAATTTATGTCCTGTTTTCAAGTTAATGGATCATCATCCACTATTGACGAAAATTAGGACATATATATAGATTCCATTTGTAATGCGTCTTCCAAGAAGTAGTTGCTTGATTAAATGAATCTTTAATTTCTTCTATATATCATCAACCTTGCTTAATTTGACGAAAAACTTAAAAGGGATTTGGTCAAAATCCACATATAAATAGAATATAAGAATACTATATATACTTGAACATTTTCATACCTGATCGTGATTACAACATTTCTCCTTGTCAAAAATGCCCATCCAATTAATCATTGTTTTATTAATGAATTTTTTTTCTTGATGTTAATTACATCCTTGTCCACTGCTGAATTTTCAAAGAATTAATGTTTTCCTATCCACGGTGGATAATATTTTAATATGTCCACTACTGATATATAAAAAATTACATTTTTTAAAGGGTTAATGCAAAAAACAACCCAAACTATCGACTTTTTTCAATTTGCAACCTAATCTTTTTTTTTTTCCAATTGCAACCTAGTCTTCTGTAATTTTTCCGATTGCAACCTCCGTCCACTTTTTGAGCATTTTTCCGGCGAAAATATCATCAGGTGACTAGCACATTTATCATTTTAAGAGTAAAATCGTCTTTTACATTATGTATCTCACAAAATAAAAAATAAAAATGATTTTTCCCTAAATAAAAAATTAGGGTCTTTTGCCGGAAAAATGCCCAAAAAGTGCACGGAGGTTGCAATCGGAAAAATTACAGAAGACTAGGTTGCAATCGGAAAAAAAAAAAGATTAGGGTGCAAATTGAAAAAAGTCGATAGTTTGGGTTGTTTTTTTGCATTTAACCCTTTTTTAAAATACTATGATTTGAAATTAATGATTATATTGAATTTTTGATAGATGGGTAGCACAGATCCACCTGCTATATTTTCATATAAAATTTTGTAATTTCTCACTTAACATATTTCTTGTGAACAGCTAACTAAACGCAGTACTGCATTTGTTCATCAAATATAGTACAACCTTGCAAAAAGTCAAACATGTACTGCAAAAACACACTCTATATAAACCCTAACCACAAAATTCTCAACATACATATGAACCATGACAGCTTCTTTCAAGTCAACTTTCTTGATCACTCTCATCATTCTTCTCCTCCAGTTCTCCGAGATCAAAAGCCATGGCGGCAGCGACACGGGCGATCACCACCAAAAAAAAGGGCTGATTCCGGTGAAAATCTGGTGTCTGGTAATCCTGTTCGTGAGTACATTCGCGGGAGGAGTTTCGCCGTATTTCTACAGATGGAATGAGAGCTTTCTGCTGCTGGGAACTCAGTTTGCAGGTGGGGTGTTCTTGGGAACAGCTCTCATGCATTTTCTGAGTGATTCCAATTCAACGTTTGGTAATCTTACAGACAAACAGTATCCTTTTGCATTCATGTTAGCATCCACAGGCTATCTTCTTACCATGTTGGGTGATGCTGTGATTGCCTACGTTATGAGGGACAAGCTCAGAGTCGATGTCGAAGGTGGCGGCGATAAGGCGGAGGAGGAGGTGGCGGTGAACCCGGTTTTTGTGAAGACGAGTTCGGTTGGTGATACTATACTTCTTATACTGGCTTTGTGCTTTCACTCCATTTTTGAGGGCATTGCTGTTGGAGTTGCAGGTAATGATCTTCTTACATGTGTTGAACATATATAGTGTGTTAATTTATGGTTTCATGTTGTGTTAGATATGTAGTGTTTGAATTGATACCAAAATGTGGATTCTCATGTTACATTGGGATTTTTTTCTTTTATGATTATATGAGTTTATATGATGTGATTACTCATGATTACAGTGAAAAATGCAAAACTGATCTCATAACTATAGTTTAATTTTATAGTGTTTTTCTCCTAAAATCCTTAATTTATTTGGAATTCCTATGATTAAATTAGATGAAGTGACAAACCCCAAATGATATTAATTGAAAACTGTACTTTTGCAACAATTTATTAGCTATTTGTCTTATGAAGTGTCATATCAAGTTTAATCCATCTTGGATCAACCACACCACCTAAAATATTTGTAATACACAAATTCTAACTAATTTTGAGATAAAAATGCGTAATTAAAATAAAATGGCCTAATTTTACCATAACAACATGTATAGTGTTTAAATTAATCATGATTAATGCAACTCATTAATTAATAGTTACATGTTCCAATATTTCTTTTGATTTGATCGCAGATACAAAAGGGAATGCATGGAGAAATCTATGGACAATCTCACTTCACAAGATATTTGCAGCCATAGCAATGGGCATAGCACTTCTAAAGATGATACCAAAGAGGCCATTTGTAGCCACAGTTGTATACTCTTTCTCATTTGCTATTTCCAGCCCAATTGGGGTGGGAATAGGCATTGCTCTTGATGCCACCAGCCAAGGCAAGACTGCTGACTGGATTTACGCCATCACAATGGGAATCGCCTGTGGGATCTTCGTCTACGTGGCAATCAATCATTTGATAGCAAAAGGGTTCAAACCACAGAAACAATGCTACTTCAATACACCACTCTTCAAGTTCTTTGCTGTCCTCTTTGGTGTGGGAATTATAGCTATTGTTATGATATGGGACTAAATATAATTACTTGTTTCTCCTCAACTCGATTTTCTTCTTTCACATTACTATCAAACCATTCAAATTTGTGATCAGTTTGTGTACACTTTCATCTTTGTAAATGTTACAATTCCCTTTAATTTTCTTGCATTGTTTTGTTTGAGTACTTTACAAATAGCTTAGAGAAGAAAAGTGGGATTTGAGCAAAATTGAAAGAAGAAAATCATTTTTGTAAATCATATGTACATAAGTCATGTACAAGATCCGTAGTTGGTGTAACTACAAACACATAATTATGATGATGCATAAATGAACTTCCAACCTTAAAAATACTAATTTTGATTTTGTATTCTACTTAATAAAAATTGAGATTTTTACTTTACGGTTAATCATGTTATGTTAGTGTTGTTTATAGTAAAACTATTGGCTCTCATTGGTTGTTCTTATCTTCTTCAAAAGAAAGGTGGATCACATGTCCATTTCCATGACCCTCACACCAATCCGACAGGAAAATGATTGCATCATGGTTTCTCGATTTGGAAAAAATAAAAACCATTAATTGTTGTTAGTGTCTTAATCAGGAAGATTAATAGTTGGATAATTATACTATCTAATTAGGGTTTCTTGATCATGATTTTCTCCAGCTAAAATGTACATATACCTCATCTAAAAGCCCTTCAAAATGGAGGATAAATAAAGAAAAAAATTAAAGATTAGGGTGAATGTCCAATCAAATGATGATCACTTAATCTACACTGGTTGGCAGTTAAAAAGTTTAAGGTTTGTGACACTTGGACCAACAGTTTGGTACAGTATCCCTCTACACTGTCAACATTTTCTTTGTGTATAATTTTCTTACATTTAGGAATTAATTCAAATCTCATTACCAACCTAGTACAATGAATTAAACCCTATTTAAGCCCACATAAGTCTCACTTCATTTGATCAAGAGATATCACAACACAAGAAGTACTAATTGCTCAACTCATCATGGGCTCATTCAATTCTCCAAAATCACCTTTATTTTTCATTTACATTCTCTGTATCCTTTTGTTTGCTGATTTTGCATTAACACAACAAACCGGCAAAACAAGGCGGTTTACGTTCAACGTAACTACTTCTATTCCCCGATTACTGTCTTATGATTATATATATCTCATAAATTCAAGAAACACATCACGTATTTATGCAGGTCCAGATGCATAACGTTACGAGACTGTGCAAGACTAAGAGCATTATCACTGTGAATGGCGAGTTCCCCGGGCCCCCCATTGTTGCAAGGGAGGGCGATCGTCTCATTGTTAAGGTCGTCAACAATGTATCAAGCAATGTCAGCATCCATTGGTACGTACTACTCGCCTTCTTTAATCCAAAAAATTGATCTTCCGATTTCACATTTGTTTTCTTGGCAGGCATGGAATAAGGCAAGTGCTGAGTGGATGGGCAGATGGGCCATCATATATAACCCAATGCCCAATTCAAAGTGGGCAGAGTTATGTGTACAATTTCACCATCATAGGACAGAGAGGAACTCTGTTCTGGCATGCCCATTTCTCATGGCTGAGAGCTACTCTTTATGGCCCCTTGATCATCCTCCCTTCCAAGAACACTTCCTACCCTTTTCCTAAGCCCCACAAGGAACCTCGTCCCATCATCTTCGGTCAGTTTTCTCGAACATTCTTGATTCTATTACACATCTCTTTCTATGCTAACATGCAAGAAGAACATGATAGGAGAGTGGTGGAATGCTGATACAGAAGCAGTGATCAGTCAGGCTCTCCAAACGGGTGGCGGGCCCAATGTCTCTGATGCTTACACCATCAACGGACACCCTGGTCCACTGTACAACTGCTCTGCTAATGGTGAGATGAGATTCTTGAAATGAAGACAAGCCGATAACTCCATTTGACTTGTGTATCCAAATCTGTGTGCAGATACCTTCAAGCTGAAGGTGAAGCCTGGGAAGACATATTTTCTTCGAATCATCAATGCTGCCCTCAATGATGACCTGTTTTTCAGCATCTCCAACCACACATTCACCGTTGTTGAAGCTGATGCAGTCTACGTGAAGCCATTCGAAACGGACACTCTCTTGCTGGCACCAGGGCAAATTACCAATGTTCTACTTAAGACAAAGGCTAATCCTACAAAGCCCACATTCGCCATGGCTGCTAGGCCTTACTCCACAGGCCAAGGCACATTTGACAACACCACAGTTGCAGGAATTCTTGAATACAAAACCCCATCTCAAAAGCCACTCAACATTTCAATCTCTTCCCTCCAAATGCCATCACTCCCACCCATCAATGGAACCTCTTTCGCTGCCAATTTCAGCAACATGTTTCGCAGTCTCGCCAACACACAATTCCCAGCCAACGTGCCACAAATCGTAGACAGAAAATTTTTCTTCACTGTAGGCCTTGGAAGCAACCCCTGTCCAAAAAATCAAACATGTCAAGGCCCTAATGGCACGAAATTCGCAGCATCAATCAACAACATTTCATTCACAAACCCCACAACTGGGCTTCTACAAAGCTACTTCTTCAGACAAAACGACGACGTTTACACCACCAATTTCCCCCAATTTCCATTGATGGCGTTCAACTACACAGGCACACCGCCAAACAACACCAACGTCGTGAACGGAACAAAAGTGGCGGTGCTCCGATTCAACACCACCGTGGAGGTGGTGCTGCAGGACACGAGCATTCTCGGCGCAGAGAGCCACCCTCTCCATCTCCATGGATACAATTTCTTCGTGGTGGGACAAGGGTTTGGAAACTTCGATCCCCAAAAAGACCCTCCCAATTTTAACCTAATCGATCCCGCCGAGAGGAACACTCTGGGCGTGCCATCTGGAGGATGGGCTGCGATCCGTTTCCGGGCTGATAATCCAGGTTAGATACTATCAATCCTGCATGTTTTATCTCGAATTCAAACATGGTATATGAGATGATCAGGAACTGAGAATATGTGTGTGCAGGTGTGTGGCTGATGCACTGTCATTTCGATGTGCATCTGAGCTGGGGATTGAGGATGGCGTGGATAGTGTTGGATGGGAAGCTGCCCAACCAGAAGCTGCCCCCTCCACCGTCCGATCTGCCCAAATGTTGATGATGCTCGTTTCTGCTTTCCACTTCCAGTTTTTCATGTAAATTATTTATGGGCTTTTCTTTTTCTTGGTTGTTTTGATTCTGTGAGAGATGAAGGAGAGCTTAGATTTGTACTGGATTTGTTCCAACGAATAAGAATAAACAAGTAGTGAGTGAGGTTTTGTGATTGCTGTTTTTGACACAAATCACAATTCCATATTTTTCTTCGATTCACTGAATTTTATTTCGGCATCTTCTAATCTCAACATATATCTCAAGTATTTAAGTTGATACTATCAATATAGATTCGATTAGTTTTTTTATTTTATTTTATTGGTAAAATATATTTTATTAAAAAAAAACTTAGGGTTCTTGAAAATGTATCACGAGCAGTCATCCAAGAATACTTATTAGATTGAAAGAGTCGAAAAACAGTTGAAAAATAAGTATTTGACTGTTTCGAAAACTTTTCCACACATATTGCATATTATGTCCTCCATAGAGTGAATAACCTTTCCACGAACAAGGTTAGATTTGGTTGGCAACTTGGCACCAAGCCATTGCCCTAATGCTACTAAAATATGTTAAGAGGTTTATTTTGGCAAAACAATTTGTTGAGGTTTCCTCTAAATAATAGTTTATTAGAAGTACACAAACTATCATCTATTTGTAATTTAATCACATCTTTTTAATTTTTGATTTCGTAGGAATTTACAAAAAATTGTATTTGATTGATCTGATGAATCTTTAATAATGTTTTAAAAAAAAAAATTGTTTGTTAGAATTGTCATATTAGACGTTGCTGACCAATGTCTTGTCTGATGATTCAATGTGGTAGCTCTTACAACCAAAAATATATATATATATATATATATATATATATAGAAAAATTATCAAATAAATTGAATTATAATTTTTTTAAACTTCCTGAATGGAACATGATAAAATTTTAACATGATTAAATTGTAAAAATGATGATAATTTGTATTTATTTTGTAATAAAAAAAAACAACAATTCCTTTCATGATTTCACACACCACAAACTTTTGGATCCATCAACTTGTTCAAAATGCAAATCCAAAACATTTATGAAGTATATAGTTTTTTTTTTTTATTTAATATAATTTTCATTATATTATATCCGCAATCATCATTAATACACAAATAGAAATATAAAACGTTATATAGAATATGAGTTGATTTTGTCTGGTGAGAAGGTCCTTCTTTTCCCCTTTTTCTTGGAGTTGATAGCAAAGTAATCATGAAAAGGGAATAGAGAAACAAAGAAGCAAATGAGCATATATGAACTCGATGGAAAAAGATTCATCGAAGTGGAGCACAATCTAAATGTCAGGGAACCATCATTAAAGCAGAATCAGTTGAGGACAATATCTCTCAGATCGTCTGCAATCTGTTTGTGAAAATGTCGGAAACAAAGCTTCAGGTTCTTACTCTCCTTCCCAGATTGTTGAAAGCTCCGCCATTGAAAGCGCTTTCACTCTTCACCTCCTCAACCCACCAGAACCTCCACCACACTCACGAATCTATATCAATAATCATCCACCATCTTCTTTCTTTCAACATGCTCTCGCATGCCGAGTCTCTCATTCTACAGTTACTCTCTGGTAAAATTACATCTCCGTTATTCACAATCACTTCTCTTCTCCCGTATTTGACAAACAACAATAAGCATTCTAGTTCTACTCTTGTTTATGAAACAATCATCAATGCTCATGTCAAAGCAGAGTTGCCAGGGGATCGGGCCCTTCTGTTGTTCGATGAAATGATTGATAGAGGGTTTGTGCCATCGGCGATTCTTTTGAATACTGTGCTAAAAGGTCTTATTAAAGGATGTGATTTTGAGAAAGCTTGGTCGGTTTTTGAGAAAAATAAGGGAAGAGTTGGATTGGACGCGTACACTTTTGGGATTCTGATTAAAGGTTGCTGTGAGAATGATAACTTAAAGAGAGGTTTTGAAGTTTTGGGTGAAATGTCTCGTATGGGATTGAGTCCAAATGTTGTTGTATACACTACATTGATTGATGGGTGCTGTAAGAAGGGCGAGGTTGAGAATGCGAAAAATTTGTTTTTGGAGATGGGAGATATCGGCTTGGTTGCCAATCAGTATACTTACACCGTTTTGATTAATGGGCTTTTCAAGAAAGGTTTGAAGAAAGATGGATTTGAGCTTTTTGAGAAGATGAAGAGTGAAGGGCCATTGCCTGACTTGCATACTTACAACTGTGTGCTGAAAGCATATTGTGATGATGGTGAAATGCACAAAGCATATCAATTATTTGCTGAAATGCGTCAGAGAGGGTTAATGTGCAATGTTGTGACTTACAACATTTTGATTGAAGGATTGTGTCAGCTGGGGAAAGTGGGAGAAGCCAAAAAATTGGTGGATGAGATGAAGGGGAGAGGTTTGAAGCCAAGTATAATTACTTATAACATGTTGATAGATGGGTACTCTCGTGTTGGGATGCTGAATAAAGCTTTTATCTTGTTTGATGAACTGAAGTCTAATGGTTTATCTCCAACTGTGATTACGTACAATGTCTTGATTGCAGGATGTTCTAGAAGTGATGATTCATCGCAGGTTTTGGACTTTGTTCGAGAGATGGAGGAGAGAGGCATTTCCCCATCTAAAGTGACCTATACTATATTAATTGACTTGTTTGCTCGTTGTAATGATATGGAGAGGGCACTTCAAGTCCTTTCCTACATGAAGAGGACCAATTCAGTAGCAGATGTTTGGACTTACAGTGTCTTGATAAAGGGGTGGTGTAATCAACGAAACATGAAAGAAGCATCAGAATTGTTCAAAACAATGGGTGAGATAGGAGTTGAACCCAATGATGTAGTATACAATACAATGATCTATGGATACTGCAGAGAAGGTAGCTCATATAAAGCCTTGAAGCTGCTCAGACAAATGTCTGAGAGGGGTATGATGCCTAATGCAGCTAGTTACAACATGACAATCGAAGTTCTAAGGGCAGATGGGAAAGTGGATGTGGCTCACAATCTTCTTGTTGGCATGTTAAAGTCCGGTTTAAAACCATACAATTCCATGTTGTTATGATGCACGAAGAAACAATTTCATTAATCGTTCCCCAAATTTTTGACTTTTGTAAAGTTCAACTGGAGAGGACTCATTTCTTGCACTTGGATTGGACTACATCAATTTTGGTAAGCTTACATTTGTTCCCTGGAACCACAGTTCATAATTGATATCAGCTAAAAGAAAAAAACAAAAATAAAGTGGATGCTAAATGGAGGAGTAGTTTCTATAAATATTTTGAACGGCATGAGTAGAGTCTGTAATCAATTCTGTAAGAAAATATGGTTGCAATGTTGATCTCTGTTTACCTTTCATAAGCTTAGTAGTGAAGGAAAGAGGTGTTGTGAAATTTGTGATACTATATTGTACTTAACTGTCAGAGATGTGAAGAAAAAAAAAGAGTATACAAAAAGATATATGATTTAGTTAAAATACAAGTCATCATACTTTATGAAAATTAGTCAAGATAAAATTGTCGTACTTGATGAAGTTATCTAGGTAGAATGTAAAACTTAAATTTGGGGAGACATGATAGCATGACAGTGAATTTTCAAAAACCTGATACTAGAAGCAGCCAAGCAGGTATAGTTTTTCGAAATTATGACATCATTATTGGTACTTGTGAAGATTCCCATTGTTTTCTGATAGCAGCAGTGTTGTACACAGAGCACTTGAATTCTATTGCTGAAAGGAATCTTTCTCTCAGCCAGCTAGATGCTTAGAGAAATATGTATGAAACACACACACCAAGCAAAAAGATCAAGAAAGAGATAAGGGTAGTGCACTGTAGCTAGATCTAGTGTAACAAATTAACGATCCATATAATGCAAACAATGTAGATAGCAAAAAGATAGAATTTTTAGATTGTATCTGCGATGAACTTTATAGTATCATACATCTCATAACACAGTACTCTTGCAAGCTAGCTACATTGAAGATCTGATGAACTTTTCGCTGTCTTCTCTTCTCTCGGATGGCAGGAAAATTTGTTCGGGTCAGATTTGAACCCGAGATCCATACGCATAGAGAACACATGATCAACATGAATGATTTCTTCTCAAGAATCTCCATTCTTTTTCCAACTGACAAGCATGGTAATGCACCGCTTGACGATGTAGAATTTTGCCTTCTGTTCCTTGGCCATGCTACTGCATTTGCGCGTGAATTCCGCGCACCTCTGAGACGAGCTTCTTGAGAGGGACGAGGACTTGCTGGAAGAGCTCTTCTGCGAAGTGCTCCTCGAGAGATTGAAGGGGTTCTTGTGTGATTTTGTGGAGGGCCGTTGTGAAACGCTTCTGGAAATAGAAGGCTTGGTAGATGAATGTGAGTGTGCGTAGGTGTGCTTATGATTATCTTCTTTGGATAATTTCCACTTCTCATCCATGTAATACTCCATGAAAAGCATGGAAGGTAGAAGAGAATATATAGAGAGAGAGGGGTGGTGGGAAATGCAAGTGGTGGGGGGTGTTGACGACTGTTGGTTTGCAGCATCACATGTGGATGCTCGAGTAAAATGGTCAGACCTTGCACCTTACTTTATAATTTGCAGCCAAATTCTATGCTGGATCTGGTTTATTATAGGTCCCAACAATTCAGATGTTGCCTACCTTTTTTTTTTTTTTATCTTGTTGTAATTGATGGTTTTTTTTTCTCTTGTAGCTACTCTCTATTAGTAATATTTCTCTCTCTCTTCATTCAGTCTCACTCACAGCATCTTGCTGACCTACAACACTTGGCACACGTCATTCTAGTTGAGGTCTTGCCCCCCAACAATGCTCCTTCCATGCCTAAATGCTTTTCCTTTTTATAATTTTTAGTGGTGTATTCATTTATACGGTCCTGGTCCTGATTCTCTGTTACATTTGTATGGACTAGATTTGTTTCTTTCGAATTTTGAATGAGTTCAGTCCAGTTCATGTTTGGACAAAAATTTACAATATCTTTACTCATATTCTAATTTTCCTATTTTTTTCTACAATTTCCAATAAAAATGGTCGTTTTTCTCATTTTTCTACAAATCCCAACAAACAATATTTTCTACAATTCCTAATGTGAAGATGACATTTTAACTATAATCATACCTTATAAAATCCAAAATCAAAACAAGATTTTCAAAATCTATACTAATTAAAATCCTCCTATATCTCAAATTTAAACTTGCAAAAGCCACCTTAAATTCAGAACAAACATAGCATTTGGATTTAACAAGTTAAAAAAATCTCAAATTCGGTTACAACAAGGATTATGAAATCTACCAAAATGTTACTCCATTTAAAAAAAATAACACTATAATTAATCATACATTTTAACCTAATAATACAAAATTACAATACACACCTAAAGTTATACTATATTAGAATCATTCAATCATTATCATTACATCAACTAACAATATAATATTATTTCTGCATATTTTTTTAGCATTGATTTGACATCTACAATACTAGTTCCACTCTATAAAATTCTCAAACAATCACATATTTTAACTATTCAACTTTATTTCAAAAACTCAGAATTTTAAAATCGGATTTCTCCAATCTCATATAAACCCAAACAATCATAGCCTTAATGTTTTTTTTTTTTTTAACAAATGTCACATGTTAATGTATGATATCGTTTAATATATATAGTATGTGGTACTTACTATGGAACACAAGATGAAAGACAAAGTGTAATTAATATATATAGTTTTACTAAATCTTAATTTTTTCGAATTTATTCTTACATGTCCTTTTAAACTTGTTTGGTTTCATTATTAGTTCCCATACTTTAATTATTGAAAGGACTTAGTAAATAAAATTTGAAAGTTCGGCGACTTAGTAAAAAAAACTGTAAAAGGACTGTAAAATAAAATGTGAAAGCTGAGGGACTAAAAGAAAATATAACAGAAATGAACAACCGCTTGGGGAAATAAGTGGACAAAGGGATTGGTAAGTGTGAAATCAAACACTGTAGAATTACTGTTGGTTAAAATCTTGCATTTTAACTAGAAATATGTTTTTTCAAAGAAAATTATAAAAAAGAAAGAAATGTAGTTTACTTCTTCCTATTTATGGATAGAAAAAATAATTAATGAGATAAATTTAAGGATGAAATCTTTAATGGAGATGCGACACATGCTGCGATGGAAGTGGTTTTTGACATTGTAAAGTAAAGTTGTCTAATTTCTTAAAGAAGAAAAAAAGAGGGCTGCACATGAGAGAAGAACTTGGGTTTTATATATTGTTGTAATATTATATATATCCCATATTGGAAATGTAAGATTTGATTTGATTTGAATTAGAGTGGAATTTTGTTGAAATTTGATTTCATTTGAGCAGAAAGTCGGTGCTTATTAATATATTCTACCATCACTCTCTTCTATTATCACATTATTCCTACTCACCCTTCTCTTTCATCTTTCCATTCTCTATTATATTCTTACCATCTCTATATACTCTCTACTCAGTGAGGGAGTCTCTTGTGAGATCATCTCACAATTTTTATTGTATTGCGTGAGATGAGTCAATCCACAACTTAATTACCCACAACCCGAACCCTACAATTCACATGTTTGTGGGTGATGGGACTCCGTCTCACGGTAACTATCCGTGAGACTGTCTCACATGAATTTTTGTGCTACTTAGTATACATAAAGTTAAAGAAAATGTGCATTTTGCCCCTCTTTTCTTTTTTACCCTTTTGTCTTGTGATTTTGTTTTCTCTTCTTCTAGTGTGTTTTATGTTCCTTGTTTGAATAGAATTTTAATGAGACTGTCTCGCGAATTTTATTATAAAAAACGAGTCACGCAACTCATAATCCACAAATTAAATATTAAATTGTGATGAGTTTTGTATTGAGTATAGTTGGATTTCATTTCACGAAATTATATTTATGACAAAGTTTCATATATGTCTTTTTGTTTTGTTTTATTGGCCTCTACCCCAGCTAATCTTGCTCCTAGTTAGTTAATAAATGGCAAAAGAGTACACAACAAGTGACAAAAGTTTTTTTTTTTTAAAAAGCCCCTAAAAATGTAGAAAATAAAGTATGAGGGGTCAAAGGTGAAACACAATTAAAATACAGGGTAAAATATGCACTATTATAGATTTACACATAAATACAGGGTAAATCCATCATAGATTTAATAGTGCTATAATTAAACATTTAGTTTTAGTTTTACTAACAGATAGTAACATATATTTTTTGTTAGAAAAAGTTATGCGACCAAGTTTACATTGTTCCCTATAATCTCCATATCCCTAATAAAATTCCAAACGTAGTCAAATATTCAAAAGATCTTAAGTTTATTATTATTTTTTTTTTTAATAATGTATGTACAGATAAAAAATAAGAGATGAGACTCATGAGAGTAACGTGCACATGGTAGTGTTCGGCATGAAAATTTTGTACCTAAAAAGCAAAATATAAAAGGATTTAATTTCAACCTCAATTACCCTAATTATATCCTAAGTTAGTGTGTAACGTGATTTAATTATATTTTGGCTCTAATTGCAATCCGATATTCTATTGCATTTATTTAGTGTTTCCTTTTATATTTCACTGTTTTAATATATATTTCACATATAAATTAATTATTCTATTCATATATTTAACATCATGTGGTAATTATTTTGAAATATGGAATAAATGTTGCAATAGTGGATTATCCATAAATTTGTAATGATTAGTTAATTGATACTTATGCTAACATTATATGACGTATGAAACATGCAACCTATGAATAATTAGGTAAGTTTAAAACATTTATTGATATAGTACAGTTCAAATTTATTTACAAAATTTTAGCATAAAAAAAAATACGAAATTAATTAAATTGACATAGTTTCTAAATTCTAATATGAATGGAGCTGGCTAGCTTGAGCAATCTTGTCATTTTACAAATACTCATCAATTAGAAATAATTGAATATAATCGTCTGGCTTCTGAGTAGAGTTGTAACATTAATTAATTAAGTTCAACCTTGTTTAAATTGAATTAAAATACAAAATTTTATAATTAAAAATACTATGAGTGTACTTTGCTTATTTATTGTGGGTGGACATCCATATTGAATGCAAATTAATTAATGCCCATAATATGCTAATTAAGTTGGTAGTTTGATTGGGAATCATTTGACTGTTTGAGGGAATTGAAAAATCAAATTATTGACCAGTCAATAATAATGGAGCTATAGTTTAAAAGTGAACAAAACTGGTGCTAGATAATGTTTTTGTACTATATAGTATTCATAAAAAAAATTCATGTGACTATTAATTGGTCACTCATTTTCAAACTTTATAACTTTGTTTGTTCACATCACCTCCAGGTTTTATAATTACTCTTCTATACTATGTTTTTCATATTTTACAGTATATAAATTAAATCCACCCTCCTTTTTACCTTTTCATCTAATTTAACTCCATTAAATTCCAACAAATTTAAAAAAATAAAAAAAAGGCAACAGATACAAACACTAGATAGTTCCCTTTTTTTTATAAAGGGTAATTAATATTTTTGCATCCACACAATATATGATTTGACATTTTTTTTTGCATAAACTTTGAATAGTTTTATTTTGTCGTTGTATTAATTTTGAAATTGATGTGTTTTACTATATCGAATAAATTCTAGTCGGAATACATTATGATTTATCCAATACAATAAAATATATCAAATTTAAGGTTTATACCATAAAATGAAACTATTCAGAATTTACACAAAATAGTGTCAAATTGCGTATAATTGAATGAATATATATATATATATATATATATATATATAAAAGCATATGTGTGTATATATAGTCAGTTAATTTTAGGCATAAAAGTTTATAAGAGTCGCAAAATAGAACTTTTCCACGCAATTGTGCTATTGACTTGAGATTGATAGTTATTAATTGAAATTGAATCACATTGTCGTTGAATCAAAGTATTCCCCCAATTTACAGTTCATGTTGTTTTGGAGATTAAATGTTAATGTGAATTAATTGTCATTCTAAGTGTTTACTCAACTTTATTTCATCAACTCACTTACATGTGATTGTTTTGGTCAAAATATAGGCATTTGATTGTCATTCTTAACGTATATATTACAATGCAGGTAAATCTTTAATTCTATTTTATTTTTCTTTTTTAGAGTTGATTCACTCATCGTGGTGCAATTGTACACCCCTAATTAAGAAACCAAAATCCATGACTGGACTTCAATGATGCTGTCATTTGAATATCCAAAAAAAAAAAAAAAAAGTGAATCTTGATCAACATTCTAGATATATATAGTAATCTGAAAAAATAAAATACAAAGTATTGTGTGGTTATCATATTCATTATATTAATATAGAGAAGGAATTTAGTGATAAATCCTTGAAGTAGGGAGAAAGTTGGTAATTAGCATGTGAATTGAGAATATAGGCATTTGGAGGCCCACATGCAAACCATGTGGCTTACACGCTCCCCCACTCCTAAATAATTATAATAATTAATAAGTATAATAACAATAATAATGTTTGTTATTATTATTATTATCATCATCATCTCATAGTACAATCCATCACAGCATATCATGTTTGAAATAATTTAATGATTCAAATAATATTATTTGGAATGTGGTACTACTCCTTGATTAAGGATCATGATCAATTTTCTCCTTTTGACTACGGTTTCATCACCTATATATGTATCTTTATTCCCACTATATTAGACACACACATTTATATATCTCAAAATAAAAATTGAAGTACAGAAACGATGGTGTGAATCAAAGTCATCCTTTTCAAACCTAAGTTATATATGTTATGTGTGAATCGTTGACTGATACATAATTCATCGAAATAATTATTAAGGTACTAAAATTTTATGTTTTTTTTTACTAAGATCTTCTAGGATTTTTTGAAACACTAAAATATTTAATCGATGAACCATATTGTAGACCATCCTCAGTAGAGATGGACGAGCCCTAATTGGTAGCAGAAACTTCACAACTCATTAAATTAAAGTAATGGAAAAATGTTAGAAATGATATTCAACAAGCTTAGTTAATTAAATTAAGATGAATATATTTTTTTTTTTATACCAAGTCTATAGGAGTTAAAATTTTCGATTGTTATGGTAATGAGCGGTTTCGAACATAGTATTGATAATACTATCCTCATAGCAAAATATCACATCAAATAACATTTTCAGTTTAAATTTTTTATATAAAAATGGACGAGATTTCCGTTTGGATTCCCTAAATTTATTTTTATACAAGCTAAATTTATCATTTTTGTAGACAATTCTCAAGAAATTAATATCACAACAAAGACAACTCATATATGAAAATTCAACAACAATCAAATATCATGAGATGAAAATTATTGAAAATTTTGGGATAAGTTATTAATAATTATAGATATATAATGTTTTTATTTTTTGGGTTAATTGCCAGAAAAATCACAATATTTGCTCGAATTCTCACTTTAACTAAACTTTTCACTATATATCAAAATAACATAACCTTATATATATAGTATGTTTTTTTAACTAAGATAGTGAAAAAAATAAATCATTATCTATTGATATACAACTTTTCACTCAAGTTTTTTAGTATTTTTTGTCTCTCTCTCTTCCCCTCCACTCCCCTCAAGCTTATTTTAAAAAATACAACTTTTCGAAAACTGATTTTAGTCGAAAAAATACTAAATATATAAAGTTATGTTATTTTGACCAATATTGAAAAGTTTGGTTAAAATGACAATTTGAGTAAATGTTGTGATTTTTTTGGCAATTAACCCCTTTTTTTTTTTTTTTTTTTCTGTGAGTTGAGGGAGTGGAAAAGATGAAATAAAAACGTCTAGAAAACTTGTGTGATTTAAGTTTAGATCTTAACAATCAAAATTTACACATATATACAGTGTTAAAAGAACAGACAATCAAAATCTACACATAAATATAGTATTAAAAAAACAGACAATCAAAATCTACACATATATATAGTGTTAAAAGAACAGGGAATCCCCATTTTATATAAACAAGGTTGGTTTTGAGGTTGGGAATATATCGGGTGGGGAATAAATATTCTTTTATATCCTATAATTTCTAACCAAGAATCACCGTTCCCATTCCATTTCCCGATTTGACTGGAGAATTTCCGTCCCGTTAACTTCGATAATCGATGGGATGATTTACCACAAGTAAATTGACATCTCTGGTATGAATAACAATATTTCATTTTATTCATCCAACCTAATTTTCATATTGCACGTGTATATTGACTATTATAATGTGAGTGTGGTTATTCTAGTTTGGAAAACGTTTAATCGTAATTAGTCTTACTAGTCGTAATCAATACAATATATATATTTATATATATATATATATATATAATGTAATACTTATGTCTATATATATACACATTTACATATAAGAAGTATCAAAATAGAAAGCTAGGTATTTTTTCATCCGATGACATGGCAAAAAGCAATTCAAATTACTTTCCAGAAGAAGAAAATTTGACGCTTTTAATTAGTTTTTCAAAATTTCTTTTTACCTTTCGAATAAAAAAATAACAAAAACCGAATAGTTTTTTTATGATCTTCAAATTTACGCTGATACCACATATATAAAAATGAAACTCAAGATATAACATGCTGAAAGCTTTGATTGGTTACTTGGAGGATTTTAAAGTTGGTTCGTGTATTTGAATTGAGAGTATTTAATTATAGTGAGTTTGACTCTATTACCCAAGGGCCACAACGTGATAAATTTGAAATGAAAAATATAAAATATGAATAGATGATCTATTAAAACTCAACAAAATTGTAAATATAAAAATAAATAAAATAGTTTTTTAATTGGAAATTAGATTATTTGCAAACAAATCTACTAAATTGATATATAAATCGAATTCATTATTCAGCTACTAAATTGTTGTGTTTTAGTTTTAATAACATCTTCTACAATTTTTAAAATACTAAAACAAACACAATCTTTTCTCCAGCCGAGGTCCGCTCCATCCACTACAATGTAGCTTTGATAAATTTGAAATAGACACAAAATATAAAAATGTAGTATTTGAATATGAATTAAAAAAAAAAAAATAGAAAACGTTTGAGAAACATCATTGTTAAGTTCTTATTTATTTATTTTTACTTTTATCTTTCTTCAACAAAACCTCATATTCAAAAAATACTAGGCTAGGCCCAAGAATGATATAAGAATAAATAAAATATATAGCCCAACAATTACATCTTACAAGTAACAGCCCAAGTTAGATGCAGCTTGGAGCCTTGGAGTTATGACAAGATATGTTGTTTTATCTCCAATACTTCATTTTATTTCTTTTCCTTAATCTTGATTTTCCATGATTTAAGTCACCCCCAACAACATCCAACCTATTTTCTAATTATATAGTACCCTAATTATACTTCATTATTTGAGTATAATGGGGATCGGAGACTCGAACCTAAATTTTTTTTCTACATGAAATGTGTAGATATCATTAAGCTAAGCCTTAATACTTATTCTAAGTTAAAATGTAATTCTATTTCCAAACACAACACCAAGACAAGGTACAATAATCATACAGACAAGTGCATAGGTGCTTGTCTTACATAGCAAGTGCAGTAACATATTAATTGATCTACACAACAAAATTAATCTAAATTCTAAATAACACATTCTTCTATAATCAGTTGGTCCACGACAATTATCAGTTAAAAAAGAAAATGAAAAAAAGTGCGTAACTGAAAAGTAGTTAGCCTTAAAATTTACAAAATTTAGACACAATCATTTACAACTAAGCCATATACATATAGACCAAAATGCCATTAAAAGGAAGAACACCAAGTAAAACTGTTCTCACTTTCTGGCAAATAACAACATATATCTAAACACAAGCTTCCGGCCTCGGCCGTACAGCGAACAACAGCTCCAGATCAGGCGGTTGAAAGTAACCGTTCTCCGGCGGCGGCGGCGGCTTGCCGGAGCAATGACGGAGGGGCTTCTTTCTAGGCGGCGGAGGCGGCTCTGACCTCGCCGGAATACCAAGTCTGGGAGTAGAACATTCTTCTTTCCCCACCACCATCACCGAGTCGTAACCACTGTGATCTATTTCCATCCAATTATAATACGATTTATATGTAACCTTTTGTAGTGCGTTTATTTCAGTGTAGAATAAAGCTCTTGACAAAGTGAATGATCAGTGATGGGTTTGCGTTTATGGATAAATATATGATGTAAATCGGGGGTGGGTTCTGGAAGGTGGTACAAATGTGTGGTGAATGATGGAGACAGGTGGGTTGCTCTGGGCCTCCACGTGTTGGCTCACAAGAGTTTCCATCCAAGTCTAATTGTGTAATGGCCGTTCGATTTGAGGGCTTTTTCTTATACTCTGTTTATGGACCCTACACCACGCCGTCGATGGTTAGTTCTCTAATTAAAAAATATTGTTTCTACTCAAATTTAAATTGTAATTAAAAGATTCTCATCCTGTTTGATTTTTTTTATAATTTTTAACTTAAAATAAAAATAAATAATATATACATGGAGATCATTATACAATTAAAGGCAAATTAAATAAAACAAAAAGTCATTACATTTTTCAATGATTTAATTTTTAATTTAAATTACTGAAAATCGTAAAAATATAATCCTATTGTATTTACTGTTACATTTTTCCAATTAAATTTGATGATCTGGGAATAATAGTTCGAAATTTATATTTAAAATTTCAATGTAAAAAAATGATATGAGAATTTTTTTTTTAAATGGAATACATTTAATGCCAACTTCTCAAAAATGAAAAGAGACTTTTCAATGATTATAGGCCCAGTCCAAGTATAATACAACCCAATTATAATTAGTTTTCTGTTTCGGCCCAACTATATTAAATAAGCCCAACTATTAAAACCACCGTCCCCCTCACCTTTTCGCTTCTTCCCTAATTTCATCAGCTTATGCTGTTGCTGACAGACAGAATCTTATTTCCATCTCTTTCCTTTCACATTCTTCCCTTTTCCCACTTTTACTATAACCGTCAATGATTCTCAGAAAATAATCAGGTGCTCACTCGTCTTGTTTAGTTTTGTCCTTATTTTTGATTCCTTGTTAATTCTTCTTTCCTGTTCTTGTTTAAATTTGAATTCCTCCATTGATTATCTTCAGAGATGCTTGCTGTACTTCTTCTAGTGTCTCGAGGGTCCAATTTGTAACCAGTATTGTTGTTTATAGGGGATAGAAAGTGAGATTGAAAAAATATCTTTTAATTATTCTTTTTGGTAGCTTTTTGGACAAACTCCAAATCATTTACAGGACAGCAAACAGAAAACGGCGTCCCTTGTAGTGGCTCGATGTATTCAGATTATCATTAATTATTTGTTTGGTTTTTTCCATGCTAAGAAAATTATGCTTGGATTGTCAAATATTGGTGTAGTTTTTCGCATTGAGGAGATCTTGATTTTCTTTGTGATTATTTCTGTGAGTTGGTATTCAAGTGGAAGTATTAGTTCTTTATTGATATATATCATGAAGCACTTTCTTGCATATGCTTGGTAATTGTAATTTTGAATCTACATTGCTTGTCATGTAGTAATTGTGTATTTTATTTTATTAAAGCTCACCATTTATTTTTGTACATTATATCATCTTTAATATACACTGGTGTGCAATCATAATGAACACAATATTAGAATATTGAAATATTAATAGATTAGGTCTGTTGTAAATTAAGTATTCAAAATTATAATCTTAAAGTGTATGTTCAATGGTTTTTATGAACAATGTTCTTGGAATAGTGCACCTAAAGCACTGCAGGATCTTTGTGCCTTGAGTATGCTTTACGCCTTTGACTACCTTGGTATTGATCAATCTCATATATGTGTTTTCAGGATTTGACTTGTCAAGCATTCAACTCTTTGAGCATGGATGCTACAAAAGAGGTGCTTGAGCAACTGTTAATTGCTCCAAACTCTTCCACATTAACTGAAGCTTTTGAGCATCTCATTGAAACTGCCAAAACATCTAATGGTCGGTTAGACCTTGCCTCCAAACACACTCTTATACGAGTTCTTGAACGTTACCAATCTGCACTTAAACTTTCTTCTCAAAACCTCTTCTTATCCATAAAGCTACTCAGGAACTTGTGCACTGGAGAAATAAAAAATCAGAACTTGGTCATTGAACAAAATGGTGTTGGGGTTATTTCAACTCTTATTAGTTCTATGGGGTTGACTTACAGTTCTGATAATAGGGTACTTCATATGGCGCTGCAAGTTCTTGGAAATGTTTCATTAGCCGGTGCACAACATCAGTCTGTTATATGGTGCCAATTCTTTCCTCATGGATTTGTGGACATTGCTAGAGTTCGAAGCAAGGAAACATGTGATATTTTGTCCATGGTTATCTACACATGTTTTGAAGGTAGCAATGAACAATTTGCAGACTTGCTTACAGATTCAGGTCTGGATATTGTATCAGAAATCATGCATAGTTCTACAGCAGGTAGTCACCTATCTTTAAGCCCCAGCCCAACCACCCCCCTCCCCCAAAAAAAAAAAAAAAGACCATGTAGCCTTTTTTCTTTTTAACCTAGGGGAGTTACTCACTGATAAAAAGGAAATATTTACCATGATAAATTTATTTTTTGATCTTTTGCAGCTGGTTTTAGGGATGATTGGGTAAGGTTACTCATCTAAAAAATATGCTTTGAAGCGACTTATTTTTCAGCAATTTTCTCCAGATTATCCATGGAGGTTGAAGCTGGGAACTCTGATAACAATGAATCTCGAATTCTTCATTTTGGAGTTGAGCAAGCATTTTTACTGAGTATCCTATCAGACATATTAAATGAGCAAATTAGAGATATTGTTGTTTCAAATGACTTTTCTTTGTGTATTTTTAGGATATTGAGAACTGCTGTTAGGATTGCTGATTTTAGCACCAGGAGGAAGTCATCACTTCCAACTGGTTCAGCTGATATCGATGTTATGGGCTACACACTCTCCATCTTAAGAGATATTAGTGCTTGCGATGATAGATTTGAAGTTAGGAACCAGGATGAGAAAGGGGATGCAGTGGATATGCTAGTGTCTGATAGGCTTATTAAATTTCTTATAACACTACTCCGTAACCTAGAGCCTCCACCAATCATTAGGAAAGCAATGGCCAACAGTGCGACTGAAGATGATAGTACTTCACAGCCTTCTAAGTACTACTACTGCCCTTACAAAGGTTTACGAAGAGATATTATTGCCATTATCGGAAGTTGTAGCTATCGTACGAAGCACGTTCAAGATGAAATAAGAGAGCAAGATGGACTTCTTCTCTTGTTACAACAGTGTGTAACTGATGAAGATAATCCATTCTTGAGGGAGTGGGGCATCTGGTTAATGAGAAATATCTTTGAAGGGAATCCTGAAAACCAGCGACGAGTCACTGATTTGGAGCTCCAGAAATCTGTGGACGTTCCTGAAATTTCCGAACTGGGTCTCTGAGTAGAAGTTGATCCCGAGACTCGGCGCCCAAAACTTGTTAATGTCTCACGAAGGTATTGACAAAGGCCCTTTTATTTTTATCTTACCATCCAAACTATTGTGTGTTTTACACTTTACCTCTCTTCTGTTGACAATTTACCATCCAAACATTTTATAGTAATTGTATTTTGTGACAACCAAAACTACATTTTCTACAGATAATGATGGTTTGTCTTCATCAATGTGATTGCTTTACTTATTATGCAGCTAAAAAGCTCGGGTGATCTCTCACTGGCTTCTCCAATTTCTTGAAATGTCCAACGGATGGCATGAATGAATCAAGAAGCTCATGTTGAAAGGTTTGGGCAGTGGTATGACTGAAGGTGGAAATAGACTGGCATCTCAGAGAACCAGGATGGGAACATGTGAACTTTCTCATGCTGTACCTTATGGATTTCATACTTGCTTCAGTTTGTTTCTAAGAAGCACTTGGGTTATATGAGGTATTAGCTACACTCTGCTGAGTTTCTTCATGTGTAGTTTAGGTTCAAATGGATTGGTCTGTGTTCTCATAATATTTGAGTTATTTCTCTTGGCCTCTTATTCCAATCCTAATGTCACATGATTTTTTTGTTAAATCCAGTATGAGTAAAATCATATTCTTTTCCTGGATTGGCAAATCTGTTTGTACAAATAGAAGACAGTGTGTAAACTGTGAACATGGCCTTTACTTTTAATATTAAAATTTAAGTGATTGGTTTTGCTTTTCTGATTCAATTTCTTTCAGTTTGCTCCATAGCAGCAGGGGACTGGATTCCTATGTTATGCAGTCACTTGGCAACCTTGAGATGAAGAATCAAATCGATTGAACCTTGTGGGCTTCATGCAAGCTTCACCATCTCTTTAGATTTCTATGCAAGTATTAGTGTTACAACTGCTTTCTATAAATAGTCATTTGAGATAATAAAATTTTCTTTTAGTAACTATAATTTAAATCCATGTTTTGCTGATGGATCTATCTCCAGTCTCCACCCGTAATACAGCGTAGTTTAGTGTTGTTAGACATCACATGAAACTATGTCGTGCAATACATGATGTTATATTATATGTTGTGTTTTACAAAGCATAGTTTTATGCCGTTGAATTATGGAAGTAATTACATTATTTTTTAATATAGTAATGATAATAATAATAATATATGAAGTGTGTCAAAGTTCAGTTTTGGGTTTTAACCGATAGTAACTTCTCGAAGACTCGAACGTGTGAATATTTAGTTGAACCAAGAAAACTAATTCCGTACACAACAAAGCTCCTTTTGTATGTTATACAAACATACAATATCAACGAAATCACAAAATTTCATCAGTTTGTTTCAGTTATAAATGAAGAAAATTAATGTAGACTTGCATGTTAAAGCAAGGAAATCAAATTAGAACCGTCATAGTAGCATAAAGAAAGGGAAACGCGATTAAAGAATATATTATTATTTATTTGTTATTATTATTATATTGATTAATAAGTGTAGGAAACTATGCTTAAAGAATTGCTACTTAATTCGTTCTTCAAAATTTCTATTTCTTTTTTGTTCTTCTACAATATTATATATATATATATATATATTTACAGAACTAATCTTATTTATGTTTTGGGCTTTTGTAGAAGAGCCCATCATTCTTCTAAAACCCAGTCCAATTGTATCCATTTTTTTGGTTTATTGAAGCATGTTTTGATCTTCTCATTGAAAAACCCTGCACCTCAATTTTCGGCCGCAGATCTGCATTTGTCGAAACGGTAAATTTTGCTTGAAATCTTATCGAATTTTTGCTTCAATTCTTTTCCAAGAAACAGGATTTGCGTAATTGCTTCTGTCTTCTATATGCATGGGATATATACAATTTACATTCATATTTATTGCGATTTGGGTTTTTTGTTTGATCCTCTAGGATTTCTGTTTATATTAGCTGGCACTCTAGAAAAAAGATTTCTCTGTTGTATTAGGGAAACTATGGGTTATGATTTCTGTCAAATCTAAGCTTTTTTTTTTTTTTTTTTATTATTATTTTTTTTTATGTATACAGGTATTTTACATTACTGAAAATATGAGGAATGGTTTTTTTTTTTTCGGCTTCTGAAGTTTGTACAAGACTTGGTTAAAAGTATCTTTGAATAAGTCGAACAACAAATTTTGAGCTACTGTGTGTTTGAAGGACATTATTTTTGTAACTGTTATTTGTATCTATTTGACTTTTGTATAACGTTTCACAGAGTTTTTAGTTTATTTTTGCTAAAATGGCATCCCTATCAATCTGATGATGAATTGGGACTTAGGTCTTGGTGTACATTCACTTCTTCCTTATGAGTTAGGATTACTTGTGCATTGTCTTATTGATTAATGGTATATGTGACAAGTTAGGAACTCCCTTTTTGCAGCCGATTTTGTTAATCATAAACTTTTTATTTGGTGTTTAGAATTTAGTTTGGGAGTAAATGGCGTCAAAGCTACATCAATTGCAATCGAAGGCTTGCCAAGCCACACAATTTGTGAGCAAGCATGGAAGTACCTACTATAAGCAGTTGATGGAGAATAATAAACAATACGTAAAAGAGCCACCAACTGTCGAAACATGTAATGAATTAGCCAAGCAGCTGTTCTACACTCGTCTCGCCAGGTTACTTTTTTCCTTCCTCTCTCTCTGTATCTTCTTTTATTACATTAGAGTTCCTATTCAGCCTTTTCTTAGCAGATTTATTTGAATATTGATAGGTATTTAAAGTAGTAGTCAATACATGTGCATAATTAGACAAATTTTTTGACGGTTCCTGTCTATTTCAAAAGTTTTGATTCAAAGAATTTATTTTACATAAGCATCTAATTAGATTGAATGATAATTGTTCTAGGTATTGAATCGGCTAAATCTATATTGCCTATCACATTTCTTGCCAGATTTGGATGACCGATGCTAATAATATCCAGCTTGAACCTTCTTAGGTAGATCATAAGGCGAATGTGATACTGATGACAACTGATGCATTGTAGCAGGTGCCATTGAATTGGAAATGCGAATTAATGCCCATTTTGCCTGATCTCTGTAGGTTTGATGGTCATATGATTGGACTATAAGTTATAACCACTGTGTATGTGGTAAATCTCTTGATGTCTCTAGTTATCATCATGTCAAAGTAATTAACTATGCCTTTTGTATTCATGGCACATAGCTTTGAACAATTATTACGGTTTACATGTTTTTATAGTTTACCTTAACAGTCAAATATCAATGAGCATTCTGAGACTCGGCTTATTAGATTGAATGGTACCAAGATGTTCTATTATTGTATAAGTAACTAAGTAAGGTCTATCCTTTTTTATTCATAAATTCTACTATACTTCTGTTTGCAGCATTCCAGGTCGCACCGAGTCGTTCTGGAAGGAATTTGATTACGTCAAGAACATGTGGAAGCATAGGCAGGAGCTCAAGGTTGAGGATGCTGGAATTGCTGCACTATTCGGGCTTGAATGCTTTGCTTGGTTTTGTGCTGGTGAGATTATTGGAAGGGGATTTACGTTCACTGGCTACTACCCGTGAGGACAATCAACCGTCTTACAATTGCAATTCATGTAATCATGTTCTGGTATGCAAGATTTTGTTTCCAGTGAAGTTTTCAAGTTGGAGAAAGTAGCAGTGATTGAATATAACACCTCAATAATCGGTATATCGATATTTGAATCATCATCCTCTCTTCTGAGGAGTGGTCTTGAATTTGATTGCATTTTCATTTCTCGCTTAGATGATACTGACCTTGTGATGAATTTATCTCTGAGAAAAGAATTGGCAGAGGCCTCTTGATTGATTATCCATGACAATGTCTCTTCACCTAATAATGTTCTTATACCCTTGGCTGTGAATCCAGATCTAATTTGATGCTTTGATTTATACTTTTTCATAGCTTATATATCTCACAGGCTATTTATAGTGTGTTTAAAATACCTATTTATAGAGCTTATATATCTCACAGGGTATCATATTTGGGGAAAGAAAGATTCAGCCCCTAAACATTGAATATGGAAGTAATTACATTTAAATTGTATATAATAATATTATTATTATATAAAAAGTGTATCAAAGTTCAGATTTCGGTTTTAACCAAAAAAAAATTAATGCTATATTCAAACCGAATTAAAATATACAACTACAATTGAACTCAAAATTGAATACTTGGAAAACCGAACAGATTTTGAATAGAATGCTCCGATTCCATTATCGGTTCTGAATCGATTTTTATTACAGGTCAATATTCAATTTTAATAGATCGATCAATGTTCAAGCAAATTAATTATTCATCCAAAATAAAATCTTCCAAGCGATGGTGTTCTAGTCTTTTTATATGTTACACCTAATGAATTACATGTGGTGCAATATCTACCATCTCTATATTCCTCAAGTGTAGTATGAATTTTCTATCGTACACTCCTCACTTTAAAAAAGAAATTTTATGTTAATATATTTTTTACATTCATTATAAATCACAACCCCCAACTGAAAAAAAACAAAAAAATGTACATTATCTCACTATTTCAGTCATCCCCTCAAATATTAATTATTCACTATTTAAATATGTAAACTAATCAAGTTTTACAAGTTCTTCCCATTCTGATAATTAAATTATGTTCAACTTTATAAATTCGTTATCTTTTTGTTCCAACCTAAATTTGATCTCTTAGTTTGGGTTATGAATAGCCACGTTGGTGCCTTGATGTCTATTTAATAGTCCCATATATATTTTAATGGAGCATTTGTTTATTCATGTGCATTAAAAGAAGAATAAAGTCACCCATACAGAAATTTCTCTAGAAGATTGAATAATGTTTTAGATCTCCAAAAAAATCAGACAATTATGCAGCAACAGGTTTTGCGAAATTTGATTTAGTTAATGAAGTCATGCATGACATTTTCATTGCTTTAATATTTCAATCATTTCCTTAATTACTATACACTACCTATACTGCATGTATATTTATTAATATTATTCATTAATTAATAAATACACCATAATGTATGTTCATAGAATAAAGATATTAGAGATATAGACACTTGCACAAAACTCAGTGGATCAAGTATATTTCATGATCCAATCCCAATATCTCATAGATATTCATTTAGCTAATTAAGAATTAAGAAAGAAATTCATGTTGTTTGGAAAAGAAAAAAAAATAGAGATTTATTGTTGGTGAAGGTACTACTCTTATCATTCAAGAAAATATACTTTTATCAAGCCAATTGACATGGACATACGATAACTTATAAATAATCTCATATATAATTCAGTGAAAGATAGTATTATTTTTCTTGACTTCATCTGATCGATCAATGTGGAGATCTCAACTGATAATTAATTGAAAATGAGACATAAATCATGCATTGATTTCTTGACAAATGTTAGTAACGTAACGAATAATTAATTAAGTACCAAATTTACATTAACTAGTCTAGTAGAAGGAAAGTATTAATTAAGAAGTTAAAAGTATATCTACACTTGTATGCACGATAATAACCCAAAATAAATATTTGCCATTTTGCATCACACAGCCTTCATATATTTGAATTAAGGTTCGTAGTATTAATTAATTAGCTGCAACTTCAACAAACCTAATTTCAAGTCATCATTGTGACCAAGATGGCAAGATATGGTTTTTTGTCAAACTACATTTTTCTACACTACTTTTTGCATAGTCTGCTGAATTCTCAATATATATATATATATATATATATATATATATATATATATATATATTAAATTAGCCAATTAGGTGTGACTAAAGGGTATGTAACGAAAATTTTGATTTTTGTTGGAAAAATAATTAAAAAATGAGTTTAGTTTGTAAAGTAAAAAATCAGTGAGTTTTGGAAGATAAAAATGTTTGGGTTGTAAAGGGCATAAATGATCATAATTCGGAGTTTTTTGTTTAACCCTTAGCAAATGATTTTCAAACTAATATTTGAAATTTAAATTCATGGCACTTGTTATGGAGGAGACTATCGTGAAGCACAACGAATTTTACCCTGAGTACCTAGAATGAAATCGGAGATTAAGAAACAAGTTTTCTAAATGAGCACTAATTGGAAATAGGTGATAAAATCATAACTTCATGATTTAGAATAAGATAAAAAGGGAAAAAAAAACATAAAAACATATATGAGACGGATCTAGTTATTGTGAGACGAATTTACTTACAAATAAAATATTTCATAAATTGATATATATGCGAAACGTGGGTTGTGGATTGACTCGTCTCTCATAAATAAATTCATAAGACGGTGTCACATAAGGTTCGATCGAAAATAAATAAATTATCTTTCTAACACATTTCTTAAGAAAATCTTCACAAAACATTTTCAGAAATCTTTTATTAGAAATGAACCCAAACAAACATTAGATCTTCTTGGATACGCTTTTATTGTCGTACCAATCAATGAGGATCGTGCCAATTTTTGCCTTGACAACTTTTTTTCAAATTTCAATTGTACCTAAAAACTGCAAACTGTGGACATATTAAATCAATGAGACTCATTAATTAGAAAAACAAAAATACTTTTAAGAGCAATAAATGTAATGCCCCATACATTACCTAAATAATACAAACATAGAAATTCAAGACCAAATAATTGAAAAACTTAACATGCAAAAGATTTTACGTACATTCATCCCTCTTAGCCCCAAAAGTCCCAAATTCAAAGTCAACCCTTCTTTATGCTGATAAAAACATAACGCCACGTCGCCACGTATGTGTGCCAATTTTGGTGCCACGTATGAGTTGACATTAAGGTTCCATTTATGGAAAATTGAAAATCTTGAGACATGCCAAAATTTTCCACCCAACGCCCAATTTTTTTTTTTTTTTCAATGATTTGGAAGTTGATATAACATCCGGTATTTGTTTTCTTTTTAATGAAGTAGAGCTCATATTCTTAATTTAAAAAAAATAAAAAAAATCAAATTCTCACCCACAATCCTTAACAAGGCTTAAGACCACCTCATTCTAATATATTGAAACCACTTTAACTATGTACATATCATCAATTTAGTATACACTAGCAGTACACACCTGCGATGCGCTGTTTATTATTTATTATATTAATATTTGTAATTTGTAATAATACAATGAAGTTGCATAAACTAATCGGTTATTCATAATATCTTTTATTATTTTAATTTAAAACATGTACCATATACAAATGATTTTTTATATTACTCATGTGTGTTGCTCGAATTGTCATATAATTTTAATAATTTTAATTGTTAATTTTATTTTTAAACATTTTTATTTTATTTGTTGATTTATATTTTGGTCAAATTAAAATTATTATATACAATAGTATTTCCTTCAATCATAATAATTAATACTTCCTTTTATATTTTTTATAATTTATATATTCCACTCTCATACTTGAATAATCATTTATAGTTTTCTTACGTCATTTCTTCATTTCTCTCTCATAAAATTATTTGTTCAATTTGTGTTTAGTGTACAAAGTCAATTTGGTGGGATCTTCTTAAATGAAGATATGAGATAATAAGATCTGAAAGAACTTTTTTTACCTTTGAATGTTTAGCAAATCTTTTTTTTTTTTTTTTTAGTTTTATATAAATTTGAGAAATCATTATATTTACGATTTTCTATTGTTGTTTTTTTTCTTTTGACAATAAGATCTGGAAGAAATTTTATACGTTTGAATGTTTAGCAAATTTTGTATTTTTCAATTTTTTTAGTTTTATATAGATTGGAGAAATATTTCTTGTTTTTTTTTTTCATTCTTTGTATGTCTTGTTTTTTTTTTCATTCTCTATGCATTTCTCTTTTGTTGAGAAATCATTATAATTTTCTCCATTTTTTAGTTTTACATAAATTTGAGAAATTAATGTATCTCTCTCTTCATCTCTTAACTTTATATAGATTATAGAATAGCTTCTAGAGTAAGATTGATCTTTTTTTAAATTCTTATTAAATTCAACTTATCAAGTAAGATTTACTTTTTTTTATTGACATGACATTTTTAGGTGGGAAAATGGCAATCTTGTAATTTTTGCCAACTTTCTTGTTTTAATATATAGTATAGATATATAATATAACTGATAAGATATACAAAATGTAAATAGAATCAAATGAACATCAGGTATTCTTTTGTGAGACTGTTTCGTATATTTAATTACATGAGACAGATCAATCAATAACTCATACTTTACAAATTAAATTTGAGTTGTGCATAATGATGTTTCATATCATGATAATTATTCGTGAGACTGTCTTATATAATGTTTTTCACGATAATTATTCGTGAGACCGTGTTATATAATGTTTTGTGTCAATTAATAATAGTCGGCTAACTTGATAAAGGGTAACATTTTGGGAATAATAATTAATGAAGAAAGGGAAAGTTGAGAGCAGCTTAAATTTCAATATTGCAAATTTCTGTTTAAGAGAATGTGTAATTAAACATATTTCTGTTAGCTTTTGTCAAGATTAAATTGATATGAAGTGGTAGTCTCACATAATTACATTTCTATTTGGCTGTTTCCAACAGAAAACCCAATCCGAAATTTTCATCAACAAACGATTATAACATAATAAAATAATGTGCAGGATGATTAAAATATTATTCTATAACGAAAAATCTAAACAGTCATAAGCGAACCCATCTAAATACAATGTATAACTAAGAAAGCAAATTACATAAGATAAAGATGATCAAAGCACTAAACAACTACATACACGTGTCTACTTACGAATCATGACTTAACATAACGACGGTTTCTTACCGTCTTACCTTTTTAGTTAACTAAATAATATTACTTTAATTCTGGAAAATATTGTATATCCAGAATAAAATTAAAGAACTAATTAATACTCTCTTTCATTCTAAACTAATATGGTTCTCGAGTTTTTATTATAGATTAAGAAATATAAAATTATTTTTAAACAATATTCATCTTTCTTCACACATTTCTAAACCAAGATAAATTTTTTTAGAATCTCAGGTGAATAAATATTAAAGAGATTTAATAGATGGGTTGAAAATTCAAAAGTGTTTTTGGGATTGGAATGGGGGTACACTAGGAAGAAAAAATATATATAATTGTAGCTAAAATGATAATTAGTTGAGGTTGAATGAAGTATTAATTATTATTGTAGGAAATAAATATATAAACTTCCTAAAAAAAGAAAGGAAGTTTGCAAACAATTTGTCCCTTTTTTCAAATTAAAAGTAAATTAAAGTTGAATATATATTACAATTCCAATTAAACGAAATGAAAAATCAAATTAAGTTGATTTTTTTGACCGGCATTGCCAGATAATTAGTTTTTGCCTAACTTAATAAATTCACAAAATAATAAGGGGGTAAATTTCTACAAGATTTAATTGGCAACTAGTGGAAGAATATAAATAAATAAATAAATAAAATTTGATATTGATGATTTATTTATTTATATATATAAGTATATATATAGTGTTGTTACCCAGTAGACATATCAACTTATCAGATATCTAACATACCTATTAATTTTATTTTTTTATATAATTAAGGAATGAAAATCACTACATTTTAACATTTTTCAAATATAATATGGAGCATAGGCTTAGGGTTGTAAGAATTCCAAAGATGCGGAATCGAAGGGATAAGCTAAGTGGACAAATGAGAAGAGTCCACGTGTGAAGAATCTGCGTATCTTTGAAATAATGACGTGCTGCAATTGAATTCAAACTCAGTTGTAATAACCTCGCATCATTAATTATTATCATCAATCAAACCTACTTCCAATATTTCATGCTGTGCTAGCTGTTGGGTACAACTGTGCGGTGGTCCGGCGGCGGCGGCGTCGGTGGACGGCCGGAGCCATGTGCATGCGATCACACATGGATTCTTCTCATCACCTAATTCCTTCAAAACTTTAGAAAATCACACATGCGATCACTATTTTATTTTCACTTTTTCTTCAAACATATACAGCATTAATTATCCTTCAACTTATAATTGACTTTAGGAATTAGAGAAATGGGATAATTTAAGAGTATATTTCTCAAAACTTTAGAAAATCCAGATTCTAAAAATACTGTGAGAATCCGAAAGTTGCACCTTGTTCATATATTAATCTCGTCTGATCTCGATTATGTTGTGATTGACTCAATAACTTGACCATGAAATTTATGATTGTTAGTGTTAATTTTTAACACTAATTACTTTTCCCTTTTTCTTTATTTTATCCAAATTAATTTATTTGATATGTGAGTTTATAGTTGAGATATTTTAAGGATTGGATGATTGAATATGTATCTAACAAGATTTACTTGTTGAAGGAGTCTAAAGGAGCTAACGTTCTTTTTCTAGATAATAGGAATTTTTGTTCTCCTTATATATTCTTGTGATTTGTAGAAACGTGGGATAAAGAGTAAGAGAAAACGTGGAGAAGCAAGAAGAAGAGAACGTGGAGAAGTGGAAGATTGAAGATGAGGGACATGACTTGAAAATTATGGATGGAACATGACTTGAAGATAATGGAGATAATGGAGAACATGGGTGATGTTTCATCAAGTAGAAGAGGCTGCAGAGGTCTATAAATACCTGAGGAGAATCTGCGGATTGGTAGAGCGAATAAGCATGCAAGATAAGCGATCAAAGTAAAAAGTGAGTGAAGAACAGTTTTTAGTTTACAAAGTAATCTGATGTTGACACATTTGTGACAACATTTTCAGAATAATTCTAGTTTCTAAATATCTCAGTTTTAGGATTGCTTTGTAAGCCATATAGAGTTTTTCACATTCATAAAGCGTGAGAGAAAAACCTTTTGAGTGTGTGTTTTTGCAAAGAGAGTCTTTCGAGATCTCTTTGGGCTACGAAAGACTCTCTTTTGGCTCTTGTAATTATCATAGAAGTAATAAAGTTTTGTCCTACTGGCGTTCCACAAATATTTTTATATACTTAGTGGATAATTTATCTGTTCTTTACTTCTTTACATTTAATTCCGCTGTTGTTTTGATTGATGTTTTGGTTGATGTTGTGACATTTGACACAACATTAATTATTATGTTTAGTCTTGCAGGATATTCTCCCCACCAAAACTATCAATGATCATTCGGTTTTCTGGCCAAACCTTTGAATCTTATAATTTCATTAATCTAAAGTTATAAATGGGCTGAGAAAATATTCCGATTTTTGTTTTCCCATGGATTTCTTGATTTGCCGCGGTTGGAGGGTCCATTATACATATGCAGATTTTGTTTTTTTCAAACTATGTCAAATCAATTTATGTTTGGGTTTTACAAATGTTCTTAAATTAATATTGATACATGTTCATTTTAATTTAACTCGTGATCTTTCTATATATAATCGATGTAGGAAACTTTGCATTAATAACGTGCTGAGGTTTTCATAATGCAATAATATAATCATGACCGATATTGCAGCTAGCTACTACTCAAATTCAAGAAAAACTTCATATACAAGAATATAGATGAATTTGTTGCTGAATATGTATTTACATTTATCAACAAATTAAAATAAAACCAATACTAATGTGATAATTAACTACTTTATTCGGTTTTCTTTCTATTTCTACTGTCATATATCTTTTGCTACATAATTTGTAGTAATATCTAAGGTTGTGTCTGGATGGAGGGATTTAAGGAGGATTTGAAATCAATAAATAGTAAATTCATATTTGTGGTGTTTGAATGGATATGAATTCAAAATTCAACATTTTCATTTTAAACTAATTTTTGAACAATATGACTGGATTTAAAATTCACTCTAACTTGAATGTATGTGATCAATCCAAACACAAGCTAAGTGAATTCATATGAAAACGTATTCATGTTATAATTGTCTTGTAAGCTTAATTTTCATGATCTGTTTGAATCTCCTATATTAAATTTTATATCTCTTATATTGATTAAATCAAAGATCATATTTGCATTAACAATAATTTCCATACGTATAATATGTGTACCAATGCAAGTTACACAACAAAGTATTTATGAGTTGAATTATTATTTCGAACTAATCTGGGATGTTATGAACATTGAAAAGTGAAAAGAGGAAATTTTTATCCAGAACTTTGGAAATCAAATAAAAAAAAAGGTTTAAGCCAGAATGACGCATCATAACTCTAGGAAATTAAGAATGAAAATCAAGAAACAATAGTATCAAAATTTATAACGACTTGCTCATACATTTCTTTATTAGTCCTCATTGAAATTAATATTGTTATTCAATAGTCAGAGCAAAATATCCACGATGCCTAGCTAGTCAACTTTTAGATATTTAGATTGAGAGTATATACTCTAAAAAATCATTAATTACATATATTCTTTAATATTTTAATACTCACAAATAATACAGGTGGTGCATAAGAATTGGAGATTCCCATTTGATATCATATCATCAAGACTTGACTATGGTGCAGATAATCTCCAACACAACACCCCACCCTACCCCCCAAACCAGCATTATAAATACAAAGGCCAAGAAAAGAATCACATAAGGTTAATCTCCACCGCTACCAATAACTAAGCTTCTTCTGCCACCTCCACCATGCACTCACCACTTCTACTTTCACTACTGCCACTCTTGCTCGGAGCACTCCTCTTCCTGTGGCGGCGCCGCCGTGCGACGAGGAAGCACGAGCGGCTGCCTCCGGGGTCGATGGGGTGGCCGTACATCGGAGAAACCCTGAAAATGTACAGCCAGGACCCGGCCACGTTCTTCTCGGTTCGCCGGAAAAGGTACGGAAAGGTGTTCAAGAGCCACATATTGGGGTGCCCATGTGTGATGATTTCGAGCCCAGAAGCAGCAAGAATAGTTCTGGCAACCAAAGCCCATCTGTTCAAGCCCACATATCCATCGAGCAAGGAGAGAATGATTGGCCCACAAGCACTCTTCTTCCACCAAGGCCAATACCACTCTCTCCTCAAGAAGCTCGTTCTCACCTCCTTCTCTCCATCCGCCATTAGAGCCTCTGTCTCCGCCATTGAAGGAATTGTGCTCAACCTTCTTCCCACTTGGGAAAACACTACCACTTTGTACACTTTGCAAGAAATGAAAAAGGTAATTAGTTAATGCTCCCCTCCTCCCAAAATATATTAAGGAAGATGATATAATCACTGTATTTTTATTTAAATATAGTTATTGTTGTAGTTTTTTGATAGATTATTTGTAAATTGTAACTTATTTTAGGATAATAATTTTTTGCTAAAACAACATTTATTTTGGGAGTAAGTCTCTTGAAAGACTGTCTCACAAAATTTTAATAAATTGTGTGAGATGGATCAACCCACAGCCTAATTACCCACCACCCAAATCTTACAATTCACATATTATTTGTGGGTGATGGGGCTCCGTCTCATGGAAACCATCGATGAGACCGTCTCACATGAGTTTTTGTATTATTTTGGAGTTGTTAGAATAAATGTTGTTAGTTAATTCTTCTCTTTTAAATGAAAATGTCATTATTTAATTAACAGGTTTTTTTTTTTTTTTTTTTTAAGTATGCTTTTGAGGTAGCTATGATTTCAGCATTTGGAGAAAACCTGGAAGCAGAAACAGAAGGGATTAAAAGCTTGTACCAAACATTGGAGAAAGGGTACAATTCAATGCCTTTGGATTTTCCAGGGACTCTATTTCACAAATCAATGAAGGTAATAAATAAATTGTAACTGACAATTTAATTAGCTAGTTATGAAATATTAATTGAAATATAGTAACTACTTATTTAATACCCTACGTCACAACATTTCACGTGTACAATGTACTCCTTGTACATGTTCTAGCTCTATATTCCTCCACGTCTATATGTTTTTTTCTGCAACACCTTTTATACGTTATATTTGAAATTACAAAACAGGCAAGGAAGTCATTGAATGAGAGATTGATGAAGATAATAGAGAAGAGAAGAGGACAAGATGAATTGGGAGGAGGGTTGCTGGGAAATCTATTGGGAGCTCAAAAAGGAAAGCAGAAAGAATTATTAAGTGATTCACAAATAGCAGATAACATAATTGGGGTGATATTTGCAGCTCATGATACAACTGCCACTGTCCTAACATGGCTGCTCAAGTACTTGCACGATAATCAACATGTCTTGGAAGCTGTTGCGGTAATTATTATCTAACATTAATTTCTTTTTATTTTTTATTTTGGTATTTAATGTTATATATATTTCAGAGAGAGCAAGAGGGGATTCGAGGGAAACTAGTACAAGACAAACGAGGGCTTACGTGGGATGACACGAGACATATGCCACTCACTACCAGGGTACGTCTTCATTATTACTATTTTATTTATTTATTCTATAAATATTGATGATACGTACATGTCTCGAAATAGACTCATGTTATACCCTTGTGAAAATGGCTCTTTTTCTTTATACCTAGTATACACAACAACATATATACATTTTCTATCTATCTCAATAAAGAAATAATTTTTTCTACCTTTTTTTAGAAAATAAAAATAAAAATTCTTAATTGAAGTGCAGGTGGGACACTATTCTGTTACGTGTAACACGATATTTATTTTTTGGGGTGGGGGGCCATTTTGGTGAAAATTTATTAGAAATTGTGGGTAAAATTAGAGGTGCTACAAATTAAATTTTTTTTGGATAGAATGGGCCTACCTAGCCCAATCTCTAAAAGCATATTGGTGGCGAGGTTTATTGATGAATCTATCTTGATATGTGCTATACATACCAGAAATACTCTATAACCATCATATTTATGTGTTAATATGTCAACATCTCATTCATAAATTTTAGAATTAATAATATATATATATATATATATGTAATTTTGTAATTAAATAAAAAAGTTATGATATTATGATGTGCAGGTAATACAAGAAACATTGAGAAGTGCAAGCATTCTTTCATTTACATTTAGAGAAGCAGTGGAAGATGTGGAATTCCAAGGTTATGTGATCCCCAAAGGTTGGAAGGTTCTTCCCCTCTTTAGAACCATTCATCACTCCTCAGATTTCTTCCCCCACCCAGATCAATTTGACCCTTCAAGATTTGAGGTATATTATTATTATTATTAGTTAAAACAATTGATGATATATAATAATGTTGAGAAATTACTTGAATTGATCTTGTCACAATTATGAGCAAAGATTGTGGGACTGGGACAGTTCATCTATCCTAGCTCTTTGTCCAACAAATATAAGGTTGTCAATGTTTCAATTATCTCTTAGTGCTATACATGTATTTGAAAATTCAAATCTTCCCCCATCTTTGGGGCCTTTGCCTTTCTCATCATCAAAATCTTCATGCTATCACACCACGTGACCTATTCTTGTACTCTACTAAGTTTAAATTAATATTTATATCTTTAAATATCCATATATATACAAATTAATATTTTAATATATAATGCAGGTTCCTCCTAAACCTAACACATATATGCCCTTTGGCAATGGGGTGCATTCTTGCCCTGGAAGTGAACTTGCTAAGCTTGAGATGCTCATCCTTCTTCACCACCTTACTACAACTTATAGGTACTCCACCTTTTAATTTACATTTAATAATAATAATAATAATAATAATAATAATAATAATAATAATAATAATAATGTACATGTTATCTTAATTTTGCTACCTTATGTGTATCACTGATGTGTCAAAAATTCAATACAATCATTAATTTCAAATCATAATATTTAAATCATTTTTGGACTTTATATATGTGTTATAATGATGTTATTAAATTAGCATAGGCGAAGATTTAGTTTGTATATACCACGTGCATGCATAGTAGCAATGGCGGATACAAGCCCCCAAAATTTTTGGCAAAAAATACCTATTATATTATATATCATATATTTTCTTATATCCCAAAATATTAGGAATGTAGAAGGATATGTATTAGTGATTTAGGGGTGGGAACCACCTGATCCACCAGTAAAATTATATTTTATATTTTATTTTTGAAATCATTTCTAAGTAAAATTATTGACAAATATATGTGTGTGTTTAAAATTATATTTATATGTACCTATAAAATATTGAATCTTTTTTTCTTTTTTAGAAGTGACACTTAAAAATCTATTCACATGTTCTGATACTCGCCCCCAATGTATGATCCTGGATCCGCCATTACATAGTAGTGAATCTAGCAATAGGGGAATCAAATCTTAATAAGAGTGTAGGTTTTGGACCATTTATTCTAGTTTCGTTGGGATTGGGGGAAGTCGAAGGTGGTCCTAAAAGCAGCATAATTGATCACTGGACATATTGGTTTTTCATATTTATCAACTATTTTTGAAAGAAATTAAAGTAGAGGAAAATAAATAAATTTAATAATGATGAGTGAGAAGTCAAATAGAAACAGCTAATTACACAGGTGTCATGCATGCACCCAGCTCCTATTTTAGTCTACGTTAATTTCATTCTGAGGCCACCATGGAATCTGGCTGAACCCACCCTTTGTTTTACCATATAAATCATACTAGTATTTTAATAATATAAAATAACACACAATTATTGCTTGATCTTTTTTGTGGAAATCTACTCATTGGTCCTAATTCTTACGAAAATGATCTTTTTTTTATTTTCTAATGTTAATTATGCAATTTAGCCAGAAGATAATTTCACTAGATTCCTAAATCACTTAATTTATTGACCCTGCTGCTCCACGTCGTTTATAATGATCTTATCCTATCAATTTTTTTTTTTTAAGTTGTAACTCATTGGAATTTTATATTTTTATATTTCATGCTATTTTTACAAGACCACAGTAAAGAGTTTTATATCATTCTAGAAAGGACTATGGATACATATATATTGCGTGTAAATTAAAATTTGCATCATCATGTACATTGTAATTATAAATAAAATATGAGATAAATGCATTAGAAGATTCCAATTCAGAATTTTTTGTGGACTTGAGTAGAAAAAAATATAATTTTTATTGATTTTTTTTTTTTTTTTTTTGAGATAAAACTGATTGATTTATATGAGGCAAATATCTCATGAAATGAATTTTGTCATTATTTATTCCTTAATTAGTTGAATTAAGTAATTAATTAGGTGGATTATTTGGGTCAGGTGGAAAGTGATTGGGGAGGACGATGCAATTCAATATGGCCCATTTCCTGTACCAAAAGGAGGACTTCCTATTCAGGTTAATCGATGCAGAAATACCTAGCTAGCTACCTCAATATTGAAAATACTAAATAAATAAATAAATAGAGAACTATGAAAAAAACTTGGGACAGAATGTCCCCTGTTTTTCTTTTCTTTTATTTTCTTTTTTTGTAGAGCAAGAAAAGTTCCATGTTCTATTCCTAGTTTTCTTTTCTTCATTGTAATTCATTGTACTTGTATATAAGTAAACCCCTTTTGTTTGCCCCTTTTTTTTCAGAAGAAAAAATGCATTTAATTTGTCTTAAAAAGTCTTTGAGATATAGTTACAATTTCATTGATTTTATAGATGCTAGTATATATGCACCTATGTAGCTCATATATTCCATTACCTACATGACATGGATGATGGAACACACACAAATATTTCAGTTTTCTTGGTTGAGTGGTGTTGTGTATTTTCATATAATTGCTTTAGTATAATAAATTTTAAATTCTAAAAAATGAGATGATATTTATTTAAATATTATAATAATAATTCAAGAATATAATGATTGCAATATACATTATATCCTATTTTAATTTTTGGAAAGAAAAAAAGTTAAATTATTTGGAGAACGAAAAAACAGTATATTTTAAGTATGATCAAGATCCCAGAAAAAGAAATATTCTCTCGAAGGCTTACCAAACATTAAAAAAGAATCATTCGTTGGTTAAAACAAATATTTTTATTTTTTTGTATTTTATTATATCAATTATATAGGGTCCAACCCTAGCTCATGTTGTCTGGTAATGAACTATAATTTCAAGTGATGGCTGTACGGACAGACAAAAGGAAAATTATTATGACAACTACTACTACAACGTGTACAAATCTGCATATTTTCAATGAGAAAAAATATAATAAAAGGAATATGAATAAGAATGAAAAAATATAAATTAAAAGAAAAATATCAGAAAGACATTTCTTTACCTCCATTAGTTAATACTAACAGTGCACCCGTGCGATGCACGGGATTAAATATAAGAATTATTAATTTTATTATTATTATTATTATATTTATATTATTTTAATTTATATTTATAGTCAGTAGTCCAATTCAAATTACGAAAAATAAAACAAAATAAACGGATTATCAAAGCAATGTAATTGATCAGGTACATAATACGATAAATTGAGTGTAATGTTGACATCGTCGTTTACAAATTTTGAAATATTTCTTTATAAACTACATTTGTCACCTTATTGTTTTGTTCACTCTCTTTATCGCATATCAAAATCTTGAGTCTTTTACGGTTAGTGACTCTGGAGATTGCGACGTACAACTGTCCATGACTGAACACCGATTTTTAAAGATACAGACCAACATGATTTAGAGATTGACCCCGACTCTTGTTAATGGACATTGCATATGATACGATGATTGGGAACTGTCTTCTTTGAAACTTGAACGGCAATCTCGGATCAAAGGGAGTAAGTGTCATCCTTAGTATTAAAACTGTTTTCCTGCATTTTCTCCGGACATGATTTTTGTTTGCAAGACATGATCTCCAAATTTTGTGATAATCATCCTTGTACCATTACACAATCCAAGTGAATGATCAATATTTCTCAACAACATAATTGGGTTCCTACCTTCAGGTTAAGCTGATGGTTGGGAACACCTGAACATCGTATTGTGTTGAGAAATTCTAGTGTATGGATGTCTTGCAATAGATCCACTCTCATATCCGACTTTGAAGGACTATCTGAACTCAAATACAACTTCCTATGCTGGGTGTTCATTTCTGTCATGTATTCATTTATTGAATCCACAACATTAAGAGTGGGTGCTAGAATTGCCCGACCCTGCAGATAAGACGTATCATCCACAATCTTTCCGAAATCCGGGTAAGTACTTTAAACTATCGTACCGATATGATCTCCGGAACTCTTTAGCAGAATATCATCTGGAATCTCAATATAAACGACACAATCATTAAGATCTCCGGCTGTTCCGTCTCCGATGCTGGCTATCCACTCTGAAAACTTCCTCAACTCATTCGACTCTACATCCGAACCGAGATTTTGTAGTCTCATATTTTTTGTTAGCCTCAACACCTTGCATTGTGACCGCATATAAGAAGAATTTATTGTTGCGTTGACTATATCCTATCTACTACATTTTGGTACAACCGGTAGAATCTGTCTGAAATCTCCTCCCATAATAAATGTTTTACCTCCGAAGGTGTCATTATATCCCTAAGAGTTCTATTCAGAGTCTCGAAACAATGTTTATGCATCATCGGTGCTTCATCCCAGATTATCAGTTTGCATCTGACCATCAACTCGGCAAGATCACTTTGTTGCTTGATATTACATGCAGAGTCCTCGTGAAGATTTATTGGAATTTTGAATCTAGAATGTCCAGTTCTTCCTCCGGGCAGGAGCAACGAAGCAATACCACTTGAAGCAATATTCAAAACAATCTCTCATTTCGATCTGAAAGCTGCAAACAGTGTCTTCCAAATGTAGATTTTTCCAGTTCCCCTATAACCATACACAAAGAATACCCCTCCTCGATCACACTCACCACATTCATTATTGTGGTGTACACATTTAGCTGATCAACATTGAGATTTCGAACCAATTCTTTATGTTCATCTAGATGTACAGCTCTATCATATTGTAATTTATCAAAAATTAACTTATTTTGGTAATTACTGCATCCTTGAGGATCTGGTTGTGGCATTGATGCAAAATCATTTAACCTCCTGCCCTGATTTCGCAACAATTTATCAATCTCCAATAAAGTCAGATTCTTTATCTCAGTTTCCTCTAAATTCAAATCTGTAAACAAACAACAAAAATAGTAGGATGAAATTAAATAATTATATGGTTTTTGAAATATAAGTAATCTATATATATAACTGAATAATATAGTTATTACCAATATTTTTTCAGATTAGTTATCTTTCAATATTTTTTCAGATTTTTTATTACCTTGATTTCTCATTAAATTTCTCTATCTGTATACGATGTCTTCTGATAAATAGGTCCAACATTTCTCTCAAACGTCCTCGGGCCTACTCAAGCAATCTTTTGAAAGAAGGGCTAGGAACAATCCTCGTAGCGAATGGACGGATCCCCAATAACTTGCCTCAACAATACCGTCAATGTACTTTTTATCATCCTCCAACAATCCTAAGACGTAGCAAGCATCACGATACGTATCATACTGCACACCATTGATCTTTTTTATATCGTCGTAACATTCACAACCACGAACCACATTGAGCAAACATCTAACGTAGTAAGAATCGTCTGATCCTGAAGGTACCTAGTACATTCTTGCTAAGGAGAAACCTCTCTGTCTTGGAACCCATTCTCTCTCTTCCTCTTGGAATCCATTCTCTTGAATCAGTCTTCCAAATGAATTTCTGAGGAAATTCAACATAGGTAAGAGGTTTTGCAAGGAGTGGATACTTCTTGTTTGTCTTGAACCAACCCAAAAACATATTTTGGTGAACCGATGGTCGATCAATCACCGACTGTAATGAATCAGAGTCTTCAAAAATCACAGGCTGCTTGTTCGGAAGGTGAAATGATAATCGCTCGACAGGAGGATCCTTGTACTGAACTCGTACCCAAATATTCTCCAGGTTGTCTCACATGGAGAGATATACCTACAGTCGTAGTATAACTGGATCTCATCGACATTCCTGACCACATCATCTCAGTGAGATGTTTCATAGAGAGTTGTCGTGACACGATCGTGTCCTTTGTTCATATATTTGAATAGATATTTGATGGACCGAGATTGGTTGCACCACTCAACATTCATAAATGCACCGTATTTTAATAAAAGATACCGATTATGTGGAACAACAAATCAATTATCCAGTGGAACTCCACTCTTCATAATTGTTCTTCCCAAATCCTGACGTCTGTATATTGGATAGCCTTCATTATCAACGTCCATGCATCATGTAATCACGTACTATATCATAATATTTCGGATCGATTTTCTCATCTAGAATCTCAGCTGAAATAATTCGGTCTATGTCATTGCCAGCAGGGTATTTGTCATCTCTGGATAGAAAAAAAAATGTGTGCATGAGGTAGACCTCTCTTCTGGAACTCAACTGTATATATAACTGTATTGCAGGAGAGTTACAAATAATATTATAAGTGAAGTAATATACTACTTTCATAGAATAATTGTTAATAATAATTCACTACACTAATTATAACTAAAGATTTTACCTGCAATAATATTATCAAAAACTTTATTATGACGTAAGTCTTATGAGATTGTCCAACTTCATTTTGAAGACCCTCGTCATTATATCTGGACGATCGTCTGGTCTAAGATTTATTTCTTTGACAAAATAATCAATTTCAGGCCATTTCGGATTGCAGGTGAATGTTATGAAGAGATCAGAATAATTTGTCCATCTACAAATAACCATGGCATCCTGATAGTTTTGTATTATAAAACAGGCTCCTCCAGTGAAACTCGGTGGTAGTACAATTCTAAGGCCAATCATAGAAAGATCAATCTCACCCCTAGTAAGTGCATCTGTTAGGCCACTGTACATCTCACATCGCAGTTGTTTCTGATGTGTTCATATATACAACAATCTTGAGGACTCAATCAAGGTATACGTATCAACCACAAACTGTTGTGGCAATCTTCTTGCGTATAGTATTAGAGAAACATCTCCTATCCTCTCGTGCAATCTGAAGGCAAAATACTCTCTCAAACTTATATTTTTTCTACCTCTAGAGTTGTTAAATCGTATATTCGTGAATGGAATGTCTTTCCTGAATCCATCTTCTCCATAAAGGAATAAAAGTGGATACTGCAATCCTAGATATGATGCATGCAATTCATTTATACACTTGAGTTTTTCTGATTTGGTTTCCACTATTATGTCTCGTTCTCCAAGTGATTGATCAAAGTCACCCACAACTAACCCTGCCACTTCCGAAATGGTAGGTAGATTGTAATTCCTTGGGTCCTCCACCATTCTTCTGATAAGTTTTAATCTAACATCTTGATTTTTTTGTTCTTGCAACTTCTCTCTAGCCATTCTAAATGATTTGACCAACACATTGTTTTCATCAAACATTATTTTCAATTCAACCACAATTTCTTCATGGAGATTGTTACCATCTTCATTATTTCTGAAAAAATAATTATAATTATTTTTCTAATTTAAATATAATCTATATATAAGAAATAATTATGATAATAAATTCTTATTAAAAATAGATTTAGAGTAATAATTATATACCGAACAACCTTTATTCTATTCTGAACCTCGTATTCGGTGTTGTGTATGTATAATTGTGCAAACTTAGGAGACGATCCCTCATTTGAAAGTGATCGCACGTCGTTACGCGATAAAATTATTTCTTTATTTTCTAACCTAACCAACTAGTAGTTAGGGCAAGTAATAGTCGATCCAACGAGGGGTGATGATTAACTATGCCACCTATGTTCAATTCAAACAAATAATAAATTAGGGGGGTTTGAGATTGATTAACTATCACTGAATTAAATAAAATAAACCTAGAAAGCAAATTAAACAAAGATTCAATGTACCCAATATCAATTATTCCCTAATGAATGTATTACCCCTCTCTCAAATTATTATGGAATTATCACCCCTAGTCTAACAACTACGCGTTGTTAAACTGAATCATCTCTTAAAATTAGTTAAATTAGGATACACTCGCTAATTAACCATATTTAATTGAATAACCTATGATGCGCTCTTTAAATTTAATTCATCAAATGCATTAATCACCAAGACGATAGGATGAATTAGACTCCGAATAAACACGCGTGATTCGATAATTATAGGATTATGTTACCGTAGAGATGCACGACCTCTAGTTTACCACTTATGAAAATTAAACCACAACGATGCTTTAAAATTCTAGCAATCAATTATCAAACACTTAACTAGGTGATCAGGCTAAATCAAGCAATAATAATTGAAAACATTATGCACAGATAACATAATCAATTCAAATCAAACATTGAGAAGGGAATACGGGATTAATTAGAAAATAATTAGATATACGGGTTCAAACATCCCTGCTAACCGGAATTGAGAAATTAGCCGAGCATCTTCGAAATTGAATCCACAAAAGTTGTTGAGAAATCCATTCCCATTAATCTAGAAAGTAAAGAATATATAAACTAATCCTAACTCTCTTTTCTCTCTAAAACTCTCTCCACGTGAAAAGTAGTCGAATGGCTTGGAGAGGTGTCTTTCTTGGAGGAGAAGACACACATATATATGAAGGTTGGTGGCGTGAATTTTGCCCTCTTGCAAATGGAATGAGTTTTTTGTTTGCTTCTTTCTTTAAATTACTAGCCCAAACCTCTTTTTTCTTAGTCTTCAATTGAATTGCTAAGCCCATTATCTCCATTCTTCATTCCTCATGAACCCAAATCTTTCTTTTACTCCAAAATACTCCATAAATCTCTAAAATAAATAAGAAAATAATGTATGAAGTATTTGAAGACCCAAATCACACATATGTAGAAAAATAGTGCATCCAATCAAATAAATGATCATAAAATCTCACATTAAACACCACTAATTTGCACATATTTTCCTCGTATCAGGAAGCAAAGTTCCGATCAGATGGTAGTTTTGTCCATTAAGAGTAAAAACTAGTGGAAAATTACCAATATTCATACTTTTATCTATCTTTCCTCCCATAGATGTGAAGCAGAACATGTTGTTACACGATCGAATATTATCCAAGAAGTACTTTGACTTGTCGTTATCTTCAAACACTAACCCCTGCAAATACTGCGGTGGTGTATTCATTAGTGGAAGCTGAATCTTTCCATTCACGCAACAACCTGAATATCTTGGATTATTGGATTTCCTTCTTGCATCTAATCGCTCTTCGTACCAAAAGATTGCATTAAAATATTGACATCCATACGTGGGGTCACCGAGATCCAAGTATTCTTTGAAAAAAAAAATTGAAATATAAAATTATAAACATAAATATGTAATAAAAAAATGAACACTAAATAATATAATAATTACCAATTTGTAATAAAATTATACCATTCTGATGAATATTTGTAGTTTCATCTTCATTATCAATGTCAATTGGTGAAGGAACATTTGAAATTGAAGATGTATTTATGGATGATTTTCCATTTGACCGCCTTGTTGTGGAACCTGTATTTAGAAAGAAAATTACTTATAAAATAATATAAATGTAAAGTTAACGGTCTTCCGTCTTTATACAGTAAAGTAAAATTAAACATATATTTATTATAAATGCGAATAGAATAACATTAATTATAGAATATAATTTAAGATTCAAATTAATTATCATAGTATTCATTAAAAATTTGACAATATATCTTAATAGATATACGTACTTTTAAAATATATCTAGACATAGACCTTTTTAGATATTTAGAAAAAAAGTAATATGTTAAAAAATAATTATTTTAATTTATGCCAAAAAAAAATATTGTGGATACTAAGTTTGATATATTTTACTATATAAATAGATTTTTAAAAATATTTATATAATATATATGTTATTTATGTGTTAACATAAATAAAAATATAACAAATTTTACATAATATATTTCAAATCCTACTAAAGGTTTAAATTTGAAAACTTCCTAATATATTAAATAATTTAATTTTCGTAAAGAGATACAAAATATCATATTTCACTTATATATTCTCTCGTATAGATGTATTGCCATATATTCAACAATGATTGAAATTATTATATTTCACTTATATATTCTCTCGTATGGATTCAGTCTAATCTAGTTACTTGAAAATAACAAACATTCATCATTATGCATCAGATAGTTTGAAATCTAATCGATCTAATTACTTGAAAATAACAAACATTCATCATTATGCATCAGATAGTTTGAAATCTAATCGATCTAATTACTTGAAAATAACAAACATTCATCATTATGCATCAGATAGTTTGAAATCTAATCTATCTAGTTACTTGAAAATAACAATAATTAACTATATATATATATAATAACATAAGTCAGTCAGGTAAAATTGTAATTCTATTAAGAATTAAGGGTAATTTGGTAATTTACTAATTCATAAGGAAAATAGAAAGGAAAGAATCACGAACAGGAAAGCATTCTATTTTTAAAATATCTTAATCTTTTCCAAATTTGAAAATTTTAATTATAAATAAAAAAGGCAAAAAAAAAAGTGTAAACAGTTATTCAATCACGAACAGGAAACCAGGCAAAAAAAAGTGTAAACAGTTATTCCACATAACGTGGAATTGAAAAGATTTTTTGATATCCAAGTTTCATGGTGTGTGCCTTTTTTATTTATAATTAAAATTTTCAAATTTGGAAAAGATTTTTTGAAAAATCAAATCGTCACTGATCGTAGCTGGTAAAACTTTATTTTTTTCTATATGCAGGCAAATTATGGTCAATATTGAGTTTATGCCTCAATTCTTGAGGTCGAAAATTACAACAGTTGTTGGTATCTATCACATGCAGGGTGTTTTAAAAAGGTTGATTATGTAGATGGGAAGTTGATGTGTACCAAGTATGGTAATGTTAAAACTGAAGAACGATATAGGTATGTGATTAAATTTCAATTAAAATAAATTATAAATAGAATTTTCAAATTCATTTTTAATTTAAATAACATTATGAACTCAATGAAGGTACAAAATGAAGGTACGTGTGGCTGATAAAGATGACAACACATTGTTGGTCATTTGGGATAAAGAGGGTATCCAATTGCTTGGCATGAATGCATTTGACTACAAAACTAAAATTGTAAGTTTTTAAAATTTTAATTGTGTAAATTTTTTTTATCCATACATGTTATAATATTATTATAATTAAAATTAAAAGTATGTCATTTTTTATTGTAGGAGGCGAATCCTGAGTATCTTCCTGAAGAGTTAGAGAACTTGAACGAACGCGATGTTCTTTTCAAGATTAAGCTGATCGATGATCAATATCGAAAGTATGATGACTCATTCTCAGTGGTGAAATTGATTGAGGATCTTGATTTAAAAGCTAGATTTGATGCTACAAATTGTGAGAGTCAAGTAAGTCCATAAATTTGTAATACTTTCAATTAACATTTGTATTTTTATTACTTCATTTTTAATGTATTACAAAAAAAAAATTATAGGGGTCAAGACTTAATTCTTTCAATGACAAAGTATTATAGTAACATTTTTTATAACATATAATATTTATAGTTATTATATAACTCTTATATGACAAGTCAATTTTATTTTTCTTATTAGGATATTCATTCTGATGATGTGGTGAGCACATCAAACAAACTGAGTGTGAATTGAAGCTCAAACGTTGATCCTAATCTTAAATGTAGATCATGTCCGGAGAAAATGCAGGAAAAACAGTTTTAATACCAAGGATGACACTTACTCCCTCTGATCCGAGATTGTCGTTCAAGTTTCAAAGAAGACAATTCTCAATCATCGTATCATATGCAATGACCATTAACAAGAGTCAGAGTTAGTCTCTAAATCATGTTGGTATGTACTTTAAAAAACCGGTGTTCAGTCATGGATAGTTGTACGTCGCAATTTCTAGAGTCACTAACCGTAAAGGACTGAAGATTTTGACATAGGATAAAGAGAGTGGACAAAACAATAAAGCGACAAATGTAGTTTATAAAGAAATATTTCAAAATTTGTAAACGACAATGTCAAAATTACATTCAATTTATCGTATTATGTACCTGATCAATTACATTGCTTTAATAATTTGTTTATTTGATTTTATTTTTTGAAATTTGAATTGAACTACTGAATATAAATATAAATTAAAATAATATAAATATAATAATAATAATAAAATAGATAATTCATATATTTAATCCCGCACGGTGCACTGCTAGTTTCCTTAATACCCTCAACACTGAAAATGAGAGAGAAAGATTGCTGAGCAAGTTTCCATTTCCGCACATGGTTAAAAAAAAGGCAAGTTTCCATTTCCGTTTCCCTCTCTCTCTCCTCAAAGCACGGATATCTCACTCTTTCTCTCTCTACGTGTGCGGACAAACGCACTGCTGTTCCATATATACGTTGCCTTTCGCTATTCTTAGCTTTCATCATGTCCATTTTCAAACTGATCAATCTTCAGGTACACTTCACACCACTCTACTATAATCCTCATTTCTTCTCTTTCTTTTTTGAGCAAGATTTTCGTTATTTCGTTTGTCATATAATACAACAGTTTTTTACGATTCTTTCGCATTAAGTAAGCGTTCATTCTTTGTTTTGCTTGATTTTTAATATTTAATAAATTTAAAATTTGTTTTAGTTTGTTCCAGTGGCAGAGGAAAACGTCTGGTTTTTTGGAATTGCAGAAAAAAGTAAGGATCAAGAAAAGAATAGTGATGGAGAGTACATTCAAGGAATTTAATGGCGAATCGGTTCTTGATTTAGAGGATAAATGTGGTATTGGTGGTGGTGTTGAGGATAAGTATGGTGAGGATAGTGCCTCTGAGAATCAGCCTATCACCCCATGGACTATTTCTGTTGCTAGGTGATCTTGAAACTTCTAATCCTTATTGTTCTGATTTAATGATTTTCGGTTTTTGAAAATATTGGTGCAGATAATGTGATGATATAATGTGTTCTAAGTGATGGATAAGTTTTGAATCATTTGATTTATGAGGGAATCCTGTGGAGTTGGTGATTGGATTTTGTTTATTTCCTCGAGATTTCTTGTCTTGAATCTTTCGCATGAACGATGTTTTTGATTGGAAAATCAGTCTTGTGATCAGGTTTTATTTCTACTTATTATCCCTTAGTTATCATCATGGTTGATAATTAAATTGTTTTTTTAAGATTTGACTTAGTTTTGGTAGTATTGATTATTAATGATTAGATCTGATGTTTAGTGACAATGTGGATTATACTTGTATGAACATATCATATATTACCCTCATTTGGATCAATTTTTTGATTATACAATGATGTTCTTCTATCTTCTGTATGCAAGTTTATCAATACGAGTGTCAAACTGATCTTCTATTTACAATCGTTTTGTTTGTGATCAGTGGGTATTGCTTGTTGCGTGATCCACGCCACAACAAAGGACTTGCTTTCTCTGATAAAGAAAGAGACGCCCATTACTTGACCGGCCTTCTACCTCCAGTAGTTCTTGCTCAAGAACTCCAGGTTACACATAATGGACCTTAAACCTAGCTCAACTTTATATCATGCTAATTTGGTTCTTTGGAGTGCTTATTAATTATCATCGCTCTTTGTCGCTTACAGGAGAAGCGATTGATGAACATTATCCGACAATATACAGTGCCATTGCATAGATACATGGCTATGATGGATCTCCAGGTAAAGTTGCTAATGCACCTTATTTGAAGCCTAGTGATCAGTAAGTTCACACATTCTCTATTCGTTTTACAGGAGAGAAACGAAAGGCTCTTTTACAAGCTTCTTATGGATAATGTTGAGGAGCTTCTTCCTGTGGTCTATACTCCCGTTGTTGGTGAGGCCTGTCAAAAATACGGTAGCATTTTCAGGCATCCTCAGGGACTTTTTATCAGCTTGAAAGAGAAGTACTCTTCCTTCTATTCCATGAATTCCTGCTCTATGTTCTTTATCTCATGCTAAGTGTTTTTAAATTTTTATTTCCAGGGGAAAAATACTTGAAGTGTTGAGAAACTGGCCAGAAAAATCTATTCAAGTTATTGTGGTGACTGATGGTGAGCGCATTTTAGGACTCGGAGATCTTGGCTGTCAGGTTCATATGATCGATTCCTATAAGTTGAAATATATGAGTCTTTTATGATGGATGATTGGCATATATCACTATGATTCTTTGAAACTATTGCAGGGTATGGGAATTCCTGTGGGAAAACTTTCTCTATATACAGCTCTTGGAGGAGTTCGCCCTTCAGCTGTATGTGTAACTATAACTTGCTTTCCACTCTCTCTTCTGAGTGTTCTTTAATTTATCTTCAATTGTTGTTTGTTTAATTGAAACATTCTCCACTTATTATTAACTTCCTACCTGCACCTCAACAGTGCCTGCCTATAACAATCGATGTTGGCACAAATAATAAGAAGTTGCTCGAAGATGAATTTTACATTGGTCTGAGGCAGAACAGAGCAACTGGACAGGTCTCAAAACTGCACATAAAGTAAAGCCATATTCTTTCTTCATGCTTGAGATGTTGATATTCCAGTTTGGTCGTAGGAATATGCTGATCTTCTTGAAGAATTTATGACTGCTGTTAAACAAAACTACGGTGAGAAGATCTTGATACAAGTATGTAGCTCAAAATAACCACTCCTTTTCCATGCGTAATTATTCTGCATTCCTTTGATCTATATCCTTGTTTTCTCAGTTTGAGGACTTTGCCAACCATAATGCTTTTGATCTGCTTTCCAAGTACCGCACAACTCATCTCGTGTTCAATGATGATATCCAGGTAAAAACAGTCTGAAGATTTTTATATTGCTAAGAGTCATTTCCTTTTTGAAAGAGCTACATTTTTTTTTCTATTTCTGTCATCTCAGGGTACTGCCTCTGTGGTTCTTGCTGGGATAGTTTCGGCTTTGAAATTATTAGGTGGAGAATTAGCCGATCATACTTTCTTATTCCTGGGAGCCGGAGAGGTTAGCCTGGAATGAGATTAATGATTGATCACATGCATAACTCATGGTTGAAACCATGCTACAATATTTTAGTTGATGTTTCTAAGCAAATTTTTTATTTGACTTCTGTATATGATGCTTTGATATACATTAGTGACCTTTCTTAAGCGTGATTATTTTTTATCTCACGTATTTTTGGCTTCTTTAAGGCTGGGACTGGTATAGCTGAACTTATAGCTCTTGAGATATCCAAAAGGGTAATGACTTGTTTTACCTTCCTTCCATTTTGTATCCAAAAAGTCAATCTTGGTCATCAAGTTTAGAGACTTGCAATGTAGGCGAATACTCCCATTGAAGAGACGAGGAAGAAAATTTGGCTCGTGGACTCTAAGGTAGAGGCTTTTGTTTTTTTTTCTTTTTAGGCAACGTGATGCATATTCTGCTCACAAACTATTCCAAATTCATTTAAGATCTGTCATTCCATCATAACAGGGCCTGATTGTTAGTTCTCGTAAAGAATCTCTTCAGCATTTCAAAGTGCCTTGGGCTCACGAACATGAACCGATCAAGGAATTATTGGATGCAGTCAAGGTGTGGGAAACACTTGTGTTAAGCTGAGCTTCATAATTAGAATCTACAATATCTGATCCACATTCCCTTGGATAATAAAATATCCCTTCCAATTTCAGGAAATAAAGCCAACGATTCTAATAGGCACTTCTGGTGTTGGAAGAACGTTTACAAAAGAAGTCGTAGAGGCCATGGCTTCCATTAATGAGGTTCTTTCTCTCCATCTCTCTCTCATTAATCAACTCATGCTTGGAAATCTAATAGAAAAACTGTTCTGATGCATTAGAAACCTGTAATTCTTGCTTTATCAAACCCAACCTCACAATCAGAGTGTACTGCTGAAGAAGCTTATACATGGAGTGAGGTAAATGCCTTATTCTTAGGCTTGATACTCTTTTCTGTCTCATGGGGTATGTTGAGGATTCTTGTTTATGTGCTTAGAGGTTTCTTGTAGGGACGCGCAATCTTTGCAAGCGGAAGCCCATTTGATCCAGTCGAGTATAATGGCAAAACATACGTACCGGGCCAGGTTCAACAGCTCTATAAATGCCTAATGCAACTACTTTTTAATTGCTCATTCTTCTCGTCCTTAAATCTTTCCATTGATGAACCTTGACAGGCAAATAATGCGTATATATTCCCTGGATTTGGTTTAGGACTGATCATGTCCGGGACAATTCGTGTGCACGATGATTTGCTTTTGGCCGCATGTAAGCATGCACACATATACATATTGAATGATGATATGTACTCCTATTTGTTTGGCTTAAGCTTTTAGACGAGGTGGTCATTTTATGATTCTAACCATGCCTTTCTTTGTGTGCTACACAGCGGAAGCTTTGGCGGCTCAGGCCACGGAGGAGAACTATGAAAAAGGACTGATCTACCCTCCGTTTAGTAACATCAGAAAGATTTCAGCCCAAATTGCAGCCAATGTAGCTGCCAAGGCATATGAACTTGGTAAGCCACTCAAACTAAACTTTGTGATAAACGGAACGTGCTGAGTGTGAAATGACCTTAATACCCTTCCAGGGCTGGCTTCGCGTCTCCCTCGCCCCAAGGATCTTGTCAAGTTTGCTGAGAGCTGCATGTACACTCCAGTCTACCGCACCTATCGCTGATCATCCAGGATATGTAAATCACTTGGGCTATTCTTGTCATTTCACATGCAATGACGGTGGATTTAGCATTTTGGATATTTTTCAAGGGCTGTAGGCTATTTAGCCTCCTCCAAAATGTTTTTGGGTAATAAGTGAAAATGAAGCTTACATGTATCCAATCTGTGATCAAATAGCATGTTGGTGGAAGATTATAATTTCTTTTGCAGATATTCTGCAGTTTTTATTTGCATTTTCTCGAGATTTATTCTCAAATTTCACAGCTATTTACTTTCTATATTTTAGTAATTTATCGTCTATTCCAACATCTATACACCTACATTTATAAAATAAAATTATATTTTAGGAACATACAGTAAACTGATTGAAGAGTATTATTGATGTTGGAATAGAAACTAGGACAAGGAGGGTATTATTGGAATATAGTGATATGAATCCTAACGGCTAGACCTAAAAATCAAATCAAATTATTAGAGATTTAACTCCAAACCATTTGTTAAACATTTGTTTAAGTCATAAATAGATATAAAAAAAGATTGAACATCAACTTACTATGATAAAATCTGAAGTTGGCTTGAACTCGTGATAGATAAGTAAAAAAACCATAAAAAAATTGTAAATGCAGATTCCATTATCTAATTTTAAATTCTTCCATCTAAAATAAACTTGTAGAAGTAATTATACAAACACCCATTTCCCAGAGAAAACTAACGAAAATTCCCATTACTAGCAGTAATCAGACAATGGGGCTTTTTTGCGAGGATCACCATAATCGACGCTCTTGTTTGTGGCTGAAAGGTGGCGATAAAAGTACTCTCAATTTCAATTTTGGCTTATAAATGAGATTATATTTGATGATAATTTTCATGAATATATGCTCTAATTTGACCCCTCCACGTGTGGATATTCTTTTTTTTGTAGGTAATAGGGGACGCGTTATGGTGTTCAATTGGATCAGACTATGATTGGTATACTGTTCTAACTTTTGGAATATATTCTTTTGACGGTAGTTCATTGGGTCTAACTGAGATAGCTTGTTAATTTAGTTTCATGGTGATTTCGATCATATTTGATCCCAGGAATTATGGTTGTAATTCTTTGTGCAATTTTTATTCGATTGATTGATCTGTTTTGTATGACCAAATTCCTGATTAGTTTAACTTGATCTTGGAATAAAGCCGTTTTAATGAGAGGAGTAATTTGGATATTGGAATATTAGTGCTTTTATGGATGTGACACCATCCTGACTGTTTAAGAAGAGTATTGCAATTCAAATCAGGTCGCTAAATCTAACTCTGAATCTAAAATTTTAATTTGTGCATCCAAATATTGCTTGTGAATGTTGAATTCAAGAGAAAGGTTAGGTTGGAGATAGGGGTAGGAGTTGCTGTAGCATGATTGTGGCTTGGCTCCGAAGAAAAAATCGTCTATAGTAGTTTCTAGTCGAAACCTTTAAAAAGATATTGGATGCAAAGGAATCCTTTTTCCATTTTCACTTTTGTTTTAAATGAAGTTGAACATTTTTGTGGATTATCATATCCTCCGTGGGTTCCTTATCGATAACACAGATGATGGAGACTTGAGAAAAGAGAATCCATCTGTTCAAAGTAAAGCAAACAACTCTCAAATCACATTCTTATGCCATATAATTGGATACCAAATGCTTTTGTTTTTTTTCAAAAAGCTGGTTATGTGACCACACATCAGCATCAAACATTGGAGAAAAACTGCCGATGGGTTAGTGATGTATGAGACATCTTCTCCCATAGATGGATGGCTAAGGAATAAAGTTTACTGGTTGTCTCAACTTGTCTTTCACTTTGCACATTCGGGTGCGATTGCTGCAATGATGGGGAGTCGTGACAACGATTGCAGGCTACTTATCTAAAAGTAATACACTCTCTTTTAATCATTGTTTGAGATTTTTTTCCTTCTCTCTCATGTGGTCAATTCATCTGTGTTTCCTGGATTCCTTAATTTATAATCTTATTCCCTCCAAGGAACCAGCTAATTGAAAACTGCTTTGAAATCATCGTATTAGCTATATGAATTTGAAATAAATTACTCTTTTCTGTGTTTGGATATCGAATTGCTACTACCAAATGGTATCTGATGCATTTGATTTATATCTATTGGCTTTCTTGTTACTTGCATACAATTATACATCCTACTAGAGACAAATGTAGAATTATCTTTGTTGTGGTGCTTGATTGAATGGACAAACATGGACAATATTCAGTTATTGATCAGAGGCTACTAGATAAAAGTGTAAAAGTTCAGTTTCAGGTCTGTTCATCAAGTGACTCAAAATTCTTTGTTTTTAGAAGGTGATTAAACAATCAATTTTACTCTTGGTGCATGGTAATGATCATTAGTGAAATGAATAAACAACGACAGTTTTGATGGTAAAATGAGTGGGATATGGATGTTATCATTATCCATTTTCATGCATCAAATTTGGAAAGGGGTTAGAGAAATTGGATATTTGTGACTTCTTATTTCGTAGATTCCCTTAGAAGTGTCACACAAAGTAACCTAATTTACTGGAAAAAGTTGCAAAAAAGGTGTATCATGTGAAAGTTGTTGTCGAATGATTAAGAAGCATCAAACCAGAAAAGTTTATGAGGATAAGAACTCCTTGTATGATTGTATGTGACTTTGAGTCTCTGTTCTTCAGTCTTTCTAATTTGCAAGAGTGAAATTTTGGCATCTAAACTCACTATTAGTATACTAGTTATACTAATTTTAACTTGTGACATTAATCTTGGCTTGGCTACCTTATTAAATTGTTGTATGTCAGGTTTCAAGAAATTTGAAAGAACATTATGCCTCATTTGATTCTTGTTGCGAATAAACTGCAATAAACATCAATCTGATTACTAGTTGTACGTAATTAGATTTCATGTAAAGAAGAAACGATTGCGTTTATAAAGACCATAAAATTCATTTGTAGTTCATCTATCAAACGTCAGTTTCAATCCAGTGGGTTTTATTTGTATCTACAAGGGGACTGGTGTCATGTATAGGTATGTGGGGGTGTGGGGGTACGTGGTGGGATGACAGGACACCTTAGATGAAAGAGAATATTGTGTGTGTGCGTGTGTTTTGTTTCTATCCATGGACAGAGTATCTCCCCAAATTTCTTGCTTACATGCCCTAAACTCACACAAGGAGGATTTGATACCACCATTTATGTTGTGGTGTTACATGACTTATGATTTGAATTTCTCTATCTTTACTTTTGATTCAATTTTTCTTATAAAAGTTTAGAGACGGTTGCATCTTTTTTTCTTGGATCAACACATTGAATTTATATTAAAAATTAGTTGTTTCAGTATTAATATATAGTTTAGTATAACGGTTGAATTTCCATATTGGTGGGGTCTAAAAATGTCCAGAAATTGCAAAAAATAAGATGTTGGTCTATCAGAAACTATAAAACGTTGTAGGATATGATTTTGGCCTTAAAAAGGTTGAATTGTAATTGTCACAAATGTCTAATTTGTTTTAATCAACTACGTAGCTCTTTTACTGAAGCAAGTGGAATTATTTAATGTGTTAAAATTTGTAGATTTAAGTATTAAGTTAATTGTATTTCAGAATCACATTGAGCATAATTTTGTAATACTTTTCCACTGATTTGTGATCTAAAATCTCAACATTGAAATCGAGATTAACACATAAGTACATGTGGGAATGGGGGGCCTTGCTTGCATCTTTTTCCCAATTTATACTTTAGTGTCTTATGTTCCTATATATACCATAGGCAACCTTAGGCCTTCTTCACAATTCGAAACCATATTCCTACCTTTTTTTGATTTTCTTTGCATTTCCACTCTCTTCTTATTTTATACAATGGAAGGAAACCAATTGCAATGTCAAGCTGCCTACATGAGAGATGCTCTATTTAATCAGGTCAAATCTCCGTCTTACACTAACAAAATATAATTCCGTTGGTGATGTCTTGCAACATTTCGCTTGCCAAGTTTCGAGAATTTATGAAATTACGATGCAGATGAATTCTTTTGGTAGTCTAAATTTTTATTACCACGGTTCTACTTTTCCTTCCTCTGATCTTTCCATTTAATATGACAAAATGCAAAAGAACAGTCACCAAAAATATATTGTCATTACATTATGGAAGAAATGTGGCTACATTATCTAAATTTTCGGTCACTATTAGTCTTTATAGGAATTGGTATATAGATTATCGATGCTTGATATGAAACCGGCTGTTTCTGCTATAGGAGATTTAAGGCTTTTCATTCAGCTTTTCTTTCAAAAATGTCTTTCTTTCGTAATTGACATCAGTTTTGACTAATCAATTGAATGATGCTTGTATTTCAGGGATATCTTGACGAGCAGTTCCTTCAATTGGAAGATTTGGCAGATGAAGCTAACCCTAATTTTGTGGAGGAAGTGGTTAAGCTATTTTACACCGATTCGGCTCGATTTATTCGTAACTTAGAACTGACACTGTGAGTTGCAAAGTTTAACATATCAAGATTTTAATCTCTTGTAAAGATGGTAGTCACTGAATTTCGTAATTTTCTGACATTTATTTTTGGTCAGGGATAATAGCCCTTGGGACTTCGAAAAACTGGACAACACTATGCATCAGTTCAAGGGCAGCAGCTCAAGGTAAATATACTTCACCAACTTCTGGAAAATGCATTGGTTGTGTAGTTATGAGGAATTTGTGGACCCAAAGTTGCTATCAGAAAATGTTTTCAAGTCCCCTATGTGGATTGATAAAATAAATAGATATCCATACGTAAATAATTTTCTGATGTGTGATTGAAAATTTTCATTAATAGTTTCACAGTGATTGCCTTATTTTTTGAGTACATGTCAATAATTATTTGACGACCTTGCCCCTGTATCTGCAGCATTGGCGCAAAAAAGGTGAAAAAAGAATGCACACAATTTCAAGATTACTGCAAAGTTGGGAACCTGGAAGGGTATTTTTTCTTTCTTTAATCCAATGTAATCAAGCCAATTTTATATGTCCTTATTCTACTCTATCATCTAAGTCTTGTACTCGTAAATTTGGCTCTTTTTTTTCTTTAAATGTATTTTTATGTATAAAAATACTAGAAGTGTAACTTTTAGAAGCTATTGCAGGTGCATTAGGACATTCCAAGAGGTAAAACAAGAACATGCAGCCCTCAAAAGGAAGCTTGAGAGTTATTTTCAGGTCTTTCTCGTTGTGCATGTGTGTATATATCTATTCATGTATTTATATTTGTGTGTGCGTGATTGATAGGTAAATTTTGTTGCGAATTAATTGTTGTTTTCGTTGTCATCTCAGCTAGCGAGACAAGCTCGTTAACTCGACCACATAATCGTGCGAGGAACGAAGATACTGATGCCATATTAGTGAATGTTTCATACTATAAACTGTAATAACTTTTGACTCAATGCACCATGTTATACCTTCTTGCGTTAATTTACATATATTTCATCGTTGAATTTTTCTTACATGGTATAGATTGCAATCTTATTTTTTGTGAAAAGGGCTTTGGTTGGTATTTAAGGCCCTCTTAAAATGAATTTATCTTAACATGGAGCGTTGGACTGTGGAAATTTATACCCAACAGTTTCTAAATGGGCTTCTAAAGAATCCTACAGAAATGGGCTTCTGAAGAAAGGCTCAGTTCGTTAAAGCTGTATTAGGATGAAATATGAAGATGAATTGAAAATTCAAAAGAGTGAAGTAAACGTTGTTAAAATAATTTACTCAAATAAGGCTTTAATATAAACAAACCAAACTTAAGTTTCATATTATTCGCCTTGTTAGCCCATGAGCACATTGGTAAAAATTGTCATTTCGTACCGGTACTACCATATCTTGCCATAATGGAATAGAATATCATGTTACTTCAAATGATCCCTGTCTCTTTTTATTTTTTAATAAAAAATTCAATTTTAAGTTGGATTTTCATAATAATATTTTGTACTAATATCTGGCAAATTAAAATACTTTTTATATTGAATTAATTATATTTTGTGCATTTCGGGTTAAGATGAACGATTTGCTCTGCTAGGAGGATGAGGTGGATCTGGGTCTTACTCTTAAGTACCTGCCCGGCTGTCCCTATTTATTGTCATCCTAAGATGAATATGTTTTTACTAAAAAAAACTCTTAAAATAACTTGTAATATATAAAACTATTAGTTCGACATTGATTTATAATTTATACAGTTTCTATCAAAAATTAATTGCGACTCGATTCAATTAGAGCCTCGTCCTCAATCCAAAGGCAACCTTACTATTGAAGAACGTGGATTCAAGGCACTCTGCATTTATGCGAGGCCAAAAGATACAATGAACAATTACAAAAAAAAGAACAAAATTTAAAGCGATCTGTTTCATAAATGCCCGCGAATTTATCTACCTTTCACATAATTCCAAATATATATATATATATATATATATATATATATATATATATATTTGGTTGATGAGTCTTGTCTTTGAAAGTAACGAAGGCAAAAAAGGAGTTAAGATCACTACTCCTTTCGCATGAGTGCATAAATACACACACTAGGTAAATGTGAAACAGAGCACTCAATTTTTTCACAGGTCTTGTACTCTCATCAGTGAGTTCAGTTTCAAAAGCTTTTCAACGATCCCTTTTGGAAAGAGGCTATCAATGGGTCACGAAAACAGTAACTATTCACATAAATCTAAAATTGAAAAGGAGGCAACTAAAATCAGGCCAAATAAATAGTTTTGAAGAAACACTTGAAATAAGAAATCGCACATAATGTTAATCTATTAGATAACAGAAAGCTTACATGTTTACATCAACATGTTCTTACAACAAATCCAACCAAAAAGAAAAGGGCAAAAAAATTGAAGCAATCACACAAAAGGGCATATAAGCAAATCGAAAGAGCAAGTAGTAGCAAATTCTTGGATTGCTGTGCACAGAATAACTTCGATACCAATTGAAGTATACCCAAGGAAGAAGAGAGAAATAATATCACAGGCATATCAAACGTATCTTAAATGCCACATACCAATATACATTTGCACCAGGATGAGGGGAGACCGTATCAGGGGACGAACCCAATATCCTTGAAGTACTCGTGTTCAAGAGCACTTCTTGCGGTAATCCTTTTGCTGGGGTCTAAGATGAGCATTTTCTGTACAAGAGCAACAGTGGATCAGTTATCTTAACATATCTATCTTTCTTTGCTTAACAAAAAAAACTGAAAGGATAACAAACCAGAAATCATTAGTAAATCAAGCTATTCTGCGCTGACACATAAAGAAGGTGAAAAACCGGTTCAAAAATCATTTTTCGATAAATTTCAAGTCAGCCCACAATCCAAAAGCAAACCCCTCTAATGCAAAAAAGAATGTGACAAACAGGAGTTTAAAGGATTAATGGAGGGAGATAGACTCTGTATTTGAAGTTCTAATACTACACAGAAAACATGCAAATTAACATTGATATTTTTATAAGCAACTCAATTGTATGTCAGAGCTTCTTCACAAAAATAGTTCTTTGTATATGAGATCATTAAATGAGAAAGTGACAAGAAGTGGTAGCACATGTAAGCTCTCTTAAAGCCCTTCAACAGAAATGAACTTACACCAAGGAGGTCAAGTCCAGCTGAATCGAGACTTGGGACCATGGTTGCCAGCTCCTACACAATAGAGATATCAATTAAAACTTAATAATCTGAATATTATGTACTAAAAGAAAACACAGAAATAGGAACCAGTCAAAGTTCAATCACCTTGGTAGGCCATTTAGGAAATGATGATTTGAAATCAGGCAGAGATGTTACTCCAGGCCATGTCTCTTCAGTCGGGGTACCCATGACTCTTGATTACAAAAAATGCAACAAAAAAATGGATATTGATGTTATGAATATTTTAACAAATGAAACTGAGTTTCAGAAGGAATCATTGTTTGGTCAGACATATCACCTAAAAATTCTAAAAAGTTCATCAATTTCAGAGTCTCCAGGAAACAATGCTCGCTGGGTTACCATCTCAGCAAATATACACCCAACTGACCACACATCCACGGGAGTAGAGTAGTGGCGTGATCCAAGTAGTATTTCTGGAGCCCTGTACCATAGAGTCACAACCTGGAAAAGAAATTGACGGTTGAGGAAAAGAAAAATAATAGCAGGAAATTGATGACAGACTTTGCAGTTTGTTAGTTTGTCATGTCTGCTAAGATCAAGAAACAAACAAGAAAAAACTCCACAGTAGACTGCAAAGCAGTATCAAATTATAAGGTATTCACCTCATGTGTAAATGTCCTGACAGGTATACCAAATGCTCTGGCCAATCCAAAGTCTGCAAGTTTTAATGCATTGGTACGTCGATCAATTAGCAAGTTTTGAGGCTTCAAGTCTCGATGAAGGACACGATGAGAGTGACAATAGGCAATTCCACGTAGTATCTGGTATAGGAACATCTGTAGAAGTGAAGTTGACTTAGTGACTACATTAATTTGCAGGCAAAGGATTCTTCACAGCAGTGATATGTGTGTGTGTTGTATGTGTGCACTTATTCATATTACATTTACATGTATATACATATGTGTGTGTGTGTATATATACATATACACATATACAATACATGTATGAATAGTTAATTTCTAGCCGATAAGGTCAAAAGGAGTAAATTCCTCCTCCACAAACCTCCTAATATTTCAAACATTATATCAGAAGCATCATATATTATTGGATCTTCACCAGGCAGAAAGAGATCACTCACTTTAACTGTTCGAGGATCCTGGGAGAATTCTGGACAAGAATCCATGTGTTTCTTCAAATCCAAGTCCAGATATTCAAATACCAGATACAAGCGCTTCTCACTATGCACCACGTCTTGCAACCTGTACCGAATAATAGAGGAAGTTTGATGTAAGTTGCCAAGGAAGCAGACACAACTAGTTTGCACATCAAGCGAGAAAACTTCCAACATCATAAGAATTTCAAGCTGTCTTTATTAGTTGCATCTGATATGAGACTATTATTATTTGGATATGGCATATACATTGCATCGAATGGCTTTCACAGTTTCTTCTTTCCAATAATTCACGTAACTTCTCTCTGAAGTTTAAGTAGACATATAATTGTTATTTCCAAGTGTACCTTACGATATTCCCATGTTGCATCTCTTTCAATAGTGAAATCTCTCTGATAGCAGTGCTTGGCACTCCCTCATCTTCCTGCTCCAACCGGATTTTTTTCAGGGCAATAGTTTCATTAGTTACACGATCACGAGCCTTGTATACCACTCCATATGTTCCCTCACCAATCTTCTCAACTTTTTCATACTGCCAATAAATTGCTGAACATCAAAACTCATTGCAAGCATAGATAAATGAGTGCAGAATTAGCATTAATAGTCTTTACCTGATCCATCTGTCAACTTTGATTGAACGACAATGATTTGGCACAAAACAAACAGGAAATACGGAAAAAAGAAAAAGAGAAAAAAAGGTTAGCATATGCTGCACAATTGATATCAAACATGTGTGCAAAGTGTGTAACACAAACAGCACTGTAAAGAACTAGCAAAGTTCAGGTTCTTCACATTGAGTGATAAACACTTATCAGTTAAATTTAACAGACAATAAAATCACAAAACTCTATTAGAAAACTCAAAATGAAACTCTCCTCTTCCAATCTACTCAATTAGACCAACAAAGTTCAATTATTTTCCTCCCTACAACAAAAAAAAATACATAGAAAATATCAACACAGCATAAAGAGAACAAAAATTAACATACATTCTATATATATTGAGAAATCATACGCACCTGCACAGATAAGACAAAAAATTACTCAAATCAACACAGATAATATGGATCAGAACTGTTACATTCATCAATTTTCCAGTTAATTTAGCCGAAAACAAAATCAATCAAAGCTAATCAATTAACAACAAATAATAAACAATTAAAAGCACGGTCTAGCATCAGAAATTAAAAGATGCGCAGACAAATAAAGCACATTAACTGCATTCTAATTATAGGCAAACAAGGGGGAAAAAGGCAGAATAAGTCTAAAATCCATGGCGTTTTAACGTACCGGAGATCGATGAATTGCAGAGAAGGAGAAAGTAAAAAGGAGGGAATGGGCTTTGTTTACTTACGGTAAGCAATTCCGAGAGAGAGGGAGGGAGGGAGAGAGCGGTGTGCTCTCATATAGGGTTGGCATAGTAATTAATTATCTTTTTCATTTTATAACATAGAGATTAGATGAACGTTTTGGCCCAAGGTTTGATACGGCAAGTCAAGTCACTTTCTTTGCTTTTCCTTTTTTTCTTTTAGCAAAGTATCAAGTTTTATACGTATATACAAATATGTATAATTATATATATATACACACACTTACATATACGTACTCATGCATTATACATATAATTTATAATTATATAATGATCTTCTCCATGTATTTGCAACATTTAATTGAAGTTTGGTTCTTTTCACTCTCTTGGTTGATTTAGTAAATCAGAGTTCCATAATCTATGATTGTTCTATTGACAAATTACTACTTATTAAAGGGAGAAATCATCTTCCATCCAAGCACATGAGATTTTTTATTACACTTGGTGTTACATCTCCTATTCCAAAACATTCACCACATGCCAAGTGTATTCAATAACATCACTATTTAACACATGTCATATAATAAATGTTATGAAACATGAGATGTAACACCAAATGTAATAGAGGATTCAATCCGCCATCCAAGGAAGAATAAACAATATGTATTGTTTTGTCAATCATATAATTCCACCCCCATCATCTTTTTTAGCTTGATTGCTACATTTTTTTTTATCACAAAAAACTTACGTGAGACGGTGTCATGGATAATTTATGTGAGACGGATCATTTTTATCTATAAATTAAACAATTTTCACTAATTTACATGTAAATTATAAAGTGTAGGTTGTGGGTTGACTTATCTCACGTTTTCACTAATTTACATATAAATTGTGAAGGGTGGGTTGTGGGTTGACTCATCTCACGTAACATGATCCATGAGATGTTTTCATATAAGACTCACTCTTCTTTTTAAGTATTAAAGTCTAAATTAGGTGAATAAAAGTGAAAGTCAAGATTTTCCAAATAATCTTTAAAATACATAGTTATTTAAAATACATGTTGTAAAAATAATCTCATTTCATTAATTATTAAGTCATGAAAGTTAGACAAACCTCTTCTAAAATAATAGAGATTTCTATTGATTAGAATTTTAAGGATCAAGTGTACCAATGTTTCTTATTATCAAATTTGAAGTCAATCAATAGGCCATTATTTATTGTATCATTTTTATAATATATTTTTCAAGATTTTTATATTTAGATAAAATAAATAATAAAATTAAATGTAAGAAAACTTGTGGGTTTCTCATGTATGATCTTACTTTTTTGAACGTAAAAGATATTTGGAAAATTCTAAGCGCAACGACTAATTTATTTTTTCGATTAATAATTTAAATAAATAAAAATTATATAACCCTCCATTTTACCAGTTTAATTCTAAATTGTACACCAACTATATTTTTTTATTTGAACACATATCCACCTGTAAGTTTTAGGAGCTCCTAACACCCTTTTAGTCACATTTCATGTTGATATAATTTATGCTACACTTGATGAATTATAATATGTTTTTTGTAAATAAAAAAATAAATACTGCACTTATAAAATGTAACATTTACTAACTCATGGTTCCATGTACATGTATAGCCGTATAGGAACTTGACAAGATAACGGTTTCCTGTATAATGTTCAAATCCACCACCTTAAAACGGTCCCCAAACAGGAGAAACCGTTTCCCTGAAATCACGCTCCATTGTTCGACGCCAGAGGCCCATTAACTGTAAGTTTGTAAAAGCCCAAATATTACCGGGCAGTCTGGCCCATCTTCACTTTCGCAGAAGGCCCAATTTGGATAAACTATAATTTTTACAGATATACGAATCTAGTAATATAGTCATAACGCTACTTTATTTTTTCCTCACTTAATTTATAATACAATTTTTTTTTAATATATTCAATTTTAACTACAGTATTCAGTCCACATTAACAAAGCAATACCTTTATAAGGTTGGTCCAATAATGACTTGAACCGGTTAAACGCCAGCCTAAATCCATTAGCTTCAGGTATTTGAATTCTACTCGTTATCTTAAAATAAATGGCCTTTTGTTTGAGGTAAATAGAAGTTTAAATTTTCATAATTGTAGAAAAGAAAGAAAGAAAGATAGATTAAGACTAAATAAGAGTGAAAATTTACAAGGTTTAAAATGTGTAGGATAGATCATGAAAAATAAGGGGGCAAAAAACGAAACATATGATGAAGTATTAATATATTATTACAAACTACTTAAGAGAGGCACTACAGGCATCAATGAAGAACACGTTTTAGATACTTGCTATAAGGTAAAAAAGACCAAACTGGATGATCAAAACCAAAGAGATTGAAATGAAGCTTCTCTAAGTTATTACAAATTATAAGTACTCTTACCATCAATCTCCAAGCTCGAGTAGATCCCCGTGCTAAAACTCGATGCCATTAGCAGATAATGCTGCAGATTACAAAAGCAAATGAGAAAATATCTTAACAAAACTATACCACAGGCTACCAATGTTCTAGCCAAATACAAAGAATATAAAATAGAGACTTCATAATTCTAACAAATGGAAAGCAATATAAATGTTTAATATGATATAATCACAACTCTAGCAAAATACAATTAATGAACTCAAATATAGTCATAATGCTGCTAACATAAGTTTCTTAACCAAAATCCTGAGTCTTCACTTTAGTACTTAAAGCAGCAATAAATGTGCCAAAACCAGGTAAGGTGAGTGCTTGACCCCTATCAAAGCCTCTTCTATAAGGCATGAGCTTTTTCACATTTTGCACGTCTTTCAAACAATCCACGTGATGGCCATTTTGGCTGTAGTACATATATTAATACATATATACATTACAATAGTGAAACAGAAAATAAATAAAACGATCTACTTCCAAGGATGAGAAATTATGTTCCAGAAGTTGAATGCAAGATATGAAATCCGGAAACCTTATTGTTTAATCATAAAAATGAAAAGAGAGAAATAAGATATATATATTAAATGCACACAGCATAGAAATCAATAGAGTAACCTAAATATTTAAACTACAAAGATAATATTTCCCAAGCATTTATTTTAGGATGATTGGCCCCTTTATAAGAAGCTGTAAAGAACTATTACCTCCCAGAAATGTGATATTTGTATCCTGGCTTACCAAGCAATGTAAGTTAAGTGTGTGATTTCAAAATTAACTAAAAAAAAGAAGGAAACAGATCTGTCAAAAATCTTAGTTACCATCCGCTACAAGAAAACTGAAAAGAAACAAACAACATATAGTGGATTGAGAGACGCACACCCAAGCACTCATATTATATACAACCATGCAGTAACTTAATAGCAAATAGCCTAGTTCCTAAAACATACTAAAAACAAATTTGAACATGCCAATGTACTGGAGCTTTTGATCGTGGATAATGGGATAACGCAAGATCAAAAAATAACAATGTACAGCTTCATCTGTGGATGCAAAACTACAAAGATACATAAATATCACTTACCAGATATTTCCTTATGAACTCATTTGTACTCGAATGATGGTGGATTTGGAGCATCAAAGCTCTCCAAAACCTTTGTCTTGCTTCCATCACTAGAACTAGAATTTACCTCCTCCTTACCACCAAAAAGACCTCCAAACCATGAAGAAGAAGATGACGATGAAGAAGATGACGATCCTGCACCCATGCTCTCAACATTTACTGGAGCTTGACCAGGGATTTGGCCCATTGGATATCCAGGAACACCAGCCACATTCGGCAGTGGGTCCTCCATAGGTAAGTTCTGTGGAGCACTCATAACCTTATTTAACATTATCCCAGCTCCCTCAATTAAAGCAAGCAATACACCACCAAATAATGCTGATCGTGAAGCAGCACCTAATCCCTGACGCATTTGCAGAAAGCCTCCCGTTGCTGCACCAGCTATGATGGAGTTCCACGGATCCTCTTTCTGGCGAACATAGACCATTGTGCAGTCAAAAGTGGAAAAGAGCCCGCCCCATACAGCAAAACTACCACCAACACGAGGCGCATTCATGCGAACAGCTTGAGAACCCCCAATTAGACGCTCGCCTTTAGGGGAGTTATAGATTCCCTTCAAGAAATGAAAAGCTGCACCGCCAACGGCACCCATGCCAAAAGCTCCCCCAACATCATCAAGGATACGGTCTGGGCAAGGTTCTCTAGATGTTTCTGGCGTCCCCATGTATCAGACTATCAAGTTCAAGAGTGAGGATTTTGAATGTTGTTCTGATAGACAACTAGGTAGATAAAGTAACTCCTTTTATGCTTGCTAAGCTAAGCAGTCTTTGAAACGATCTCCACCATCACCACTAGTCCACTACAGAAAAACACATGAAGAGAACTAAGTTGGCAACTTCATATAAGTTGTGTATATATAAGTTTCATAGAAACGATGAAGATACAAATAATCATAAATTTCACATCAAGCAAAAGAAAAATACACGTGTTCCTGTTTTCAACCATCTCCATCGAAATTTCGAGAGGGAGATAAAAAACTGAACAGATAGATACAGAAACAAATTAGTAAATTATCTAATTCCACCCCACTATGTGAAACCCATCAAATAATAACAACAAAATCCATGCTGAAACGGCGAGTAATTAAACCTATTCATGTTTCTAAAACATCATACATAATCTAATGATTTAGTTTCCAGGAAAAATAAAATACTAACAAGAATTGCCGAAAAAATTGAAGAGCATACTCGAAGAATACGCACTGATTAAATCTAGAAATCAAATCAAAACACATGAATAAAAGAATTAGGGTTTACAGAGAACGCGGCGTTTCGTGGCTTTTGTGGAGAACACTGGAGATGAATATGCCAGTGGGGGTGGGAAAAGGCCTTAGACTAAGAGAGAGAGATGGAGAGAAGCGGAACACCTTGGGAGACTATAGGGTTAAATTGGATTTGAGTGGTTCGGCCCAATTTAAATGTGGGCTTTAAAAAAAATCTAATGAGGCTGTATTTTGGGCTTACACCGTGGTCTGGGCTTTATAATTTTTTAAGATTTAAAAATATCAACCTAGAAAATGATAAAATAAATCTAAGTAGACATATTGAAATTTGAAGTGGATTTTTGGGCTGGACGGGGATTGTTGAATATTGGATCAATTCAGTTTGTTTGGGCAATGATTTATAAAATCATATAATTATATCTTGTTATTTAAATTTTTCTATAATTCAAAATAAAATATTTATTTTTTCCACTTTTTCTACAAATCACAATTAAAACATCTATTTTTTCTATAATTTCTAAAGACCAAAATCTTGTTGTGTGAGTTCCCATCCAAACATGGTCTAAATTTCTATGGCAAGCTAAACTAGAAACATTTGCTACTCTACTAACACGGCTTCCTAGTGTAAATGCCACTCTTGACCTTTTTTTTTTTTCCCTCACAAAATGCATTGTGCCCTTTAAGCTCAATAGGGTGATTATGATACCTATAGAGATGCTTGTAGTTTCAAAACATAATTTTTTTTTTTTTTGTTTTTTAATAGAGTTTATGTGAATTGACAGAATTATTAACACCCAAAAAAACAATAACATGAAAACAATAATTAATGTTCAAATTTAAAAACAATGAATGACATATAGGTGAAATGAATGCAAGACTGCCAAGAATCTTTTGTTTTTTTCTCTCTTGCTGTTAGTAAAGAGGTAGTTGAAGAACATTTAATACATATGATTCTCTTTTCTCTAGTAACCTTTGTATGCACTTCACAGTTGTCTTGAATTTCCCCTGCAGAGTCGTAAATTGTCATCTATCTTGAGAAGCACAGAGTAATGGTCAACTAATGTAGTTTGTTTTTATGTTATTAATTTTAATTTTGTTTTTATACCAAAAAGCAGGAGAAAAAAGAAAAATGTAATTATATAATTCCCACCTCTTGACCTTTTCACTAAAGCAATAATTTTGGTGCATGCAATGGCTATAAAATCAGAGTTTTAGTGCAGACATTTAAGCTGCATGGAGACTTTCTTGATTCAATTTCTTTAGCAAAAGCAAAAGGAAAGGTCAAGTTTTTTAACTTTAGGTGCCGAGATTAAAGGGTAAGGTACAAGCCAATGATGCAGGAATTTGGAGATCAGGTTGAGGGATGTGAATCAGGCTTTGAAATTCAGAAAGGTGGAAATGCAGAGGTTGATGATGATGGGAAGACTAAGAGAACAGGTACTTTGAGATTTTGTCTAAACATTTTACTTGTTTTCTTGAACTCACTTTATGAAAATCTTGAAATTTAATACCACTAATAAGAATAATAATGATTTGAAATTTTTTGAAGCATTATATATTTTGCTCTATCTGTCATCTTGATCCCTCCATTTGAGTTTTTGTTATAGTTAACTTCTCTATTGAAAAAAAAAATTCAGAAGAAGGGAAAATTGACTATTGTCACTGTGATAAATGGATATAAATGAAATACTACTACTCTAGTTAGCTGATGTGATTGTGATGTAATCAGTTGAGCAGATTCAAAAAGAAAAAAGTTGAATTCATGAAATTCAAAAAGATTTATATTTTCTTTTACCTGGTATTGTGGTTTTGTGTTACTCAGGGACTGTTTGGACAGCAAGTGCACACATTATTACAGCAATCATAGGTTCAGGAGTCCTGTCATTAGCTTGGGGAGTGGCTCAGCTTGGCTGGATTGCTGGGGTGACAACTCTTGTTATTTTCTCTGGCATCACATTGTATTCTTCCAATCTTCTAGCTGATTGTTATCGATCTCCACTCACTGGCAAACGTAACTCTACATACATGGAAGTTGTCAAAAACAACCTAGGTAGTAATAATAGCATCACAATAACTTTTCATGAGTTTTATGTTGAAGCTGTTCTAAATTCTAATATATTCTGAGTTGATCAGGTCAAGTGATGTACATGGCTTGTGCTATTGTTCAATATACCAACTTAAGTGGAATGATGATCGGATATACCATCACTGCATCGATAAGCATGGCGTATGTGTGCTAAAATCAATACTTTCATAACTATGTAATAAGGGATAGTGTTGATGATGATAATGTTTTACAGTGCCATTCAGAAATCAGATTGCTTTCACAGTAAGGGCCATGAAGACACATCATGCAGTGTCTCTCACAATCCGTATATGATTGGAATGGGAATTCTCGAAATATTTTTGTCCCAAATTCCCAACTTCCATAAGCTGTCAATGCTATCAGTTGTTGCAGCTATCATGTCTTTTGCTTATTCATCCATAGGAGTCGGACTTGCCCTTGCAAAAGTTATTTCGGGTAATCCATTTTTTGCCCTTGGAAAGTTATTCGATGAATCTGTGTATAGAACTTCTTCTCATCCTTGTGTTTATGCAGGAGAAGGAGGAAGAACCACCTTGACAGGTGTTGAGGTGGGAATCGGTTTATCAGCTGCTGAGAAGACATGGAGAATGTTTCGAGCATTTGGTGATATTGCTTTTGCTTACTCTTATTCTCAACTCTTGGTTGAAATTCAGGTAAGAAAAACAATCTAGACAAAATAGGCAACATGATATTAGACAAAATGTATGCTAATCATAAAATATTGTACACCTCGTTTAAGGATACACTGAAGGCAACACCTCCTGAAAACCAAGTGATGAAAAAGGCCAACTTAGTCGGTATCTTGACTACGACTGGTTTCTATTTGATGTGTGGCTGCTTTGGCTATGCTGCATTTGGGAACAATGCACCGGGGAATCTACTAACGGGTTTTGGATTTTACGAGCCATTCTGGTTGGTGGATCTAGCCAACGCCTGCATTGTATTGCACCTGGTTGCAGCATATCAGGTCACAAAATCACTGTTTCACAAAATTCTCATTCTAATTTCAAGATCATAAGTAGTAAACTTACATGTTGCAGTTTTCTGCTTGTAGGTATTTGCACAGCCTGTTTACAGTGTCGTAGAATCATGGGCCACAAGGAAGTGGCCTAAGTCAAAGTTTGTAACTGGGGAGTACACCATGGGCATTGGCAGCAGCCAAAGACATAGGGTTCGTGTAAATTTTTTCCGACTGATATGGAGAAGTTCGTTTGTGATTGTTGCTACTCTCGTTGCATTGATTATGCCATTCTTCAACGACATTCTTGCTTTTCTTGGAGCCATGGGGTACTGGCCTATGACAGTATACTTCCCAATAGAAATGTACATTGCCAGGAACAAAATCGGGAGGTGGACATGGAGGTGGCTCGGCCTTCAGCTCATAAACTTAGTGTGTTTGCTCGTTGCTGTGGCTGCTGTCTGTGGCTCGATTCAAGGACTTAATAAGGCACTCAAGACTTACAAGCCATTCGAGGTTAAGGAATAGGAAAACCTTGTAATTAACAAAAAGTTCATCTTCTGCATTTCGTTTTCATGTGGCATCTAAGCAAGTGAAAGCTTCAAGACTTGGATTTATAATAAGAATCTATACATCAATCCTTTTGGTGTAATTTTGCGAGATGTTCTCTCGCTAAAAGATTGTAGCATCAAGTTTTTTTCTTACATATTAGGTCTTCCTCTGTTTCTTGATAAATTTTATACAGTTTTTGCTCCGAATTCAACCAAGTAAAAGGGCCTGATTAATTATAAAAGGAAGAAATATGGATGCAAATACATATACACACACACAGATAGATATAACTAATGGCTTTAAGAATGGCAGTCAGTTGAAATTATAAATGATTGAATTTTCTAAGTTAAGATTCGAGAAATAGTTTATATTTGTAACGATGTCAACAACGGCACTTCTATTTACTACATTACTAGTGTATAATATTGAAATTATTTATTCTTTATTTACATGTCCTTCAGTGATCTAGATTTCGGTTTCAGTTGGACACCAAAATGTCAAAACTCTGCCAGAATGGAGATTTTAAGACCTCATACATAGGAAGAGCGAAAAAAAAAAAAAAAACATATATACATATATACATATATACTGATACATATATATATAATCACATGCATTGAGTTGACTAGTTATATTAGCAGGAAATACGTGTGAAAATGCATTGACTTGACTTGTCATATTAACAGCACTTATCATCTATCTTGAAATCACCAAAAAAATGAGTCAACAAATGTTGTGTATTTTCATGTAGATATTCTCATTTTCCACCTGAATTAATGCCATACCTAAAATCGATAGAGAGATTTTAGAAAGTCCCACTTCTTTCAAAATTACTTCTCCACCAACATACTTGGTGCATGCAAGAGCTATAAAATCTGAGTTTTAGTCTATGAGGGCCAAAACACTGAAATATCTAACTAGCATGGAGAGTTTCTCGTTTCCATTTCTCTAGTTTATTTTCAAATTTTGAAAAAGAAAAGGTCCACTTTTAAAGTTCAGGTGCAAAGAGCAAAAAAGTAGAAGCTAATGATGCAGGAATTTGGAGATCAAAGTTCTCAAGTTGAGAGGTGTGAATCATCAGGTTTGGCAATACAGAAAGCTGGAAATGCAGAGTTAGATGATGATGGGAAGCCTATGAGGACAGGTGCTTAGAATAATTGTATAAGCATGTTAATAATAACTATAATAAAAAATAGAGAACCATTACATATTTATTTGTACTACTACTATATTCATTACATAGAGCTGAAAGAGCATTGTTGAGTTGTGTTACCTAGGGAACGTTTGGACAGCAAGTGCACATATTATTACAGCAATCATTGGCTCTGGAGTCCTCTCGCTGGCATGGGGAGTGGCTCAGCTTGGATGGATTGCTGGTATTGCCACTCTTGTAATCTTCTCCAGCATCACATTATACACTTCCAATCTCTTAACAGATTGTTATCGATCTCCAGTCACTGGGAAACGCAACTCTACATACATGGAAGTTGTTAAAAACAACCTAGGTAATTCACTTAAGCATAACTAGCCATGATCACATTATATAGAGTAGCATAAGATTGATATTTCAGATTTACATGCAAGAGTTCTCTAAATCCTTGTCTTGTGAGTCCATCAGGTCGAGTGATGTATATCGCTTGTGCTGCTGTTCAATATGCCAACTTAAGTGGAACGATAATAGGATATACCATCACAGCATCAATAAGCATGGCGTAAGTATGCAGATAATTCATCATTAATTTCATTCATTTGCACTATATAGGATATATCATGAGAGGTCCTATAGCTAAGAACTTTCTTCATATTGTATTTCAGTGCCATCATGAAATCTGACTGCTTTCACAGAAGAGGCCATGAAGCTCGATGCAGTGTCTCTCACAATCCATATATGATTGGGATGGGAATTCTTGAAATATTTGTGTCTCAAATTCCCAATTTCCATAAGCTATCTTTGCTATCAGTCGTTGCAGCTATTATGTCTTTTGCTTATTCATCTATAGGAGTGGGACTTGCCTTTGCAAGAGTTATTTCAGGTGATCTCTATGAACATTTAAATCTCTGTTTTTTTCTTTTCATTTTTTATGTGATTCTGCCAAGATCATACTAATTGATCTTCAGCCGGTTTATTTGAAAATTAACAACTAGCATAACTCAAAATGATCATAGTAATAAAGGTTAATGATGCAAGCAGGGGAAGGAGAAAGGACGACCCTTACTGGTGTGGAGATTGGGATCGGCTTATCAGCAACTGAGAAGACCTGGAGAATGTTCACAGCATTTGGTGACATGGCTTTTGCTTACACTTATTCCCAGATTTTGGTTGAGATTCAGGCAAGAAAAACAATTTAGACAAAATAGGCAACACAAAATTAAATGAGATGTATGCTCATAAAAAGTTGTCTACCTTGTTTTAGGATACACTAAAAGCAACACCTCCTGAAAACCAAGTGATGAAAAAGGTCAACATTATTGCTGTATCAACTACAACAGCATACTATATGATGTGTGCCTGCTTTGGCTATGCTGCATTCGGGAACAACACACCCGGAAATTTACTAACAGGGTTCGGGTTTTATAAGCCATTCTGGCTGGTGGATATAGCCAATGCCTGCATAGTGTTGCACCTAGTTGGAGCATATCAGGTCAAAAAATCAGTGTATCAGAAAAATCAAAAGTATCACATTTCAAGAAAACTTGCTTACATTCTCCAATTTTGGTTTATAGGTATTTGCACAACCTGTGTTTAGTGCCGTTGAATCATGGGCGATGGGGAAGTGGCCTACGTCGAAGTTTGTAACTGGGGAGTACAGCATGAGGATTGGCAGCAGCCAAAGACACAGGTTTAGTGTTAATTTCATCAGACTGATATGGAGAACTTCATTTGTGATTCTTGCAACTATGGTTGCACTGACAATGCCCTTCTTCAACGACATTCTAGCATTGCTTGGGGCAATCGGCTACTGGCCTCTCACAGTATATTTTCCGATAGAAATGTACATTGCAAAGAATAAAATCAGAAGGTGGACATGGAGGTGGCTCGGCCTTCAACTTCTAAACTCGGTCTGTTTGCTCGTTGCTGTCGCTGCTGCCTGTGGCTCGATTCAAGGACTTAACAAGGCACTCAAAACCTACAAGCCTTTCGAGGTTAAGGAATAGGAAAAGATTCGGTGTGATTGACCAAATAAGATTCTGTGTATGAATAAACATTCTATACATCAGTCACATGTAGGAGAAGCCTATGAGTTCTCCATTTATCGGGATATATAGGCTTAACATGTCGGACAAGTTTGTATCAGTTATTTTCTTATATGAATAAGTGTAGGGACATGAATGACACAAAATGTAGTACTTTTATTTAGTTGAATAAATTAATTAGACTTTGGAAAAACACATAATAAAAACCACCTGAAAATGCTACCCCGAAATTAACAATAAAACTAAGATTCTACTGTTATAAGATTTTCACGAAAACGAAACCGCTTCAGAATTCCGTTCCGAAAGTTTCAGTGGAAAGAAAATCAGATATTGTGACGAAAAAACTAAAATCACCTGAAAATGTTTCCCCAAAATTGTCATGAAAACCAATATTCTGCTGCTCTAAGATTTTCACGAAAAATGAAACAAACTCAGAATTTCGTTCTGCAAGTTTCATTGAAAAGGAAATCAGATATTATGACGAAAAACAAAAAATCACCTGAAAATGCTGCCCCGAGGTTATCACGAAAACCAAAATTCTGCTGCATTGAGATTTTCACTAAAAATGAAACCATTTCAGAATTATATTCTGAAAGCATCAATGGAAAGGAAATCCAAAATTATCACGAAAGGCAAAAAATCGCCTGAAAATTCGTCCTTTGGATTGTCCTGAAAACCAAGATTCTACTGCCCTAATATTTTCATGAAAAACGAAAACATCTCAGAATTCCATTCTGAAAATACCACCGGAGAGAAAATCCGAAATTATCACAAAAAACAAAAAATAACCTAAAAATCCGTCCTTGAGATTGTCCTGAAATCCATGATTCTTCTACCATGAAATTGTCACGAAAAACAAAACAGTCTGGGATTTCCGCTCAGAAAGCACCAATGGAAAGGAAGTCTAAAATTATCAAGAAAAGCCAAAAAATCACTTGAAAATCCATCCTCGAGATCATCCCGAAAGTCAAGATTCTACTGCAGATTTTTACGAAAAACGAAACCGTCTCGAAATTTCATTCTGAAAACACCAATAGAAAAAAAATCCAAAATTATCACGTAAGGTAAAAAATCAATTGAAAATCCGTCCCCGGGATTGTCCTGAAAGCCAAGGTTCTATTACACTGAGAGTTTCACGAAAAACAAAACCGTCTAGGATTCCGTTCTAAAAGTTTCACTCGAAAGGAAATAAGTTATTATGACGAAAAAAAATCGCCTAAAAGTGCTACCCCAAGATTGTCACGAAAACAAAGTTTCTGCTGCTCTGTAATTATCACGAAAAATGAAAACACCTCAAAATTTCATTCTGAAAGTTTTACTGGAAAGGAAATCATATGTTATGATGAAAAATAACCTGAAAATACTACCCAAAATTATCAATAAAACCAAGATTTTACTACTTTAAGATTTTCACAAAAAAATAAAACTATCTCGAAATTTTGTTCAGAAAGTACCAATGGAAAAAAAATTCGAAATTATCAAGAAAGACAAAACATCACCTGAAAATCCATCTCCGAGATCATCCCGAAAGTAAAGATTCTGCTGTCCTGGGATTTTCACGAAAAATAAAACCGTCTCGAAATTCCGTTCAGAAAGCACCAATGGAAAGAAAATCTCAAAATTATCACAAAAGGCAAAACATCACCTGAAAATCCATCCTCATGATCGTCTCGAAAGCCAAGATTATGCTACCTAGAGATTTTCACGAAAAACAAAAAGATCTCGAAATTTCATTCTAAAAGCACTAATGAAAAGGAAATCTAAAATTATAAAGAGAGGCAAAAAATCACCTGAAAATCTATTGCAGGGATCATCCCGAAAGTAAAGATTCTGCTGCCTTAAGATTTTCATAAAAAATAAAAGCGTCTCGGAATTTCGTTCTAAAAACACCAATGGAAAGGAAACCTAAAATTATCACAGGAGACAAAAAATCACTTGAAAATTCGTTCCTGGATCGTCACGAAAGTCAAGATTCTGCTATCCCTAGATTTTATTGAAAAACAAAAGCGTCTCAAAATTCCGTTCTAAAAGTATCAATGGAAAGAAAATCCAAAATTATCAGGAAAGTCAAAAAATCACCTGAAAATCCATTCCCAGGATCGTCGTGAAAGTAAAGATTTTGTTGTCCTGAAATTTTCATGAAAAACGAAAACTTCTCGTAATTCCGTTTTGAAAACACCAATAGAAAGGAAATTCGAAATTATCACGAAAGATAAAAAAATCACTAGAAAATCCATCACCGAGATCGTCCCGAAAACCAAGATTCTGTTGTCCTGAGATTTTTCCCGAAATCCATGATTCTTCTGTCCTGGGATTTTCACGAAAAACAAAAATATCTCAAAATTCAGTTCTGAAAGCACCAATGGAAGGAAAATCTAAAATTATTGTGGGGGACAAAAAATCAACTGAAAATCGTCCCTTGGATCGTCAAGAAAGCCAAGATTCTGCGTCTTGAGATTTTCATGAAAAACGAAAGCTTCTCGGAATTCCATTCTAAAAGTACAAATGGAAAGGAAATCCGAAATTATTACGTGAGGCAAAAAATCACCTGAAAATCCATTCCCGTGATCATCCTGAAAACCAAGATTCTGCTGTCCTGAGATTTTCATAAAAAACGAAAGCGCCTCGAAATTCCATTCTAAAAGCACCAATAGATAGGAAATCTAAAATTATCAAGATAAAAATCACCTAAAAATCCATCCCCGGAATCGTTCAGAAAGCCAAGATTCTACTATCCTGAGATTTTCATGACAAACAAAAACGTTCGGAAATTTCGTTCTGAAAGCACCAATGGAAAGAAAATCTGAAATTTTCATAAGAGAGACAAAATCACCTGAAAATCCGTCCCCGAGATTGTCCCGAAATCTACGATTCTTCTACCCTGAGATTTTCATGAAAAACAAAAATGTCTCGAAATTCAATTCTGAAAGCACTAATGGAAAGGAAATCTAAAATTCTCACGAGAGGCAAAAAATCAACTGAAAATCCGTCCACTGAATTATCACGAAAGTCAAGTGTTGTCCTAAAATTTTCACGAAAAACAAACACGTTTCGGAATTTTTTTCTGAAAGCACAATTTGAAAGAAAATTCGAAATTATCACGTAAGACAAAAAATAATGTGAAAATCCATCCCCAGGATCGTCCCAAAAGCCAAAATTTTGCTATCCTAAAATTTTCATGAAAAACGAAAGTATCTCAAAATTTCGTTCTGAAAGCACCAATGAAAAGAAAATTCGAAATTATCAAATAAGGCAAAACATCACTGAAAATCCATCTCTTGGATCGTTCCAGAAGACAAGATTTTACTGTCTTGAGATTTTTATGAAAAACGAAAGCATCTCGGAATTCCATTCTAAAAGCACCAATGGAAAGGAAATTTAAAATTATCATGGGATGCAAAAAATCACTTGAAAATTCATCCCCTAAATCATTCCAAAAGCCAAGATTCTACTGCCATAAAATTTTCACGAAAAACAAAAGCATTTCGGAATTTCGTTCTTAAAGCACTAATGGAAAGAAATTCCGAAATTATCAAAACAGACAAAAAATTACCTGAAAAACCAACACCAGGATTGTCCCGAATATTAATATTTTATTGTTCTGAGATTTTCATGAAAAATGAAAGTGTCGAAATTTCGTTCTAAAAGCACCAATGAAAAGAAAATCCAACATTATTTAAGAAGGCAAAAAATCACCTGAAAATTCATCCATGGATCATTCCGAAGGATAAGATTCTGCTGTCCTGAGATTTTCATAAAAACGAAAACGTCTCAGAATTCCATTCTAAAAGCACCAATGAAAAGGAAATCTAAAATTATGACAGGAGAAAAAAATCACTTGAAATTCCATATCCTGAATCGTCACGAAAGTCAAGATTCTACTACCCTAAAATTTTCACGAAAAACAAAAGCGTCTCGTAATTTCATTTTGAAAGCACTAGTGGAAAGAAAATTTGAAATTATCAAAGAAGGTAAAAAATCACACGAAAATCCATCCCTGGGATCATCCCAAAAGCAAAAGATTTTGTTGTAGATTTTCATGAAAAACAAAAGGGTTTCGGATTACCATTCTGAAAGCACCAAAGGAAAGAAAATCTAAAATTATCACGGAATACAAAAAATCACTTGAAAATCCGTCCCCTACATCATTCCGAAAACCAAGATTCTGCAGTCCTGAGATTTTTATGATAAATGACAGCTTCTCGAAATTCCGTTCTAAAAACACCAATAGAAAGGAAATTCGAAATTATCACGGTAGGTAAAAAATCACTTGAAAATTCATCCCTGAGATCGTCCCGAATGCCAAGATTCTACTACACTTAAATTTTCACGAAAAACAAAAAGCGTCTTAGAATTTCATTCTAAAAGCATCATCAATTGAAAGAAAATCCGAAATTATCAAGAAAAAAAACAATCACCAGAAAATCCAACACCGGGATTGTCACGAAAATCAATATTTTGTTGTCGTGAGATTTTCATGAAAAACAAAAACATTTCGAAATTCCGTTGTGAAAACACCAATGGATAGAAAATCCAATATTATCAAAAAATACAAAAAATCACCTGAAAATCCATTCCGAGGAATATCCCGAAAGATAAGATTTTGTTGTCCTAAGATGTTCAGGAAAAACGAAAGCATCTCGAAATTTCATTCTAAAAGCACCAATGTAAAGAAAATCTAAAATTATCATGGGAGAAAAAAATCACCTAAAAATTCATCCCATAGATCATCACGAAAGCCAAGATTTTATTGCCCAGAGATGTTCACAAAAAACAAAAAAGTCTCAATTTCGTTCGAAATGCACCAATGAAAGAAAATCCGAAATTATCAAAAAAGATAAAAAAATCACCTAAAAATTCATCCCAAAAAACGTCTCAAAAGCCAAGATACTGTTGTCCTGAGAGTTTCATGAAAAATGAAAGCGTCTCGAAATTCCATTCTGAAAAAACCAATAAAAAGAAAATCTAAAATTATTACGGGATGTAAAAAATCACCTGAAAATCCGTCCTCTAGATCGTCAAGAAAACCAAGATTCTATTGCCTTAAGATTTTCATGAAAAACAAAAACATTTCAAAATTTCGTTTTGAAAGCGCCAATGGAAATAAAATCTGAAATCATCAAAGAAAACAAAAAATAACCTGAAAATTCATCCCCTGAATCGATCCGAAAGCCAAGATTCTGTTGTTTTGAGATTTTCATGAAAAATGAAAGCTTATCGGAGTTCCGTTCTGAAAGCACCAATGGAACGGAATTCTGAAATTATTACGGGAGGGAAAATATCACTTAAAAATTCATTCCCGAGATCATCCCGAATGTCAAGATTTTACTGTTCTAAGATTTTCATGAAAAACAAAAGTGTCTTGTAATTTCATTTTGAAAGCACCAATGAAAAGAAAATTTGAAGTTATCAAGAATGACAAACAATCAACTGAAAATTCATCCCTTGGATCGTCACGAAAGTCATGATTATACAGTCTTGAGATTTTCACAAAAAACAAAAGTATCTCAAAATTTCGTTTTGAAAACACCAATGAAAAGGAAATTCAAAATTATCAAAGAAGGCAAAAAATCACCTAAAATTTCATCTCTAAGATCATCACGAAAGCCAAGATTCTGTTATCCTGAGATTTTCATGAAAAATGAAAGTGTCTCGAAATTCCATTCTGAAAGTACCAATGGAAAGGATATCTAAAATTATCACGGGATGCAAAAAATCACCTGAAAATCTGTCTCTAAATCGTCCCAAAAACTAAGATTTTACTACCTTGAGATTTTTACGAAAAACAAAAGCATCTTAAAATTTTGTTCTAAAAACATCAATGGAAAGGAAGTCCGAAATTATCAGAGAAAGGAAAAAATCACCTAAAAATCCATCATCGGGATTATTCGAAAGCCAAGATTCTTATGTTCTAAGATTTTCATGAAAAACAAAAGCATCTCAAAATTCTATTCTGAAAGCACCAATGGATAGAAATCTAAAATTATCATGGAATGTAAAATATCACCTAAAAATTCATTTTCGGGATTGTCCCGAAAGTCAAGATTCTACTATCATGAGATTTTCATGAAAACGAAAGTTTTTCGGAATTCCGTTCTGAAAGCACTAATGGAAAGGAAATTCGAAGTTACCACGGGAAGCAAAAAAATTACTTGAAAATTAATCCTCGAGATCGTCTCAAAAGTCAAGATTCTTTTATCTTAAAATTTTCACGAAAAACTAAAATATTTCAAAATTTCATTCTAAAAACACCAATGGAAAGGAAATCTGAAATTATCATAAGGGAAAAAATCACCTAAAAATTTGTCTCCTGGATCGTCCCAAAAGCCAAGATTCAGCTGAGTTTTTCCCGAAAAACAAAAGCGTCTTGAAATTTCGTTCTAAAAGCACCAATGAAAAGGAAATCCGAAATTATTAAAAAAGACAAAATCACCTAAAGATCTATCCCCAAGATCGTACCGAAAGCTAAGATTCTACTGTCATGAGATTTTCATGAAAAACAAAAGCATCTCAGAATTCCGTTTTGAAAACACCAATAGAAAGAAAATTCGAAATTATCACGCGAGACAAAAAAATCACCTGAAAATCCATCCCCTAGATCGTCCCGAAAGCCAAAATTTTGTTTTCTTAAGATTTTCACGAAAAACGAAAATATCTTGGAATTCCGTTCTGAAAGCACAAATGGAAAGGAAATTCGAAATTATCACGGAAGGTAAAAAAATCACTTGAAAATTCATCCTCGAGATCGTCTCGAAAACCAAGATTCTTCTGCCCAAAGATTTTCACAAAAAACGAAAACATTTCAAAATTTCATTTTGAAAACACCAATGGAAAGGAAATCTGAAATTATCATGAAAAGAAAAAATCACCTGAAAATTCGTTCCATGGATAGTCCCAAAAACCAAGATTCTGCTGTCATGAGATTTTCATGAAAAACAAAAATGTCTCGGAATTCCGTTCTGAAAGCACCAATGGAAAGAAAATCCGAAATTATCACGCGAGGCAAAAAAATCACCTGAAAATCCATCCACTAGATCGTCCCGAAAGCCAAAATTCTGCTTAAGATTTTCACCAAAAATGAAAGCGTCTTGGAATTTCATTCTGAAAGCATCAATAAAAAGGAAATCCGAAATTACCACACAAGAGAAAAAATCACCTAAAAATCCGTCTTGGAAATCATCTCGAAAGCCAAGATTCTGCTATCTGTATCAACTACAACAACATTCTATGTGATGTGCGCCTGCTTTGGCTATGCTGCATTCAGGAACAATGCACCTGGAAATTTACTGACAGGGTTTGGATTTTATGAGCCATTCTGGTTGGTGGATACATCCAATGCACGCATAGTGTTGCACCTAGTTGGAGCATATCAGGTCAAAAAATCAGTGTATCGGAAAAATCAAAAGTATCATATCTCAAGAAAACTTGCTTACATTCTCCAATTTTGGTGTGCAGTTGACTCATGGGCGATGAGGAAGTGGCCTGCGTTGAAGTTTGTAATGGGGGAGTAGAGCATTAGTATTGGCAGCAGGCAAGGACACAGGTTTAGTGTTGATTTCATCAGACTGATATTGAGAAGTTCATTTGTGATTCTTGCAATTATTGAGAAGTTCGATAATGCCCTTCTTCAACGACATTCTAGTGTTGCTTGGGGCTATCGGCTACTGGCCTCTCACAGTATATTTTCCAATAGAAATGTACATTGCCAAGAATAAAATCAAAAGGTGGACATGGCGCGGCCTTCAACTAATAAACTTTGTCTGTTTGCTCGTTGCTGTTGCTGCTGCCTGTGGCTCGATTACACTCAAAACCTACAAGCATTTTGAGGTTAAGGAATAGGAAATGTTTCCTGTGTGAGTTAAACATTCTATACATCAGTCACATGTAGGAGAGGTCTATGAGTTCTCCCCATATAGGCTTAACATGTCTGACAAGTTTGTATCAGGTATTTTCTTATATGAATAAAGGGAGAATGTCATACAAAATGTAGAACTTTTATTTAGTTGAATAAAATAATTATACTTTGTAAAAACACAGCTCTGTTTTTTTCAGATGGATGGAGAAATTATTGATATAATGATTAAAAATTATTTGTATAGGCTTTATTTACCTATATTTCAAATTTTAGCATATTCAGTTGCACACCAAGTTACCAAAAAAAAAAAAAAAACCAGCATGGAGATATATAATGCCTAAAATTTCAACTCTAATTGTGTATAAACACTTGAATAAAAAAGTCTTAAAAAAATTATGTGAGCCTCACATCTCCATCTCATGATATGTCACATCAGCAAAATATGCTCTAACAAATATATGTAATGACACGCGTTGACTTGACTTGGTTTCTAAACAGCTAATATATGCGTGTCTGAATGCGTTGACTTGACTTTCTCTCTTAGAAGTTAGATATTTGAATCTTACAAAAATAAAAAATGAATCAAGAAAGTCCTTACCGTTTGAACAATGGAACTCCTTTTCCTCTTCATCCTACTAACCCATCTCCATCTTCAAGTAAACCCACAAGATACCTCTTATGAGCAGACTGTTCTGTTGAGCTTGAAGGAGCATTGGGGTAATCCCTCTTCACTTGAGCAATGGAACCCAACCTCGTCTCCATGTGATTGGCCACAAGTCGAATGCACTTTCGGTTCAGTCACCAGTCTGTATTTATCGGAAGAAAACATAAAAGGAACACTTCCATCATCAATATGTCAGCTCAACAACCTCACTTCAATCAACCTGTCTCAGAACAAGATATCAGGATACATACCTGTCGCTCTATCCAACTGCTTGAAACTCGAACGCTTGGACTTGTCTTTGAATGCATTGACCGGTACGATCCCAGGTGAGTTTTTCAGTATGAAAAGGCTTCGTGAGTTGTCTCTCAGCGGAAACAGATTGTTCGGTGAGATACCAACACCGATACAAGTACCCAGTTTAGAGTATCTTGATCTGTCTGATAATCTCTTGAATGGATCAATTCCTGATGATATACAGAATCTACACAATCTTGGGCAGTTGGATCTATCCAATAATTTATTCAGTGGTGCAATCCCTATGGGGCTGTTCCATATGCATCAACTAGGCGATCTGTTACTAGGTTATAACAACTTAACTGGTCAACTTCCAGCAGAGATGGATTTCTTCAATTTGGCATCCCTGAATCTTACCCACAACCATTTACATGGCACAATACCGAAATATTTAGGTGATCTAACTGGTCTAAAAACCTTGGATTTGTCTGGTAACCATCTGAATGGAGACATTGTAGAAAATTTGCTTCATTTGAGGCAGATGAGTACACTCAGGCTTTGCCCAAACAAATTTGTTGGGAAGATCCCATACGAGTTTGTGAATCAACAGTTTACTGAGAATTGTTTGGATCATTCCAATCTCTGTTCTGACAACAAGACTAATGGTCTGCCAAGTTGTCCTTCAAGAACGTGCTCTGAATATAGACTTCAAGAATTTCTGAGCTGTGACCACAGGCATGACAGATCCAGGAGGCATCTTATTATAATTATAGTGGAAACGGTGGGTTGTTGGGTTGTTGGTTTTGCAGTAATTTACTACTTGGGAAGAAAATGCTGGCTGAAGAAGCACGAGAGCATTGTATCGAGATTCAAAAAAAATCGGCTCTATAGCCCTTCTCTGAAAGATAAAGAACACTGGAAGATGATTCCATTTCAAAAATTGAAGTTCAATAAAACAGATATCCTGTCAGGTTTGACAGATGAAAACCTGATTGGAAATGGGGGATCAGGAAAAGTTTATCGAGTTTTCACCAACCAAACAAGCAATGCTGTTGCTGTCAAGAGTATCTCAAATGCTAGAAAATCAGATGACAGGCTTAAAAAGGAATTTTTGTCGGAAATTCAGACACTGGGGACTATTCGACACTTCAACATAGTAAAGCTTTTCTGCTACATCTCTGGCAAGGATTTGATGCTTCTTGTGTACCAATATTTTGAGAACAAGAGCCTCGATCGGTGGCTGCATGGTAACAATAGGGAAATATCATCAGTTGGTGATAGTTCTGTCACAAAGTTGGATTGGCCAATGAGGATGCATATTGCCATTGGAGTAGCACAAGGGCTTTACTATATGCACCACAACTGCTCTCCACCTATAATTCACAGAGACATAAAATCGAGCAATATCTTATTGGACTCAGAATTCAATGCAAAATTAGCAGATTTTGGACTAGCAAAGTTGCTTACCAGGCATGGAGGTACAGAAACAGCATCTGCTGTAGCTGGAACTTTTGGCTACATTGCCCCTGGTATGTATATTACGTAAACATCTTCAAGTGATCTCTTTTTTTTCTCATATACATAATACTAAAACATTTCAACCTTCATTGCAGAATATGCCTACACAACAAAAGTGAACACAAAAAGTGATGTTTATAGCTTTGGAGTGGTTCTACTTGAATTGACTACTAGAAGAGAAGCTGTTACTCGAGGAGATCATTTGAACCTAGCAGAGAGAGCTAAATTACTCTATGGAGATACAACTGCCATTGTTGATGCACTCGATGATGAGATCAAGGAATCAATTTACTTGGATCAGATCATCACTGTTTTTCAACTGGGAGTCATTTGTACTGCTACATCACCTTCTAATAGGCCATCCATGAAAGATTGTTTGCGTATTCTTCAGAATTGTAGTAACAGTTCTGCTTCATCTAGTCCAGATTCCACATGACTTTCAAGATCTTTGATTATTTATCAGAAGACTTGGTTGTATCTCATCAAATTCTTTCTGTTATAGATAGCCACTATCACCTAAAGTGTGACAGTGTTTTAGTAAGGTCATCTAGTATTGTGTTAAGTTACCTCAGAATATGATGGTGATGTCCAGGTTCAAGGCGTGCACTTTGATTAAATTTAATTGATATGTTGAGTTGCCTCAAATGCAATCTTAGGGATGAGCCTTGAATTGGATGTTGATCTGAAAGAATCCTCATATGCTCAAGTCAAATAACATGTATAAAGAAAGACTTAAATTTTCAAATTTCAACAATTTGATTGCTGAAAATCTGAAAATACTATTCGAAATACTATAATCAATTACATTTTACTTTACACAGCTCCTTATTGACCTTTTCTTCTGAGTTTTGCAACTTCAGCCTGCGGATTTTAAGCCTCCACTATTCAAAATGACATATAATATATTCATTGACTTGATTCCATACCTTAGCTTGACTTGAGTTTGTGAGAAGTGCATATGATTCAACAAAGTCTTCGTATTTTGCAAAATGGCAGCCATTTTCCTCTTCATCCTGCTAGCTCCCCTCCATCTTCAAGCAAATTCACAAGATTTATCTTCTGAGCAGACTATTCTATTGAGCATGAAACAGCATTGGGGCAATCTCCCTTCACTTGAATCGTGGAACTCAACCTCATTCATTTGCGATTGGACAGAAGTTGAATGCTATTTTGGTACAGTCAGTGCCCTAAAATTAGCAGAAAAGTACATTAGTGGAACAATTCCATCAGCAATATGTCTGCTCAAGAACCTCGTTCTGATCAACTTGTCTCAGAATAACATATCAGGACACATACCTGTTAGCCTTCATAACTGCTCAAAACTAGAAAGATTGGACCTGTCCTTGAATGCATTGTCAGGCACAATCCCAAGTGAGTTTCTCCGCATGAAAAGGCTTCATCATTTATCACTCAATGGAAACAGATTGGCTGGTGAGATACCCACACCAATGGATGCAATCAGGTTAGAGTATCTCAATCTCTCCAATAATCACTTGAATGGATCAATCCCCGATGATATTAGGAATTTATATAAACTTGTACGGCTGGATTTATCTATGAATTCATTCAGTGGGGCAATTCCTATGGGATTGTTCCAAATGCGTTGACTGAACTATCTGACACTAGGTTGTAACACTATCTCTAGTCAACTGCCAGCAGAGATGAATTTGGCCAGATTGCAAGTGTTAAATCTTACCCACAATCAAATACATGGCAGAATACCAGAAAGTTTTGGCAAATTATTGAGGCTAAGTACCTTTGATTTGTCAAGTAACCGGCTATCTGGAGACATCATCGGAACTGTTTTTCATCTGAGATCAATGAAAATATTAAGGCTCTGCTCCAACAAATTCTCGGGAAAGATCCCTTACGAGTATGTGAACCAACGATTTCATGAGAATTGCTTGGAACTTTCCAATCTCTGTTCTGACAACAGGACTGAGGGTCTACCAAGTTGCCCTTCAATACTGTGCTCTGATTATAGAATTCGAGGATTTCTAAGATGTAACTCCAAGCATGATGAATCAGAAAGACATTTTCTAATAATGATACTCATAACAGTATGTAGTGGAGTTGTAGGATTTGCAGTACTTTACTACTTGGTAAGAAAATGCTGGCTTAAGAAGCATGAGAATGCTGAGGCAAGGCGCAGGAAGATTTGGCCCTCTGACCCTTCTCTGAAAGACGACGAAGAGTGGAAGATGATTACATTTCAAAGGTTGAAGTTAAATAAAGCAATTATCTTATCACGTTTGACTGACGAAAACTTGATTGGAAATGGTGGATCAGGAAAAGTATACAGAGTTTTCATCAACCAAACAATCAACTGTGTTGCCATCAAAAGTATAATGAATCCCCGGAAATCAGATCACAGGCTTGAGAAGGAATTTCTGGCAGAGATTCAGACATTGGGGAATATTCGGCATAATAATATAGTAAAGCTTTTGTGCTATATCTCAGGCAAAGAATTGAAGCTTCTGGTGTACCAATATTTTGAGAACAAAAGCCTTGATCAATGGCTGCATGGTGACAACAGGGAAATATCATCAGTTAGTGATAGTTCGATAACAAAGTTGGATGGCCAATGAGGCTGCATATTGCCATAGGAACAGCGCAAGGGCTTTGCTATATGCACCATGACTGTTCTCCACCTATCATTCACAGGGACATCAAATCCAGGAACATACTGTTGGACTCAGAATTCAATGCAAAGATAGCAGATTTTGGGCTATCAAAGTTGCTTACCAGGAATGGAGATACAGAAACAGCATCTACTGTAACTGGAACTTTTGGATACATAGCACCTGGTATGTATTTTAAATGTTCAAATATCTTTAAGCAATTAACTACTTTCTCATATATTATACCCAAACTTGTCAAACTTGAATAACAGAGTATGCCTACACAACAAAAGTGAATACAAAGACTGATGTTTATAGCTTTGGAGTGGTTCTTCTAGAATTGACTACCAGAAGAGAAGCTGTTGCTCAAGGAGACCATATGAACCTTGCAGAAAGGGCTCAATTACTCTACAGAGATACAATTGCCACTGTTAAAGCATTGAATGATGAGATCAAGGACTCACTATACTTGGATCAAATCATCACTGTTTTTCGGCTAGGAGTCGTTTGTACTGCTTCATCACCTTTTAATAGGCCATCAATGAAGGATTGTTTGCATATTCTTCAGAAATGCAGAAGCAATTCTTCTTCATCTAGTCAAATGATTTTTTAGCTCTCTGATGATCAATCCTAAGTTGTATTTGACTGAATTGTATCTCTGTTGCCTAAGCTTTCAACAAATTTATCTATTGGGGTTTATAAGAGCAGGATCAATTATAGTTTCCAAGACCATCTGAATTGAGGTTTTGCTAATTGCTATGGTGTAATCCATTTGAAGACTTTCACTTCAAATTAGGTGACCATCGGCAGATCGAATTGAAATGAAAATAAAGAATGGTAAGACTCATGAGCTGCTGTGGTTTCTAAATTAGTTTAAGCATCTGAGGAAGTATATTTCTGATACAATATTTGCAGATAAAAATCCATGAATATACTTCTTCATCCAGTACAAGAAGTAAAAATATTTATACCATTGTCCAGGAGATCTAGATTCATGTTACATTCTATTGTCATGTCACCATACAGCATATCAAGAGCTTCCTGAATTTCATCTGCATCTTCAATTAAAAAGTCACTGGCATGAAATTCACGAAGTTGGCCATCCATCTCAATCCAGCTACATCCTGGAGTTTTAGTAACACCATTCTGTTTCATTAATATTCTCATCCTAGCACAATCATCCCACCTCCTCATATCAGCATATATTTTCGACGAGATAATATAGTTTCCAGAGTTAGAGGGCTCCATTTCTAAGAGAAGCTGAATGACCCTTTCACCAATATCTACGTTTTTTAGCTTCTGACAAGCAACAAGCAATGCCCCTAATAAAATCTCATCAGGTTTTTGAGGCATCTTCTGAATGAAGTCCCAAGCTTCATAAACCCGTCCAGCACGAGATAGAAGATCAACCATGCACGAGTAGTGCTCAACTTTTGGAGTCAGCCCAAAAGATGAGCTCATCATATTAAATAATCGATGCCCTCCATCCACCAGACCAGTATGAACACAAGCAGAAAGCACCCCAATAAATGTGATTTCATCAGGACATAAAGCTTTTTCCTCATCTAACATTCGTTGAAATAGGGTGAGTGCCTCCTCTGCTCGCCCATGAAAAGCATGAGCAGAAATCATTGTGTTCCAACTAACCTCGTTTCTATGAGGCATATTTTCAAAAACTCTTGATGCACGTTCCAAATTACCACACTTCGAGTACATGTCGACTAAAGCAGTCGCAACATAAATATTGTGCTGAAATCCTCTTTTGGATGCATATTCATCAATCCATATCCCTAAATCGAGAGCACCAATTGAAGCACAAGCAGAGAGAACTGCAATCAATGTGATCTCATTAGGTTCTGGCCCAGTCTCCTTCATGGCATTAAACAATGAGAGAGTTTCATCTGGCTGCCCATTTTGTGCATATCTGTTTCACATTTAAATTGACATGATCAATAAACGAAAAACAAATAAAAACCATCACGAAGATTTGTATCATATGAAAAATGCATAAAAACAACAATAGGAGAAAACCATAAATTTAGTAAAGAAAAGAAAGAAAGTCTTAAAACAGGAATGCACTGACCCAGTGATCATGGCATTCCAAGTGACTACTTCTTTCCTTTTCGTAGAGTTGAAAACCCTTCTAGCTGATTCTAATTCCCCGCACTTCCCATACATATTAACCAAAGCAGAACCAATATATGAATTAAGTTCCATCCCTTTCTCCATTACATACTCCTCAATCGACCTCCCCAAGCTCAAGTCCCCCAAATCACCACACGCTGCAAGCACACTGACAAGTGTCATCTCATCAGGCTCCATTCCTCCCTCTCTCATTTTCCCAAACATTTCCACCGCCTCTCCAGCAAAACCCAACCTCGAATACCCAGATATCATTGAGTTCCATGACACCAAATCCCTCTCACTCATTTCATCAAACACTTTCCCCGCAGTATCTATCTCTCTACACCGTGAGTACATCGTTATCAATGAATGAGCCACGTGAAAATCTATTTGCAAACCACATTTCAAAATCTCACAATGAACTGATTTCCCCATCCTCAATTCTACTAAATTCCCACATGATATAAAAACAAACGGGTACGTAAAGTTATCTGGTTTTACTCCTAAATATTTCATCCTGACAAATAATTCCAAGGATAATTCGAAATTTTGCCATGTCGTTGCAGAACCCCTGATCATTACATTGAATGCGTAACTGTTAATGGGGATTTGAGGGAAGAGAATAGTAGAGTACCTAAAATCTTTGAGCTCAATGATTTTGGAGAGCAAGTAATTTGGCATGGGCATCTGAATTGAGTGAATGAGTGTTTGTGCGTGAATTTGCTGCACTGATTTGGATGATTTGCAGTGTTTCAGTAGGAATAATAGCCGATTGATTAGGGTTTGATCTTGCCGGTGCGAGCTTCTGCTTTGGGCCAAAATTGTGCGGGAAATCTTGGTTCGAAAATTCATTGATTGGTGAGACTCATGAGAGGACGGAAGACTGATCGATTACTCCTTAACATTGCCGAAGATTCAAAAGCGTGTTTTGAGTTTTTTTTTGTTTTTTTTTGATTCTTTTGAATTTTGATAGGGGACATATGATTGTTTGTAGAACAATCAAAATAGAACAATTACCCAGTAGTCAAGAAAATCATATTTTAACCCAAAAAAAAAACACCTAATATTAAGAAGAGCTACAAAGATAGAGTAGGTTTTTATATATTTAAAAGACTCGATCCAACAATAAAGACTTGAAAATAATTGAACAATCTAAAAATGTTGTGTTATTATATTGTCATTACAATTAACAAGATTTACTATAAACATGTGTTCTTATGAGAAACTTTTTACAATTTAAAATAGGGTAAAAAATGATTTCTCATCCCAACTATGCCCGATTTTACACTTTCTGGTAAAAACTTTAAAATGTGGCACCGTACTGACTGAACTTTGCACAATTTACAATCTACGGTATTCCGATCATTTTTTCCGGCCAACACACACACGTGCTTGGCACATGATTTCATTAAGGACATTTATGTCTTTTTAAAGTTTATACCAGAAAGTGTAAAATCGGGCATAGTTCAGATGAGAAATCTTTTTTTAGCTTTTTATTTACTATATATTTTATATTAAATTTCTTTTTTGAATTAGGTTAAATATATGTAATGTGTACTTGATGATTTATTTGAAAGGGAATAAATGAATTAATATACTAATATATGATATTTATAACGATATTCTGGCTTGTAAAAACTATAAAAATGTAATATATTTGGGCCCAAATTTTAACTCGCAAGTTTGGTTTCCCAATTATGAGCTCACATTGGGTGGCCTAACTAGTGTTCGATGAGTTTTCTAATGTTGATACATCATATAAAATTATATTCAATCAGCGATTCAATTCATTTATTTTGTCCAAATTCATCCCCATATTCTATGAATTCAAATTGAATATAATAAATTTGAAATAACACAAAATACAAATAATAAACAAAAAAATACATATTATATGAATTCATAGTGATCAATATAATAAGTTTGAAATAAACACAAAATACAAACAATAAACAAAAAAATAGTTCGTGTTATATTTTTTTTGCTTATTGTTTGTATTTTGTGTTTATTTCAAACTCATTTTATTGATCATTATGAATTCATATAATATGTATTTTTTTGTTTATTATTTGTATTTTGTGTTTATTTCAAACTTATTATATTCAATGTGAATTTATAGAATATGGGATGAATTTGGACAAAATAAATGAATTGAATCGCTGATTGAATATAATTTTATAAAATAGATCAACATTAGAAAACTCATCGAACACTAAGTAGGCCACTCAATGTGAGCTAAAAATTGGGAAACCAAACTTGCGAGTTAAGATTTGGGCTCAAATATATTACATTTTTATAGTTTTTACAAGCCAGAATATCATTATGAATATCATATATTAGTATATTAATTCATTTATTCCCTTTCAAATAAATCATGTAGTACACATTAAATATATTTAACCTAATTCAAAAAAAAATTAATATAAAATATATAGTAAATAAAAGGCTAAAAAACGATTTCTCATCTGAACTATGCCCGATTTTACACTTTCTAGTATAAACTTTAAAAAGACATAAATGTCCTTAATGAAATCATGTGTCGAGCACGTGTGTGTGTTGGCTGGAGAAAATGATCGGAATACCGTAGATTGTAAATCGTGCAAAGTTCAGTCAGTACGGTGCAACATTTTAAAGTTTTTACCAGATAATGTAAAATCGGGCATAGTTGGGATGGGAAATCGTTTTTTACCCTTTAAAATATTGTTACTAAACTCTGATTAATCATGTTTTGACAATTGAATCACATCATAAAACACTTTCAAATTATATCAAACACAACACAACACGTTGAAAATTCAAATTTTTGATTAAAAAAAAAAGTGGTGTAATCTATAATATCACCTTCATCAACTCAAATCTTGCCCACAATAATGTGGTTATCCCCAAAGATGAAAATATTCATATCGCATATCGTATCGCAACCTTGATTTTACGGATATATCGATGGATATATCGATATCGCATATTGATATTGCAAAAAATTTAAAACAATTATGAAAACTCTATTAAAAATTTTGAAATTTTACATAAAATTTTATAGACTATTATAACATCCAAAAATTCATATATTTAATTTGAAATCTCAACAAAATGACGTGTTTACAGCATACATATAAATAATAAACATATAAAAGCGTTATGAAAATCGACATTTATTCAAAACTGATTGATACAACTAAATCACTAGAGCCAAAATGATGATCTATAAGGTTAAAAAATAACAGGTGCAATGTTATCTTTGTCCAAATAATATTAGTACAAACTCATCTTTGTCCAAATAATATTAGTACAAACTCATCACATTTGAGTAGTTATGAATATAATTATGCACATGTTGTTGGTACGTTACTCTATCTCTTCCAATTGTTTCACCATTTTCAAATTTGAGTAATTATGAATATAATTATGTGCATATGGTTGGTACGTTGCTCTATCTCTTCCAATAGTTTCACTATATGTTGGATAGTGTGGATGGAGTGAATAATTAAATACATTTGAGTAATTATGAATATAATTATGCACATATGGTTGGTACGTTACTTTATCTCTTCCAATGGTTTCACTATATATTGGATAGCGTGGATTGAGTCAATCATCATTTTGTTGGTACATGCTTCCATAGGACATTTGAGGGAGTGAATAATTAAATACGTTTTGAGTACTCTAATCAAACTGTGAACTCCTATATGTGTCACGGGTCTATCATTCTTGAGACATGTCATTTTGGTTGGTGCTCATACCTATTGAGTTCAGACTCATTGAAAGTGATTGATCTATATCAGCATTTGATTTTTCATCTTCATGCCAAGCATGTCTCATTGTATAATCCTTTTTGATTGCACCTATACCCGAACCTCATTCTCTAAATTCACGATCTGTGTCTTGTGTTGCATGAGTGAACTCACCCTACTTGTAAATAGACTCAATAGTCTTCGATTTGAAAAATTCAAACTGTGAACTCTCATATGTGTCATGGGTATAACATATCATTTTGGTCGGTACCCATACCTATTGAGTCCAAGCTCATTGAAAGTGGTTGATCTATATGCATGTCTCCTTATATAATAATTTCCGATTGCACCTATACCTGAACCTCCTTCTCTAGATTCATGATATGTATCTTGTGAACTCAATGATCTTTGATTTGAAAAATAATCTTCTTGGTTTGGTCCGTCATTACCACCACCATTGTTTCCACTATTTCCTCCATCATTAGTTGAGATATTCATTTTTGGTAAATGAGTCTGAAGACTAATCATAATTCAATTATTGAAAATAAAATTTGGCTTTTGCGATAATTGACAATGTTTAAATGATAAATCAAATTAATTAATCTTATTCTAATATATTTTTTTAAATATTTCCCCATAAAAGAACTATTGCTGCAACAAAATATTTTTAAAATTTTAATCAAATTTATTTTTGGTCTAAAAATACATATTTTATATCCGCGATATTTTGCGATATTCGGGATATCCCGAATTTTTTTTTCTACCCCATATCTACATCGCAACCTTCAAAATACAGATATATCGCACGAATATCAGGATATTTTCATCCTTGGTTATCCCTACCATACATCTTTTGTGGCCATGATGAGGAACCATGCCAACTCCAATTTCATTAGGATCGTTAAATAAGGTTGGATCAATATTTATTTTCGAATTGTTAGGCAAAACATGATTAAAAGAAATGATGTTATTTCATTCCAATTAACACATACGGGCTTACAATCTGTTAAAGAATTAGGAAATCTCACAATTATTTCTTAAATAAAATTTTATTAAGTTTGATATGTTTTTATTTCAATTACATAAGAGTTGGTCTTGTGTGCACTTGGTGCACATGCAATCCGGGTCGACCCAGTTTTTGACCCGGATCCGCATGTTTTTGAATTTTGCCTTTTTTTTTTTGCTTCAGATTGTGACCTTTATGTTGTAAATGTGTGACCTTTATGTACAACTATCATGACCTTTATGTACTGTAACTTAGAAAAAAATGAAGATTTTTCCTAAATTACAGTGCATAAAGGTAGAGATAGTTGTACATAAAGGTCACACATTTATAACGTAAATGTCATATATTTATAACATAAAGGTCAAGACAAAAATTTGGAAAAAAAAAATTAAAAATTCGCGGATTCGGGTCGGATCGATCTTAGATCCGTGCACCTGGTGCACAGGAGTTTTTGTGATTACATAATTGTCATTATCGAAACTTTCAAAGTTTAACCATAGCAATCCACTACTTATTTTTAAAATAAGGTTTAATTTCTCACAAACTATTTAAATAAATTTACAAGATTTAAGATGTATAATATCCATACATGATTCGAGTTAAATTACACATACGAATTGGTTAAAAAATGGATGGATTTTAGTTTTTTCAAAATTGAATTGTGAAGTTTGTAAACATTTATGATTTATTTGATAATTTAATTAAGACAAAAAAATTTGTGCACCTGGTGCACGAATCTTAGATCATGCACTCGGGTCGACCCGACCCGCCACGCACCCGCACGTGCCACTAAGTCGCGGACAAAATTCGTCCAAACATGTTTACAGGTAACAGACATTTTTGTTATGTTAACTATACTATTTAGTTATGTTAGTCATAACTTTTGTAAGATTAGTTGTACCTTACAGACATATTAACCTTTGATTCCTTTTAGTTATAATAGTCATACTTTTTAGTTGTATTAGATATATCATTTAATTATGTTAGTTGTACCTTTATATATTACATAAAGATATGACTATGTTGATATAAATGTATAAGTAATATCACATAAAGGTAAACATGTACAAAATATGGTGAAATTAAGGTTTTTTTTAGAGTTAAAAGTATTAAATAAATGTATGATATTTGAACTGAGTATGACTAATATAACATAAATGTATGTTTAATATAATATAAATATTGACTAACATAATATAGAGGTCAGAAAAAAAAAAGTACGTGGATCCGAATCAATTCACACCCAAACCCAATCTAAATACATGTATGCATAAGGTACACAGAAATGCTACTTAATAATAAAATCTTGAAATCATAATATACTCATGATGTGGATCTGGTTGGATTTTAACTTTTAATGGCCGGTTTCCAAAAAGAAAAAATATATTGGGCCTACAAGTGGTACAACCCATAGGCTATTGGGCTTCTTATTGTCCAAAGTAAGATCATTTATCTGTTCTCAAGTGAAAAAAATAAAATAAAAAGGTAATCGAGGGTAAAACAGTCAAATCTCATACCCTGGCAAAATCGCCCGCCAGACACACCCCTGAAAATTGTTTAACCCGCCCTCAAGGCCACCCTCGGTATCCGTATTACAGTGCCTGATTAACAGTAATTACGATGTGTGAATCCTGAAAAGTTTATAGATAATCGATAGACGAAATCATCGAGTGAATGCTCTCTCGCCTCTCGCGTCTCCTCCGCGCCGTGCCGCCTTTTCCACCATCCTACATGGCGGCGCGTGTTCTTTCACGGTCGCTCCCCTCCATTGCGGCGCTGCCTTCGAGGCTTTCGTCTTTGCCGCCTCCGCGTTGTTTTCACGTAGCGACGTCGCATTTGGAAGCCGCTTCTCTCTTCGGAAGGAGGAGAATTGATTGCAATAATGACTCGGCGCGTCGATTTGGGGATAAAAGTAGGAATGTTGTGGCGGCGGCGGGGCGGAGGGAATACAGGAAGTTTAGGAGCAGAAGAGTGGCGGCCGCCAAGAAGATTAAGGAGAAGGAACTCGAGCTGTGTGTGAAGATTTGTCTCGAAGAACAATTGCCCGAAGATCCTGAAATTCTGGTACTGTTTCTATATTCCATCGCGTCTGGATTTTTGCTGCTCTACTCTGGTTTAGTTACTTATACGTTCCTTTCGATTGTATTTACACTGGTGTGTTCATCTCGCATTTCAATCTGCTTATTTTTACCATCATTTTCATATGCTTCATCCGTAGGTGTTTCCATGTTCCGTGAAGAAATTCTTAAGCACAAACTTGTGCACTTATCCACGATACTCCGTGGTTTTTTTTGTATGCAGGTGATTGTTTATGTGCTGTTAATTTGTTTGGCATAATTTTATGCTTCCGAATATACGACACTAATATGCAGAATCTGGAGTAAAATCTAGAGTAATGTGACAAGAAACTAGAGTAAACTCACAAGCTAGGATCTAATGAAAGAAAAATATGACAAGCCAAATGACGGGATACTGGAATGGCACTTCCTATCATGCTCGGCAATACTCCTCTTGATTTCCCTCCATTTCTCAATATCTGTTTTATAATGTTGCAGCATTATGTGTCGCTATGCTGCAGAAGTAAAGTGTTTATTAAAATGATGACTTATGTGATGAATGGTTCTTTTCAATATATTTCCCTTAATAATGAGACTTTATTTTTTTTAATTGTATAAATGTAGGGAAGATGCTTTCCTGGAAATAAGTGTTTATGTTGTGTTGTTGGCTTGTTGCTTATTTTTTTCACTTATTTCAGGATATTACAGAAATAATGCGCCTTAATGTTCCAATGGCAATGAAATTAGCATTGGAGGGTCTAAATAATTCAGAATATAAAACAAGAGATGTTGTAATAACTGATGCTGGCTGTTTTGAGAGTGTTGAGCTGTCAGTACTCCTTTGCAATGATGAGTTCATTCGGAAACTTAATAAAGACTGGAGAGGTGAAGATCATGCTACAGATGTCCTCTCGATGTCTCAGCATATCCCTGAACTCAAGCTTCCAATTGTAAGTAACTCATTCAGCCATCCATTTATGTGTAAATATGTTTTTTTTGTGACAAACCTTATAAGTATCACTCTCTTGTAGCTAATGTTGGGTGACATTGTAATTTCGGTCGAGACAGCTGCACGCCAGGCAGAGGAGAGAGGACACACTCTTATTGATGAAATTCGCATTCTTGTGGTTGGTTCAATGGCACTCACCTTTTTTTTTTTAATGAATTTAACTACTTAATAAAGAGAGTTTAAAGAGGAACTGGCTTTAGGGTTAAATGTGCATTAGCATTTATCACAATCTGCTAGCTTCTCTAATTCTCTTCCATCTAGTAATTTTAATTTTTAATTTATAAGTATAACTTATTGTTTTTGAAATCCTGCAAGTTTGAATGATAAAGAAGTTGTGCTGAGGTTTATGCTTTATTTTTTACATATAGAGAACGAAGTAGGTGTCTTAACAAATCTGTTCAGCTGTCTGGCACTTGATGAGAACTCACGAAGCATCAGATGATGTCATTCTATCCTTTTTTGGTGTATGAATTCATATTATTTATATTGTACTTTTGGTCTGGATCTTGTAGTTGCACCATAATATCCATTGATTCACACACACACATTAAGCAGCTTCTTGTGATATTATCCCTCGAGCATTTGTTAAAATTGGTTACACATTCATTTATGTTAAACACGACTGCATAAAATTGGGTGGAAGCTGAATAGAATTGATTTATGAAATGAGAAATGTAGATAGTCTGTAGGAAATGAAGAATCAGAGATATTAGCCAGATTCGTGTAATGTGTCGATGGGTATTTTGATTTGTGTGATCATATATTGTGTCTGAAAGATTTATATATGTGCTTTCAATCAGCAATCAACATCTTATATAGAATAAATCAGTCATGCACTTTGGCATCTAACTGGATGTTAGGAATGTGTAATGCTAAAGTAGGTTTGGGTTGAAAAAAATATCCATTTGTTAAAAACCAGAATTACAATGGCTTTTATTTATAGGTTCATGGGCTGCTACATCTTTTGGGATTTGATCATGAGTTGAGTGATGAAGCAGAAAAGGAAATGGAGAATGAGGAGGAACTTCTACTGAAGGGTCTTGGTTGGAAGGGCAAAGGACTAATCCACAGTGCATATGACTCCGAATCTAATGGGAGTCCGCAAATTGAACCCTCAGATGGTAATTCACTGAATGAATTCTCAGATATTGGGTTCCTTTAGTGCACAGCTAACTTAGTAGATACTCATTCCATCCATTTATAGCTCTATTTTTATTTCTGATATCCCAGAGAAAATCACATTTCTGAATTGTCAAAAGACAGGAAGAGAGAAGGCAGTCTCCGATTTTACAAACCAAAATTTGGCTATATCTTCTGCGACATGGATGGTAGGATATTAAAAGGAGCGATTGTTTTTGTACTTCTTTATTCTTTCTTTTCTTATTTTTACTTGAACAGGTATGTTGTGTTAATTTTCTAAATAGAATAATGTCTTATTATGCATTTTCAATTTTGTTACTGTAAGGAACACTGCTCAACAGCAAAAGTCAAATTTCTTTATCAACTGCCCAAGCTTTAAAAGAAGCCTCATCAAGGGGTGTAAAAGTAATCATAGCCACTGGAAAAGTAAGAAAGTTTATACCCCTGGTTGGACTTCTATGCCCTTGTTTGGGGTACTCCTTGCTTGATATTAATTTCATTTTTCTTGTTGTTCAATCTGTGCTACAGACTCGTCCAGCTGTGATGAATATTATGGAGATGGTTAATTTGGCTGGCAAAGATGGCATTATTTCTGAGTACACTCCTGGGGTTTTTGTACAGGTTTAACTTTTAACATGTCTAAAGCATTTTTTCAGCACTAGACTGATTGTCTTGGGAGTAATTTATTTTCCCAATTAATGTGAATACAAGATCCCATATGAAGTTTGTTGTTGTACATATTCGATAAAAGAAACTACTCATTTAAGATATCAACTTCTTTCCCTGAATAGTTGTAGACAGGGTTGATCAATACAGTGATCCATATATTAAGTTTTTTTAGGTAGGAATCAGAAGTATGTTGTTAGTTACTGCTGTAATGGATTAAAAATTCAAATGCTTCATTAATTTTTTTATTTCTAATTTTTCTCATATATTCTACTAAATTATGGAATCCAATTTCCAGGGATTGCTTGTCTATGGCAGACAGGGGCGAGAAATATTTAGAAGGAATTTGGATCCTAGTGTCTGCAGAGAGGTGAGTACTTTAAAGTCTAAACGAGCTTGGCAATATCTGAACCTCTACATCTTTTTGAGTCAATAGAAATAGTGAGCTACCCTTTTCTTTTTAAATGTCACCTGTTTGTTAAATTTCTGCTTTAGATTTTCGTACAGTCACTTAAATAATACACTTGATTATATTATCTGAATATCGTAAATCGTCAATTTATGACTAATTCTACCAAGTAGACTGAGTGTTTGTGTGATTCTTTATTACAGGCACTTCTCTACTCTCTTGAGCATAAAGTTCCTATTATTGCCTTTACTGAGGATCGATGCTTAACATTGTTCGAACACCCTCTCGTTGATTCACTTCATACTGTGTACCATGAGCCAAAGGTGTCATATTTGCTGGTTTTGTTTCTAGGCTGTTTATGTTAGTGGCTCACTTATGGTTTCTTGAATATGGGCCTGACATTTAATCTATCGACAGGCAGAGATTATACCATCAGTCGACCAGCTCCTGGCAGGCGTAGAAATACAGGTTTATTACTATGGCTCCTGTAGTATGACATGATAGTAGTTACATTTTCTGATTTCTACCAACTCATGCTGGTTAAGGTGGTATCTAGTATACTTTAAGAGAGAGGAGGTCCGGGTTTGAATTCATTCCCACCCGTACCTCTCATTTATAAAAGGGTTTGAATTCTTTTCAATTAAAAAAAGATATATATTTACAAATATATGTTATTTATTCTTATTACTTGTCCAGTATATTCTTTTCACATGGTGCCATTATCATTGCAGAAGCTGATCTTCTTAGACACTTGTGATGGAGTTGCTGGTACTCTGCGACCATACTGGGCTGAAGCAACAGCAGATCGTGCATCCGTAATACAAGCAGTTCCAGATATGCTTGAAATTGTTCCACTTGGGACCTCCAAAGGAAGTGGAGTAAGAATACTTCTTGATCATCTCGGTGCTACTCCAGATGAGGTATGTCTGCTATTCTGTTATCTAGATTACTAAATCAATTCCATTGGAATTGTCTGCTTAGGACCTCAAGTTTCACATGCACTTGCCATTAGGAATATATCTGCCTTGCCCCACTCTCTCCCTCTTTCACACTTGCGCGCACACATGAAAAATGAGGAGAGGATTTGCTCACTATGTTTCATTCGATACTTTCTTGAACGAGGTTTTGTTCTCATTTACCGTTTTCATGATTGGCTGTTAGGTGATGGCTATTGGGGATGGAGAAAACGATGTGGAGATGCTGGAGTTGGCGTCTCTAGGTGTAGCTCTTAGTAATGGATCGGAGAAGGCAAAAGCTGTAGCAAATGTTATTGGGATCAGCAATGACGAAGATGGAGCTGCTGATGCTATTTATCGGTATGCATTCTGAGGTTATATTTATATGGGATTGCTTTGAGTGCAAATCATTACTTGCACCTTTCAAGAGTCTCATATTGCTGACATTGTTTTCTGAATTAAAATAATTTTAAACTAGTTTACTACACTCAAGACTTAGAATATTTTGTGCTCCCTGTCATTTATTGGTTTTTCTTTTGAATAAACGGTTCTATCAGTTAAATTAAAGTAAAATATATATTTGTTATCAATGTATAAGGAGAGCAATGGCCATGCATTTCTTCAATTCGAATTCAAATTTAGCAATATTAAGCAAATTTAAATAAACAAGAAGTTGTGTACTCGAGAAACCAAAAGTTTTAAGTAATGGCTTAGGCTGAATAAGGTCCCAGATAAAAAAACATTTCACAAAATTCGATTCATATATACATGTGATTCCTGTAACATTTTATTAAAAAACTTGAGACATAAAGTACAAAACATGTTGAGAAAATTCAAAAGGGTATAATTGTATAAATATATATGTTGCCAAGCAGAAGCTAAACACATCAAAACTCAATTCCTATGATGACTTGTACCGTGCATTTCTCCTTGCGCACTCCAAGATGGTTTTATCAGCTGTGATGAAATATGCAGCTATGGATGCTGTTCATCATCCAAAATATAAAAGAACATAAATTCACACAGTTCCAATATTTATCAAAACTCCCAAAATTCTATCAAGAGCAGAGGAGAAAATTTCAAGATTCCGATGATCACAGAGAAGAATAGGTTAACAGCTGGTAAACAAATTGGGACAAAAATTATACCTAAAAATATTCCCATGACTATAGAAAACGAAAGCAAGTGGTTTGCAACATGAGCTCCACAATTTTTAAATTTTCTTTTGCACAAATAAAGATAGATGAATAAATTCTTACAGAGTAGAACAGAGCAAGAAATATTCACAAGTTGTGACATACCAGCTGATATAATGAGCGCCTGAGCGGTATAGTTTAGGTTTGCCTTAGCCCAAGGAATCGTGCGAACAGCTACCAACTGGAGATTTGCAAGAGGAATTAGTACACAAACATTGAGAATAAATTACGACATTGTGCATCATCTTAGTTCGAGCCACATTTCATAATATTCTCGACTTGGTCAAACACATGTAAAAGAAACATAGGTTGCCCTGGAATCAGAACTGCATAGCTAAAACATCATGTGATTTTCGAATCAGAACTACATAGCTTCTCAAACCCAATCATCAAACAATAACATTTGCAGGAATATGCATCCAATCAATTTTTCACGAGACGATCAACATTTTTGACTTGATATTTGAATAATATATGTAAATCAAACGAAATCATAAGCATGAAGAACTAAGAAACCAAGATCAATAATTTCTCCAAGGAAAAATGCAAAAATTCACTCACAGTGGGGATGGCGCTGGCAACACCTGCAACTGCAGCAGCTTTAGCTCCTGCACGCACACCTTCTGCAAATCCAAATTAATTAAAACAAATTTAGCTAAACCTAAATCGCTACAAATTAAATTCAGAAGAAAAAAAATAAAAACATTTATAAACTTTTTTAAAGTTAATCTGCTATGGAGATTCAGAAACTCGAATCAGAATCTAATTTATCAAACCGAAGATAAATTCGTGCCTGAAATGTCATTAAACGAATGAATTAGGGGGAAAACTAACAGTCTCTCAAAATATAATCTCAAAAACAACAAAAGACTTGCAACAAGTGCTTGAATTCAAATCAAAAATGAAAAATCAACCTTGAGTGCACTGCCTCGAGCGAAGAATCTTGGCGTCTTCAATTGGAGATGGGATCAGCAAAGAGTTCTTGCGGTTTGCTAAAAAGTCCCTCATTTCTGACGGAATCCCCATTTCCCCCCAAAGCTTTGATCGAAATTTCCTGTATTTCCCTTCCCTCTCTCTCTTCTGTGAATCGGTGAAATGAACTGTGGGCTTAAAATATTGGGTTTAAATACTACAAGAAAACAGCGATCAATAATGGAGGCCTAAAAGGGGCATGAGAACAAACACGACTTTGCTTCTTGAGTTAGTGCTACAAAGTTAAACACGATTATCAGCTCTCGCAGGAGCGTATGGATGATGTGAATCGTGATATTTATAATTTTGTACCTAATCATTTAAGATTGAAATTTGATAGGAAGGATATTTATAAAATTTTAAGTTTTATTTCATTTTGAAAGGATATATAGAGTTGACATTATTTATTTTTATCTTTTTACCCATTTTATTACATTAAATTAAATAGTTAGATCGAGACTTGGCAATCTCGCATCCCCTCGTGAAGGTTCAGAGCAATGGCTGGTTAGGGTGAAAATGAAGAAAAGGTGAACAGACAACTCTTACTCACAAAGAAACATTTCCCATTTAATATATAGGTGAAAAACAAGAGCAATAAACACTAGAATATTTATTAGCCGTTGACTGAACTGAAGAAAAATTGAACAGAAAAATAGTGAAAAAAGAAGAAGAAGAATTACAAAGAAGAAAAAGATTGTAGATCAATATTGAAATCAAACAAATTAGAGACCCTGCTCGATGAGATAATCGCCGATCCTCTCAACCACCACATTGCACTGCCCTGGGGTCATTGGCTCGTTGTATATCCCGACCAACAATGCCTGGTTCGTCTTCTTCACCGTAATGCCACCAGCACCCTAGTAATCACATTAATCTACATTTAGTTTAACATTCACACTTCTCTACATTACATATCAAACTTCAAGAAATGAAATCGAGCAAAGTCAGGTGTAACATCTACCATACATATATGTTATATTGTTTAAACGAAATTCATACATGTGAGTAGACAACGTTGAATCAAACATTGAAACAAAAAAAAATCAAGAAATCAGGTTGGTGTTATATGAGGGTATGGCATGGCTGTGGCATTCCCTATATGTGAAAATAAGAATGTTTTTGGGTAGAGGGATCGAGATTTGAAATCTACCCAAATTCAATGGTTTTCAAAATCCATTCAACCCTCTCAAAAATTAATTCTAAACTCAAGTGATGCGTTATAAATCCACATTGATCCAAATGACTATCGATGGATTTACAACTATGAATCCCAAATCCTCTCTAAATCTTTCCATCTGAATACAACCTAATTTATTCCTATTTCAGATTTACCCAACCTATTAATATACTACTTCATTGATGAAACTCAAATTCTCAACTACACTTAAAACATACACTAGTATTTCACACACACCACACACATTAGGACGTTTGTGGGCCATACACCACAAGGGAACAAAAATTCTCTCTCTCTCTCTCTCTGTGAGAAAAAAAAAGTGTAGACAAATTTATTTAAAATAAAACATCAATCACGTTTGTGCTATATTGGGTGTGACAGCCACCTTCCCTAAATGGCTAAATGTGAGAATGTAAATGTATGTTGTTAAATACCACCATGTTAAAGCATGTGCTACAGCCTACACTTGAATATTACTTAACAAACGTGTGAGTGTGTATAACTTGAACCATGTCCAAGTCCGATCCTCCTCTCCCATTATATATTATTATATACACACATAATAATCATCAAGAACATATTTAAAAAATACCTAGAAAATTGATCAATAATAATACTTAAAAAATAAAATACCTTCTTTCCTCTAATAACAGCTCCAGGTTCCCCCTGAATTACCATGTACTTTGTGCCACCAAGATGCAAGCCTGTCGGAGCAAGTTTCCCTGGTTCATCAAAATCTTCCATAATCCCTCCTATTTCTTCTGCTTTAAACTGTAATTCATTCAAATCAAATTATCAGTGAATTTTAAGTAATCCATTTTTTTTTCCAACTTTTTAAGTCAAATCATCACTTTCTCCGTGATTTCATTTCAACAGTTCAATTATTCTTCCAGGACCACAGCAGCAATAGCCAATAGATAAAAACTCAAAACACCATAAAAATGGCGAAAACTTCATACGTAAAGTTCTATACAAAAAGAAAATGAAGAGACCTGAGGGAAATTGACACTTTGAGCCCAAACGACACCGTCGTGTCCGAGGATCGCAGCAGCAGCGAGATGATTGCCGTCGATCTCACACATCAAGTGATCGTCCACATAACTTTGCCACGACATTTTTCTGCCCTTTTTTTTTCTCAAAAAAATTCTTCTTCTTCTTGTTAGAGAGTCGATATTCCAATTTCCTTTTAGAAGTAATATATTTATATGGAGAAATAGGAACGTAGCGTGGGATTAAAGCCAAGTTTGTGGCGCCACAGTGCTTGATGGCTGCTTTACACCACTGCCAGCATTAATGCCCCGTAAGTAATTCATAGCAATGCCACGTGACTACATCATCATTCTAATTATATTCCCTCCACTTCTCTCTTAATTCAATATTTTATTTTATTGCCCAAAAAGAATTTCTTTTTTTTTTTTTTTGTAAAAAAAGATTTTTAATCTGATTAACTACAATAACCAGATAAACTGATATCGTTTACTAATTACTTAACATTCAACATTATTCAAACAAAATTTTAAATTAAAATAATACATTTTAAAATATATTTTTAACATTTTCAATATAATATAACATCTCAACTATTAACTGATCCAATAAATCTAAACTAAAGATATGATTTTTTTTTTCCAAGCCAAATAAATATAGTCAAACTCCAACAAGAGCAGAGATCATAATACCATACAAGATTTTCTATCTCAAAATATCGAGTTCACTTTTCTTTTATAATGACCACCAGTGTCTACAATTACGATACTATATTGAACACGCAAACACCAAATTAGTTACAAAACGAATAAACCAATGCTGGCAATGGCAAAAATGAATACTACCTTCTATTTTATGCTGCAAAAAAAGAAGAAAAAAAATGTCGTTTTACGACAAAGTGCTCAAAGCAAACACAAGATCATGTTACTTCACTGTGTTAAAGAGCTCTAACCTTGTGAATCAAACTGTAGTAAACGGAGAAAGATGAAAATGAAACGAGACTTTTCCCGATTGAGAACTTGAGGTTAATGAACTAAAGAGCCACAGAGGAATGCAGAAGAAGTTGAATTGGCCTACAGAATATTGGGAAGCTGAGAATCCACTCTCTGCTGCAACTCTTTGACCTTCATTGAGAGCTCCAATTTCTGCTCTCTGTAGCTTTCGAGCAGGTAGTCTTTTCCCTTAATCATTTCCTTTAATTCATTAATTTCACTCTTCAACATTTCAATCTTGTCACCATCTCCTCTTCTCTTCTCTGAAGACTCCAAATTGCTTTCAGTTTCAGTATACCCCTTTGAATGACCGTTCCTCACATCGGCTAGCCAAACAGGAACAGCAGTGGGCTTTGAGTTAGAATGTGCAACACAATGATCTGCGATTGTCTTCCTCAATCTCTGAATTTCCATTTGGGAATCAATCAGATCCCTATTTGCAGCGTTCAGCATAGATTGCAAATGGGAAGAATGTGGAAGCTGACTGCTAATAGAATTCTGAAGCTCTGCAATTTGATCCTGCATTTCCAGTATCGTGTCATCCCTTCTCTTTAAGTGTTGTCTCAATTTTTGGATAACCTCCCGTTTGTTAAAAATGTCGGAACCAGATTCTGAAACACATGGTGACTCAGAGCTGTTTGAATGGTGGAAAGGCTTGTGGGGCAGCTCAACACGGTCAGGAGTAGATGACCATATCATGGCATTGTCTTTGTTGAGCTCAGGAGTGGAAACAGTCACAAGAGAAAGAGCCATTTCAGGCTCAGTCACCATTTGACCATTGCATTCCTGTTTCAGTTCTACCACATTCCCGGATCCTGTTTGATCAGTGTAGGAGTTAGAAATGAAGTGTAATAGAGATCAAATACAATTTGAATATCATCTGCATGCTTGTAAAAACCAACTTATATTCACTGATTAAAGTAAAATATGAATTTCACTTTATCGTATTTATCTAGTGAAGTGCAACAGAGGCTTCATTTTCTCTTTTAATTGGAACCAATTTATCATGCTCAGCAAAGTGGTAGAGTGGATGTCTTCAAATGCATGATTATACTCTTTAAAAACTGAAAGTGGACTCAATTTATAAGTTTGCTCCAGCTACACACACAGAGAGAAAAAAAGAATTACTACCTTGTACAAGTTTTTATATATAGAGAGAGAATAGACTCAAAAATATATCCACACTTATAGAATCATATTTCACAACCACATTTACGAATAAATATGTAAATGCATACTTATATCAGAAACATGTTCAGGAGTTTGTTCTGGTAGGGCCTAATTGTGCACACCTATGACTGTTTCTTTGAACACGGAGAGGAAACAGAATGAAGTGAATAATAAGAGAAGTGTTTGTTTGTTGAGTGTGTATCTGTGTGTCTGCTTAATGAAAACCCAGTCCAGAAGACAATTCTGAAATCAATATTATGGATAGTCATTTCCAAAGACACCAAAGAGCAAATAGAAAATATAAAGTCAACTCTACGAGGATCAGTGAAATGATTGCAACTGCATTTTACATTTCTATCCATATGCTGCCCCTCTCCCAAGTAAATCTTCCACTAACCAATAAGAACTATGTGCATATCTTTATATTAGCTACAAAACCTCAGACATTAATCACTATGTAAATACGTCATTAGTAACCAAAGGAAGAAGACTCTATAACCAAAAACCATCTGAAAGGTATAGAAGTTGTCTGTATTCACCATTGTAATTATTATAGTAACCATTTTCTTCTTGCGTAAAACAAAAGGCATTTGAATGACAAACGCAGCTCCTTGATTTCTTCCAATCATCAGATTTTCCATCTGCATTACGATAAACACACAAATTGCATAAATAAATTAAAAGAGCCAATCATATTAAGTTGTAATACATACCCTTTGAACTTTGCCCACTATTATCTGCTCGTTTAGTATCAATGATCTGCTTAAGTTTATAACCCAAGCGAGCTGATAACATACTCAGCACAGCTCCCCCTGCAATAATGATCCAGTTTACACCCCCCTCCTGAACATTCCTTGACCTCCTAGGTACCTCAATGTTTCTTGGCTTCATCGTTAAGTTTATTGAAATTTGAAATGACAGACAGACAGGTCCTAATCATCCAGCAAAGGCCTACATTTGATGTAGATTGACATATTATTAATGCAAGCATAATTTTTGTATAAAACTCTGCCCTCTACTTGAAAGATCCTGCTAAATGCCTAACAAAAACCTATAAATGACTGAAAATGATAATTATCTAATATACAAACAATTGTCATGACTAAAAAAAGGAAATAACTTAATTATCAAACTGATATACAATCAATTGCTTAATCTCTTCTAATCACGGCTTCGTTTCAGTGTTAAATCCATACAGCGAAATCTTCAACTTCTTCTAATAGATTGGCCAATTTTGTGATACGTGGTCATAAAAACCGGATTCAATAGAATTTTCCCCAAATTGAACAATTAAAAGGTGTCAAATAATCTTAAATAAACTCCATATTTGAGATTAATAGTGCTATAGTCATCATACGTAAAAGAGAGAAGGTACCAAGGGCTTAAGAAAGAGACTGCGGACTGCCATTTCCGTTTGCTGGATAATGTCAATAACGGAGAGCGAGATGAGAATGACGGGCGGTAGAATGATTGAGAGAGGCCCTACGGCGGCTCTGCGGCCATTTACGGCGGTGCTGGGGCGGCGATGAATAACCGATGGGAGAGGACCGGTTAAAACGAAAGGTGAGTGCAAATCAGAGATTTTCCTAATTAGGAAAAGGCATTTTCCGGATTTTTAGTGTCCTTTCTACCATGATTTTTGTGAAATTTTTGAACTATAATACATTCGCACTTTCCATTTATAAAGATAATCATTCAATAATTAATTAGCATTATTTTGTAATAAATAAGAAAATTGAATAAGTCAAAGTTTGAAATATGGTTATTTCAATTAATACTCTTGCATCAAAGAATAATATTTACTTAAGTTTTTTTAAGCGTAATATTTACTTAAGTTGGATATGAGGTATTACTTATGATTTAAATATATATCATACATATTGTAAATTGCGATGACATATAAGCTATATGTGAAAAGGCATTTTGTCCAAAAAATTAAATAAATGTAGATATCATATAATGCTACATCCTTTAATTCGGTTTTTTTTTTGTTAATACTTTGAGCCCTAAAAAAGAATACTATTTCACTTAGTTTTAAATTGAAAATGATTTAAGACATGGTTGATTATTTATAAAATGTTCTCTCTTTATTGTCAATTTGCTCAAAAAATTTAGTAAAACAACATCACATAATCAAAAAAGTTGAATTTTTTTTTTAACTTTTTTAATTGAAAAATAAAAATATTGAGGTGGGTTTAAAAATCCATGGGTGCCTTTACTCCCTACCAACAAATAATTCCTTGAACAAGTTATTATCATATGGATCAAAAGTGACAAAATTCAACTTATACCATCAAAATTGGATTGTGAGGTGTAGACCGCTTTTTATACATCAGCATGGGCTTTCCAATAAAATTTGGGCCAAGCCTTTATTTAAAAGGAAAGAGGCCCATGAAACATAATATTAATTAAATAAGGCTAAAATGAAAATTTTATGATCAATTAAGACTAAAAGAATTTTGGGCCGAGCCTATAAATAAATAAAAAAATGGATTTTATCGATTTCATAATCAATTACGACTAAAAGGACTTTGGGCCAAGCCTACAAATAAATTTACCATACAAAATATACTTTACAAAATTGCTTATATATAGCCTAAATTAGTATTGCTTGTAAGTTGTAACACATGTGTTGTTCACTAATAATATTTTCCGTACAAGTATTTTGGACACCTGGAAACTTTAAATATTTTTTAAGAGAAGACGCTAATCTTATGCAAAAAAAAAAAAACACAATTTAAAGAAAAAAATAATAATTTTAAAGTTAACGAGTGAGTACAAAAGCTAAAAATGTTAGGTTATGTACAAAATTACCGCTCAAACACAACATTCAAACCAAATAATCACAATTTCGTAAATTTATTAAAAAATGTCATTAATAATTTATTACAGGACATTTCCCGTAATCTTTCATAAAATTGCGGTAGATGGAGAACATCACTTTTTTTTTTTCTCTCTCAAAAATTAAAATGTCCCGATTTAATAATCTATACCATTATTAAATAGGATATCAAACCAAAATTAGCACAAAGCTAAATCAAGGTACAAGTCAAAATATTAGAAAATTCGTAGAGTAACCTTTATATATAAAGGCTCACGAGAAGCTTGAATCCTTTGCATCCTTAACACCAGCTACATTAATTGATGAAGTAATAAATTATTTTTTCCACAAAAATCGAGAACAAGTTCCAGTAGATTCGCGAGAGAATATGGCGACGCAGAGCAATTCTCAGATGAAGGTGGTTGAAGGAGACTTCGGTTTCGTCCTCCAAGACGTGCCTCATCTCACCGACTATATCCCCAATCTTCCTGTATGTTTTCATTTTTTTCGCTCAATCTATACATACATGAATCTGTATGTATTGTTCTCCTCACTTAATTTGAGTGTTTGTTGAGTGATCATATCTGCTGCAAATGTTGTTCTGTGATTTCATGGCGTGCATTGCCGTTGTGATTATGTTTTGTTGGATTTCTGTTTGGCGATTTGATTTTCTGCAATTATTGAAATTTGTGGAAATGGTGCTTTAGTTCGGCTGCGGAGTTTTGGAGTTTGCAACACTCTTCATTTAGAATATAGAGTCTGTATGGGAGCAGTTTATGACGTTGTATTTGCGAACTCCGTTGTTCTGGAAAAGTCGCAAGCCATTCGCTTCGTGGAGAGAATATGATGAATGTCATGATCGCTGGTGACGAGCTAATAATTACATTAGTTTATGGAGATCCGACAAGAAAAAGAGAGAACTTTTTCCCCCTTCGTTCTATTTCTCACTACACGATAGTAAAATCTGGATTATTGGATTTGTCAAGCAAAGTACCAATTTGTGTTTGAGTTCATACTCAAATTCTGATTGAAGTGAACAAAGAATCAATTCTGAAGAAAATATGGTTGTTTTTTTCACCTTTACTTTTTCCTGAAAGAAAAACAAAAACTAGTTTCTATAGCTAGGAACAATGAAGAATTTGACATGAGATCCTTTGAACATAAGTACAAAAAACTGAAGAGGTGATATTTGACATTGGTGCTTTATTTTCGCAGACTTATCCAAATCCATTACGCTCCAATCCTGCATACTCAGTTGTTAAGTGAGTTAAACTTACTTTTCTCAATTTTCAGTATGTTTCTCGTGGCTTATTTTACTATTTTGTTATTTGTTCAAAATAAAATTGACTACATTTTTAATAATTTCAGGCAGTACTTCGTTGACATGGATGATAGTGTTCCTCAAAGGGTGGGTTCACTATGCAATTTTTTTTTTTTTTTTGTTAAATTAGGGTAATACAAAAGGTCTTAGTTATTTTCTCTAGGCCTCACCCTACTAGTCAAAAAGTAGTATTTTTTACTTGTTAGACCAATTACGTTGTGTTTAATGATCTCTTTGTAGATTGTTGTTCACAAGGACACTAAAAGAGGGGTACATTTTCGGAGAGCCGGACCCCGTGAAAAGGTAAGTGATAGTGATATGTCTTCTCTATTCTTGTATTCAAGTTTTATGGCAACTCAAGCGTTTGAAATGTATCCATGTTACACAGGTCTATTTTGCTTCAGAAGAAGCGAATGCTTGTATTGTGACTTGTGGAGGTCTCTGTCCTGGCCTAAACACTGTGATCCGGGAGATTGTACATAGTCTTGATTATATGTATGGTGCTGACAAAGTCCTCGGAATTGGTGTAAGTTGTACGTTTATTGCTAGTAGTGATGTTAAAGAGGTGTAATTGAAACTTCAAATTTGTTATCATCTGCTTCAGTGCCTGCTGGTTCAGCTTCTTTTAACAGAATTTGATCGAAAATGCTATGAGACCACTGTTGATGCTAGCTTCTGTGTCCCTGATGCACATTGAATCTGTAATTCTTGTACATTTCGTGTTAAGAATTCCAATATTGCTTCAGTGTTTTGATCGAAGAACATTTATTTTCTTCAAATATCATTGCTTTGTTAAGGTTAGTACTGTAACTGCCTTACTGTTTTATTGCCTCCTAATGTTAAATATCTTTTAGGGAGGCTATCGGGGGTTTTATTCAAAGAATACCATTACTTTGACACCAAAGGTTGTAGATGACATACATAAGCGTGGTGGGACCATCCTGGGAACTTCCCGAGGTGGTCATGACACTATGAAGATCGTTGACAGCATTCAGGACCGTGGGATTAATCAGGCAAGTGTGGGTTATACTTTGTATAGTAAGACCAACTGTACCAATGGTATGTTGCACGACTTTCTGCTTAGCAATGCAAAATGCTTTCTGTCTGTAATGAACGCAATTTGGCACTGATGAACATTATCACTGGCTCAGGTTTACATTATTGGAGGAGATGGCACTCAGAAAGGAGCAGCTGTAATATATGAGGTAATTTTGTTTGGGAAATATTACACCCTGATGACTAAAATATGGAATTCAATCAAAACTTTTTTACTAAGTAGCACCAGAAAATGGCTTGATAGATCATATAGGTTTTGAGGCAATTAGCTGAAATTTTAAAAATAAGACCTATTATGTTTTGAAACCCCCCCCCCCCCACACACACACAACATACCGCCCTCAACAGATGCAATTTGTAACAGAAATAATGTCAAGGGTATCTATAATTTACAACTTTATTGTGTTTTCTTGGAAACAGGTTAGACCTATAAGTAGCTTTTGTAATTATCCCTAAATATTAAAATTTGATGTTCTGGTCTACAATCATACATGCTCAAGTTTTCAAGAGCTGTCCTCATTATCTTAATTTTCATTTTCAGGAAATTCGTAAGCGGGGTCTAAAGGTTGCAGTTGCTGGGATTCCCAAGACAATAGACAATGACATACCGGTACCTATCATTCTTCATCTGTATATGGTTGACTTTCCTTTGTGCTGATCCCTTACTAGATTATGTGGTTAACGTGAAGGAAGAAACCAAAGTTAGAAAAGTTGAACAAATATAAAATTGCATGTCTACATTAGTGATTTTCTTTCCCCAAATATACTAGTACCTGTGTGTGTGGGCATGCTTGCCATGTTCTTATTTTTCGAGGAGACGAGAACATGTGTTTTAAAGACCAAATATTAGGCTCTATAAGCAAAATCAACCTATGTTCCAAATTTGTTGGTTATTGCATGACATTCTTCTTACATATTGAGCCATGTGAACATAAACCTTGACTCCGTCTTCTAAGATTAATTTCTGTCAAAATGTAATTTAAGTTTATGGACTAACGGAACTTTTTACGTAAGAATTCTTCCTTTTCGTTCTGACAAGCTTCACTTTTCAACTGGCCTCTGTTATCAGGTTATTGACAAGTCGTTTGGTTTTGATACTGCTGTAGAGGAAGCTCAACGTGCTATTAATGCTGCACATGTTGAAGCTGAGAGTGCAGAGAATGGAATTGGTGTAGTGAAACTAATGGGCCGCTATAGTGGTAAGATGAATTTAAGTGATGCATCTTTTATGTGGAGAACTAAGTCTTTCAGTTTTTGTGCTGCATTTCTCCCTTAATTCCTACTATAATGAATATCAAATGCTAACATATCTCTCTCATTTCGAAAGGATCATTTAAAGCAATAATATGCATATGAAATAAGAAAGTCATTCAAAGAACAGAAACACTTGGATAATTCAGAAATATTGCCTCCTTTTTGAAGCTCTACATTAGCCTTTCCAGTGAAGAGTGCCTCAGTCTGGCATTTTAATGCTCTAACCTCATTGAATTATTTATATAGGGTTTATTGCAATGTATGCTACGCTGGCTAGCCGAGATGTTGACTGTTGTTTGATACCAGAATCACCATTTTATCTAGAAGGACAAGGTGGACTTTTCGAATATATTCAGAAAAGGCTTAAAGAAAATGGACACATGGTTATTGTTATAGCTGAAGGAGCAGGACAGGATCTTCTTGATGCTAAAGATGAACAAGATGCTTCAGGGAACAAGCTACTTCAAGACGTCGGGTTGTGGATTTCTCAAAAAATAAAGGTGTAGGTCATGTCGTAGATTGTCTCAAGAGATTTCCCTTTCTATCCATGTTCTCTGATAAAAACATGCAAAAATATGAAAGAAAATCAATACAGAAAACATAGGTTCCATCAACTTATGTGCCATGATAACAATTTAAGGTCACTTTTTTCTTGTACTGAGATAACAGAATCAATATTATTAAGTATCTATGTTTTCCAATTTATTCCCAGATTAAAATTACAAAACTGAGTTTACTGAAAGCAATATTATCTTGATTGCTAACTCCATAAATCATTTCTCTTTTTGCAGGAACACTTTTCAAAGAAAGGGAAACTTTGCATCACTCTAAAATACATAGGTCAGTACACTCGATGGAATTATATATCTTATGCATTGCAAACAAAAACTAACTTGGTTTTTCCATAGATCCAACTTACATGATCCGTGCAATTCCTAGCAATGCATCTGACAATGTGTACTGCACACTACTTGCTCAAAGTGCTGTTCATGGAGCAATGTCTGGTTTCACGGGCTTCACTTGTGGGCTTGTCAATGGCCGGCATACATACATTCCTTTCAGTGTAAGCTCAATTTATGAGATAGACTCACATGGTTAGTATGCTGTAACTGACATAACCTAGATGTTTCGTTCATGTCTCACATTAAGCAGATTGGCAAATGTAATCCCTATAATAAGGGCCCATATCATATTAGTCATTACTTATTAGTAATTTGATGGAAAGATATTGGGTGGAGAAGATTGTTCTGGGGTATATTTTTGGAATCTAGATGCTAGGGGAAGTAGGGCTGTCACTGCCTCACTGCTACAACTTATTTCAATTTCCATGCACCCTAACATCTTATTTAAGATGAGTCTATATTTCATTTATTTTTCTTTTTGGATTAAAACTTCCAGAGTTTGTCCAAGAAAATGAAGACCTTTGTATCCCTTTATACGAGTAGGTTCTTTAGATTACTGTAGCACACTGTGCAGCAATGTTCTCTTTTAGGGGTACACTTAACATTTGGGTTTTTATGCTCTGGTCTTGGGATCATATGAACATGACATAAAATGTTTGCTTTGTGCAGCGTATTACTGAACAGCAAAACCAGGTGGTCATAACAGACAGGATGTGGGCAAGGCTTCTCTCTTCAACTAATCAACCAAGCTTCCTCGGCAGTAAACAAATCAAAGAGGCCAAAACTGATGACCAGCCTCAATGCCAATTGGTTGATGATGCAACAAATTGTGGAGATGGGAAAACAGGTATAAAAAAGCACACCAGCAAAAAATGAAATAAAAGAACAGTTCAGTTTTGCATGAGTTGGCTCTGAAACTGATCCGTTAGTAGTTCAGTCATCTTCTAATGTGCAAGATTTATACCCATAACAGTGGATTAATGGGGTCGTTACACATTTCAAGTTTTCTGATCTGTTAGGATGCCTCAGCAGCGGGCACTGACATTTTATATATTTGGAGTAGTATTAGTTATAGATATGCAACTCACAGAGCAGTTCTTTGTTAGATTGTATCACCTGTGGATTTGTGACTAATAATATATTTTCCACTTATTTGCTAGTAAATGCTGGATTAAATATCCTTGAAAAATACATCAGGGATTGTGTATATATTTGATTTTATTTAAGAAAATGAAACTGGGGAAAAAAATCAGAGAAATTGAATAATTAGGAAGTTTTCCATGGTTGTAAAGGAGGATTTGGCCCAGCTTAGTGATTGTCTTTGGTTGTTTTTAAATAAAATGATGTAAATTAGCCAATTTTTTGATGTTATTCACTCTCCCGCATTATCGAATAAGAAGGCAATTAATGTAGCATTTCTGAAAGCTATTAAATCATCATAATACTTATGATTACTATAAAAGAATATGTTAGTATCAAACTGCAAATGTTACACACCAATTAATCCTATGCCCTATGCCAATTACTTCATTTAGTGGACACAACATGAGCTGATAATATTTTCACACTTGTAATAATGAATTGTGAGACTTAGTTTTAGATTAATAGTCACAAAGCAATTTAAGTATCAATCAACCCTTGTAAATTCCGGATGGATCAGCGAATTGAATGACCCAGGGATGCTCTAGCACTTTGTGTAGCGGTAGACGCTTTGAAGAATCCTTGACAAGCATCTGTTGTTGAGTAAAAGGATTAAAACAAACAGAGTTAAAAGATGAAGTTACAAATTGAAAAACCTTGCTTTGAGAGTAAATGTTGTAAAGATTATAATCACCTGACTAATTAGATCTTTTGCAGCAGATGAGATGATAGGTTTTGGAGGGAATTTTAGATCTACCTGGATAATCCTGCAGTCAACACAGCCAAAGCAATCGAGTAAACAAATGCAAAATTCAAATTTTGAAGTCATATCAATGGAAATTTAGAAATAACAATTGCAAAAGCCATCATTCTTCTGTTTATTCCCCATTTGTTTTCCTTTAACAATATTATTTACCAAGATACCCAGTTTAATAATTGTATTTCCACAACAATTTCTTTTTGCATCTACAACGGCAGAAAGTTTATTGAAGATATGAGCTTGCCTTCTATATGTCTCCGAATGCTCTTTTGCTTCAAAAGGCGGCACCCCATAAAGAAATTCATAGCACAAGATACCAAGACTCCATATATCCACATTGGCATCATGCTCCACACTCTCCACTGTATAATTTTACAAGAACGAAAATCATTGAAAATACAAGAGAAACCCCATTCTTTTCCAAATGGGAGTGATACGATATGCACTTATGCAAAATCACAATCCATTGCATGAGTAATATAAGCATACCCATCTCAGGTGGAAGATAATCTAGAGTGCCACACATAGTCCGCCTGCGATTGAATGTGTGCACAGACCAACCAAAATCTGCAATTTTGAGTTCACCCTGACAATTCGGAAACACTAGTATACTGAGAAAGGGCTGCGCACAGAACATTTTCTTTCCAAGAGATTTAATCTTTAAAAGGAAAAGCTATTATTACCTTTGCTCCAACCAAAAGATTCTCTGGCTTAATATCTCTGTGTATTACGTGCTTTCCATGACAATATATGAGTGCTCGAGCTAATGATGCAATGTACTGTTTCAAGTTCCATAAACACACAGATAGAAATCTCCCATCAGACAATTGCACAGATGTGTAGGTTAACCAGGGTTATATTGACATTTAATGGGAGAAAATGAAAATGAAGAGGCTGGGGACAGTGATGATAAGATAGGACTTACAGTAGCAGCACGTCTTTCACTGAAGTATTTGCACTTCGTCAACTCTTTGTAGAGTTCTCCCTTGGCAGCAAATTCCAGAATCAAATATACTCGTTTCTGTAGTTAGTAAGGTATTATAAGTTAATGTCTATTATAAAGTATCAACAACCAGCAAAATCAAGAAAGCTTTCATGCCTGATCATAGAAGTATCCATAAAGTCGTAAAATATTAGGATGTCGCAGATGGCTCTGTATCTCAACTTCACGGCGAAGCTGATGCTCAACCTGAGACTGTTTCAGCTGGGTTTTACACAACACCTTTAACGCAACAACGTGATTGCTCTGCCCAAAAGAGGACGAAATATTTTAGTCTCATTCCTATAAACAAGTTATAAGCAATCCTCATTGGCACTCTTTTTCTTTTTTTGGCAGATTCCAATCACATTACATAGATATAGTTCCAATTTCAATTTACTCCTAATACTATATAGTTCATTTCCCAAAAGCCCTGATCAGCTAAAACCTCAAAGATCTCCACATTTGAAGAGTTAATTTTACAAGACATATACACATCATAGTAGATAACTATATATGCATAAGAAAAATGTTTATATGCCATAGATGTTTAAAATATCATTGTCACTCTAATGTAAAAACATACGCCATTGATGTTCGATAGATTAGAAAACACTGATCGATCTGAAGATCACTTACCTTTTTTTCCTTAGCCACAAAAACATGTCCAAATTTTCCTCTACCAAGAGGCTTTCCTATATCGAAGTCTTTGAGAGTCCACCGCTTGTTCTCCGCTGCAGTGCTCTCCGAATAAACCTATGAAAACCAAGTCATGGTTATATATCAAAGCAAATCCATAATAGAACGCTGTTTCAGGGAGAATATGATCATACAATCTAACTATGTAAGTACTTCATTGGGGCACAAAGCTTCTAGTCAGGAACCACAAGTAGACTTGCTATTACGGAAAACTAATGGCAGATTCACGAGAATTCCCAAATAGATATAATTCTGTAATGCAATACACATCATCCCTAGACATATCCTGATTACCACAATTCAAAAATCTTGAAAATTAAAAGATCCAAGAAACCACAAGAAAGAGGAAGAAGAAGAATCAAACAAAAAACTAGAGAGATTAAATGACGAAACCCTAGAAAATGGGCAAACGTATGTAAAAGAAACATAAAAACAAAACAAAAAAAATCACAATAATTCTTCAAATTTCCAGAAAGAAAATCACAAAAAAAAAAAAAACACTTTTTTTCTAGAAGCAGAACGCATTGGTTTCTCCATACCTTGTTCGCGTCTTGAGGTTCTGTCGCGATCCCCATATCAGAAAATATACGCACTCCCACACTCAGTATGAGAAGTGAGAGAGAGGGAGGGAGGCGAATGCTGAGTGTCGATTGATTTGCAGGAAAGAAATAAATTTCTTTTTAAAATAGAAGATTCGAAATAGGGTACTCCCAACGGTAATATTTTAACATGTGGGCCGCACACGTGGCAGTACAGCTGGATTCATTTTTCGAGTTTCAAGAGTGCTCTCACAATTTCGACACCTTTTTTATTTATTCATCTATTTATTTATTTTGTGATTAAAAATATAATCCAATAGTACTAGCCAAATTAGAGCACTTACAATGCACAAAAAAGAAGAGTTATAGTTCACTAACTATAACTATATCCCCATTGGAGCCTTTTTGATAGTTATAGTTAAGTAATTGGGGTACTGTTCGGTTCACAAGTGTGAACCAGAAAAAAAAAAAAAAAAAAAAAATTAGCGCGTCCAGCAACTCTCTTTGTGATTGGCGCGTGTAATACACGCGCCACGCAGGCGAGTAAGATATACGGCGGACACTGTTCACACACCTGCACTTTTTACTGTTCATTTTATGTTTTTTTATTATTAAATTTTTTTTTTTTCAATTTGGAATTTGCATGTAAGATGTTCATTTAATGGTTTTTCTGTTAATTTTTTACGTCTGTTTTTTTTTTTTTTTCAATTTTTAAGATAAATCATTTTAATTTTTTTCAATTTTCATATTAGTTCAATTTTAAATATATATTTAATTAAATTCGAGAAAAAATATAAAAGTATATCAAATTAAAATAGAGCCGTTTATGACCGTTTCCAAAATAGAGCCGTTTATGGTCGTTGCCAAAATAGAGCCGTTTATGGCTGTTAATAAACGGCTCTATTTTTTTCTTTAAATACACCAAGTCATGAGACATTTATTCCACCTACAAAATCATTTTCAATCAATTGTTGGTTTCATATTTTGATTTATCTTTTTCAATCCACTTCTCCAAATGGCCGAAAACAATCAAGATTTCTTCGAAGATTTTGATGGATCCTTATTTCCACAAAACTTTGATTATTCGCAATTTTCTTCACCTACACAAAATCCATGTTTTGTGCCGGAAACACAACCATCACAATATTCAATTCCAATTGATTTGGATAGTTCTGAACAAGAAGTTGTCGCCACTGAAGGAAGACGCCCGGTCAAATGGAGCGTTCAGGAAGACGAGCTGCTAGCATACTCATTCGTCATGGTAAGTGAAGATCCTATCATCGGCAATGATCAAAAAGGTGATGCCTTTTGGAGAAGAATTGCAGCATACTACAATGGTAATCGCAAGGCTGGTATGTCAGAAAGAATTTGTAATGCGATGAAATCACACCGGTGTATAACACTATTCAGAAGAAGGTAAACCTTTTCAATTCTTGCTATAACAGTATTTCAAGTCTTTACAGAAGCGGACATAGCGATGAAGATTTACTGAGAATGGCCTATGCCAAATATCGTTCTGATAACAAAAATGTTGTTTTCAATTTTGAGCACGTATGGAGAATTACAAAGGATCGAGCACTTTGTGCTCCACAATTTGGTGTTCATCAAGATTCCGCAAAAAAGGCAAGGACATCGGATTCAGATACGAGCAACACGTCAACTCCACGAGGTAGATGTTTAGAATTTGATCTAAACTTTGAAGAAACGCGTCCAATCGGACAGAAGGCTGCTAAGAGAAAAACTAGAGGCAAGGGTAAAGCATCAGCCCAAAATGTTGACCCAGACCGTGTTGATAAAGTTATCGAGCAATTCAAGGAGTATTCGGTTCACAAGCAACATATGGTCGATGCAATAAGAGAACAAAACATGCGAGTAAAAGAACAAAATATTCTCAAAGAACGTGAACTCGAGTTGATTGAGTTTCAAATTATGTCAAAAGACACCTCTTCTATGACTCCTGAGCAATTGATTATGCATCAACAAATGTGTGATAGGATTAAATCAAAGTGGCAACACTAAATATTCTCTGTAGTTTTTTATCTTATCTTTCAATGTAATTTTCATTTTATGTTTCAATGTAATTTTCATTTTATGTTTCAATTGATGTTTTCTCTTGCTTTGAAAAGTGTGATCAATTACAACCACTAAATTTGAGAATTTTTAACAAAATCATAATATAATTTGTTCATGCAAAAATTTCACTATCTATAATTCATATCAATTTGTATAAATTATGTATTAAACCTACGAAATTGAATTTGTGATATAGTGTTAATAAAATCAGACCCACACTGCCACACATTATTAGGAGATAATAAAATCAGACCCACACTGCCACACATTATGACAAGCATGTTATAGCACATGTGATGTTTTCTCTATTATTGAAAAGTGTGATCAATTGTGTCCACATAATTTCAAAGTATACATTATGACAAGCATGTTATAGCACATGTGATGTTTTCTCTATTATTGAAAAGTGTGATCAATTGTGTCCACATAATTTCAAAGTATACATTATGACAAGCATGTTAGAGCACATGTGATGTTTTCTCTATTATTGAAAAGTGTTTTCAGTTGTGTCCATATAATTTCAAAGTATACATTATGACAAGCATGTTAGAGCACATGTGATGTTTTCTCTATTATTGAAAAGTGTGATCAATTGTGTCCACATAATTTCACTTGCAACCACATACACTCTAACTCTATAAATGCAAGGTTATACGACTTTATTATTCACAACAAACATTTGAAGCAAAGATATCACTTAGAGCTTTCATCTACTACCTCATAATGTCTCAACCACAAACTTCCGATGAATCCAACACTGAAGAAGAAACCTACGATCAACCTGGTTCACCTGGTGAACAAATGATGCTTACAATTATTGAACTTCTCGAAGCTCAGACGCAAAACAATACTAGAAGAAGGTTCATTGAGAGAAATCGTGAAGAGGGACATGCTAGGCTCTATCAAGATTACTTCTCTCCAAATCCGGTGTATCCCGACAATATGTTTCGACGATGATTTCGCATGCGTAGAGATTTATTCATGCGCATAGTTAACACATTAGAGAATCATTCAACGGAATTTCAACAAAGATCCGACGCTACAAGTAGACAGGGCCTCTCACCATTACAAAAATGCACTGCCGCTATTCGTCAGTTGGCTTATGGAGTCCCTGCCGACAGTCTTGACGAGTACTTACGTATGGGAAATTCTACCGCTGTAAGGTGTCTATTCAAATTCTGTGAATGTATTTATTCATTATTTGGTGCTAGATATTTGAGAAGGCCAAATAACAATGACGTTCAACGTCTTCTACATCTGCACGAGTCAAGACATGGATTTCCGGGCATGTTGGGTAGTCTTGATTGCATGCATTGGGAGTGGAAGAATTGTCCAGTTGCTTGGAAAGGTCAATTTTGTAGAGGCCATGGAGCTCCAACAATTGTGCTTGAAGCGGTCGCATCGCAGGACTTATGGATATGGCATGCCTTTTTTGGGGTCGCAGGTTCTCGCAACGACATCAACGTCTTGTATGAATCAAATTTGTCCAACCATGTTTTACAGGGGGAAGGACCAACGGTGAATTATAGTGTGAACGGCACACACTATAATCATGGATACTATCTTACAGATGGAATCTATCCGGAATGGTCGACTTTCGTCAAGGCTTTTCCATGTCCACAGGATCCAAAAAGACGATTATTTAAGGAAAGACAAGAAGCTGCAAGGAAGGACGTCGAACGAGCATTTGGAGTGTTGCAAGCACGATGGGCTATTGTCAGGGGACCTGCTCGTTTTTTCTATAGGAAAAAATTGAAGTTAATAATGTTATCATGTATTATTTTGCACAACATGATTGTCGAAGATGAGGGAGAAATGATTTCTCATTGGAATTCCGATGAAGTTGATGAGCCCGCACAACCAACACCAGGAGGTACACGAGATTTTGCAAATTATCTACAAATTAATTCACAACTACGTTCCAACACGGTTCATCACCAACTCCGTGCGGATTTAGTTGAGCATATTTGGGCACGTAGCAACGAAGATATGCATTAATTTGTTATCTATTTTATGAGATAAATTTGTGTTAGTTGGTATTTTCAATCAATTGTTTTTAAATTCTTGTTCAGTCTAATGTACTACTTCATTAAGTTTTTGTTTAATTTGATGTACTATTTGATTAAATTTATAATAATTGTTTACAACTATATATTTTCCGAGAGGTAAAATAAATTGATTTTTTAATAATTCTTCCAAATATTAACAAAAAAATTAATAATATTTCATTAACAATATAATGAAAAAATATAAATTTAAAAAAATTGATATTTATTTTATTCAAAATTTTGTAAATAAAAAATTATTTTAGATAAAATTTCTCAAATTTAATATAAGTTTATTTGGATAAAAAATGTGATTTGATTGTTGATATCCAAATAGTGTTTAACCAATGATATGGTTGGAGGAGTTATAAAAAGTGAGTTATAGTTAAAGGAATGATGATGTGGATGGGTAGGTGGAGGAAAGAGAGTTAACTATAACTGAGAATTTAACTAACCTTTGTAAGTGCCCTTAGAACCGAACATTTAATTGGAGATTATTCAAATTCTCGAATTTCTCCGAAAATTTGTAAACTATTGTACTGTGTCGAAAATTATTTTAAAAATATCGATACTAAAGACTATCTATTGACCATTTAATTTTCCTTGAACTAAAATACATTTTTTTGGGTAAATAAAATTTCTTTTTACCGATAAAAAATATACATTTTTTGGGAAGGTTTTGAGAATTATCCATAATGAGAATCACACTAACTCTATCAAACTGTCAAAATAAAATCGAATTTTGAAAAATAATTATTTTAGATGATTATACCAAAATTACTTTTCATTCTATTAATAGTTTTCTATAGAGTAAATTAAAATGATAATTAATTTGGATTTCTTTCATTTTAAAATTGGAAATTTTCGATCTTCCTGGTTTCGCAATCAAACCAAACTATTCATCTGGATATCTGATATCAAAGTGACTAGCAATTTCAATATTGACCCAAAAGGGCCAAAATTGATGTTAATAATTGCACTAAGCATTGTTGATTTCTGTGAGCTTTGTTGATACAATGCATGGAAGTGAACAAGGGGGAAAAAAGGAGAACCAACAGAACTTGAGAGAACCCCAACACCAAACAAAAAAAAAAAGGAAGGCATTCTAGAATATTTAAACATACATTTATAAATTAAAGCTTTAGTGATAATGTCAAACTAAAAATTACAAAGCTCAATCAAATCTGTGAAAAAAAAAATTGGTGGGTGAAAAACAAAAAGAAGAAGAGTCTAGGAGTACTTGGTAAGAGAATGGTGAGATTGAGGTTGTTTGTCTCTTGGAAGCAAGAAGACGGGAAGAAAGGATGGGACCATAAAAGCCAACACCAAACAAACCACTACCAAAACTACAACATACCAAGCCTTGTGGGGAATGCCCAGCATCAATTCATCACAAACTGCCATCAACATTCAATACAAGATCAGTACAACGAGACAACGCAAACATAGCATGATAAAAGAGAAATGTATCCGTAGAGCTCTTATCTAAAACTGAAGCAAAAAACAGAAAGACGATTCTTTAACATTTTTATTACAAATATTATGTGTATAGATAGCTTTAAAAGAAAAAAGAAGTTTGTAGTGTACCTATATTAAACATAACGTATTCTCTTTCCTGCTTCCCTGGTATTGCAACAATGCCTTCAGGTTCCACGTTCACCAGAACAGAAATTCCACCCTGAGACAAAAGTCGAGCAGTGAACATATAATGAAGACACTCTTTTATAGATAAAAAGACATTAATGTACCTGTTCAACCAATGGGAGAATTCCATCTGTCTTGAAAATTAATTTTTCAGTATTGAGTAATTTTCTTGCTTTATTCAGCCCCAAGTCTGAAGTACCTCTCTTTAGTTGCAAAGAGAAACTGGCAGGTATCTGTTATTTGCTTGATCTTATTAGGCAATGTTGTCGATAAATTATTAAACGGCGATAGAGATAAAATGACACACATACAGAAGCCGGATATGATATCTTCACTTCATACCACGTGTGGGGTCTCAATCCATGTAATCGGTACAGGCAAGCACCGTTTTGTAAAGGCAATGTGTCTTTGAACAGCTCCTCGCCAACATTCAAAACTTTCTCAATAATCCTGCCAAGTTCATGTTATTCAACTCGTCATTCGCTAATGAGATGTTCGCCAAATCTCAAAATGTTTAATCTTACATGTTATATAGAAAACAGTGAAAAAAAGACAATAGTCAAGTTATACTACTTAAGTCAAATAGAAGTTCAAACCACAGTGGGCACAATGACTACAACTGAAAACCAATGATGTTGAATATTTTTTGTTTTCTCGTCAATATCCATTGGTATTCTATCTTTTTCATCAAGGTTACAGCCAATTTCCAAAAAGAAGTGTGACTTCAAAGTTTTCCATAAGAAAAAAATGTACACTTACAATTCCGCATCACTTTTCCATGTAACAAAGTTCGTGTTATCAATGAACCTATGAATATCTTAAGCACAATAGACAAATTAAGGAATGAACATGATAGAATGCTGTTCCACATTTCAATCACTTACATACTTCCATCACTATATAATGGACCACTGAGTAGAGTGATCAGAGAGTATAAGCACAGCCACTCGAGGCGTTTCATGTTTCGAGTCAATCAAAAGTATCTTGCTTCAACTTGATATTATACCTAAAGAGCAATTAAACTTGAATTCAGATTATAATATCAAAAGCTATGCAATGCAATCAACATAGTCACTCATTAACTTCACACAGTAGCATTATATCAAACAGTATGCTGACAGTTGAAGCAAACTGGGAGAAAGAATAACAAATTTTTGCATACAGATGCTAACCACAGAAAAACCAACACATAAAACCAGAAAAATACAAGTAATTGGAGCACCCTTTGGGACAAGAACCCTAGTCTGACTAGCACGTTTCACTAAATATATGTAATTTGTTCCTCTCATTGAATCACTTTTTCTTGTTTCATAGATTTTTTAGTGTTTACAAGCCCATATATTAGAGGCCAATTTTGACGTATTTGAAATGTTTATAAGCTACAATCACTGCAGATGAAAACAGAAGCAGCCAAGTTATTAGCCACATGGAAAACTTCATGTTGGTCATTATGATCAGTTTTCTTAGATAACGAAGTCATATATATATATATATAATTTCTTGATCTAACTGACATGTCATATGTTGTCTTTATCTAAAGTCGGCTGAAACAAAAGACACTAACAAAAGCCAGTCTTTTGTTTTATATAGAACGTTGTCTGATTTATTCAACAACCTCATTTGCAGTTGAAAAGGAACATGTTGCTCATTAGCAGTCGTTTTCGATCATGAAGTGTTCCTCAAACAAAACACACAGAATACAAGTACCTTTGCACAGGTCAAATGTAAAGCATTTTAAGTACACTGTCAGCAAATCACTCATAATTTACTTGATGCTGGTTATGAACAGTGCAGAAAATCCAAATCAACCTTTCCATGCCATTGAAAAAAAGCCCAAAATTACAGCAAGGTATGACCAATTTCTGAATAGATGCTGATGCAGAAAAAGAAACTTCATTTACATATCAAGATCCACACAGCAATTCAGCTTTTACCAAAGTAAAGAAAATAAATAAATAAAACACACCTTAGCGGGCCTGAATCATGCTAGCATGAACTCTAAAGTTTTGGATAAGGATGAAGACAACTTTATACTCGTTTATCACTCATAATTTACGCATCTCCCTCCAAATAGCACTAAATAAATTATCACAAAATCAACGCCCCTAATCTCTTCCTAAAGCAATATCAAAGTTAAATGTAAATATCAATTCAAACTAAGTGAAAGACTAACTTATTGCCCTCATTTGGCCACCTGTGCAGTAGTTTACACAACCTTTTTTTATCCAATAAATAGCATAGATCCCATTGCAGCGATCAGAACACATTACAATAGCTATTAAATAATTCTCCGTCATTCTCATTTCTCAATATGTAATTGTTTAACTCAGCACTACGTATGAGAATGTGTGAAGAAAGATAAGTATGAGCCGCCTCACCCATTTACATCCTTTAATTCTTACAAGACTCTGTCACCACTTTCATTACTTCAATAGCAGATTTGAGTTTAAGGCAAAAAAACATGGTTCAGAGTTGGTACCCAATCAGTACAAATTTAGCCATTTCACAATTCAATTCAAGAGACAAATGTGGAACAACTCATATTTATCATTCACAAAGCCAGAGAAACATTTCAAATACGTCAAAATTGGCCACTAATATATGGGCTTATAAACACTAAAAAATCTATGAAACAAGAAAAAGTGATTCAATGAGAGGAACAAATTACAAATTTCAATGATTCAATAGGATCTTTACCTTCTTCCATACGTACAACCTTTTAATTGCATCTACTAAAAAACTTATATTGTTTTTTTTTTGTTCTGGCTATCAGGTTTCTGGCATAAAACCCACCAAAAATCTCAGTACAAATCTCAAGTTTACTCAAGAAAATCAAATCCCAGTTCTTGAATTTCTTGAAAAACAACAAAGGCACCTCTGTAATTCATCAAATAAAATCAATGCGCCTTCAAACCGATCACACTCCATTCTTGACTCTTCTAAGAAACACTAATCCCTATCACTATCTTGATTCACAAATAAGAAGCTTGATTTTTCCATATTAATATAAAACTCAAATCTTTCTTGTGCAGAGCAGCATATGGATAATTCAGATTTTTTAAGCAAAAACAAATGAAGAAAAAAAAAAGATCTTGGAAAAACAAAAACAGAGGAAGTTAATGAGTATCCGCCATGACTTCAAATTACTAGTTCTTGAATCATATATACAGATAGAGAGAGAGAGAGAGAGAGAGAGAGAGAGAGAGAGATCCAGAAAATCAACGCCTTCCAAATAGAAGAAAAATGTTAATTTGAAGGATTTCGCAACTGAAAAGTGCCAAGAACTGGAATTGAAATCTATGGCTTACCTGGATTGATTTCTTGCCTGACCAAATCACGCCGTACGTAGCGTTTGATTGTTTGTGTTTATAGAAAGAAAATGAACACTCTTTATGAGAATAACCAAAAAACCAAGCAACAAAAAATGGAAAAAGAAATCCCAGAAATTAAAGTTGTAGAACATGAGTTGAACGACACCCAAAAATTCAGAGAATTGAATAGAAATTTTGAAAGAGTGGAGTGAAGAACGCAAACACAGGAATGGTGTGGTGAAATCTATCGGGACAGAGAAAAAAGTGATGTAAGGAAATGCAAAATCTGCATTGTAATGTGTTTATTTATTATATTTTTAAGAATGTCTGTAAATCAAAATCGGATGCGTGGAAGAGGAGCAGAGTTAATTGTTTCTTGTGTTGCCATATAATAAGTAATAATATTGTCTAGAGTCTAAATTTAAATTCAAATATCATATTAATGTCTCTATATTAGATATCTTAGATATTTATATCTTTATCATGTTCATAAATTATGTGCATAGATTTAAAAAATAACAAATCTTAAGATAATATAAATACACCAATTCTGTTTTCAATATCCATAAGCATCTCGATTTCATAGATTGGATATCAAATCTAGATTTCAACTACTAAATCTATTTATTCTGCAATTTATTTCGTTTCTTAATTTTTTGTAACAATAAGTATCTCAACTTCATAAATTGGATATTAACCTGTTCAGCTAACCAGGGTTGAATGAAACTAGTTGGTTTGCTCAATTTTTATGTTTTAAAATATGAGTTTCACATGATATCATACATTTAACTAACTTGTAAAATGTTGGTCTATCATGTTGTCATCCACTTCTACAAAAAATTTAGAGAAAAAATCTCAAATAAACAAGAAAAATGAAAATGAGAAAGAAAGGTGAGAGGTAAGAGAGAGGGTAGTTTAATTTTTTTAAATTATTTAAAGAATAAAATTGATATTTTTTAATTTCTTAATATTTTTGGTTGAAATTTGTATTAATTGGGGATTGCTTCACAAAGAGTGTATAGTGTGTTTAGGCCACCCATACAAAAATTCATGGTGAAAAATAAAAAAATGAAAAAATGAAAATTGCAAATTAGAACACTGGAATTTTTGCAGAAAAGGCCACAAGCTCTCAAAACCCCGCCTAAATCTGAAAAATAAAGAGAGACAAAGTTATTGTTGTTCTCTCTCTGATTCTGCTCGTCGCCGATATCGCACAGAATGGTAAGAGCATACAATTTTAGCCCCATTATTCACTTTATTCCATATAAAAGTTATTTTCAGCTAATTTTTCGAATAATTTTTATTATCAAAGTAATATTTTCTGCGGTTGCAGTTTTCAATTGCAGCTATCAATGATACAGATTCGCGAAATGATTGGCAGCCATTAGCTCCGTCGAAAGAAGCACAGGCAGGATTTTCAGCTCTGTACAATTTATATTTTGGCTGCAACTATTGATTAGTCTGCAAGTTAGTTTTCATGATTAATAAATTGGGTTAATTATTGAATTAAACTCACTGACTTTCCGAATCCTACTTTAGTAGAAATTGTAAATCTGCATTGAACTTTGTTTTGTGGTTATCATGTGAATTTTTTGCTATGATCATTGTCCAAATGAGGGATATCCATTTGATGGAAATAGTATTTTTACTCCAATTTCGACTGCAATGAGTAAGTACAACTTTAGCGGAGCAGCAACTATTTTGGTTTAAGTTTGAAGGCACACAGGGCCTGCATAGTACAGGAAACATTAGGGATACTGTTGATTACCTATTCAGACTAGTTCTGTGCACAAAGCAGCGTGCCACCTATTGGATCATAAATTTGTATTCAACAGAATTTATACAATATTAGTTACTAAAGAACAATTAAAACTCTCTCAAAAGATTCCTAAAACATCATGTTAGCAATATTTGCTTCCGAAACTCTTAGTTCAACTTTGACATGGGATTGGTAAAACAGTGGATGTCAAAAACTTGGAGTTTTGATAAAAAAAAACTCAGCACTTTTGTTGTCTTCCTTTGGTTGATATTTTTGTTGAGCTGCCCTAAAAGGTTTCTACTAGTTTAAAACGTTGTGGCTATCACTTCTTTCTCATTTACTCAACAGTTAATTGTAATAAAGTATCCATATCTTTATAAGTTGGTGTCGTTCTTCCAGGAGTTTCACTTATCTCAGTTGTATCACGATGGACTTTTGAGATTACAAGCTAAGGACTATGAAAAAGCTCAGGAACTTCTAGAGTCAGTATTAAAAGATCCAATGGTATCAAATGCTCAGGTTGTGGTGTTATTAGATTTTTAGTTGATATATATATATATATATATATATATATATATATATATATATTTTCTGGTTCTTTGCATGAGTAATTTCTTTTGATTTGTTTCAGTTTACAATTCTCTTGGTGGTTTTCAGGTGGAAAATAGTGCAAGTGATGGCCATCTCTTACAGCTCAGGTTTTGATGAACACGTACACATTTATTTTGCGTTAGCTATTTTTTGTTATGGTTAAATGCAAGTATCCAGTTAATTATGAATTCACTAGAGTTACAACCATAAAAGCCTCCATACTTCTATTTTCCTTGCAATTAGTCAAATCACTTTTTCCTAATGAATTCCTTTTGTTATTTTTGAATGATGTGCTTCTCCATCTCTCTACTGTTGACCTTATCTTTATGGCAAGTTTCTCAAATGTCATGACTGAGTCAATAAATAAACTTTATCCTCGCTAGAGTCCTTAATATCAGATTTTTGGCACATTTAGTCTTGGCCATGCCATTATTTTAGTATCCAATAATTTATTTTACAATAGTTCAAATCAACTCTACTGTTTGTTTGGTTGAAAGTTGACAAAACCCGAATGAAGTTATTAACAAACAAGATTTTAACGAACAGGTTAGTTGTATTTTTTATATTTCCTTTAGGTGATGTTTTTTAGCTTCCTGCAGATTTTTGGCATTGAAAAACCTTGCCGCAGTTTTTCTTCAACAAGGCCCTTCCTGTTATGAAAGTGCTTTGCATTGCTATCTTCAAGCTGTAGATATTGATAGCAAAGATTCTGTTATCTGGAACCAGTTAGGGACACTGTCTTGCTCCATGGGATCATTAAGCATCTCCCGTTGGGCATTTGAGCAGGGGCTGATCTGCAGCCCAAGTAACTGTAAGCATATATATTTTTTATTCTCAGTTCTAGTCCATTTCTCATAATCTTAAAAAACAGCACTTTACTGTTTCACTCTTTCATGCATTGTTGTAACTACTAGTTGTTTGCTATCTGTACAACTTTGCTTTTTTAGAACTATGTCAAACCAAACTGTTATGTCATTTTAAATATGCAGGGAATTGCATGGAGAAACTCCTGGAAGTTCTAATTGCAATAGGTGACGAGGTGGCCTGTCTTTCTGTTGCAGAACTAATATTAAGGCATTGGCCATCTCATTCTCGAGCCTTGCATGTCAAAAATACTATCCAGGACTCTGAACCAATTCCATTTACTCCAAGAGGTATTGATAAACTGGAACCAAAACATATACGCCTGAAATTTCCAGAAAAGAGAAAAGCTGCGGATGAGGACTTAGATCGGACCAAAGCAACGAAAAAGTTGAAGCAAAATATTGAAGTTCAACTTGCAGAAGTGTCCTGGATAGCTCTTGTTGCTGGACTACTGGAGATCTTACACCCATTGTCTACCTCTGGCTTTGAACCTGAAACTGAGAGTCGCCTGCCCGGGGATGTCAGACTAACCATACACCTGCCTACATCTTCATCAAAATCAACAGGTTCTCTTGAAAATAATGGACTTACATGCATGCCGGCTGGTGCAGGCATGCCTCTTGATAATTGTAACCCTGTGAGTGAGAAGGAAAATGCCATATCTGAAGAACAACCTCAAGAGAGAAGAAGCAGTCGCCTTAGGAGCCGTAAACCAGGGAAAGAAGAATCATATTTTTCAACCAATAAGGATCTCGCTAAAGTTGTGCAGCAATTCCTGATGCCTTATTTGATAGATGGGACTGGCACTATTAATAACAAGCACAATTCAAATCCTTCTTCTCAAAGTTCTGGAGTGGTGGCTGGTTTTCAAGACTCAGAATCTACTGATGTCATTGAATTTATCCAGAATAATTCAAATAATTTTGGTGCTTACCACATGGGTCACTTGATTTTAGAGACAATCTCAAATAGAAGCATTTTATATCAGGATAGTATTGTAAAAATTTTGGACTTGGAGAAGGTGACAAGGCACTGGGGTAAGGAAAGAACTCCTGAATGTAGTCTTTTTCTTTCGGAGCTTTATTATGACATGGGATTACGGTCTTTTGAAACGTCAACAATGTGCAGTTCCATGTCAGAGGTATCCTACCATCTTTGTAAGATTATAGAATCTGTAGCTCTCGAACATCCTTTCCATATCGATGGAACAAATGGCAAAATTGATTTCCCAATGATAGATAATTCTGAAAATAAACAATTATTTCCAATAGACAACTCATTGTTGTTAAGAAGCAACCATTGCTTCTGGATACGCTTTTTCTGGTTAAGTGCACGCTTGTCTCTATTGGAAGGTGACAAACAAAAAGCCCAGAAGGAGCTTTCCATTGTATTGGCTCTTTTTGTGGACAGAAATAAGATGAACAGCCCTCTTGGTTCTATTTGCTTGCCACACTGCACAGTGATTAAAAAACTGACAATTGATAGGGTCGTTCATGAAATGAATTTAATTGAGGTTGATTACTTGTTGAAAAACTCAGTGAGTGTTATGCTTGAGAAAAGCATGCATACAGAGATTACTAATATGCTTGCACCTCTGTTATTATCAGCAAAGGATGTCCATTTCAATGAGTTATATAACTGGGATAATGAAGGTAAAGGAAACAATTCAGTTGAGCTATCTACCTTAGATGTTTTGATTGAATCATGTGAACTGGCAGAACCACTGGATATTGATGTCTATTTGAATTGTCATAGAAGGAAACTCCAAATACTTTTAGCTGGATCTGGTATGGAAGGAAGTCCTGAGAATACCCCTGGTCTAACTTCATTTTTGCTTTCTGACAATCAGTCAAAAGAAAGCTTATGGAAGCACTGGACTCATTTAGTTGCTGAAGAGGTGAAGGTTATTTCTCATTCAGCGTCAAAAATCAAGAGCATCATCATCAAGAATGAGAATTCTGTAAGTATTTTAAAAGCTTGATTTGCCATCCTTATATTTACCGAGATCCACGAGTATTTAGCAACACTAGTGTTTTAATGAGGATTAGAAACTTTCCTCAAATAGGAAACTGATTATACATCGTTCATGACCTTTTTTTGTGTTCCTTGTCTTCATTTAAAGTTTATCCGTTTCACTTTGAAAATATTGCTTGAGCTAATATTTTTTCTTGGCACAGTTTTTGTCATTTCATTTTTCAACTGATCATCGTAAAACAATCAATCAGATATGATACTTGAGGTTGGTCAATGCTGGGTACTCTATGGCAATCTGAGATGCTTTCGAACAATGAATTTGTGGCTTGTTTTTTCTGTTGCATTTTGTTGCTTTAAAGTGTCAAATACGCCATCTGACATTTCATGCTCTTTTTAGAGCTCTTTTTCTTGAAGAATAATATTATTACATGTTTGCTTCTTAGGGTTATATCTCTAAACTTATTGATATGTTTACAATATTGCTATGATCTAATTTTCTAATAATGTTTTTGTCAATTTTCTTGCAGAAAAATGTCCCTGTTACAGTTATTGATGATATCCTATCTTTATTGTTAAAGTTTATGTGCAATATGGCTATTTCAAGCTTTTCTAAAAAGTCATCTGGGCTTGATGTTCCGGAGCCAGTTGAGCAAACTGAACGGTGCTATTTTGTTGATGCTGCTATTACATTCTTCAAACTACATCAGATGAACTTTAATGCTCCAATAAAATCTCAAGTAAGAATGTGCTCTTAGTCTCTGTCAACTGTGAACTTTTTTCATGTTTGATTGCCTAATTGCAGTGCCATTTTTGTTTCCCCCTGGCATTTTGCATTCTAAACATTAATGATATTTCTATCAGGCCGAGTTGGTTGTGGCAATTCATGATATGCTTGCGGAGTTTGGGATCTGCTGTTCACAAGGGAATGGTGAAGAACAAGAAGGGACATTCTTGAAACTTGCAATTAAGCATCTTCTGGCCTTAGATATGAAGCTTAAATCTAGCATTCACTCTGTAAATAAGGGGCAAGAAACCACATCTGATCACTTTAAAATTCCTGAACAGAGTTCCGATGGTATTCGTCTTACAGGATCTTCAAGTGAGTCACATTCCAATGTGCTTGATGTGGCAGTGGGCAAAACTGACAAGGATGGATTAAATTCTTTACAACAAGGTGCTGTTGAAAATTTCAGTGCTGAAAGCATTTCTGCTCATCTAGAGAAAGAGAAACCAGGGGCAGAATGTGAAAGTAATGCTGGTTATGAGCCTGACCGCACGTGCAGCAACAGAGAAATGGAAAACAATCAAATTTTTGACTGTGGGAATGAGCTAGCCGAAGATGAAAGAGAGGAACTTGAGTTAATCATTGATAATGCTTTGGATCAATGTTTTTACTGTTTATATGGCTTAAATATGAGATCAGATTCATCTTGTGACGAGGATTTAGTCAAGCACAAAAACACAAGCCAAGGGGATTATCAGACTAAGGAGCAGTGTGCTGATGTTTTCCAATATATACTTCCATATGCAAAAGCTTCATCTGTAAGTAGATTTTAATCTGCCCTCTCTTTCTTGCTTTCCAACAACTCCACCACATTTTCACCTAGTTTTCCCCATGTTATGGTATTCTAGAAATGTGCAGGAGGCGTAGTGCTGTTCTAAATTTTTTTGACAAATTGATGTATGTTTTTTCATTCAGAGAACTGGATTGACTAAATTTCGCAAGGTTCTAAGAGCAATACGCAAGCATTTTCCCCAACCGCCTGATAATGTTTTGGCTGGAAATGCAATTGATAAATTCTTAGACAATCCAGAATTATGTGAGGATAAGCTTTCAGAGGATGCTGGGTCTAAAGGCTTTCTGGATACCATGAAGACAATTATGTTTTCACAGAACGAACCCATCAAACAGCAGAACACAACATCAGGGGAAAGGTAAGGCAGGGTCACATGTTTGGTATTATCTGTTAGTTATGTGATTACCTCCATGGACTTCTGTGAAATACGTAACATATATTCTTTGCTTGCAGCTCTGACCCATATCTGGAAGTTTATTGCAATTTATATTACCTTCTTGGACAGTCTGAGGAAATGAGTGCAACTGATAAATGGGCTGGTTTTGTTTTAACTAAAGAAGGGGAAGAATTTGTAGAGCAGAATGCAAGTCTCTTCAAATATGATTTATTGTACAATCCTCTGCGCTTTGAAAGTTGGCAGAGGCTTGCAAATATATATGACGAAGTAAGATCTTGGCATTCTTCTTTCGTCTGTTAATTTACAAGGCAAAAAGGAGTCTGGGTGGTCTTAAACCTCAATAAATCTCAACATTGCTACAAAATCTTCTGTTTTACAGGAGGTGGACTTGCTACTGAATGATGGCAGTAAGCAAGTCAATGTTTTTGGATGGAGGAAAAATGCTACTCTACCGTTGAGAGTTGAGGCAAGTCGAAGAAGGAGCAGACGGTGCTTATTGATGACTTTGGCTCTGGCAAAGACTGCAAGTCAACAGGTTTCATTCCTTTTTTGGTGGTTTCATCATAAAATGTAATTGATTTTGTTTGTTAATATGTATTCATGTACTCATGGAATTGAGAACTAGGTCTTGGAAACAATTGTTGAATTTTATGGATATCTATGTTTATAATTATAGAAGTCCCAGAAATGGATAAAAGAATGACTTCTTTATCTGATAGATAAAGTATACTGACTGATACAACTAGAAGTCTTCTCCTTCTAGGTTGGGCTGTTCTTTTGGTGGAATATTCTGTACAAATGTTAGCCAAAATGCTTATAAACTGAGTTGATTTGTCAATTGTGCTTGATACCCGATATTGCATTAGCTGTTATTCACTGTTGCTGACCTATTGGTTTCAGGGTGAGATACATGAGTTATTGGCATTAGTGTACTATGATGGTCTTCAAAATGTTGTACCATTTTATGATCAAAGATCTGTTGCACCCCTAAAAGATGACGCATGGAAGATATTCTGTCAGAATTCTATGAGCCATTTTAAGAAAGCCTTTGAACACAAGTAATTTCCCCTTTTTCTGTTGATTTCTTACAAACTTTATCTGTGATGTTTTATGGACTTATATTTGAAAATTTTGATTGATAGGGAAGATTGGTCCCATGCATTTTATGTGGGGAAACTTTGCGAGAAACTTGGATACTCTAATGATGTATCATTCTCTTACTACGCCAAGGCTATTGCCTTGAATCCATCAGCTGTAGATCCATTCTACAGGATGCATGCATCACGGCTGAAGTTACTCTGCAAATGTGGGAAGGAAAATGAAGAAACTTTAAAGGTTTTTTTGTTATGTATTGGTTGTTATTTCTTCTTTCAAGCAGTTCGGTTTTTTCATTCTAACATTTGTTATGGTATTGGGCATGCCTATTTTTCTGCTTTGAAAATTGGCACACGCATGCTATTTATTAATAAATATATTGGTGATCAGCATAAACATAAAATCAATATCAGCCACATATATCTCTGATCACTTACAAACCGCTAAGACAATTTTTTCCGATCTTGGATAGGTAAATAAATCCAATGATCAAAACTAGAATGCACAAAAATCACCTGAGCATACTTAGGGTATATACAATAACATCTGAAAGAGTGCCTGCGCCAAAGAATATATACATGTAACACTGAGACATTGATTTTAAAAGCTGCTGTGTGTTTTGCAGGTTGTTGCTGCCTATTCTTTTTCTCAATCAGCCAAGGAAAATGTAGCAAATGTTTTTGGCGGATTTAGCTGTGATGGAGAATCCAATAGCAGTACTGAGGCAGCAAAATTCCATAAATTTGAACAGGTGTGGAATCTGTTATATGTTGATTGCCTTTCTGCCCTTGAAACTTGCGTGGAAGGAGACCTTAAGCATTTCCACAAAGCAAGATATATGCTTGCTCAAGGGTTGCATAGGAGAGGTGGGGCTGGGGATCTAGAGAAAGCAAAGGAGGAACTTTCTTTCTGCTTTAAGTCATCTCGTTCGTCATTTTCAATAAACATGTGGGAGATTGACAGCATGGTCAAGAAAGGAAGGTACTGAGTCCTACTGTACTTCCTGTTTATTGTCAATGTTGAAGTGCCCTTCCCCAAGTTTTATTGGGTATCTAGATAAGTTTTAAGCATCTAAGCTATATTAACACCTGAAAGTTTTTTTCCTGAATAGAGTTGGGTTAGATATCTTAGGTTATAACATTGCTGAGAAATTTTTAAATGCAGCAAACATGTGTATAGCATTTCAGAAGTGCCGTTGAGTTCCTTATTTTCCACCTTAATAGAATGTTCTGTTTTAGTTGTACATATTTTAAATTTCATTCTGCATTTTCTGACACTAAATGATACATCTGAACAATTTTTATACTTTCTCTTCCTCGTTTTATCCAGACGCAAAACTCCAGGTCCATCTGGGAACAAGCGATATCTTGAAGTTAATTTAGCAGAAAGTTCGCGTAAATTCATAACTTGCATCAGGAAGTACATTTTGTTCTATCTGAAGTTGTTGGAGGAGACAGGAGATGTATCTACCCTTGAACGAGCGTATATCTCTCTTCGAGCAGATAAAAGGGTAATTTGAGTTTCTTGGATTCATTTAAATTTACAGCATGAGTATGTCTTTTGTATGGCAAGAGTGAGTTCTGATAACAAATGTATATTTCTTCTTATAGCACTGGTATTTATAGTTAAATGGCATATTCTTTATGATTTTTATGATGCCAGAGATGCCCACAGCCCATCCATGCCTTAAAGATGTATTTTAGACAGCCATAAATGATTTCTAAAGCGAGGCAGCTATCCACCACCCTGAATCAGCGAAGCTAGTTTTCATAGGTTTTGAAAGAATTTACTTAGATTGTTAAAATTAACTTCTCAGGTGTTTGTTAATGATAGGACCTGTTTTAAATTACTCCCTTCCTCTTGGATCCAATTCCTCATTTATATTCTCTGCATATATCTTTTGTATTTGAGTGAGGTAACATTCTCAAATTTTTGGGTGGCAACAAGGCATCTGGAGAAATTTCATTGGTTTACCTCTTTCTGGTATGACAAATGTTATAAACTTGTGTGTTCTGTTTTAATTATTTTCAGATACCAAGCAGTAGACTTCCCTTTATAGAATTTATAATGCATATGTTGAATATTTGTAACTAGTCACTTTCTTGCGCTTTCATTTGAAGGAAAACATCTGTGGAACTTTGTTATTTGATATGCTTCCACTTATTAATTTATCCTCTGGAAAATGCAGATCATATTTTCTGTCCATTATTAATCTCTTTCAGAAGCCAGTTTTTTAAATTCCACAAAAAAAAGAAAGAAAGCACTTCTAGTACCAAAAAGCTATTTTCTTATTCATATTTGTTTAGGAACTCTGATTTTTAATTGACTCTTAAATGCAGTTCTCCTTGTGCCTTGAAGATCTTGTGCCAGTGGCTCTGGGGAGGTACATTAGGGCCCTCATTATGTCTATATCTCAAGCTGGTACTGGCTCATATACTGCTTCCGACAATGTTGAACAATTGCTCGAGAAAATATTCTATTTGTTCTTGGAGCAGGTCAACTTGTGGTCAGATATTTGCAGCCTTGCTGAGCTTAAGAGCCCAGAACTGACGGAAAGCAGCCTCTACGGGTAAGTGTGCAGAGAAAATTATCTGGGAGTAATTACAACTAAAAATGTGTATGTGTTTTGATACTATGTATTTCTTCTTGTGTTAGCAATTCAAATAACTGCCTTTGTGAGATTTGTTATGCCAATATGTTTGTTCAAGCTATAAAGCGATGTACTTGTATGACCATGCTTTTTTGGTTTGTTGTAGATATGTCTATCAATATATACAGCTACTGGAGAAAAATTTCAAGGTAGAAACACTTGAAGGAATAAATGAGAAGATCCGGAAACGTTTGAAGAATCCAAAATTGTCTAATAGTAACATTGCTAAAGTGTATAGGCATGTTTCAGCTGCCTGGTGCAGATCTCTTGTGATCAGTATGGCTTTGATTACACCATTGCATTCGAGACTCTTGACTGAGATTCGTGGTATGAACTTATCGGGTGGACTGGATAGTGAACAGCTGCTATGTGTTGATCTGCAATCAGAGGAATTATGGAGCTCTGCCTTTGAGGATCCGGATCATCTTAAGATTCTTGAAACTAAATGGAACCCTTCATTGTCTAAGATAAAAAATGTTATAATCAAGAAAGTTTCAGATGAAGATTTGGAAACTGCAGCCACATTGCTTAGATCTTCATACAATTTCTACAAGGACACATCTTGTGCATTGCTTCCATCTGGTATAAACCTTTATATGGTGCCTGCTCAGCTGGCTACAGAAACTTATATCCAGCCAGGCATTGATGGAGTTGACATACTTGATATGAATACTTCACGGAAGCTAATTTTATGGGCTTACTCACTTTTGCATGGCCATTGCATAAATGTCTCACATGTTATCAAGTATTGTGAGGAGAATGCAAAGGTATGTGTTAGCTCTCCCATAGATATACTTGGTTTAACATTCAGTGCTTCTTTCACCAACTATTTCAATAGATGAATATATGTCCAGTTGCTGCTTGAATTTTGATACAGGTATATAAACTGATTAGATTCACATCTATAGCCTATGCTCTAGGACTATTAATTTTCTGAAGGCTGATGCTAGCGACCTCATCTTTGCCCCCTTTAATTACATGTCCACTTGGTCGTGTAGCCTGGTCGCCTTACCTGAGTTCTCTTTCAACATCCTTTCTTCTCTGTGCTGTAGCAGTAGAAAGACATTATGCTTTAGAAAGTACACATATCATTCAGATTTGGCACGTATTTTTTTGTTATAGTTTCATTCACAAGTTCCGATCTTGGTTGTGCATTGCAGTCAAGGATTAAAAAAGGAACAGGAGGTTCATCCACTGCCCCCACACCAACTGCCAATTCTTCTCAACCAGGTCCTTCTCAATCTTTCTTGTGGTTCTTAATCATATATTGGATACAGTCACTTGTTCCCAGAGAAACAAAAAAATGAGCACTTTGGCTTATGAAAAGACTAAGATACCCTTTTTTTTAAGATACAAAGTTTTGTCTCTCTTAGCACATCACGAGGCACATCCTGGACCTACTGAAACTCGAACAGTGGATTTCTCGAGCATGTCATAGGATGTGTGGAGAGAGAACTTGTGTAAAATATCTAACACATCAAAAGTGTTTTTCCCAAATTTTTGGAATAGGTAGCCATTTCCAACTTTCGTGTAACCAGAAGGTTTAGAAACTGACATCTAATGCAATATATATCGATATCATGATCTTCCAACTAAAAATTTTGGATTTCAGGTGGAAGTAAAGATGGGAGTGGTAAAACTAGTGAAGCTGAAGTTCACTCATCAGTGCCTGAAACCCATCATAGCACCCATAAACTTGCTTTGTCCACTTTGCCTGAGACCGAGAAATCAGTCAAGGAACCATCCACTTCACCCGATAATGAGAACACACAGAATTTGACCGGAGATTCTTTGGCTGAAACAGGGGACAAATGCACCATGGCAGCTGATCCTGATCCCATATCAGGAAACGCATCAATCGACACATCTGCATCATTTCCTCATCCTGGAGAACTGGATTGCATGAATGGTGCATCATCCAATGAAAAAAAATAAGATTACATCATCTGCTACACCAAATTGATTCAAGTGCAACAATCATATATGTTAAAAGGAGCAAACTGAAACTACCAAATGAAGCAGCAGATAAAACGAGCGGAGTACGATTCAACCTTCTTGTGAATATTCAGCTGTGTAAAATCAGTGTTGATGCCTTGGGGGGTTGGCCACTCTTATATAGTAATATCCCTTGCTTTCGAAGCTCATCATGCTCATAAAGTTCTTCAAATGTTGTAACACATTATAAACCATTATATGATATATCAAAGTTACTATATGTAGTCACTAGTGACAGAAAATGTATCATGCAAGTATAGCTTATATCAGGAATAGCAAGAAAAAGAAAGAATTCTCGGATAAAATTTATAGCTAAGTTAATTGGACTACGGATGATCAAATAATGACACAAAATTAAATCTTATTCCATAAATTTTCTTTTATCCGCAAGTCCTGAAAGTGCATTATTAACTAAAACAGAAGTCACAACAGCTAATACACGTATAATTAATTAATAAGAAAATATAGTAATGAACATATAATTAACCACGGGTAATTTGCATTAATTGTGAAAAAAAAAAAAAAATCGATTAATCACAGAACAGAAGGTTGCTGAATTTTTAAATTTGAATCCAGTGGAGGCCCAATAGAGGCCCAACTCGCAATAGAATCCACCTCCTTTGCTTTTGGGTTCCCCACTTCCCCTATATAAAGGAAAACTTTAACTTGCATGGAGAGATTAATATTGTAGGGAGAGAGAGTGAGAAGAAAAGAGAGAGAAGTAGAAGAAGAGATCGGAAAAGGATAAAAGCATGGGAGATCTGATCCATGGGAAGTTCTTGCTATTTGGTGGCGGATCGGTGAGCGCGCCGCCGGCGGTCCAACCTTCAGGTATTTGCCCTCCGGCAGACTAATATGGTCTGATCATCACACCCTAGGGTTCGTGGGAAGACGAAGATCTTGATGATTCCGATGAATTCCAAAGGCGGTCGCGCCGGTGAAGAAATTCCTGAAGCAAGTTCAAGAGAGCGGGGTATGTATCTAAGCATGATTAAACTAATTATTTATCTACTCTCACGGTTGAAATAAATTAGAATCAATAAATTAGGGTTTTTCTTTTCCTTGCGCGTGCGTGTGTATATTACTATGATGATTCTGAGTAATGATTCTGATTTTTATAAGTTACATATTGTTTTAATTATTATCACCAGTTCTCGTTTTCAAACAAGACAACTGAGATGGTGATTGAAATAAATTATTTATCCAGTTTCAGGGTTGAAATAAACCAGATTTACTAAATTAGGGTTTTTCTTTTCCTGTGTTGATGATGATTCTGAGTAATGATGATGATTATTATTTTTCATTGCCTTATGATGTTGATTTCTGTCCTCCTTATCAGTTCCATACTCCTTTCGTTCATGGTGCATTGAGTTGTATAAAGTCCATCATTCCCAATTGCAATTGGGAAAATCAGTGAGGAGATGGGCGTGATGAACTTCTTAACACAATTGGTGAGGAGATGAGTGTTGAAGAGTGGAGGGGAAAGCCGCTTCAAGGGTTGAATACCTGATGTTGGGTCCGACTCTTCTCTATGCCCTCTCACAATAATTATATTTAATATAAATATATATTTTAATATATACACATATTTAGAAATATAATTTATAAGTTCATTATAATCATCTTAATTTTATCTTATTTGAAATCTTTATTATAGTAAAGAATATGATTGTGAAAAGAATTGAATTATTTCCTAATAAATCTTAAAAGAGCGAAACTATTATCTTAATTTTGCTTTTAATTATAAATATCAATGTATGAAGTTTTTGAGATATATCAGATTTTTTTCATCTGTATATGAAGTTTTTGAGATAAATCATGTTAACAGTCTTATTGAGTGCATGTGGGATACTTGTACCCCTATTCAATCAAAATCATTAAATGAATGTTCCTTTAATTTTCCACAGTTATATTAATTAAATAATAAAAAAACAACTACATACATAGCAAATAAAAGAGTTAATAATTAGATGGATGTTCCTTTAATTTTTTACTACTAAATTAATTAAATAATAAAAAACGATTAGATATGTAAATAGTAAAAGTAGAGATGTGTAAGATACTATAAATATATTTTTTAAGTGCAGCACAAAATCACCCCAAAATATATTCAGTGTTGTGTTGCTATTGTAAACACACACGTGTATATAAATGGACATAAATTACTTAAGTCTAGCTTATTTCACATATGAGAGTAACATCTAATTAACGCGTAGCTAAATAGAAAGAAAAAAACACACATATTGAACTGGGCATCTTCATTTATGGAGAAACATGATATTCAACCTCCTCAATATGGGCCGGGCTTTTCAATATGCAAATATGGGGCCCAAACACGAGTCCAAGAATGAATTATGGATAAGAATTTTATCAGCATAAACATCGTAACAGAATTAGAATGGCAAGCAAAACCGTCCAGCTTCTGCTTAGAGCGACGCCACCGCCGTCGCCGCTCTTCAGCTTCAGGAAAAGCGTTTTTCTGGTAAAATCTCCGGCCAATAAACGATTCTATGCGGCGAAATCTAGTCTTGAGCCACCAGATGTACCGCGATTGGCTCAAACAGCTCGGATTTCCCTCACACCTCGAGAAGTACTAATTGCATTTTCGATTCCTTTTCTATAACTGCTTTGTTTTCCATTAATTCTCTTCAATGCTAGTTTCGTTTCTGTTTCTAGGTTGAAGAATTTGCACCTAAAATCCGACAAGTTGTAGATTGGTACTCTCTCTCTCTCTCTCTCTCTCTCTCTCTCTCTCTCTCAGTGTGTGTGCCTGTCTTCGCGTGTGAGTGTGCGCGCGCTCATTAATTATACTCTGACTATATAACGAGGGATTGAATACTCTCTGTGTTTGAATCGATTTCTATGTTGATCATGATTTTGCAATAAGTAATATAATCGATTGCTAGGGTTTTTACTTGTGATTATTCTTTGAATATTTCGTGATCTGGTAAAAACACATTTAATTCATATCGGTGATGTACATATGACACAGGTTTGGGCAACTTCAGGCAGTTGACCTCCACAGTGTAGAACCGGCCATCAGAGCAGGTTATTTGAGCAATCATGTTTATTCAAAATTATTAGAAAAATGAGTATTTTTGCCTCTAACATCATGTTCTCATTATAATGATGAATCTGTTGGTTTCATTTCCTTGAACCTATAGACAATGTGAATCTCATTTGAGTTTCGTCAAAATGGATTTTTTTTTTTCAGATACTGAAGGTGACATGTTGCGCGATGATGTGCCTGAAATATTTAATAACAGGTAGCATGTTTAGTTTTATTCACGTAAATCACCAGCATTAGTCAGTTGAAAAGCAGGTAAAGTAAATTATAATTTAATTCTATAGGGACTCCATAATAGCAGCTGTTCCAACCTATGAAGATTCTTACATCAAAGTTCCCAAGGTCTTGAACAAGGAGTGATAGTTGCTGCCTGCTTTCAGGTTGTTTACCTCTTTGCCGATAATGTTGATTGTCCTTGCAACTTTTGTTTACGTTTTATTAAGTTGTCTTTTCTTTTACTTCTCATGGCTTGTATGTATATATATGCTCACCGACCTTTTGTATGTCATCAATTCAACTATCTTGTGTTTTTGACAAGAGTGTTTTTTCTTTTTTCTGTATCTCATTGTTTCAGAAAGTACTCTTTGGGCTGAGATATGAACGTGAAGACTTGGTGTTATGCAGGAAGATTGCACATCTTTGCTAGGATGGTGATACATTCACGTGTTTGATCTTTTGCCACAAGAATTAGAACTCAAGCCGATTTATTTTAAAGTTTTGGTTAGCATTTTCAGATTTCGATGTTTGTTTAAGGTCCTAAGCACCTAATTATTAAACGAGCAAACATAAATTTTGAGTCGCCTTAAAGCATTACTATACTAAATTCACTTTATTAGAAATTGTAACTTCAGAATAATAACTTCAAGCTTTTGTTCACCTTGAAATACTATGAAACTAGATTAACTTTATTAGAAAGTGTAAGTAGTGCAAAGTTAAAATAAGTAAACAATGGGAATATCCCATTTGATATTTACATGACAAAAGGAATTTTACTGCACAAACTCAAGGCTACAAAATAAATGCCTCAGATCTATAATCTAGTTTAGTTTTTGTTTTTTTTTTCATTCAACCTTTTCTTTCTACTCCTGTGTCGACCACTATTCTCTAAAGGGCTACCACAAACAATAAACACATTAATAGAACCCATGAAAAAAATTGATGGGCGTTCCTGTGGAAATCTTTGCTCAATAAAAACACTATGATTGCCAGAACAAGTCGAAGTCGTTACTATACAACGAACGGTCCTGAATTTCCAAATTTGCGACATGCCAATTTATGAGCTTCAATTGGAAACATTTACACAAAAGAAGTGCAAAAGGAAAAATCCACCATTCACTTTCATCCCTGCATTTATATAGAAAACATAACATAGGGAGCATATTAGAATTAACATATGATACGAGGCCGATCACAACAAAAAAGATTCAAATAGCTTGAAATTCGGCTTACATATTCCATGGCTGAAAGTTTGGAAATCTTCTACTTGATTGTGTACGATAGTGAACATAACCACAAATGAATGCAACAACCTGGGAAAGCAAAACGAAGAGACCAATATTGATGAAAACACCAGTAAAACAACAGAAAGTCAATAGATAAACAACTGCGGGTTCATCCAAAAAAAATTGATATTTGAGTAGGTAGCTCACCCATTAAGTATGATATTTAAACTAAATTTGAACAAACAGAAAGCTACTCACAATATTTATCAAGGATGTGATGTTCCACAAAGCATATACACGAGCAAGACCTGCTGAACGTCTTGGTCCATGACTAAATAAAGCGTTGATCCCAGAAGGAAAGGGAAGCAAAATCCCCAGGGGCATGATAAACAAAACAAGAAAGATGTCTGCTAGGGAAAGCGAATACAACTGTAGCAATGTGAGCAACACTAGACTAAAATCTCCTAGAAGCAGGATAGAGATGACCAAACCAACCAGATCCTGCAGCATAGCAAGGAACGCATTATCAGAAAGGTGTACAAAACAGAGATATCAATGTGTGTGGGGGGGGGGGGGGGAGAGAGAGGGAGAGAGAGAGAGAGAGAGACAGACAGACCTGATGGCCAACAGGCTTAGTGTTGTGAATTAGAAAAGAGAGGACAAAAATAAAATCTCTTTTCTCCTCGAGCACCTTCAAACTGCCGATATCTAGAATCCCACAATAAATCTTCCTCCTCATATTACCTTCGACACTTCTCTGAGTTCGACCTAAATAAGTCTTATTTGAACTCTCATCTTTCAAATAGATACCTACAGCACTGATTCAAAAAAAAAAACCCACAATCTATCAAAGGAGCAAGCGGAAATGGAAAAAAATTATTTATTTAAATAATATAATCCAGCTAGATGAAGCCAGAAATTCTAAAGTAATGCGATTACTTCATATGCTGGTACAAATTCATAATGGAAAGACATAGAAAGCAGTGAAAGAGATGGCTACAACTTGAATTATAACTCAGCTGACTGCAAGCAACACCCAGACTTCCCTGATCATTTAAATAAAGTGAAAATTTTGAAGAAAATGTAAAATAACAGAATCAGAAAGGCTCATGATATCATCAAAAGATTAGCACCATTTTCAAAGAAAATGTTCACAACCCCATCAGAACCACAGTAGCTTATGGAACAAGTTAAACTATGATATGAGTTAACTAAAAAATTGGGACCATTTAACACATCCTTTTTTTCTTCTTTGTGTGTTGGGTGGGGGTGGGGGAGGGGGGCAACTACACAGATCAATTATTCAAAACAACCCAACTCAAAGCAACAAAGCCAAATTGTCAAATGCAATTACAATTAGAGTCGCTATGCGAACAAGAAACATGTCGCCTCAACCTAGTGAAATGAACAAAAAAAAGAAAGGTCAGGAATCTGTACCAATAAGAAAGGAAGGGCACAGATTAATAGTTCCTCTGTGTCCAATACTTTGGGAAACCTTATGGTCACATCTAATTATTATAAGTGCTGAGCATCAAAATTATTCATGCAAAGGCATGCCTAATGCATATTCAAGTGATTCTGAAAGTTAGCAAAGATGCATACCGTGAATGCTGTTCATTTCCAGGTTCTACATCATAACGTCCTAATGACACATGGCCCACCTCCACTTCTTCTATGGCATATATCAGAAGTCCATAATGACAATAATCATCACTTGTAGCCCGAAACCAAGCAAGATCCACATGCACATCGTAGACCCTCAATGCAGGATTTGCAAAAGTTTCAAGCCATTGAAGGACTGGGCGAAACTTTGATCTGAGGCAACCCCTTCTTACCATGCGCAATTGTGCATTCAAACCAGCCACAAAGCGATACCACGTAGTTGGTGGCACAGCCTGAAAGAGATGGTTGATTCAGTAGACAAATCAATTACAGATAACAGAAACGATGACCCTCTGTAAGATTTATTGATTCAAACAGATATGTAGGTTAGACGGAATACCTGACTCATCAGACTGGTGATGATGTTGTCATTATGAAGGATGAAAGGAGTCATGTAGCTTCCATCACCTCCAAACAATAGAGACATTGGAAGTCTTTGATGGAGACGAGGAGGAAGATCATCTCTCTTTTCATCACCACCAAGAAAAAAGTCGACATATGCTAGCATTAGATCTGGTGTGGCAGCAACCTACAGGTAGAAATAAGAATAATTATAGCTCAGAAATCTCAAGTCTTGTTGCCAATAGACTCCAAGAGACATCTAAAAACAAGTCATGTTACCAATAGACTAGGATGGTGTATGAAACAAAAGATATAAAATGTATTTGATTCAAAATGTCAGTCATTGGTAAAATGGAAATGATAAGCAATTACTACACAACATGGCAGATATACTTGTCCCTCAGAAAAAGTTCCTGTGGACCTGTCTAAACCACTGCAAACGAAATCCTGAATTCCAGAACTAGACCCACCAACCCAATAGAAGGAAAGATCAAAATAAGAAAAAGAAAGTTGCACACAACTAAAAGAAAGAGCAAGTGCATCCACATGAGAGAGAGAATTATTCTCATGTATCTTAAAGCATACTCAGCTATTAAGCATAATATAAGTACCAGGACAGCACTTCAGAAGTTCATGCAAAAGCCGGGCAAAATAATCAACAAATGTTTCATTGGAAGAGATCTAATACTTCAAACAACTCCAAGCTTTTAGGCCACAATGATTTGAACAATAAATAACATGACGAAGGCTACATTTCAAACAAATTTGATCAATATTATTGTAAAATGAAAAATAAAATAAAATAAAAAACTCAATTTTAACCTTCAGTCCTTCATATAGAGCACGCGAACGACAAGAACGTAAGCAAGAATGGTCATATTCAGACCGCACAAATTCTCGTATTTTCTGCAACTTCATTCTCCTGCGCCATTGTTGCCATGACCATGCAAAAGGATAGGCAAGAATACAAAGAATACTGTGAACTGAACCTTCCCACCACTGATATGCAGCAAGAGCGTTGATCTCATCCACAAAAGTGTTAAACGCACCCTCATATCTGCATTTCGAAAAAAAAAAAATGCAAATCAGCGGTGCTGCCAGCAGCAAAACTCAGGGCAAATGCCAAAGGATTAATATAGGGAAAGAGAACTTTAGAGTATCACATGGAAAACAACAAACAGAGAAAGGACTTACACTATTTCTTTGACTTGTTCAGGAGGTGTATGAGGAAGATGCCAAGGCTCACTAAACGTGTTTGGACCCATAAAGTACATCCTATGAACGTGACTCTGAGACTCCTCCACTCTGTTAGTTTCCAAGACCTGATTGCCAAACATTATATTAATTCTCTTTATTAATTTTCTAAAGTGAATTGGTGATGGCTGGGAAGATGTAGGAATTTGCAGCAATTATTCTATATATTTCAAGAATAATGAGAAACAAAGTACCTCATTCAAAGACTCCAGAAAAGGGAATGAATGGTCTATTTGAGAACCCTGTTGTGTAGGAGCAGGACCGGGTAACTCATCAACTCCGATGAACTTCATTCGTGCAACACTTAGAACAAGAGCGAGCAAAATGAGAAGACCCAAAAGCAGGAGGCCAAACAACCAGGGTCCTCCAAATGTATATATCAGCTCTTCAAGAGCAGTATAACAATGTGGCATGTGATATCTATCGGAAATACATTTGTAAGGACAAGGTGTTTCAGTAATACCACCTGCAAGGAGCAACCGGGAAGATAAGATAATGTAGCCAGAAGTAATGAACTCGTGATAATCAAACATAAATTTTTTCCCCCTTAAATTGAGGTTGTCATAATAGTGAGTAAAAAATGTGGTATGAATCTTGAAAGCATATTTAACTTCTTTTTTTTTTAAAGATGAAAAAGGAAAACATGAAAGATGTCCATCAATACAAATAACAAAATTAATCTATAAAACATGACATAAACCCCCTAGAATAGAGATACCTCTGACACGAATATAAATAGCACGATTTGGAAGCTCATCACTTGGGCATGAAGAACAGAGGGATCTATCAGATCCTGTGACATTTTTATAAGTGCCAACTGGACATTCCTGAAGATGGGCATCAAGATCAGAGAACTGATAAAATTAGAAAAGTAATAATAATAATCGTCTAATCCTCTAGATTTTTTTTTTGGGGGGGGGAGGGGGGGGACCTTTATTTGCCTTGAGGAAACAGAGGAACAAATGTAAACTAATGCATGACATCTGAAAGGTAGTTAGTATATGGGGGAGCTATTTTTACTTTAGAAAACAGAAAAACAAAGTTAGTATCTAAAAGGTAGCCGTATATCTCAAACTCAGTCATAATAAAGCTCAGCATGGGACTACACCTTCATAACTGGATCAGTGTGTATACTGATCACACTTATTGGTTCACTGAATAATTTCAGAGTACATGGAAAAGAACTCTATCTTTACATTATTGCCTTTATTTTCTTATTAGGAATCTCAAAATAAGGCACCATTTCCTAATATTATTTTCCATTAAAACCCCTCTTATTCAAATTAATTATATCCATAACTCCCTCCAGAACTTTTACGTATTCAACTTGAAAATGAATTGGAGAAGATGGTCAACTTGCTGATAGTAAATGAATAATGAACTACCTCACAAAATATTCCATAAAGCCCCTTTGGGCAAGCTTTTCCACTGACAGTTCCATTTTCGCCCACGTGACCTTGGTTGCCACCTAACCCACCCCTATGGGGTAAAAGGGAAAAAAAAAAAAAAAACTAAATATTACAGGAAATTAAAACCACAAAAAAAAAAAAAAAAAAACAGTAGACATGAGGCAAGGATTTCCAAAGATGCTATGCATGGAAGAGTAATGCACAGTGCACTCTAAATATTCAAATATTTATTCAAATGAATGGTCATTAGGAAATCATTGCAGCATGTAGTAGTTGGTACCAGCTTTATAGTCTCTTCATGCACATGTTCAAAGGGGTTTCAGTAATATAGCTCTACGATACACTTCTTTCTCTTTTACTAAGGACAAATAGTCTTCCTGAACAACTCAGCCTTCAAGCAATATAAAATATATAACAAATCATCCCTTTAGCTCAAATGAATCATGAAGAGCAGTACCTCACAGAAAATGTGCAGAGACAGGATAAAATTTTATGTTGAGGGAAAATGATAAGAAAACTAATGGAAGCATAACAGTACAGATAAATGTGAGAAAATATATCAAACGAACTAATAAATAAGACAGCACAATTACAGACATTTCACCCTCCTTTCAGATTATGAAAAATCAAAGCCAAATAAAATTAAACACTTGTAATTCCTTGTAACAATCTGAATGCCTCACTCCCAGGAAAACTGCATCTAAAAGCTCATTTGAGGAACTTTCCCATGTTAAGACTAGTAAATTCAGCAATCGTACATTTCAAGACTATCCAAAGTTTCTAATGAATCATAATATCAGTATAATAGCTTAAAAACAAATTGATATCTCGCTTCTTCGTCCCTTTCCAAATTTCAACAAACAATGATTACCGATGATAAATTACACCAGACCACAAAAATAGGAGGAACTATAATATAAGTTAGGACAGTAGAAAATGAGAAAATTAACAGAAATACATAAATCTAGTGAGCAAAAGAAACACATGGAACAAATTCTAAACCAATTCCACACAAAATAGCAACACTTGGCATGCAAGATCAAATCCAGAGAGAAGTATCTGAACTAACCCTGTGTGAATCGTTCCATTTACTTCAGCTATAGGCCAATACACATCTCCGGTGGGAATATCTGACCAATGGAAATGAATTCTTCCACCACCACCTCCACCACCACCACTCAGGCTACCATGACCTCCAACACTAGATAAATTTCCAGATTCACCAAGATCCAAAGAGTGCAAAAATAACAATATACTACCACCAGATCCACCCCCAGGACCAATATTTGTGTTATCCGTGGAGGCATTCTTCCCTAGAAGGCTCCCATTAAAGCTATCTCCATCTGCTCTAATAGAACCTTTAACAAACAAACACAGCAAGGGATGCTCCAATGAACCTATCACTGCAAGGTAAGAGCACTTGAAATCAAAGTCACTCACAATTATCATACATAAATTATTAAATAATCAGATATTCAAAGTATGTTCCATGTCCCTCGAGCTACTATAGAGACAACATAAATGTTTAATATGCAAAAAGGAGAGCATTTGGACTGAATGTCCAGGAACTCAAATAGTTTCCTGTTTCTTATTCAATTATTACCCACAATAGCACAAGATGAGAGCAACTAATCAAGAAGAGAAGCACTGAAGCACAATTGTGGTCCATATGCTGACTACGACATGTAGACTAAAGTAATAATGTTGACTCAATCATACAAAGAACACATAAATGTAAATCTAGTACATAACACCCAGCACAATCTTGATGTCAACATCACAAAATTAATTAAGGAAAATTAACCATAAGTCAATAATTCATCAGCTGAAAAACTTAATCTCACCTAAAACACCACCGCCAGCAGTAGACATTGCCAAGCTATCATTTCCACTTCCACTACCAAGTTCACAAGGCAAATAAGCATCCCCATATGATATGCCACCTTCAATGCAGCTGCCATTATAACAGCCCATTCCACCCTTACCACCATGTCCACCACCACTACCAAGACCATTACTCAAGACTTTTCCTTGACCAACACCACCGTGGCACCCTGCATAAAGAAATCCTAGATTGTAAAACATGTTTTGTATTTATTCAAAAATGTAGAGGAGCAATAGAGCAATTCCAATTCATTCAAGGATCGAAGGATTAAACAAATGGATAGCATGATATTTGCATGACAGCCAAAGTCTTACCCATTCCAGATGTGCTTATAACACCAGAAGACTGGACACTGATGGTTCTGGCTCTATGGAAATGAACAACAGAGCCTTCAACAAAACCCTCAACAAGGATATCCTCAACACGACAGATCTGCATAAATAACAAAGCATTACAAAAATATTCTCCAGCACGGATAACTGCATAAAAGAATAGCAAAACTGTAAAAGACAAAGCGGTTACAAAATCTTAGAATTCTTTAACAGCAAATGTGCACCTGTAAGGTAAAGGACAGGGAAGAGTTCACATTACAGTCTTCGGGTGGGTAAAGCAGCTCAGTAGGACAATCTTGCGAATCGCAATGAAGTTTTGGTGTCCTAACAAGCAACAAAAACTAATTTTAGCCAAAAAAATAAAATGAAAAGGACGTGTCTATTGTTAATTAACAGGAACCAGAACTTACACAGCCTCATCAGAGGAGTTTTTCAGAGGACCACGCAGAACAGATCCAGGACCAATCTTCAGCACATAACATGAGCAAATAGCAAGCAAAACCCAATTAATCAAATATAATTTATGCCACATACACAACATAAAACTGTGCCAAATCTATCATACCAAACAAAAATACTTCAAACAAAGTGAGGAGCAAGTTCAAAAAAGAAAATAAAGAATGAAATACACCTCACTGCAACACATGCTTACCTTATCAACCAAACCAGCAAAAGTTTTGGAGGTTCCAAGTTCAATGCCCATTAATTTAATCCAATGAAGCAAGCAGTTATGTTAATCAAACTAGTAGGCTTGTTTAAAGAAAAGTTATAGAAACCAATGCTGACAAACACAAGAGGCAACATAGATTATGAAACTAGAAAATTCCCATGTCAAAGAAAATGAAACCAGGTTATCAAAACACAATCTACAGAGTTAGATATCTACAACAAAGATAGAAATGATCAAGTCATAGATATCCAATGGCATGTAACCGGCACAAATTTCGAATTCTATGAAAAAAGGAAGTTGGGAAGGGAGAGAAATCAGAAGATAGTAGCAGAAACCAAGTGACGTGATGACCTATAATACCATGGTAGTTCCTACCGAGATTCAAGATAAACGCATAGTAGAAACTGAAGCTCAGAAGTTAGATAGGTGGCTACAGAACGTGTAGTGACGACTAAATATTTACATCGAGGAAGCCTGAAAAGAGAAGCGCAAAAGGGCAGAAAATAAAAGCACAGAGGTAATAGGAAAAAATATCATTTAGTTTCAGATCCAAGATAAGAATCATGAGATTGCCAGACTGTCAGCTTGTCATGGAGAAACAAGGCAACTGAAACTCATCTAAGAAAATAGTTTTTTAAGTCCATAAACATAAATAAAAATAAAAAAATATGAAAATAATTGCTCACATTGATGCTATAAAACAATGACAAAACAAGGCGTTGAGCTTCTATGCAATCTCCTGGTCCAGTCAAATTTAATAAACCTTGCCCATGAACTCCCAGATTTGCATTTGAATGGATCATGGATGATTCCTGTAAAAGAACAGACAAATAATTCATGTGTGGACAGCACAAAAGCACAACCAGACAATGGTCAAATGGATAGCGAACTCACCCTCAGGACTATAAGATTACTAGCCTCAAGAGATGATGTCTCAACAGTTTCATCTCCACCACCATCTATTAACATCTTTGAGTTCCACATCAAAAACATTTTAACTGACATGCGAAGAGCTCCAAAAACCTAGAAAAGAATGTGAATGAGAAAACCATTTATTTATCTAATATCAAGACTCATATAATAAATATACTATGGCAAAGAAAGAAGTGACCGCATAAGCTCAACATCCCTCCACAATATGCTGTTAAAAGAAACAGATAAATATACTAACAGCTCATCTAGTAAATGCAAGAAAGCAGCCAAAAAGAAAAGGTTCCAGTTTGTCAACAACTCTATATAATGCTCCATACATCAAGAAAGAAAAAAAATTCACTCACTCTGATCTCAGAATCACTCATTAACAGCTCTTCTGCCACAAGTTCAAACTCTGACATTGAATAATGCGCAAGCCCAAAACTCAACACTCCTCCTCTCAGAAGGCTGATTTGTCCTTGAACCTACATGCATGATTAATGCTGAATTAGGTTCTTGTGTGTGATAATTGTGCTTGGAGAAATGATAGAACATGTGTAACTATTAATCACATTTACCATCTACTAGCTCTACAAAGATCACAACATATGCAACCGATTAATCTTAACCGAGTAAAAGATACACTGCAGAAAACTCATGTGAAACTGGGTAGATATGACTCAATTATCCAAACTTCACTGACCTGGACGCGGCTCCAGAGCAAGGGCACAGCAGCCTTTGCCCCATTCTGGATATAGACATTTGTTAAAAATGGTTGAGGGAAATCCATAAGGAGCGTGTCCGTATATGTATGTTTGTATTGATTGCTCACGGTAAGGCTGCGAGGTACAGAATCATAAAATGTACCCGCAGCACCTGCATTTTCAAGGCATCCGAGACTGCTTCCACCTGCAATATAAGACACACATGTTAAGTTTTCATTGTCTCAATCCTCAATACTGTAGAAAGATAAATGCATCAGGGGTCATACCGTGTACAGAAATAACTGGGTCATCATGCCGGCTGAAAATATCAACTGACACTCTACCACCACCACCTCCAGCAAAACCACTACCCCCACAAGCACTTATCCTGCCAATTCCAATCCTGTACTTCACAAGAAATTACATGGTTAAAGTAAGTCAATTACAGGATCACCTAAAGAATGAAAATGAAAAAAAAAAAAAAACAGTAAAATAAGCATGGGATGATTATTCATCAATTAGAAATGTTGACCCAAAAGAAGAGGAAGAAGAGAATCAAGAGATGCAGCACAGACAGGGAGCAAGCATATTGCTACGATACTTACAGATTTAAGAAAATGAAAATTTGAATACCAAAGTACACAAAAAGGAGACATCTATACCCCCCAAACCCCCAACCAAAAGAAAAGGTAAAATATCTAAGTTCACCACAAGAAGTATTTGCTACTAGATCATACAGATTTTTCGCCAAATTTAACTTCATCAAATGGAAATTAGAAGGGTTAGGAAGAACCATAAAACAAGCTCTGCTAAAGGTATGCCATCTCCTAATGGCGCAAACTATCAGTCACCAAAGATTCAGACACTATAGATTATAGATATCGCGCGCGCAAGCACACACACACACAAAAAAAAAATGACAACATTCAGATTAGAATTGGTATGGCTTTGATGATGTAAACACATCCCCACGACACTAAAGCGAGGTGAAGCTGCTTTGTGATATTAATACACTCAATATCAAATCAACACAAACAACAATTCAGTGTAAACCTCAACACATCCCCAGAACAATTATGCATGTGTATTTCCACCCACTTAGAATGTTAGCTGACACCCTACCATACAATAAGTCAATAACCACTCAAATCATAATCCATTATCAAGATTAGCAACAATGAGTTCTTCACTCAGCTACAACCAAGATCAGTTAAGACTTAGGATGAGTTCACAATTTTTAAGTAAAGCAGAAACCAAACCAAGCGAATTACAAAGAAATTTACATCTTATAAGTCTTGATGTATATGCTGCCTGCAGACCCTCCTCCACCTTTGATGTCTGCATCGCCTCCATTAGCCAAAACACTGCCATTCACCTCCAAAAGATTTGATACCAAAAACATTATTCTCCCCCCTCCACCACCCCCATAATCGACTTCCCTGCTACTCGTCCCTCCTCTACTCCCATAACTCCACGGCTTATTCAAGGATGACCACGCATACGCATCCCCGCCCCATACATCTTCAGGAAGCTTACTCTCATCCTTCAGACATGCTGCACCCCTGCCCCCATGGCCCCCACCCGCTCCATCCACTCCTTGCGGGGTTCCACTAGTCTGGGTAGGCGGGTCCCCGGCCAACCCAGTAGTATTGACAGCAGAACCATTACCTAAGGTCGCGTTATCTGCAACTAATTGAAAGGTGCCACAGATTATCGAAGAACTCTCACCCAAAGTAAAGTTGCCCGTAATATTTATAGCAAGCTCACACCCAGAAAACGATGAGCAATTCACAGTAACATTAGGCGCAATGACAACATTACCCTTGCCTTCTACATATACATCTTTCGATAAGTTCAGGTTGGAGACTATTTGACAGGTGGTGTCTAGCGAACCAATGCCGCCGAGATCGGACTCGCATGACAGCGATGGCGGATGCGGCGGCGGAGGGGGCGGCGCTGGCGGCGTGTAGTCCTGGTGGAACAATACAATATCCGAGTCGAAATCCAAGTCAAAATCCGACTCCGCTAATGTAACAACCGAACTAGGGTTTGCACAGACTGACAGCAATAAGATGGCCACCAATCCAATCAGATGAGGTGAAAGTATGAAACGGAGCTTGGAAATAGCCATCGACTAGTAAGAATAGTCATCACATCAGGCCACCGGAAGTGCAAAAAGCAGAAATGAGTTGCATCTGCATAACTTTTTCCGATCAAACCCCTCCGCAAACCGCCACCAAACCTGTACTGACGGCAGAAGTTATTTCCTACGAACTTAAAGTTCGTGAGTAGAGAGCTGTGAGGTGCCTACAAAAGCGATAGATAGATACAGGTTTGTACGTAAAGATAGGGGATGGGTTTTGAGAAGAAAGGGGTAGAAAATGGGGAGAGAGAGAGAGAGTGATGAGATTTTAGAGAGAGAAAGTTGGGAAAGGATGGTGTTTAATTTGGGGGGTAGGGGTGGGAGGAGAAGGTGGCAACATGCCACGGTTATTTTTCTTTTAATTTAAGTTTTTATTTTTTATTTTTTAACTTTTATTGTAAATTGTAAATAATAGAAAAGATTGTACTGACCATTCTAAGTTCACTACCTAATACTTTCTTTGACTTTCTTCTTTTGTTTTCTTCTTTTCTCTTTTTATTATTAAAGACATTTCATTTTTTAAATAAAAAAGTATTCATTTTTTTTCTTCCGTAGCATTTATTTACACAGGATGACAAATTAAACATATTATTTTCAAGAGTTTATTAGTATCTTTTTCTTCAGAGAATTTACATTAATAAAATTAAGATGATATTTAATATTATTTTTAAAAAGTATATTCAAAAAAAATATTTAGATGCACAAAATAAACAAATTTTTAACCTCTTTAAAGATGAGAAAACTGATTTCAACGTCTCTAATACTTCACCTGATTTAATTTCCAATTCTTTTTTTCCCTTATAAATATTTACTTATTAGTAAGAGTCCAACTTTTTCTTTAAAAAAAAAAAAATCCCACCAAACTTTAGCGTTTGGTCTATGGACTTACACATGGATAGTAGAAATAAATTATGTACTCATTGCCTTCAATGCCTTGGAGACTTGGGTAGAAAGAATACACATGTATCGAACTTTTTAAAATTGCTCATTTTGACCTAATTTATAAAGTTTGATAATTTTACCCTTTACTTTGTGAGGAATGATTTTTTCTCCCCCCAACTTATAATTGGTACCATTCTTTTTTTTCATCCTTCTCATTTTGAAGAGTGAAATTCATAGATGTTCAATCTTAATATTAATCAAGTATGATGGATAATATAATCATAATCACATGAGTACTTTTGATGAGTTTTGATGAGTTCTGGAATATGTATTAATTGTTCTTAAAATTATTATGACAATTCATAATATTGAAATAATTCTTTAATAATGGTAAATTTGAAACATCTTCAATTAATCGTTTGTATATTTAAAAATATAATTTTCTTTTTCTTTTGAGACAAACTAGTTCAAATTAAATTGGGCATATAATGGTTATAATTGAGTTTTCCATATAACCATATACATATTCGTTCTTATAAATTCATATAAACTCAAAAACAAGAAACAAATAGTAAAAACTCATATTATAGTAAAGTTTTAAAGTTTTGAGAGGTGAATGAAGTTACCAAGTTTGTGGGATTATAGATAAAAATAAAATTGACAAGTTAATCTTAAATTATCATCGGACTAGCTACGCACATATTTAAATTGACAGGTTATCTTAAAATAAATAATTAGATAAAAATCGCAGGTAAAACATGAGTTTATTTTTCCTCGCAAAGACATTTTCTTTTCAGAAAAAAATCAAAATATGTTAATAATCTACATCACAAAAAAATAAAAAAATTAAACTCGCTAGAAAAGATCAATAAAAAGTTAAATAAACTCCATCTGACAAAAAATTAAATTACTAATAAGTTAATATTTTAATTTTATTGAGGGCGACACGATTACTTGAGGTATTGTATTTTATAATTACAGACAAGAATAGGGATGGCAACGGGGTGGGGCCGGGGAGCAATCCCCATCCCGTCCCCGCGTTTGCGGGGAATCCCCGTCCCCGTTCCCGCCAACGAATCGGGGAAAAATTCCCCCTCGCCCCGCCCCATCTTTTTTTTTTTCTAATTTTTTTAATTTAATTGATATACAAAAATAATCCATACAACTACATATAACTCAAATATTAATTAAAAAAGGACTCAAAATCCAAATAAAAGATGAAAACACAATTTAATAAAATTAGTTAAAACACAAAGATAAATTATCTTAATACATTTTTATTAATTTCCATCATTGTTCAATACTTCAACGCACTCAACATTTCAATCTCTATATAATTAATTTTTTATATTAATTTAAAAATATATTAATATATAGTTTATATATATATATTATATAATTTTCGGGGCCCCGCGGGGAACGGGGCGGGAAATATAATCTCCATCCCCGCCCCGTCAATCGGTGAAAGTTTACCCCTGTCCCTGCGGGGTGCATTTCGGGGATTCCATGCCCCGTTTGGGGCGGATCCCCATAGGGAATGGGGAATCCCCGCCCCGTTGCCATCCCTAGACAAGAATAGGACTGAGATAGTAATTGTTACTAAATATAAAATTAAAGTATCGATAATTTAAAATCTTTATTAAGAAAAAAAAAGGACCCAAAAACACGACATAGAAAACAATCACATCGTATTGAATATTTATTAAAAGGGTTAAAAACATATCTCATCCCATTTATATCTGATTTTACATTTTCTGGTAGAAACTTTTAAATGTGTTACCATACTGACTACATTTGGCAGGTTTTACACTTTATGTTAAATATCTCATTTCCGATTATTTTTTCCAGCCAAATTGCTGCACAGTCCTCTCAATTGTATTGAGTAAGGGCATTGGTATACTTATTTATCATATGTGAGAGGTACGTGCAACGATTTTGATCGAAAAAAGTGATTGAAAATGGAATATTTATCGTAAAATGCAAAATCCACAAAATTTAGTCAATACGGTAACACATTAAAATTTTTTTTATCAAAAAATATAAAATTAGGTATAATTAAAATGGGATAACGTTTTTAACCCTTATTAAAATTACACTATCAAAGACAAAAGAGTGTCGAAATAGATAAGCCTGTGAAGAAACGTGGCTTAATAATGGACGTCGAATGCATGATTTTTGCTGTAATAATTTTTATTTTTTTATTTTTTTAGATAGAGACTAGAAAGAGCAAAATACTTGGCATGAGTGATTGTAATAAGCTGACACATGTCCTGAAATTTGAGTGAAAAAACAACAAAAATTGTGACATCAATTTTATAATATAATATCAGCAATAAGTTGGACACCACTCTCAACATCATATATATATATATATTTTTAATCTTTGGGTTTTTAACTTTTTTGTACCTTTCAATAGGGAGCAATTATAACAAACATGTAATTAAATTACAATTTACTTGGAACTCAATAATTAAAAACTTGCATAAATTCAATTTTGAGAGAAGGGAGGACTGCGTATTATAATGATTGTATTATATCCTTTAGCACATTGGATTCATGTGATATTAATAAAATTTATATTTTATGATCTCATAAATATAATTATGTGGAATGAGTTTTCATTATTTATAAATCAAACTTATTTTCATAATTGAATAAGTAGATTATGAGTTGAATCATCTTATATGTATTCATGAATCTATGAGATTTTCTACAAAAGTTATAGTTATATAAGAAGTATATACATAAAAGTAAAAAAAAAAAAAAGAGAGAGAGAAAAGAAAAATATTCATGCATATTTAGTTGCCTAACCAAATTAAAGGAACAAAAAAATATATACAGACATTTAAATTGTTAATTATGTAACAAAGCTATACAAACAATGGTTGATTGTTAGTTTAGTACAAAACATATTATCTTATTTCAGCAAAAGAATATTGAAAACTCGTTTTTTTATATCAAACGAGTGTGCAGTGTGAAATTCTATCCACTCTTATATATATATATATATATATATATATATATATATATATATATATATATATATGTCGCCTTGGTTTGATTTCATCTAAATATGATAATGTATATTTGAAAAAAAAATTGTGTAATAACACACATGGTGAGATGGTCATTCAAAACAATTGACGGTAAATAATTAAATAATTAAGTAAATATAAGTGGATTATAAATTAGAAGGAGACAATAAAAGAACGTACAGATGTTGTTACTTCAGAACCACATCAATGTCTGTTCATATATATGAAATTAGATTAAGATTTTATGTCACTCTCACATTTCCTTATGAAATGTTTTTAAAATTATTCAAAATTCTAAATTGACATCATTAAACATTGTCAAGTCATGAACCTGAATGCCATGTAAATAACATTTGATCACTATAACCTGTCACAACAAACTATTAAAACCAAAAATTAAAAGTTTTCAAAATTATGTGATAATTATAATTTAAAATAGGTAGATAAATGACTTAAGAAAAAAAACTACCATTTCCCCTGACTTTTAACTCAAATGAGCCAAACCTACTACCACTAGCTAAACCACCTGCCCACAAAATAAATTTAAATAAAGAAAAAAAGAGATAATTGCTGGAAAAATCACAAATTTTACTTAATTTACAAATTTAACCAACTTTTTAAATATTAGCAAATATAACATGAATATGATAATTTCGGAAATAACTCTCATCATTTTAAAATATAACAATGACTTGATATACAAAATGATAGTAATTTTGAAATGGTGTAAGTTATTGTCAAAATAAACATATTCAAAATATACATGTTGGTTAAAATTGAAAAAAAAATGAAAATTCATATTATATTTATTAATATTCAAAAAATTGGTTAAAATTATAAATTAAGTAATGATTTTTTCGGCAATTAACCAAAATTGGAAGTAGCAAGTATACAAAAACAAGTACATTTATGATTTATTTTCTATTGGTTTGTGAACTATTGGATGACAGGTAAATCCACCAAATATATATATATATATATATATATATATATATATATATGTTGGATATTTGGATGTGGGTCATTTTACAAAATAAAACAAAAAAGTACATTAATATTTTTTCCCCAAATATTAATTCCAAAATAAATCAATGCATGTTTATACATTTATCTTATGTTCCCACTTTTTTTTTTTTAATACTTATATTAATGTGAAAAAAGATTTAAGAAATCAGAAAATTCCAAGCCATAAAAATTTGTAAGAGGACAAATGGTGGGGCCCTTTTCTTATGGTGTGGCCAAAATATATAGATGAAATGGAGGTCATTTTCAGTCTCTTTCAAACCATGGTGGCTGAACTGCACTTTTTGAAGACAGCTCCAACCCTCCAACCTCAACTACCACTTCAAACATATATATTTTATTATTTATTCAAATGATTAAATTTAAATTTATTGCCATTTTTATGTAAAGTAGTCTTGTATTTTATTTTATCCTTCATTGCTACATTTGTATGTTTTTTACGATAAATGATAGTGAAATACATTTTCATGTCAATTGATTGTATTCATTGAGTGTAAAATTAAACTTCTTGATTATGTTTTACTATTATTGTATATTACGTGTATTTATGGATGGATGGTGATATTTTTACTATATATATTACATACGAAAAAAATTACATGATATAATTTGAAGACTTGTGTTATGGTAAGATCAAATCATCGTCACTTTTGATGTGCAGCACAAATCAAACCCAGGTTTGATCAAAACAAAATTTGTTTTTTCAAAAAAATCTTGCTTCTTTCTTGCAATTTAAGCAATGTGTATATTATTATTAAATTGGAGGGAAATTAAGAAAATGTTAAAAGTTAGGTATTTAAAAGCAAAAAGTGGGGCCCATTAGCATGTTTTCTTTGTCCAGAAACTTGGAATATCATGGGAACCAACAGTGTCCAAATTTGGTAGGGAACAAACGATTTCCAAAGTCGTGAAAGCTTTAGAAGAAGTCAAGCAGAATCAGCCACAAAAACCCTAAAAACGCGATTTTGGTTACTGCGATTTTCCCCTTCACAGGGGCCAAGGAGTTGCCATCTCTAGAAACGCGATTATTGCACAAAACAATTTCTCATTATTTTACTCCTCTCTCTCTCTCTCTCTGCATTTTTTCCCAGGTAAATCTTCGATGAATTCGAGGAACAATCATGTCACATGAATTCACCAAGTTTTTACTTCAATAAAAAAGAAAAAAAACCAAGATTTTGTGTATAATATTTTCAGTTTTAGATGTTTTTATTTATGTTGATTTAAATAATAATAAAGAAAATCCATTCTACATTTGGGGGTGGAGTTGATAAGCATATTTAATTTTGTTTTCTGTGATGAAGGGCAAAGGCAAGTGAACCGGTGATGCATGATTTATTAGAAAAAAATTTACATGTAATATATGTGAGATCATCATCTCACTTAAAAGTTTAAATTACTAGTGAAAAAATATCATTTATTAATATATTTATAATATCTTCAACATCACAATTCATGTGCACATTATCATAACCACTTAATGTCCAAATTCGGGTTCAAATTGTTTTTGCCATCCCTATGTTTTAACGTTCATCTACATAGAATTATCTGTTATATACAGATGAAAAATAAATGGAGAGTATCACACCCTATAAATTACAAATAAAATAGAATTTATTTATACAACAATCCTTAAAAAAAAAAGAAGAAAAATGAAAATTTCTACATTATAACAAAACAAACTAACTAGTGTGCAGTAAAGCAAGGCAATGAAAACCTGAGAAGTAGCTTTCCTCATTACTGCATATATACATAGTGGCTCAAAATTTTGAAAGAATCCTCATTTCTCAATTTTGTAAGAGCTGCTCTCTCTATTTTTCTTATCCACTCTTTGCTTACACTAAAACGCCTCCCGATTTCCTCCAGCGACTTGCACTGATGATTTCCGAGTCCAAATCTCAGGATTATAACCTGTTTCTCTCTTGGCTCCAACCCATGAAGAAGTGTGTAGACATCATTAATCATATTCTCTCTATATACACTCTCTTCTGGGCTAACTATTGATGTATCCGCTGTAATTTCCTGCAATTTGTCGAAAACAAGGCCATAGGTCACATTATAACAGAAAAGGCTGATTTGTTTTAGAATTCAAGAATCGTGCAGTTATAAACTTGAACGAACCAACAAGAACGAATGGATTTTAGCCATACCATATACTTTGTGTCGATGAACTGCCCTATTTTCTGATCAATTGATCCCACCACTCTGAGACATTTGCTAGCTGACATGATTTTAGCCATAGGTAGACCAGTGAACTTGGCTATTTCTTTGTCATCTGGATATTTTCCATTGCTAGTGCTAAGGGCCTTTCGTGCTTTCTTTACTTGATTTATCACCTTGGTTAAAGTGCACTGAACATAGAGATAATAGCAAAATTATGAATACTGAAACTTCTCTTGAGTCAACAAGGAAATGGGATGAGACCATACAGGTATTCGGACTCCTCTGGCGTGTCTTGCCACCAAAGTCGACATAGACTTCTTGACCCAATACTGGACATAGGTTGAGAATTTGTAACCTCTCGATTGATCAAATCTTTCTGCACCTTGCAACACACCTAGCTTACCTGCCTGTAAATACTCTGAGGACTGTAAATATTGTACGAGCATATGGTACGATAAAGAGGAACTAAACAATACAAAAGAAGAGAAAAGAAAGAAACCTGGATCAAATCTTCAAAGGCTACTCCAAGTCCCGAATAATTTCTAGCAATGAACAAAACCAAGGAGCGTGTGCTTCTTAAAAGCTCGTCTCTGCAATGCCATCCATAATGCAAACGATGTTGCAATTCTTTCTTTTCGACTCCAGCAGCTTCAGCCCAGCTATTCAAGCTAGGTACTTGGCCACTTTCCTCTTCCAGTCTCATCCTGAGTTTTTCCAATTCTGCAACCAACTGTCGTACGATTGCGTTAACTATAAGAAGACAAAGGTTTTCTTTAATAATCAGAAAGCATTTCTTGCATTACAGAAACTGAAAACAACCTTAACTCCAGTCGACATTTCTGCCTCGTTCTTCGCAATTTTCTGCCTTTTGTTTCTAGACCTCGACGTTCTTCTAGCAGAGGCAAATTTAGGCTGTTGTACGTCCTTTGAAATGGTTTCAGAGGAAAACTCTTGCATAGTTTCCTTCTCCACCGTACGTTTTCTTCTTAATTTTCTGAGTTCCTTTTTCCCAGATTGAACAACCACCTTGCCCACACGATCATCCTCAGAGTTGTTGACCCTACTAGGCTCGTTAACAATCTGAGTGGATGCATTAGACAAATCAAAAGAACCTGAAGAGTAATTAAGGGTCCTGGATAGACATGAATGGAACAATCTTAGAGCTCCAAGTCTTTTTAATTGCTCCAGAATATCTCTTTCCAACCTTACCGCATGAGAATCAGAAAACATGTAATCCAACATATCAAGATTTTTCATCAACAATCTGTACTGTGATGCTTGTGTTGCTTGTAAGCTAGTAAGGTATCCCAACTTATCTTCGTTGTTAGACGTTTGAACGTCATCGTTGAGTAGGCTGTATAAGCCATCACCAGAACCCTTCCCAAGCACTACCTGAATAAATCGATATTTAAGCAAGAATAGGAATGTTGTGTTTTAGTGACCCCATCAATAAATCTCAAACCATAAGTAGTGTGCAATAAAGATTATACGGAGAGAAAAGCAACCTTTAATTCTCTGGATTCGATGAAACTCTTCTCCAAAAGCTGATGGGAAGATGAATAGACTTGCACTCTAGAAGTATCATTTAGTGTTTCGGCCTCACCATATACAGCGCTCAATCTCGCCAAAAAGTATGAATTATCCCTGCCTCTACCTGTATAGTTTAGGTAGACTAGGATGAAGAGAATATTCCAAACAGCCCTTATAACCCAAAAGATATAGAGGTTTTACAAGTAAAGGTTTAAGCATTTACAAGAAAAATATCGATACTGAGCAGTGTTTTGATACTATTATCACTTCCAACAGAAGTTTATGAGAGTATCTGATGAATAACTCACATACTTTATATGCTACATTTTTTCACACATGTTCTAATATTTTTGAACTGCTGATGAACAGAATATCATTCATTTCCAGAGGGGGACAGTTATCAGCATACTAATGATGAGCAGTAGTTTAAAATTTCTGTTAACTATGAGAAACGAAATCAGTTTAATTCTAAGATGTATCCCTTTGATTATTTGTTCCACTTGGTCATTATAGGCATGAAACATCAACCTTTTATCGTGAAAATGATAAAAAATTGAAAGATATATATCTTTCTGTGTCACCAATCTTTGATTTCATTAGAAGGAATACAGACCCAAATCAGTTCTGGAAGTCACAAATATTATTAACACAATCCATATACTTGTAACACCAAATCAAAACATAGAGCCATGAGTTGGACAGCTTATAAGAAGCTTCAGGAATAAATGCGACACATACGAACAACTTAATTGATTTATAACTAAAACAAGGCACAACCTTCTGGTTGAATGGCTTTATGCCTTCGTGAACATAAAAACTCTAGCTAGTGATTCAGTCTAGTTATTTGAGATCAATTATGACAATTCAATTATTCTTGAAGATCATATGTCCATAATTTACAGCAAACATATAAATACAATGCATGGTTCATTCAGTCTAACCAAATAATCATAAAAATGCAATCCAACTGAGCTTAAACAACAGTGTCTTGGAAACATTTGAAATGATTTCTTGAAGCAAAATCAATGAGAGAAATCTAGCACAAAACAAGCATATCTTGAACACAATTCAACAATATCATAAAACAGGGGGGAAATTAAGAAAAAAGAAAAAAGAATTAATGACTCACAGGAAAATGAAGAAGGCAAAGAGGAAGAACTAGTAGAGAGAGGGGATTGGACAGAAAGACCAGCCCATTTGATGTTTAGCCTAAAACCCATTTCCTGAAAGCAAGAAACGAAGAAGCAATCAGATATTTATTGAGAAAGAGAAGTTGATGAGAAATGAATTGTCAGCTCTCAGCCACTGGTTTCCCATCTCAACCATAGGGTCAATTGCCTTTCACTCCTTTGTTTCTTTTTTGTGTGTTTCATAGTTACAATTTCATTCTACATATTTTCAACATATATGAATCAACCCAAGAATTTTTATATATTTTTTATAATTTCCTGCCACGTAAGGTTAAATTGATATCGTTGGATTAGAGAAGACGTTAGGTTAAATTGATATTTCCTATATGCTGGGTTAGGAAAGTTTGATGTACATCAATCAACATATTCGGTAAATATTTTTATTATACTACATAAATCAATTTATACTTCTTTGTGTACGACATTGATATAATTGATGTTTTAATGTGAATAACGATTCGAAGTTATAAAATATAAATATGAAAAATTCAAATTTATTTAAGTAAAAAATTGTCAATTTATAGTGCATATTTATAACTGAAGAGAAATTTCGAAGGATAATTAATTAAATAGGAAATAGAAACATTGGATATACAGAGGAAAAATTGAGCGATAAATTTACTAAGATTAATCCTCAATTAATTGCAAATTAAGGCTAGCCTAAAGCCTACAAGGTTTGATTGAACAGACAACATGGGGTATTATAACAACAGCCTCATCACCATAATTTCCATGCTGTGATTCAAACACCTCTACACACGTATGTATGTATATATATTTCTCCTTCATAAATCATAAACATCAGTTGTCCTTTCTTGCATCACTGGAAGACACTGACTGGAAAAAGTCGAACCGTGGGCCTGGTCCGAATGATCGTCTCGTGGCACTCGGAGATTCTGAAAGCAGAGGTTCGTATACGGCACTACGGATCTTGGGCTGTGATACAGACAAGGGGGCCACCACATCTTTCTCCAGACTTCTCGACTGAGGCTCGATGTTTCCCAACGAAAGAATTGGTCCTCCCAAGCGCTCCGCCTGCTGAAGTATGTTGATCTTACTTGAACGATATGTGTATCTGAAGTACTTGAGGGCAAGGACAGGGCCCATTCCTGCTGCTACAGTGAGCTGGAATTGTGATAAGGTGTTTGTTTAGTCAGGACACGATTTTGATCAATTCTTTAAAATTGTGAATTTAGCCAAATTTGGTATACTCACAATCATTGTAATCCAGTAGGATGGCTGCTTGCAAAGGCGAAACATTATGGTGTACATGGCTGTTGATGGGATGGCACTAACAATCCAGTTGATGACATAGAAACCGATCAAATTGCCCCATATTGCAATGTGTTGCAGTACTGTGAAAGAACTGTAAACACCAACAGAAAGGGATGAACCAATATTTCAAGATGTTTGATAATATGATGAAACAATGCCAAACCACACAGCTAAAGTGGTAATCGGAGCCAACACTTCAACTATTTTCAACTGAGCAAATAAAAGAAATGCGGCAGACCGAGTATTTGAACTTTTATCTCTGATGAGCACATTTTTGCTAAGAAGTCGGTGTAAAGAAGTGCAATGAGAAAGGGATAAGGTACTCACTTGGTCTCCAGTGCAACAACAAATGCCTGCAACCAAATGCATCCAGACAGAGCAACCATAGCTACCTCCTCCATCTCACTTTTCTCGAAAGCATAGGAATGTATGGTGATGACAAAAACAACAATCGCCTGATGAGAATTAAAGATTAGGACAGTTAACGTATAGCATCAAGACCATACCAATGAAGGATAAAGTTTCACCATACTAACACACAGGTAACAGACATAAATTTCGGTTCACAATAGACCAGCATTGTACATCAAAGATAACACACCCATTAATTATTTGCTCTGAGGTATTTATTATCTGCATGACATGAAATCTCATATCTCTAGTTTAAGTTTCATGCAGAATTACCAACCACCGTCCTTTATTTTTTAATATGATGAGGATTGAGTAGTTTTGTCTCCCATAGCATTCTTGATTTCTTGCTATATCTGAATTAATTAAATAAAGAAATCAAAAGGAAAGGGCACTCACATGAAAGAGAGATCTCCCAAACCATCCAGCAAATGTGCTAGGGTTAAGAAGTCTGTTACAGTTTTCATCAAGTCAGACAAAATACTAGTGGGAAGTATCAAATGGAAATGAATTTCATAGAAGTCATTTACTGCAAGTGCAATCCATTGGAAACAAGTGATATAGCTTTTAAGTGAGAGCATTCAAAACCTTCCCGCTTGGCAGTAAAATAGTATCTGGGGATGCTGCATTACGGTTCTTTCACTGAGATCTTTGTCAAGAACACTGATCAAAACAGGAACACTTGTGTAAAACACATTATAAGCCATCAAGCTGACAGAGTTGAAAAGACTGGTCCCTGAGACACCTGAAATAAAGGAGAAACTGGAAGCATTGTACTGTTAGTATAAGAAGAAATCTAATACTCATATCCTGATATCAATAAGATATTAGAACCAAATAAGAGTGGATGCCTCACAAATTAAGGAACTTACAAGATCTGGATAAAACATATCAGCAAGGACTTATAGAAGGAATATTGGGAAAGAAATGCTGTACGGTTATATGAATAGCGTCCATGTACAAGTATCAGTCTTTTCAAAAATCTGAATTCTGCAAGGCAAGAGTATAAGAACATGAAAATGCTATCAAATACAGTAAGAATATACTATTTACGATGATTCACAAAATAATTGCCTCGTACAAATTAGAACTGAAAGTGAACTTAAAAAAATTCATTTAACAAGTTCAGGTTCATAAAATCATGTAATTGAAGTTTGAAAAGAGCATGCAACCTTTTTAAGAGAAAAGGCGGCTCAAGAAAAAGTTCCACAGACCAAACTTATGTGCATGTTAATGGCAGTGCGTGGAACAAAACTGAACGCCAAAGTATAACACATTAAAACCTCCATCTAAAAGCAATTAGCATTTTGAGTAATTCGACTATTCTCATTTAAAAAATTAAGTCAACTCAAGAAAGGAAGTGTACCAACTTTGAAAACCTTTTCCAGAAAAAAATACTACATTACAATGAACATGGATGCCCTAATGCACTGTATTAGTTTTTCTGTGAAACAAAATAAACAGACACAGAAATTCACTATGCTCTGTATTAACAAAGACATTCCTGTTTCACTAAATTATCAATCTTGAATATGCCAACTCTAGCTCTCAAACTGTGTAGACACCATGTTAATTTGGACAGAAACAAAAATCTTACTTCCTATGCTATAATCAGCTGCCCTTGCCGCCTGCAATCCTTCTCTCCCGCTTATCCCAACCCCTATGTCAGCTTGTTGAATCATCCTCACATCATTTCCACCATCCCCAATGGCCAACGTTCTATAGTCACAGAACTTCAAAAGTTCTACAAGCTAAAAAGAAAAGGTCAAAATAGAACTTTAATGCTGTTTTAGTTGGCTAGTATTTTTGTCAACTTTATGATTTTTTTACTGATTAAGAAACATTAGCGGTGTAAACAATCAGTTATGACAAGAGATTCATTGGTTTACATGAAATTGGAAAGAAGTCCAAATGTAATAAAAATAACACGAAATGCTTTTAGCTTTAAAGAAATGAAATATTTGAGAAATATTTCTGAAGGAAAGAACCAAGCAATGTGATTTTGTCCACCAGAGAATAGTTAGAGGAGCCGAGCAACACACCTGTGCCTTCTGGGATGGAGTAACACGACAACATATAGCAGTCCTTGCCAAAATTGCAAGTTCTGTGAATGCTTTACGATGATGCCTAAGGGCGATTTCCAGAGCCCATCCATCAACAACAAAAGCTACATCCTGTAATGACAAAAAATATTTTCTAAGATGATCCAAATTGGATGTAAGAGTAGAGGGTGCAGATGAGGGATTCTTTGTTCCCCACATTTCTTCATTAGAACACCTCCATAAAAAAATCACTCAATTTAATTATACCCCTTTCAGAATATAGAGACATATTACCAGCTAAGCTTCAATTCACTGAAAACCAAGAGACTCTTGAGATTCAATGCTTCTCAATGTTTACTGGAATCACTCCAAATTGTTCATAGAAAATCACAAAATCTACTGATCCAAACCAGGCGCTTAGAAAACATATGGTAACTCAAGGACTAGAAACTAAAATAATATGGAAAATTATATGAAAAATTTATACTGAGAAATTATAAGATTTTTGCCCTAGTTTGCTAGTTTAGATATGACATTAGCTTATAATTCTACTCATTAAACTCAACTGTACATTGTCAAAAAGCTACACATAAAACATATAGATTGTTCAGATTACGAGTAGTAACCAGACAGACACGGTTTCAGAGAAAACAGATGGAAAAGTGAACTTATGACAGATTACTTAATGTAGTATACACCAAATAAGTCATTAACTTCACCGTTTTGTTGGAATATGTTCTACCATACAAAACTTCATAAGAAATTCACACAGATTATTGAAAATGAACTTAATGAATGAAATGAATTAATCGTCCAGTGAACCTACTCAACAAGTAGCAGGAAGAAGGTGAGATAGAAGACACATGCTCCAAATTGTAAAAACATGGTAAAATCATACCTTAGGTTCAGAATCTGTGATTCTCATAGTAAGCAAAACTCTCTCCAGGCTCCTACACACTTCATCCTCAGTTTTTCCATCAATCATCAGAAGCTGACCTTTAGGCTCTGATAACAATGCGCAAAAGTATTTGAAATATGAAATAGTAGCAATGTGTGGAAATCATAAAAGATTTGAAGATATCGCAGTATCAGTTAAACATGACTGAGAACACAAATGTCATCACAAATGAGAAAATTATTAGATTGAAATGATTACAGTATTACAGAGTCATTTGGTGCTTGTCAATGAGAAGCAGCTATTCCACCATAAAGTTCTGATTCTTTCTCCTGTTGTCCTGTAACTCATTCCCAGTGGTCTAGAACATTAACATCCACAAGCATTGAATCAGGTAGGGTTCCTTTCAATTAATTAAAGGGTTAGTTACATTTTTCCCATTCAAACTATATATCCTTTGACAAATCTTTTTAACTTTTTTGAATCATTCTACGTTTTTGTATGATCTTTAACTTTGATACATTTTCCCTATTTGAAAAATCCTAGCCTTTGATTTCTAACACATGTATGGCTATAATTTACCCGATACGGTAAAATACATCAAATTTGAAGTTCATACGGCAAGGTGAATGTTGAGTTATGTAGCCTAATATTAATATCTATTTATACTAATGATATATCAACAAGTTGTATCAATTAGGATATATATTGTGATATGGACAGTATTTGAGTTACATAGGGCTTTTAGGGCTATGACCTAGTTTTGGATATAAATAACTATCTAATTCATCATATCTAATCGTACTACACACACTTGAGAAATTAGTAGATCTCCTGGCTTGGTAGTGCCCCCAAAGATAGTCAGTTTGACGAACTAAGTCAACAAATCGTTGATCTTTAGTTTCCGTTCATATCAAATTCTCTATAATTGCTCGTAAAAATCCTTACAACTGGTATCAGAGCATCAGGTTTGGAAGATCTGGTGGTGGAAGTAATTATGATAGGTGGAAGTAGATCATCGGTTGAGAAGTTTGATGGAAAGGATTTTGGGAATAGTTTTTTTGGGTTTAGGAAGATGCAGATCGATGATTACTTGTATGGTAAAGATTTGTATCAAACCCAATGAGAGGAACTTCAGTTCGGAGGATCCAACTAGGTGGATGATTTAATCTCCAAGTATCAGCAGGTGGACGTGTGGATCCGTCATCAGATGGGAGATATTGTCCAGCGTGTGAATTCGTCCCCAGGTAACTTGTGGATCCCAAATAGGAGATTCTTGTTGTCAGGTGAGAGAGATTGTCTAACGTGTATCCGTCTCCAGGTGGGAGACTGTCCAACGTGTCGATCCGTCCCTGGAGATCAAGTCTCACTCTAGATGAGAGAGATTGTTAGAATTAGTTTTCAGGTGGAAGATTGTTGGACTCTACAAGAAGAACTCAATCCGTGAAAATTGAGTTAGTCTCCAGGTTGAAGATTGTTGAACTCTATAGGAAGGATTCGATCAGTCTCCAGGTGTGAGATTATTGGCTCTCCAAGAAGGATTGAGTAATTGAGTTGATTAGATACGTTTGAAGTCGGTCTCCAAAAGGGAGATTGTTGGGTCATGGAGCCTTATTTACTAATATTAATATCCAATCTCCAGATGGGAGATTGTTGAGTTATGTAGCCTAATATTAATATTTTTTTATATTAACGAAATATCAACAAGTTGTATCAATTAGGATATATATTGTGATATGGACAGTATTTGAGTTACATAGGGCTTTTAGGGCTATGACCTAATTTTAGGTGTAAATAACCGTCTGATTCATCGCATGTAATTGTACTACACGCACTTGAGAAATTAGTAGATCCCCTGGCTTGGTAGTGCCCCAAGAGATAGTCAGTTTGACAAACTGGGTCAACAAATCGTTGTTCTTTAGTTTCAGTTCATATCAAATTCTCTATAATTGCTCGTAAAAATCCCAACATTGGAACGATTCAAAGTTTACACAAAAAGGTGTCAAATCACATATAGTTTAGATGTCAAATCACATATAGTTTAGATGGGAACTGTTTTTTTACCCTTAATTATATCACAAGATGTTCATACCATAAATTGTCATCAATAAAGATCCTATCTTCCTTTGTTGTTTTTCCTCTTACTAATTCATGTAGAACTCCAAAATATTATTCACATTGTTTTACGAGAATCTATGGTACACTTAGGAGAAAGGGATAAAAATTCCACTTCAGAAGTCAACTAGAAGAAACTTAAGGAGCAGAAAGGAAAAGGCTTACGTCACATCCTAAATGGTGTTCAATATTTCAAGAAAAAAAGGTGACGAAAGTTATAAACAACTTTGCAGTACTTTGAATGGCAGGAGGAATTGGTAAAAAATAACCTGGCTCAATATCATATACTAGAACTTTAGAGTAAGTAGGTAGGAAAGATTGTAAAGAAAGAAATGTGTTTGTAATTTGGCCATCAGACCAGGAAAAGGTCTATTTTAAGGAAAAGGAATCTGACATGATCAAGGACTATTGTTATATGAATTGGCTAGAGTTCCCCTTGAGTATATGAACTTGCATAGCAAGAAGAAATTAGACGAAAATTCAAGAAGAAATAGAAGCTCGAATGCTAGCCAAGAGACCACCAAAGGATTACAAAAATTATTAATATTTATTTGACCTTCATTAATTAAGCATGGGGGTTTATTTTCTACTTATTCTATTATGTGGAATAAGTCAACCAACCAACTTCTGGTCTCGAAACTATTCTAATATGCTCTCTACAAGATTTCAAGTTCAATAATTTTGAACATATCAATGAAATTTTCATCCAAACTTCCTGGTATTTCTTCTTTGTGTTAATAACTCTCAAGCTCAATTTTTTTCTTATCAAAAAAGAAAAACTCCCCAGTTCATTTCTTCCTCCAACATGTTCACAATCAGGCCAATACTGGTGAGAAGTATGCAATAATTGGAAAAAGAAATCAACCTGGTGACACAAAATTGCAAGAAAGGGCAATTTGTATAGCAGTGCTCTGCTTGTCTCCAGTCAGCATCCAAAAATTTATTCCAGCTTTCCTAAGAGTTTCAATTGTCTCAGGTACACCATCCTGATTGTTATCGAAGTAGGATAAGTACAGGAAAAACAAACGCGTTGACAGATTACACAGGGAAACAAGATTTATATATTGAAAGCAAGCTTCAAAAGATGTTTCATAAGCAGATAGAATCACCTGCAGACGATCCTCTATCGCAGCTACACCAAGAATCTCAAGATCATGCTCTAATCTTTGGCAAACTTCAGCTACTCTCCACTGCAAATACGGTAAGTAGAGTAATAAGCGTTGCCACAGCATTCAAACAGAAAACTAAGCCAACACAAAAAAAACAGCAAGCCGGGCAAGAAAGGAAACCAGGAAAAGACAGAGAATAGCTGAAAGTGGTAAGTGTGTAAGATTACCTCTCTATCTTCAAGTGTACTATTAGCCTCTTTGAACATTAAGGCCCATTCTTGATATTCATTGTCATCTAATTCACGCCAAGCAAGGCATAATGTACGCAGACCCAGCTGAGCATATTGTTCTACAGCTTCAGTAAAGGTCCTTATTTGTTGCCCTGATAAAATCTCCCCATTAAATATTACAAAAACATTCCATCTTAGATCCCAAGATATATTTACTACACCCAATGCATGATGAACCAAATCTCATGTCTTCGGATAATTGCTGATAAGTGCTTGATGATACTTTAAATAAAATTCATTATTAGACAACCATCTAAAATATGCAACTGTTTGGATAGATGCTATATGTTAAGTCTTAGACTAGGTACAAAGGTTCCGCAATTGAATTGATTGGTATCACAAGAGACAGATTTTCAAACTTTGTTGATTTAAAAGATTGAAAAATTGAGCATACTATACGAATGTTTATGGATGGTAAGACTTGCTTTCCTAGCATGACTTGTGATATATTCTTCCTGAATAAGATGCATCTGAATTGTAAGTACAACTTCCCACCAACAAAAGGGATGGAGTCGAAATATTTTATAAACAAATTTTCTCCTGTAATTGACTAAAACAAAACACACATGAAATAAGAATAAAATTACCAGCATAACTACGAGGCAGAATAGTTTCATCTGCTCCTTTAGACAGGAGGAAAATTTTCCCACTTTGGCAGTCCTTAACCACCACAGACATCCTTTTCCTGTCAGAGGTGAACTCCAGAATGTCTAGCACTTCATATCGAACTAAAGAAGCATTGAAATTAATGTCTGCATAGACAGGAATGTAATATGATTATCTCATGTCTAAAAAAAATCCAACAAAATTAGCACGGAAGAATCAAAAGAAAACATTTTGGAGAAGACGTAATTAACCCTATGTGTGTGTATTTTGCTAGTAATTTGTGTCGACTTTGACTCCATAAGAAAACCCAATATGGGTTCTATATCAGTACTTTCTCTGTATATAAATTATAAATCAATGAGACATGAAATGTGTGTTGCATGGACAACAGATCCTGGAACCCCAAGACGTGGTCATCCCTCAAAATTAGTTAAGCTTACCAAGAATATTCCCATTTTTATTCTCAAAAACCATATGCAGACGAGCAGCCGCACGTACAAGAGCTTCTTCATCTTGTGATTGCGCCTTGTATGAAATTGCTCCACTTTTGCTGTACAAAGTCATAGAAAAAGCAGGATTAAAAAACACTAGTAGGAAAAAGTAATTCCTTTTAAGATAATGTAAACATGACTCATATTTCTAGATTTTCTGTGTAGTTTCTGCAAGAATTTACATACAGATTGCCATAGTTACCTTCGTACAGGAACTACAGTATTGCATATTGCCATAACTTTGAGAAATCGAATCACATCAGCAGATCCAGTGGATACAGCAGCAAGTAGTTCCGCATCTGTATTGCACAAACTCTACGGGTAAAATTGAGTATGAATGAATGTTGCCATTACAAAAAATAATATAGTAATAACAGGTATCAGCTTATGGTTTTCACTTTAGCTGACACTAAAAGAATCATAAAACCCAACACTTTTCATTGAAATTAAAACTACAATCACATGCTAAATTTGGATGCACTTAAGGACAGTGCGACTCATCACCTATTATCCAGTAGTTATAACCCCACTCCCATTCCAACACAATGTTTCCAAATAAAGCGCTAGTAATATAAAACATAAGCCTGCCAATCAGGGTTCAGAAAAACCCCATAAATTAACTTGCACTTTGTACCTAAGATATAAATGTTTGAAACATGGATTGACGTGGACAAGAGTACAATGAAGTTTCAAAGGTAGAACTAGATGAATGAAAATTCTAACATTTATTGCAAAAAAAAAGGTTCTTTGGTAATAGCCTCTCAACATAAACCTAGAGTCATTAAAAGCATTGGTGTCATGATATTCTCTAGAACCACTAAAAAATCGAAGTACATGAAATATTCATCAAAAATTTTCAACATCCAGATATTGCTTCAAAACATTGTAGACTAAGTTGGTCTATTGATCCTCCAGCAGATGGATGAATCTCTACTTTATTATTTGGCAAGCAATATTTCAATTGCAATTGATGAAACAAGTGATGTGGAACTTTACAGGACTCAAAGCTAAAAAGAGGAACAAAGGTCAGATATAAAAGTAAACATCATTTTACCTGTCAAAGCATCCCCGCTCTCATTCCCGTAAAATCTTCCACCTATGCAACATCTCTTGAAGATCATCTTATTTTCAGTAAGAGTTCCCGTCTTATCTGTCATTATATACTCAACTTGCCCCAAGTCCTCACTAATCGCTGTGCTGCCAATAACAAGAAACAGAAATAGTCAGACAAGAAATACATATGTATGCAGGCAACTGTCAATATCATGAGTGAACCCAGAGTTTCTTACTTAGTTGCATGGGAGCGAATCCCTGTTTCTAGATCAACCATCTGATCATCCCAATCAATAAATTTAGCATATAAGCTTTTAACAAGATCTAAGGATACCTGAGACAAAGAAAATGTGAGAGTCATTATACATGCAAGAGTAAGTTGCAAATACATACAACAAATGTGAAATTCCCACTGTCGAAACAAATATATAATTTTTCCAAATTCTTTATTTCTATTTTGATAGCTTTAAACAGAAGCATTCTAAGGAAGAAGTTTAACAACAAAATCTCAACACCCAATAGGAAAACATGAAAATTAGATGACTACAAATATCATAATTTACCTTAATAGATATAGGAATCATAATAGAGCAAAGCAGTTCAAACCGAAGAGGGATGATCAGAAGCTCATACCAAGGACCTTCTTTTGGATATCCAACATACCATAACTACAAGAGATATCAAAAGTGTGTGTGAACATCAGATACAAAAAGGAATTAAGGAAAATAAATTATGAGTGTAGAAATGTAATGTTTATGTCAAGAGCCAATGTCGGACTATATTCTCTACCCACATCTGTAGTATTGTTTGAAGTCCTATTTTATCGATGAGAGAAAATAGTAATCCAACAAATTTCCATATGAATATTACATATATGAACTAAACTGATCATTATCTTTGATCTCCAATATATACTTGAACAAGCTTCAATAGCAAGGTTGAGTTCGTAAAAGTTGTTTGTCCATAAAATTCGTATCCAAGGTTTTCTATAGGCGTAAAACAATAAACTTTGTACCAGCTTTGTATTGAAATATTAAACTGATAATAGGAGCAAGAAGGAAAATCAATAATATACTTTAGCGAGATATACCTTCCTTGCTTCTGTGTCTTTCCAAACATTCCCAGCTATTCCGAGAACAATAACAACTACTATTTGAAAAACAAATATTGCTCCAGTCAATTTGTCAATCATGGCATCTACAGCTGTAAGCTTTGGTTCAGGTATACCCCTACTCATGCCCATCTTGGTTTCATTGCCTGTTATTGCAAAAAGAGGGGAAGTCAGAGCAGAAATTACATTAATGTGGGGTAAAAAGGAAGCAAATTATGGTCATCTGAAATATCAAATGTAGGGCAAGAACTTGAAACTATGGAAGATAGCATCCCAATGAAAGTGCAAGTATGTACCCAAAAAACTGACAAAGAATGATGAAAACACAGTGAACTCTACAAGTAATAAATGCTGCATATACACAAATAAGAGATGTACATATCTCGTATACAACAGCTCAAAATCGATCAAAGAATGACGTAATAACCTTCTGATATATAGGGACAGTCAACTGCACTAAATCAAAATAAACCCGCTACATGCATGTTTATTCAGGTATTATAATAATTAATTTTTAGTTTGACCACTTAATATCTTTAAACGAAACAAAGGATGATATCTCTTCACGACAAACAAATAAAGTATAACAACATTTTCTAAGATCTTGACACGAAAAGTTACACACTTGCCTGTGTAAACAGAAACTCCACATGCCCAGTCTGTGTTCCTTAAGTAGCATGATTGAAGTAGTGTATTTTTAAATGTCAAGGGAAATACATCATTATCAAGAAAGGGAGGAAACAATCGCATGTTTGCATCAAATCTCCTAATATCTTTATCTGGACTTGGGCACTCAATGACTCCCTGCCACATGAGCAAATATTAAATGGCATGAGTGTTCCATGTGGTAAATCAATTATTTACAACATAAAAGTGTCTTGCCTTGATTTTGTGCAACAACTCAACATCTATTCCCATGCAAGCAGAAGGTATCGCCCGTGTCTTCAGATCAGTTTCACCATCTAATGCTGCTGTCTAGAAATCATAACACATCATTATCGTCTACAAATCAGATAAGAGTAGTGCATTCAGAATTGAGTTTTTAAAAAATCATACATATAGCATGATAAGAAAGATCTAAAAAAGCACCGAGGCAACTAATTCGATAACCTTAGACAATTTACAAGGATGTCAAAAACACTAATTCAGTAAGTTTAATAAGATTCCAAATCGTTGCCTAGTGTAAGAAGAAAACCACAACAGGAGTGATTTGAATGTCCACGGGAAGAATAAAATCATAAGCAATTCAGCTTCAGGTATCTATATTTTAAAATTCAGTTTGCGGCTACACAAAAACCATTGGATAAGTTAAAATCTATCTAGGGTCCTTTAGAACATACCTCACTAGGGTAGATATGAGTCTGAGAGCATATTTTGTTTGTGTTATCAAATAGAAGAAACACTTTAATATTTACTAACTACTAAATTAGGACAATGTAGACAAACACCAGAGAAGAAACAAATGAATTTAAAAAGAGATGGGGAAGAAAATTTACCTCGACATAGCAAATTCCTTGAGGATCTGATGTACCGAGCAACACAAGATCACAAGGAACTTCGTCATTTTCACGCAGCCACACTATGTTTCCAACAAGAATATCTTGGGCTTGAACCTAAAGGAAAATAAACATAAAGCAGATGTCAAATGCTTTCACATACACCTCTTGAACACCTGATGAAAGATGATAGGAAAAGAGTTCACACAAGTAACAAGATGAATACATCGCACTAAAGATTCTGATGCAACAACATACACCAGATCACGGAAGGAAACTTGATTATCGAACACATAGAAACCCTAAATGTCTCTTAATGTGTATGCATTAATGTAGAACTGGTCCTTGCAGTTTATATTATGTACACTTCAATGTGAAAGTGGCATAGTATGTGCACACCATGCAAAAAAATGGAGCATCTAATAAAGGACAGACAAAATAATCCCCTCTTTCTTTCTGTTCCCCTTTTATGATAACTATGGAGATGAACGAATTGTTAACTGCCAAAACCATATTTTGGTGAGCTAGAATGAGTACCCTATCCAATTGATAATAGCAGAGAAATCTAAAGCTGCCAACTCGAAATAGAAGTACATAAAAATAAATGGATGAGGCAGCTCACTTACAAGCTTTCTAACTCCATGCCTCACAATCCAGACTTCTTTCTCATTTGCTTTCTTATCTGAAAGATACCTATTGTAATCATCCCATGCCTCTTTCGTTGCAGAGACGGCAAATATGAATATAAGAGGGCCCCACGTACTCGCAGGATTCACGGGAGTAATCAGCGACCACAGTTGAAGGCAAGCAATCAACAAAAAGTACTGATTCATAAATCGACTGGAAATAAAATATAGAGTTGTTAGATAAAATAGAAGGAAAGTTGAACAGAGAGGACAAAACATTTTATCAAATACTGACAGCAGAAATTATTGCTCATAGAACCACCAAGATAAATTCATCATCATATAAAACTCAACATAGAGTGAAAGAAAGAAAGAACGAATGATAAAAAGTGTATGGATGAAATAAACATGACAAGTGTAATAAAACAAAAATAGTTGGTGAAGACTGTGAAATAGAATATCTCCAATCAAACTCATTGTTGTACACAATGCAAAAAGAAATAAGGAAATGCTTAATTCACTAGTACACAATAGATTATGGAGATAATGTACAAAAATTATGCTCACCTGAATTGTTCCCATAGATTTTTAGGGAGAAAGTTCCAGACGGTATACTTTCTGTTTGATATACGATTGTCACAGTAGAGATCTTTTGCTAGATTGTCATCATTTATGTATACATAACGCTTCATGATCAATGTAATTGCATATGTTGAAGTTTAAAACTTCACAGCAGGGCCAACATGCAACTTAGTGACATTCAGGATAACGCATTTGCCCAAGGGAATTCAGAAACTTGACTCTGCAATATGTCCAAAACCTTACTAGTGGTAATAGAAAGTTGTGATGAAAATTAGCACACATAATGTGCTAAAAAAAAGAAAACACGTTGCAAATTATCAGATAAAACTAAAACAACACAAATATTAAGAAAAAACCACCAGCAAGGGGTGCACAAACATCTCAAAGGATCCAGATAGATCCCTCCCAAAGAGATTAAATTTCACAACATGGATAATGGTGAGTGAATGAAATGAGTAATCTACTTTCAAATTTACAGCCTAACCATACAGGTATTAATATAATTTATTCTGAAAAACTACAGTCATTCACTTTTTTCTTCCCCGTCGACCACAACAACACAAAAAATCCAAAGCCAGAAAGCGAAGACCATTGGTGGGAAGTCGGGCAACTAAACCTTAAAAAATTATGCATCAGATATGTGACAGAAGACACTAGAATGAAGGCTTAGAAGCTTGATATTGGCATAGTTACATGTGCAAGGAAATAAATTGAAGACTATATATGACAAACACACCATGTCGAACATTCCAACTTCTCATTTTGGCAGACAATATGAGTTTGATCTATGGAAAACATTAACAGTTCACAAATGTTGTAAACCCTTCGCCTTGGTCTCACAGAGGCAAATTCATTATGTAATTTCATATAGCAGTAACTGTTCCTTCATAACAGGTGAGAGAGAGAGAGATGGTTTGCACATACACTATTATTCTCCACCCTACTCCTACATAGATCCATTCCATCAAAAATGATCCGAACCACAGCACCACTCAATCTAGCTATGATTCTCAATTTCAATGTCCATAATCAATGCAGTTATTAGGTAGTACATCGTGCCTCCCTTGTTTACTGCAATACTTTTTCCAATCTTTGAAAATATTTGGCAATCTAGATACCTCAAGATTATATGTCGTTAATTATTGTTCACATACTCTGCGAATAATCACACTTAAATGGTTCAACGTTGCATCTCAAAAACTAGTTAAGATAAACCGCTAACACCACCATCATGTCATGCAACTATAAAAGTAGATAATTCTTTAATCCACTTATTCAAGATTCTTTTTCTCAAATTTTGGCTGCATAAATCCTACGGTATTCTGCCCTAAACTTAATGATCTCAATATCATATGCAAACCAAGAATTTCTCCCCTATTTGTTATACTGAGAAAATAACAAAATCACTGCTGCCAGCAACTCTACATATATGTGGAAAATCAAGAATATTCAAAACCTTCAAAATTAACAAATTGATAAAAACCCAAAAAAGAAGAAGTCATTGATAGTTTCTCAACACAGATTCAAAAATTAAAAAAAAAAAAAATTACACTGGACCCAATAAAAAATTCCAACATGATATTACCTCTTAATCAATGTATTCTTTAAAACTGTTTACGTCTCTGTACAATCTGAATATCGGACTCCGATTATACCCGACCCGAAACCCTAATCCCTAATTCTGGGGGTTCTTCTTCTTCTGCTGCAAAAACGCCGAGGCGGTCTGCTGCACTTGTGAGGTGCGATCGCATCAGTCAACTACAGAATTTTCTTTCTTCAGAATTGGACCGTTAATGCATGAGCGTATGGCGCGTTTTAAATACGCGTTTATTGGCATCGGCGAGAGACGAACCGCGTGGCCCAATTTAAGGCCCTTGTTTGGGCCTTTGTAAACTGGGGCTTTTTTGGACAAGCCCATTTTAGGCCCAGTCTCTAATTGGGTGGTTTTATTTTTCTATTCATATGGCCCCATTTCAGGAGTTGAACTATTTGGGGCTGAAATAAATTCTCCTCCTCTTCTATTCATGCCTATTGATCTATTATTAATAGTTAGGATTATTTTAATTTTTTGATGGGATAAATTATAATCAATGAGAAATGCCTTTTTAAATTGAATCAATATCAAATTAATACCTCAAAAAAACTTGTAATTAATATGGTTGTTTTGATGATATTTAATCAAACCTATTATAATGTACTTTGGTGAATTGTGGATTTTGTTTTTGTGAATTTAAATTTTATTGTTCAAATTAATCAAAAGTTATTATAAGCTTGAACAATTTATCAAAATTTATATAGATTAGAGTTTTGATATATTTATAATGTATGTGCTAATATATAGTATAGTTATGATATTGCTTTTACTGCGTTTGGTTACATTCTTTTTGTTGATCACAATGTTAGGCTTATTCAGTTCAAATTAATAGCTTTAGATAAATTTAATTTATTAATTTTTAATCTATACAGATCAAAGAGACTAGATAAGTTATTATCAGTAAAAATAAAAGATTGTGCTTGAATTTATATTCTTGAAATACCAAATAAATGAATTAGTTTTGATTGATTAAATTTGGTAATGATCAATAATAGGATCACAAGATTAGGAATCAGCTAAGTTCCGTACATTATGGATAAGATTTGAAGACGTGGAAAATTGGAAGCTAAGTTAAAATCGAGAGAGAGAGAGATGTGAAGGACAGAGCAATCCATATCCAGAAAGCAAAGGCCAAAGCCACGCAAACACGTGTATAGCTGTAAATGGCGGTGATACAAGTCACGTGACCCACATGTGCCACTTGGACGAACCGTACAGATTCTCCGGATTTGGCAGACAAGATAGGCAGCTCGCTCCATAAACCCAGATATTTTCACCTACTTCCCACCACTCTCACCTATTCTTGCTGTATCTTCTAAATTACATCAAATAAATAATACAATATTTATTTTCTATTTTATTATCAAATATAATAATAGTAAAAATAAAATCTTATTCGTGTTTTTTATGGTTAGTTGAGGAAAAAAATAACTTGATTTTTCCTACTTTCTACGATATAGCCATACCTTTTTCAAATATAACTATAATTTGAGGTATAAGGTATTAACTATTTAATTTTTGTAATTTGACATACGAAATGATTTTAAGCCATATCATCAAAACATCATATTAAAAATTCATGTGTTTAGATTGAAATTATTAACAAAATCTATGGTCAAATTAAAAAAAGAAAAAAAAAACATGAAAGTGGTTTTTTTATTAATCCTTTTTAAATAGTAAAATTTAGTTTATTGAAATGTGCGCGTTAAAAATTGAGTAATGTTTTGAGTTTGAACATTCCCTCATTTCAATTGTGACTCAAAATATTACATATTAAATTATCATAAATTTTTATTTTATATAGTGAGCTCTACAATACAACTCAAATCCATTTTTTATTTGATGATTTCATTTTAAGGGATACTTGTAATAAAGTTACAAATTTTGAATTAAATTTCTATTACAATAAAATTTTAACTATATCATCGTTGGTCATAAACTTTGAATTATTTCAATCACACTATAAACTTAATTATAAGTTAATAAATTACAATGTAATCGTCGTCCGTTGATAGTATCAAAAGATTGTTTCAAATCTATCACCAATTTATCATTGATATCATGCATCATTAATCAAGGATGGATGTGACAAATCTAAAGTCCACCCTTAATTCACCATGATTGTAGCATAAATTCCAAAATGATAATGGATTCGGTCTCGTCAGGACGCACTCACAATGATGGTAATCGTGTCATAATTAGATGATGAAAAATAAAGTCGATATTGTAATTAAAAAGTTTGCACAATTCATGACAATTATTATTTCAAATAAAAATTTGATTCAAATTTTGAGAATTTTGGTGTAATTAATCTTAATCACAATAAATAATTGTCACGACCTATATAAATCCTTATTCACGCGGCATTCAACGCATAACACAAATTCGTCATGTTTGCTTTGGTCTTCTCGGTCACTCAACTTGAATCAGACAGATAAGATATTATTCAATAATAAATTACAATATGGTCATAACTCAATTGTACAAAAAGTAAAATGGAATTCAATGTACCGTTGGCAAATTAATTGGAATGTGCATGGATTCTACGAAAATAATTTCAACTACGTTGGTTATAAATAATTTAGTAGGGTAGAGAGCATTTATATTTATCGTGTTAGGTGGTTGGGGAGAACACAAACTTTAATTAAAAAGCATAATTTAATTCTTATAGCATTTATAATTGAATTTGGATGTTTCTGGAGACAGATGTCCTTGTATGAATATACCAAACATGATAGTGCCCAGACAAATTTTACTTCACTACACTAGAAGATATAATATAGAACCTTTTTTTTTTTTTACTCCAGAAACATAGAACAAATGTGTATTATTTCATGTACTTTAATATAATACAATATGTACAGTAGTAATAAACCTCTTAATCAATCACGATAATTACCCATCACTCCACAAACAAGAAAGAAAATTTCTTAAATGATAAATGTTGACTTTTCTTCAAGCACAGTGTGTGTGCACACACACATGAAGGCAGTTTCTAATTTAAAGAATAAAATAATAATAAGAATAAAATAATAATAAATCATATCATAACTATAAATAAATATAAAAATATATTTATCAGCCACATACTTCTACTTTTATTCATGAAACTTATTTTTAAGTTTTATTTAATTATTTTCATAAAATTGGTATGATACAGGGGTACTGCTCTAGTTAGTGATGCCCAAACGGTTCGCCGGTTCCAGTTCCGGTTCGAACCGTCGGTTTGGCGGTTCCGGATTGGTGGAACCAGAACCGAACCGTGTGATCGGCGGTTCCGGTTTAGGTTCCAAACCGCCGGTTCAACCGGAACCGGATGGTTCGGCCGGTTCGAACCGGCGGTTCGAAGAAAACTGAAGAAATTTGGGTCAGTACCGCGGTACTGAATATGGATACCGCGGTACTGAGATGCAGAGAACCAAAGCACTGAATTTTGCGTCTCAATACCGCGGTACTGAACCAATTTTATATAATAAAAAAATCTCAGTACCGCGGTACTGACCCAATTTTATACAAAAAAAATACAAAAACCGGCGGTTGGAACCGCCGGTTTGCCGGTTTGTCAAATTGAGAATCGAAACCGAACCGGTTCTCAGCGGTTTCCGATTCCGGTTTGGAACCGAAATCGGGTCAATGGTTCCCCGAACCGTTGACCGTCGGTTTGAACCGGCCCGGTTCCGATTTTCCGAACCGTTTGGGCATCACTAGCTCTAGTTAATCGAAACCAAAGCAATCCGACGTGGCGTTGGAAGAAGGTTCGAGGAGTGGTGAGATTCGCGGGTTTTCTCCAAGAAAGCGCCAAGTATACGTTCGAGTTGAAGAGAAATTACGCGAGTTTTTGCCTCACCGTTTGCGAGAAGTGTGGGAAAAGTTAATTTGACAGACTGTGAAGAGTATATAGGTCAAAGTTGAATCTCAGTGGCTCCCCATTCAACTAACGTGGTATTATTGGGTCCCAGGAATTATGCTTGTGGGGCCCGTGCAACTACACTGCTTGTGCCATTTGGCGTGCTTGTGTACAAACCTTGTGAAAGGGTAACTACGCACAATTAATGTGAAATCTATACTGTACTAATAGCAGATAAGTTTAAAAAATTTACTGTATTGCTACTTATCCACTAAAAAATGTCACATCATAATATTGATTGTGTAAATAATTTCTTTTTTTTTAATTTCATTTTGATTTTCTAAATAATTTTGAATCAGGCTTCCTCATCAAGCCATTTGATGAGGCTTCCTCTTCAAGCCATTTGAATGAAATTTCCTCTCCAAGTCATTGTACTATATAAGTTCTAAGTGGTTGATTAGAATACACATTGGACAATTGAGTAAGAAAAGAAATAATGAAGATGAGCATTAAGCTGAAAATAAGAAGAAGATTCGTGGGCCTCAAAATGTCAAAATAAGAAGAAAAATTAGAGATGGAAGCCATCATCTACATATCAACTAAAGAATGAAAATGAAAAAATAAAGAAAGAAAAAATGGGAGCACGAAATGCACGAAAATGAAGCTACTCTTTACCGATTAAATGATGATAAAGATTCACGATTGGTAGGTTATAAAATATTTTCAAAAGAGTTGAAACTTCGGCGGTATTGGTGAGCTATCATATTACAATAAAAAGAAATATAAGAAAATCAGATACTCTATTGCATGAAAGAATGAAGAAAGAGGGAGGACAGAAATCAGACCTCAATAAGAGAATGAAGGAAATAAAAATAAGTAGAAGATGAAGGGAGAAGAGAATGTGAGAATGAAGATGGAGCCACCACTGTTTAGGAAGAATGGAGATCTGCAGGAGGAATAAATATTATGGTAATTGTGTATACTTATTTAATGGGTAGTGAAGAAATTTATTGAGCCAATTAAAATAAAGGGGCCTTATAATGGCTATTAACAAATTAATTCTTAAAAAATATAAGTATCAACAAATAAGATCTTTAAAAATATTTAATAATAATAATGATGGTACTAATGGGTTTTTTTTTTCTTTCTAATTTTGTCGAAATCAATAGAAAGATTTAAATAATCTTATAATTTTTTTTTGTTTGGATGCAATAAAAAATTGTTAAAAAATTCGAAGTTTGTTTAATACTATTTTAAAATTTATTTTAAAATATAAAAATAAATTGAATTAGCTATAAATTTTTAAATATTAGTTCAAATTTGGAATAACTACAGTTATTATATCTTCAAACGCTTATAATTAATTACATTGTATTATCAAATATATGATATAAACACATTATATGGCAAGACGCGCAACGCGCGGGTACACTACTAGTTCCCAATAATAGAACTATTAGAAAGTAGTTATGTTTTCTTTTCTCTGTCTCTCTCTCTTTTTTTACAATGAAAAAAATGTTTTAAGAGAGATATACTTGATACTCTTTTCTTTTGTTTAATCGATAAAATATAAAATATTGTCAATTTTAGGAAAATAATGTCATCCTTAATAATTACTTGATTGGTTAGTGGTCAAAACACTATTTTTTAAATTATATGAGCTCATTTGATATCATTTTTGATGTACTTTTGAGTATAAAAGTCAATTTCTATATTTTTAAATGTTTGGTACATATATATTGGATGGAAATCATATTCTCAAAGTCAATTATAGAGAATGATAATGTGTGACTTCCTGAAATTAATTTACAAGTTGAAAAAAAAAGAAAAGGAAATTCACTATACATATTTTAATAATGTTAAGAAAACATGTTTTGAGAAGCACTTACTCTAAATTTATTTTCGAATAGATATTCATTTAAAAGATTTTTCCAAACAATCATTATATTGATGGTGTGTATGTTGAAAATCAAACCATATTTCTTAATATTTGATTAAATATCATCTGTTATAGTGATTTTTTTAACTCGATTGGATCAACATAATAAATATATTTTTATTTGAATTCAGACTTAATAAGCAATAAATAGTAGTGTGATTTTTTTTTTTTTATTCATCTAACTAGGCTAGTATTTGATTCAAATTAAGACTTATTTAGAATAAGTTTAATTGTAACCAAATAAGCTTAAATAATGCTTAATAAATTGAAATTTCCAAAGGGTGCATAAATATCACATATCTTCTTGTTGTAATATCTACACTGATAGCGTGAAATTAGTCCAACAATTCAAACACTCAAGAAATAATGGATTTTTATTGGATTTAATTCATTTACTACCCAAAAAATATTAGATGTTAATATCCATTTATGATACAATAAAATTAGAACTTTTATGTTAATAAAACCTTAGATTAAATGAAAAATCATTATCTAACCTACAAAAGTCCAAACCATACCTCATGGTCAAAAACAAGCATCCAATTAAAGGGTTTGAGTACATTCCAAGGGAAGAGATTAAAAACTAAATAAATAAAAAACCACTTGTTAGCCTACTGGTTATAGCGGGGGAGGAGGCTAACCATGGTCAAGTCAAACAACTTTAACCGTGGTTAAGAAAGCAGTTTATATTAGAACCGCGGCATGCAAATCCCTTGCGATCATGACAGTGTCACTAGACAGAGTGAGGTATAAGCCAAAAAAGATAAGAAAATGATGATGATGATCGGAGAGCATCCTCGGTCAAATCCTACCGTCCATATTCCGTCATGGGATATGAACTATCTCGAAGATCCAACGGTCCACATTCACTCGCCGGTTACTTACACAAACAGCCTCGATGCTTCCCACTACGACACCGCTTTGGCTGCGCTCCAGCGCTACCTGCCGTCGAACAAGGACGACATCGTACAGGATGAAGATGAAGATCTCGATGATTTTGATGTTCCTGTGGACGCGTTCTCGTGCGATAATTTCCGGATGTTCGAGTTCAAGGTGAAGAAGTGCGCACGTGCCAGGTCACATGACTGGACGGAGTGCCCGTTTGCCCATCCCGGAGAAAAGGCTCGCCGGAGGGACCCACGCAAATACCATTATTCCGGCAACGCGTGCCCGGACTTCCGTAAGGGGGCGTGCAAGAGGGGAGACGCGTGCGAGTACGCGCACGGCGTATTCGAGTGCTGGCTCCACCCGGCACGCTATCGTACGCAGCCGTGCAAGGACGGGACCCATTGCCGCCGCCGCGTCTGCTTCTTTGCTCATACGCCTGAGCAGCTCCGAGTTTTGCCGTACACTAGTAGCCCCGACGAGTCGCCGCGTGGGTTCAGCCAAGACTCTTTCGTACTGATCGGATCTTCTCAGAAATCGGCGGTATACTCTCCGCCGTCGTCTCCCACAGCCCGCTCGCCGCCGGTTTCACCAGGCGGATCGCTGCGTTTGAGTCAACTCACTGAGTCGATGCGCGGTCTGCAGATTAACAAGATGAAGATGGGTCTGGGAATGGGTCTGAGCATGAGCCCACCGTCCTGGGGACTCGGGTTCGGGTCGCCCCGTAGCCCTCCGACGGTCCGACCCGGATTCATGAGCCTACCGTCGACTCCGATCCGTGCGGTAACTCGGTCGGGACTCAGCCCATTCGACGTGTGGGAAACTTCATGCCAAGAGGAGCCGGCGATGGAGCGAGTCGAATCAGGAAGAGCTTTGCGTGAAAGAATATATTCGAAACTCGGTAAAGATAACTCATTGGACCGGGTCGACCCATCTGACTCAGTGAGTAATGTTCCTGATGTTGGGTGGGTTTCAGAACTCGTGAAATGAATATCCGGGTCAGATGATTGATGGATCGGGTCGGCAGCCTTGTTATTTGATCCAACCTTTTATTTTTTAAATGTGAATACGTTTTCTAATTGTAATGTAAATATGGTAGTCGGGTCGGGTTGAATAGGTGTTTTCAATAGCTCTATTTTGTTGCCCTTCATTTTAATTTTTGGAGTTGGGATATGTCTGAAGGTTTTTTATTATTATTATTATTTCTTTTAATGTCATTGAAGGATAATATTAGGAAAAGCAAATTTGCTAATTTTGTAACATTTGTACATATAGTTGGAATTTCCATGGAGGCTGCCGAAACTTGGGGCTCCTTTCCTTCTTTAATTGTCATTATCCTAACTGATTTCATTAAGTTGTTGGAGGAGTATATATTTATTTATGATGTACAGATATTTTATTTTTTGTCTGAACCAAACATATTCCAATAAATGTTTAAAATCAGTCTTGTTTCATATTGTTTGAGTTACAATTGGAGAATATATTGGGCTGGGTGGTTAATTTAAGTACAAAATTAAAATTAATTAATACACCTCAATATAAAAATAATTGATTTACTGTAGTGTTAACCATAGTAAAAAGCACACAACAGAAGCAAGAAAAACAACGAATTATTTAGAAGCACGCGGTTAAATAGCCTATCAAGACTTATCTAAGTTGGACTTGGTAAATAAAATCGTTAGTCTAAACAAGATAGTGACGTGGACTTGAACAGATAAACTTTATGAAAGAGATTTGATCTTATCCATTGGGGCTATGTATATCATTATTACATATAATACTATTTTAAAATACTGAATCTTGTGACCATTTCCAGGTCAAGCGAATGGCTTCATGGTATAACGTTTCAACTTTATGATTTGGTTATATTTTTCGGCAGATACTTGGGTGTTTCCAATTGTGAGACGAAATTTAATTTAATTTATTGTTAAGTCATGATAGATCATGTAGGTTCGAATTTTTAAATGAAATTTCGTCTCATAATCAATGTATGTGAGGCCCGTTTCAAAAGGAAGTATTTAAGATATAAAAACGATGTATATAGATTAAATTTAATGAGCAAAATGTATAAAGTCAAATCATTATTTGTTCATCGATTTCTAACATGAACTGCATATAACTATAAATATTGAACTATATATTAAATGAAAATTGTGCATCCATCCGTTCATAAAAATATATTAATATATTAATTTTTGATGTGTCATGTATTTATATATTATAGTTATTTTGATTTGAAAGTGATATATTATGTAGATATGACATAATGTTAATTAACTACTATAAGATATCACTGTCAAATTTGGAAATGACAATTAAGTGCCTCTTTATCATTTGGAAAGTGGTGAATCTTTATGGCCAAAAATAAAATAGTTCATACAAGAAATGTGTTTATCGGGATCTTAAAAAGAAAAGAGACTTATAGGAACCATTTTTTATTTATTTCTGATATAGGTTAATTGGAAGTTGGAACAGATAAATCCACAAACGAAAACCTTAAAAGACGCAATATTTTGAACTCATCTATTTAGTGGGGTGTCCTTTTTTCTTGAAAATATGTGTTAATATTCCTTCTTTTAGGGCACCTTCCTAACTTTTCCATGTAATGACGATGATGCATGATTTCATTTTGTATATTAAAATTCATATAAAGATTAAAATGGTTACATGAATATAAATCCTTAAGATTGAATTATATGGTTCACAAAATTTACAGAATAAATTTTTATTTGTGAAATGAATTGGATTGTGGAGAATGGAACTCCATTTTACTTAATTATATTTATTAGATGATTTTATACAAGATTTTTGTTAATTTGATCCCTAAGAAAAATGGACTTCTTAAAAATAACAAACTTTAGAAATTGGTGTCCTGTTACCGGTTGATTAGGTTGAATAAGATTTTACAGTTGCTTTTAGTTGGTTCAATTGATTTATAGTTTTAATGTAACATACATTAAATCAGTGACCAATTTATCGTTGATTAAATACAATTAAAAAACATCCCAAATGTGTTTCACATATCTATAAATTGGTTAGAAAAACATTATATAAATACTAAAAAGTATGTGACTAATAATATGCATTCATCATAATAATGCATTGGTGGAGTTGCCTTCATTCCTAAACACAATGACCAATAAATCTCAGAATTGCAAATGCCAAAAAATGTCGCATTTCCTTTTAACCATAGTTTTAACTTTTAGCTACGACATTTTGTAAAACGAATTTTTCGAAATCTAATCGCAGTATGAAATATCTCGTACGAAATCCATAATCATTTTTTTCTTCTAAAATTGTACTAAATCCATATTAACTTTACTAAGTGTAACCAATTATTTAAGTCATATAATAAAGTTGTACCTAACCCAACATTTCTTCCAAACCACTTCCTTTTTAGGACCCCCTAACCACATTTTTCAGATTATTTTATAGTACACTTGACAAATTATATTGTTAATCATCATTTTGAGGGTACTTCAAATAAAAGAATTACTTAATATATGATTAGATTTACTTTAAAGTAAACAATAGTTATTATCAGGCGAACATCAAATACATCTTTTTCTTTTCTTTAGGTTAAATAAATTATTTCTAAATCTATAATAATAATAATAATAATAATTATTATTATTATTATTGTTGTTGTTTTTTATTCCCTTCACATAGTAATCAAGGTTCCTTTGTTTTGGTATCATTTTATTTTCTGGCCGCCCACCTATTTATGCCCACTATGTTTAACATTGGGCCTACCCCAGTTATCACCTCCAATAGTTTAATTCCTCTCTCCTCTCCCCTCTCCCTCTCATTCTCTTTTTTTTTTTTTTCTCCAAAAAAATTGACACCTTGACAAGAATCAATAAAAACAAGACAATGAAAACGAATAAACTCTAAATAAAATCGGTATAAAGAAATGAAGAAATGAATTGACATCTTGTTGGAATTTTATGTTACATGTAATATCTAGATTGTATTGAAAAAAACGTGACTGAGATACGACAATATCTCCCCATAATATTTTAATTTTATTTGTTCTCCTTGTTCATATAATTATATAATAATTCATACCTATTGCTAGAAAGAATGTTATGTGAATATAACATGAAAGATTGTACAGTTTATCTATTCTTTAATGTGTGTGGATATTTATGCTAAAATAATAAAAAAAAATATATATATACACACACTACAAAATTGATTCTAATATCATACAATATCATCTAACACCGCATTTTGATTAGCTAGTTAAATTATTCTCACCTTTTTATTTGGTAATTTCTTTATTTTTACTTCTAAAAAATCATCAATCCATACTCCTAATAGTCAAATTCAATATACATTTTGTTCATAAATAAATAACAAATGAGGTGGATTAAACCATATTAATGGACTATAGTTTACTGGACTAGCATGCGAAGGTAATGTTGTAGAAGATATTTTTTATTAAGTTGACTCGTATATATATATTTAGTTAAATAACTAAAAAAGAATATATCACAATTCGACTATTCGAGTATCAAAAATATTTGCAATATTATGAAAAATATGATAAACTAAAATATGAAGGTTAGTACCAAAACATCCAATATTAAATGGTTAAGATAATTGGTTTGGAGTTTAATAAGATTTTAATTTGATGATTATAAAATTAAAAAAAACAAAATAAACTTCACAAAGCCCAAGAAAGTTGAGAAAATAATTAAGATGATAAGGATGCCCACTGAAATATTTAGGTCAACTCAATTGGATAGCCGCCGTCTCCTATTCATCTTTAAAATATATTTTTTTTGGCACAACTAATCAAATTTTTCAATACAACCATCATGAATTGAAATTTTATTTTTACCCTTAAATTTTATTATGAGATTTTCTACTGCTCATTCTCTCTCTCTTTTTTTTTAATATAAATATTGTGTATTCAATCAAGTTTCAATTCTACTGTTAAATAAAACGATCATTATTTGAAGTAGATTAAATTTTTTTCATAATTGTTCCAAATAACTTTGAATTTTTTTATGTTGAATTTCAAGTATCTTAAAACTATTGTGCTACAGATTGTTTTTTTCTGGTATAATCGAAAAGTGGATCTACATGTATATCCGAAAATATTACATAAGTATAAATCAAAGCCTTAATGAAAATAGGGAAGATGTTTCCTTAATGAAAATAGGGAAGATGTTGAACAAAGGCTCATATGATTAGAGATATAAAATTTTAAAAAGATATAGAGTTCTCCAAAAATTTTATTTGAGGTTATCCAAAAGAAATTTGGAGGTTTTTAACGACCCCATATGATCAGAGATATGATGTTCTCCAAACATTTTATTTGGGATTCTCCAAAAATCTTTTTATTGTGATTGTATATGATTAGAGTTTTGGGGTTCTCAAAAAATATTTTGAGGTTCTAAAAAAATATTCTTCTTTTTCAATGACAGCACATGAATATGATTAGAGATTTGGGGTTCTCCATAAATTTTCACTCCCAATAATTTGGTTGGACAATAAAATTTATCTTTCAATTTATGTAAAAATAGTTGTGTGAATTGTGAATAAAAAAAAAAAAAAACTAGACAGACTATGCGGAGGAGAAAAAAGAAAAAGAAAGAACGTATCTCTAGAAACTAGAAAATATTTTCAAAAAAGAAAAAAAAAAACTAGAAAAAAAAGGGTAAAATTGAGATTTCCTTTTTATTGTAACTGTATTGAGAAATTTAACCACCCATTTTTTTTTATCTGTTTTTTATATTTGAAAATACGTGCAAATTTGGTATCCACCAAATTTTGGACCAAGAAATCCAGTACTGGTTTTCAATTTCGGGCTCGAGCCCAATTATTCTGGGCCTACTGGGCCTTTAAGATTCCAAGCCCAAATAAACTTTTTTATTCGCATTAAGCATATAGGATATATAATACTTTTATTTTTGACATCCAGCATGCAACTCCAACAGCGAATGTACAATCACGTACCAATTCAATGAGTGTATTACAATAATTTTAGTTTAATCACAATTTTATCTATTACAATAGATTGGAGATCCAAAAACAGTGTAATTTTTTTGTCCAAAAACATGAGGATACAAATATCAGTTTTGAAGGCATAACAAGTGCAGACATGTTTTTTTTTTGGCAGATAAAAAAACTCAATAGGCCCATGCTAATATTTTTCCCCTCTAAATACTATATCCAATAAAATATAATTTATTACAGTGTGTATGAGACAACATCGCATACTTCACAAGCCAATGTTTGAAACACTCAATTGATGATGTCTCTGTATATAAAGCAATGAGAATAGTAATCAATTATATAAGACTTTGCCTAAGTCCAATTTGGCTGTCTTTTTCTCTTGCTCATGAATTATATTATATCATCAGACATCAGCCTTGATGACTTAATAACAAGGAAGGAAAAACAACATATTTTTAAATTTATTTTAATTGAGTTCCTACTGTTTAAATCGAGTCTCTTTACTTACATTTGTAAGTATTATGTTCATACATTTTGAATTGCGTTTGATTTGATCCACCTCTATTCATTTGTAAATTTTAGGTCCACGTAATTTCAATTTTATCTGAATTTGGTTTAATGTACTTGAACTTATATAAAGATCAGATTTTTATGCAAATGATATTTACTCAATTTTTACAAAACAAAGTAAAACTAATTCATATATAAAGGAAAATATGGACACCAAATTAAAAAAAAAAAAAAGGTATTAAAGATATTTGAATTTATCAACCTATCATATTTTCTTTCTCAAGAATGACAAGAAATGTCTGATACAATAATTTAAGCTGAAAATTTTACTTAAAAAGTTGTATCATTAATTATCCAAATAAATGAACTTTGACTTGATTGGTTTGAACATAGAAAATGAGTTGAATATTCTATGGAAAGTTCACTTAGCTTGGATAAAATGATGTGGTTGAATCCATTGAATGATGGAAGATGAGATGAAAGTTCACCAAGAAAATTTTACCATTGTCTAGAAGCCACTTGCTGTCACAATATGTCTCCGTATCTTAATTAATCTGAGTATTAATCCAAATATAAAATCTGAGAATTCTAGCAAAATAAACCCAATTAAATCATCTCCTAAAATTTAAAATTTGTTTGAATTAATCCAATTATATGGGCCTCTAATATATATTTTTATCGTGTTTCATTATAGATCATGCCAAAACCCTTCCATACACGTATTCTTCTCTTTCTTGTATAATTAAATAAATCCAATGCTCCATCTACAAAATATAATTCATAGTCCATATCAATCATATATATAAAAACAATATTTTAAAGATTACTGAAATAAACCATAAATTTTGATTTTGACATAAACAACATATAGTATCCAAAGTCAAGTGCACAGACTTGCTATTCATATCTGTACATAGTCATTTACAAATCTTAAGATTTGCATAATTTTAGACATATCAAGAGTGTAAAAATGGGAAGAAGTCCTTGCTGTGATAAAAGTAAAGTTAGAAGAGGAACTTGGTCTCCTGAAGAAGATGCCACTCTCAAGAATTACATCCACAACCATGGCATTGGTGGCAACTGGATTTCTTTGCCCCTCAGAGCTGGTAAATCTTGATTTTCTATCCCACAATCTCGTACGAATCTTTATTATTTGTGACATTTTTGTTTTTATCATCAGGTCTTCAGAGGTGTGGGAAGAGTTGTCGCCTCAGATGGCTTAATTATCTTAGACCAGATATTAAACATGGAGGCTTTACTTCTGATGAAGAATATATTATTTGTCATTTATACAATAAAATTGGAAGCAGGTAATAAGTTAAAAATCCCATTATTTTAGAGTATTTTAACTCAATTAATTACATAATATATGATTAAAGTATTAACATTTACTTTCTTTCACATAGATGGTCTGTCATAGCTTCACATTTGCCAGGAAGAACAGACAATGATGTGAAAAACTATTGGAACACAAAGTTGAAAAAGAAACTGATCAGTCCCACTAAGAGTGACATGGAAACCGCCGCCGCCGCCGCCAAGGCGGCTGCAGCCACCTCCGGCGCCGCCACAATCTCCCAAGATTTTCCGACAAATGAAGTGGCTTTGCAAGACCACTGTTTTCCAGTGCCATTTCAACTTGATGCACAAAGTGTTTCAAATGAGCCCACAAATTATGATAGTTTTCCAACATTCCTTCTTGAAGGGTCAAGTGGGAATAACATGAATTTCCCATTTTCTCCCTTTCACCAAGATTCAAGCCATTTGAGCCCATTCAATTTAGGGGTGGATGGAATTGAGAATGGAGTGAAGATGGATGAATATGGCATTTGGTCTCAAGAGGAAGAAGCCATTTCCATTGGTGGTGACAGAAATGCTGATTTGTTCGGTGTTTTTTTCCATGTTGATTCTAAGTCACAAGGAGTCGGTCAAAGTCACTAAAATCTATATATTATACCCCACACACACACACACACACACACAAGGAGATATGGTAATTAGTCATTATGAATTTATGATTAATTCTTGGAAGTTTTATGCAACCTGGGTGAATTTCAAGAAATATTTCAGGAAGTATATATGGTACTCTTTTTATACAATTATTCTTGCATGTAAATTGTGGGCAGTGAATTTAATAATGCCATTTATTGCTTTAAAAAGAGAAGAAAAATAGTAGTAGTAATTTGTATCCATCTGTATTTTATTGTAAAAGGAAAAGAAAATTCAATATCTGCAAGGTGCTACTGAAATGAGCATGTCTTCTAGGGAGTTACCAAAACTTACCAAATAGGAAATAATTTGTGTCCCAATAAAGAACCTCCAAGAACACAAAAGATTAATAAAGGCATTCCACACATTCAAATATCACAATAATGTATGTGTATGCCAATAGCACACTTCTTCCCTGCCAAATTCGACTTCAATTTTTTTTATGCAACTATACAGTTTTCTTTCCTGGAAATGCACATCCATGAAATTTAATCAGAAAATGGGGACAAAGCTCAACCAATTCTCCCCAGTACCAGCCAATATTTTACAGTCTCTTTGGATCGAGGAATTGATATCTGCAAAGTCAGCCATCAAAATAACAGTCATTAGCCTTGCGCATAGGTAACCAACGACACTGCATAACTCGATATATTTTATTTTCAAACAAAGAAATCAACATAAACTTGTGAATCACAAATCTGTATAGCAGTATTAGCATAGAAAAGCTCCAGAACATACTGGCATAAACAATTTAGCAGGTATATTCTCCATTGTAAATGGCTGATGACAAGGCAATCATGCTTTGCTTAGTAAGCATTACTAGTTTTTTCATTAAAAACAAATGCTACATTAGTATCCTGTAAGATAACAGATTCATTCATTTTCTATAACCTCAAAATCCTCTTCATTGCAAATGTTTAGTTAAGATAGTGAAATATTCCAGTTTCATAAGGGGCAAGTAGTTGAAAGAGCAATATTACTAGTTCCACAAAAAATCCAGCTGGAAGGAAACAACAATGAAACTGAGCAACTAATTACATATGCCAGAAAATGACCTCTTTAAAGGGCCATCTCTCTCTGCAATTCGGCCAGCTCATCATCCTCATCTTCAACCTTCTTCGCAGGTTGCCTTCCTGCAGGCACTCGGACGGGAGCAGCAGGAGCTGTCGTTGCAGGTTGTAGAAGCTGTTCCTCGAGCTCAGCTCCTTCAAGTTCTTCAAGCTCTGCCTCCAATTCATCCTGCAAGAGAAAACCAAGTAAGAATTATTCTCTTCAAAAAAAGAAATAATAGTTGTAGTCAGAGGCTATAGCATACCTCATCAAAATCAGCCGCTGCACCAATTGGTGTTGATAGAGCTTCCTGAATTTGTTTCATATTTTCAGTCTGCTCGTTGATTTCATCCATTGTCTTGTCCACATCGTCAATATTGCTACATCAGCAAAAATTCCAATAGAAAAAACATGAGAAAACAATTTTAAATGTACCAGGACAAGGTCATTGACTCTCAAGGTAACATTGGCATCAAAGTCCCATATTATATCCAAGAAGTGACAACTGACAAACCCTTTTTTTTTTCCTTATCCAAAAACGAAGTACAGAAACAATGTACTGTACTATTAACATGTTTATGCATATAAATTGAAATGTAGTAGTTTAGTGCTGCCCAAAAAGTCAACGCAAACATATTATTTGACGAGAAAATATATCAGGATCAGTGCAACTTACGTTGCCTTCTGCATAGCCTTCATTGCAGCTGCTCCAGTTCTTAAAGCATCAACCGTTTCTGTTGTAGCCTTTGCCCCCTCTAGCATTATCATCTGCAAACAAGGTGCAGGCACAACTTAAAAGGTATGCATACAGCAGACGATATTGAGAGGGAAAATAGATGATTGAATAATTATCATGAGCACCTGATCATGAATGCGCAACTGGAAATTTCCAAGCTGTTCAATTTGTTGTTCATAAAGCCTTTTCCTCTTCAAACATTGAATTGCAGCTATAAACAAAATTGACACGGGAACTTTATACCAGTACCATTTTAAACTAATACCGAGAACAAGAAATTCACTTATTTACAGGCCAAAGCCACAAGTTGTCATATTGCTGGACTACAAATATCCTAAAGTACAACTTTGAAAAACAGAATATTATGCCCACAAAGTAACATCTATATAATTGGAAGACCTGGACAAAAAGGGGGAGGACTGCAATGATCAGATTAGGTAATAGACTGAATCAATACACACTCATCTATATCTATGCTGAAGCCTGAAGCCAAACATAAAACAAAAGGCACATCCTTCCTATTGATGCTAAAAACAGGAGTCGAGGATTCAAGAGCTGATATAATTACATTAACAGATAAGTCAGAAAACATTTTTTTTTCTCTCTGAGGATGTTTAGGCTGCAAATTAAATCACTAACAGAAACGGCATAATCTTTAACTTCAAGCCCCAAAGCATAATGATGATAAGATAATTCTAGCAATACAACCATCAGTAGATCATACCCCTTTTATTTTTAGATCTGGTAAACTCCTTTGCCTTTTCAACTTCACCTGCAGCTTTCTTCAAGAGAACTTTTTCTTTTTTCTCAAGCATCTCAAGAGTCTGAATGCCACACAGCATTCAAGAAATTAGACAATAGCTATGATACTTGAATTCAATAATAATAAAAAGAGAGTCTCGGAAAAGAATTTACCACAAAATAATCAGAGCAATGCATAAAGCAAGACTTAAATATATAATAAGAAATACATGCCTAAGAAAGATATCCTAGTTGATTGTCTTTTATCAACATTTTTTCCACCACAGTGGAAGAATTAAGCAATGAGTTGAATCCTCCACAGGCTTTAACAATTGAATTTAGTAAGAACAAGCCAAGAAACGGTATCTTGATCACAAACAGTTACATTTACTGAAAAACAAATGCGAAATTCACATTGCATTCCATGCTATTCTATCAACATGCTAATACAAAAGAATCGGCAAAGGTCACATTCTAGATTCAGCTTTAAAATATGATACCGTTAAAACTCACAATAGCCAACATTTGCCCTTTTGTAAACTTCCATCCAAACCCATGACTGTGGAGAGACCAATCTACAGTTCTACTATGAGGCCATTTATCAAAACAGATATTGAAAACCTCCAAACTTTGACATATAAATCAAATTATTGCATTAAGATAAAAGAGAAAAATACAAAATAAACACCAACCTTCAAAAGAACAAAAGGAATAAAAAAAATTAGATAATCACAGATCGAAACCCATACCTCGTTTAACTTGTCTAGCGTTGCCAGAGCATTAGCCTCTTGTTTGGGCTTCCCGAAAATTCGTGTAAACATCGTTGATTATTTATTTTCCAAAAACAATAATCAACTAGGAAAAACGAAAGATTGAATCTTTAAACCCTGCAAAACAACAAATTCGTCCATCACTTTGATCCATGGATATTAACAATTGGGATTACTCTAAATTCGACCAAATTAATAACGAACAAATACCAAATATTCGACAAATATAAATAAATCTGTGTATATCTTCAATTACCATTACCACTAACCTGTGGATTCAATCGATGGGAAAATCGGCCTGATTTTCTCCGTCAATATTTCACAAATTAAATTTTTTGGGAAATTGTGAATGAGAAAAAGGGTAGAAGCCGCTGATTGGAAGACCCCGTTCGTGTTTTAAGATCGCCTGTGGCTGGAAGTATGTGTGGGGAAGTTTTAAGTGACAGGCTGTGCGCTTAAAATTACGACAGACCAATAGAATCTGGAGGCAAATAAGATTTTTGGGGCATTCTTATAACGGTTAGGTTTATTGGGCCGATACGTCCTACCACATCAAAATAGTGGACTAAATTGCATTTTGATCTCGATCATCTCTTTTAACATTTATACTTTACAATTTAATTCAATCTTTCATTTAAGAGTAGGTCTTCCGTGTTCGGGGACACGAATTAAAGTATTATTCAATCTTTCATTTAAGAGTAGGTCTCCTGTGTTCCGGGGACACGAATTAAAGTATAATTCAATCTTTCATTTAAGAGTAGGTCTTCGGTGTCCCGAGTATAATCTACAGGTCCCACATAAATTAAAAAAAAAAAAATTCGCTCAGTTTTTTTTTTCTTCATGTATATATTGAAGGTATCTCATGGATACTTTGAAGGTATTCATGGAATATCTTCAAGGTATCCACATATATACCTTCAAGATTTCCATGGCGTGGGGGCGCGCGGTATGCGTGAGGCATGGGAGCATGGCACGCGCGGCTTGGTGACCAAGGTGCACGCAAGTATCACATGGATATCTTCAAAGTATCCACATGTATACTTTCAAGGTATCCATGACGTGGGCGCCCGCGTTTGTGAGGTGTGCGCGGCGTGGACGCATGGACACGCAGTGTGGTGAGATGCGCGTATACATGTGGATACATGTGTATACCTTGAAAATATTCCATGGATACCTTCAAGGAATGCATGAGATACCTGTGGGTGCGCGGTGTGCGCGCGACGTGGGTGCATGGGCGCGCGGTGTGGGGATACCTTTAGAATAAATATGGAATACCTATCAGATGCGCGCGTGGAATATGGAATACCTATCAGATGCGCGTGTGGGCGTGTTGGACGCGCGTGGGTCATCGGGACGGGTTGGGGACACGGATCTTAGATCCGTGTCCCCGGGACACACAAATTTTTGCCTTCATTTAAATCATTTAAGTTCATTTCGAGTTTTATGAATTTAAGACTTAAAACATACGTTATTTGTTTATATAAAGTTTATTAATCATAATTGGAGATTATATTTATAGATATTTGAATAGATTAGGAACCACATCAATTTTAAAATTCATGTTGAATAATTTTTTTTTTTTTTTTTTGTATTATCTGAACTCTTAGTGATAAAATAATTTAACTTATATTAACTTTTTAGTGACTAATTAATTAATTTGCCAATTGTATAATTCTTAAATCCCTTTTAAATTAATTAAATTTATAGAATTATATTTTTTTAGGGTGTAACTAATTTGTTTTAATTGACGAATTGGGACGACTCTATGTGGACTTGTATATTTTACCATACATGAAATCATTAATTAATACCACATCAGATTAAAATCAAATGTAACTAAAAAATTGCATAGAATATACATAAAAATTCAAATATCTAGTGATTACGAATATACAATAATATACAATAAATATAAATTTACATCTTCAACTCTCAGTCACAATATTCAGCAGTCAGTCATTTCTCGTATTTTCTTATTTACAACAGAAGGTGAGCGCCTTTCACCCAATTGCAACTCAATTCAATTGATCCACTTCATATACAGATCTATCTCGAATTCTGCAAATTGATCTGTTGTTTTCTATCTCCATAGCAGATCCAGCCATGGATTTCATGAAGGTCTTTGATCAAACTGTTCGTGAAATGTATGTATTTTACTTCTTCGTTTTCTGATTCAATTATTTGATTCATCTGATTTTGTAAATTGACATCAAGATTTTCGTTTATTAATGAAGAAAGAGGGAGGTGAATTTGAAGGTGTTGAAGGTTCCGGAGATTGAACAAAAGGTATGAAGTTATAAGTTCAAACGACTTCTGTCGTTTTCTGAACTCAATTTCGTTGATTAATTCTGAACTATTTTTTTTTTTTTTTGGAGTTATGAATTAGGTTGGTCAATTTCAGCTGCTTACTTAGATTGTTTACTGTTTCTAGTATATTAGGAATAGAATTAGAATTAGGATGCTAAGTTCTTAGTGTTTCAGCTAAGTTGGAAAACTTGATATTTGGAGAAGATAAGATCTGGTGTTCATGTAATGCTGTTATTTGCTATCAGATTAAAAATATAAATAATTTTCCTAGTTCAATGTGATCAAGTGCTGAATGCTGAGAAAGATGGAATTTTTTGGCCATTTTGCACTTTTGTAATTTTCCTTCATGCTATTTTGGGCCTTGAATAGTTATGAAGATAAAGAGATTACGTTGTTGCTAGCTCATGGTTTGGTATATTTTGAATTGCTTGTAAATGGTATTGATTTGTTGAATGTTCCTTTTAAAATTTGTTGTCTGCATAAGCACCATAAAGTAACTAACTTCTTAATAACCTGAAACATCATGATTCATGATGTTGTCTATAGGAATTTAGCTTTCATTTGGCAAGTTAATGAATGCATCAGTGTCAGTTGCCCTGGATTTGTAAACCAGCATTTTATATGGGTTGTTGTTGACTTTTCCATTTAAACTAGGTTTTGGATGCAACTGATGACGAACCTTGGGGTCCTCATGGTACAGTGTTGGCAGAGATAGCACAAGCGACGAAGAAATTGTACTTTTTATTCTTTTTTTTTCACATTTTTTTTTCTTTCATTCTGAATTCAAGCATCTTCTTGTTTAGTATGCTGATTTGCTCCAGCCCACATCTGATCTATTGTAATATTATGCAGCACCGAATGTCAGATGATTATGAATGTCCTCTGGACAAGATTGACTGAGACTGGAAAGAATTGGCGTTTTGTCTACAAGGTAGTAACAGGATCATTTGGTGCATGTGCCTTCTTTTCTCCTATTCATTGATCTTTGATGTTATTGGGGATAAAGTTGCAGCTTTTTTTTTTCCCTACTAGTCGTTGACTGTTATAGAGTATCTGCTGGCACATGGATCAGAACGTGCTGTTGATGACATAATAGAACATACTTTCCGGATATCGGTATGTGTCTTCATTCCTTACCAACCCTTAGCAATAAAATTATGTATATACCAAAACTTGGACAAGGCTATAGTGCTGTATCTTTCTCTGATTCTTTTCGTCCTCCTTTCAATTTCAATTCTCTAGTCTCTAGCAAGTTTTGAGTATGCTGAGCCAAGTGGAAAGGACTTGGGAATCAATGTGAGGAAAAAGGCAGAAACCATTGTGGCTCTTCTAAATAATAAAGACAAAATACAAGAAGTAAGAAATAAAGCTGCTGCCACTCGAGAGAAGTAAGCTTATGCTTTGAGTTTTAGTGTCTTGTTTTATTGCTTCTCATTTTTTTACACTGCTGTTTTTTGTTGGTGTATGATCTTTTCTGTTGCTTGTAAGGTACGTTGGACTTTCATCGTCTGGAATTACGTACAAATCAGGTGCGGCCTCATTCACTAGTACCAACTCTAAGAGTAGTGAGCGATATGGAGGTTTTGGTAGCACAAGAGACAGTGAAACATTCAAAGACAGTTATAATGACAAGGATCAATATGATGAAGATAAATATGAGAAGACATATAAATCGAAGAAAGAATCTTCTCGTTATGGCAGGTTTGTGTTGTGAGTTGTTGCATCCATACCTATGCTATGTAGCTCACAGAAACTTCCCACTTATCTTTTTTGAATGCACTTCTGCTCCATTTGTACATTTTTATTGAATTTTCAATTACGCTGAAAGAATTTAACAATCTTTTTTCTGGGACATTGAGACCTTTCAATAATTTTACCGTCGTGAAGTGATACATGTGTATTTTTCCTCTTGAAGAATTAAATAATCTAAATTTAATATGTACAGGAATGTATTTTTGGCATATAAGCTCCGTAGAAAGATATTGAGTTTGAGACTTGGGGATAGGTTTCGTCAAAGACATCACTAAGTCTGGAATTTTCTCACCGTTTATTTTTGCTTGATAGTCCTTTTTGCTTTATCCTCTCTAAATGTCAAGAATGTTTTGCAGCACGGATCAAGATGCTTCTGCCACTGGTGCATCAAAAACCAGCAAGCCAGACAAATATGCTCCAGTTATGTCACAAAATGCACCTTCAGACAAATATGATGAAGATTTTGATGATTTTGATCCACGAGGGACTTCAAGTGCAAGTAAGTAATAGTGCTGAGAGGCCAGTTTTCTTGTTGTGCTGCAAAGTCTGGAATGCTTTCATTTCTAGCAGAAAAGAAGTAATGGAATAGCTGCACCTAACTTGATTTACATGCCACTTTTCAGTTGAGACTATGAATCTAGAAATCTAAAATCTATTCACTAGACTCCACTGCATCTGTAAAAACTTTAATAATGAAGATGGAAGCTCTGTATGCAGAAATGTTGATTCAGTACCATATCGATATTGACCTTGAATTAAAGAATAATAGACGTGAAAATTTGAGAGTGGGTAAATCTTGGAGAAATAGCTGTGCAATGAATGGTCAGCAGTTTGCAATTATGGATTTATTTGCTTACATAGGTGCGCGCATACACACACACACACACACACACACACACCCCTCTAATACTTCCAATGTTCAACTTAGGGGCTAAAACATAATTAAAGGTGTGTTAGCATGAATAATGCAGATAACATGGCTAGGTACTTCTACTCACACTTTGACACCAAGAACTTTAAATCCATGATGCTGAATTTTTTTAACCCTCAAGATGTCCTCTCAAGGCTTAGTACACCATTTCTTTTACAGATGGCTTAAAGCTATAATCCTAAATTGTCTTTGCTGTTGAACAGAACCTTCTTCTGGGAGTCAACAAGTAGATCTTTTTGGGCAAGATTTTGTTGGTGACCTCTTGGATGCCCCAGTATCTGTTCCAACAGATAAGTCTGCTTCCTTAGACAATGATCCATCAGAGGTTGATTTATTTGCCGATGCTGCTTTCGTATCAGCAACACCCCTACCAACGGCAGGGAAAAAAACTGAGCCTCAGGTAAGGCTATCACCAGCATGTTATAATTGCTTCCAGTTCAGCCATATGATAATGTGCCTTCTCTCCAGTATTTTACATTGGGGCCATTATCTAGTGTATTATTCTAATCTAATTTTAGAAAAAGCTTAAATTTTAGATCTCTCTGCTAACTACATAACTAACTATGTTCGGTGCCTTTCTGCAGATTAATGTTGACCTTTTTTCTTCTCAACCTGCCCCATCTCCTGGTGTTACTTCAACAACGAATGTTGATCTATTCACCTCTCAGCCTGCCCCTTCTGCTGTTTCCACGACTATGGATTTTTTTGCTGCACCAGCTTCCCAGAATGACAATAAAGCTTCAAAACCTGAGACAACTAGCAATATCGTTGATCCATTTGCTGGTGTTGCACTGAATAATTTTGAAGGGTCTGATCCTTTTGGTGACTTTGCTTCTCATCCGGATCCTATGTCAACAATCTCTAACCAGAGTTCAAGTACTGGAAGCAATGGAAACACGAAGGTAGCTTCAACTGAAACCAAGCCCCCACCTAAGGATGCATTTCAAGTAAAATCGGGAATATGGGCCGATTCTTTGAGCCGTGGATTGATTGACCTAAATATAAGTGCACGTAAGTATTTCTTACTGGATCCAAAAATCCACAAAATAAGAAATGGCCCATTAACTGGATATACTGAACCCACTTGAAATTTTGATTTTGGGATTTCATGTGACTAGTGTTGTGATCTATGCTGATGTTATTTGTACTAATTACATTGCAGCTAAGAAGGTTAATCTAGCAGATGTTGGTATTGTCGGAGGTTTGAGCGATGGAACAGAATCTAAAGACAAGGGACCTTTGCCTTCATTTTACACGGGCAGGGTTATGGGCGTTGGCTCTACAGTTGGTAAATCTGGATTCACATCAACAACAATAGACGACGACTTTTTCTCAAGCCTAAGCAGCCAACACAACAACCAATTTGGAAGCTTTCAGAAATGAATTAATTTTTCTCCTCAATTGCTAATATATGTTTTCTGAAATTTCACTTGTGATTTTCATTGGTGATTTGATTTTGCATGTGGAAGCTTTGTTTGTGAACGCCAAATGTATATTGCGTTGGTTGCCCACATTTTCAATGGTGTTGTAACTTGTATTTGCTATTAAGGCAAACTCTTGGAGAGGATTTTCCTGCATTTGTTCATGAGTTTGGTTGACTGCAAAGATGGTTAGAATGGTTTTTTTTTTTTTTTTCTAAAAGCAAACAGGCATCTTCTTATTAAATGATTGCAGGGAAAAATGTACTTTCAATTGTACTTGTTTCATTGATCCATATACTTTCAATTTGGTTTGGTTTGGGTCATGTACTAAAAATTGAATTCTCGCATTCCCCTTTGTATTGATATTTGATCTTGTGCTTAATGACTTACACAAGGATCAAACAGGATCAAATTTAATGCAAATAAAAGTAGAAGAATCTAATTCAAAAAAACCAAAACTATATGGACTCATTAACGAAAAAAGACAAAAATATAGGATCCCAATGTTTATGAGTAATATAGAAAATGCGTTGATGGAGTTAAAAAGGAGAGAGATCCATCTCCAGATTCATGACACAAAAGGTCTAATTTTGGATTACAGCTTCTTCAGTATACATTAAAGATGGGACTTTGACTGGTTTTGGCCCACATTTTTCATAAGCATAAGATCTCATACAGATCATTTATTTAGTAGATATTCAGCATTCTTCCCCTTAGCATGGCTTCTGCTTTCTTAACCTGCTTTACTGGGCCAATTATGAAGACCTGCACCATATGCCCGAAATTGAGGTACCCGAAACAGCTATTTTATTGTACGCAAGTAATAAGACTTTGTAACATAGTCAACCAGACTAGTCCTCTAATGAAGCAACACCATTGTGTTGAAACAAGTATTCACATTGATGTGTGTCAAAGATGCTATATACTTCCCCCCATCCCAAAAAAGAGTGTCTCATTTCTCCAAAGTGTAACTTCTCGTTTTTGTCAACTAAATGAAGGCAGTCTTATAAAAGCCATCAATCTACTAGAAAACATAACAACTACTCTTGAGCATTTTTGTCATTAGGGCATTCGTAGAAATTTAAACATGTCTATTCTTTTGAGACAAACGAAATTTTAAAAATAAGACTAGTTTTGGGATGATGGGAGTATTACTTATTCCAATCCAAAAGTTATGGCTCATCACTTTCAGTTTTTCAAATTTTGATATAAACTTGGTCCAACAATAGAAGACACCAAGTCTCACTAGTCAGCACCCGCCCCAAAAAAAAAAAAACTGGATAATCCCTTGTTCCATTTTAGGTACATAATAGGAAGGTCCTGTAATAGACTTCGAAAACAATTTTATTATTAGTTATCAATCACTTCCAAAAGAAATGGAAAAGGTACAGGCTAATAGGCTAGATGGCATTTACAGCCTCAGTAAGTAAGTGACTAACCTTGTTTGGTGGACCCTTGTCACCTCCAAAAAATATTTCAGCGCTGCAAATATATTCATGGTGAGTAAAGGATGGAAGCAATCCCAAGTTCCAAGCAAGAAAACACAAAAGCATTTGTTTAAGGATGACCTGTGAAACTTCTATGCAGGATGTTTCAGATTTGACCGATACTGTAACATATATTAAGACCCTAGCAACTTAATTCTGTACAAGCAGTCATTTTCATTGTTTAATGCTTTCAAATTCAAATGTGAAAATTCTTAAGAAATAGATCTTTTAAACCCATCAGAGAAGCACATCCCTTAAACCATCAGCATTCGCATTCAATAACAAATTGAATCAAAGTTTATAGTTCGCAATTAACTCTTTGTCAAGTTCTCTTACTATTAACATTTCACGTTTATAGTATTTGTACACAAAGTATAACAAAGAAGAAGGTGAGGCATGCTTGCTCATTTGCATTTAAGTAATGTTGACATATCACTAGACAGTTAACAAATATACACGATCATTCTTTCTGTGTCATTCATGAACATGAACACATGGAAATGAAATGCAAGTTGGTCCAAAAGTTCGTCCGGAAATTTTGTAAGACCTGTATGTGACCTTTTCTACGAGGGTGTTTGTGTTTAGAATCTGATGCTAAGCCCTCTGGACCTGCCCTATTTGTCACATCAGGGGACCCATAATGGGGCTACTAAAATGGTTTAAGCGTATCTTTGGTCAGCATACAATGAACATTTTGATCAATTAAATTAGATGCTATTATTTCTCATGGAATAAAATTGACAGACTAACTTGTGTTTCATGGGAAATGCATACCTGCATGACTCCTTTATTGACAATATATTAGCTCCTCGTTTTCCAATAACACATCCCATTTTTCCTTGGGGAACATCAAGAACAGACAAGGTTTCTTCTTCTGGAGTATCCTTATCAGCAATCAGTGTGTCTATAGTGATGAAAGAAGTATAAGATCAGCATAATGAAGTACCGGATGAGATATATAGCACATTCTGAAGCGGTATCAAAAGGTGGGATTATAATTTGACATGATCTTCCATCAAACATATACAAATTACAAAGTCAAGAAAATCCCATGGAAAAAGTCACTAAATTTCCAAATTCCCTTTTGAGAAATTGACCAAAACTTACCTTCCATGAAACTCTTTTTTTTTTTTTTCACTTGACATTTAATGTGACATTGCCACAACCTAGAAATTTTGATCAGTCACTAGATTCGTATCTTTATGATACGTAAGTTGCCTGGAGCAATACAATTACAACTGATTACAGGGTTATCCATTCACTGGCACATCAAACTGCCAACAAAACATTGTGACCGATCATCGTCATGACAGATAATACTATTCACTTATAAACCATACAGTCACTATCATCGACCCACAACAGCACGCCTATATGTCCACTTCTCATCTCACTTGGCCTAATTTACTGGATGATGATACATACAAGGATCAGACTATTGCTCAGTTCTGATCTAATGCATGCTCAATTCGCAGAGCCAGTATATTATAGGAGCCTTATTGTTCCTGTAAGTTGTAATGTTAGGTTTGTTGTCCACAATATATGTATTGGTCTAAATAAAAAATTCCAAACAATCAGTCTAAGAAAACGACAATTGCATTAATAAACATCATATATTTCTGTGGCAAACTCATGGTTCGTGATACAATTGTTAACATGTCCTTCATACTTATGTGCATATCTCTTACTGAAGGAAATTAAAGTAACCAAAATATTAGCATGGCATAAGAGAATAAAACCTGGAATAAGAGGCAGGTCGGGCCAATCTGCATAATTATTATCATTGATGCAGAAACAGCGGCAATAAAGTGCACCACGAACTGCAAGATACCACAAGGATCTCTCATTTAACTTCTCCACCATCTTATGATAGATAAATAGAAGAAAGCGAACATCATCTGCAGCTGCACGGACCATTAGCTCAGACATTGGTCTGTATGTCCAGAAGTTGGGATCCTGGAAACAAAAATGAAATTATCAGGACTGTTGTCTAGCAGAAAAGCAATCGATATTTTAACTATGGCAAAGGGATCAACAATCATTTGCAAATTTTAAAGTGTAAACCAACCAAAACTAGTGTAATCCATGTCTAGAATCTTTAGCTTGAGATTCTAAACCATTCTTTCTCTGGTTTTGGACTCAATTATGAAAGAACCATAAAAGGGACTTACAACCAAGACATTTACTGTCTTGTAGAATGCAAATACCAGATGATACAAGTTCTAGACAACAGTTCCAAAAACTCTTGAAGTGCAATGAAACACATAATTCAGCAATAACAAGAAAAATGGCACTGGCATTCTGCAATTAAGTAATTAAAAGCTCACATTTGCCACCAAAGATGTAAAGGGGTGACAGCGGACATGCATGCATATACTAAAACTACCAAAAATATAGTCATTGCATCTGGCGAAAGTGATCTGCCCAGAGGTCTGATCACTTTATACTTTACAGCAAAAGGATTTCTCAGATATACATTGTAAGATTACTAATTTAAGCTAATTTAATTAATAATGCATATACACCATTGACTGATGAGCAAAAATAATCATGTTGAACCATAAAACTATTCTCAAAAGCAAGAATTTTAGTTTCCATTTAACTCATCAACCTGAATCACATAAAGCACAACCACTTGTAGAAGAAATAAAAAGAAATCAAAACTAACCTGCCTCAAGAGAACACGAACTTCTTCCTTCTCAACATATGATATGCCTGTACCATATCCTTCTAATTAATACACAACCATGTGGAAGCTCTTGACTTACGAAAAAAATATTAAAATAATAATAAATAAAATAAAACAAAATAAATTGAATACCTTTCTTCGAAAAAAAGAGCATCAATAAAAATTACTTAAGGTTAACCTTGAATAAATGGTGAACTATTAGTCAGGACAATAAGGCCAAAACACAAGTTACAGCCTAAAAGCAGCACACAAAAAATATGGATGACTACGTCTAAATTTATGTATGTACAAATTGAAGCTAAGTTTTGTGAAAATTATATAGTTTTAAACAGGTCAAAAATTATCTACCTTTTCTGGTGCCCAAATGACACAAAAATCTAAACCAGGCCTATCAGCTGTCTCATATAATTTGCCATTTCATACTTTGCTTCTTTTATCTGTTTGATATTTCTTCCCAAGTAGGGGTGGAAAATCAGGTTACACTCAGGTGAGGCACGACGATATTTACAAAAAATATTTATTCACGAGTAACTATGAACAGACCTGAAATAACATGTATATTTTAGACTCACCATATCAAATTGAATAATCCGTCTATATACATGGGTTATATGTGCTATATGGATTCAATCTGAAAATTAAGCGTGTTATGTTCAAATCATGTTTTGTGTCAAGTTAGAAACTGCCACCCTTGTCCTCAAGTCCTAAGTAAATCATGCATGCTGAAGAGCAATTAGTGAAGATGATACATTATCATTTGTTATTTAGTGGCTACCAAAATAAGTAAATTGAAGCCCACAATACATGAGCATGATTAAACAACCAATTAACTGAAAGTAATCTGGAAAGTGAAATTTGCTCATAGGTTTTCTATCAAACCTCATCTCATTGAACTATTTTCAATAAACACAACGAAAAGAGATACGAAATGGACAAATTTGATAGCACGGTTGGTTTTAAAATGTTCTGCAAGCATCAGACCGCTATGATTTCCAGTTCAGGAAGTGTATTAAGAATAAAAGTCAAAACAAACTAATTACCACCAAATCGTGGGTCAGCAAGCAGGCCAACAAATGAAATGTAGTCATCTGGCACTCTTTTCTGCCCTTCTTGCTCTTTGATCAAAGAATATGCAATCTGCTTGTGAACATTAAAGAATGAGACAAAGAGGTTTACAAATGGCATTCTAATACGAGAGAGAGAGAGAGAGAGAGAGAGAGAGAGAGAGAGAGAGATTTTCAATTCGACAAGATAGTAAAGGCAACAAAGCAAAACCACCATAACAGTGCACCACCTCTATGCAACCCAGTTCTGCAGCTGAGAAGCCATCAAGCCAACAGATCTAATCAATGGCTAGATGCCCACTCAATCACCAAAGTATAAAGTGAAAACAGACCACAGAAGTCACTGGCACAAAATGAGCCCACAACTCTTCAAGTCAGAGCCTTTACATATCAAGTCAAGAAGACTATTTATATTATCTGACAATATAGTATACGAGGAGTACTGTTCAAAAATTGTAGATAGATGATTAATTACTAGAACAAGCATTTGTTTTTCCCAGGGCACAGGATGTGTATACATACATTCCTGACTTACATATGATACAACCACATAGACAACATAATGAAGGCAATAACAATCGGTATTCAGTTTTAATTAATCATTTATCAGACATTAACAATCAATAGAAACTAACCTGGGTATCCACAACGTTATGCAACTTAATTCCAAACTGAAAGTATAATGCCTGCAACATATAAACAGACATGAGAGACAGATAATGGAATATTTTGGACTGCGTGAAGGTGGAAGGGGAGGGGCAATCAACAAGAGACCTCACTATCTCGTTTGCAGTCGTGAATAACTTTAGTGATGTAACTAGACTCAAGTGCAGGCTTACAGGCTATCACAAGTGCCTCTCCTCCTTCAATGGCGTCAACAAGATATATCGCATTTGAAAATGCAAGCTGCATATTAGTTATAAATTTAAAAAAAAAAAAAAAACATTAGATGAAAGTACTTTAACCACTGTAAATTTATGAACTTTACAGGTTCACAAGCATAAAGAACAAAGTATCTCTTTATCAATATAATTTTCTATGATCAAAGCTGGTCAACATAATTACTACATCCTATAACAGACTAGCTTACCAAACTGAAATCCTTAGTTTGGTTTAAAGGGAAGATCAAGTAGTCAAATTGCACCTTTCTACAAATTAAAGGTGAAATTTCCATTGCTTTCAACAATGAACTTTAAACTTTTCTAGGTAGCCAAGAAAACAACTATTAGGCAAGAAAAAGTGCATAATATGATCACTTGTTGAGCAGCCTCTCTTTTAAGCGTGATACCGAACTTACAGCATAATTCACTTAGGATTATATGGATAAAGGAAATATTAAAACGTTAAACCCAGATAATCATCTCTTAAAACTAAGAAAATCTATTTTCCCTTTTTTAAATATAAACAAATGTTGTAACAAAACCTGCATAATACAAAGAGTCCCATGACGGCAAAGATCAACCCCCTCACAATCAAAGCCTATGACCATTTGCCTCTCAGGTGAAGGCTGCAGGAATTCTTCCGGAAGTTGAGATGCATGGGTGACAACATGGATAGGAACTGAAGATACATATGCTTCATTGTCAAAGGGTTTGTCACCTGCAGATATAAGAGAGATGGAACCGTTAATATGATAGACAAAGTTCTGGCTGAAGTGACTTCACCAAAAGCAGCATATCATGCATTTGAACAGATAAAAACAAGGCACTATCTCCTTCAAGTTCTGCCGGCTAACATTGTAGTTGGATCAACCTGCAAAAAGCATCGGCCCCCTGTCCGCATCACTTTTAGCACTTTGTATAGTACAATTCATCGCTGAAATGGCAGATGAATGGTCCCTTTCCCAATGATCTCAAACAACCATGATTATATGCTTTGAAAGTCATGAAAGAAGTTAACAGAAGACCAAGAAAATACAACCTAAATTCTTCCTCTATTGTACCAACATCATTATTTTTCCAATTTTCAAATAACCAGCAATTTTCACATCAAATCAAGAAATGAGAATTTCACTTTAAATTAGAAACCATGACCTCACTGACCCAATAATTCAACAACTTCAAACAGCCACTAAAAATTATGCTTCTATTACCACTTAGCTTAGAAATCCACAAAATCACCTCCACTAACTACAAATGCAAGGAAATTACAACAAAAAAAACAAAGAAAAAAAATCTCCAAATTAACAGCTACCCAAAATTAATTCCCTACAACATTATTTCCCAACCCTCTGCGCCAAAAAATGCCCAAAATAAAAAACTCAAATCAGGAAACAAATTATAAAGAACTTCAACAAATATTATCCGTTATTAGTTCACTCCCAGCATTAACTAGCTAATCAAATTGAAGCACCGATTACACAAGTGAAAACCACCGGTTAAATCATTGCAAATGCATATTGAATTCGAACAAATAAAACAGATATGAGTTTAATTAAATTAAAATGGACCAAAAAAGGTAAAAAGAGGTGCTACCAGGGTCCGGAGGCAGAGGAATGTGGGTCTTATGAGGCGACGCCATGTCAGAATTTCGGAAAATTCTGTATGGATTTCAGCGTCAATTTAAACGTACAACTCTGAGATCGCCTCCAGTTTCTTTCGTCCAATTTTATACAGTCCTTTAACACGCGACGATATATATCATATATTGCCACTTCGTGATGCTGTATTTATTAGCCGGTTAATAATTTCAGATTAACAAAATCCATATCAGATATTATCCCAATTTATTAGCCAATATAAGAAAATTTGATATACTTATAACCAGATTTTTTGGAGAAATATATATAATTGGATTTAATAATTATGACTGTAATCAGACTTCATTATTAGAATACATAAACCTGATTTTAAGAATCTCAATTAGAAATCATATATATGATATATCTAACTCATTTAGATCCGATTTTGTAAATGATACACTAATAAATAATTTTAACTTTTTATTTTTTTTATAATTAGGACTATGACAGTATTACCTCTATTTTATTATAGTTTGGATTATGATGACCACCTACAAATAGATCATTGTGATTGATAAATCAACTTTTTGACTATTTATGGACCAGATTAATAGAAGATTAATAATAATTGGGGTTATCCCAAAAATTAAATTTCAGATTTGGTCTACCTACGAAAAGCCCCAAAAAAAATTCACAAAAATTTACGTGCAACCATCGCACCATGCGACGATTGAAAAAACACATAATTACAACAATAAAAGTGTAAAATACATACTTATAGTTGTAAAACGTATACTTATACAACTCATACTTATACTTATAAAGCACATACTTATAAAAAACATATTTATTGTTGAAAAACGTATATTTATATCCGTAAAATACATACTTGAATCTCATCATATGTGAAATAGTCTAACAAGAGACCAACTAAAAAAAATTAGTTAAACAATGAACAACTAAGAAAGGGTATTTGTAAGAAACTACAAAATTCAAGGGCTTGTCTGTAATATTTAAGAGGGGACTTGCAAGAACACAAATGCCAAATGGAAATATTATATATAATTTCAAAAACTTGCATATAAAATATATTATTTATGAATTCAACACAAGATTACAGACAACAACTAGAAAACTTGAATCCCCAAACAGCTAAAAAAGCACAGTGCATTTCCACCAGCTCAGTCTCAGCATAAAGAATGGGGGTTATACAGAATCATATTGTTTTCTTTCTTCTTGAATGGACCTAAAGATTCTTGCAGCAGATTCAGAAGCAGATATACCATTACGAGGAACGACCTTTATCACGCGAGACGAGCATTCATTCGACACCTCCATAGCTGGAAGAGACGGAGATGTAGGGAAAAGTCGAAGGCTGCCTCCCCGTCTGCCCTGCTGTCTCTCAGTCGGGCTACTGCCCGTGCTGCCCTGCACCTCAACTTCCTCACCCACGCCTAAGCTCGGCCCCTTCTTTGCTGTTGCCACTGCGGGCCGAGCCGATGGACGGCCCGGAGATGGAGTGGGAGTCAGCTCGGCTGATGAACGGGTCATGATCGGCATGCTGTAAGGAGGGAAGTAACCGTGAGGTCCAAACATGGGAAACGGGTACTGGGCTGGTGGGCCCGGGATTCCATATGCCGGCGGGCCGATCATTGGATTTGATCCCGGATAGGGCTTATATACTAGTCCTTCCGTAGGCGACATCACGGGGATTAACCAGTGGTGCATTTGTGACTGATTGAAACAAGTTGTTCGAGTACCGTGGTCGTTGCCTTCCATGGAGGCTACTTTCTCGACTGTATTTTCGGCTGAGGCTTCTTTCTTGTGGCCTGGATTTTCTGAGTCACCTTTTCTCTTCGAATTATTTGAACTCGCTTTGATTGAATGATCCAATGGCCGTTTCTTTCCAATTAAAGGCTTTATAGGTTTGTCGAGATAAGCAGAGTCCTCGGACATAAGATGTGGTGAGGCAGCAATCAGTTTCTGGACCTGATTTCAAACAATGCACATATGGTTTATCAATCTATGCACATATTGATGATCGGAGACCCTTTGAACCGAATTAAAGCCCTCACCTTTACCAATCTATGCAACTCGAACACTTGAACGGCAAAAATCCGTTGTTGACTGAGAACGAGAAAAAGACGAGATCAGAACAAGGAGCACAAAGTTAAGGAGACTCAGCAGAAACAATGGTAAGGCATTGCAGATTAGTAAGCACTATCGTTTCCAACATAACTCACCTTCAAAACGAGAAAGTTTGAACCAACAAATAGAAAATTACAACAAAAACGTACTAGGGACTAAAATTTGGGGGGGGGGGGGGGTGAAGGGTTAAGAAAACGTCACAAAACCATGGTCCATAATAATCGGAAGAAATCGAGACAAGAAGAAAGGCAACCGATAGTCCATCGCCTTCTCCCGTCCCAATGTCAGACCAGCAATGCATCTGCAGTTAATCATCTAAGCTCCTCCAGAAATATAATGACAATAAGAGAATCCCAAAAAAAGAAAAATACGGGGGAAAAAGGAACGGACCATGGCTGAGTGACTCACCTTGAATCAAACGAGTAAATTCTCACATGAACCCACCATGCTATACAAAATGTCATGCGTTGTCGAATACATCATAGATGGCTGAAGAAATAAATATCCCCACTATGAGGGATTATTACTCTGCACCAGTAAAGCCACCCACCATTTAATCATGCATACAACACATCTACTATTATTTAATTAAAAAAAATCCTCAAATCCTAAAACCTGTACTAGAAAGAAACTCCAAAAGTTATACAATAACTAAACCAACAGTAATTAAATCTGGAAAACCTCCAAATCGGGACTGCAGGGGCCCACACATTCTTCCAATGTGAAAAACACTGGCATTCTCCATCGACTTTATGCACCCTTCTGAATTTTATGTTCTTACGGATCAATGTTCTCAACAATCCAAATTTATAACCGGATAAACCATAGATTTGATCCCATGACCCAAAAGGGACCAAGTAGTTTCCAGTTTACAAATATCTAAGGAGCCAGGATTACCAATGTATTATCACCACAAAAAAATCATGGAACATCTATGAATGTTATATTATGCAGAAATCTGATAGAAATAAAGCTTACATGGTTCTTGGTTGGGCACAGAAAAAAAAAACCACGTAATCATGAGATTGAGTATTAAAGAAATCTCAAACTGCAATCAGGGCACGGGCACATTGGGGTCCATATAAATAAACCTTCAAGTTCAAAGATATTGTTTTTCTACAAATTTAAGAAAGTAATAGAAATTCAGTTACTTATAGAATATAGGAATTTTTTTCTTTAAATTCATTGAAATTTCTAAAGGGGTAGAAAGGAATATGACATAGCAAGCATAAGAACTTACTTCATGATAGCTCTTCTTGCTTTCCAAAAAGATTTCTGGCCTATTATACCTGCGACATCATCAGGCGTCATATCCGGACTGGATACAGCATCCAAAATGGACGTTTCGGAAACACTGTCACCCCTCTCCAAGTTTCGTGTTTGTGTTTCGTCTAGAGAAACTGTGTCGTCACTAAGACCATCGATGATACCGCGATCTTCCGATGGCAAATCTTCCCACGAATTTGATGAATTTCTTTTAACTGTATCACTTGAAAGTCGTGACTCAGCACATAGCTCTGGCTCTCCACTATCATCAGCCCTTAATCTGTCGGTGATACTATTAGCAAGATTATTTCCTCGTTCGTGACTCAGCGAGGAAACAGTTGACTCCCAACCAACCGCAAACTCGTTTGAATTTTCTCCATTCTTGTATTTGCCTTCATGCTTCCTACCGTTTCCGAGTACGCCTGACTCCTTGGTCTTTTGGAGCATATAAGGAGGATTTGAGGGTGAGGTTTTATCCCAGTTCATGTCGTTGCTATATTTATCAGGAACGGAATGGATGAATATAGGAACTCTATAGTCATCTTCATCCACTTTCTTTCTTTGCTCTACTATTTGTGGCAGTGGAGTGCTCACTTCAGAGTATTGGCTATACTGCTTCTCAGATGGATACCTAGCATGCACCTGCCGAGAGAAAAACATAGCTCGACCATTTCCACCACCCTGCAAGTATGAGTTGCTAAAATCAATCAAACATATTATGGATTTAACATAGTGGAACTATCAAGAACATCGCTACAAGCATAACGAGAAGGCAGAATTCGAACTCCACTAAGAATTATCCCTAAGAAGTTGTATGTACTTTCCAACTGCACTTTCAAGAAAACTTCCACAATTGAAAATAATCATATAAGAAAGCATTTACAACCTTCTAAGTATAACCCAGACTTAAGAGGCTTGAGATTGCTGACAGTGTCACTAAATCGGATCTTATCCGGAAAAAATCAATAAGCGAAACACATAATAATCTACCGAAGTTCTCCAATAATTACCTGGCTCGAGGGAGGCACCACATAATTGAATCTCTGAGAAGGGATACTGAGCTGTTCGTAAAGGGCCATCTTGTTTCTTGGAGGTGCTCTTGGCCCTCCCTTTTCAGTATCGTTAACATGAAGCCTAGGAAACATAGGCCCCATAATCTTCTCATCTTTCCCTCTCTTCATTCCTTTCTCTTTTTCAAACACCAAATAACCAAGCTTCAAAGAAATCTCCAATAATTTCACATAAATCACCTGATAATCGCATGACCCAGATAACCAGATCAATCTTTCAATAAATTAAATAAAAAATAAATGGAGCAATCAAGATTAAAGAATCCATTATGCAGGTATTACTTCTACAAATCCCAAAACTAAAAAACTCTTCCTCGTTCACAACTAACCAGATTCTTTTTCGTTTTCCCTCAAAAATGTCAACAACCCTCAAAAACAGAACAAACAACAGCGAAAAATATAATATATATATATAGAAAATCTATAGCGATAAGGGCAGAGCAAGTAGAATACCTATTCCAGCAGCAGAAATCAGGGCGATAGAACAGCAGACAAGGAAATCGCAGTGAAGTCAAATAAGATTTGGGAGTTGTGGGAAAAGAAGTTGAAGTTCTTTGAATGAAAAAGGGAAAAAGTGCAATGCTTTGTGGGCCCAATAATCGGATAGAACAACTCCTATAGGCTATAGATAGATGGTGTGAAAAGAAAAATACAATTATGCCCCTGTCCAAAGAAATAAAAAACACTAAAATGTTAGGGCATTGAAAAACTAGGATGAGTCTAATTTTGAAATAACATAGAAAGAATTCTTTGAGGTTAAGTCTAAAATTAGTCTATTTTGGATGAGGAACAACGAGCGGCATATGAGCAATTCTGTAATGACACAATGAGAGCTCAGTGGCACATTCCGGACCTACCTGAATTCGAGGACCCTACTTCAGAGATTGAGCATGCTCCAACTGGTATGCAAAAATGAGCGATGTTTGGCAGCAAGGTTGAACTGCAGAATGCAGTTGGGTATTATCATCTGGAGAATCAAGTCCAATTCCGTGTGGACCACTCTGACAAACACCGATGGGCTGTGAAGTGCAATCAAAATAATTGTCAGTTCGTACTCACGGCATCAGAAAATAACGGTATTTGGAAAATCGCCAAAGTTGTCTTGCCTCACACCTGTTCATATCAGTTGAATGCTAGTGGTTCCCACAGACTTCCGTCCACTTTGATTGGAAAATATTTCATCTAAAGGCTCCGAAAAGATAAGTCTGATATCACTCCTAAGGACATCATGGTAGAGATGAACGAGCGATATGGACTGCATTTGAGCTACAAGCATGCTCGGAGTGCAAAACGTCTTTCAATGAGAGATGCATACGGTGATCCAGAGACGTCATTCTATATGCTACCAGCTCACTTACAGGTCTTGAAGGAATGCAATTCGGGTATATATACCGCATTAGACACTCAGAGTAATGGAAAATTCAAGTATGCATTTTTTGCACTCGGTGCATCCATTGCCGGATTTAAGACGTATTCTAGACCTGTTATAGTGGTGGACGGTTGCCATTTGAAGGGGTAGTACAAGGGGATTGGATTCGTTGATGTGATAAAGGATGGAAACGATCAAGTTTTTCCTTTCGCAATTGGGATAGAGAGTATCGAGAACAATGAATCTTGGACATGGTTTTACGTAATATCCGAAAAGCCTTCGGTTGTCCAGATGGCTTAGTTATCGTGTTTGATCAACATGTTAGCATCGGTAATGCAATAGAAGATGCATATCCTGAAGCATCCCATTGTCTTTGTTGTTTCCATCTTCAGCAGAATCTAGCCAAGTATGGATCACGTTTGGTTGGGCAGTTTCATACGGCGACATACTGTTACGATGAAGATATATTTAATAGGTATGTCCAACTTCATCAAGTAAATATTACTCACGTTTAGGAGCACATATCTATCTTATATCTCTGATTACCCTTTTTGTATAATCAGGTACATGTCTTTCATCAACGAGAGTGGTTTCCAGGGCGCGATTGATAGCTTGAAAAAAGCCGACGCTTCTAGGTGGTCTCGTGTCAAATATCTTGTTCGAAGATTCAACTTCATGACCTCCAATGCTGCTAAGGTTTGGAATGCTCGTCTCGTATGGACAAGGAAGTTGCCCGTTTGTTCTTTCTTGGAGGCTACCTGAAGGGTTATTGAAAAATGGTTTGCTGAGAGAAGGCTGGCCGCTGATGAAAGAAGTCTCACTTTCACCAAGTCTGTACATGATAAATTATCCGAATTCATGCAGTAAGGGCGATCGATGGAGGTCCAAAGGATGGGACAAGCGAAATTCAAGGTGACTGATGGAAGAAAAATATTTTTAGTGGGCCTCAGTGACGGTGTGTGCAGATGTTCTTCCAAATCGAGATAATTCTATGCGCACATGCGTGTGCAGCCATCAGGTACTCCAAATACTGTCTAACAATGAATGTTTTTTTACTTATTACAGTAGTAAAGAGTGTTCGTAAAAAATAATTAATCTTTGTTTATTGTAGTGTTGCTAATGAGGAGATTGCCTGGCACGTGTCACCTTATTATACGACCCACTGGTTGAGAGAAATGTGAGCTTGTGAAGTTCTACCTGTGCCCGATCTGACAGAGTGGATTGTTGCTGATGAGATGCGAAAAACAATTTGTCGAGCGCCGGATCAACCAAAACAGGCCGGTCGATCGAGAGGCAAGCGAATACCTTCTACTGGTGAACATTCTGGAGTGCGCTGACTGTCATGTACTCGTTGTGGTAAACCTGGCCATATCTATACTACCTGAATACATTCCCCCATCCACTCAGTACCACAACGACCAAACCGACGATCAAGGTGGTAAGAAGTCAAGAAGAAAGAAAAGATGTTTTATTTGTGGGTTAGAAACACACAATAAAAGAATGTGCCCTGTATATTTGGCCCAGTAACAATTAGAAGATGGAGACCATTCACAACTTTATTCTTATTATTGGACATTATTGTTGAAAATAATTTTTGGACATTATTGTTTAATACCTATTAAACTCATTATTGGTTGCAATAGAATAATGTTCAATTACATGAAACTAATCTGTAAGCATGAGATGAAGGCCATTTGAAAAAATTAAATATAAAGACTCAAGAAAATTAAATAAATTGAAAGAATGTGTTTAATATGATTCAATTTTTCATATGTAGCACTAAGTAGTCGTATAATATTCAAGATTTAAAAAGAAAAAAAATGCAAAGGATCCTGTGACAAAAAATTATTTTCGAACCACAAGCGATAGTTAATTTCTTCTTACATGTTAATATATTCAATTTTCCGTCCCACAAACAAGTACTCTAGTACAAAAAAAAATCGAGAGGTACGGTGTCACCGGCAGTAGAGTTTCTGTACACAATGAAGGTCATCCTCTTCCTGATGCCATTGATCCCCTTCGAGTTCTTAAGTGTCGTCCTTGGCCACTCCTGTAACTGTTGGAACCGACGGATCGCCGGCTCTATGCTATCAGAATCGGGATCCAAGGATAAAACGCAGTGGAAAGAAATCATACCCTTGTAGACCTCTTTGATCTTCTGATGTATTCCTCTAAGCCCTTCTCGAACGTTGCGTGGCCAACGATCCTTCGAGAAAAATCAGTTCTGCTCTCTCTCACTTATCATGTGTTTTCTGTGATCTGTGTTTTTGAGGCGCTGATGAAAATAGCTATAAAAAGGCTACACCAGGGACCTAGAGGAAGAATTGGGTTGGGCCTCCTGATGGGCTTAAGTATCCTGTGTTCGGCCCGAACACATAACTTAAGTCCATCAATAATAATTCAGTCCACTAGAGAATTATTATTGAACTACCGTCCCAATCCCATATTTAATATGGGCTCCTTCTTATTATGTGTACATTTATTTCCCCGTGTTTAAGATATCGAATGTCCGTAAATTAAATAAGTTACTGACAACTTAATTAATTTACATCTAATTCCAAGAGTAGTACCACTCATCCTTATTATCATGTCGGATTAAATCCACCTGCAGGGTTTACATGATAATCCTTATGAGCTCCTCAAGGGGACATTATCATCCTAAATAATTAGGACACAGATTCCTTCTATAATCAACAGAACACCATATAAACAATGCTATCTCCCAACTCACCGAGTTTATTGATTTATGAATAAATCTCACCCATTGGCAAATTAAAGAAATAAACACTGAGCATACGTGCCCGTTATTATATAGGGATTAAGAAGATGTACATCCATAATAACAGAGGTCTTGTTCTATTATATAGTCAGTATAAAACGAACAACCTCAAATGGTCCTGCTCAATACACACAAAGTGTACTAGTGTAGTTTTATAGTCAAGACAGACTAATACCAAACTACACTACAACCATTCCGATGATTTGTCCAAATCCATCTTGGTTGTGAGCTACTATTTATAATTTATAAGAAACTGATAACATGATCTTCTATGTGGCACCACACACCAAGTTATCTATAATATAAATTAATTGGACATTGCATAAACATATATAACAAATATAAAATGCAAACATATGACCAATGTGATTCTCATTTTATAAACGATGTTCATACAAAAAGCTAGGCTTATAGTATACATCCTAACAGTAACCTCTCACTCTCAACTGCGAGTAACGACCAAACCCCACATGATTGGTTGTCCATCTGCTTGTAGCACATGTCTACGTTTAATAGGGCCAATTGGAACTCATCTGCACCATGTGGGGTAGATCGCCCCTGAGCAAATGCCTTCTCATAAAAGCCATAGTACTCCAACAATCGTGGCATAATGCGACGGAGTAGGAGGGTCCATCTGACACGATGCTTGATGATCTCTGGAGTGTACCGATGCCTAAAGTTATCGGCCAAACAGATCCTCAATTGCTCGATATCTATAGAACATGCAACCCAATGACCATCCAGGTTCAGTACCGTTCATACCTATAATTTTGATAAAAATAATTAGAACCATGTACCGATCTTGAAAAAAATAAAAAGAATACTAACTCGTTAGAATCCTTATATTTACCACCATTATGTCCTCCAACCATGGCTTAATGAAATTCCACTTTGGTCTCGATCCTCGCACATAGGGCACAAGTAGCTCCATCTATTCCGGCGTGAACGTCTCTCTAGCCCCCGACAAGTATTTGACATCGTCTTCCTCACCAGCATGCTTTGTTTTCTAGATTTATTCACATGTTTCCTACGTTTACAACAATTGCTGATTAGTGGCAATATCTCACTGATGAGATAATACTATAAAAGTTTGATTTCAAAATGAGATAATACTATAAAAGTTTGATTGGAACTTATGAACAGATGGGTATCCACCAACTGGAGCTTCCCGTTCATTTGGAACCTGAAATGTACGTTGGCTACTTCTGGACAGTTCTGTAGTACTCCAAGGTATGCATCAATGGCCTGTATTTGACATCAATGACGTTTAAAGTACAATTTTTTCCAAATCAACTGGTGTAAAAAAAGTAACCGACTGAGTATTACCTCGAAATCCATTTCCAACTTAGGATCAATGAAATTTCGGAAGAAACTTGGTCCGACTGCCATATCAACACCGACATTGCGCCTGTAACGAAAACAAGATAAAAATGTAATCAATAATTAAGCACTAAACATGAAACAAACAATGGTTAAATCAAAAAAGTGTAACTAAAGAAACGGAAAGAACAGGAATGCTTACGATTCCACTTTGGAGTCGTCACTCATGTAGTAGGCCTTGAATTCATCAAATGCGAGCCCCATCCTTCTAGAAGGCTCATCTGGTAAAAAGAGACTGCGCACAACTGCAGATGGAACTCTACGTCGCGCTGTAGGTCCAACGGGATCGATATCTGGGACGGCAGGAGGTGAGACTGATCTCGACTCTTGAACGACACTAAAATCAATAGGTACAATCGAGGATGTGCTTGTGTCCTCTGGAAAGGTCCTATCAGCTGGTGCTGGTGTGTGGAACGACTGTTGTCGTGGCCCCTCACTCATCATCAACGTGAAATACGCCCTAACATGATCCTCGATCATACCAGACATGATGTCAGCCACTCGGTGCCCCAGATCGTAAGTGACGTCCTGTTGTAATTTGGAGTACTCCTGCTCGAATCGAGTCCCCATCCATCCCGTCAATCGAGTGAACAGGTCGTCACTCGTCCTTGAGCTCTGTCCGTGATCAATAGGAGCTTCATCGAATGACGGGATGGATGGTAGGATGGATGGTCCCCCATCGTCGCTCTCATCTGCAGTGGTATCTGCATGCACATTCCTCGGGCCTGTCCGAACAGCAGAGGCCCGTCCTCGGCCTCTTCGGACCGTACGTGTGCTAGATGGACCGGCAGCTGTAGGATCAATAGTGGAGGTAGAAGATGCCCTACGAGCAGACGAATTAGCCCGACGGCCACATCGTTGCTGGACGACCTAGACCCCCTCAAGGATATCGTCATCAATATCCTGCCAGTATGTCTGAAGTCTTTCATCATCTGTGGGCACAAGTGTCAAATAACACTCGACATATTGATTGAATCGTACAAATATCAGAAGTAATACATAAACGAATTGTAATATGCATTTAATTGCAATTTATGGTAATAAATAAATAAATGGAAAATATCTGGCCCTGTAGCAAAAGTGCAATGTCGTAATCGAATCTCTTCAAACCCCACTTCAGACACCGGGGCATATGTAATGGCGTGCTCAATCTGACCCCGACATATGAGGAGGAAATAGGGATCGCCTCAAAAGCCCATATCTGAAGAGGACATATTTGTAAAAAATTTTAGCAAAATACATTAAATAAACTAAAGTAAATGAATGTAATTTAGTAGGGACGTACCAGCAGGGCTATCGAGAATCCGTAAAAATGGTAGTGATATCTATAGGACCGGACGGGAATAGTGGTCGGCAACCTATTCATGTACCGCAGAAGGGTGAGGAAGCTGATCTTCCCCCATGGATAGCTCTCTCACATATCTTCCAGCTCCACCAGCGTCCAGATCCACATGACGGCAACTGACTTGTCGGCGTCCACCCTGAGCAATATGAGGTGGAGGATGAAAATCTTAGCAATCTTCACCATATCTTTCTTACTATTATCAAACTCGTCGGAGGTGTATCGATCACGAAGCTCAAACACGGTGACCCGAGCTGACTCGGCGTGCACCCTCCAGTACACTGCTCCTTGTGGTGGGGTGTGATCCAATTCCGAGTTGAAAGCCGAGTCACCGAACTTCAAGCCAGTCACGAGGGCAAACTCTTTTCTCCCGAACCGACAAATATGCCGGTCCTGCCCTATAGCAAACCACCTCTTGTGGATAGGAACCGCACTCCCACGCACCTCATATAACATGAGGATGTGTAAAAAAGCCTTGCAAGACTCACTTTCCGTCTTCCAAACCAAAAAATGTCCAAATGAAGTCTTCCAAAAGTCACGTAGACACTGTCGGCTGAACACTCGAAGTCGTGTCTTGATCTCATCGAGTACCGTCAGACGAACGTAACCATTGATGTAGGCGACCGTACCCTGACATGCCTCACGAACGTACTCCAAATCCAACTATACATTTTACAAACACCGAAATAAGCAAACTATTTAAATAAATCAACATATGAACAAGAATTCAAAAAATAAAGCTTAGCAGCAAAAATCTAAAAAATTGGCTTCAATTTAAATGATTTGACGAACAATACATGTTAAAACCCTATTGCTCCCTAAACCATTATTTTTGTTAATTATACATGATATATATCATTATTTAACCAACAATACCAAATGATTAAAAAAGAATGAATAATTATTCACCATATTTTTTTATTATTTAACATACATATACCTGTTAATTAAAAAAGAATGAATAATTAATTCAAAAAAATGAATAATTATGCAAGATATTATTAATTATTTAATGAATAATACATCTTGATTAAAAAAAATGAATAATTAATTAAAAAAGAATGAAATTTATGCACGAATATTTTTAATTATTTAACAAAGAATAGTATAACAAATTGTTCGTGAAACCTTTAAAATCAAGGCTTAACGAACAATAGGTAATTGTTCGTGAAACCTTTAAAATCAAGGTTTAACGTTAAGCCTTGATTTTAAAGGTTTCACGAACAATCTTGTTCTTAATCCATATAATTCGATCCTATTCTAACTAAATTAAATACATTCAATCCTAATTCACAAACATATATATATCCTAATTCATATATTCTCGTTCATATATATCCTAATTAATGAACAATAATATATCACAAACCCTATAACAACATATATAACATATATAGAAAAGATTCAATCCATAAATTCAACAAACAAACAACAATCATATAATAAACCAACATGTATTTGAACATAAATTCTAAATTACAACATCAATAATAATAAAGTATATTGGTTGAGATTCTAACCTCTACTTTGGCCATTTCACGAACTTTTCCGGCAATGGATTTCACGAACTTTTACAACAATGAACTTCACGAAATTTTTCACAACAAAAGAAGCCGAAAAAAAAAAAATTCCAAACAAGAGAGGAGAGGAGCCGCGAGAGAGGTAGGGGAGAAGGAGATGAAATTTTCGAAAATTTTTGTTAAAGCACTAAGAATCAAAATTTTTGTCCTATACATATTAAAGTAGAATAGTGATAGGTGGTTGTGGTGGTGAGTTGGGACCATAATATTCCTTTTACAAGTATGGTCAAATATAAGAATATTTTACCAAGAAAAATGATATATTGTATGACAAAAAAGAAAAAAAGAACTTTATTTTTATGTTCTTTTTTTAATTTCAATAAGATTTCCTCCGCTTAATGGATAACGATTTGCTATATGATAGGAATTGAAATAGGGTAAAATAAAATAAAATTAGGGTACGAATTGAAGTAGGGGTTTAATTTTCGTTAAACCCTTATTTTTAAGGGTTTAATGAAAATTAAACCTAGGGACAATATTTTCGTTAAACCCTAATTTTGTAGGGTTTAACGAAAATTATGGTATAATTTATAATTTTCGTTAAACCCGTACTTTTAGGGGTTTAACGAATAAGTGTAATTTTAAAAGGCGTTAAACCCTTATTTTTTTAGGGTTTAACGAAAAAATATATATTTTGGATATTTTTGTTAAACCCTAAAAAATAAGGGTTTAATGAACAATAAGTATAATTTTCGTGGTTTAATACCTCATTTTGGATATTTTCGTTAACCCCACAAAATAAAGGTTTAACGAAATTTTTTGGGGTTTAACGAAAATATGCTTTCATACGAGTATAAGTGTATAAGTATAATACGGGTATATGATATAGAGTCTATCAAATATATTTATTAGTAAAAGAAAAAAAAAGATAAAATAATTAATAAAATCAAAATTGGGTATTTGGGGATAATATGTTTTATTGGTGGGTATTTAGGGATAATTATTTATATATATGGGTAGAATTGTGCACATGCTTTATCAAATTGGGTATTTGGGGCAACGGACTCTGTTTTTTAACCAATATGCATTACACTACACATTTTTCTCCTAAGCATCTCATGAGTTATGGTATCCATTTTAAAAGTGGATTTTTTTATCCTTGAACCTTTAGTTCCAAATAATAATTTTTAAGTATTTTGAATAAATAACTTTACTTACGATCGGTCTATTAAAATAAAAAATTCAAAAACTTGTAGTGGTAATTTTTCTAACTATTTGTGATTTTCGTATATATTTAATTGTTCTTTTAGACCATTTCAACCTCACAAAATATGTATAATCATGATTATGCCTTCTATTTGATATTTTACCAAATATTTCAATATCATTTTTTGTACAGATAATCACGTCTTATTTCTTAAACTGTTAAACAATTATTCACCGGTCATTTTTTTAGATGTATAGGTTTGTTCAAACATTCTACTAACTTTGTACTTCTAAAAAGTAAAAAATAACAATTTTACACTTTTTCAAAATAAATTTGTGGGAAAATCAATTATTCTAAAAATTCATGTAAAAATAAATGATTATCAAATAAGTAACATTTCTAAAAATTAACTTTTATGTCAAGTTCATTAGAAATCGGTAACCAAACGAGCATCTTATGAGTTTAAACACACTCATTTATGTATTTATTCATAAATCAATCATATAAACCTTAATTTGTATATTTTACCATATGTAATGTGTCTATAAAGATATTTGTTTGGGAATCAATGCATAACATTATGTAAATAGTATCACCATTTTAATTTTTTTTAATGGAGCAAGCAATTAATATAAATTTAGTGTATAGTAAAGTGTTGTTAGTTTAAACACTACTACATTATTGTTTTGCATCATGCATTATAATCTATACTTATTTAATAACAAAGAAGTCTGAACATAATTGTAATTTCACATTAAAATAATTGGATAAGATTTAAAAAGAAAACTAATAAAATACAGTTTCTTCACCGTGTCATCATTCTCATCCAAATCTATCTAATCTATACTTATATAATAATAAAACTAATCCATTTTAAAAATTGATCCAAAAACTGATCTGTTAAAATTTGATATATCTGATTCTATCATCACTCATTCAACCGCATAGTAATAAGTCTCCCAAAATTGTTCTTCCAATTTATCACCAGATGACTCCAATCTATTTTTTCGACTGTATTGCGAGGAGATTTAATGTGGTGACCTCAAGTTTTTGAGGTGTGAGCATTGTCCTCTCAATTATCAATGATGTGTTGATTTGTTTGTTCTGATAGATATTTATTTTGATCAGGATAAAGTTAACAAATATTTAATTTAGATTGTGTAAAAATGTAGACTATAGGCTTCTAGATTATCTTTCTTCTGTTATTTTTGTTGCTATTGTGAAATATGTTATTCCAGTAGTTCACAAATAGGTCCGATTCTATTTGTTCCCCATTCCATCTCTGTAACTAATTAACTACATTCATTATTTTCTTCTCATAATTGATAATTCTTTCTTCTTTGGTAAAGTGAAGTTGAAATTTAATTCTTTTGCCATTGTTTGGTTGATTTCCATCTCATACTTATTGAATCTTTTAGTTTGTATTCTCTTTGTTTTGCTATAAAACTGATTTACATAGTCAAGCCTTCAGCCATTGAATTTTATTTTCAAAATTATTTGCTCCTTATTTTAATTATTCTTTTGGCTGATCACTTATATATTTTTTAGGAATATCCCTCACTACTTGATTGTTGTATATATAATTACATTTTTTTGCATTATATTGTTAGTTCATCAAATTAAGATTTGATTTTGACAAAACTATCTATAAATGTTTTATTCAACATCCATTAAATTATTATTCTAATAATAGAAAACTATATCATTATGATTTTTTTTTGACAAAATAAATATCCATGCATCGCACGGGAGGATTACTAGTATATATATATCCAACAGAAATTCTAAACCACATCTTAAATTTATTTAAAATTTTGCAATCTATATAGGTATTGTATCATGTATGCATATGCTATATATTTGAAATATGATATTATTAATTTGGAAATAAATATATTTTTGAAAAAAAATTGAAATTTCAAGTTCAAATTTTTCGAATACGAATATTCTCGAATATATTTGAATATTTCATTCGAATCGAATACGATTTACTTTTGTTATTCGAATAATAAACGAATACGAATATTCGAATAATTAAACGAATACGAATAGAATATCATAATATTCGATTCGTTTACAACTCTACGTACATGGTACCAAAAGATATTGCTTTAAGTCATTTCTTATAAGGGATATGTTTGTGGATATTGCTTTAAGTCATTTCTTATAAGGGATATGTTTGTGGAACTTGATCATGAGGTTGAGGACATTCGAATCCCTATGAAATCTGATATCTTTGAAAAGCTACTGCATCTATTGGAAATTGTTGAAGATCCTGGTGTTCAGTCCGAGTTAGCATCGGATGATCTGAGTTCGTTGTTTTTGACTAGTCCATAGTCCATTTTTATTACTGCAGTTTATCCATTTTTATTACTGCATGTTCTGTAATCCATTTTATATTGATTAATACCTTGTGTTTACTTTTTTTCAGAAGGTAAACTATCTAAACATTAGAAAAATTTCTGAAGTAATTGAACTAGATATAGATGAGTTGTGCGCACTTAAAATTCATGCCGAACTCTCTCTATGTGAATGGAGGCAAAGATGAAAATTTCGGTTTCGATGAAAATATCGATATCTTAATTTTACGGAAATATCGTGGAAATATCGACATCGATGGAAATATCGGTACATTGATATTTTCTGATATTTCCCCGACATTTCATCAATATTTATTGATATTTCAATAATATTTTACGGATTTTCATATAATTTGTACCATGAAATCACTGATATCGAAATCAATACCGATATTTATCTATATTTCGTTGATATTTCCCCAATATTTTGTCGATATATCCCCAATATTTTATCTATTTTCCTACAAATTATATCATGAAGTCACCGATATTGAAATATCAATATTTCGCCTATTTTTCTACAAACTGTAGATAAAGTTATCGATGTTATCGATATTGAAATTGATATTTCACCGATATTTTACTCATATTTTTATAATTATATTTATAAAATGAAGTATTTGAATAATGGTAGTGAAAATTTAATAAAAATAATGTAAAAGTACAAACTCAACTAAACAAAAAGCAACTTGGTTTGTGGTCCATTATTGTTGATGGTGACTCCAATTGACGAAAGGAAACAAACAAATCTACAAGATATCATTAAATTGGACTCATAATAAACATCTGCCTCTTGATTGGTTGTGAGTGAGCTGGGTAAATCTTATGAGCCCTCGATGAAATCTTCAATAGATAAGGTGACGTGGTTTATGTGCATACATATAATGTATGCTTAATTTCATTTTTGTATTTTCTTTAAATTTTGATGTGTTACGTGTTGTTTTATCATAATTCATAATATGTACTATAACATTAAAATATCATACACATTTGCTTTGCCCAACTCTTCATTTTCGGCCTCAAAATACTTAGCCAAATCCTTCGTTTTGATGGAACGGGATGGACTAATTATTTAATTCTTAGGATACTAATTATTTAAGGAAAATGATAGGAAAAAAAAAAGTGTTTTAAGAGGAATTGAATGATTGAAGGGGTAATTTTGAATAATTTTAAGAAATTGGATTTGAAGTCCACAGGGTTTAGCTCAATTGGTTTTGGAGGGACAGATTTGCTCCAAGGTGCAAGGTTCGAACCCCCAGCGTGGGAGCAGCATTCTTGGGTCCAATGTGGGCTTTAAGGGTGGGCTCCTTGTAGGCTCCCCATTCAGAGGAATGAATTTTTGCTCCAAGGTGCAAGGTTCGAAGCCGCTGAGTACCTGATTTACAACTTCTCACAATTCCTGTCGGATTACAACCTCTCACAATTCCTGTCGGATTACAACCTCTCACAATTCCTGTCGGACCGGGATGTGGGGGCCCTTGGGGTTGGGATTCAACCTTTTGCTCCAAAAAATTGGATTTAAAGTTTGAATGAAAGTGCATGAAATCCCTATGTAGGTGTGAGATGTGTTTAAGGTAGAATGAAAGTGTGGTGGTTGGAAACTGAAAAGTGTTGATCTCAAGGTCAAAATGGAGAATTCACATGTAAAATATAGAAATATTGTGGATGGATGTGAATAGTGAATATAATTACCCTTCTACAACAATTGTACTCGTTGGAATAGCACAAAGTCAAAAACGTCATTTAGAACAAAATCGCAACCGCGACTTCGCATGCGTTAAGTCTCACGTGCCAACAGTTAACCGTGTGGGCTCTGAGCCAAGAACACGCACAAAATCACACAGTGTAGGTGAGAAAACCGTAGATTCAATTGCTTGACGAAATATGGTGAATTACTTGTTGATGATCTGCGCTGATCTCGAGAATCTCACCGATCTTCAGCCCCAAGGCGGTTGCGACGATTCTAATTTCGCATACTACTTCAAGGTATTGTTTATTCTCGAATTCAATCTTTATATTATATGAAACGACGTATTTTTTCACTTGAAGTGGCACACTTCTGATCGTATTTTGATTATTTAGCATTTTTTTTCTTCCATTTTATTATTTATTTTGCCTACTTCATTGGGTATTTGTGTAGCTGGTGGTAGTCTGGACTCTGGTAGAAGTAGAACTCGTTTATGTTGTTGTTGTAGTTTTTTTTCTTTTTTATCATATATGCTCAATTTTACACTCATTTCAACCTATCATGGCTGCTATTGCTCTTAATTTGGTACTTTTTATTTTGTTATGTTCTAGAGTGGAGTATGCTCATTTGATTATGGTGTTTGAATTTAACAAATTTCTAGTTGTAGGCTGTTATTTAGAGTGTTTGTTTCCATTTTAAACTCAGTTGAACTAAAACTTAAGAGTTTTTAGAGTCAGCTGAAGGGATTTTCGCATTGGTGTTACTAATCTACCTCATCATTTTGGTTTTTTGTTTATCAATGTGATCATTGTCTCTCCATCTCACCTTTTGTTCAAAAAGCATTTGGAATTTGGGCAGAATTTTCAAGGAACCCAATTTTTTTTTTTTTTTTTTTTAAATGTCATTACATGTTTTTTGATGTTAAGTTCATCTGAGAAAATGGAAACATGACTGTGGGGTTCAGTTATAGATTTTTAAGATGCTTAATCATTAAGTTCAGTTGATAATAATGGTTTCTTATTTAACTTTTTCGTTGGGTACTTGCATCCATTTTGCTGTATTTATGCAGCTGAAGTGTGGGAATTGTGGAGAGGTAACCCAGAAAGAGACATGTGTCAGCTTAAATGAGACTGTTCCTTCTGCGAAGGGCAAGAGCGACATTCATCTTTCTCAGAAGGTTTGGATTTCATCTTTCTTTGTATTAGTTAGCTGTATATTATAGAAATTCGTATGTTTGAGATGTGTCTACACCTCTGAGAGTATGGCTATGTGTTTGTCATATAATTTGTGAATCAATAAGATATCACCCAATTTTCTGCAACTAAGAAAGACCCTGTAAATATCCATTAGACCTGAATTTATCTCTTGGTAAAATTTAACCTTTCTGTGAAACTAAACTTTCAGTTTATTAGTTCATTGATCTCATGATTGATCACTTTGTTTATCAGCTACTATTGAGCTGTATGCTAATGCTATTATTTGATATTGTTTCTTATCTTCCACCTGTGCTTCCAGTGTAAATTCTGTTCTAGGGATGGAAATATATGTATGATTACTGGCCGAGGCCATCCTCTTACTCAGGAACAAGCTGAGAATGGAACTTATGCCCCTCTAATGCTGTTTGACTGCCGAGGTTATGAACCTCTGGATTTTGTATTTGGTGGTGGGTGGAAAGCTGAGTCTGTAAGTCAAGTTATTTTTCTTTGTTGGATTAAGCTTGCAATTTCTTTTTGTGTATTCTTAATTTACCAGAAGTTATGCCAGTTCTCCTGAAATATTTTTTCATTTACATTGGTAACCTGCATTTCAAATCTTGCAACCGATGGTTTATGTTGTTTAGATGTGCCTTAGCATGATTTGTAGTAAAATAGTTGATGTTTATGAGGAAAGCTTATAGTTGATACTTTGGCCACTGTGCTACTTCATTCGTCTGCTTTCGTTTTCCCTCTCTATCTCTTTCTTCTGAAGAGCCAAGAACATTTTGAATTGTGAACTTTGATAATCATCTATATGTTCCAGTTCCATGTAGTTTTAAATTGATGTCGCACCCTGGTACCATTTTATTGGTTTAGCCTCTCACATCAAATGCAGCTAGTAATTTTCATACAATGACTTAAGGCCAACAGCTGAACCGCATACCCGACTAATGGGTAAAAGAGGATGCATGCAAATTAACCAACATTCTACAGACACCTAAACCTCCCAGTACTATAGTAGAACTAAAACAACAACCAATCTATGATTCTTGCCTGTCTTTTGGGGTGATTCAACTTAGCAAGTGAAGGTTCAATGTCTTCCCTTCCAAATTCACTTCGTTTTCCTTTTCTTAATAATGCATTCTTGGCTGATTTTTCATATCTATTCTTTTCCTTTGTAGATTGAAGGAACAAAATTTAATGACATTGACTTGTCGGGAGGGGATTTTGCTGAGTATGACGAGAAGGGAGAATGTCCCGTCATGATTTCCAACCTTCGTGCTAAATTCGATGTGGTTAAGTAGGTTTCATGCATTAGTTTCTCGTATGTTAAAAAAAAGAAAAAGCAACATTATAAACTAATGTCTGCTTATCATTGATGGAAACTCTCGCCTTGATGTAAGTTAACTCGAGCATATCTGTTGATGCTACTTGTAATCTTACCTTAAACTGGCAGTCTGTGCTGCTCGTCTTCGTTTTTAAGTTAATTTATGTACACCATGTGAATGCATCAGTGACGAAACTCCATGTCTTAGCAGAAAGTTGCTCTAAGTTAGTTGAAATCATCTATGTTAATGAACGCCAATAATACACAGATGTGATGTTTTACGATGTCACATATGAATCATGGTCACATAGGGTTGGATCCCTTGTAATTTTGTGAAGTATTTCTGATTCTAAATTCTCGAATACTTTGTGTTATCTGTCCTCGTGGATACATGAAAGAAATGAAAAAAAAATTCCTTTTGAGTTTTTTGAGGTACACTTTTAGCTTTTTTGTTTTTTTTTTTGTTTTTTTTTTGTTTTTTTTTTGTTTTTTTTTTTGCTGAGGGAAATAAACTTTTACTAATTATGTCCTGGTTTTTGGTGTTCCAAAAACGTGAAGTAACATAAATGTTTCTATACACCAGATGCACGGATTTAGGATTCGTACAACTAAGTCGATCTGACTTGGGATGCATTTTATGCGTCTCATGCGCGCACGTCCATGCATCCAAATCCTAGTTTCACAGTTATGTTGACCTAATTTTTTAGTTTAGCAAACCTAACATTTCAATTCTGTTTGCATAATTTTTTTGTGTTATTTATACTGAAAAAAAATTTAAGTAATATTACTTAAAAGTTATGAAATCTGTGTATAAATATTATATCAATATAATATAAAAGTTATACTCATATAGCATAAATGTTACATAATTTTTATGTTATTTATACTGAAAAAAGTCTAAATAATTTTACTTAAAGGTTATGATATATGTACATAAAGGTTATACTAAATTAATATAAAGGTTACATAACTTTTAATTATATTATTTATACTGAAAAAAGTCTAAATAGTTTTACTTAAAGGTTATGATATCTATACATAAATGTTATACTAATATAACATGAAAGTTAAATTATCATAACATAAATGTTTCAGATATATTACATGAATTTTTATGCTAAAAAGTCTAAGGGCATGTTTGGTATGCAACTTTCATACCAAGCAATGGAAAGGGAATGGAAAATGAGTGTTTGGTACACACTTTTGATTCCACTTTACTAAGAAATCAAATGTGTGACTTTCATTCCTCAGGTTTTCCTAAGGAATGACTTTCATTCCACAACTCTATTTTCTAAAACAACAACAACAACAACAACAACAACAACAATAATAATAATAATAAAGTTGATTCCATTTCTAAAGAATTTTGGTAAACCAAACAACACAAATTTAAAGAGAATATTCATTTCATTCCTCACTACTATCATTACCATTCCTTGAAACATATCAAGCGGCCCTTAAGTTATTCATTTAAAAGTCATGTTATCTTTACATAAAGATTATATTCGATAAATATAAAAGTTATGATATAAATAAATAAATAAAAATTTGGGTGCGGATCCCGGTCCAACCCGACCCAACATAATAATGTTATAATCCACGCACGCTCAATTACATGAATCGTGACCCATGCACTTGGTACACACAAACATTATTCGTGAAGGAATTGTGATTGTAGCCAACTCATGTTATGCAACTCAAGTTATGAGAATATATTGGGCAACACGATTCACCAACCTGGAAACATCGTTAATAAATAAATACTTAAAATATGTCTTTTAGCTAATTATATTGCACGACCACTATTGTTGGTCTACCAACATTTCGTTGAACGACAACACATCAATTTTCAGAAATTTCAAGAAAATAAATACTCTTACTATAACCGAGAATTGTAAAAAAAATAAATAAATAAATAAATAAAAAAATCAATTATCACAATTCCAAACAATAAAAGTTCTTATCAATTCTAATCCAAACATAGCATTTATATATTATTCTCGACCACTATCATTTCGTTTGCTTCGTAAAAGAGAAAACTAAACCAAGCCAAACTTAATAATTTTTTTTATTGATAAATGAACATTGTGGTGGCTGTAAATCTAACAAATGAATGACGACAAAAAAAAATGGAAAATCGAAATTTACAATGTAAACCCCTCTTTCAAATTTACATGAATAAATATTAATAATCATTCCCTTAATTTAAAATCCAAAATCTTGAACATATTATATGGTGGTACAGGGGGTCTTTAGACTTTAGAGAATGTTATTATGGCAACACAGTTACACAAGAAGCAAATTCACCCAATCCTACCCTCTACTCTTTTTCCACCATGTGATTGAGATTTACAGACATTCTTAAATTAATTCTTAAATAAACACATGACGATGCAGATTTTGCATTTCCTTACATCACTTTTTCCTCTGCCCCATTAGATTTCACCACACCGTTCCTGTGTTTCTGTTCTTCTCTCCACTTTCTAAATTCCTTTTCAATTCTCTCAATTTGGGTGGTGTTTTATTTATTTTCCACAACTTTAATTTCTGGGATTTATTTTTGGTTGGTTATTTTGATTACTCTCTCATATAAACAGTGCTAATTTCCTTTCTATAAACACAATCAAACGCGGCGTGATTTGGGCAGGCAAGAAATTAATCAAAGTAAGCCGATAGATTTCAAATCCCAGTTCTTGGCACTGTTCAGTTGCGAAATCCTTCAAATTAGCAAATTTTCTTCTTTTTGGGAGGTGTTGATTCTCTCTCTCTCTCTCTCTCTCTCTCTCTCTCTCTCTCTCTCTCTCTATTTATATATGATTCAAAGAACTAGTAATTTTGAAGTCATGGCGGTTACTCTGTAACTTCCTCTGTTTTTGCTTTTCCAATTACAACATGTGCGATCTTTTTTCTTCATTTGATTTTGCTTCAAAAATCTGAATTCTCTTCGGCGTTAGTTGTGAATTAAGATAGTGATAGGGTTTAGTGTTTCTAAGAGGAAGCAAGAATAGAGTTTGATCAGTTTGAAGAACCATTACTGGTTTAATCTGATGAATTACTTGGGATTTATTCTGAGATTTTTGGTGGGTTTTATGCTTGAAACCTGATAGCCAGAACAAGAAAAGGAGATAAGATTTTTAGCAGATGCAATTAAAGGTTGTAAATATGGAAGAAGGTAAAGATCCTATTGGGGCCAACAGGGGTAGTCAGGCTAGGGTTTTGCCCCAAAGGGTGCTCCAATTACTCATATTTTTTCTGGTTTTATGTGTTAGTTTTTCTGTGGTTAGCATCTATATGATTAGGTACTTTGGAGCTAATAGTGTAGTTACTTCTTGGAGGCCTACTTTACTGCCCTGCAATACTGAATCCACAAGTTTTGAACAATGGATTAAGCCTCCATCCGATTTGATGCACAAAATGAGTGATGAGGAGTTGTTTTGGAGGGCAACTTTGGTGCCCCGAATAACGAATTATCCGTTTGAGAGGGTTCCAAAGCTTGCTTTCTTGTTCTTGACAAAGGGGCCATTGCCATTTGCCCCTCTTTGGGAGAGGTTTTTCAAGGGTCATGAGGGACTTTATTCTATCTACATCCATTCATTGCCGTCATTCGAGCCTGATTTTCCATCCTCGTCTGTGTTTTACAAGAGACAAATACCCAGTCAGGTATGTTTTCTCTACCTTTTCTGGGAGTTTTCTTTGATCTATTTTGTATATGAAACTTCAGCTATGTGTTGTATTGGTTTTTTGGATTAAATTTTGTTGGCATTAGTTTTCCATGTAAATATGCGTAGCACCAGAATGTCATTTCAAGAGAGGTTTTTAGTCACCAGTTATGATTCATTCTTGATTGGTGTTTGGGAATATTTGGAATTGCAATATGAAGAAGCTACTTTACTTCGATAGGCCTCTGTTAAGCTAGATGAGAATTTATTTGTCAGCTGAAAAGTTCTTCTACAATGTCTTCATGGCTATAGCGATTGTGTGTTTTTTCTACCTAATTGTCAGAGTGTTCAATAAGTTCCCTTCAATTTGCTTGCCCAACTAATTAGGCAGGTTGGTTGGTTTGACTAAAGTGCTCTTTGATGCTCTAGTTTTACTTTTTTTAGCATTCATCTTATGTACCAAACACTATTCCTAGAATGTGTGGAAATATAGGGTATAATCAATGCTACACCTGTTCGATCTCACTCAATGCAGTGTATCTCTCGTATATTGGAGGCAAACACACACATATCTGTGGCTATGTGAGCAAATGGATGGTAGATTTTTCACTTGGTGTAATCCAATAGATGTAGCAACTAAAAGACTGATAAGAAGAGGGAATGAACTTGTTCACTATTTGAGAATATGGTACTCAAATTGTTCGGTATTTGAGAAGTTCGAGGTTGAATAGATGGCTTGAAGGTTTATGGAAAAATGATCATTCTTCCCTCACTGTTTTTCATTAATTTACTGGGATATGAAAACAGAGTTGATGCTGGTAGAAATTCGATAAATCAAATCATGTAGTATCATGAACGATATGTCATCACCTATTTGAATATTCAGTTCACCGAAACTGAAATGACATAAGACTTACTCGATTCTAGGAAAGTCGTTGCAGACTCGTAATTACTATCACCGAAAGACAATAATTTCTTGTTCTATTTCTGTGATTTATACTTCTATTACCGTTTCAAATTTCCACTAAGTAACGTTCAATAATTTTGGTGAGTTGGATCCTACACAGGTCTCAGAATGGGGAAAGATGAGTATGTGTGATGCCGAGAGAAGACTTTTAGCAAATGCCTTACTCGACATATCCAACGAACGCTTCGTCCTCCTATCTGAATCGTGCATTCCCCTCTACAACTTCACCACTATCTACAACTACATAATGAGCTCCAAGTATAGCTTCATGGGGGCCTTTGACGACCCGGGCCCACACGGGCGAGGCCGTTACAACGAGAACATGTTACCAGAGGTCAACATAAGCGATTGGCGCAAAGGATCTCAATGGTTCGATATCAACAGAAAGCTGGCCCTCTACGTCGTTGAAGATACAAAGTTCTATCCGAAATTCTCAGCCTTCTGCAAACCAGCATGTTATGTCGACGAACACTATTTCCCCACCATGCTCACTATTCGAGCCGGGAGTCTCTTGGCCAATAGAAGTGTAACTTGGGTTGACTGGTCGAGGGGCGGTGCCCACCCGGCGACCTTCGGTGCTTCGGACATTACAGAGGAATTCTTCAAGAGGATCTTTGAAGGCCAGAGATGTTTGTATAATGATGAGCCTTCCTCTGTTTGTTATCTTTTTGCAAGAAAGTTTTCTCCTAGTGCATTGAAACCTTTGTTCTTTTTGGCCCCAATATATCTAGGGTTTTAGTTCATACTTTCTGATTGGGGAAATTTTCTGTGTGTACAGAGAAATATTTGGAGAACTTTTAGAAATTATATGAAGTTGAATGGGAAATATGGAGGTTTAGGGGTGATAGCTTCTGTATTTTTTTTGAATAAAATTAATTTAGAGACATAAGTTTTGATCTGTTTTTTGTCCAAGATTTCTTGCCTTAGCTGTTTCTGATCTGTTGTGTTATATGGTAGTGAGCAATTCCATATAAAATTAATTTTATTTCAAATTCAAACTAGATTAATGGAATCATAAAACCATTGGTTTTTTTATTATAACCTTTCGAATGAAGTACAGACTTTTTCTATAACAACTGACCATATACGAAGGTTGCTACTTATAATACCTTAATAAAAGATTAAAAAAGACAAGGATTGAACCCTTATTCATCTTTGTCAAGGATTTGAATTTTCAAGTTAAAAAAAAAAAGAGTTAATATATCCCACATAGAAGAAGGTTTTGGAAATTGCCGTTACACAGCCGTGTCTTGGACGTTACTTTATTGTCCATTTTTAAAAACAGTGTCAACCAACCACGTGGCCCCAACTAACGGAAATTTGCCACATTTCTAATTCACCGTTATTATCATTGCCTATCATTTCTCCTCACATTCTAGCCCCCCACCACCCTCCCCAAATTATTAATTTATTGAGTTAAATTAAATTCAATCTATTTTCAAATTTATAATTGGGTGAAAAATACTTTTTTTTTTAAATTACAAACTTGTGAATGTGATGAATGAAATTCATACAGCACATAGTGAATTCATAGCATTGTCCGTTTATATAAATAGGAACAAAATCCTAAAAGGACAACTTTTTTTTTTTTTTTGGAAGAGAATGTATATACTGTAGAGAAAAATTGATGGTTTTAATTATTTAATAACCTTATAATAAATTTTAATTTTACTTTTTGATTGTATGATATAATGGATGATTTGTCGTTGTTTCAGTACGCTGTCGTATCAGACAGCTGTCTCTCCACCCCCTGCCAGTCTGTAAATTCGGGCAGCTGCCCGTACAACCTAGCCTCTGCCCCGATTCCCCATACATTTCCCACCAGCCTCTCTCTCTCTCTCCTCTATATAAATCCTCCAACACATTCTCTCTCATAGCTCTGCCACTCACTATCAGATTCACGAGACATTCTTCGCTGCATTCTCTCACACACAGCAATACACGCTCAAAAACACGCAGAAGGTGCAATGGCGGTGTCTCAGAGCAGAGCTTTGTTGGTTGCAATGGCGATAGTCACAGTTTTCGCCCTCATTGGGAGCTCCGCCGCACAAGAGGCTCCGGCGCCTGCGCCGGCGTCGTCAGCTGGAGTTGCGTCGCCGACGTTCGCCGTCGGTTGCGCCGCCGCGGTAGTTTCCTTCATCTTTGCTTCCGCACTAAGGATCTGAGTTCTCAAGGGTTTGTAGCTGGAGTGCATGTATAGGCCGATTGTGGTTTAGGGATTTGTGCAGTTGATTTGTGTTTGGTATTTATTTTTAATTCGGATGGATTTCTATTCTTAGAATTTTGTGCTCGGAATATTTTATTTCTTTTGCCTTTTGTAAAATTTACCGCATTTTTTGTGCATTTTATATTTTATTTCATTGTATTATTTTGTGCTTCCTTTTGTGTTTCTAAACTTTTCTCTTGCATAATGATTAAATTCATTCACATATATTATCAGATCCAACTTTTTCTACTAAATTTGGATTAAAAGAAATCACCATCATTTATTGGTAATAAAAATAAAATGATTTCAAATCATCAACAGTTCAACTGCTCTACTTTATTAAAGCCTAGAAATCGACAAGTAGACGCACATTTATACGAATATGTGTAAACATATCTATAAATCATGTAAATACATGCTTGTTGATGCTCCATGGAATATAGCATGAACAAAATCCACCCAACATGTTGAAATATCTACAAGGTTGGATTTCGGTCAAGGGGTTTAAAATTAGAAAATTATGAAATAAATAGACATTCAAATGGAGATGGGTTTAGCGGAGGATTTGAAATTCATTAGTGTTATGTTTATTCATTCATTTTAAATCTATAGTAGTTAGAGTGGTTTTCAAATCAACATACAAACCTGCAGAATGAAAAGGACAGTTCTAAAATTTAAATGAAATTGAAATACATTTATTTCAAATGATATATTTCAAAATTCTTGATTCAAACACGAAGTTACAAATGAATTAATCAAATACAGTAAATATGAATTTAAAATTCTATGTTCAAACACCTACAAATGCAAAGTTTCTTTTATCGGAATTGAGGGCCCACGTGATTGGGCATTGAAGTACTTTTCCTCGACTTTTTCTCACTTTAATTGATTTTAGGATTACTGCTCTTTCAATTATTGATTGCTTTTCTTTTAATCTTTTCCTCTTTGCTTTCATAAATTCAATATCACGCCTTTGCCTTTATTAAACCAGGAAATATAAAGTGTGGAAAAAAAAAATCACTAAAGGGCTTCATGTCTAAAAAAAAAAGCCTAATTGTGTAGGCAGATCTTAGAAGATACTACGAATTATATTTTGTAATAAATGTTGATTTTTGTAAGAAGAGCCAAAAGATAAAATAAAATAAATAAATAAATGACTCCTTATTGAATGTAGATGACAGAAAATGGGCAACACTTGATTATATTGAACCATATGAATTTCGTTGGAAATTACAGATTTGGGGAAATATCTTCACAATCTCAAAGCTAAACTTCCACTAAAATCCTCACCACATGTTTTGCTCTACTCTGAGTCTGACTCGATATTTCCCATAGCTTTCAACCCTCTTGGTCTCTGAAACATAAACTCTATTTGAGAGAGAGAGAGAGAGAGAGAGAGAGAGAGCTCAGTTAAATAAATGGAGTTGAGAGTACCTTCTTAGAAACCTTCTTCTCTCTAACCTCATATCGTTCGAGTGTCAAATCGCACAACCATGAGCCTGGACTCACCAACTGCAATTGCACAATAATTATTAATTATTATTAAATTAATGCCATCAACACTCAAAATATAAATCATAATGTTAACTTGTCGCCACAATGGGCAATAAAATAATACAATGAAAACCATGTCAGAACCCAACACAAACCAAACTAAAGTGCTGTCATGTGTCTTGTAGTGTTTGGTTAGCTGTCACTATTGTATCCACGTGGCTTCTCCGCACTATTAAAAGGAGAGACATGGACAACAACAAAAAAAAAGGTCCCACCAACACATCATTGTGTAATAATATAAAAAGGAATTTATAATCTCAAAACATAATATTAACTCTTTGTAAATAAGTTAAAACGGGTAATTTTAGTAAATAACTTAAAAAAAGTGGTGATTACTTCTTTCTTTTTTTTTCAAAGAACAGTATATAGGCAAGATAAGAATAAAATATGTAAGGGGCCCCAAACAACAATTCCCCTTTCAGCTTTCTTGAATTCTCAAGCAGTAAAATAAGAACAAACGCAAGTTGCAAATCACTATAATATTAAACTTTCTAGATAACTTAAAAAAAAAAAAAATTTGGGGGTGAAATTTCTTCTCTCCATAGTCCATAGTTGAACTAGTCACAAGCGAAATACTAAAATTTTCAATATCTTACGCCCCTTTTATGCACAGTTGAAACATTTTTTTAAAGGGACATCTTCTTGTGACACCATCTCGATATAGATGATCCACTTTGAAGTAATGATAGAATGAAATCAATTAGATGTGACTCAATTTTAAATAGTGATCCACGAGATGAGTCTCATATAAAAATGTCTTTTTTTTTTCTTTTTTAGCAAATAAAGTTCTATTTTCCGTTCCAATCAATATTTGTAATAACATATATCAATAGTGTCATCTAATGTATGCTATATACCTTAATTATATGAAAATTAAAATAAAAATATCAAATGAGCAGTTTTTCTAATAAGGTGTGAAATTTCAACTCTAAACTCTGTTTATTCATACTTCTATTTAATGCACTTTATTTCTTTGAGAAAAACGTTCCCACGTGTAATACAGGTGGAAGGCCTTAATCAGAGCTCATAAATAAAAGTCGTTCCTAATAAGAGATGAGAACAACTCAATCTCATTCGTAAGATTCGAATCTAAAATTATTTATTAGAACTCAATAATAAGATAAAGTGAATTGAGTAGAGTTTCTTCTCATTAAAAGACTGGCTATGAAGAATGAAACCCCTAGTTTTTTCTCCTAATATATATATTTGCTTTGTTTTTCTCTTTTATAATGAATTTTGCGGCCCAATTTTAATGATATAATGTACGCCACGAAATAAAATCTACCAATAAAAATTCATATTATTTTTAAAATCAATTCATGATGATTTTTCCACACGGTAAAATGGAAAACAAAAAACTCCAATCTACACCCTAATTTTAGTCATCATTTAAATCACACCCAAGTACTATCATATGATTACTACCTAACGCAATTCTCTCAAGAAACAGTAAGATTAACCATCAATCAACAAAACACTAATGGCATGCTTGAAAATCAAACCAAGAATCAGCAAGAAAATATCAAGAAAGTGGAAAGAACACTTACGTTGAGTGTGCGTTGAATTAACTTGGCTCTTTTCTTGGGTCTCTGGGGGAGCTTAGACCCTTTAATTGCCATAAAGTCCTCTTCTTTCTCCTTATTTGTCAAGGAGATCACGAACTTGGGCGGCCACACGGCGGCGATTGTGTCCCCGCCAGACGATGAGCCACCCTTTTTCCCATCATGGGCAGTCTCCGATGACCCAGAACCACCACCTCCGCCGCCACCATGTTGGTGGTGATTGTCATTATGATGGCTATTAATATTGTTGTTGATCTTGTTATTATGGTGGTGGTTGCTAATGGCAACACCACCTCTCTTATCCCCTCTATCTGGGGACACCAATCCCCTCACACCGTTGCTATGCCCTCTCATACCAAGCAAACTCTCTGAATTCCTAAGATTGAATATAACCAAGAGAAAATATATGTAAAACACAAGTAATTTTAATCAGAATTCACGACAAATGCATCGCATCACATCACATCACATCTCATGTATATGATACAGATTAAAACAAGAACAAAAATAGTCAAATAAATGAATAAGTAAAAGGGTTATGTAAGTAAAATTAAAAAAAATAAAAAACTAAATTTAATGAAAACAGTAAAAGTAAAAGAATTTCATGGGAAGGGTTGAAATTACGGGAATACCCTTGTGGATTAGTGACTGCTTTTTGGATCACAGAAGAAAATGAGAGAGAGGAGTTGATATAGAGGGTGTTTGGATTGTGTGGATATGATTTAGGTCTCTCTTTTATTTAAAAAGGGTCAAGAACTCGAGATATTTGGGGCAGCTAAATATGGAAGAATTTTTATTATAAATAAATAAATATATATTTTACGTGTCCTAATCTTATACAAAGTGCGCCGTGGATCTAACAACTCTAGCAAACAACAGTTCATTGAAAAGAAGGTTGAGAGAGAGAAAATGGTGGCCCACTTTCCCAACCCAACCAATGAGCAATCTTTATGGATGAATGGCGTTTATGCTACTTTGAGCATTTATTTCATTTTATTTTAATATTAATATAAAAATCATTCGATCGAACTAAAAAGACAGTATAGCACCCACAATTGGCGAAAAGAGAATTAAATTGGCATTTCATGGATGTGCATAGCTCTCATAAGCCATGAATGAAAGTGGCATAGAAAATAAGATTGGATAAAACAAGGCCAAAATGAAAGCAAATAAGTCAATATACAAAACCAAGTTGAATTTCTGGCTAATCCTTTTTCTTTTTCCTAAATAATAACGCCTTTTACATCTTCCATTATGAGACAAAGGAATATAATTGAACTTTGAATTATATGTAAACGATACTATTCAGGGTGTGCTTTATTATTATTATATAGGATATAATAATAAACTTGCACACAAATCAACTTGACTGATGTTTTGGATAAAAAGTTGAGAGAAGACGTTTTGGGAATTTTCAAGTTTCAACAATTGTTCTCGCAAAAAAATAAAAAATATAAATTCCATCCCAACAATATCCCATTGGCTTCCAAAAAATATTTCAACAATTATTACAAGTTTAAAACCTTATCCTCTGTGTACTCACGCGCGGCCACACAAATTGATTTAATTTTGAGGATCGGAGAAATTAATTAAGATGAATAAAGAAAAGAAAGAAAATGAAGCAGCTTACCTCAAAATTCGATGAGACGGAGAGGCCGGCCGCTGACGGAGATTCAAATATCCGTTACCACCGCCGTTACTCTTAACAGCATTAGTATTGTTCAGCTGACTCGGATTCGGATCCTTGCTACTGCCATTATTGAGATCCGGCCTAACGACCCGCCGGTCGACCCGTGTAGATGCTCTCTGAACCGGTCCTGAACCGGCCGGGTTGTTGGTGTGGTCCTTGGCCTGGAATTTCATGCACCGTAGCCTTTTCCGGTTTCCCCACTGCAACACGAAGTCAGACGACGTCGTAGCCGCTGACCTGGATTCGGATCTCAACAAAAGACCATCTTTATTGGTGGAGTGAGTATTGTTCCTCTCCATCTCCCTCTTTTGTACACCTGTAGACCGTCAAATCACATTTTAACGGAAGTTTTATGTTCTGTTAGCCAAACTCTGTTCAATTTGGTGCCATCTACAGTAAAAAGATAGGTACAAGAAAGATTAAAAAAATTCACATTTCAAATTGCCAGAACTTTTTTGGCCAATTGTAGGTAATGGAAAAAAATGGAATGGTTTAATCAATCATAATATTTAGGTTTCCACAAACTGGTAATGGTGAAAAATCGGACTCTGCCAAAATTTATTGTCCAATTAAAGGAAAATAAAGCAAGAACTAAAAAAGAAAAAAAAAATCCCAATATTTTACAATTTTGGCACTAGGAAACAAATGGAGATCAATGCCTAGTTAATAATTATTGAATGAAGAGATTTGGTTTTCTGGGAAAAAAAAAAAGGTAAGCCTAAAGAAAATACTCTACCCCTTTCAACACCCTGTTCTTGTTTGGAAAATAAAATAAATAAATTGTTGATTGCAGAAAAGAAGGAAAGATGTGGTTGGATATTAAGCTCTTGATTTTTAGGTGAACCAGTGATAAAATCTGTTAGGAGAAACAGCAACACAAGAAAAATCCCCAAAAAAAAAAAATCAAAGGAGAATTTGCAGCAAAACTTTGAAAAATAACAATCAAACATCAGAAAATTCTGGAGAGAGAAACAATTGGAAGATAGAGACTCAGATTTCCCCCAAAAATGAATAAGGAAAATAGAAATGAAAAACCATCACATTACCCTGAAAACTTCTGTTCTCTTCAACCGTAATCTACTATCTTGTGCAGATAAAATCTGAACCTTCTTTTCACTTCAAAAATCCGATAAAAGAAAGGAAAACAGAGTTCTCCAGAGTTCTCCGAATCTGCATCACAAAATCTCGTCAATCACAATGCAAATTATAAGTCAATTATCTGGTTTTATCGAAATAAATTACCTGAGATGTTCCGGATTTTGATGTTTAACGGATAGATTTAACGTCTTGATGTCATAAGCCCCGCAAAGATGCTCAAAATTCACAGCAGTTTCAGCCGATTTACTCGTAACAACAGCTTCGTCTATAGCTTTAACAGGAAAACGAGCAGAAAACTGAAGTTTCTGAAATCAACTCCGATCTTCTCAACCAGGTAACCGATCTCAAATCTCCCAAAAATATACCTGTCGAGCAAATATTAGCTCAGTAATCGAAAATAATCAAATTATAACAAACAAATCGGAAATATAATGGCGATTAACAACCTCTGGACCTAAATTTCCTTCCGAAAATCCAATCTAACTGCATCAAACCTTTCGCAAGTTTTGAACAGAATCAAGCTTAGATATCTCCTCAAAAACAATCCGACAATGCACCTGTAGTTCAAAATATGATCAACAAAAAATCCAGATTGAGTTAAACTCGTAAAATCGAAGAATCTCACATTATCAGAAAAAACAAAGAGGCTGGATCAGTGATCATTACATATTCGCTACATTTCCACTTACCAACTACTGGTTCAGAAATTTCTCTGTTTTCCAATCAATTTTTTTGGAAACTATGAGACAGAGAGGGGGGGGGGGGGGAGGGTGCGATTTGTTCTACTTCTTCTTCTTGTGAAGAAAGAAAAGAAAATTACGAAATGCTCTCCTTCCCCTTCAAACCACCATTTTTATACCGTCCCGTTCTCCATTTCCAATCTCCCACCGTTGAAATATTATCGACGGCGTGGATTGGCTTTTGATTTAACTGTTAAGAGACGGTGTTACTGTGCCCCACATGAACACTGGATGATGATTTACGGCGTTAAGTGATCTGACGGAATATTTTATGCCGTTAGTTGGCTATTTTTTATATTTCTTTATTTGCAATAGTTTAAAGTTTAATAATATCGTGGAGCATTCTCTCTCTAACCGGTCCTCTCGCACTTAACATGTGATTTACTTCACTTTTGGTTACTTACTACCATGGTTAGGTTAATTCTATATACTTTTTTTTTTTCTCTGTTTTTTTTTATGGTTTATCGTAGAAGTACAGAACTAGCTGGATTTGGAGGTTGGACAACCAATAGTAAATAATTGGGTGGTTCTAAATTTTATATAAATTGGTAGAAAGAAGTGTAATCCATTCATAATTCCCATCTTTCTTTTATTTCAAAATGAAAAATTGCATCTTGAATTTAGCAAAGCCCCATCCATGGAGAATTTCTCAAGTTAGGTTTTTATTAATTTATTTAGTCACTGCATATGGAACCCAATAAAGTATCACTCCTTATCATGATTTAAAATTATGTTCTTGCTAATGGGAACCCAATAAATCAAGATAAAAATGGTCTCAAAAAGAGAGAGACAAATGGTAAGTTGACTAAGACAAAAATACTTGGACCCATATTCAACACCGAATTAAAGCCCAGATTCATCAAAGAGGAACTTGTCTTAAACACCAACTACACAGTATATGCTTCTGAAGTTTATGTACAACAAAGCCACCATATAATCAAAGTTGTGTATAATTCATCCTACACTTGGTGAATAAATATATCATTCACCATTAATATCACTCAGAGTGAGCGACTTAGGATACGAATACGTATTCTACATACGTAAAGCCAACACCACTATACATACAAGAGAATTCAACTTCACGTGGGCCCGAGTGCTTGAAGCTTCAATCAAGCGCTAAAGCCTCTGTGAAGAGAACTCCATGAGTTGGAAGGAAAGCTGGTACAAGCCTGAGCTGATGCCTCTGCCATCTGCTCTATGCTCGTACCAGCATTGCAGAAGTTGGCAATGGATCGCATGTGTTTCATTCCATATTGTGATAGGGATCCACAATGTGTTTCAAATGTTCTAACCTGCATAACAAATTCAAGCATCGTGACTTTCTGATACTCGAAGTGAAATTTAAACGCAATATAAAGTAACTGAATTTGATGTATTACCAGAGATTTCAAGCGTTTCCAATCATCAACAAGAGGCTGGCCACTAGGTCGAATGAAATTTATCATTTTGGGACCAACTTCAATTCCAAAAAGAAGTTTCCCAATAAGTTTAATGCTGTTATCTATATGTGTTCTGTGTGACATAGCTTCAGTGAGTTGCTTCTGAGCTTCAGATTTCCTCTCGGAACCTTCATGTGCCTTGCGAAACTGTGGGTAATGAAATAATTTCAACCACGAGATAAGCAACTTATCCAGTAAGTGCATCTATCATATAGCACCAGAAACTGTTTTATATAAGCACTTTGTACTTGATAGCATTATGTAAATTGCAACTGATACATACAACTATGGAGGAAACATGGATATTTGATTGAGACATGAACTTGATTTTGCTTTTCAGGTGGTACACATACCTTATGCCAAAAGTGTAAAAGATCAGCATCACGTTGGTTGACGGCTTTTGAAGATGGTCGTAGAGAATTGTTATCCACAAAAGTAAAATTATCATTTGCAGGATTTGTACCCATATACATAAAAAGAGTCTCCACACTTAGCTTCAGATCACCATATTGCATAACATGGGAACCATAATACGAGTTCTCATTTGCTGTTCGCTCCTTGACCTAAAAACGGGAACAATATGTATTTCTTAATTACATAAAAAATCAGGTGGCTGCATCATACTTGCTACAAGCAAGTTGGACTACTGTCAAATTCTACCTAACTGCTCAAGGTATACATAAACTTCCAAAATATCTTACCACTTGGTACTGCTGTCTCAAAGTTTCTGACCGAAGATTGTGTATGTCACTGTTGATAATGCCATAAAGAGGGTATTGATCAGAAAAATAGTAAAACCAGAATTATTTGTTATAGAACTTGATGAACAGCCACCCAGAACTCTCATTATCATCATTTACCAATATCATGTCTTCTAGCTAATGCTGTTTAAAATATATGTGTTTGTGGGTGCTTTGCGAACATAGATCGAATTTGAAATGGTGCACTCCACTTGGTGGAAAATCCACAAAAAATTCGCACACAAATGACTTCTTGGTGGTTGATCATTCAGTCCAGGTATAGGATGGAATGGACCGTTTGAAACGGTCACCTTTTGAAGTACAAAATTGAGGCATATTGCATACCTGTCCTCCATCCAGGCAATGCTGTAGAGGTCACCCAAGCAGGTATCGTATTCAGGGGGAGGACTAGGGTACTCTCCAGGGCAATAGGTTCCCCAGCTACTCTCTTCCGCATTCGATGCAGTCGTTGCATATATATTTAGGCCTTGAGGAAGCAAGCCTTCGAATATACTTCCAGATTCACAAGCTTCAAGATAAAATACCTATCACACCCATGGAAGTTATTAGGTCTGGTTTCTGAGATAAATGATTTCATGGTAAATGAGAGCACATAATTCATTTACCAAGCTCTTATATGTTCCAGAGGCATGCTTCTTTTTCAAGACATTGTTTAGGTCATCAGCGTATATATAAGGGCCGGCAGGCATCCCTGAGAATATGTAACAACATCAGGAATAATCAACCCAGCACAAAAACTTTATCAAGAAAAAACACAGAATGCCACCCCTTTACATCATTGCATTATTTATCATGCATAGACAAATAGGTCAAATAAAATAATGAACATAAGCAATCAACAAAATGTTACATATAAAAAGATGTTACTAACCAAGCACTCCAGGACCACCATGATCTGTATAATATATGAAGATATGATCATTTGGGCTACTATCTACAACCTTCCCACTACCTCTCCCTGTCAGTGCACTTTTATCTCCACGAAGTACAGCGTAAAAGTTGTGTGCATTTACATCATCTCCAACATAATCCTGTTAGAACACTGTGTAAGTAAAGACTGGTTTTTCTATAGTCAACAAGCATCTAAAAGACTAATACAAAAGAATGAGACAAACCTTTGGAACTCCCTTATAGACATCCTCACCATGAGGGTTGTTGATGATGACACCAGGCCTTGGGTTCTCCACATCATATGCGATGTCATCATACATAAAAACAACAATATTTTCATCCTTCAAACCACCCCTCTTTAAGATTTGGTACGCATGACATACATCAGCCTAATACAAAACAACGATAGACATTGTATTAGTATCATTGATCAGAGTAATACATAAAGATCTCTTCATTCATATGAAGAAGATACTGCCCATGCTTTCCAAGTTTATATGCACGACCACTATGTTGTAATCACGTTATTGCTTATGTAACTACATGATATCTTTTGCAGTTCACTTGTGTTACATGTAATAAATTAATGTTAATAATATTAAAGACTTTGTAAAATTAAAATCTAGCCAAGATGAATTGTGCCTTAGCAGTTCAATTGTTGTTAGGTGATAAGCTGACCCACTTAAATTGCTTGCCAAGGAAAAAAAATTATAATACTTTTAATTTGTGGGCCTCCTAGTCCTTATTATCACAACAAGACAAGGACAACCGCTAGCTAGAACAGCTTATCATCTCTTACAACTTTTGTCAATCTAATAATTTTTTCTTCAATCATAGTAGAGGGTCCCATAAGTTTAATATTATACCCTAAAACAATTTATTCAAATCCCTTCCAAGGAATTTAACAAAAATGAACCACAACCTTTACTACGTGAAAGCAAGACTCTCCACCCAAATCCAGTGATCAGTCCCCAATCCTCTATCCCACTTTTCCTTGTCATGCCATTGTGGTCCAGGTAGCCAGTTGAAGTTGTAGTAAAGGCTATTTGGCTCTAGATAATAGATATTTTGACTTTCTCAATTGAGCGATAATACATATTGTCTCCAAGAACAGAGAGATATTGAACATTTTTTTGCAGATACTTAGAAGTTAGATCTCACTATGATGTTATCGTCATCATCAACTTAACATGGATAGAGTCAGACTAGTACAAACGTAGAGAAAATTTACATACTGCATAAAAATCAGTAACCATGATCTAGATAAAGGCAAAGTCAAAATCAGAACAAGAAATTTAAAAGTATAGGTAAATAAATAACCATTTAAAAACTTAATTAACGATGATCGAAGAAGCATCCTAAGCAACCATCAAATAATTACCATGAAATTGACACAGAAATAAAAACATATGAATAGAATTAAAATTGAAGTTTAAATCTATTTATTTATTAATTTCAGGTGCTCAGAATTAAGAGAGTCCACAACAATCAGCAATCGAATATGAATCAAGTAATTTTGACAATTGTAGGAGTGCGCGATCACCTGGTGCCTGTAATTCCAGTAGCCATTGGATCCTGCCACTAGCACAGCCCATCTAGTTCCGACGGAGTCATCGTCTTCTCCGGCGGTGTCTGCGGCGGAGCCACCGAAGAACCGGCGAGCTTCAGAAGGCAGCTTGATGAAATCATGCCGGCCATCAACGGTCAGGATCGAGAGAGCAAGGAGCAAAAGTGCACCGGCGGCGTAGCGTATCATCGTCTCTGGTAGAAGGAATAATTATATCTTACTTGGTGGGGATAAGTGCTGAGTCGTTGCCTTAATAAATCAATGAATATATAAAGAAGAGATCAGAGTGACGTGTCTGCGCAAGATACCAGTGGGATGGGATTCTCTGCTTTGCACCATTCATGGAATATGTGAAATTGCTTAATTAGCACTGTACTACGTTGACCGTATGGAATCTTTAGAAATTCAAAAGAATTTCGAATTTTCTTGTAAACAAAAATAAAAATTAATCAAATCAAATTTTCATGATTGAAGTTCCTCAACTTTGTGTTAAAAAAAAAAAAAACTTATAAGTAAACTATATTTATGAAAAATTATATTATTATAACAATATTTTCATCATAACAGTTTTATTTTGATGTTGTTATGTTAGGTTGAGACACACTTTTATATGATTATTTAGAATATATCATAAATTCTTATATTTTACAAGAGAAAAAAGCTTATATAAACGTAATCTAATAATGTATATAATATAATGACTCAATCAACGAATATCAACCTTGAATTTTATTTACGAAAAAAGTTCTATTTATTCACAAAAAGGTATTACCTTAACTCTAGAAAATCTTACTTAATATTTTCTTTAAAAAACAAAATCATAAGTTATATTTTTATAATAGTTTTTTTTTTTTAAAGTAGTACTTTTACTTTTGTTGAGTAATAGTGTAATACTTTTCAATTAGATGAAAATTTAACGAGGAAACAAGGAGAAAATTGGTGTTTTCCTACATAGGGATGAAACTGCGAAAAGAGCGAAAGTAAATAAAAATAGAATATTCAATGGGCACCAAAATAATAATAATAATAATAACAATATATATATGATTGTTCAATATTTTAATTTTTATCATTTAGTTCTTAATTATATATATTATTTATTATATTTAATTTTTTGTAAAAATTAATTAATATATATTTCATATAACCCTAATGGTAATTATCATATGGTTAAGTAGTTCGAATTAACTAGTTTAAGTAATATATCAAAGATAAAATAAAAATGGAGTAGTGAAATACAAACAAAAAAAATAATTAAGGTGCATAATGACAAAAGTTGAAAAGTTGAGGGACATGAAGATGACTTCGACGGAAGGAAAAAACCTACAATAATAATCTATTAAATATATGTTTAATGTCAACATTTATCTTGGCCTACATCACTATGAAAATTTTAAAACTTATCACCTTAAGTTTGTACTCAAGAGAAAGGGGAGAAAAACACATGATTGAAAAGCAATTAGGTTAGTTTAATTATTTTACCAAAATCAGTGATATATATTTATAAAATAAAGGCTAAATAACTAAAAAAATCCAAATATTTTTGAATTTTTGTTATTTTAGTTAATTCTTTAAAAGTTTGTCATTTTAGCCATATTATAGTTAATTAGTTGTAATTTTAGCCAAATTTTAATTTTAGTCAAAATTAAATTATATATGTCCTATATGGCGACATATAGATAAAAAAATCATTAACACACCATCAAAAATGAAAAATATATATAAAATAAAAAATAAAAAACAATTGATGAGATGGTTACGTTTTGGTCATGAAAACCCCTAACTTCCTCAGATTCACCGCCGTTTCCACCGTATTAACGATAACGTCAGGACCGATGTAGTATTTGTTATAGTTTATGTTTATTGCACTTACTTGATTAAGTAGAAATTATTACAAGAAAATATATAGAAAAATAAAATAAAATAAAAAACAATTGATGAGGTGTTTATTTTAATTATTTTTCTTTTCTTTATATATTTTTTATTTCTGATGAGGTGTAAATAATTTATTTATCCATGTGTCCGCCGTGTAGGACATATATAATATAATTTTGACTAAAATTGAAATTTGGCTAAAATTGCAACTAATTAGTTATAATATGGCTAAATTGACAACTTTTAACGAATTAACTAAAATAGCAAAAACTCGAAAATGTTTGGATTTTTTTGGCTATTTGGCCAAAAATAAAATATATTTTTGAACACTACTTATAATGAATTATATGAGGTCCTTATCAAATTTGACTCACACAAAGAAATACAGGTATTTTATAGATTGAGCAACTAGAGTAAGGGATGATATTGTGTGAAAAAAAAAATTCAAGTCACTTTGAGTGAGACCACATAAAATGTGATCCATGATACCATCTTGTTTATGTATCTACCTTTCTTTCTCTTTTTTGGTCATATGAAAAAAAAATAAAAAAAGTTTAATTTATCGAAATGAACAAAGGTTTGATTTAAAACAAATGAATAAAAATAAAAATATCATTTTCATGCTTATTCACACAAAGACAAATAAGTAAAGTATTATATAATATATGTATCATCGGTGGAATTGTCAACGACTTTATTGGCTAATTGACGAATGACATGATTATATCATTCTCTATCTAACATCAAATTGGATGACTCTTAATTCTCCACTTGCTTCCTGACATGGGATTCTTTTTTCTTGATTTGGACAAATTTGGCACTTTTCTACATTTATATTCTAAAAAATAAACTCATCCCATATTTGGATATTTTCTTCTCCGTTTTCAAATGAAAATGTTATTGAAAATTTTAAAAAAAAAAGTAACGTATATGGTTTGTTTAAAATTAAATACGTTTTACCCTAAAATAAGTTTGAAAAACAATAGATATGTGAGTCATGAAGTTTGATCGCTGAATTATCTAGTTAAAATTGATATTAAAGATATTTTAAATACCTTAAAAGGTATTGATGATTTGTTTTAACAAACTTTGGATGGTAGATTAGATGAATAATTTAATAAAAGAATATAAATGGCATCTCATGTGTTTATAAAAGATAGTACCTTCTTTTAGTTGACAAAGATAAATTGTGTTGTAAAGAAATATAACTAACAAATTAGGATGTGAGGAAATAATATATAATATCTTACTCTTCTCAAAATAACCATAACTTTGTTTTTCTAAAAAGAAACTAAAAAAACCATGAATTTCGAAAAATAAAGCAGGTGATAATTTGAATTTCCTTTTTTAGGAAAGTTGGTATATAGAATTACATACTAAATAATGAATAATATATTTTCGTCATAAAATCTGTCAACGTGCATATATATGTTATCCCATAAACTAATTAAGGAAAAAGAGCCCAAAATAAAACATAAATTTCCAAAATTAGAGACCAAATATTCATACACTGGATCCAAGATCAATATCCCTAGGGCCCATAATACCGGCCCATATTGAGGCCCACAACTATATATATTTTTGAAATACCTGTTTCTTGCCGCAGTTGTCTGTATAGTTTGCTCTCTAGTCTTTACTATCAGCAATTCACTACAAAACCCATAATCAAAGGTTAGCTTCATCCATCTTTTTTTATTCTTGTAATTCCTATGCGCAATTCTCGGTTTACAGTATTTGACTATTATGTTGTTATGCAAAAATTGGTTAGGGTTTTTTGAACTGGAATCAAGTTATATCGTGCAGTGTATAAATTTCCATTTTTACGTGATAGGAGGAAAACAACGTGCCTGTAATTTGTTTTTGATTAGATGCAATTTGATTATATTGTTTCTGGTGGCGATTTTCGGTGATGCATTTTGAAATATTTTTGGCGAAATTTTTTAGTTTTCTTAATGGTCAGTGATTGTGTTTTATTGGAATACATTACAGAAAACATATTGTTGAGGGTTATTTTGTGGATTTTTGAAGATGTGTTTTTATAATGCTGCTATTTGTTGGTGAAGTGAAGGATATTCTATTTTGATTAGTATGGTAATCAAGTATAACATTGATGATTCTGAATGCAAGTTTATGTGTTGCTGCTTTAATTAAAGATGGTTTAAATACCTCGATCGTGCATTTCATGTGTGTAATACATGGACTTAGGAAGAAGAACAAATGATATTGCTTTTTTTGCTTTATATGGTGGATGGATTGCAAATGCCCAGATCACTCTTTCATGTAATCTGTGAAAACACAATTTATTTCATTCAGTGAGGAGGGTAAGAGTTACTTGTAATTTGATTTTTATAGTTCATCTACAGCTAAACTCTGGCCATTAATTTTTAATGAAGCTTTTAATATTTATGTCTGTATGTGGAGAATGTTTGACCTAGAAGCGTATTTCAGGTTTTTGATCACATGGATGGAGGAGAGAGCTTGCTAGACACCCTGTTTGATGAAGACGGTGTTGAGGGTGTCCAAGATGTTGAGATGTTTGATGTTGAAGAAGGTGAGCTAATTGAACAGGTTCCAAAGACTAAAGTAGGAGAAAGTTCTGATGTTGGTGGTAATCAAGGAAATCAAGAATCTGACAGACCAAATTCAAGACATAAGAAGAAAAAGAGAAACAAGAAAAAGAGAGGCAGTAGTACTGGCCCAAATGTTACTAATGTCAACAAGTATGAAGTTTTTTCATGTTATTATGCTGGTTAATTTATGATACTATTCTCATGCTTTGTTGTGGTTAACTGATTGATCCATGAAGTAATATTCTCTTAGTCTTCAATCTTTTCATGGATGAATTAATTCTTCACCTGTTAATTTATCCTACATAACCTGCTAAGCCAAAATCTGCCTTTTTTTTTTTTTTTTTATCTTACATGTCTTCCATTCATTAATCAATTGGCGGATTTGCTGCAGTTTCATATTTTTATGCTGGTTTTATAAGAACGTCCAGCTTTTCCTTGCTTTAGTTTAGCACTTACCTTAATATTTTGGTTAAATATTCATTTTCACGACACATTTCTTAGGTTCGTTTTGGATGCATGCAAGCGTTTGAAAGAGAGAAAATCTTATCTTATGTATACTGCTGTTGGTTGTCTTGGTGTTGCGGCGCTGAGAGATCTCATCAAAGAGGTAAAGTTCATTCTTTAGTATCCGTATGCTGATTTATAGAAGATTCCTGTAGGACCATTTACTGTTTCTTATGTATGCTTTTAATTTTTTCTGTAGCCAGTCAGCTGCATGCCAGGGAAGTTAATTGATGAGTATTAAATGTGTGTTGTCATATATATATTGGTCATTAGGGGTAGCTCATTGTTAGGTTATTGGCGAAAATGGTAGTTTTGGATAATCTGTGGAGTATCTAACTTGAGGAGGGCTTTGTTGCACCTCCAATCCCGTATCATCTAAGATTGCAGTTTAAAGACGGAAGGAAGAAATAGGTAGAACCATAACTCTTTTGGTGCTTTCTCTTTTGTGGATTTCTCGGTAATGCAATATGATTATTTTCCTGGTTAATTGTTCTTTGATATTTTAATCCAGTGAAGTAGATCAAAACTTCCAGAGCCCAGATGATGGTCATAAGTGATTACTTCAGATATCATCACTATTTTGATGAATGTTGGTATGTTTTTGCATGCATTTGTTGGGAAAATACATGGTTGCTTAATCTTTTTACAAACTCATTCTTTTAGTTGGGATCCCATTCTTAATATCCTTTTCACTACCATCAGGATTTTTGCATAAACTTTTGGAATTTCCTAGCAGGGCTAAAGTTACTGTGGTGGATCTCATGCCTTGAATCATCTCTGTACACTTTAAAGTTCTATAAACTATCAATCCTTGAGTTTTGGTAAATCACTTTGTATTGTGATTAATGTGAGGCTCTGATTGACCGTCTTACACTACATGCTTAAGGACCAATTCATCCTTAGTTTTGGTCCTCAAAATCACCGCCCTTCAATCCCAGATTCTGCGGGCTGAATAAATTCTTGCTATCATGCACGTGAAACTTTGGTCTATCATTCCAAGATTACTTCACTTAATGTTGGTGGACTTGAATGCTTTCTCTTAAACCTCTGACTTGTGTACCAAGGCAGAAGATCATCAAAACCTATGTATATCAACCTTTTATTAATAGACATCCTACCTGCTGAGAGTAGCATTGATTATGTCGAATAAGAAGAAAACTTGTAGCGTAGTTGTTTATATGCTTCTGCTAGGTTTGAAATTGCAGACTTACATGAAAACTGCTTAGCTTGTCATGATACCAACCTCATCAGGAGAGCTGATATTTGGTCTCCTCTATTAGAGAGGAGGTAGAGGGTTCAATCTCTCCCTATTAGTACTGTCCCAATTTGTTAAAAGGATGAAAGAGGAAAACGTTTTGGTTAGATGAAGATCCTGACTATGAGTCCAATAGTTAACAGAAGAATTGAAACATAAAATGGAGTCTCAATTGAATTTCCTGAAAATACTCAAAAACAAGTTGACAAACCAACTGAACATATCTATTACTTACCTTTCTAACTATTTGATTATCCAATAATTGTTTTCAATACAATGTTATTTGAGAGTGAAAATTCTGGCTTATTGTAATTTTGATATTTGTCATCATACTCCACCTGGATGAGATCGTTGTTTCCCCTTTGCTGATGTTTTCTTTTTTAGCCATCTTCACTCGAGATTGTTAACATGAGAATGACCTTGTAGGTTGATGCAATTCAGGCCTGTGGAGGTCAGAAGACTGCTGATGGCAAGCGTTTTCGGAATGGTGGCGGCGTATTGTGGAATATTATCAAAACACGTGATCCTAATGCTTACAAAGAGATAATGAGAAAAGGAAAAGAGTTTGAGGTATGTTTGGTTTCTATGTAAAGTAGTGATTCAATACAAGGTTTCTAAATACTATTTTTCTTGCTTTGTTGCAGAGGCTATGAACTTTAGTTCCCTTTAAATTTCTTGGGGATAAATGGTGGTTATTGTCAACATTTATTTGTGTGCTTGTGTGTTGTTCATATGTTTAATTTAATTTTTCTAAATTGCAGTTTAAATCTCCCTGATCAAGGATAAGATCATTGATGTGTCATTTATTCAAACACTTTACCATAGCAGCAACATGAATGAAAAAAAACAAAACTATGCTCTGTTCTGTGTTGAATGGAATGAGAGACATTATCTTGAAAGTGACTTGTGAAAGTCTTTGGAAATGGATCTAGCATGATGCATCTTGTATTTGGATAAAGAGTTTCTAGGTTTCCGTAAATAATGAATGTTATTATTTCCAATGAACTGATGATCTATGATGCTTCACTTTATGCAGTTACGATTTTCTATTACACGGCCTTGCTGTTAAATGTTAACTAGAATTGAAGTACTAATCTGGAGCTTGATGAACTTTGCAGAAGCAATTCAAGCCGCAACTTAATGACAAGCAAGAACCTAAACAACAAACAGAAGCTTCTTTTACGAGCCTCTCTCTCGATGCTAATCAGGTGAGCAATAATCTGCCGGATGGTTTGGATGTTACACCTCCGGAACAAAGCCAACATGAACTTTTGACAGCACCGAAACGTGCATCTGTTCATGATCGAATACGAGTACCAGTTGCATATGATGATCTTCTTGGTGGAGAGGATCCCAAAGATGAATTAGCTTCATTCAGATGAAGAAGTGGTGACTCTGCTATTATGGATACATCAGAGAACCAGTTTTTTGCCCCTCAACTCGGATGTTAGAACAACTTCCCCCCTTTTCTCCTTAATTAATACTTTCTTCAAAGAATAGCTTTAAATCGTTTTTTTTTTTTAATTTTATTTTTATTTATATATATATATATATATATATATATATATATATATATTCCCTACTTTATTTTTTCAGATGGTTTAAGGTGAAGATGAGAGTATCTACAGGTTTTGTTACTTTATACTTGAAGGAAGGTTGAAAGAGATGAAGATGGAATTTCGCTTTACTTTTCATTTATTTTGTAAAGAATTTGTTGATATGAACTAATTGTAGACTGTTAAGAGTATGAAAATCTCTCAGTCCTTTTAAACTAATTTTTAAGGGTTTTTTTTTTTTTTGAGTATATTCTTTTAAGAAGTGATTTGGTCAAATTTGAAATCCATTTTAATGTTGGGTGATTTGTAATTTATCCATTTCAATATTGTTTTTTAAATTTCTCACTTTAAACGTAATTTTATTGTTTTGAAGAGCTTACGTTTGGATCAAGGAATTTGAATTTCAGGGGTTTTTTAATATGAATGGATTTTCCACTCATATTACTCGATCAATATTTCAAAATACGAACAATGAATTTTAAATTTATTAGAGAAGTTGTCATCCAAATGCAACCTCACAATGGATTTTATTTTGTGAAACAACAAAAATAAAATACACAATCCCCTTTTCTCATTATTTCCTATACCCTAGTACAACTTCAAGATTATACACACAATCTCAGAAAGAACAAAAAAAAAAATTCCTAACTTCCTGAGTACATAACGTAAAATTCTAAAGTTGTCACTTGTGCAAGAAGAGACAAATAACAGTGCAATCATCTCTCTTAGAATTAGGAAACTTTAACTTCCATGAACCAACAGCTGCATCCACCACTGCTTTTGCTGCACCCTCTTCACTTTCCGATGTCGAAACTATCTTCATAACTTCTTCATTACTCAACACATCCCACACCTATTTTAAAATCATCAAAAGAAAAAAAAAGTCAGAAATTCAACTCTCAAAATATTCAACAAAATTCAAGTAAGCAAACAATATTGACTGACTCACCCCATCAGTTGCAAGAACAAGAAAGTGGTCATTTGGAGACAGATGATGATATGAAACCTCTGGTGTGGAAATAATGCCATGATATTTTAGCACAAAATCTCCGAAAGCCCGTGACATGGCGAGGCCCGGAGAATCATCATATGGTAGCCACACTCTTTGTATGTGTGGTTCTTCTTTCAGTGCAAGAACTCTTCCTTTGCACTTTCTTATTCTCTCTGCCTCACCTGCATCATCAATACATATCATTCATTAATTTCAAATATTTAAGACAACATTTATTTATGTTTTTAATTGTCTATTTGAAATATTCTCAACATGGAATAGATTTCTTACATGGTACAGAAGGCTTGAGATCAGTAGTCAATTGAACAGTGATGATCCCATCCTCAGTTCTTGTTCCTAGAACTGCTCTAGAATCTCCAAGATTTGCAATTACAAGATCTTCACCCTATACAACAAAGTCATATTAAAATCAATTTAATGAGACTAAAAACATATATAAATTTATTTTTAAAAAAAGATTGGAATTTGTGGCTTAATTAATTACCTGTTTGATGACAACAGCAGCAGTGCTTCCACTGCAAGAGCAATCCAAAGAATCAAGAAGCTTGATTTCTTTGTCTGTGACTTTGAATGAACTCAGACAAGCTTCTTTCCATTTAAGGAAATTCTTGCTTTCTCCTATTTCATCACTTTCCAATTTTGGGCTGAATTTTAATGTGGAATTTCTGTGGCTTAGAAGCAAAGAAGGCAGCCTGTTTCTTACAATCTTGCTTACTATATGTCCATTTTTGCCATGTCCATCAAATACCCCACAATAGAATCCATCTTCAACTCCGTAACCCTGACAAAAATATCAACAAATTTTAATTAATAATATTCATTGAAAAGCATATAAATAATAACAAACACACATTTATTAGAGAAAAGAAAACAATGGCAATAATAATAATAGAGGTACCTGATAAAGAATAGCACAATCTTGGTTTAGTCCTTTGCTTCCTGTATGAGAATATGTTGAGCCAATTGTTTTTGGTGAAATATTTGTACTAATTCCTGTAAAATATACAGCATTTTCATGGCCATATGAATCATCATGAATCTCTCTAGATGGAATAGAACCACAGATTCCCATGTTCTTCTCTCCTTTTCTTTTTCTCTTTCTCAGATGTTTGAATATTTCTTGTGCTTGTGTTTGTGCATATACTTATAGAATCCAAGAGGCCCCCATATATAAGGAGTTGGGACCATGGAATATGCAGGTAGGCTGAATTAGTATATTTAATTATTGAAAGAATAGTAAGAGTTGAAACTTGATCAATAATTGAGCTTTTTTTTTTCCTTAAATAATTGGATTATTAACTTAGGCTACCTCAAGATTCATGTCAAAGGGCATCCTATGTGTAGTTTTGTAGGATTTAATATAGTATACATAGGTTGCAACTTGAGTAAGCAATGGCACCTATTTATTGTGTTGACTTCCAATATTTTACACATAAGTTTTTGAATTTAAAAAGAATGACGTTTGAATTTTGAGTGATTATATAGTACTTAATTAGATACTTTGTTAGATTAATTTTAATAGAAGTATGAACATTTATGAATTGAGTGTTAAAAACAATGATCTGAAGTTTGCAATGCCAGCTCGAGGGAATAGATTTCTAATGGTCGGTTAACTTCCCAACTTCAAACAAAATAGTCAATTTTTTTACAAATACAAATTCATATACATTTTTTTTTTTGAGCTTACTTAATTGAATCATATACTACATTTAGTTACTTGTTGTGACTTTATTAGCTATTTATTGTTTCTGATAATGGAAATCAAATACTAATAGTATAGCTGGCCATCTCCCACTCATTTGTCAAAATATTTAACAAAAACAAATTAATGGTTATATAAACTCCAATTTGAAAAGTAGATTGATAGGTTTATAAGTAGCAGCAAACTTGATCTAATATTTATTTAATGAATATTTGTGAGGATGTTATCAAATTATTATTTAAAAGTCATGAAAAAGGAAAAATATAAGGTCCCACTTGATTGGAAGGAAACAGGGGTTATTTAACTAACATTTTATAAGCTCTTCTAATTTTCTTTTCTTTTTCTAACTGCCACACACACAACACACGTACATCTCTCTTTCTCTCACTTATTATATTTGTGAAGATAGCTTTTCAAATTGTTAGAAAGTTAAAAGCTAATTGATCAATTATTTTTTGTGTATTTTATATTGTTTTGGGGGGTTTTGTCACAACTTGTATTATGTTTTATAATTGGATAAATTACTGCCCATTTAGTTAAGGAAATGACAACCTCAAAACAACAATAAATTCACTGCTTAGATCATTATTACATAAAGAAATACATAGACTTTACATAGTTTTGAAAGGGCAATAATATTGACTTTAGTATTATTGTTTAAGATTTCCGTTAGGATCTCTCCACCACACATATGTTGTCTATAAGTCTGTCTGCATGGATTTGTTTTTAGTGTAGATCATAACTATTCATCATAATATATTCTTCATGATTACATGTGAAATTTATTTCACAATCTTAACATCGCCACAATTTAATCAAATCTTTGGTGATGAATTTATTTTGCATCTTCTTAGTTCTTACAACTTCCATTTTTTAAAAGTAGCAGATGGTATAAAGTATAACACTACCAATCTTTTAGCTATTTGCAGAACAAAATTACCATTCTTTGCCTCCTTTTTAATAACGAAAAAAAATAAAAAAAATCAAAGAACATATTTAGTGCCTTCAATTTCTTTCAGTTGAACCTCTATACTTTTCTTTATACACTTTAAGTTTTTATACTATCATTTATGTCCGAATTTGCTGGATACATTTTTAGTTATAAAAATTAAGTCATTGTAATTTTACTTACACTGGATTTGGTACCTTACATAACAAACAAAATTCAATACAAATTAAAGAACGAGGTCTCGATTTTACAAATGAAAATGCACAAACCATTATAATCTCAGATAAAATCAAAAGTAAAAAAGAGCGTGACCCTTGGAAGATCATTTCAGAAATCTAATTTTATGAAAAATGCATCAATCCACAATTCATTAATAAATTTGTAATAATTTAAAATGAGTTTGATTAATGTGTTGAGGGATTCCGTCTCTCGAATTTATATTTGTTTTTATATTTGTTAGTCAATCTTATATGAGATTTTGTTAAAGTAAAATAACATAACTCAACAAAAAATGCAGAAACAAATTATTTACATTTGATAAATATAAGGAACAATACTTTAGTTTTCGTCCCTATATATTAAGATTTTGTTCATAAGAGTTTATATAGAATAAAAGCTAAGTTTATCACCGCATATGATAAGGAGATAACAATAAACCAAGTCAAACTATATCAAATTTCAACTGTAATTACAAAATATAACCATTAGTTGACAAAATTGAATATATGTAAAAAGTATGATAAGATAGTGCTAGACTAGATTCTTTTATGTGTTGTGTTGATCAACATAAGCTACAAGAAGGAAAATACTAAAGTCATGCGTCTTATCTACAAAAAAACTCTTGATTTCTTCCAATTAAACAATCAAGAATCTGATTCAAAGTATCAAGTTTTAGTCACAAGATGAAATGGCAAGAAAAATTCACAAACTGAGACACCTAGAATATTCTTTTCATTCACAACTACATGATAACACAGTTGACGCTATCCATACAGAGGAGCAAAGTTAACAACAAATCCACAGCTACATATTGGCATTTTCATCACAGATTACCTAAAGGATTGATCGACAGCAAAAGGAGACAACACACAGCTCAATTTCTCGATTTTCTTGGTCAATGAAATCTCACCTCATTAAATGGAGACAATGACATTATCATCCCCTTGTGATGAGTCTGCCACAGGAGACTTCTTTATCAAAGCCTTGGGTAAGTCGAGGTCATCCTGATTGCAACGTTGCTGAGGATGGCATAACAGCTTACACATGTCACGAAAAAGGGCACGTGTCAACCCTAGACCACTCTCAAATATATAGCCTTCAAACTCACTGATCTCATCGAGGGCCTCAACCAGGGTATCATAAACCATCTGGGGACAGTTATCGGGTCCAGGTTTATCATGGAGGTACAAAAAATCTAAGGTGAAGAGCTTCAGTGTTGAAGGTAACTGATATTGTGGTGGCATAGATGACCTACAGTAGATCAAGATCTGAAACAACGAAATACAGGTTAAGGTTTTGAATGAATATGGAGCCATAAACAATGAGGGAATGAAAGCATTAATGGTGCCAGAATAAACTATAAGAATTTGGGTGATTCATACAAAAATGTTGAACAGAACTTGAGAAAAATTTGAGATCACAAATTACACCCTTAACATTAAAGCAAACAGAAACAAGATTCCATTTTCAAATCCATCAGAAAGACTTCCTTTATGAGAACATAAAACACCATTTGACAGATGTCAGCAAACAGTGAATGGTTTTCAGTTAAACTTATTATTTTCTTTTTTCTTTCCTACAATTGACAGGTAGCAGTTCCACTCATTCTCATCCCCCTTCCGCATAATGAGTTTTATGTAGAAAACTAAATAAATAAAAATATATATACATAGATTATACATATATATTATACAAATATCTCAAATAGAGAATCAAGCAATTAGCAGTATCCCATGATTAATTTTCCCACCACTTTCAAAAAATGAGTTCTATGAGAATTGATCCCACAACGAAGCAGCAATCAAAATGCCAGAGCGGAAAATACTAACTCCCTACAATTTATGGGCAGCCAATGGGGGGTTAGCATAGCTTTCTCAATATCAAAAGATTATGCAAAGAATCTAAACAAGTTGACTCAAGGCTACTCACCAATCGGAATATCCGGTTCTGTGAGCGAGACTTCTTTGCTTCATGAGTTGCTACTCTAAACAGCTGCGAGAGATCGGCTTGACTGGGTGACGGATCCACTGAAACACCTCGTAAAGCAGCAGATGCAGAGTCGACATCACTGCTGAACTCTTTTCGGAGCTTTACAAAGAGCAGAAAGAAAAAATCAAATCCATGTGCTTATAAATAAGAGTAGCATCACTGACAAAGTGACAGGGAGAAAGTAGACACAAACTGTTCACAGTAAGAAGGTGCATACTTCTGGTGGAATTAATTGCTTCTTAAGCCACTTCAAAAGGAAGGGATACTTGATACTTAAATGAAATAATGTGTTAGAGCAAAAATCAAAGTGCTCAGCGGCTCAGCCTGAATCCAATAAGTAGCATGTATTTCAAATACCCAACCAGGAAGCTGCCTTTTAAAACTTATTTAAGGAAACCTATACATCATTTTACACTTATCTAGGAAAGTTATGTGAATATTGTATTATTCTCCATTTCCTTAACTAAATTCAAATTTCAAAGACCCAAGTTCTTTTACTTTACGATATATCAATCATCTAAGTTTCAATATTCAAACCAGATCAGCACTTTCTCTTAATTAGTGTATGTAGCAGCAAAATTTAACTTCAATCAAATCAAAGCATTCACTGGCAGAGTATATTGTGCCACAGAACTTTCAACCTTCCCTAAACCAACAGCAACACAGTCACTCTAGCATAATGGATAGCACCCGCTGGAAGAAAAGAATATATCAGCTAATGTATAGTTATCCATTAGTAGAGATACAATCTTCAAGCTTGAAGGAAAAATACACATACTGAAATTCTCTACATAGTCTATAAATTCATACAAAGAAAGAGAGAATGGAGATGGTACATGCAGGAAAATGTGAAAATCATGATCGCTAGAAAGCAATACTGCATGTATCACATCAGAAAATCTGCAGTGCCACAGGCAGTGCACTTAACATATGCCTCCATACGTTTCAATACATAACAACCACTAGGTAGATTAAGCATGCGCCCTTCTTAAAAATAAACTAAAAAACATAACAAAAATGTTGGGCACAACATATTTGAATCTATTGCCAGATAAATTTGTAGGATGAAGCCATAGTGGGCTAATGGCACAATTCACTCAATAAAAACAGGTCAATGGCAAATAAATACAAGCTGTATGCACTAGATAACAAGCGCACAAATTTGTTCAATCCACTCCGATATCTTCCAACTTTCCCCACAACTTTCTTGATCACAAATTAACGTTTCCAGTGCATATTTAGAATTCCAAAATAATATCACATCTCTTAAGATAAACACATGTACGTCAGTAAGACACTTGATGTGATCAACACTCACTCTCACCATTATGTTTAAGGGTATCAGCTACTTTCTAGTTTCTACAACTAATTTCGAAGGGAATGCGTTCATAATATTATCAATTATCATCAGAATTAAAGCAATAAAGTGAACCGAGTAACCTAATCAGCGCACACTCATTCTCATAAAACCCTAGAAATTAAAAAGAATTCACGCCAACAAAATCAACTACGAAAAATATCTACTAATCCCATAGCGATAAAGATAACATTACAGAAACGATCAAGAAATGAATACCCAGTACGTCGTCTTCGAGAGGGCGGCGAAGGCGAAACGATGATCGGGATTGATACTGAGCTTAGCATGGACGAATAGCATAATAGCCTGCTTTATGGATTCCAATCTGGTGTAGGGCCGTCCATTGGGCCCGTTCACCTTCATCTCCACCATCGTTTCTGGGCCCACATCGATGCAGAATAGTATGTCCTCACTTGAAAATCGGGTCGCTGGAAGTGTGTATCCACCGCCGCCGCCCTGTCCCGGCGGAGATTGAGTGCTTCCCAGCGGCGGGTTTATGCTCCGAACCTCTGTCACTTCCATCTATGGGGTTTTTCGTTTGTTTCTCCGGTGTCCATAGATTTTGTTTTCTATTATATGACGATTTGGGGATAATTTTGTCATTTTATTTTTTGCGGGGCAGAAATGTCATTTCGTTGACGCACCTATTATATTTTAGAGATTCAATTTTTTATGGGTGAATTTACCCGCGAAGTCTTGTTAAATTACCAAATAAATTTGTGGAAATTAGAATTAAACATTTTAGTCAAGGGTGTTTTGATTGATTTCTATGAGTAATTTGATTCGAAAAAATGAACATTGAATGAATGTATTGTAATTTTCAAAAAATCTAGATCTCGATTTATTAACTTGACATTGTGAATGGAAATGTTTGTAGCAAAACAAATATCAATGATCAACACTATGTCTATAGTGATAAATGATTCTTTCCACTAAAATTTATGTATAGGACAAAAATAATTTAGAACAAATATCCCAAAAATTGAAGTAATTTTTTTTCTGCTAAATAAATTTCATTGATGACTAAAAATAATAATAGAAATGTCTAATGATCTCAGTTAGGAGGACACTTACAATCGATGGTGTTGTAATAATGTGTATACTAACTTCTAACTTGGTTTGTGTTTCTATTGAATAAAACAATCAAAAGAATCTCTAAGAAGGCCAAGTAGACGATAACTTAAAACAACACCACTAGATTTGAACATCTGTTTTTATTGTAAACAAATTAAATAATTTTTTTGTTTTAGAAACAAAATCAAAACATGAGTTTATTTTGTAAAGAAATTAAAAATGGATTTAATATGGTTGTTCTTGTGTCACTTAACATAATTCTAGGAGTAGGGTTATAAATTTCATTGTTTACATTAACCTAAATGATCTTCATCATTCATGCGAATCACACCAACCAACAATTATACGATGAAAGCTCAAACATCATTCATATTATAGCCTTCATAAATATATGTGTTTCAACCAAAATCAGGGAGAAATTAAGATAATATATATACGGTATAATGGTATGAGAAGAATTGAGCAGAAGTTAATAAATAAGAGCTACATATTGTTGAACATTGATGAACTTATTTTGTTTTCCCATTTTTAATAAATTTCTTACCATTTATTAAAAAAAAAACTTATTTTTATTGATTAACAAAATAAATTAGGTTTATTTAATTTCAAACAACAAAAAGTGAGAATTTAGATTATCGAGTTATACCTAGATTTCGTGCAGTTTGATATTAGATCTTGGTTTGGGCCTATAATACCCAAAGCCCAACAGCTAAAATATTTAATTCTAGACCAATGGCTACCAAAATTTACATGGTTTGTGAATTGTGTCGGCCCACAACATATATACATATTTCTAGTTGTAGTAAACTCATATTTATAAGATTTTAACATTCTATAAATTTTCATGACATATGTATATATATATATATTTTTTTTCAGTTAGAAATATCTTTTTTCTTCTAATTTTAAGCCCAAAATCTCGCAAGACCTCCTCGAGCAAAGCTCTCTCTCACACAGAAAAATGGCATGCTTACACGATCACAGCTGCGAAGATCACGATTGCTCCTCCGATTGGTCTCTCTACAAGCACATAGATCTCTCCAAGGTTTCTCCCTTTACATCTACTTTGAATTACATTAGGTTTTACATATCCTAATTCGTGATCATCTAATGCGCGAGCACTGTTACCTCGATGAATTTCATAATCCCTAGAAAAACCTTTCGAATTTTGAATGAATTACAGTATGGTGGCTGAATTTGTTTTGTTGTGTCGAAGGTATCTGCACTGAATGAAGCTACTTCCGGAAGTGTGAAGTCAGTATTCAGAGCGTGGGAGCAGCGTCTAAACACTTCAGAGGTGCTCCTTTTTTCCCCCAATTTTATGATTCAATGTTCATAACATGAAATTAAAATTTTGTTTTAGTTACTATGAGTTTGCCGTCTCTACGTTTCCTAAATTTGATGTGGTTGACATCTTTAATGGGTGTTGAGTATTTGTGTGAACTGCCACAGGGTCACTTGGAAAGCAATTATGGTGATCCTGAGTTGATAGTCTTTATTCCGTAAGTACCAATCTCTCTCAGCCCTGTAAAAAGACCACAGTGAATGTCATTTTTAACCACTGAGAAATGAGCTAATAAATTAGGCTGTAAATGTAGCACTTTTATGTGCGTAGTAAAGGCATTTATAGATGGCTTTGGCTTTGAGCTTGTATACCTGAAGATTGAGGCAAAGTCTACATGTTATGTTATTCTTCAGTATTTGGCTTTTATATTATGTTTCATGTTTTGTGAACTTAATAATGAGTACTATTATAAGGAAGTTGTATATGCAAATTTAGGCAGGTTATGTGATTAAGGTTGGTGTTTATGGTGTATGGATTCTGATCTTACTCTGGTTGTTTCCATTCAGTTTGATTAAAATCTATGTAGTTTCTATTAATTTGGTGAATGGTTGTATAGATTTACATCAGACGTCAAGCTCAAGAGCATTTCAGTGGTTGGTGGAGCTGATGGAACAAGTCCTGCAAAGATGAGAGTGTGAGTTTTAATAACCGATGCATACTTCATTTTAGTATACGGAACTGTAACTAAGCTTGCCCTTTCCCGTTTATGTGGTGACATAGTTTGGTTTGTTATATTGCTGATCCAGTTTCAATTTATTTTATTAACCCCTGTTGCCACCAATTCCCTTTTGTTGCCTGAATTATCATATTCTGTTAAATAATCCAGATTCATCAATCGGGAGGGTATTGATTTCTCAGATGCACAGAACATGCAACCTGTGCAGGTTTGCTGGTTTCCTAGCTTTGTGGCGATATATAGTTTTTAATTGTTTACTTGATTGAATTATTTAATCATCATAGGAGTGGGACTTAGCGGAAAATTTACAAGGAGTTTTGGAATACCAGACAAGGTAAAGTTTCCTATTCAAAACTTTACTTAGCATTGTAGTCTAATGAATTCAGTTGCGATTTTCGTGAAGATGGAAATCTGGTTAAGGGTCCAGATTTCTATGAATAAAATATTGAAATCTGATCCATGGATCTTTTTATCAATCTTGATTCGTGACATTGTAATGAAACAATCAACAGATATTCAAGGTTTCAGAGTGTGGGGAACATCACTTTGCATTTTCCAGATAATTTTGGTGGCCATACAAGTCAAATACATTACATTGGGTTGAAAGGAGAAGCAACACAGGTACTTTTGGATGCAAAAGTTTAATCCATTATTTGTTAAGCACCATACAAAATGCAAATCAATTTGTTCCTCATTTTCTTCATTTAAATTTCAACTCCATGCAGATGAAGAGGGATGTTGTTGCCACAATAGTATATGAAATCACACCAAACCCTTCAGATCACAAGTGAGTTCTCAATCTTTACCGTAATGATTAACTTACTAGACTACAATCTTTTGTCACAAGTGAGTTCTCAATCTTTACCATATCTCAATCTTTACCGTAATGATTAACTTAGTAGACTGTAATCTTTAGTCACAAGTGTGTTCTCAATCTTCACCATATCTCAATCTTTACGTAATGATTAACTTAGTAGACTGCAATCTTTAGATTAACTTTAGTCTTTCAAAATGACCGAAACAAATATGAACTTCAAAAATTGTGTAGAAATAGTAATTTATAATATTCAATCGGTTTCACTTCTAATCTCAATAGATCTAGAAATCTTGTAAGAAATGTCAACTCTTATAAATTTTGAAGGATGTCAAATTGTGTAGAAAATGATTGAAACTAATATGAACTTCCAAAATTGTGTAGAAATAGTAATTTATAATATTCAATCGGTTGCACCTCTAATCTCAATAGATCTAGAAATCTTGTAGGAAATCTTATAAATTTTGAAGGATGTCTAACTTTTTCAGATCCTTCTATTCTAGAAAATAGTCTTTCAAATGACCAAAACAAATATGAACTTCAAAAATTGTGTAGAAATAGTAATTTATAGTATTCAGTAGGTATCACTTCTAATCTCAATAGATCTAGAAATCTTGTAAGAAATGTCAACTATTATGATCTTGTAGGAAATGTCAACTACTATAAATTTTGAAGGAGTCTAACTTTTTCAGGTACATTTATTCTGGAAAATATTCTTTCTCGAAAATGACTGAAATATATATGAACTTCTCAAATTGTGTAGAAAATGACCGAAACAAATATGAACTTCAAAAATTGTGTGGAAATATGAACTTCAAGTTTAATAGTGGCCCCCTTGGTAAAATTGTTGGCTTTGTCATTGCAAGGTTATGTGAAAATTCATAGTTGATGAATATTAGTTACGAACATCTTGCGTTATTGTCTATAAACCATGTCTTTTCATTATCAAGTGAAACTCACAGTTGTTCCATTTCTAAATGCTTAATTTGTTGCACAGAACACGCGCTGAGACAGGAGGTGGCCTTTCACATGTTGAATGAGGTTTTAAACCTTAGTACATGGCTAGAGCTTTGATAGAAGGTTTTCAATGTAAATCTTTTCTTCATGAGATATAGCTCGATAATGGCTGTGTCGTTTCACCGAAAAGTTCAGAAGTTTCTCTCTTTTTTATCATGTAAGTGCTGCTCTCTACGCATTTAAGACTTATCAAGTTTTGAATTGTTGAGAGGATTCAAACAAACTTACTATCAGTTTCTGTTCTCATGTTTCAATATCCCAACTTTGTAATATTATAAACTGGTAACTTTCCGTTTATATGAATATCATGATGATACATAAAATGGGCAAATAATTTTTTGTTTGATTTTTGATAATCTTGATAGTTTAGATGTGCAATATTTTATGGTATATGTTAATAGGAAATGTTAAGATGTAAGTCCACCGATGATGTGTAATGATTTCATTTCGAAATCTAAAATTAATAGATGTATTAGATTTCTTACCCATCAGGATATTAATGTTCCCACCGTGGGTAGACATAATCTATTATTTATGTTTGACTATAGTAGTTATAAATATAAATGTATAAATATTACGGTAAGTTGCTCAAATTATATGGTAAGTTACTGGTTTATATGGTAACTCATAATTTTCATTTGTTTATATGGTAAGTTACTCTTAATTTTCGAAAAATGAAAATTTGAACAAGATACTCATTATATGATAAGAGTTATTAATTATTTGCTAAAGTAGACTATTTTTTAAATCATCATAATTATTAGAAACTATTTTTTTGCTAAGTTTTAAAAATGTGTTTTTATATATCACTTCAACCAAGGTTCGCACACATATGTACAAACATATGTTATGTGTATATTAAAGATTGTGTTTACCGCACTAAAATGAACAATTTCCAAATAAATAATGTTGTTTTCTTTTTAATATATATATATATATATATATTTATCTATTTTATAAATTTTCTTTCATTCACAAAATATCGGTGATTGTTTATTTAAAAAAGAAAAAAGAAAAGAAAAACCAAACCAAACGGTGTCTTGGCTTTTTCAAGGAAATATCACCGAATACTGGCAATAAATAAAGGAAAGGACTAAAGGCACCTACCAGATTTCGAAGGGCACCAACCAGATTTAAAATTAAAAAAAAATTACAATTTTACCCTTAGGGTTGTTGAACTAGTTCTGTTCGGTCAAGATGACCGAACAGGCTTCACGGTGTTTGGTCAAGATGACCGAACTCCCTTCTATGTTTTCGGTCGTGGTGGCCGAACTACCTTCTATGTGTTCGGCCGTGGTAGCCGAACACTCTTCTATGTGTTCGGCCAACCGGGCCGAACGAAACTGATCCGGTTCAATCATTTTTTTACGTTTTTTGCTACGATTGTCACACATTTAACAAATTTGTGGAATGTTCGTCATTATGTTGGCATTACATTATTCATTAAATTAAAATATTTAATATAAAAAAAAGAATGCAAAAAAATCGATCAAACCCGATCACAAAAAACGCAACCCGTCACCCGTCGTGCGCACGCGCACCGCGCCCCCGCACAACGGGTGACGGGTTGCGTTTTTTTTTTATGTTAAATCTTTTAATTTTTTAAAGAATGTAATGCCAACATAATGACGAATATTCTACAAATTTGTTAAATGTGTAAAAATCGTGTATAAATCGTAGCAAAAAACGTAAAAAAACGATTGAACCGGATTAGTTTCGTTCGGCCCGGTTGGCCAAACACATAGAAGAGTGTTCGGCCACCACGGCCGAACGCATAGAATGTCGTTCGACCACCATGGCCGAAAGCATAGAAGCCCGTTCGGTCATCTTGACCGAATACCGTGAAGCTCGTTCGGTCATCTTGACCGAACGGTACTAGTTCAACAATCCTAAGGGTAAAATTGGAAAAAAAAATTTCTTTAAATTTGGTTGGTGCCCTTAAAAATCTGGTTGGTGCCTTTAGTCTTTCCCTAAATAAATGAGAAAACACTGTCCCAAAAATAAAAAGGTAGTGCGTGTGTGTGAGAGAGAAAGAGTGTGAGGGGCTGCGCCGCTACGGGGAGAGAGGCGCGCGCTTTTCATAGCAACTAGGTTTTCTTTTATTTTCTCCACTACTCTCAGTTTTACTCAAACTCGTACATCGTATTCCCTGTGGCCACAAACTCATTCCCTTTATCCTTTTATATCGGAAATTTCGTGTTAATCAGCCGCCAACGGAGAAGCGGAGCTACGTATGTCTTTCTATTGTATTTCTCCTTTTTTTTTTTTTTTTTTTTTGGAGTTTGCATTTTATTTATTGAAGCAAAGGAACTGGAGAGGTAATTTGAATGATGAATAGTGGTTAAAAGCTTTTTTGTTTTCATTTTCGTTTCGTTCGGGTTCTCGTTCTTTCTACCCGTGGGGTTCAAGAGTTAGATTACAAGTTGTTTCATTTATTTTCTCGGCCTATTTATGAGATTGTTTACAGGCAATTTCGGAGTAGAGTTTAAGTATACAAGATAAATAAATAATTCATCATTTTTTTTACAGCAAAAAATTTCAACGTTTGTGCTTCTTTAAGTTTGTTGAAATGAATTTTCTGATAATTTTTGTGTGTAGTTGAGTATATAAGTTAACTTATAGGCTTAAAAGAACCTTTTGTCTCGAGCAAGATGTGAAACTAACTTCAAGTTCAGATATTTGATTTGAATATAGCGGTGATTTTGTTATCTTTTCTTATGGGGTTCTGATGAAATTCTTCTGTATATCCGTTTTGAATTGCATAATCTGGTTTACATTTTGGTATAGTGCTCGTACATTATAATTGTTGATGTCATGGACTCTTCTTCTAGAATTTGAAATAATTGCCTTATGAATTAGTGTCCAGCTTGAAGAAGATAATATCAGGCTTTATGATAGATTTACTATTTTTTTCGTATGCACATGGTATTTGACTCCTTTCTTCTAGTTTTCTAAATTAATTTGGTGGTCTGTTATTTCATCTGAATTAGGACTTCTGTGAGCACTGTATTCTAAGAGCGCCAGCATGCAGGCTTGTGGTGGATCTGCAATGATAAATTCTATTCAACAACCCGTTGGGACCAAGGCATCAGTTTTTCCTTCGAAATGGATTGGTATCAATGGATGCCTGAATCATGTTAAATTGAGTTCATTCAAGCCTTGTAGGTCATCTCAACTTGAAGGGAGCTTAGTCACTGGGAGGCCACCCTCTTCCGTGTCTGTTCCCATTCCTGAGATCAGAGGTATTGTTTTGAAACCGTTGAAGCTTGTCTATCATATGGGTTTTATAATAAATGTGGGCATGCTGTGGAATATGTGTGTGTGTCTTTTTGATTGCAATATCTTCAATTGCAGTGTATTTGTTATTTTTTTATTCATCTGATTTGCATGTGGTTTTTGTGATGATATAGACAACCAGTGTGCTCTTATCGATAACGTATAATTTATGCGCCATTTCTTAAATTGGTTGAAGATTGTAGTTGTAAGACCTATTCTCTAAGACGAACTGAAATGATTAGGTGCTGGAAGCGGCTTTGTGGACCATGGCTTGAGTGAAGCTGATCCTGAAGTTCGCTCCATTATTGACAAAGAGAAGAATCGTCAATTTAGAAGCCTGGAACTTATTGCTTCGGAGAATTTCACATCTCGAGCTGTGATGGAAGCAGTTGGTTCTTGCCTTACTAACAAGTATTCTGAAGGATTACCTGGAAAAAGGTGAGTAATATGCATACCAGGGAGGACAGAACGATGTGGAAATACTGAAATGTTTAATTTGGAATTATCTTTTCTCTGCCAGTACCAAATTTATGAGATTCTTTTTTACCTTAGATATTACGGTGGCAACGAGCACATTGACGAACTAGAGATTCTATGTCAAGAGAGGGCTCTGGCAGCTTTTAATTTGGACTCAAAAACATGGGGAGTAAATGTTCAGCCACTATCTGGTTCTCCTGCTAATTTTGAGGTTTACACAGCAATTCTTAGGCCGCATGACCGGATAATGGTAACATTGTGCCCTCCAGTCATTTGCATCTATGATTTGAAGTATCTGGAGTTACCATCTTACTCTGATGATTTCAATTGATTTTAGGGCTTGGATTTACCTCATGGTGGACACTTGTCCCATGGGTTCATGACTTCCAAGAGACGGGTCTCAGGCACCTCTATCTATTTCGAATCCATGCCCTATCGACTGGATGAGTCTACAGGTCTCCAAGTTCTTTCATTATCATGGTCTAGGGTTGATTTGTTTTCACATATTAACTGCAACATTTTCTGATTAAAAACTTATCTATGCAGGTCTAGTTGACTATGACATGCTTGAGAAAACTGCTACCCTTTTTCGCCCAAAACTTATTATCGCTGGTGCGAGTGCTTATCCTCGAGATTTTGACTATCCTCGCATGAGAAAGGTACAAGTTTTCATGGTTAATCTCTGATTCAAAATGCTTTATAATATCATGCTCTTCTTGTATGCTATATAATGCCAGTTTCTAACTATTTCTTCTTGTACACCTTAAAGATTGCAGATTCTGTTGGTGCTTTTCTCATGATGGATATGGCTCATATCAGTGGACTTGTTTCTGCATCTGTTGTTGCTGATCCTTTTGAGTTCTGTGATATTGTAACAACAACAACACACAAGGTTTATTTGATTCTTAGCTTGTCTTTTTATCTTTGCAGACTTGACTCTAAAACTTGATGGAGTCAGGCTTTTGTCTTTACTTTAGTCACTTTGTTGAATTTTGGTGCTTTATGAGTTTCTGTTGCACCTTCATTCACAGCTGAATGTCCTTCATTTTGGGACCATGACCTGGATATGTTTCTCTAGTCTCTCAGGGGTCCTCGAGGTGGCATGATCTTTTTCAAGAAGGACCCTGTTCTGGGAGTTGATCTCGAATCTGCAATTAACAATGCTGTCTTTCCGGGTTTACAGGTCCGTGAATTGTCTGGATACCGAATCTATGGGTCTAAAACGGTTTCTCTAAATATATCTTGATTTCTGGTTTACCAATTCACTTGTTACTGTGAACAGGGAGGTCCACATAATCACACAATTGGGGGGCTTGCTGTTAGTCTGAAGCATGCCAAATCTCCAGAATTCAAGGCTTATCAGAACAAGGTACGAGGAGTTACATTTGGTTACCCGATTGTTCATTCATGTATTTGCTTAAGTTGACACGATTATTCAATGCTGTAGGTGGTCTCTAATTGTAGAGCTCTCGCTGCCCGACTAATGGAGTTGGGATACGAACTTGTCTCTGGGGGGAGCGATAACCATTTGGTTCTCGTGGATCTCCGTCCCTTAGTAAGCATACAACTTTCAACTTCATATTTCTCTTTTTACATCTCGTACAGGCAACTTCTAGTAGTTGACTGAATTCTTAAATTATCGATTGCTAGTTAGAATATCATTGCCTTTAACCAGCATTGCTCGAGTTAAATGACCCGTGCTTTCTAAATAGGGCATTGATGGTGCTAGAGCGGAGAAAATTCTTGACATGTCATCTATAACCCTCAATAAAAACTCTGTACCTGGTGAGTGTATACAACTTTGACTTCTTGATATCATGTGGGACTAGAGATGGTGGGCATCAATTTTTACCACCTCTATTGTCTATGTGGAATACAAACTTGTAATTGAGGCACTGTATATACTCATGCTTCTTTTCGTCATATAGGTGACAAAAGCGCACTAGTACCTGGTGGGATACGTATTGGTTCACCAGCTATGACTACGAGAGGCTTTGGTGAAAGCGAATTCGTTGCAGTTGCAGATTTCATACACGAGGGTGTGCAAATCACTCTAGATGCAAAGAAGGCAGTTTCGGGCACTAAGCTCCAAGATTTTATGAAATTTGTGACATCTCCGAGTTTTCCATTGATCGATCAGGTGTTGGATCTGCAAAGCAGAGTTGAGGCACTGACCACCCAATTCCCCATACCAGGCTTGTGAAGGCAAATATAGTTAGTTGCCCAGCTTCAGATTAGATGTATGTTTACTTTTTCATAAGTTGGTCGATGAAACAATTTTCACTATGTTGTTTGCTTGCAAGTTGTAAAACTTTCACAAGACTATGTTTCAGTATCTTTATCCTAAAATTTTGCAACTCAAGACACATTATTGAGAAATGTGTCTGAAGCTAAACTAGATTTCACAGTTTTTACTGTGGTCTTATAGATGCTATGTCTGATTATATACACTAGATGCAAGTACAAAATATCTCAATGGAAATGCATTTGTGTTTGGATTTCTATTTGAATATTTTTTCCAATGGATATTTAATGAACACAAATCAAACTTATTACTAATATATTTATCATTGGAAACATATATCCAATTATATTATCGATTTTTTGAAAGAAAGCTTAATACACATCCAAATCCCCTTATTTATCAAATATAAGTTTTATTGAGGTGGTAAATTTTATTAAAAATGTTCATTTCCAAATACATGAATGGATTTTATTGATAATTATAGCATCTGTAAAATAAAGTTTTCTAAATAAATTACCTACTTTTATTTACGTTTAACTATGTCATAAGAAAAATAATTATATCAATTTTGAAAATGGCGAGTTTTAAATTTAAATTTTATTTATTTTGTTAGGGCCTAAAAACAATTCTACATTACATCAGTATTCACCTAACAAAGCACTACTGACTCCACAAATGAAACAACAAAACCCGAGACATAAGTGGAATTAGAGAAGTGATCTTCAGAGATTCCTATTTCCATCCCTATTTCTTCCATCCAAACATAACCTAATTAAATTTCAAATCTATCATAATACCAAAACATATAGAACAGCTTAAAATCATAGGGGCAAAACTTGAAAAAAGCATATATGAAAAAAGCAGAATCCTGCATCCATATGCCATGACATTGTTTAAACTTAACAGTTATGTTTCGAAATGCATATAATAGAAAATGATCCTAGTCAAAGAAGTACCATAGGAGTTGGGTTTGCAACAAACAAGGCCAAATTATTTCAAGGACAATGATCTTCCTATGTTTCCATATCATCATCCTCGGATGAAATCTCGATGACCTCCTTCTCACGATGATTATCCTCAAGCTTGAGTTGCTTGACGCGCGATCCCCCTGCACCACTTAGAGCCTCTTTGCGTTTTCTACCACCATCCGCTTTTGTGCCCATCAAGCAGAGATCGTCTGGAAATCCATTGTTCGTTGGATCATGCATTTCTTGGTCCTCGTCTGCATCGGGTATGTTAAGATCAATTGTTTGCTCATATGGAGATGAATCACTCTCAAGGCTAAATATGCATGCCACTGCTTTATCATGAAGCAGAGCCATGGTGCTGTCAAAAACTGCAATCCCTTGATCTTGAAGGACCAATAGCCAATCTGCAAATCACAACTCACAGTCACGCATCTCAGGTTCTACAATTACAAATTTATAGGGAAATGGGAGTGGAGGTCCAATATTAGAATTTCCTGTAATATAAAGCAATAATGGCTCAAGCTGTTGTAAACCAGAATTTGAGTGAATAAACAACTCACAGGTGAGAGCTATAGGGGTGGTGATTTCAGGTATAGCGTTTTGATCCACCATTCCAGCTTGACCATGCACCCACTTAATCAACTCAGCGACCAATTGAGATTCACGGAAAGCATCAAGGTAAGAAGCGACCCTTCCTTCATCAGCTGTAGCCCTGTACTCAACAAAATTCACATATTAAAATCGTAGATGTTGTTTAATATGATGCATAGTGGGCAAAAGTACTAGTCACTGACCTAGCAAACTCAATGGCATGGTGAGCAGCTAACACCCAAACCAGAGCCAACTTTTTTGAGTGACTAATATCAGGCTGGATCCATCTCCCAGAATAGAATGTATAGTCAATCAAAATGACAGCATCATACAATGCTGTTTGCAGAAGAACTGCATCCTCGGAACTCTGCAGAAAATGTAGAATTAGCTTAACCGAGCACAGAGACTTTTACCAATATTTTATTTATACTCTAATAAAATCAAAGTCACGAATAAATCACATACAAAATTTACCCTCTTGAATGTTAAGGTAAGAAAGAGTTCATACAAAATCATGACTGTTAAAATACTGAATTAACATACCAATGACTCTGCAATGGGCAAGCTGGGCTCCAACAGCATATTGAGCAGCAAATCTGGTGAGGAGAAACATCCATCAGATAGCATTCAAAGTAAATTTGTTCAAATACATGGAATTTGAGTTGATATGGAAGGAGTGTTATTTTTGTTATGAAAGATAAAACCAATTATAAGATATGGCATCTTTATCAGTAAACTTATAAATTAATCTTCAAAATTATCAAAAAATTTGATACCATGCCTGCTGATGCAGGAATGTTGACAGTGGATGAGAAGAGACCATATAATCAACTCTGTTGTGTACAGAACCATAAAATGACGTATAAAGAATGTACTACTGGATGAACAATTTTATCTATGTAAAAGATGAGATGAAAATGCTACAGAGTGTTAGCTCTCCTTTTATAGATTTAAGAATGTAGACCACAACCATTTTCATTAAGGCTGAGACAGAATATCAGCAGAGTAAATGTTCACAAATGTATGACCCAACAGGGGAAGACAACTTCTAAGTGCGGTTAATATGACACAAGTGAAGCAAAAATTGTAGATCAAGCATATTATAGTTGTTATTAAGATGGGAAAAATACCCACCCAAATATAGTAATCTTCAGATTCTACAACAACATCAAAAATTTCAAACTACACCTTATTCCCATTAAATCCTACTTGATGAAATTCAACCCAATGAATACTTCCAACCACAATTTCCATTTTCAGAGTTGATCTAAAGAAGAGGCAAAAATCTGCACAAAGTTATTTCACATAAATCTCATGGACAGTAGAGTGCATCCAATCAATTCAATCACTGACATTTACTCCAATTAAAGTGATGCAAAAGTTATGTCATGCTAAACTCAACAAAAACACGAGAGGGTTGACCAAAACTGAATAGAACAAGTAAAGGTTGGCAATCTAAACCAACTGAACCTAAGGGCATCTAAACTGTACTCAAAAACCTCAACTAAACAGCAAAATGGAGTACATGCTTACCTAGAAAGTAGAAATTTCGAAAACCCTTTATTGTCTGAATGGCTAACTTTAGCATCTCTCTCTGCAATTCTTCTCTATCAGTTCCTGGAGAGATTTTCAGACACAACCTCAACAAAAGAGCCTCGTTCATAACCACCCCAGCCAAGTACCCTGAGCATGTGGTGACTTCCTGTTGAAACTCATTATTTAGTGTAGGAAAGAATGATGCCAAAACATTCCTTTTTTTTCTATCCCTGATATGATCCACAGTCCAAACCCTTATTAAACCCACAATATTTTCCCCTAAATTATCTGACACCAGGCCTCCATCCAGACATTGAGAACAACAAATGCTAATGTAACTCACTATTCCTTCTACAACAATTCCAATCTCCTCTCTTAGGGATGGATCTCTCGCTGAAAAATTAAGGTCTAGGTGATACAAAAGATAAAGGACAGGAGCAATCACAGCCACCTTTTTTACCACACTGCATGAAGATGAGCATGAATATAGTGTTTCCAACAATTGCTGGGCAACAAAAAGTTTCGCAGGAGGCATCAGCATATTAGGTTTACAGCTGTGAAATTCAACCGCGCCATAAAACCACATAATTTCAAGAGGCGGATCTTTTATGATTTGAACCAACCTCTGAAATGCAGATACCCAATTGGACAAACTTGAATTACTTATAGGATACTCGCGTAAGAAGTGACGGACTAATTGTTTGAGTAAGTAAGTTTCCAGTCCGATCTGACCATCCACCAAATTGATGGCTATAGCATCCATGTTAATTGAGGGGGTGAACTAGCTTCGGAAAACAAAAATGGAGCAGTAGCTCAATACAACTTTTGTGTGCGTTAGGAAGATTAGCCTGAAGGTTCGGCCATGGTATATGATGAAGAGTCAACTTTCGCCATTAATAAATTGAAAAGTAGATTTTGAAGTTCCTTCACAGATTCACCTAATATTTAAAGCAACATAAATTCAAGGCAATCTGAAGATTACTCAAACCATATAGATTGCAGTATTCGTATTTCATCATTAAATGTATATTTCCACCATTGAAAATGCCAAATTCGGGATAAGGACACATTTAATGTGCACCAAAGCAAAATTATGTATTGCAATCAAGGTTGAAAATATCACTAGTGGTAGAAATATTAATACTTTGATTTTACAATAATACCGGTGGAAGTATTGATATCAATATCAGTATAATATTGAAAAAACAATGGAAATTATATCAAAATAATCAAATTTTAACATGAGATTTTACAGCGTATTATAACAATTTTTTTATCCATAAATGTAACTTAAAATACTAACAAATTGATAAGTTTGTGACAGACATATAGATCATAAACTATGAAAAAAATTTGTATTACAACAATAAATGTTCAAAATTAAGTATTATGTGACTACAAATATCAAAATGATGTCCCATTTAGTTCAAATATAATACATAATCTGTGATTTGATTCAAGATGAACCATTCAATTTGTTTAGTAAAAACAACGAAATTTCCGAATTTTTTAACCAATACTAATACTTGCTGATATTTCTACATTTCCTAGAATTTATATTGTGATTGATACCAATATTAGAAAAATCGAGCGAAAAAATAATTAGCCTTGTTTCGACATCAAGATGCCCAAAAAACCAAAATTTTGGAGTAAATTTGACAAATTTTTTAGATTTTTCAATCATTGACTATAACAATAATAAAATGAAATGTTTTAATCATTCTCTTATATTTTCCTTAAGAAAAAACACCTTTACAATCTTAAAAGGAGTCTTTAAAATGTGTTTGTGGTTTGGAGGCACCAAACAGCATGCATCCACTTCATTCTTGTAGAGGAGCACTACAGCCTGCGTCCTAAGGCATGCCTCTTAACAACCACGGGTTTAGGTATGGATTCTTTCACTTCTCTTGAATAGACACTAGAATACATATCTGTCAAACCCTTGACAAGACTCGTTCACTTTTGTAATGTCCTTTCTTAAAAGTCCATTTCAAAACAGAATTTTATCCAGAAGTGCTCATCAACATGCCTATAGTATTTACTACCTACTATCTAGTGCCAAGATAAGAGTCAACAGTTTCTTGAGTTTCCGCTCTTCGTTTCCATACAAGATTGCTTTGTTGTCTTGCTCATGCATGTAAAAATTGAATTCCAAAAGAACTAAAGGCCTGATTATTAAAAAACCCATCAAATTTTGAATTACAGAATTTCTCTTGAGACAATGAAATGCCTTCGGGTCATTTGAAAATTATGCTTCCACAAAGGGAAATTACCTTTTGAATACCACAACCACAGTGCAACCTTAAAAGGTCAACTGAATAAACTACGGAAGCAGCATGATACAATTGTTATTAGGTTGAAAAGTTCAATACGTAAGCATAGCACTTAATAGTAACTGGAGACAATGGATAGTAGTAAAAAGAAATCTCACCTAAAAAGTGGCGATTCCGGAACCCCTTGATCGTTTCAACCGCTTCATCTCGTGTACTTTTCAGACTATCCACTTTACACATTCCAGAACTAAAACTCAGGTACAGCCTCAGAAAGAACACTTCACACAGTACAATCCCAACCAGTTCCCGTATCCCGCACCGAGCATTCATGCCCTTCCTAGTCCCATCAGTCAAAAGAGGAAAAAAAATCTTCAATGTTTCCCCAAAATTGCAACTCCCCCCACCTCGATCAGTGGTCCAAACCCGAATCAAACGCTCAAAACAAACCACCACATTATCACATTCAACATCCTCATTTCCATAATCATAAACCCCAGCAGACATCATAACATAGCTAACCACATTCTCTACCAATTTGCAGACCTCCATCTTCTCACACATCTCACTCTTCCTAGTATCACATACAACACTATACAGATCATATACAACAGGAGCAAGCAACGCGATCTTCTTCGACGCGCTACTCAAATTAGAACACGAAATCAGTAAGTTCAGCAAATCTTTAGCTATAAGCACTCTGTTGGAGCGATTGTTTTGTGGGCTCAATTTCGCAGAGTGGAACGTAACTGCAGAGTAAAACCAAGTGATTTCAAGAGGTGGATCAAGCATTGTTTGGATTAAACGGAAGAAAATCGACTCAAAAGGCGAAAAATCAGAGCTGCCACTGTCATATGAAGTTAAAAAGTGCTTAATCGATTCTTTCAACAAGGACTCCTGATTTTGAATCTGATGGTTCATCTCGGTGGGAAATGGCAACAAATGCGTGGACTGAACGTTCAATTGATGGAATTTCAAATGGAAGTTGAAGGTGAAAATTGGGGGTTTAAGCTTTGAATTTAATTTTTAAAACCCTAACAAAGACGCGGGGCCGGGAAGGAGTTTTTGGGGTCATTCTTAAATCGTAACGGATCAATATTTTGAATCTATTTGAATCATTTGTCTACGTTTAATTTAAGAAATAATTAACTCCACTACTCCCCAAACAAAAATAAAATATTGGATAAATAATTATGTCATTCAAAGTATTCAAGTTTTTAGACTTCACGGGGTTTTTTTTTTTTTATCGGTCAAAATCTTAATTAATTGAATTTAAACTTTTCAATCACGTTTTCATGAGATTTTAAAGTGTATTTTTACTTCGCTTTACCTTTATGTTTCATACTTGTATGTTTAGTTTCAAACTTGATGTTTTTTTTCTCATTTTACAATTTTTTACTCGTGTATATATTATAACGTACAAAATTTCATCTATGCAAATGATAACTGGCCCTTTAAAAAATAAATAAAGGAAGTTTGAACAATAAAATTCAAAAATTTCCATAAGTTGAATTGGAGAAAAAATAATAATAATGGTCAAACTACAAAAGAAGCTTAAACAGTAATGACTAATAAATAGACCTGACATAATTTGAATTTCAAATAATATAAGTTTCATCACATTCATAGTAATAATATCAATACATACTTTTTCCACAAGACAACCTTAATGCACACAACAACAGACATTTTATTCAATTTCAGTACAAACAAAAACCATAAAACAGCCCAGTAAAGGCTCGTGCAAGTAATAATATGACTCTAGGAAGGGCAAAAACAGTGGTGATTTGAGTATATCTCAGTTGGGATAAATTACAACCAGTTTGATTATTTTCCACAAACATGCAGCCAAACAAAGCATAAAGTGGCTTTATTTGGTCCACCAATGAAGGAAATCCTTGCGCCTATTGATCTTCTTTTGCAGTTGGAGGAGTCCATAGAGAAGGGCCTCGGCCGTGGGTGGGCAACCCGGAACATAGATGTCAACAGGGACGATCCTATCGCAGCCTCGAACTACTGAATACGAGTAGTGATAGTAGCCACCACCATTTGCACAGCTTCCCATAGATATAACCCACCTTGGCTCAGGCATTTGGTCGTACACTCTATTCAATAACATTTCGCATGAGTTACAAATAATTGTAGTTTTCTAGAATCAAACAAGAAAGATCCAAGCAACATATTATGACTCAACATGCTAGCTAAATTGAACATTCCATAACAATCCAGACAAGGTAGTCTTATACTAAGGGAACGTTGGACAACACTATTTGATGCCTATGTTATGAACTAGCTCATATGTATTGATGTTGATTATGATCTCTTATCTAAATAGCTCACCATTCTAAGGAAACAAGAAAGAGCATGCATAAAAAGATTTTCACACATGTTGTTTTAGGTCAAACCGATTTTTCTTCAAGAAAACCCCTGATCCGATTTTTCTTCAAGAAGAATCTTAATTTTCTTTCTAAATTCCACTATTTCCTGATCCAATACCAATAAATGGACAAGATAAACCTCTGCAGAAATATCAGCAGAAAACACCTGCAACATTTGATCAATAAAAAAGAACAATCTACTACACCTTTGCTTCTATACTTATGAGCAGTACTCCAGTATTCTAAATAATTGTGTGAATGGAAAATTATATTGCTTGTGTCTATCCAAATATGTCTATCATATTGATCAACTATCAAAGGATATGCATTTATGTACCACTACCAAAGTTTTTGTTCATCAAATGCATCAACAATAAGTTAAAGAGATAAAGAAAGACCAATATCTTCTAGTCGAAATATTTACAGAATATTTGAGAAGCTCTACAGATAGAATGACCAATATCAAGTTTAATGTTAAGCATAATGAAAATCAAATAAAAACGAAAGGATTATATTCACGAACAATCGGAAGGAAAGAAGAAAGACACCCCACCGAACACAACGCAAGGGAATAATAGCAGAATTCAAAAATTAAACATCCAAATATGTACCTATAATAATAAGAAAATGGAAAAATTAAGCCAATCATAGAAAACTCACTTGCGGAGAGCAGGTGCCATCTTATTGGTGAGAGTCCCAGCAACAATCATGCAATCGGACTGCCTAGGGCTAGGCCTGAAAATGATACCAAATCGATCCAAATCGTAGCGCGCGGCGCCGGTGTGCATCATCTCCACGGCGCAGCAGGCCAGGCCAAAAGTCATCGGCCAGATTGAGCCGCGTCGGGCCCAATTCATGAGGTCATCGACCTTCGAGATCACGAACTCCGCCGCCTTGGATATGCCGGCCGGGGAGGAAGTCGACGGAGGAGGCGCAGAGGTGTAGGGAGTGGGGGTGGAGGAGGATGAAGAGGTTGCGGCGAGAGAAGGGACGGTGGTGTGGATGGCGGCGAGGGCGGAGCGGTGCTGAAACGGCGTCGTCTGAGACAGCACGCGGCCGGCGTTTCTAGCCAACTGAGCCATTTTTATTTTTTATTTTTTTTTCTCCTCTTTTTCGATTGTCAAATAGCAGCGAGAGGGGCGAAATATTAAAGGGTATTTAAGTAATTGTGTAGAAGTGGATGAGGTGGGTTAATTTCGTCCATTTGCTTGAGCATCTCTCTTATTAGTTAATGTTAAGTCGGTTCTATTGGGATTTTATAATTAGAGAGAACAATATAATTTCAATTGACACAACACAAATATCATATTAACACATAAATATAAAGTAAGATGCTATGATGAGTAAATTTAACAAAAGGTTAATCATCTCATTGAGTGATTAATACTGATTACATTTAACATCAAATTTTTCAGTAATTGAACAGTTTTCACTTTGAAGACCAAACAAATCAAATGCTTTTATTTCCCACAAACCGCACCATCATCAAAAGCAATAAGTTTTCTATTATGAATAATCTTTTTGATGTAATTGTAATATTATTATTAGAAACAACTTTTATTTGGTATAATTTCTCTACACTTTTTACATTGCAACTTTTATGGATAGAGGAATATTTATTTATAATGATTATAATGTTATAACTTATAGTCTAAATAGAATATGAATAAGCAGTCTTCAAGCTGCATTGGAGTATCTTTGTATGAAATGTAGTTTGATGGTACTTTACAGCCAATCTATCTAGCCAGTTTGTAAATTACTCATCATATGATCATTTAATTGTTTTTGATACTTGGAAAAAAATTATACATGCAGAAACTTTGATATTTAATGGAATGATTTAAACTTTGAAGGTAAGTATGAGTTTTTTAACTTTGATATTTAATGGAATTATTTAAACTAAGTTTGAAGGTAAGTGTGAGGTTTTTTTTTTAATTATTATTTTTTTATCTAATTCTAAGAGACCTGAAAAAAGATTAAAAAAAAAATTAAAATTGAAAGAATTGATCAAGTTGTGCTGTGAAAACGATGGATCGATTCAAGCTTGACCTCATCATACACATCCATTAATTGAATGAGTTAAACTAGATTCATTTATGTAATTATTAGGTCTTTTGTGAGATAATCTCATGAATTCCAGTTTATAAGAGAATTCGGATCATTAGAATTGATCGAAGTAATAAAACAGTCCTAAATGATATGGTCAATTTTTTTACTACTATTAAATTTTTTGATGAGACATTTTTTAAAGTAAAAGTGATAAAATTGTAATTTTATCAACTTCTTTATTTTTATATTAATATAAATATAATGTTTTACATCTATCGAAATTTTAAAAAATTCAATATATATTGGATATTTTCATATCTACTAAAATTTTATAAAATTATTGATCCTTAGTTTCAAGTATATCTTTAATCGGATATCGAAAACATTAAAAAATATATAAGTATAAACTATTCATTAATATCATTAACTTTAATTTTCATTATCTTTCAAAAGATTCTGAAATCGACGTAAGAAATTAAAGTTTTTGTAAACTAAGAGGATATATACACTGGATATCAAAATTTGTGTAAACGATTCTCCATCTTCTTAGAAACAAAAATTCCCATATTTTATGTAAATGATTTTCCATCATCTTTCAAAAAAGAATATGGATATTAACATTGCATATCAAAATTTCTGTAAATTTAGAAAATTTGAATATTAATATTACATATCAAAATTTCTGTAAATTTAGAAAATATCGACATTAGATAACAAATTTGTTTAAATGACTTTCCATTATATTTCAAAAAATAAAAAATAAAATTCTAACATCAACATTGGATATCAAAATTTCTGTAAATTTAGAAAATATCAAATTTTGTTTAAATTAATTTTTCCATATTTAAAAAAAATTATAATATCAAAATGATTTTCCATCATCTTTCAAAAAAATTCGGATATGGACATTAGATATCAAAATTTCTGTAAATTTAGAAAATATCGACATTTGATATTAAAATAAACAATTTTTTTCATAATATTTCAAAAACATTCTAATATCAACATTGAATATCTACTAGAAATATAGATAAACATAAACACATTGAAATATAATTTGTTCAAATAAAACACATTGGACCTATATTGACCGATTTCTTACTTTCATATCTTCAACAAAATATGTAAAATGATTTTACACGAGATTTTGACTTAAATTACAAATTTATACTTGATATGAATTCACAATAATCTAAAAAAAAGTTTTCCAAATTATAGGGGTGGTAAATGCAAAGGAGGAAAATAAATGGGCCCAAATGTAATATTTGCAGAATTTATCGGGCCATTGTTTTCATCTTGAGACTCCGAGAAAAAAATCTGAATGGGTCCATCCTCGAGCAGCCGAGATATAAAATCTAATCTCAGTCTTTTAATCCTCTTTATTCTTCCCAATCTAGGGTTTTTGCAGCCATTCTCTCTCTATCTCCCTATCCAGCTTGCACACTAATGGCAGATGAGGCGGTGTACTCTGCAGGAGGCGAATCCAACAAGCGCAAGTACGAGGATTCGCCGCCTTCGGTGGGGCGTAGAGCGACTGGCTTCTCGTCACTTCCCGATTCCGCCGCGGCTCCGACGTACAATACCGTGCCGCCGCCGATGAACGAGATCGAGTTGGCTAAACAGAAGGCACAGGAGATTGCTGCAAGGCTTTTGAATAACGCTTCTGATCCTTCTAAACGAGCCAGAGTCGAGAACAACGGGGCTGGTGGTGGCGGTGGATTCGATTCTATTGACACAGGTTAGGGTTTCTATTTGAATTTAACAAAAATCATACAACATTCCTTGTGTTTTTATCTATTCGGCCATCTTATGTTTATGCATCTTTCAATCTCACACATTATCTCTTAAATTCACCTCTAGTTTATCTATTTGGATTGTTGTGTTTGGAGAGTTTGTTGAACTGCTCTTAGTTCTGAACTTTGACTTTATAAGTTTCTTTGTAATTCTTTTTATTGCTATTTGGGTATTTGTGAAATTTTCATCTATAATTGAGATGAGGAATTGAGAGATGGAAAAACTTTTTTGTATGCAGGTGTGGGTCAGAAGCATTATGGTTTGGGTCTTGGTGGTCCACCGCAAAGTGCATCATATGGTTATCCAGGTCCAAGCAAGAAAATCGAGATACCAAATGGAAGGGTTGGCGTCATAATTGGCAAAGGTGGCGAGACTATCAAATATCTTCAACTTCAGTCAGGAGCTAAGATTCAAGTCACCAGAGACATGGATGCAGATCCTAATTCCCCTACTAGAGGGGTCGATCTCATGGGAACTCCGGATCAAATTGCCAAGGCAGAGCAATTGATCAATGAGGTTCTCTCAGAGGTACTATGCATACTTGCCAGTTGTCATACCCTTTATTTATATATCGTTGTACGTTACATTTTATTTACCATAGAGATGCTCATGGCTGACCTGTTGATATTTGTTACCTTTGCTGGTTAGCCCTCTGAATGTGGACGTTTGGGATATATATGCGATGAAATTCCATCTTATTGTTTTGAGCCGTTCTGTACTAAGAGCTTGCCATTTCAATTGGATAGGCTGATGCAGGTGGTTCTGGCATAGTTTCTCGAAGGTTAACTGGGCAGCCATCTGGAGCTGAGCAATATGTGACAAAGATCCCCAATAATAAGGTATATTTGATAATGTCTACTGGCTTTGTTAATTGTATACCACACAGGTTCCATTACTGCAAGTAATATTTTCAGGTGGGACTTGTTATTGGTAAAGGAGGTGAAACAATTAAAACTATGCAAGCCAGCACTGGGGCTCGTATTCAGGTATAACTTGCCTGTAATTTTTGATATCTTACATGATGTAGATAACTGAAGAGCATTGCGCTATTGGTTGTTTTCCTAGAATCACAGAATACTCTTGAATCTATTTCTAAGTCATGATTCAAGCACTTAATCGAAAAACTACAGGTTATACCTCTGCACCTGCCACCTGGTGATATGTCAAAAGAGAGAACATTACAGATTGATGGGACAAGTGAGCAGATTGAAGCTGCAAAACAGTTGGTTGATGAAGTCATCAGTGAGGTTTGTCCAATGGTTGTTGTTAATTTGTTCTTACTATTTGGTGTGTTATATTTATCTAGAGAAGAAAGACTGCCTGATATACCCCAATACATGTTGGTCTTTTAGTGGCTTGCCTGCATCTCTTTGCGTACTTGTTGTATCATAATGGCTATTTCTGATCATATTGAGCATGTGTAACATAATATCAGACCATTTAATATTTGACATTATACGGTTACATGGTTCCATTTAGTATTGTTGACTCTATATTCTGCTGCATTCTTCTAAGACAGTGATTTGACTTGTTTTCTGAGTTCCATAGTCCTGAATTATTATCCTGATTGAATTATGTTGTCAGTTTTTTGAAATCTTTTCTTTGTTTCAGTACATTCCTAATCAAGGTATTTTCTTTACTTTTTCCTCATTGTTCATTTTTTCTGTTTCTTATTGTACATATTTTTGCTAGTTTTGGTACCCTGATATCACTTTCTTTATCAATTAAAATGTATAAAGTTATAAACTTATTATCCCTGGAATTCTTATATTCCTCAAATTATATTGCTGGGCATATTTCCAGCTATATATTTTGCAATATTGTCTATCTGCCTTCCCTATTTGCCATTTTTGGATATAGAGACTTGCAGATTTGTTTGCTGTCAAAACGAATCCTGGATGACGAAGTCTAGCATTTGCTGCTCTTCTTTCCGTATGAGGAAGACCATCTTGACATCTGGTTTGGACATATTCTTGCTTTGTCATTGCAGTTTGGGGTCTTAGTTTATCGTTATTTTCCACTGCTAACAATGTATACTTTGGGTATTCCCACTTTATTTTAGATATTCTTCCTCCAACATTTTGGTTACTTCCCTGTTTATTCCGTCAATACTTAGATTGCTAATATATGAGGTTGGTTGGTTGGTGAGTGATTACAAAGTACTTGGGGAGGGGGTTGGGGGGGGTGGGGGTGGGGTGGGGTTTGGTATTTTAAGATCATACCTATATCTCTTTTGATTTATTGGATTACTGGATACTTGGTTTTTATGAGGCAGGTTTTGCATGAATCTTCTCCATTAAGGTAACTAGCAGCAAATGAAGTTTCTTTTAGTGTTGGGATATATCTGATATTATGTAACAAACTAGTTGGATGATCAAGTGTCTAGTATTCAGGATTCTGGCCCTTATGTCCATATGCCTACCTTAGTTTTTAAGGGTTTATGATTTACTCTCAGTGCTGGGACACTTGTTCAGTCGCAAGTTATCATGAATTTTCTAATTCTATGATTTTAAACATAATTTGACTTTGCCCTATTCATGGGATTTCGTGACTTTAGAGGGTTGTAACTTTCTTACCCTTTCCTTCATGGTCTTTTATGTTATTCTCATTTGAATAGTGTTTCCAAGCATTTCTACTTTTCTGTTCTATCTTTTCAAGTTAAGTTTGGCCTTTTGACTGATGTGTGGAAAAAAAAGAAGAGATGTTATAGCATCTGATGTTACAAATTTCTGTCTTACTATATTGATACCGCACTGCAATAACTCGATGGATTGACCTATAGTTGTTTAAATTAAGTTCCCTTGAATTTACTGGATTCTGCCTATTGGTCCTTTAGTCCTTATTGCTATAGATAGTGTTCTGCTATTTTCTTTTGTACCCATTCAATTCGAATAGGGAGAGGATGGGATTCTGCAGGAGTCATCCAATAATACGACCCAATCAGTACGGTATGTAGGTGTCTAATCTTTGTTTTCATGCAACTGTGCTATGAGTATTGCAGTTCGCATATGAGGAGGCTTTTTATATGTTGTTGTTGGATCATATTCACATTAGTTGATATTTTACTTGGCTATACCTTTTCAAATATATATGTTTCGCTTCCTGTACATTGTTGCCAGTGTGAATGCAATCAGTTCTAGGTTCATTTGTGATAACAATTTAATGCAGAATCGTATGAGAAATCAATCAATGTCGGGAGGATATTCTCAGCAAGGGTATCAAGCTAAGCCTCCATCTAACTGGGCACAGCCTGGTCCACCTGCACAACAACCTGGTTACGGCTATGTCCAACCCGGTGCATACCCTGGCCCACCACAATACAACATGAACCAGCCACCTTACTCTGCTTACCCTTCTCAACCCACACCCGGGTGGGATCAATCTGCTGCATCCCAAAATCAGCAAAGTGGTGGCTATGATTATTACAACCAACAGGCCCCTCCGCATTCTCATGGTGCTCCCAGTGATGGCTCCGGTTATGGTTATAGCCAGGCTCCTGCCCCTGCCTATAGTCAAGGGCAAGGTTATGGTCAAGATGGTGGCTACGGTGGTGGTTATCATACGGGTGCAGTAGCACAATCTGGTTACGGCCAACAGTCACAGCAAGGATATGGCTCTAATCCAACAGGTGATGGGCACACATCCTCCACATATGGAGACCCCAATCAAGCACCTGCACCAGGACACCAAGGTTCGAGCCAGCCAGGTTATGGGGTACCTCCGTCCTATGGAACCCAACCACCATCTTATGGAAGTTATGGGACACCTTCAGCTCAAAAGTATGCACAGCCTCAGCAGTCGCCTAGTGCAACCGCACAGCCTGGCTATGCTCAGACAGAGTCAGGTGCGCAGAGACCACACTCTCAGACAGGGTATTATGGTGCACAAGTAGTAGGGACTCAACCTGGCTATCCCCCACAGTATTCACAGCCGCCTCCTGCTTACTCTTCAGATGATGTGTGATTGAGGTTAACTTATTATTACTTCTATTATAACACAACCCAAAACTAAATATATTGTGAAATCTATATATAACTGAATTTTTTTCTACTACACATTTATTTGATGTTTTTAGTTAACAAATATAAGTTTGGTCTCTAACAAATGAAAAGAAATATCTGTTTTTTAGAGAGATGCTTATGCGAATTTGGAGGGGAGTATCTCGTTGGCAACTGCGCGCGTGTGAAGGCAGTAAATTCTGGTGTGAATGTAGGCAGCAATATAATTTTTAAATAAATATGTTCATGAAGTTTTTAAAATTCTAGTATCAGGAAAATTTTGAAAATGGTCCTGTAATTTAGTGTTTGTTTGAAATTGGTTCTAATAATTCAAAATTTTCAATTTTCTCATGTATGTTTAAAAATATCCAACCTTTCATCTTGGTTTGTAATGTTTGAAAAATCGTGGACGGCCAAAATTGGAATCGAATTGTGGGTCCGGTTTCATTTCCAATTTGTAAACTGGCAGTTTGGTTGGAACCGGTTTGGGGGTTTATTCTTTTTCCAAAAATTAAATACGCATCTAATATCAAGTGTTCATATATTATTAAATAATAATTTTGTTTTGAGTTAATAATTTGATATGAATGAAATTTTGAAACTTACATTTACAAGTTATAACAATTTCATTATAACTTACAAGGTATTACTTTAAAAATTAAAAATTACTATTTGAATACATTTAAATACAAATCATAAATCTAAAGACATTACAACTTAGAATACAAATTAAAGGTAGTAATCAATATCTTAAAATTAAAAAGTAAAATAATATAAAATAAATTTAAAAAAATGACGTCAAGGCAAGGACAAATAGGTAAAGTAGCTAATATTGCAATTAAGTTGCATTTACCACTCTTAATCTGAAAGTGGAAGTTGGTTCTTAAGATGTGAAAAAAGCTTCATAGTCCTCCTTCGATTCTTCGATTCTTCAAGTCCGTGGTATAACCATAGATACCGAGATTCTTCGAGTTTCCAGTGGCACGATCAAACACAATCAGTTCATTATTCAAGCCATTCTTCGAGTTTCCAGTGGCACGATTAAACACAATCAGTTCATTATTCAAGCCTTGGAAAAACAAATATTGCCCTTTTCTCCAAAACCCCAAATGTCAGATTCACGATAACACTACTCTATCAGAATCACAAGGACAACACAAAGAATTCTATCAAATCACAAAAAATAACACAAAGAATTCTATCAAATCACAAGAAACAAATATTGCCCTTTTCTCCAAAACCCCAAATGTCAGATTCACGATAACACTACTCTATCAGAATCACAAGGACAACACAAAGAATTCTATCAAATCACAAAAAATAACACAAAGAATTCTATCAAATCACAAGAAACAAATATTGCCCTTTTCTCCAAAACCCCAAATGTCAGATTCACGATAACACTACTCTATCAAAATCACAAGGACAACACAAAGAATTCTATCAAATCACAAAAAATAACACAAAGAATTCTATCAAATCACAAGAAATAACTACGTATTAAATGACTACGTATCAAAATCACAAAACAATAGAAATAATTAAATTGCTACATAGATCTCTTCATTGCTTGATTTCTATCTGTGTATGCAAACAATGTGCTGAACTTTCTTGACTTCCTTTGCTCCTCACTTCCTCTCTCTCTTAAGTTTCTTGAAATGAAAAGAAAAGAAATAATACGTAGTCTCTCTCAAGTTCTCTCTCTAGTTTCTTGAAATGAAAAGAAAAGAAATAATACGTAGTCTATCTCTCTTAAAATTTAATTATTTGTTTTGTTTTGTGATTTTGATACTAGTCATTTAATACGTAGTTATTTCTTCTTCATTGCTTGATTTCTGTCTGTGTATGCAAACAATGTGCTGAACTTTCTTGACTTCCTTTGCTCCTCACTTCCTCTCTCTCTTAAGTTTATTGAAATGAAAAGAAAAGAAATAATACGTAGTCTCTCTCAAGTTCTCTCTCTAGTTTCTTGAAATGAAAAGAAAAGAAATAATACGTAGTCTATCTCTCTTAAAATTTAATTATTTGTGTTGTTTTGTGATTTTGATACGTAGTCATTTAATACGTAGTTATTTCTTGTCATTTAATACGTAGTTATTTCTTGTGATTTGATAGAATTCTTTGTGTTGTCCTTGTGATTTTGATAGAGTAGTGTTATCGTGGTTTGGATACGTAGTCATTTCTTGTGATATTCTTTGCGTTGTTCTTCTGATTTCTTTCTTTCTTTTTTTGTTGCTTCAGTTCTTACTCCTCCTTATCTTCCTTGTTGTCTAATAAAGTGATGTCCTGTTTTAATGATCTTAGCTCCCCGAAATTACTTTCGGGGTATCAATGGGTTCAAAGAAAGCAATTTCGGTGGAGTTAAGATCATTAAAACAGGACATCACTTTATAAGACAACAACAAGAAAGATAAGGAGGAGTAAGAACTGAAGAAAGACAACAGCAAGGAATTTCGGGGTATCAATGGGTTCAAAGAAAGCAATTTCGGTGGAGTTAAGATCATTAAAACAGGACATCACTTTATAAGACAACAGCAAGAAAGATAAGGAGGAGTAAGAACTGAAGAAAGACAACAGCAAGGAAAATAAGGAGGAGCAAGAACTGAAGGAAGAGAAGAAAGACCTGTTTGGATGAAAAACCAAATTAGTGGCCAAATTATTGTTTGTTCTTGATGAAAAACCAAATTATTGTTTGTTCTTGATAACCTTATTTTGTTCAGGCGGTGAAACGTTTTGTGGAAATGTACTATTATAAATTGAAATTATTGTTTGTTCTTGATGAAAAACCAAATTATTGTTTGTTCTTGATAACCTTATTTTGTTCAGGCGGTGAAACGTTTTGTGGAAATGTACTATTATAAATTGCTGACCCACCTAGATGAAGTGCTGAGCTGGTATTCTATATAAAGTTTTTTTATTTATGTGCATGAATTAGTTGAAACTTAACAAACAGCCTACTAAAATATGAAACAAACAGCCTACTGAAATATGAATAGTAGTTATGAATAGTAGTTCTTCCTTCAGTTCTTGCTCCTCCTCCTTATCTTCCTTGATGTTGTCTTTCTTCTCTTGCTTCAGTTCTTATTCCTCCTTATCGTCTAATAAATAGTTTTTACTCCTCCTTATCGTCTAATAAACAGTTTTTATTCCTCCTTATCTTCCTTGCTGCTGTTGTCTAATAAAGTGATGTCCTGTTCTAATGATCTTAGCTCCCCCAAAATTGCTTTGAACCCATTGATAAGACAACAAGAAGGAAGACCCAAGAAGAAGAACTGAAGGAAGAGAAGAAAGACCAGCTTGGATGAAAAACCAAATTAGTGGCCAGAAAGACCAGCTTGGATGAAAAACCAAATTAGTGGCCAACTTTTGCATTTTTCATGTTCTATAAAAACAGAACATCTTATAGGATTTCAAGCAGATCCATAAGTTCTTAGCAAGTAGAACTACTATTCATAAAGAATAAATTTCATAACAAGACCCAAGTTTATCTCTCAATTCTAGATCTTGAATTGAATATTCATAATCAATGATGTTGAAAATATCGATAATGTTTATGAATAAATATGTATATACTTGAATTGATTATTCATAATCAATGATATTGAAAATATCGACAATGTTTATTTGTCGATAGCTTCTTTAAATTTTCAACATTCATAATTATGAATATGGGGATAAATATATTTTTAAAAAATATCGGAATAAAAAAACATTATCAATATTTTCTGATTTTCCCGATATTTGTTTAGATTTTTATATCTTTTGATATCCCATAAAGATAAATTTCATAACAAGAGTTTATCTCTCAATTCTGGATCTTGAATTGAATATTCATAATCAATAATGTTGAAAATATCAACACTGTTTATGAATAAATATTTATATATTTAAATTGATCATTCATAATCAATGATATTGAAAATATCGACAATATAGCCCTTTTCGCATTGAGCGACCACATGAACATGTGCAGCAACTTTTCCGAATATTTATTTCTTAAATAATTGATTTTTCAAGTCATGCAATTTTGTTCGGAAAACTCTCACAGCTAAATGTGGACGATCTTGAGCTTTTTGACCTTCATACAGATTTTCTTGTATTTCTTTCCAATCAGGATTACAAGTAATGATGTCTTTCTTCTCTTGCTTCAGTTCTTACTCCTCCTTATCTTCCTTCTTGTTGTCTAATAAAGTGATGTCCTGTTCTAATGATCTTAGCTCCCCCGAAATTGCTTTGAACCCATTGATAAGACAACAACAAGGAAGACCCAAGAAGAACTGAACGAAGAGAAGAAAGACCAGCTTGGATGAAAAACCAAATTAGTGGCCAACTTTTGCATTTTTCATGTTCTATAAAAACAGAACATCTTATAGGATTTCAAGCAGATCCATAAGTGCTTAGCAAGTAGAACTACTATTCATAAAGGATAAATTTCATAACAAGACCCAAGTTTATCTCTCAATTCTAGATCTTGAATTGAATATTCATAATCAATGATGTTGAAAATATCGATAATGTTTATGAATAAATATGTATATACTTGAATTGATTATTCATAATCAATGATATTGAAAATATCGACAATGTTTATTTGTCGATAGCTTCTTTAAATTTTCAACATTCATAATTATGAATATGGGGATAAATATATATTTTTAAAAAATATCGGAATAAAAAAAACATTATCAATATTTTCCGATTTTCCCGATATTTGTTTAGATTTTTATATCTTTTCCCGATATTTGTTTAGATTTTTATATCTTTTCCCGATATTTGTTTAGATTTTTATATCTTTTCCCGATATTTGTTTAGATTTTTATATCTTTTGATATCTTTATGATTGTCGATAGCTTCTTTAAATTTTCAACATTCATAATTATGAATATGGGGATAAATATATTTTTAAAAAATATCGGAATAAAAAAAACATTATCAATATTTTTCGATTTTCCCGATATTTGTTTAGATTTTTATATCTTTTGATATCCCATAAAGATAAATTTCATAACAAGAGTTTATCTCTCAATTCTGGATCTTGAATTGAATATTCATAATCAATAATGTTGAAAATATCAACACTGTTTATGAATAAATATTTATATATTTAAATTGATTATTCATAATCAATGATATTGAAAATATCGACAATGTTTATAAATAAATATTTATATTTTTATTGATATTGATACTCGATTATATTTAAGATTCAATGTGTTTTTAGATTATAAAAGTAAAATAATCAAAACATGTAATTTTTTTGAAGAAGAGTTTGAAATGTAAATTTATATTTTTATTGATATTGATACTGATTATATTTAAGATTCAAAGTGTTCTAGATTATAAAAGCAATACTATCCTTAATAAAGAGTTTTCATTGATTAGGACTCTAATTTAATTTAATTTAATTATGTAGGAGGGTTAAAATTGACATTATGAAAAATGGACGAAACATCCATACTTATATAGAGTAATAGATATAACATAGAAACACCATTCTAGGCTTGTAGATGTCGAAAAATATGCATCAAATCATTAAATACAGGCACGATTATGTTTGATGCTGTAACAAAACAACTGTTCTTCATCGTTCTGAAACCAAAAGATAGATTGAACTAATTAATCTCTGATTTCAGCTTCTTTTGAACGAATCGAATAATTCAATACATATTATTGTTAAAAAAAGATTATTTTCTATCGTTACCTCCGTTGTTGGCCTCTGAACTACCATCTGAGCTAGATGAAGGTGCGTTGAAGCCTCTGAGCTAGATGAGGGTTGAGTGTGGGACGAATTGGCGTGAGGATTGGCTTTTTTAACAAAATAGTGGTTTTCAATATGTTTTGAAGAATACGCGAAGTCGACTACGCTATAAGTAAGGATAAAAATATCGGTATCGGTGGATATATCGGTACCTTGATTTTATGGATATATCGACGGATATATCGATATCGGTGGATATATCGGTTTTTGCGCAAAAAATTGAAAAAATTTGAAAAAAATTTGAAAAATATATCTAGTACTTTATATAATATTATAAGTAACATTAATACATATATTGAACTTAAATTTCAAATAAAAAGTTATGTTTACAACAAATTTAGAGATAAACTATTATATAAACGTTGTCTCTTATAATAACATTTTCGTCACTGGTTATGATAACATGACAAATTTTGAATTCAAATACATATTTCATTGTTTAACACACTAGTCATGATAATTTATGATAGGAACCTAAATTCAAATATTTTACTAAATATAAGTTTACTAATTATTTAATTAAAACTATTAGTTGAATTCAAATACGTATTTCATTGTTTAACACACTAGCCTAATTAATTTATATGAGAAACCTAAATTCAAATACTTTACTAAATATAAGTTTACTAATTATTTAATTAAAACTATTAGTTGAATTCAAATACGTATTTCATTGTTTAACACACTAGCCTAATTAATTTATATGAGGAACCTAAATTCAAATAATTTACTATATATAAGTTTACTAATTATATAATTAAAAATATAGTTGAATTCAAATATGTATTTCATTATTTAACACGCTAGTCTAATTAATTTACAATTAAAAAAAATTCAAAAAAAATCAAAAAAAAAAAAAATTCCACCGACAACCGATATATCGGCGATATTTTGCCAAATTTGTGCACAACGTGACCGATATCGATATATCGCCGATATATCGCCGATATTTTGACAGAAAAATTCGTCCGAGCATATCAATATCGGTTGCCAATTTTTCGCGATATATCGCCGATTTATCGCGATATTTTGATCCTTGGCTATAAGTGGCTATAGTACTTTTTAATTTTTAATTTTTTTATTCAATTGTTGCCTTTAGTATCGACTCGTTTCTTCTTTTTTTTTTTTTTTGGCGTTGCATAACTTTTCTTTCCTCCACAATCATTTATCATTTCCTCAATTACTGGACCTCTATGGTTACGGGATTTGATGTTTGGTTTTTTACTTTCTCATTTTTTATTTTAAATTATACTTATACAAGAGTTTCTCTATTTATTTATTTTTTCGGTAATGAAAGTATATATGTTAATGAACAAGTAATGTAAATATTAACTTCTAATAGCATTGAGCTCAAGTATTAAATATGGATAAAAAATCTTAAGCTTTAAAATTAACAAATATTTTTTTTAAATATATATAAAAATATAAATTTGAAAATTGCTTATATTTTAAAAAAATCAACAAAATTGTAAAACTAAATAATAATAATAATAATAATACAATATGCTCTTAACTATATATATATATATATATGTATGTATATAAGTATGACAGCTAGTGCACATCTGACATAAGCACAATGATTCTCAAAATTCTTTATATACTTTTAATTTATTTTAATATAAAAATTTAGAGGAAAAAAAAACTAAAATAAAGGTGGGGTAATTTAAAAGATTAGTGAAACTTTCAAACCTATTAAAGAACCAAATTGAATAATTTTCCCAATAAACTATGAAAATTTTGAGTTATTTAAGGATTTTTTTAAACTTTAATTAAAATTTTATAAAAACCAAAACATAATAAACTAGAAAATTGATGGAATGGTTGAATAATATGAGCAACATATATAATAAAATAAATAATATTTATGTTTTTTCACGAATGAAACATATATGATCAAATACTAATATATATATTAATCAAACTTTATTATGGTTGATTCTAAAATTGATGATATGTAGACCATAAAATCATAAATATTATTCAATATAAATAATATTTAAAATTCTCTAATTTTATTTATTTATTAATCCGTAGATTACACAGTGACCCTATGCGCTAGTAAATTAATATTTTATATCACTTGTTCAACTACATATTTACTCTCATTACCAAAAAAAATAAAAAATAGATAAATTCTTTATATAAGTACAATTTAAAACTAAAAGTGAAATGAAAATAAAAATAAAAGGCATCAAATCTCATAATTATAGATGCACCTTTATTTGAAGAAACGAGAGAAAAGAAAGATTATGCAGTGGCCTATAAGAAAGGCGACATTCACCAAAAAATTAAAAAATAACCATTACTCGCCTATAGTAAAGGCTACATTTGTCAAATTAAAGCAATAAATGGAAAAAGTATAGAAGTCGCCTATAACGTTGGCGATTTCGCCTATTCTGATACACATTAAAAAAACACCCCAATTTTTTTTTTTATTCACAATATTTCATTAAAAAAGCGGTGAGGATTGGGTGGTCAGCTTATTATTATTACTATTATAACACACCCCAAAACTAAATATATTGTTATTTTGTGAAATCTATATATAACTGAATTTTTTTCTACTATACATTTATTTAATGTTTTTGAAAAATAAATATAAATTTGACCTCTTACAGCGGAGTATCTCGTTGGCAACTACGCCCGCACGTGTGAAAGCAATAAATTAAGACGTGAATGAAGAGAGAGAGACTGGTGGCATTGGATCGTGAGATTACTCCCAAGAGTGACACTCATGTACACAAGGTGTACAAATCCAGATCTGTGCACAACAATACTGTTATATTATATGAAGTAATACTGTTATATTAAATGAGTAATACTGTTAAAACTATATATAATATAACAATGTCACTCATATAATATAATAGTATTGTTGTGCACAAATTTGGATTCGTGCATCTTGTGCACAAAAGTTTTTGCCTACTCCCAAGTCTATGGGGGTGTTTGCAAAAAATTATATGGTTGAGAAAGTGATTAAATTTAGTGATTATGGAGAAATCACTTATTAGCAAAAGTAGATTATGTTTGCAAAATAATTTTAAAAGCTAGTAGCAAAAGTAGATTGTGTTTGCAAAATAATTTAAAATTTAATTGAGAAGCTGTCAAAGCAACCCCAGCCCGCTTCTGAATTATAGATTCTAGTAGATTTTATAATTTGTTAGAAGAGAATTAAAACATTAAAAATTGATTCATAAAACTTAAATAAGTGATTAAAACTTGTGGGAAGCTTTTGCAAACACCCCCTATATTCATTGGTTGCTCTCCACACAAAACCGTTTTTTATTCGAATCTAATTCATAAAGTTTTTTTTTTTAATAAAGAAAAATGTTCGTAAAGTTTTTGAAATATTAGTATCAGGAAATTTTTGAAAAGAGTCCTGTAATTTAGTGTTTGTTTGAAATTGGTCCTAATAATTCAAAGTTTTCGATTTTACCCATGTATGTTTAAAAATATATAAGTTTCTTCAAAAATTAGGAAGTCGTGGAAATTAATTATGTCAATATTAAATTTGAGTTTAGACCAATCTTTTCATTATTTGATCCTTGAAAATAACCATATAAACGCAAAAGCGGTGACAATTTCATCAAAAATTACAAAATTTTAAATATATAGGAATTTTGAATTAACAAAACTAAGTCTGAACAAACGCTGACTAGTTTTGGAAATTTCTACACTTGTTTCTTAAGCTTGAGTCCTCAAAAAGAAACGTGGGTATATATGGAGGGTAATTTGCCATGATGTGCTATGGTCTCATTGGATATAAGATGAAGATAATAGCTGGTGTGGGTGTTGTTTAGTATGATGAATTATATCGTTGTGTTAATATAATATGAATATCATTATATATTAATTGTAATGATATAAAATAAGAAATACTCGCACTTTATTTTTATCGTTGTTTTTTAAAATTTGATACTCTATTCTATATAAACACGTATTGATAAAACATACTATTATTTGTGGAATTTTTTTTATATATATAATTGTAGGTGATTGGTGATTTTATGACCAACAACTAAATTTATTTACAATTTAATTACATATTAGCGGAATGGGTCACAGAAAAATTTAAGGAAGAAAGAGAGACTAGATCCACCGACAGCCTTCCATCCAAATTCTACCTTTATATTGATTATTGTCACATTTTTAATGAGGAAAATCCCACTTCTGGTTAAACATACATATTATTATCACAGGCATAAGGTGATGACACAAAATCAAATTTATATTTTCAGTAGAGTTTAAAGATTTTAAAAAATCAATTGATGAGAAAAAATAGATAATTTATTTGATCAAACAATACATGTGTTTCTATAGATTTATCATACTATTTGAGCCTATAGATCAAACATTAACAAAAGATTATGGATTTGACTCGACACTGACACCATTAGTTTAATAAGACCTATAGTATTATAAATACTAATTAGAGAGTGGACCCACTAAATCGTCAGCAATATAACACTTAATATGATTTAATTTTGACATTATTCCTATAATCAATATGCAGCCTTGCTAATGAGCTAGATTTACAGAATTTTAGGTTTTGAAATTTGGAGATCAAACGATGACGCAGAAATATCAATCTTATAAGCAATGGAATTATTAAAAAAAAAAAAAAAACTTAAAAATTGTATAAAGCAACATTTAAAAAAAAAAAAAATTTCCAACATGAAATCAAGATATTCAATTTTATATTTACTTATATGAAAGTATTGTTTAAAAAATAATGGTGACCAACCAAAAAGTCTCTAGTTGGTAGGATAGTGTTTTCAACATTAAAAAAAGGTCAAAGGTTATTGGAAAATAATTTGTGTTCTTCCTCTACACTCTTATATTGCAACTATATATTTATTACTTTTGTATTGTAGTGAAGACAACCTAATAATTATAATTCAATTGTTCTTGAAACAAAATTTTGTTTGTGGAATACTCTAAATCCTTACCGACACAAATTCATTAACAATGCTTTCATTTTCATTAAAAAGACTTGGGGGAATCCACTAATGATTGATTTATGAGATGTACGATTTAATAGATTACATCTTATTACAATTTTAGAATTATTGGCAAATAAAAAGCCAATTATTTGATTTCATGAAGATATTCATTGTGATTTGTGACCTGGGTTCATGTGCTGACTATCTGTCTCGCATAAATTTCAATAAGCTATAATTCATAGTTTTCTTTTTAAAATTTAAAATAGTCTTTCTATTATTATTATTTTAAAAACTCAATATTAGGTTGCAAAAAGTTGATCCTTTTATTCCTTACGTGAGAAGAAATAGGGATAAAACATTTCCCAAAAATACGGTAAAGCATTTTTGAGCAATAACAATCATAGATTCGATTCTCTTGTGTTTCAATAGTCTCAATATCATTTGGATTTTCTTTAGCTTTATACAATTCGTGGTGTTATTGAATCTGTCAGGTTAATTAATTACTAAATCGATCCTGAAATTTGTGAAAATTACTATGAGATTTTTTTAACGGCTAAATTTTTAATATATGACTTCTTAAAGTTGAAGTATAATAATAATATAGTGTGAGAAAAAAATAAGGTTCAAATCAAATTACCTGAAACACTGATCGAAATGTTGTATGATTTTTATTTTTTTTCATTGTTAAAAGATTTGGTTGTAATATTCTCAAATTTTGGAATTTATTTGGTAATTTCCGGATCTCGAGGACTATGGATGTAACTCACCATATGATAAAAATATGTGAGATGATGTTATATACAATTTTTATGTTTTTATATGGTTAAATAAATTAAATTAAGTGACTATAAAGTTACATGTGAATGAGTGTAAGTTATATGAAAAGTGAACCAATGTGTTTTACTACGTGGGTGATGAAAATCGATGAAGATTGTGAGTGAATGTTTGATGTTTGAAAGATGATCGTGAATGTGTATTCATTGCAAAGTGAATGAATATGTAATGTATGTAAAGTGGATTAATGTGTTTACAATAATGAGTTATTACCAAGGTGGCTAAGAACTATACTAAGACGGTTGAGAACCGTACCAAGGCGGCTAAGAACCGCACCAAAGTGGCTAAGAACCACAAAAGTGTTTTTCCATGGCGGCTCAGAACCGTAATTGCGTGCTATTGGTTGAAATGTTTATATTTTTCCATAGTGTTTCTAATTGCTCGCTGGCCCCACCCCACTGAGTGTTTTGTGCACTCACCCCCTTAAGTGATTCTACTATTACAGGATGCAGTCGATCGGAAGGAGGGTGAATGAGACATGGGTTTAGTTTTGTTTGATCAAACAGGAAGTGTAAATTGAAATATTTTGGAAAAACCTCGTTTGTAAATATATACAGTTTTAACATTTTCTTCCATTGCTACAGGACTCGTTTTATAAGATTAATTGTTGTGATAATTTTACTCTTGTTTGTGAATTTTGGGTTTAACTTGGAAATCTATGTTTTAATGAAATTGTTGGACGCCCAAAATGAAAATATGTTAAACTCTGATATTTTGTAATACTGCAAAATGGGGCGTGACAGTTACTGCCAGTGACGAATATTTTCAACAGAGGCCTAATGCCATTGGTAGACAAGGTCTTTCCCTATTACAGAAATGTACTGGAGCTATGAGAGTGTTGGCGTATGGGACATCAGCAGATACTGTTGATGAATACCTGCGAATTAGTGCAGCTGTGACAAGGCAATCTCTCATGAATTTCGTAGAAGGCGTCATTTCTTGCTTCGGTGACGAATACCTTAGAAAGCCTAATGAACAAGATTTCGCAAGACTACTCCATGTCGGAGAACAACGTGGATTCCCGGGCATGATAGACAGTATTGAATGCATGCATTGGGAATGGAAAAATTATCCCACTGCATGGGCGGGACAATATGGAGGGAGAAGTGGAAAACCAACAATCGTGTTGGAAGCTGTTGCATCATACGACTTATGGATATGACATGCTTTCTTTGGAACACCAAGTTCACTCAATGATATTAACGTACTCCACCGATCTCTAGTTTTTAATGATGTTTTGGAAGGTCGAGCACCAAAAGTTAGTTATGTCGTGAATGGTAGGGAGTACAATATGACATATTATCTAACTGATGGAATATATCCTTCATGGGCTGCATTTGTTAAGTCAATTACTTCTCCAGTAATCAGAAAACATAAGTTGTTCGCTCAACACCAAGAGATAGTACGAAAAGATGTCGAGCGAGCATTTGGAATTCTACAAGCTCGTTTTGTATTTCTTCGACGCCCTTGTCTTGTTTGGGACAAAAATCTGATGACAAAAATTATGATGGCTTGTATCATCATACACAACATGATAGTTGAAGATGAACGAGAGATGTACCAAACTTATTATGATCCTACAGAATTTCTCATCGATGATCCCGATGATCAAAATTTTCAATACTCTACTGAACGCATTGCAAGTCTATCTGTTTATATGACCAATAGGGAGCAACTTCGCAACAGAGAAGCTCACACCTCTCTAAAAAATGACTTGATTGAACATATATGACAAAAAATCGGCACCGATAATTAAATATGCAATTTTCATCTTCTGCATTGTTGTTTTTTACTTATCAATTTGTAGCTTGACTTATGTAACAATAATTTTGTATTTCAATTCTTGTAATTTTATTTTTGTTATTGAGATTGTAACTTATTTTAAGTTGGTCATATTTTTTTTTAATTACGAATTTGGAATATCATATAATTTAATATATTTCGTACATAATTCAAATAATAAAAAATTGATTATAAAATATATATATGTAATTATTAAATAATTGTTATAGGTTGGGTTGATGTTATTGATAAAGTGTGAAAATTGTAGAGGCTGGGTTGTGTTGTAGGTTATGTATGTGGAGAGGAGAGAAATGAATTTTTCATTAAGAGGTTGGGTTGTGGGAGTTTGTTGATAAAGATGGTCTAACAAAAGAAAAGAAAGATCTGTTTTTTAGAGAGATGTTTATACGAATTTGGAGGGGAGTATCTTGTTGGCAACTGCGCACGCATGTGAAGGCAGTAAATTCTGGCGTGAATGTAGAGAGAGAGAGAGTACACCCAACTCTATATTTAGTGGTTGCTCTCTACTCTGACCTCTTTTTCATTACTACCAAACAGATCCCTATGTCATCATTTGAATCGTCATAAAGTTTTTTTTAATATAATTTTTAAAGAAAAATGTTCATGAAGTTTTTAAAATTTTAGTGTCAGAATTTTTTCGAAAATAGTCCTATAATTTAGGTGTTTGTTTGAAATTGGTCCTACTAATTCAAAGTTTTCAAATTTACTCAATTATGTTTAAAAATATCTAACCTTTTCAAAAATTTTGGTTTGTAATGTTTGAAAAATCGTGGAATCCCAAATCGGGATCAAATTGTGGAGATTCCGGTTTCATTTATGGTTTGTAAACTGGTTGGAATCGTCAATTTGGAGGTTTATTCTTTTTTATTTATTTTTCCAAAAATTAAATATGCATATAAATATCAAGTATTCATATATTATTAAATAACAATTTTGTTTTGAGTTAATAATTTGATATAAATGAAATTTTGAAACTTACATTTACAAGTTATAACAATTTCATTATAACTTACAAGATATTACTTTAAAAATTAAAAATTACTATTTGAATACATTTAAATACAAATCATAAATCTAAAGACATTACAACTTAGAATACAAATTAAAGGTAATAATCAATATAACTTAAAATTAAAAAGTAAAATAATATAAATACATAATATTATTTGTATATAAATTTAAAAAAAAAGTGACGTCAAGGCAAGGACAAATAGGTAAAGTAGCTAATATTACAATTAAGTTGCATTTACCACTCTTAATCTGAAAGTGGAAGTTGGGTCTTAAGATGTGAAAAAAGCTTCATAGTCCTCCTTCGATTCTTCAAGTCCGTAATATAACCATAGATGCCGAGATTCTTCAAGTTTCCAGTGGCACGATCAAACACAATCAGTTCATTATTCAAGCCTTGAAAAAACATATATTGCCCTTTTTTCCAAAACCCCAAAGGCCTCTCGACACCCGACATTTTGACAGTAAATATATTATCCCATAATCCATTCATCCTAACCCACACATCAAAACACTTGTGAATTCCCAACCTTGGGTAAACCACAGCACTAAGCAACCCATCAAACTCCATAATTTCGAAATGATACCCGCCCAGTAAATTACTTCCAATATCAGGTAAAGGTAACATAGTGAATTCTTCCTTAGTAAAGTCGTAACAAGAAATGTGGCAGGCAACCGTACACAAAAATTGCCAATGTGACAAATAATAACAACCATTTATCAAAACTGAAGACAGATCATAAGTTGGACAAGCAATCTGAGGCTGCGGCAAATCCTTCCACAAATCATTCTTAAGTGAATACACCTCAGCATGGTATTTATCTTCATCAGTATTTGGATATGCATCATCATCTCCAAAATTATATTCAGTAAAAAGTCTTAAAATTTTGTAGTCATTAGATGTAGGATCAAACCCAAAACAAGGAGCATGGAATGTAAGCTCCTGATCCTTATCAGGAGAAGGAGTAACGTAAGGGCTGGTATGTGGAATGAGTTTGTACTTGTTTGTTGATGGATTCCAAACAACAACCTTTCCCTCTCCATAATCTAGACACAACAGTCCATTACAGCTAATACAACTCTCAACATACTTGCTAGCCTCAGGAAGATCAATCTCAGTCTCAGTCTCATAATAGGTTGGGTAATCAGGAAGATCAATCTCAGGTGGGTAAAAGTTGTTTTTTACTGAGAAGTTTTTGCCGGATAATTCGGTGAAACAATCGGTGCCGTTACCGTCACGACGGTGGAGAAGAAGGGTGAGGTTGCTGTCGTCTATGTAACCACGTCGGGAAACGTTGTTAAGTAACGGATTCATACAAAACAAATTCCTACAAACGTACCTCAGATTTTTCGAGAGGATCCCCATATCCCTTTGCTTTGCTGCTCAATTCTCGATTCCTTATTCTACCTAGGGTTTTCGAAAACTCCGCATTTTATACCCATTATTATCCAATGTAATTGGGCTTTTTTATTTAGATGGGAAGGTTAACCTGTTTTCCTAAAATTCTATCACCAGATATGGCACGCGCCGCCGCCACCGCCACCGCCAGTCCTCGAATCCTTTCTTCCCTCTTCGCCCATGTCCGATCTCTTCCTGTCTCCCCCAGCCGATGGTGTCACTCGAATATGTTTGGTGACTCTCAGCTTTTAGCAGAAGCCTTAGAGAAACCTGGCGTGGATTTTAAGCACTGGTTCGTTGGAATTAACTTTGGTACATCTTCATTTGAAGAAAGTCGTAATGCTAGTATAGAGGAACGCATTGATTTTTACATTAAAACGCTAGCTAAAGTTGTCGGGAGGTATGGTATTCTTCTAACTTTTTCATTACCTAATAATGTAGATTAAAATTGAATTTATTGATTGAGTTGTAATGAATTTGTTAGCGAGGAGGAAGCTAAGAAGAAGATATACAAGGTTAACTGTACCGAGGACTATAGAAGGCGTGGATGTAGGGCTGGGATCGGGTGTGAGATTGATTGGGAGACCTCGAATTTGCTAAAAGGACTGCATCATGTTTCCTATGTAACCCCTGATTTTTATGCTGATCCTGAGAACAAGGACTATGGAGGTGAGTATTCGTTCATTAATGGCAAGCTTTTTGAAAGGTCTACAAAGAGGATGCTTCAAGTTGAACCAATTAGCAGCATTTTAGAGAAACCATGGACTGAATTGCTTTCATCAAGACCGACTCCGACTCCATCCCCATGGCTGCTGCTACCACCACCAGCATTTGGAGACGACGAGGACAAGTACAACAAGGTCTATCGCTTCTACAGCATTGCAGAGCTGAAAGAGTTTAATGTCAACAGAAATGAGGAGGAGGAAGAAGAAGATGAAATTGTAGGATCATCACATGGGTGGCTAGCTTTGTTCAGGCGCTGCAGTCGCCAACTGTTTCTATCCAATCCCCTTTCGGGTCAGCACATAAAGCTTCCATCTATTCACGACACATTTGGCCAAGTAGGGAAGGTGATCATCTCCTGCTCACCTAATTCAGAAGAAGAGCAGTGTCGTGCAGTGATGATATTCGGCCCCAAAAATCGCCTAGCTTACTGCTCTCCTGGCCACAACTCCGCCAGGTGGACTCTTATCGGCGACAATTCTTGTTGTAATTATTCGGATATTGTGTATTCCCATAGTCAGAAGCTTTTCTTGTGTCTCACAAATAGCGGTGGATTGGAGGGTTGGGATCTTCAAGACCCAGTGTGTCCGAAGATGGTGGAAGAGCAGAGGTTTGATGTCATTGCGAATTATCCAATGGAGGAGGTGTGGTCCCTAGCGAAACCCATGATCCATCACGTGAAACATCTTGTATTGGACAAGCAGTCGGAGGAGCTATTCATTGTGATGCGCCAAATCTGGAGGCATCAATCTGGTTGGGGTTATTATGTTCAAAGTCCAGATGCTATCTATCCCTACAGAACACATGATATTAAGATGTACAAGATTGATAAAGAAAGAAAAGCATGCTTGTCTTGTCGGAAAACATTGAATGGACTGGCGATGTTTGTCGGAACCAACCACTCATTCGCTTTGCAAGCATCCCAGTTTCCTGAATTCGATGCCAACTCCATTTTGTTCACAGATGAAAAGAGACTGATTCCACCAGGTTGGGCTACTTTGCCATACGGTGCACCAGATATTGACGTTTACAATTATAAACAAAAGTTTTTCTATTCCAGGGACGGATGGCGTAAGTACAAGTACCCTTATGTTTGTGATGCCCGAGTCATGAGGAGGGCTCCCCCACTACCTATCTGGCTCACTCCAACCCTCCGTTGACTCCTCATTTTTATTTTTATTATTATTATTATTATTATTATTTCTTTTTGTGATAATGAAGGCTTTTAAGTTGGTTTCAAAGTACTCAAGTATTTGATGACAGATTATTTGTACTACATATACAATAATGCAAATCATATGGTGGATGTGAGATATGGTTCATGCTTATATAGGAACCGGTCTGGCTAGTTTAAGCTTAGACAAGGAAAAATACAATTCAAGTTATGCACAATTTTCTCACATCATCAGAAATTATAGCAGGGTCAAATTATGCACTCCTTTCATGACATGACACATATCGGGGGAGAGTGTACCTTGTAGATTGTTTCCTCCAATCCCCTAATGAACAAAAACGTAGTCCATGGATTCACATTTTATGACAATTAACCTCATAACACAACTCTAATTACGAAAGCTATATCACAAAAAGTTAATCTAACTCAGAAATTGTAGAACTTCATTCCATTCCAGTATATTAGTCTAGGTATTTCCCCACTCAACTTGTTCTGAGCTGAGCCAAGTCCCTAGATGAAACTAAGCAAAACAAAGAAAAACCATTATCACTCGCAAAAATTTTCTGTTAGGAATCTGAGAAAATGTTGAGGATATTTTTTAGAATCCTGTGAAGAGCAGAGTATTATAAGATCACCATATGCAATAGCGAAAATAGGATGATTTCGAAAAGTATATAGGCTTACAAAATTTCAAGCTGCTTCAGGTTTGAAATTGAGAAGGGAATATCTCCATTTAGCTCATTGCAAGATAAGTCCCTGAGAATTATGGAAGTTCACAAAATTATGATTAACCCACACTTGATCAACAGCGTTATATTAGCAAATGAAATATTATTAACTCACAAGCTAATCAAAGCTGAGCAGTCCCCTATCTCATCTGGGGCCGAGGTGGGGGGACAATCTCCATCCCCGACCGTCTCGTGGGGATACTCCGTTTTCCAAACCAAGTTTACATTTATATTTAATACAGCAATGTGAAGTACATGAAGAATATGTACCAGAGGAACTTCTATAAATTCCACTCAAAAGATGTCATGGAGTAGAAGATGCTGCTATACATAAGTGACTGTACAAAAACATATGGGAACTCAACTGCGACCTGCATAACATTTAGTTTAAACCTTCAAGAGGAAGATGTGAGGGCACTAAATGAATTACTTGGATCAAATGAGGTGTACCTGAGCAAAGACGAACGGGAGTGCAGAATACACAAATCTTTCAATCAACATAAACGACTAGTTTCACAGACATTGCATTTGTGATTCCGATGAATAAAACATCTGCATACATGGACCCCATTTGAATATAGCCTGTTGGGTTTCTCTGTAGAGGAAGATGGAATTTAGGGAGGGAAGTGGAGAACGAGCAAGAATCTAAAGGGTAAGAGCAGTTTTTATGACAATCAGAACAAAATACGGGAAAGACAGCATCTATTAGTCACATTTTTCCCCATTTATTGCACTTGGGGGATATGAGAGAACATATCTTCAAGCTGTATTGAAGTATTTTGCTAGATTATAAAAGGTACTTTACACAGTCCTTCGATGAGTTCTTAAAGTCTGCATTGGGAAGTATAATTCAGAGAGGAACCTTTTTGGTACCAAATTTCTAGCATATTGTTCCAAACATCAACGAAATGGTAACTGTACAGAAGAAGCGTATGGCAGAATACTGTAGGTTACACGGCAATACCATAAGTTCTGCAAAGAACTGACCAAAAAATGGCTCAGAATATTTACTCGGAAAGCTCAATTCGCTTGTATTTTTGTCTGGTTTGGATAAATGCTCAACCAGATTCTTATTACGCCTGAAATGGTGGGAAAAATAGATGTATTGAGAAAAAGGAAAAAAAGTGCTCAAATTTCCATCTTCAGAAAATAACCGAGTGCTTACTTAAACAAATCTGATTGGCGATAAAATTTCTGCCAACCGATCAACGGTTCCCGAACCGTTAGAACCCCAGTTTCAATCCGGCCGGTTCCGGTTTTTGCCAGACGGGCACCTCTAACTACATATTTACTCTCATCACTAAAAAAATAAAAAATAGATAAATTCTTTATAAAAGTACAATTTAAAACTAAAAGTGAAATGAAAATAAAAATAAAAAGCATCAAATCTCATAATCATAGATGTACCTTTATTTGAAGAAATGGGAGAAAAGAAAGATTATGCAGTGGTCCATAACAAAGGCGACATTCACCAAAAAATTAAAAAATAATCATAACTCGCTTATAGTAAAGGCAACATTTGTCAAATTAAAGCAATAAATGGAAAAAGTATAGAAGTCGCCTATAATGTTGGCGACTTCGCCTATTCTGATAAATGCTGAAAAAACACCCCAAATTTTTTTTTTTATTCACAATATTTCATTAAAAAAGCGGTGAGGATTGGGTGGTCAGCTTATTATTACTACTATTATAACACACCCCAAAACTAAATTTTTTTTTGAAAAGTAAATATAAATTTGACCTCTTACAGCAGAGTATCTCGTTGGCAACTACGCCCGCACGTGTGAAAGCAGTAAATTAAGGCGTGAATGGAGAGAGAGAGAGACCGGCGGCATTGGATCGTGAGATTACTCCCAAGTCTATATTTATTGGTTGCTCTCCACTCTAAACCGTTTTTTATTCGAATCTAATTCATAAAGTTTTTTTTTTAATAAAGAAAAATGTTCATAAAGTTTTTGAAATATTAGTATCAGGAAATTTTTGAAAAGAGTCCTATAATTTAGTGTTTATTTGAAATTGGTCCTATTAATTCAAAGTTTTCAATTTTACTCATGAATGTTTAAAAATATGAGTGTGTCTCTTGTCTCCTCGGGACACAGATCCAATCCGTGTCTCCAGCCCAATCCGCAGGCCCCACATATTTTTTTTTTTTCGCTCAGTTTTTTTTTTTTTTTTCATATATACAAAAAAATGTATCACATGTATACCTTCAAGGTATCTCATGGATATCTTGAAGGTATCCATAGAATGTCCTGAAGGTATCACACCTATTACAGAAAAAGGGTGCACGGCTTGTGAGGTGCGCGCCCGATGTGGGAGCATGAACGCGCGCAGATATACATGGCGTGGGCGCATGGTATCCACATGGATGCCTTCAAGGTATCCCATGTATACCTTGAAGGCATCCATGGAATATTTTCAAGGTATCCATGGCGTTGGCGCGCACGGCTTGGGCGCATGGGTGCGCGATGTAGTGAGATGCGTAGGTATCCATGACATATGTTCAGGGTATCCAACGTATACCTTGAAGGTATCCATGGAATATCTTCAAGGTATACATAGCGTGGTGCGCGCGGCGTGGGCGTATGGACGCGCGATGTGCGTGCGCGGTATGGTGAGATGTATGTGAATACCTTTAACATATTTCATAAATACTTTCAAGGTATACATGTGATACTTTGTCCATGAATACCTTCAAGATATACAAGGGATACCTGCTAGGCATCCATGGGATACCTATCATGTGAGCATGCAGCAAAGTGCACGTGGGCGCGCATCCAGCGCGCGCGGACCCCGGGGCGGATTGGGGACACGGATCTAAATATATAAGTTTTTTAAAAAATTAGGAAGTCGTGGAAATTAATTATGTCAATATTAAATTTGAGTTTAGACCAATCTTTTTATTATTTGATCCTTGAAAATAACCATATAAACGCAAAAGCGGTGACAATTTCATCAAAAATTACAAAATTTTAAATATATAGGAATTTTGAATTAACAAAATTGACTAGTTTTGGAAATTTCTACACTTGTTTCTCAAGCTTGAGACCTCAAAAAGAAACGTGGGTATATATGGAGGGTAATTTGTCATGATGTGCTATGGTCTCATTGGATATAAGATGAAGATAATAGCTATATAAACACGTATTGATAAACACATACTATTATTTGTGGAATTTTTTTTATATATATAATTGTAGGTGATTGGTGATTTTATGACCAACAACTAAATTTATTTACAATTTAATTACATATTAGCGAAATGAGTCACAGAAAAATTTAAGGAAGAAAGAGAGACTAGATCCACCGACAGCCTTCCATCCCAATTCTACCTTTATATTGATTATTGTCACATTTTTAATGAGGAAAATCCCACTTCTGGTTAAACATACATATTATTATCACAGGCATAAGGTGATGACACAAAATCAAACTTATTTTTTTAATAGAGTTTAAAGATTTTAAAAATAGATAATTTATTTGATCAAACAGTACATGTGTTTCCATAGATTTATCATACTACTTGAGCCTATAGATCAAACATTAACAAAAGATTATGGATTTGACTCGACACTGACACCATTAGTTTAATAAGACCTATAGTATTATAAATACTAATTAGAGAGTGGACCCACTAAATCGTCAGCAATATAACACTTAATATGATTTAATTTTGACATTATTCCTATAATCAATATGCAGCCTTGCTAATGAGCTAGATTTACAGAATTTTAGGTTTTGAAATTTGGAGATCAAACGATGACGCAGAAATATCCATCTTATAAGCAATGGAATTATTAAAAAAAAAAAAATTAAAAATTGTATAAAGCAACATTTAAAAAAATATATTTTTTCCAACATGAAATCAAGATATTCAATTTTATATTTACTTATATGAAAGTATTGTTTAAAAAATAATGGTGACCAACCAAAAAGTCTCTAGTTGGTAGGATAGTGTTTTCAACAACTAAAAAAGGTCAAAGGTTATTGGAAAATAATTTGTGTTCTTCCTCTACACTCTTATATTGCAACTATATATTTATTACTTTTGTATTGTAGTGAAGACAACCTAATAATTATAATTCAATTGTTCTTGAAACAAAATTTTGTTTGTGGAATACTCTAAATCCTTACCGACACAAATTCGTTAACAATGCTTTCATTTTCATTAAAAAGACTTGGGGGAATCCACTAATGATTGATTTATGAGATGTACGATTTAATAGATTACATCTTATTACAATTTTAGAATTATTGGCAAATAAAAAGCCAATTATTTGATTTCATGAAGATATTCATTGTGATTTGTGACCTGGGTTCATGTGCTGACTATCTGTCTCGCATAAATTTCAATAAGCTATAATTCATAGTTTTCTTTTTAAAATTTAAAATAGTCTTTCTATTATTATTATTTAAAAAAATCAATATTAGGTTGCAAAAAGTTGATCCTTTTATTCCTTACGTGAGAAGAAATAGGGATAAAACATTTCCCAATAATACGGTAAAGCATTTTTGAGCAATAACAATCATAGATTCGATTCTCTTGTGTTTCAATAGTCTCAATATCATTTGGATTTTCTTTAGCTTTATACAATTTGTGGCGTTATTGAATCTGTCAGGTTAATTAATTACTAAATCGATCCTGAAATTTGTGAAAATTACTATGAGATTTTTTTAACGGTTAAATTTTTAATATATGACCTCTTAAAGTTGAAGTATAATAATAATAGTGTGAGAAAAAAATAAGGTTCAAATCAAATTATCTGAAACACTGATCGAAATGTTGTATGATTTTTATTTTTTTTCATTGTTAAAATATTTGGTTGTAATATTCTCAAATTTTGGAATTTATTTGGTAATTTCACCGGACCTCGAGGACGATGGATGTAACTCACCAAATGATAAAAATATGAGATGATGTTATATACAATTTTTATGTTTTTATATGGTTAAATAAATTAAATTAAGTGACTATAAAGTTACATGTGAGATTTGATCCAATTTTAGCTTCAATTTTAAGGTAAACCACCTAAAACTGTTGCCCTAATTAATTGGAGACTAAACGTTGCAATGCATACATATCGATATATTATTAAATAATTGCAATTGGATCCAGTGACAATCTCCCATGGAAAATGGAATTACATTAATTACATACAATCCATATTTATTGGTAAACCATATATTAGTACTACTAGTATAAGATATTAGTAGGTCAACCCATTCATGGCACTACAAATATTATTGGGATGTGCAATTTTGGGTTATGCAAAAATAAATGCAAAACTTCTTGAAGTATTAAATAATTTGTGAAAATAGAAATCATACTTTTAAATATGCGATTAGACTTTTACAAAGTAAAATGCAACAACCCCTTATCCTAAAAATATATTTTACATACGACAATACATTAACTATTTGATTATACTGTACATGCTTTTAATTTTTTATTGTTAATTTTAATTGAAAATAATGGTATGAATGCCTAGTCGATTAACATTAATTGTTCCTGAGTCTAATCTTATTTTGGTATTTGGAATAATGATCAATTTAGGGACAATATTGGAAAATTTAATAAAATGCTAGGACCAGGGTATACAATGAATTGTTTTGTTCTAGAACAGTCACTATCAAAACATATAATAATTAAATAATTATGACATAATTAATTTATATAATAATTATAGAAGGTAGTAATAGTAAATCAACATATTAGGTTGGCAGGTTATTGAGAGGAACATTGGAACTTATGATGTACACTAGCAACTAAATTCTCGTCAAAGATTCCAATATCTAGAAGCATAAATATCAATAATCTTATTATTCTCATTTATTATGAAAAGAGAAAACAAAAATAAAACAGACGTAATTAAAAAGACAACTGGTAACTAATTAATGTCCCAAAAATAAATAAATAAAGTTTCCGTTAATTAACTTTAACATACCAACTCTCTTACTTTCCGTGTTTCATTAATGTATTACCGTCTAAATTATTAGATTTTGATAGTTAATTAAAACTAGACTATTAAAAGAAATTTAGTTTACTCAAACTATATTCATTTTAGCTTTTTATACCCTTTATTTAAAAAGAAAAACAAGATAAAAGTGCTTGTTTATGGAATGAGTTCCTTGCAAAAGATTACCAAACATGATTTAAACTTAGAGAGTGATATGAAAAGGAATTCTAAAGAAAGGAGGCTTCACGAGTTAATGTAAGAAAAAGACTTTGAACTCAGATGGAAAATGATGTTTTTTGCATGCAATATTAATCTAATTTTTAAATGCTACACTTTGATATTTCAACTAAGTTTGAGTTGTAAGATATTAATTGGAAAAAAAATAAAAGGAATTCCAGTGAGGAGTGACGAGGGCATATCCGTCATGAATTGTGTCGGCTTCTATCCCGAGTTAAAATCCAACTATGTCGTCGGGCTTGGGCCCACCCCATTTCCATACAAAGCCCAGACCAAGAAGCGTCGGTGACTCGGTGAACGTTGGACTCAACTCACCATTATATACACCAACATATATATATATATATATATATATATATATATTGCTTATATATACATACATAATACACATTTATATTTAATTATTTATATTTATATACAGAGAGAGAGAGAGAGAGAGAGAGAGAGAGAGAGCAGACGTGGATTGGTATATAAGCTGTGGATGCCAAATCCAACGCGTCTGAAACTGTGAGAAGGGTGTAAAAATAATTAGGGAGAGAAAGTTCAATGGCGGACTCCAGCGATTCCGTCTCCGTCGATATGGAGTCCATTCCTCTCGCCGGAAAGGTCAAAGTCAAACTGCACTGACATTATGCTCTCTCACACACACATATTATATGTATAGCTCAAGTTGTATGTATACATATTTGTTTTTATCCTTTTTTTGTGTTTGTTAAAAATATGTTCTACATGTGGAATATTGTTCGAGTTTATCCAGTAGAAGTAGATTTCAAGAGCTACATTTCGAGCAGTGTTGCGTGATTTCAAATTTTGCACAATTTTGCTTGAAATAAGAAAGCTTATTTTTCCGCAGAAATTTATTTAGCGGTGCTGCGAATTTTCATTTTTGTTGATTCACGGTTGATTAATTTGGCAATTTGTTTTTTCATAGCATTGATTTTGTTTTTGAATTAACGATCACATTTTTGGAAATAAACTTAAATTATCATGTATTCTTATTCAGTAACTTTACTGGTTTGGGGAAGTCCTCAAGTCAAGCTTATTCTTGGTGTACTATTATTTAGCTCTGATGATATATTTTTTCTTTGTTTGAAATAAATTCTTTTAACATTTCATCTTCTTCTGTATATAGGTTTCTCATGATCATATGTGGAGGAAGCCTATATCTGTCTATTGAAAATGTTTTATGCTTTGAGTATGCATATTGGTTGATATTTTTAACTTCCGTTTTTTCACCCCGAAATTGACTAATATCAAACCTAGACGGCTCATCATTAATTACATATTTAACCTAGGTTTCGAGATACTGGCCTTATTCAGTGAAATATGCTTGACGTATCATTGATTTCTGTAGTGTAGATAAAAGAATCTTTGAAAATAGCATATTTATTAGAAATCCATTTGCTTATTGATACATGAACACATTCTTACTGGATGTAATGAAGACAAAAAACGTTGACCTTAATTCCACTTAGAGAAGTTGCTTGTAAGCTAGCTGTAATTCTTCAGAAAGGACCACTTTTCTATGGGATTCTGTTGTCATCAAATTATACTCTTTGTAAATATTCATGAATGGATTTCTCCTTGTTGTAAAGCATGTGGCATCAGAATATCTTAGATTGGGTTAGCTGGTGGAATATCATTGACATTTTTCTTTTGTAGCTTCTGTGACAATTTTGACAAACTAGCTTTTGGTAATGGTTTACAGGAGCATATTGTCAAGACTGGTCATGGTTCTGTCTCTGTCACTGTTTTTGGAGACCAGGACAAACCGGCTCTCATCACTTATCCTGATTTGGCTTTAAATTGTAAGGAAACTGAACTGAAATTTCACTAATTGTATAATCAATTTTTAACCGAACTTCTGCTGTTCTCTTAGCTGTGAATCTTTTACTGCTAATTGGTCATCTTGCTGATACTTTTTCACAACATAGTCTGGAATTAACAACATTGTGGTGTAATACCTGTTCGTTTCGTTCAACTTTTGATCTGCCACCTTTGCTTTATTACTTTTTGCTTATGTTTTTTACTCAGTCTGAGATGGTGCAAGAAGTTTTAGGATCATAATTGTGCGGAATTATCCTTTAAAAAAATCTTTGGATTATATTTATATATAAAGCCTCGAATTTTCCAGTGCTGAAGGATTTTGTTTGAGTTGTTCAAAGTGTGATTTCGTTTTAGTTGTGTTAATACACTTGTTCCTTCAAAAAAAGTGCTGCTGCATCTGATTCCTTTGTCTGCATGCCACCAAACAGATATGTCCTGTTTCCAAGGATTGTTCTATTGTCCAGAAGCATTGTCTCTTCTTCTCCACAACTTCTGCATCTACCACATCAGTCCTCCCGGTCATGAGGTTGGTCCCTTAACTTTGGGATGTAGCATGGGCTTGTTGGCATCATGTGTTAAACTGCACTGTTTTTTTATTCAGTACTTATGTGAAGAATTATTACAGTTAGGAGCTTCTGTAGCTAGCCCTGATGAACCCATCTTATCCGTTGATGATTTAGCCGATCAGATTGCTGAAATCCTTGACTATTTTGGGTAATTTTAGTGTTTCCTTGACAGTCTCAGTAACTTCATAAATTTTTTAGGAATATACACAAATGTCAAGCTAACTCTCTTTCTCTCTCCAGACTTGGTGCCGTGATGTGCTTGGGTGTGACAGCTGGAGCTTATGTTCTTACTCTCTTTGCTGTAAGTCATTTTTCTTCTATAGTTGTATCTGTATCTCTGTCCATCAGTTTTTACCAACTAAGCTGTATACTACTTTACTGCAGATAAAGTACCCACAGCATGTTATGGGTCTCATTCTTGTTTCCCCGTTATGCAAAGCACCATCCTGGACAGAGTGGTTCTGTAACAAGGTTCGCTACCTTTTCTTTTCCTTTATCTGATTGTTTGCACAATTTCTAACTAAAACACAGTATTGAAATTGGAAAACATGAAAGAGATCACATTTTATGCGAACCATTTACAGGTGATGTCAAATTTGCTATACATTTGTGGAGTGTGTGGCATACTAAAGGAGCTATTGTTGATGCGTTACTTCAGCAAGGTGTGTTCAACAATCCATTGTTTTAAGATTTTTCTCATTTGCAGAATTTATGGGCAATTAGATTTTTAATGATGCAGGAAGTTCGTGGTGGTGTTGATGTACCAGAATCAGACATCGTCCAATCCTGTAGAAGAGTTAGTTCCTTGCTATTCATTCTCATCATCCTTCTTTTATATCATCAAAAGGATCGCATGCTTTAAGCATTTGTCTAACTTTTGTTAAAATTCTAAATGATTGCAGTTGTTGGGTGAGCGACAGAGCCCTAATGTCCTGCGTTTTCTTGAAGCTATTAATGGGTATTTTGCTTCACTATTTTGCATTTACTAAAGAACCTATAGGGTTCAAACTTTGTATCCCTATGCATCTAAACTTTATCATCTGCCTGGCAGGAGACCAGACATCACTGATGGCTTACGGAAATTGCAGTGTCGATCCTTGATTATCGTTGGAGAAAACTCTCCTTTCCACTATGAAGCTCTTTACATGACTTCAAAGCTAGATAGGAGATTTAGCGCCTTAGTTGAGGTAAGCTAAACCATCTCCTAGCTCCTTTAGTAACATAAACACAACTAACTTGAATCATACATGATTTCACCAATATTATGAGCATAACCCGATATCCACCTCACAACATTTATATTCTCTCTCAATGACAGGTTCAAGCATGTGGATCAATGGTCACAGAAGAACAACCAGATGCCATGTTGATACCATTGGAATATTTCCTCATGGGTTACGGTTTCTTCAGGCCGTCTCAGTTCAACCTCAGCCCAAGAAGTCCTTTGAGTCCGACTAGCATTTCACCCGAGCTTTTTTCACCAGAAAGCATGGGCTTGAAGTTAAAACCGATAAAGACAAGAATCCATGAAGAAGTGTGAGGGTGCAATGACAGATTAGCCCCTATTTTTGTAAAACGAGAGCTTGCTCACACCTGGTTGAAAGGAGGTGGTCTTAGGCTGGGGGAGTTACAGGAGGCTTGTAGATAAACATATAAATACTTATAAATTAGCAAAGTGGAAGCACATGAAGTATATAAAGGGGGAAAGAAGATATAAAGTAAAGAAGGGGTAAATTTTTTCTTTTTTTGGAATTTTTTTTCCTACTTTTACTGTAGAAAGAATTACTGAGATATTGATCGATCTGTGTAGTGTGTACATCATTCGAATAATTATTTTGTATGACAATGTAAAATAATGAAAGGCGGGAAAAGTATTTCATTTTCAGTCACTCAGTTCATATTTTCTGAACCAAATACGAGTTGAATTCAAATAAATTGACATTTTTCTCAATCGGTTTGACCAATGTTGGTGAAAGTGGAGTGACCTTTTGTGTGCTTTCTACCCTGGAAGATCACATCACAGTAAGATTAAATTCAGTGTCAAGTTGTAATGCCATCAAGAACATTTTGTTATGAGAGAGCAATTTGCTAGCAGATTCCTTCTTGAAGAGAGTCACAATCATGCAACTGCTGCCACAAACTTTGCATTCATTTTTCATTATATATCATCTAAAATGAGTGATGAAAAATTCAACTCTTTTGATAATGTAAACACTTGGATTATTTGAGATTCTGCAACTCAATTCATACAAGCCAAACATTGGATCTCAGCTATATATTATAGTAGAAATCTCAGTTTATGTTAGCCAATGTACAGTTGCATTGATATCCCACAAAATAGACTATCTTCTACACAAAAAGCTTAAATCTTGATTGCATTTTGCTGTATATACATATGCCTTACCTTCTTTTTTCATCTAATGTCAATCCATTGTAAATCTTCCGTTTTCAAAGCGCATGTGATTTCTAAGGCTGACATTGGTTTCTTCTTCGTTTCTCCGAGTTTTTCTTCTGTTCATTTCCGCATACATTTCCTCTATCATTGGTTTCCAGAGACGAACACGTGCATTTATGAACCAATTCGACACCTGTTTATGAATACAGCCCAAGATACCATAGTGAAAACACGAGCAAGATAGGATGAAAGTTACTAGGAAGTGTATGAAAAACATAAACTCCTACTCGAGGCGTTTTACCTGGCTTCTTGTCAAACCACTTTTCATGGCTAGCAAGTGTTTCTCTGCATCTTTTGGATACCTGGAATTTTCTAAGTTTATCACCAACGATCTTTAAGAGAAATGTATTATCTTATGCAGTGGAACTATGAGCTTACGGGTGAAGAAAATTCTGAAACATCCATGCCTTCAAAACGGAGACGGATCGTTCAGGAAGTCCTCTTTGAGGCCTCCATAGTTGATGATCCCTCTTTCTTAGCTGCTGGAGGGCCCACTGTTTCTGGATGAAAGAAGTCTGGAACGAGCTATCTACTCTCGTTTCTTCCTCGCTAGGATTTTCTCCCATTGAAAGAATGTGGCTGCTAATTCTCTCCCTCAGGTTTCTGTACATGAGAGAAATTGTAGGGAGAGCGAAACGAGCATGTAGATTAGGATCCAACTCGGTTACAGCATGAAATGCAGATACCACCGTGTGGATTTCGTCCAAGCATTGGTTGTACTGATCATCAACCTGAAATCAAGATATCAATATAATAAATGATCACAAGCAAACAAAAGATGGACATTGATTTAGATTATGAAACGAATCACATCTACATACCACTTGCAATAGAGAGAGCAGATGTTTTTTCTTGGATTCAACATCTCGTTTATGCAAGAGGTTGCTACGAGACATGGATCCACGGTCTGAATCAAGTCCATCAGAGAAGCCATTTCTTGAGCAACTTGAAGAGAAAGAAACATCATGATTGATCCCAGAGGCAGAGTAACTCTTCTGATCGAAATTTTCAAGTGCATAATAGGCAATTTCAGCAAGAATCTCTTGCATTGCATGGAAGAATCTTGATCCCGACAACATTGGTGGCTTGTAAGAATTGAAGTTCAACGAGAGGCTATTGCTACTGCAGGAAGTATTATCCGATCCAATTTGTCTTTTGTGTAAGGCAACGCCCGAACAGCTCATCTCCGAGCATTGTACAACAGAAGGTTGAGATGTTGCAAGACTCAGAGACAAGTCTTTACTAAACCGAGAAGGCCCCGGATTCATATCTTCTTGTCTCGATACCCATTCATTGAGAATCGAGTTTCCAACAGGTTGGATTTCAGCCCTTCCAACGACTCCTCCAACATAGGGTAAACCTTGATCAAAACTGTAATTAGTGCTCTCAAACATAGAAGAATTCACAATGGAAGAATTGGAGGTAAAAGGCATTGCATATCTTCCAACTGGGGGGCTAATCCCTTCCATATCGTGAATGTTGCTAATTTGGTTATATGACGAGCCGTTTGCGAAATCTTTAAAAGCATCTTTTCCTGATTGTACGTTCCAAAATTCATCCGGAACACGGCCACGTGTAAAACTGATCATGGCTTCTCCAAGACCCGGAGGCGGAGGAAATCCCTCCGAAACATGACTGTGAATTTGCCTGTCGAATAAATCGGAGTAACCAAAGGCTGAATTGGATGAGTTTCCATCAGAATGTGATCCAGCTGCGTCGGTTTGCATGTTGATAGGATCACTTTCAAGAAACCGAAACCAAAAGCCTGAAAATGTAGAGCTCATACATCAGTGTGAGGGTTCTACCTAAACAATTTAATCTTATCTTTTTACTTTCAGAATGTATTATCAGAGTTCAAGAATAGGATAAATATACAGAATAAGAAATCAATATTTCAGTATATTTCTTGAAAATATCAAAAATTACAAGGTTAAGTTCTACTAGCTATATATACACACATTCAAGTCTTGACATATAAAATGGGGTAGGTTCCACACAAATCACATAATTCTCAGTTTCTTTTCTTCGAGAATGCATAGATGTGAATATGATGGCCTATTTTACAGAAGCTCAAAGGTAGAAGAAAAACTTGCAACAAGTAAAAAATACATCCATACTAATAGAGTTAGAGTTCTTGATAAAACCTAGTATGAAGATCTTGTCTGAATAGAAGGCAAACAGAAAACTAATAACAACTACTTCACTCGCATACATTCTTCTTGGGTGCCGCTATCCGCCCCAAAACTTACTAAACACACTTCATCCCAAAACTTACTAAACACACCCCATTTTTTTAGTGTTTTTATATTTTTCATTTGTATAGAAATGGGGTGTGTTTAGTAAGTTTTGGGGTGCGGATAGCCACACCCATTCTTCTTTTATAGTTTTATTGTTTGCAATTCTTGTTGAAACTAGCATTTATATCTCCACATAATTATCTCTCTTTACAAAAGGAAACTGAAGAAGTAGAGTTCTTTTACTCCACAACATTTGTCTTGGCAAGAAAAGGGAAAGAAGAAACACTTACATTCATCTCATGAAAACACAAGATCATAGAGATTATCAACTGCATAACATGAAAGCAGAATACAACATAGACATAAAATGTTAGAACAACTATTCTAAGCCAAGAGAGTTAATAAAAACAAACCTCACTGCTGTTGGAGAATGAATAATATCTGCAATGGAGAGATAATCTCAGGTGAAATGCAGTTTCCCCTTCAAGCCAATGCAAGAAAATATGTTTTAAGAGCAGAATATTTTTTGGGGTATAAATATAAAAAAGAAAATTACTTTAGAGGGAACAGATGATGGGGGAAAAAGAAAGGTGAGAAAATTTGATTCTTTACTGATGAGAACTATATGTAGGAAATCATTGGTTACCCTTTCTTCCTAAACAGTATACAAATCAAAACACATAAGACTCACAAGAATCTGTTTCCTTTTTAACCATATTTAATAATGTAATGGAAATGGTTTGCAAGAAAGGAGGTTTAAAGTACCAAAAGGGCAGAAGAAATCTGAGAAAACAAGACAGGAAAAGAATAAAAGGGAAAAATGAAATAGCAAAAAGTGAGAGTTGTTATGATTTAACTTGTGTAAGAAAGAAAAGTGGGATTTCATCCAAGAATTCAAAAGCCCGAGGTGAGAGTTCAGAGCCTCAATTCAAGAATCAAGAATCACGATCTCCTCTCTTTCTTAAAAGACTCTGCTTTTTGTATAAGATGGAGGGTTGTTAATGTTAACCATTGGTTTTTGATTCTCAACATGGAGAATACAAAGGGTTATATGGGATTTGAAGTACATGCATTATGAATAAGCCCATCAAAAGCATGAAAGAGACTGTTAAAAAGCAGGGAAATGCAGAGAGACTAGGGATACGTAGGGGGGATTAATTGAATAAATGATCCGCACAAACAATACTTCTTGTTGTTATTTGGAGAGAGAGAGGAGAGAGGAAGTGAAAAAAAAAGGGAGCATTATGCATTACTCTCTGATGCTGCTGCAGTTTCACTCATTTCTCTTGCAGCTTTTTAAGGGCCCATCTTTCTCTGTCTCACACACTATGTCTCTCTCTCTCACACACACAGCACACACAAGTCCTCTCTGCTCTCTCAGTCTCACCCATGAAGCAATGATAATGAGAAACAAAAAAATGTGGATTGAGTCTGTTGAATCTGCTGTGCATGCAGGATTTTCTGAGCATAATTTTAGATGGGCAAAGGAAAGATGAAAGCTTTATAAACTAAAATGAGAAAGGAAGAAAAAGTGATGAGAAAGGAGAGGAAAGAGGGGAAGAAAACAACACACTTTTGTTAGATGAATCAAACAAGTAAATGGTTAAGGCAAGTTAATAGAGAAAAAGGTCTTCGACACTGTTGTACCAGCAGTGTACTTTCAGTCTAGTCATTGGTTAGAGAGAGAGAGAGAGATGAATGAATGAAGGGAAGCAAGAAAGAAGGAATAGTAATATGCAATGATGATGCAAGCAAACCAAAGCAATATTGGAAGAGAAGAGAAGAGAAGATCTCTGATATGGCAAAATCTTTGACGAATTTAATTACAATCCCCCCCTCCCACTTTCCTACTTCCTACTCCTAAATCCAATGCCCTTTTCTGTCTTTTTATACACGTGTGCTGGCTTCTAGTTTATGGATGTATTGGGTAATAATATAGGATGAATTATATTTAGGGGGGGTAAAGGCCCGCACTTCATTTATTTTAAATACAAATTAAATAAATATTTAAAGACTAAAATATCTTTATATATATCTTTTTTTTTGCAATTTTTTTTCATCTTTTTTTTTTTTTGTGTTGTTTCTTTAATTTTTTTTTAAAAATTGAATACAAGATTCATGTTGGGCATCTCACGAATTAATCAAAAATATAAAAATCATATGAAAATTGAACGAAAAAACACATAAAATCGATCAAACCTGAGCATCTCCTTTTGGCCCTGGTTGGCCGACCAACCAGGGCTAAGGAGATGGTCAGGTTTGATCTAATTTTTTGCATTCTTTTTTTTATATTAAATCTTTTAATTTTTTAAAGAATGTAATGACAACATAATTACGAACAATCCATAAATTTGTTAAATGTATGAAAATCATAGGAAAAAACTTAAAAAAATGATTGAACTCGAACAGCTTCGTTCGACCCCCGTTGGGCCTTGGCCGAACACATAGAAGAGTGTTCTTGGTCACCTTGGCCGAACACGGAGAAATATGTTCGACCATAATGACCGAACGGAACTAGTTGAACAAAACATAAGAATAAAATTAGTATTATATTTTTAAAATTTTTTTAATTAAAATTGGGGTGGGTTTAGAAAATGATGGGATTCCTTCACACCCTTATATTTATTACCTTTGATCAAATTATTAAAAAAATTCTTTATTTGTGAAAATTATTATTGCATTTCTTTAATGACTAAATTTTCGATAAAAAAATATATAAGTTGAATTAAGTTACTTATAGGAATCGATGGGAACATTGCATGAGTTTTTGAGTATTTTAATAGTATAATACATAATTGTAATTTGAATATTTGATCAAAATTGACGATGATATGTATAATTCACACAATAATATACAATTTTGTATTTAACATATTAGTTATATTTTAATGATATAGAATAAAAGATTGGTAAAAGAGAAGAAACGTAAAGAATGGTGGACCTATTTAGTATTTTTTTTGCTCTACAAAGAGAGCAAAAACTCATGTGAAACGGTCTCACGGATAGTCTCATAAAAGACTTACTCTTCTTGCTCCGTTTTGAAGTGCTAATTTTTTGTACAAATTGAAGGGCTATGAATTTCTGACTCTGCCGACTCACAGAAAGGAAAATTGAGAAATATCCTATTCAAGTGACTTGATGTGTGCATCCACCATAAATCTCAAATTGAAAAATAAATGTATGATCAAAATTTTAAAGTACCCAATTAGGATAATAAAATTCTTTTGGACCAAATTTCACAAATATCACTACAATTATAGTAAAACTCCAGTAAATCCATAACACAAATACAATTTCGTAAAATGGACCAGTCCATAAAATAGAAATCGACTTGTTAAAAATGAATTTAAGTTATAAGTAAAAGTTTTATCTCATAAAATTATATGCGTTGATAGTTTTATGTATTTGTGCCATAAGTATATATCTCTAGATTCATATTTTATGAAAATATTCCTCTTTAGTGCAGCATTATTTTGAATTGCTCTACGAAACTGTTTATAGTGAGACACAACATACATATTAATTGGTGATGGTACTTGAGATATACACCACTAAAGCATGACTTGCACTTTCTGTCCAAACTTGTTCATTTAATTTTTCTATTGTGACATTTCCTTTTTCCTTTTTCCAATTTGAATATAAAGGTATTCACTGTTAAAAAGATATGGAATAAATGCCCTATCTTAATTTATAAAAAAAAAACCCAACTAATCCTTGGATGCTTGTTTTGGAGTCAATAGATTGAGTGAAAGAAATTCCATTTTTAGGTTTGCTCTATCAAAATTTAGCAGATGTTGCTGCTAATATTGATGGTGGATGAGATTTAATGCAGATTTTGATATATAAAACGATTGTTATGTTTATTTTATGTAAAAGAAAATAGTGTGTATATTTTATACACAAAAACTCATGTAAGACGGTCTCACGGATAGTTTCCGTAAGACGGAGCCCTATCACCCACAAAAAACATATGAATTGTAGGGTTTGAGTGGTGTGTAATTGGGTTGTGGGTTGACCCGTCTCACGCAATGCATTAAAATTTCGTGAGACGGTCTCACAAGAGACTTACTCTTTTTTATATACTATAGTGTAGTATCTTCTTAAAATATTCGGCTACCAAATAGTAGGAATGAAAATCAAATCAAGCACCTCCATAATTAATTTAAAAAAAAAAATTATGATTTTGATTTGATAAACATGCGAAACAAGTTTGAGCTTATTTTAGAAATTGGAAAAAAAAAAGGGAAATGAAAAGCCCAGCGGGTTGAGATAAATTAAGCCCAAATATTTACTACCGTGAGCTTTATAAAATATGGGCCAAGAGACGGCCCAATTATATTGTTATTGGGCTGGACTTCATAGTAGGGCCCTTTCAGGTGGGCCTTTTAAGTTTGCTCGATCTTTCCATGTTTTAAACACATAGAAATAAATACATATTTCGTACCTCAACTTTAGTAAACGAAAATGTTTATTTTTCAGTAGGGCGGCTTAAGATTTTTAAAATCACATGTAAAGATTGTGGAATTTTATTCTTGAATTATTGCCAAATTCCTAATAATGTATATGCTTGGGGCCTTAATTTATGATTAAAAGCTATCAAGATTTCTTTAAATCAATTAATTAGCTTAGATAATTTATTTAATTTTTACAATAATTTTTTTGTCTTAAGCAATAGCAAATTTTTAGATTGGAAAAATCAAATATAAATAATCTTCAATTGACATATGAGACAGTCTCATCTAATTGACTTTTGTTTCTTCTCTGGAAAAAAATGATCCTTTTCTTTTCAACATTTTTAAAACTTTTGATGGGAAAAATGTCAACAATGATTAATGGTCATATAAACCAGGGAATTGGAAAAAAACTGAAATATTCCACCTAATATACTTATCAAAATAAATAATAAATAATGTAGCTGATAGCTTTGATATCCTATAGCTTATATCACCTTAATTATTTAAATAGTTTATCGCTACTCCCTAATGTATTAATTAGTCGGTATCTAATTGATAGAAAATGAAATTTCAAAATTTCAAACCTCCTTATCAGGTTATCATTCATTTAATGCATATATCCACAAAAAAATAATGTAATATCTTCAAACCCGGGGCACACACAACATTTAAGTACTGTTGAGACAATGGTCACAAACGTAATTCCAAAAGACCAAAATAATATATATATATATATATATATATATATATATATATTTAAAATATCAAAAAAAAAAAAAAGAAAAAGCAGAGATAATATGATGAAGAAGAAAAGTAAAACCAAAAACAAAGTAAGTGGATAAGGAGCAGCAACACCGGATTCATGATCACATGTCCCAAAAGCCAAACTTTTCACAAGTCTCTCAACACATATAACATATATATATATATATATATATTTTTTTTTTTTTAATTTATGTATATATCCAACTTTCTCTAGCTGTCAATGCCAATTGAATTATGGAGTTGACATATTGCACACCCACAATCTATAAAGTTTAAATGCAAGTTGCTCACCTACTTGCACCTCTTATAAATACTCTCTCTCTCTCCCTCAATCTATCTCTCTCTCTAAATATATACACAAAAATGCTCAACTACCCATGAATCTTTAGAACATTGCTAATATATTCAACATTAACGTATTAACATAGTTAACTTTAGATGACACATAAGCACAGAAATATATGAAATCCAGCTTCGTATTATAGCATTGGCAGTAAATGAAATGGGAGATATGGGAAACGCGATTTCAACAGTAGCTTTTCTACTTTTTGATCATGAGTTTCTTGTATTGATAGAGACCCATCTAGAGAGGTTAAATTAATATGGGCATGCATATATAACTTCTTATTTTGAAAAAAAAATATTAAAAAAAGTAATGATGATGATTGACAATTGGATCGTTATGTTATATAATTAATATAGATGTAATTAATGCCGAAGAGAAGTACATTGTCAATGGATTTTTTGAGGTAGGCCTTGTGTAGGGCCATGATTATATATGGTGTCACAATTCAATAATCCCAAAAAATAAAACCAAAAAAATACATCATATATTCTCCCCTAAAATGACAACATTAATTAATATAAAAAAATGTCCAAACGAGATCAAAGAATCAAGATTTATAAATATCAATGGGAGGCAGCCTAAATTAACCAACTATTATATTAATTCAAAACGATATGGAAATTAGAGCAAATAAACACCAAACACTTTTTTCCACTCCATAAAATCAAGAAAAGAATTGTATAGAAATTAGAAAACATCACAACAAGTATACATACATACATATATTCCTATACTATATTATTTGGATTTCAATATAACTTATTCACAATTTATTGAGCTCTCTCTCTCTTAAATAGTAAAAAATTCAAAGTAAGATTCAGCATCCAAAACACACAAGAAAACAATATGATCTAAGAAGCAACTAATTAAGATGATGAACCAATCATTTATTTGAAGCAAAATGTCAATAGCAAAGCACCAAAAATAGCATTGGAAATTAAGAAAACTACATAACTATATAACCCACCAAACACATTCAACTATTCTAACAGCTATACAAAAATTTAAAAAAAAAAAAAAGAAAAGAAAAAAAAAACCTCCAAGTTGCATGACAAAAGAAACCCTTTGTAGCCACTAAATGAATATTCAAATAATGAAAAACATATTTATTAAAAGAAAATAGCAAAACGCCACCTCCACCACCAAACGCCTATTCTTACCTCCGGCGGCGGCGCGGCGTCGGCTATCGTCAATGAAATTGCTCATCATTTTCAATCTTGGCCGCCATGCATAGATGCTATCGCCACCACTCCTAGCTTCTGCAGATTCAGCTTCACCACCGTATCCGTAAACATTTTCGTATCCTCTCCCGTATTCCCCTCCGGTATATCCACGATGTACGATTCGATTACGATCGTGTAAACCTTCCCGTCCTTGTTGAATTCGTTGACCGAAGTGACCGATCGGTAATTGTTGAGGCGGTGCTCGCCGCCGACGACTCTGAAGCTGATGATGTGGTTGTGGTCGTCAAGGATCTCGAGGCGCTCGGTGGAGGTGGAGGCGGGGAGGCCGGAGACGACGGTGACGTCGCGGATGGTGCCGACGCCGCCGTCGCCGGTGAGGGTGCAGCTCTTGATGAAGTGCTTGTAGCGCTGGGGGTTGTCGAAGCTGCGGACGAGCGGCCACACCGCCTCCGCCGGCGCGTCGATGCGCTGCGTGATGAGAGACGTGCATGTGTTGGGCATTGCGTCGAACGTGTGGTGCGTGCGGATCACGTCCTCCAGCTGCGCGTATTCCTCCGCCGTTAGACCCTGGGGTTTTCCATCCATCGATGATTCAATTGAAGGAAAAGATGAAGAAAACGGAGAATTCACGGAATCTTAGGATTGAAGAAAGAGATTAGCAGAGTGGAGGTTTTGGAGGTTTTGTGTATGTATATATATGTGTGTATATATATATGGAGGTTTTCACTTTCACGAGTAGTTATAATATATATGATGATGTGGGGATATATGGGAAAAACCACAATTTCTATTTTTATTGGATTTTGTTTTTTAGGAAATTTTTGTGGGCTTAAAAATGGGGGACTTCGAATCTTGATCTAAAATAATTTGGGTGAGAGAGAGAGAGAGGAGAGAGAGAATTTGGGTGAGAGAGAGAGAGAGAAAGATGAATAAAAGAAGTGGACAATTATAGTAGTAGGGTTTGCTTGTATAGAGTTGACAGGGTGTGTTTGGACGAATTTGCCCTTGGGGTATATGATTAATATAACTATCTTGTCAGTTGTCATTTTTCCAAGAAAGGGATTTCTACTATATTATAATGAGCAATACAATGGGTGCATCTTGTATCTCATAACTAGATTTGGAAAGGGGGTATATATGTATAATATTAAAACAACACACACATATATAAATACAAATATATATGTGTTTTTATGATTACACACATATGTATATATAATCCAAGAAACATGTATGGAATTTTATTTGTTGGGTTATCATGGATTTTGAGAAAGGACAAGTAATTTGTGTACCTAGCTTAACTTTAGGGCAATGTCTTTCCATTTTTAGTAAGAAAAAAATTATTTAAAGAAGTAGATTAAATTAGTCTGCAAAAAGAAGTATTACTATATCATTGGAAGAAACTACAATGAGTATAAGTTGTGTGGGATTATTTTATATGTGATTATAATTATGCAAGTTGCATTGAGTAATGATTAGTACTATCTTTTAAGCAAATTGTATTACACTTTTTTTTTTTAGAGTTTCAATTTCATTCTTTTTATGAAAGCAATCCAATTCATTTGGCTTAAAAGAATGGACCATTTTAAGACAAACCGACTAGGGTTCCATTCTTGTAGCTTCATATCAAATTGAATAAATTAAGAATAAGTCTTTTGTGAGATCGTCTCACGAAAATTTAATGTATTATGTGAGACGGGTCAACCCACAATCCAAAATCCTACAATTCACATGTTGTTTGTGGGTGATGAGGTCCCGTTTCATATGAGTTTTTGTGTTAAATTAATTAAAGATTCTTTATCTTTTAAATATTTGGAAGGAAAAAAAGAATGTAATCATATTACATATTGACTATTAGCAAATTAATTGCTTGTTATATTAATTAAGTAAATTGATTTATTGATATGGTTAGTGACATATCACTTGCAAGTATTTAGTGTCGTAAGATTTATTTGAATGGCAACTTATCTCTTTCAAATTCGAATTAAATAACCTACTATATCATCATTAATCTACATAAATATATCATAAATGTGGTATTCAATTGAACATTCCATTTAATCCTATCGTATTATCATCAAATTACTTTGTATAATATATATGTTATTGGTCATCAAGTCACTTCAATTTTTTTGATTCAATATTCTTTGCAACTTTGTCATATTTCCATTCTTCGACTCTCATCTCTTAATCTGGACTTAATTAGAAAAGAATATCCGTGGATTATACCTTTTTCTTAAGTAATTGTCTGAAAAATTATGGATTCAAAATTAAATTTATAAAATATTTATCATCTATATTGGATGTAGAGATGAGGTGTGGTCCTAAACTAACCTTTGTAAATATTTGTGCCATTGGACCCACACATTTGTTTAGGGTTTTGTCGGAATCTAAATTACAATTTTAACCCTCTTATATGGTAAGATATAAATAATATCTATTCTCGATTCACATAAACATATGTGATGGCATTTTGTATATTTACCAATATAGCATGTCTTAGTTTCTCTTTATTATTTCATCATTTTTGAATAAAAAAAATTCTAATTATTAATTTCGCTCACTTGAGCATTATAGTGCAAATTGCATTGGGACATTGAGAATAATTCTTGCCTTGTTTTCTTGAAGAGGATTTCATATTCATCAATAGTGATTTATTTTATTTTATCATCAATAGTGATTTATCCATCTTGATTGATATGCAAGTTATTGTCTTTGTTTCTTATTTGCATGGACGTTTATTTTTCTTTTCTAATTTAATGCATGACATGCCAATGTCAAATTTTCCATTGTAGCTCCCTTGAATTCAGGCACTTATGGAAGCAATTGAATTTATATTATGATGTGATATTTAATAATCCAATTTCAAACATATGTACATTTGGCTAAAAAGTTTTAAATATGATCCTCTATTCCATATTAGTATTTCATCTGGTATTCCAAAATATTAAAAATAATGGAATAAAAAATAAAACATCAACTCGGAATAGAGGATCTAGTTCGAAAAAAAATTGGTTTTATTTCCCGAAACAATGTTGGTAAGATTTATTTAGCAATTAAAAGTTCATAAACTCATCGAGTAGTTCAAATATGCGGTGCAATGAAATTGTTGAGAATTAATTATAGATTTTTTTCATTAGGCAAAAAAAAAATGCAATTTTTCTATTATTACTACGTCATATTTAAGAAAACATATATAATTAATCAAATAATACATTTAACAAATATTGAAACTTAAAAAATCACATGCATTTATGAGTTCTAAATATCAAATTTTAACTCTTTACCTGAAACTACATATAAGCAATAAGCTATATAAATAGTAACGATTTAAAAAGATTGCCACAGAAAGTGATTTTTACCCAGTCAACCTATTTTCAAGTTAAATCGATCGAATTGACCTAATTATATCACCGTTTATAAAAAAACTGCAATTACAATATAATTATAACCTTTTTGTTGTCACAATATAATTATAACTTCTGCATCAGTAAATGTGTCTCGATAAGTTCATCTAAGATTTAAAAAAAAAAAAAATCTAAATTTACATTATTAAAAAATCACCATTTTGCACTCTTTAGTAATAAAAGGCAAACTAAATTTCATGTATAATTCAGGAATTTGTTTGGGTGGAAAAGGACAAAAGGGTAAAATTAGTGTAGTTGCAATCGTTGAAAAGGCGAAAGCGGTAGTGTAGTAGATTCGTAAATCATGTGAGAGAGAGTTTAACAAACTGCTCGCGTGATTTCATAACCCCCCACTTTTGCACATGGCCCCACTTTAATCCTATACAATTTAATAATATATGTTATTATTTATTTTGTTTTATTCTGGTCCAGGAAATATATGGAATTTCTTTATTCATCATATCTTATTTCACTTGAAATAACATTTATGGCTCACATATTTTCAAAAATATTAATGTAGCAACATAGATATTTTATTGGTCATTATTTTGGATAAATTAATGTGAAACATCTGACTTCAATAATCTTGAAAATATTATGGATTTCTTTATAACTACTCAATAATGCATGTGAGGCTGAATTAATTGATCTAAGATGTGCTGTATATATTCATTTTCAGTTTTGGAGAAGGTTTCTCTAATTTTTTTTTTTACCTTACGCTATATTGATATAGCTTAAAATAATAAACTCCTTTTTTTTGAAAAAAAATATTATATTTTTTTATGTGGTTTGACCATAGACCTAGTGGCTATAAATTCCGGCCTATAGATTTGTAATAACATAAGGAGACAATAACAAGAAAATAAATAACTATACTGCTTCTGGAAACATCTCCTTCAATATTTAAAATTCCCTCACAAACCCCATAAAAGGTAAAGAAATAATAGGTTAAAATAACTAGATTCTTTAAATAAAATAAGAGTCAGTAAATAAATATTCCAAGAGAATAATTTAAAAAGTAGGTTAGACTTAGTTTAATGAATTAATGAATGATTGGTAGTATTTTCATAGAATATATATCTTAATTCACAATTTATAACACACAAAATATAAAGATTGACTTGTAAATACAAATTTAAGTTAATGTGGTCCAATTCAAAGAATTTTATATTAGTTTTCATAATTTTTAATTATTGGCAAAACTAAATTTTGTCTCGTTTATTTTACTAATTAAGCACTTATATGATCATTTTGTGAACTTAAACTTAAAAATTCAAGACCAAAAAACTGACTTCACCTATTTTTATAGAAAAATAAAATCTTTTCTTTTTGTGTGTGATTGTTTATTTTTATATTTTTGCAAATTTGGTTCTCAATTAGATTCGTGATTTATAAGAGAGAGGGGGATAGAGAGAAACAATAATAATAACACGTGCAGTGCCTTATATTATGTGCTGTAAAAGTGAAAAGTAAATTCCCTGGTTTTTTATGTATATGTTTGTTTGTTTTTGCTGTCAAAAAAAAAAAAAATGTACATGTTTGTTTTTTGTCGTTATTTGGTTTGAACTTTAAAATAAAAAACATTATAATTTCAGAAACAACAACATTGTAAGCAATTTTGACATTTAGTGTTGGATGCTTTGAACCTATGATATAATGGTTCAGTAATTAATCCTTGATCCAATCCAAGCAGCATCCCCTTTTGTTGTTTTCCATCACCATCGTTGCACATCTTACGTCACTTTATTTTCTCATCATACTTTTGTAATACATTTTTACCCTTTTCTACATCTTATATGCGATGTTGATATCTTTGGATCTAAATCTACCTTAATCTACATTTGAAATGAGATAAAGACTTCATAGAAAAGTTGTACTGATTTTAGATAGGGACATACAATCATATTTAGTGGGATTTTTGTCATTTTTTAATTTAACTTCTTTTCAAGAACGAAAGTAATATTAGAGAGAGAAATAAAGAGGGATGTAAATATTTTGATTTTTTCTACTGTTTGAGAAGTAAAGATTGAAAACGATGTGAATCTATGATCTCTAAAGAAGTTGGGTGTCAACTCATTTGATGTGGTTGATTCAATGTGTACACATATTCTTATAGTATAAATGAGTGTGTATGGGAGATTGGAGGATTGAGAATTCATGTCTTATTTAATATGGAGAAAAATAATAAGAAGACAAATATAGATACTTTAGAGTTTAGACCTTTTCTCCATTATGTTGTATCTAATAAAATAGAGTGCAGAAGTCAGCTGTGATGTGCCTCAACTTGATGATTAGCATTAAGCACCAACCATAAAATTTTAAAAAATAAAACAAGTGGGAGATGGTAATTAAAGAATGTGAAAACTCAAAGTGGGGAATGGACATCATCAAGATTCAGAGACATGGAGTCTAGTGGCAGGTCCAATTAGATTAGCTGGCTACTGCCCCCTTTATTTTCATCTTAATATTTTTTAGTTGCCAAAGGTCAAAGGTTCACTCTCAATAAATATCTATTCCAGAGAGAGAGAGAGAGAATGGGATCTTTTGGAAAATTGGAAAAAAAAAAAAAAATCAAGATCATGTTTTTTTCACTGAAATGTTTTTGTGGGTGTGAATCACTAAAACAAAATTTTGTTAACTACAGTAAGTTTTAATGTGTGTGCTTTTACATCAAAAACACCAAAAGTGAGAGAGGGGAGACAATAGAAGACAAAATCCATTTTTTTAGTCTTATCAATATATCTATGAACTAGAAACATAATGTCAACAGGACTAGTTTAAAGAGAAGAAGAAGACGGCGAACAAACTTTGAAAATCTGGTTCTGAAGTTGCAATTTAACAATTATGGATTGAGTGATCGATTGAGACTTTACTACCATGTTTATAAGGTTGATGTTTCCATGTGAAAGTAAATCTTGTAAATCCGATTTGATGTTTTTTTTCTGAGTTATGTAGAGTGTTATCATTACTTATTTGTTGGCACATTGTTGTACCTCTTTTTTTGAGTTTCAATAAACACAGAATTTTGGTGGTACAATTTCATTGATTGCATTCCATTAGCGACATTTCAAAATCTATTCGACAATAAGAAAAACAAATACTCCCTCCATCCCGGCTCAACTTGCCTACGTTGACCGGGCACGGAGATTAAGAAAATGCAGTTGACTCAAGTGGATATGCACTTTTTGATGACATTTTTATAATAATATGCACATCAAATCAAGTGGATATGCACTTTTTGATAACATTTTTGTAATAATATTGAAATATAGGAATATTAATGTAAAAATTTTTTTGCCATTTATGGGCTGGCAAGTTGAGTTGGGACAAACAAAAATGGCAAGTAGGCAAGTTGAGCTGGGACGGAGGGAGTATAAGGTTGTACATGATCTGTTCACCCTGTAATAATTTCACATATGACAAGAAACAAATAAGCAAGCCAAGCTTCTTTTTATTTTTCTCTTTTCCCTTTTTAATGTGATGTCAATTCGACTCAATGCAGATGACAAAACATATAAAACTCTACACTTGCAGATGATTAAAAAAAAAGAAAAAAAGATTAAGAGCAGCGCCAGAAAGGGTAAAAAGGAACAATTGTCTGAATTACACAAATAAAGCTAAAAACTATTTTACATTGAAGAAGAATTGGGAAAAAAAAAAAACCACAAAATGAGGCATTACCATGACGTGTTGACCAGTGTGATGCTTTGGGTAGTTAGCAGCTCTAGCAGTTAGATTAATTCCTGTCTTGGGTATGTTGAGGGGATTGTATGACTTTGTCTTTCCCTAATTTGGTTAGAAACGTCTACGAGAGATCACATCACATGTCCTTGATGAGCTTGATGAGCAGAAACGAAACGCTGAATCAATGAAGCTATCCCTCCAGTGTTTTGGACATCAAAAGGTATAATAGAACCTTTTTCCAAGGTAAAATATGTGGAACTGTTGCAGTTTAATGAATTGTCATCCTTCGTGTATCAAAAGATCCTTAGATATCAAAGCGATTCTCTGCTTAGCACTGTCTGACCGAAGACTGTCTCCTTTAAATCCGAGCTGGAGGTAATAATCATGTTCAAAGAACTATTAGAAACAAGTATGGCTTATAGGAAACATTGTTTAGAGCCCAAATACAAAGACTGGAAATCTGCCTAGAGGCTATTTTCGTGACAATATTAAGCTAAAAAGTGTAGAGGTGTGTGTTATTACCTCAACTTGGGTTTCGGGTGAGAACCAGCGTAGCAAGATGCCAAGGTGCACAACAGCTGGTATTAACTTGAAAAGCAATGGCGTAGTTACCTGCGAAATGTATGCCATTAATCAACTTTAGAACTTAATTAGTATTTAAATAGAATTTCAAAGTATGCTAGTTGAACACACAATTGGACATCCATGTGATGTATATTGCACACGATATCCATATAAGGATAGGATCAGTTAAAAATTACATAGAAGCAAAAACAAATGAGTACCAGACTGAGTGCTGTAGTTCCCAGAAGCAGAAGGTATACTTTCCCCTGAAATAACAAATTCATTTCTCATAATCTCAAAATATACCAAAGTACTTGTCATAAAGTTTTACAGCATAAGGCATCCCCATTGGATAAATTTTAAAATTGATGATCAAAGTTTTACTAAGCTACAACCAAAGCATTTACCTCAACAAGATGAAGATTTGAGGCACGGCTAAGAAGTACAAAAGCAAATTCTCCTATTTGTGCCAAAGACATCCCAACCTACATGGGCCGAGGACCAGGGTTACTATTGTCAACGAGTACATGTAAAGGCCAAAAAATTAGATGTGCTACAAATAACGTAGTATCTTACAAGGAGTGAAGTTTTATTGTTGTAGCCAAACCCCTTGACAACAGCAGAAATTACTAAAGTTTTAATGATGACCACCAATATAACTGAAGCAAGCAGGATATCAACATGAATCCACAGAAAATGAACATGGATCAGCATGCCAATGCTGGCCAAGAAAAGAGCTGCAAACATGTTGCGTATAGGTTCAACCTGCATCAATGACAAGCCTCAAATCAGATGTAGCCATAAGCAAATGACCACAATAAAAATGTATATATATAGTTACAAACTACCTTACTCTTCAGAAGAGCACAAACATCAATAAAAATACTATTCATGAAGAAGACATTAGCATGTAGTACATTTGAGTCAATAAAGAAGTAAAAGCAATCTTACTTGTTCGAGCGTATGCTGAGCAAGATCAGTTGTCGCTATCATCACTCCAGCAGCAAATGAACCCAACTCTAAACTAAGACCAAGCTTGTCACTACACTGAAACCATATAGGAATAGAAATTGTCATGTCAATATAGAGGCCACGAGACAGATTAATTATCAAAGATATGAGAGCTGTTTGTCTATGTGTTTTTCTTCAAATAATTGTGTGAAAATGTTAATGACAACCAGCACATAGAAAGTCAAAATGGTTTCTAGAATTTAATGAAAAAAATAAAACTAACCCAGGCCACAAGTAGGCAAAATGCAACTGATGCCAATTGGTAAAGTTCATTGGTCTGCACAGAAGGAGATAAATATCTTACAGTAAGTTTGACCAATTGAAGCATCTGGCACATACATGTAACATGCAACATGTCTTTGTAGATAGAAAACATCTCAACCCTATAAAGGAAACACACTGTCACACACACACACACACAAAAAAACGGAAACTTTCTTTTTTTCCCTACCTGTGATGACAAACTTATCATAAGTTTCAGGAACCAAGGCACACAAGTCCGAGACAAAATTGATAGAACTGTCAAGAACGCAATCAACACCACCAACCTGGCTAATGGATTATCAGTATGATGTCTAAAAGATTAAAATTACAGTTCCAAATTTACTAAGCCAATAGAAAAGGGTTAAAGAAAAAATGAACTAAAATAAAAAAAGTTAGGAATTTAAAAGAAAGTCCATTCTTTTAAGTATTATATAATGTTCTTATTCAGTTGTCACATCTGGCATGCCCTAACAAAATGTATGCTAAAGATAAAAGGATTAACCAAGATTTATTAATATTTTGCAGTTCATAAATACACAAAATTCATGGACGAACTAGTTGTCTCTACCATGAGAAATACTATGCACAGAATCCCATCTTCAGTACTTCTAAAGAGAGATTTCCCTAAATCCATATAGCAACAATGTTGTCAGATGACAAGACAATTCCAATATAAAGCAGCCAACTCCTGTTGATTAATAAAACCTTGTCCCAACTTCTCTTCATCTACATGAGTCTCTGCAACTGGAAGCTACTACTACGAGCTTCAGAAAATGTTTTATGAAAATTTCCAAGACCAGACAGGTCAAGATCCAAATCAATCAGTCATAGTTCACATGTTCATACCCCATTCATGAAAATAGAAAGATCCATTCCCCTAAAGAACTACCCAACTTCTTGTCTGCTAATCTCAGTATTCAAACAACTCATGCATTGCACATCCTTTTTCCTAAAAATATGCAAAAACCTTTCCAAGAATCAAAAAGAATATTCTCTTTTCACTGTAGAATAAACACCAGGTTCACTCTTTGATCAAAGTCAAACAAGTGATACCTCCATTTTTTCTTAAAAACTCAATCCTCAACAATGGTTGCTTGAAAATCTATATTAGAATTAAACATGCTAATTATTCTCAAGCAAGCAAAAGTCAGTCAGAGTTTTCAACCTTTTGGAGAAACCAGAGCATGAGCTAGAAAAAGGATCAAACTTACGATTTAGTCATGGATATTACACCTTGCAAAACACCAGATGTTCCACCAAGAACTGGAAGCATTGCAAACAGCAATCCCACAGCACAGTCCTGAAAAGAATATTGAGTAGATTTCTAAAAGGCCAAGAATTGCAGAAAAGTAGACAATTTATTTCTTAGAAGGCCAATAATATGTAGAACGGAAATCAAAAAATGTTTTCACTCAAACTATATATATATATATATATATATATATATATATATATATAAGACAATGTTCTTTTTTATAGAAGGTGATTAATTTTGTATGAAAAGTTGTTGGACAGATGTAAAAGAGTCATGAAGTAAAATAGGATTCAATAGATCTTACCTGTAAGATTAGTGTCCCAATTGTCACTTGACCATGGAGAGCACTAGTACTATTTTTCTCCATCAGAAATTTATATACCTAAACAAAGAATGTCATGAATAAGGGACATTTTAAAGAAATCATACTAGCAACATTACTCTACCAAGCGATCCATGCACTAGCTTACCACTGCCGTAGATGACATCGACAAGAAGGCACCAACAAAAACGCCTTCAGAAGCTCTGCCACCACATGCCTGGAAACAATAAAGAAAATAACAGACTTAAATGCAGCAGAGGTACTTCATAGTGTGATTAATAAATTTAACAATCCATAGTACCAAACTTAGGGAAGATGACATTTTATTTCAGTTGTGTAAGCCTGGGATGCTAACCAAGCCAGGCATAATTGCTGGCAGAATTATTATTATGTGGACTAATTAGAAGCTCATTTGCTGATTGCCATGCTGGCAAATATATATCAACTTAAAACTACTCTCTTAACCTCCATAACTGAAAAAACACAACAGCTTAAGGACACAACTTTTGAGTTTCAAACAAGCTAGCCTCTGCGACCAGCAGCTTCAGAGTCTAAAGCAGCACTATAATGCTTTTTACAAGTAATAAAAAACATAGTAACTTCATTTGATGAACATACTGAGGCTATAATTCCGCATAGGCACATAAAAAAGAGAATTTGTAGTAACCCTCCAAGAACAGCAACTGCACGAACAACTCGAAGCTGTAATATATGAATGATTAATTAGTTCATAGCAGCAGATCATGACTTCAAATTTATATACAAGGGGGGAGGAGGAATAGTACTCCATTCTAAAGTAGCATTAAAAAGCAGTTGACCTTTGCTGTGGAGAACTCAAGGCCCAGAGCAAAGAGAAGGAAAATTACACCAAACTGAGCCACTGTTTCAACCTATATGCATAAGTTACATTAGGATGAAGAAATACGCAATCTTACAATATCACCATGTTACATATTAAATTCACATTTTGTGCAGTTTTACATTCAAACATACACTAAAAGTCAGAATAAACTCATTCTAAATGATCAAAGAAAATAGCTATCATCAGATCAATAAAAAGCCAGTCAAATTATTTTCAATGCTAATTTTTTTGGGGATCAGTTAATCAAGTGCAATACAAGAACATAATTGATGCCAGATCCCGGCATTTTTAAATAGATATTGATGCCAATAATTGATTTTGGTCAAGGTCTAGTCAGATTAAATGCCTTAAATTGATTCGCAATGTTCCAAATTGATTGCGACTGTGCTAAAGCGTTCTTTAAATTATATTCTTATTTAACTATAGTAAAGACTACACTGGAAAAAAAAAAGTACCTAACATTAAATGAAATGGAAAAGCAGAGTAAAATCAGAATAATCCCTCCATGAAACAAAAAGGCTACAGCATTCAACTACCCAATGAAGAGAATATCATGCTAATAGATCATAAAATCCTTAAATTTCTTCAGCGACATTGGAACAAACTTAAGTGAGTGAAAATATGACCCCTACTGCAACCAAATAAGACACTTCACAATGACCTCAAGAAATGCAAAGTAGGACATTTTGCTGTTGAGAATTGATTTAGTATAGTTACATACTTGCACCATTTCACTGATAACATTAAAACCACCAGGTCCAACAATTGATCCTGCTAACAAGTATCCAGTAATGACCTGCAGGATACTTCAAGGAATTAGAGAATAAAATAGTTGAAAAGAGTTAGCATATTACACACCAAGGCCAAAGATCAGACCGGTTGCCCAGCACAAGCAAAAGCAATTCCACCACAAGTTGCAGACACAATGACGACAACCAGGTCAGATATGAGCCTGGAAAAATCACCATGTCAGGTGTTCCAAAACCAAAAAAGATGAGACAGAGTACATTTTGCATCAAAGTGGTTACTATACCTCAAGTCTAACTGCAGGACCGGGTATTTTGATTTGAAATTCGATATGATAAACACATTGTCCTGAACATACACAAAAATTGTTTGTTTATGCACTAAGTCACTGACAGTGGTAGAACGTTTCCCAATTGCATAACCCCAACTTGATTGTTTCTTTTTCCACTTCTTCCTTCTGTTTTCTTAGAGATAAGAATGCTACTGGAAAGCCTTGAGAAAATTAATTTCTTTGTAGAAGAGTTGTTTTACCTTTCTATCAATTAATGTTGGGGTCTCTTCAGCATTGTCATTATCCAGATTGAAAACTTGATGTAGTTTAAAGGATCTACAATTACAAGCAAAGCAGGATAAAAATATAGAATTAAAAGGAAACTAAATATATTAGGCAATAAACAAATGTGCAAAAATGGTACAGCTACGTACTTTTCCTCCTTTGTTTCATTTTTCTTTGACTTGACTCTAGCTACTGTTTCCAATACAGCCTGAACATTAGAGACAACATAAGCTACATATATAGCAAAAAAACTTTCCCAACTCAACAAGATTCCTTGTTGATTTATTTCATATCACCATGCCAACATTCATGCATCATGTGTGCCTGTTCAAAAAGAACATCCGAGTCCTCTATTTACTCCAGTCCAGCACACTATAATCCAAACACCGAGTTCTTTGACAAAGTACATGATAAATCTGCATCAAAGTTCCATTTTCTATATGATTGACATTGCCCAAATTTCTAGGATTACTTATTGTACAAGGATATTTGATTGAGCAACTGTCTCCTGTCTATAGCTAGTCAAACATAAAACTAGCTGATTAGCGCATTTACATACAAAGTATACATTAAAAAATTAATAATCATGCTTAAGACGTTTAGTTTTGATATAGACTACTTATGTAGTCACTGACAACACCACCATAAGAACTTAAACTTAGAGGGCCTTTATGGCTAAATTCTTAAACTTACTTTCAGTGTCCCAAAATCCCAACGCTTATGCCTACCTTCGTCAGCAACCAGGTCAATGAATTCATTACCAAGTTTTTTAAATACATATCAAGATAAATAGTGTAGTCGATACCATATCAAGACATCTCTAAGTCATCAGTTCTTAATCTAGGAGCAAATAAAAATGAACTCATCCATCATCCCTGAACTATTTGAAGCTTGTATTCAAAAAATTATATTCTCTATATTTCATACCTTTTGGGCTTGTTATTGGATCTCAATACATTTTATTATTTTCACACCTTACTTTATCCAATAAAAATGTAGAAACAATGATTTGAAAGCATTTCCAAACACCCAACACATTTGGTAAAAGGAAGTGGACACTGTAAATGGTGGGACATTGGTCACATATACTGCAAGTTAAGTCCATTACATCTCCCAAACATGTTGGAAAGGTTATACTAGAATTAGATAAATAACACTATGGAAAGAGTTGAGAAGCTGCAATGCGACAAACCTGTTGCTCAGCCACACTGTTGTTGAAGCTACCAGCATCATTTGCTGCCAATTTAAATTATTTAATTAAAGTTCAATTTCAGACATTATCAATTGATAACCCACTCTCACTTTAGTCATACAACAAACAATCGAGTCATTACCTTGTACAACAGCAACAATAAGTAACAAATGCTCTTAGAATCCTAAAATGTCTTGGAATGGAAAATATGAGTGAAAGTTAAGTTAGACAAGGATTCATGTTTGATCCATATTGCTCAATCCAATATCACTAAAACTTGGTCCATATTGCCACCAAAAGCCAACAAAAGCACTTCAAAGTTCTCCCCCCCCCCAAATATGAAAACTTTAACAAGAAGACGATTGAATCTTTTTCACAATATACACCTCGGATTTCCCATAAAACCTTATAAAAACCTCAAGATTTCAAACCCTAATCAATTAGTATTCTTTTAAAGAAAAGAATTATATAATGTCAATGAAAGGAAATGTACCACTGAATTCTCATTACAAACCAAATAAAGCCCAATGCCAACCCTAATCAAATGCGCGCACATAAATTCAACGAAAATTAACCAAGCAAAGTAAAAGTGGCACAAAAAGTAAGATCTAAAGAAACCTTCGTTCTGATCCTCATTCTCCGTGAACTCCTTCTCCAGCGCACGATCAATCATATCAGCAAATGTATCCTCCTTCGGCTTGGTCTTATTCCCATCGAACTCAGTAGCGTTTACATTGGCAGCGGAAACATCTCTATCCTCGACCAGATTAGAATCTTCCGATTCCGCGAACGACGTCGTCGCCGCGAACAGAATCAGAAGCAGTAAAACAATGGCGGGTAATGATCTACTCATTTGGAGACGGCGCACGAGAAGCAAGCCCCGGCGCACGTCAATGGGCGGAGGATTCGGCGCGGCGAGTGTCGGTCAGTTGGCTTGTCGCTATCCACACAGGTACAAATTGTGATACTGTAGTGCTACTACAGACTGTACAATCTAGAGAGAGAAAGAGTGTGTGTGTGTGTGTTGGTTGATTCATACAACATTTGCAATTAATATCGGTGGTACTTAAAGTAAATGAAGAGCGGATTAGATGTGTGCTTAAGACGGTAATGAAAGGGATGTTTTTCAGCATGGCCCCACCACGTGATTTTTTATTTTCATTTTTTTTAATGAAAAGAATGTTAATTATCCGATCCCTAATAAAAGCCTAGTGTCAATGTTTGATGCATTTATGCTCTAAATATGGGTTGATTAAAAGCACATCTTAATTTCGACAACCTGGGGGTTTTAACTTGTGAATTTATTATGGATGTACTTGTATATAATATGCTTAAATTAACGGCAAAATGTGTAAGCCCTTGAATCGTTATTTTTTGTTTTATTACTGCTCACGTTAAACCCTCTTTTTTATTAAACTCTTCCCCTTTACAATCACGTAATGTCTCATATTTGAGTAAATTATAAGACTAAAATCTTGCGTTATTATAGAAGGTTGATTTGTATGTACCACCCAATGTTTTACTATCATGTATCAACAGCATGATTGAGATTCACAAATTTGGCACCTCAATCATGCCGACAAAACCAAAAACTCATAGTACATCAACACAGATATGTGCAAAGAACTAGTCAGCCATACTAACATACATCGTTTTAGCTTGAACCGATAATCGTACATGTACTCCACCTATTCCATCCGAACCCGGACGAGGGAGCATAAGGGTTATCTGCAGATGTGGTTTATATACAGATCTTTTTCTCTCTTTAATTGTTGTGAGCAGGATATGGTGACACAATGTGGCCATTTTATGCACTCTCCATAGATATCAAAGATTTCTTCGACAAATTTATGATTGAATCTGCGATTACTCTAGCACTAGATTTCATATAGCCACCTGAAACAGAGAAGCTGGAGTTAGATGACACTGGTCATATTTGGTGGAGAAGCAAGAAATATTCTATCGTGTATTTAGAGGAAGAAACCGGAACCTGATGTTAGCATTACTAGAGGAATACTCCTCTCACGAGCAAACATGAAAACCTTTTCGTCTCTTGTGGTAATTCCATCAGGGCTTATCTGCATGAGGTTTTTGCATAAGTTACTGTTCAGTATAGATACAAATGATGTTTAGAGCACATAGGTTGTGGAAGATCCAATCACCAATGTTTCTGTGATACTCACTCATGCTTCTAATTGTTGCACACACACAACATCTTCACATGTTCTAAGCAATATTTCTTTCTCAGATGCATATTAACAAGCAAAAGCATCATTCCATAGTCAATGACTAAGTGGGGAATGATATGATGAGTGAACCATCAGAGACTCTAAACACATAATCCAAAAGAAACCAGCAAAGAAGCTAGTAATTTTTTTAATACATCATATTCTACACATAATTGAAACTTCTTACCTGTTAAATACACATTTATTCGACAATGTCAAGATTAAGGTTTCTTAAACCACCCTCTACATTGATAATGACTCAGAAAAAAGTTACTGATGCTGATGCAAAAAGACACTCATAATCTATCAGATTAACAGCTTACCTTCAACCTACCCAGAGGATCTCCATCAAGAATATCAGTTCCGGCATTGTAGACAATCAATTCAGGGTCAAAAGCGCTAGCAGCAACCTGCAAGCTCATTATACAACATACAGCTTCATATCATGATGGAAGATAGAAATCCCAGTCTCATTTTAATCCCAAGCAGAGAAGTTGGAAGGTGGACTGTGAAATATACCTTGAGTGCTCCATCAAGTTTTGACAAATATTCATCTGTTTTTGTTCCACCCTATAATGATAAAATAGTGAACATTAAAACAGAAAATGTAGGAACTTTATCTCAGTTACATATATTATTATTCTTACCGCTACTTCAACTTTCTGGCTGATATATCTCCTAGCTTCATAATCCTTTACATAGAAGAAAATAAGACATAATCAGGTTTGAAAAGAAAGTAATATTTCGACTAATCGAACGTTGATCTGTTGCACAACACTGAACTGAATCCAGGTAACTAAAATATAAAAAAGGAAGAGAGAGGGGAGGGGGAGGGAGGACTGCTAGCAATTTTTTTTTTTTAATGCTCATATTTTCATGTTTGGAATTTTAAAGCAATGTGAGAAGGGTTAATAGTGAAGATAGCATGGATGACTTACAAAAGGATATATATCAGGATTGTACATATCAAGAATGTAGACTCTTCCTGCACAAACAAAAGCAATAAAATATCATAAAGGCATGAGTTGGCTTAGAAAGTTAGAGAAATAAACAAAGTCATGGGAAAGTATACGAAGAAGAGCAAAATGTCATACTATCATCAGAAAAATCATTTTCATGGCCGTTTCCTTGGTGCGCATCAAGATCGATTATCATCACCCTGTGTGTTGATTAAGGCAATGAGTACAAAAGATAAGTTACAGCTTCATATTTCAAGGATCTGCTTCAAGTTAAAGCTCCAACTTTATATTTAATGGTGAATAACATTTCAATACCTCGAAATATTTAAACGAGTAAAGGCAAAGTGAATGCAAAGAGAGATATCGGCATAAACACAGAATCCGCCTCCTTTTCCTGCTGAACAATGATGAAATCCACCCCCCACGTTGATAGCCCATCCTCGTTCTTTTGCAAGCTTAGCAGCCAAAATGGTTCCCCCAACCTGCAGTTTCTTTTAGTCTTAACAAAATGATTTTGAATAATAGTAACATAATTAGAACCTCACATACATACCTGTTTGCGGAATGGGTAAAGTACATGCTTATTCACAAGATAGTTTGGCAGTAATGCGACTGGAGGAACCTAAATTATACAACCACCAAGTTGATAAGAAATCAAATAATTACAAGTCATTAATATTTTAAATATCAAAAATAAGTTGTGTGATGTCATTTATTTTCTTTAACGGTGAAAACTTTTGGGACAAACTCAGAAATTATACCTCAACTATTTTGGCCACATTTAAGCTGCTTTTTAAACTATCCAAGTATGATTCTGAATGCACCTGTCACCAAGGTAGCGAAGAATAAATCATCAAATCTGGCTACAAGAGTATTATATACGCAAGACATTGCAAGTGTTTGTCTGGATACCACTAGAAGATCTTCCCGTTTAGCCTCCAGGGGTTCGACCATGTGGTTTTTGTCCAGAAGACCCTCTGCAATCAGAAAGCGACAGATGCGACCCCATTTAGATGAATCAAAAGGGTGCCTGAAATGTTCGCAACGAAATGTTTGAGCACAATTAAACTTACAAATCAATGGCAGAGGATTTTAATCATACTTTTGATAATGAGACCACATGAATATTCATTCACAATTTTAGTTCAAGGATTTCACGCTGAGCAGGACTTGCAGGTAATGAATTTGCAGGTAACAGTTCAAAAGACTATTGGTTTGATCTCTTTTTACATGTGATTTCAACTGTATTAAATCATAATTAGATAAAAAATAGATGAACTTAATCAAGCAACATTTTGGAGATGCAAATAACAAAACCTCCGCATATCCTATTTTATTTCAAAATTTAAAAGACTAATGGAAAATAGGAGAGTTAGGAAGAAGAGATTACATACAGTTTTTCTATGCCGAGAAACGCAATATCATATGAGGATGAATAAATTACTGGAACCTGCAAAAAAAAAAAATTCGCAAAAGAGATAAATTAACTCAAAATCCATGCTCCGCCACTCTGATTTATGTTCACGGAAGCAAATTAACTAAATAGTCGAAAAATTAGCGATTAACACTTGGTATTTTGACCATGGAAGTAGGCACATCGAAGTAGAGCTTGCTCGAGAGAATTTGATTGCGGCGTGCGGATTCACCGCCGTCGTTTCCCGGTGCTCCGTTTTTGGAGGATTCGCTGCCACTTGACGACGGACTCGACATTTCGCCGCCGGAAAATGCGTTTCTGATCGATTGACGGAGGTTGAAGAGAAAGACGGCGACGGATTCGATCGGTGGAGAAGAGTTCCGGATGGATGCGAGGGATTGACACGTGGACAACGTTTGTGGCTGAGGTATAGTAGACATTTCGTTGGGTATGGAATATGGACTAAACAATTTATTTTCAAAATTTTTTATATTTAAATTTAACAAATGAAACTTATAACAAGTATGTAATAACATGTATTATATATAAGTAATATATTATATTGTACAAATAATACGTAATTTATTTATATAAAAAACATGTGAAATAAATATAAAAATGAAAAAACATTCTAAATTTAATGCCTAATGTATTTAGTTTCATTTTAGATTCATATTATTATCCTGCTTTGCTCATAATTTTAGATCCTTTAAACTTGATCAAGTTTTCAATTGGGGTAATGATAATACTGAAGAGACTCAAATCAATGCAATAATGATTAACCTTATATTTTTCCAACTATATAATCTATAACATTATAAATAATTAAAAATTAACATTTAAAGTGTGGGTAGAATTTTTTTTCTAGAGTTATGTGATACAATGGTTGTTATATAATTACAATGATGTTTTGACTTTTGACATATATGATTTATTTAGCAAAGTCTTATATTATTCTTAGTATTCGCATAAATTGGAAACTAAAATTGCTTAAGTTTTTTAAAATTGAAACTTGCTTAAAAGAAATATACTATTTTTAAATTATATCATGTTTGATTAATAAATGAGCGTTCAATTTACTACCATATATTTCCTAACTTGTTTAAACTTAATTATTATTATATATTTTCTCCACATTTAATTACATTTAATTTTTAGTATATTTTGACCAAGGATGAAAATATTCATATCACGTGTTGTATCGCAACCTTGATTTTATGGATATATTGATGGATATATCGATATCGCAAAAAAATTAAAAAAATTATGGAAACTCTATTAAAAAATTGGAAATTTTACATAAGATTTTACAGACTATTATAACATCCATAAATGCATATATTTAATTTGAAATCTCAACAAAATGACATGTTTACAACATACATATAAATAATAAACATACAAAAGCGTTATGAAAATTGAGATTTATTCAAAACTGATTGATACAACCAAATCACTAGATGATCTATGAGGTTCAAAAATAACAGGTGTAATGTTATCTTTGTTCAAACAATATTGGTACCAACTCATCACATTTGAGTATTTATGAATATAATTATGCACATGTTGTTGGTACGTTAATCTATCTCTTCCAATGGTTTCACCATAAATTGGATAGTGTGGATTGAACCAACATCATTTTGTTGGTACATGTTTCCATGGGACATTTGAGGAAGTGGATAATTAAATATGTTTTGAGTACTCCAATCAAACTGTGAACTCCCCGTATGTGTCATGAGTATATGATTATTGAGACATATCATTTTGGTTGGTGCCCATACCTATTGAGTCAAAGCTCATTGAAACTAAATAAAATATTAGTATGAAGTATTTTATCTACTACTATGAAAAAGTAAAAGTGAGATAATAAAGTCATTCAAAAAAAACATACATAAGATATGATTTTCATAATTAAGGATACCTAAAATAAACATACATCTTTGGAAGATAATTGTATTCTATTTCGAGTTATAAGAGTAAATGACTAAAAATAACTAAATATAATAAGAAAATATCTTTATGAACCAAACTTTAGAAACTGAAAAAATATTTTTTTGTTCATGTACTAATTTTTTTTACATTTTTCCTCCTTTAAGCCTTATTATTAAAATACTTTTTTTTGTTTTTACCGCTTACATTTTTTTTTCTTGTACACTTTTATTTTTGTTAACTTTTGTGTCTTCCATTAAAAACAAATGAGACTTTATTTTCAAATTTTTTCCTCACACACTTTTATTTTTGTTTTACCCCTTCATTAACAAAAAAAGATTGAAAGTGTATCCGATAAAAAAAAAATATAAATTGAAGTGTAAGAGTAAAAGAGAACAAAGAAAAAGGAAATGTAAGGGGGAAATGCATTTTCCTTAAAAACAATAATTTTTTATCAAAAATGTAAGTGTTACAAACCAAGGCTTGTTAGGACAATTTAAAATCTTCCATAATTTAAAGTTAGATCAATTTAAAAATTTTGCGATATTTTGGATATATCCCGATATTTTTTCAATTTTACACTGAGATGGACGGATATGGATATTTGTGATATATCCGCGATATATCCGGGATATCCCGGAAAAAAATTTTTACCCCCCATATCCATATCGCAACCTTCAAAATACGGATATATCGCAAATGTATCGGGATATTTTCATCCTTGATTTTGACAAACCATGTGTCATAACTCATATGGATGGTGATCCAGCTGCATAATAAATATATATACTCCATTATATTTGATTTGAAAGTTTATGGATTGTGGGTAAGAGTCCCAATCTAACTATTCCATGGATACCTTCAAAGTATACATGAGATACCTTGAAGGCATCCATATGGATACCATGCACCCAAGCCATGTATATCTGCGCGCGTTCATGCGTCCACATCGGGCGCGCACCTCACAAGCCGCGCGCCCTTTTTCTGTAATAAGTGTGATACCTTCAGGGTATTCCATGGATACCTTCAAGATATCCATGAGATACCTTGAAGGTATACATGTGATACTTTTTTTGTATATATGAAAAAAAAAAAAACTGAGCGAAAAAAAAAAATTATGTGGGGCCTGCAGATTGGGCTGGGGACACAAGAGACACACTCTTAGAAAAAAAAAGAATATTTTAATAGAAACCATAAAAATAACAACAATGTCAAATTGTTATCAAGTATTTTATTTGATCGAAATTCCTCCTCCAATCACTATGAAGTATTTCAAAAATCCTTCTTTCTTTTTTCTTTGAAAAAAAAAAAAGAGAAATGATGTCATTTGTGGCCAGGAATCGAATTTGAATTAGACCCTTAACAACACGACATTCATAAATCATGGAACAAAACTATATTCAATCAAATCAAATTTCTGACATTTGTAATGTCTTATGTTGTTCTGACCTCTCCCATATGTTAATAAATATTTTTTAAAAATAACATATTTAAATTATAACGTACTTAGCCTATGGTTAATAGCATTTATTTTTCTACTGTTATTATCTTCTCTTTTAAAAGAAACAAAAAATGGCCACCACTTTCAGAATTTTATTGTATATATAAAACATTAAATTCGTGTGGAAAAAAAAAGGTAATTATGCATATTAAAGTTTTGGGTGGAATTATCTCCGGGATTTAAACTCGTGAAACATGATACAATGAATTTCTATGTTACAGATATAGATTGAGTTAATGAAAATAGATATAGATTATATGTTGTAGATTTCTATAATAGAATTATATTAGTGAAATAATCTTATAATTTTTTTATGATTGGATTAAATATCAATTTTATTAAGAGTTGATCTTGTGTGCATTTGGTGTACATGAAATCCGGGTCGACCTGGTTTTTGACCCGGATCCGCGTGTTTTGAGTTTTTTTTTTTTTTGTTTCAGGTTGTGACATATGTGTGACCTTTATTTTATAAATGTGTGACCTTTATGTACAACTATCATGACCTTTATGTACTGTAACTTAGAAAAAAAATGAAGATTTTCAATATAACTTGAACTGAACACTTTTATGTGATATCAATGCGACCTTTATGTTATATTATGTCACCTTTATGTACAAATATTTTGACCTTATTTTTGTACAAATATTTTGACCTTTATGCATAAAGGTCAAAATATTTGTACATAAAGGGTGTTGAAAATCTTTATTTTTTTCTTAAGTTACAGTGTATAAAGGTAGAGATAGTTGGACATGAAGGTCACATATTTATAACATAAAGGTAAGATCAGGACAAAAATCTGGAAAAAAAAAAATTAAAAACTCGCGGATCCGGGTCGGATCGACCTGGATTGCACGGATCTTAGATCCGTGCACCTGGTGCACAAGAGTTTTTGTGTTTTATTAATAGTCAATGAATCCCAAATAAATTTAAGCATCTATAGCGCTTTAACTTATCAACAATGGAAAATTAAATATCAGAAAATGTTATGTGCAATCACGATTGAAGAATACTATATTTCATTCATTACATGTGAAATCTTCTTTTTAACATGCATTTTATTTGATATTGTAATATAACTACTATGACATGTATTAAAGAAAATAAATACACATAGAACTAAAAAAAAAACTAAATTGCTGCCATTTTATAATGTCTCATATTGAGAGATGCTTACATGATTAGGTCAAAATTAAACGTGTGGGTTATTTCTTCTGTACTGGCTTATTTGATTAGTATTATAATAAATAAATAAATAAATAAAAAACTAACATTATATAACATGCACTCTTCGGCTGTTTGAGTACCGCGAGCATCTACTCTCCTCAAATCTATTCCAATTCCAAATATATAATTCATCAATCATCAACAACAATTTTATAGATTTTTTTACTCATCAACTAATAAAATAGCTTTGGGTGGAAAATTATCGCTTCTGTGTGCCAGAGAATGCGATTAAGTTTGCGTTCTTCACTTGATTCAAATGGATTCAACCAACAGTTCGATGGTAAATTTTGATTTTCTGAATGTTTATGTATTTCGTGCGATTATATCTGTGTTCTAGTCGAATTAATTGAGTTTTGTTGTTTAATTATTAATGGTGAGAATCAGAGGTCGAGCTCTATGAGATTTGCAGAGAAAATTTGCGGGGCTGTGATTCCGATTGTAGCAGTAATTGAAGCAGTAATTGAGGCGTTGATATTCGCGGTTTCAGGTTGTTTCGATTGCGAAAAATTGAGTGATAAAAAGGAATTGCGCTATGGGTATCAGGAGATTGTTCGTCTCTCTGATGAATCTCGATGTAGAGTAATTTGATTGTTTAGATTTTCAGTTGAATTTTTATTTTGAGAAGAGTTTGAATATACTTTCTTGTTTATATTGAAAAACTTTTTGGGTACAAATGCAGTTAGCGTAAATGAAGTGGAGGCATTATATGAGTTGTTTAAGAAGTTGAGTAGTTCAATTATTGACGATGGATTGATTCATAAGGTATAATTCATGATTAATAGTGAATATTTTTTTAGCTAATATATTGTAATAAAGTATCTGGAGATGAATTCATTTTATTAGTTTTTACGACTTTTCATCAGTTCTTTGAACAATTTCAGCTTAAATGTACATTATCATTATATGGATATAATTTTCTCACTTTTGTTTCACATTTAGGAAGAGCTCCAGCTGGCATTGTTCAAAACTGCAAGTGGGGAGAATCTTTTTGTGGACCGGGTAATGGCAATCTTGATCTGTTTTGATTTGACATTCCGTTGTTGATTGCTTTATACAAAGAGATGATTAACTAAACAGCTCATCTTAGAGATCAAAACAAAAAAAATTCATTACTTTTAGATGGCATTTCTTTCTTTTTCTATATGTATAGATCTAGATGCAAATTCTTGTTTCATATGTATGTAGCAGATGGAAGTGAAGAAGCAATTGAATTTGATAGGTTGCGTATTAATATCACGACTTAGCTTATTATTTGATGCAACAAATAGTATTTTCTAATGACTACTCATCTGTATGTACTGAAGAAGCTCCTTTGTGCTCATGTGCTTGCTTGCAGGTTTTTGATATTTTTGATGAGAAAAGGAACGGTGTAATTGAATTTGAAGAATTTATTCATGCACTTAATGTATTCCATCCTTATGCCCCTATGGAAGAGAAAATTGATTGTAAGAGACCATAAGAATTTATTTCGAATACTTATGGTATTGCATTTTAACTTTTGAGCTATGTTATAGTCTAACTAAATTGTAGGAAATCACATCTCTTCTTTTGGCTTTGAACAATTGAAGCTCAAATTCTGCCCTAACCTTGTCTGATGTTATTCGTTATTTTGCAGTTGCTTTCAAAATTTATGATCTGAGACAAACTGGGTTCATCGAGCGAGAAGAAGTAAGTCTCTAGCTATGCAAATGCCAATCTATTAAATTGGGAAAAAAAAGTGTGATAATAGAACTTGCAGTAAGAATATACAAGCTGATGTTTATAAATTATTTCCATACTTTTCTTCAAGTTTCAATTTGTAACTTGTTAACAACATACAAAGCTTTAGCATCAAGGTGTCTAAATCCTTGAACCTGCTCTATGTAAATGCTTATCATTTTGTTGTTGAGAATTTTCAATTATTGAACGTATCTTAAGCTGATTTCATGAGCTTAAGGCTAAAGTTTCGTACAACAGGTCAAGCAGATGGTGATTGCAATACTTTTGGAATCTGAAATGGAACTTTCTGATGAACTACTAGAGCAAATCATTGATAAGGTAATGATTATCCTAAAATTGTCATATTTTCCTCATAAAATATCTCTTAATTTTATGTTATGACATTATGCTCATTGTGGTATTATCTTTATAATAGACATTTGTTGAAGCTGATGCCGATAAGGATGGTAAAATTAATAAAGAAGAGTGGAAGGCTTTCGTTATACGACATCCATCACTTTTGAGGAATATGACTTTACCTTACTTGAAGTACGCCACTTGTTCTTCTTCTATCATCTTCTCCTTTCCTCCCATTCTATATGAACTACAAATTGATTGAAATGTCATTGTTTATTAATTAAGCTCTTGCTGGAGATGGTTTTTGCTTATATGTTCCTTAAACATCGACTCTACTCATGTTGATGCTCTTCCAGGGACATCACTTCTGCTTTCCCCAGTTTTGTATTCCACACTGGGGTTGAAGATTAAGATGCAAAAATCATTTATCGGATCAGATTTTCACTAATGCTCGTAAAGAATTGAGAGGATCACTCCCATGATCCTCTCCATCGTTGCTGGCCATGGACAGGAGTGGCTTTACTGCCTGAAAAGCAGGATTCTTTGACTGCTTAAGGAGAGCAATCGACATTGTATCGTGCTCGTTCACAATATCGCTCGACATTCTTCTCGATTTTTGCTAGCTATCCATGCCTGTATTTACTTACTGCAGGGTGGCTGGTTCTTTTGTCCTTTGAGCATGGCAAGATTGTAGCTGTGCTGGCTTATGTATAGATATCTACTAGGAAGTAATGTTGCAACTTGAATAGTCAAACATGATGTAATATTTGTATTGTTTTTATTAGTGTGTATATTAATATTACTGTACCATGAAACAAATTAAATTATAAATGTAAATAATTTACCTATAGCTAGGGGACAGGTTTAGATGTCTCAAAATTAAAGCCAATGTGAATAATGTAATCACTGATTTTAGGATTGAGGTGTCCATATTGAATGATTTAATTAACATAATTAATTTGCTTTAATTTAAACATCTAATACAGGAATTGCAAGTTTTCGTATTTATCCACTACTAAAACGGCGTCGTTTTGCTCTTCATCTTCGTTGCGCTTAATGTACCCAATTTTATTTGAAGCTACACTATACTTGCACATATACATACACATCTGATACAGTGGAAAAATGGCAGACAAGCCGAGCAGAGCAGTGGTATTTTATGGCGATGGGTTAGCCCGAGTAATCGGCCCGGCCCAAACACACCTCCATTCCTTGGCTTCTCGGGCTTCCTGTGGATTCCTAGCACTCTCTCATTCCCCTCCTTTAGGTAAAACATTTCTCCTTCATTACGCACAGACCAAACATTTTTACACATTTGAAGATTCGTTATTTTCTGAAGCGGGTTTCGTTGTTTTATTATTATTATTTTTCCGTTATTTGATTGTTTTTTGCTTCTATATACTTCTCTAAACCTTGACGATCCTTTTGTTATAGTTTTTGTGTCAATGCTTAGCAAGAGTGTGTGTTTTCATTTACCGTTGTTTAATTTACTTGGAAATTGGATTGCAGAAAATGAAGAAACCCTATTAATTAGGGAGTTTGCTGAGCTTCTGGATGCATCAGATGAGGTGTGTGAAAAATCGTTACTGATTATGTATAGATTTTTTTGAAATGTTGAGTAATTTTAGATTGATTTGGATGACGATGTTGATGAAAACTGGCTGTAATGTTGTTCAGGATGCACAAGAATTATCTATCAGTAAATCGCTAGAAAATAGTGCATTGCCAACCATAGCAGAGAGGTGTTTTCCTTTATTTCTTTTCATTTTTCTCTAGGTCGAGTTGTTGCACTGTATTGTTAACCGCCTTGAGTGCTTAATATAGCCATTGATAGAAGTAATTAACTGTTGGCTCACACCAGGTTCATGGGAATGAAAGCAGCTCTAATAACCGAGAATATAAGTCTTAAATCATTTGGAGGTAAACTTGGCTTCGATACATTTCAGTGGAATGAGTTAAGCGACAGTGGTCACTCCCTTGCTGAGTTGCCATCATTGGCCTCTGGTTTGCTGAAATTGCTCGGATTTCATGATGGGAAAATTTTAGACACCAGCCATTTTGATTTAGTCTTTGTTCATGTTGGAGCAGACGAAAAGATGAATGATCTTAAAAGCATTGAACTTGTAAATGATTTGGTTGGGAATTTGTTGCAAATCACACAATCTGATTCTGATATTGGTTCTCGGTTGCACATATCTGTTATTATGAGTTATGGGGCTACTGTAGAGGGTGACCATTCAGAATTCTCAGTTTCTGATGCAAAATCCAAGATGAATAGAGAGTTTTTACCACTCGTTCCACGTCAAAGTTATATGATGAAAGGAGGAAAGCCAAGAGGAAATATTAGGTGAGATGGTGATGAATGTCTTTATGTTATTATCTACAGTTATTGGCTTGTCTAACAGAATCTTTTCCAGGGATTTCTGCCCAATGCTACTTGCTCAATATCAGAAAGCAGTAACTCGAAAGGACATGGTGGAATCATTTTCTTTTGTAGACTTTATTGAGGTAAGCTTCAAACTTATCATTTTCGTAGTGTTTGTTGTTGTAGTTAATTGATTCGGTCAAACATATATGTTCACAACCTCGATAGCTTGTTGTATAGGCTTAAGTATGGCCATTCATGATCTGGATCATTGAATAATTATGCGTCCATAATTTGAACTTGTAGCTTTCCGTTTCAGATATTGTTCCTACAATAATACGATTTGGCCTTTCAGATATTGAACGCATCAAGTCTTGGGTTATACTGTCTTAGGAATTGAAAATGCTAAATATCTCACATGCTTTATCAATATGACTTCTCTTGAGAAGTTCCCATATGTTTCTTTCTCATTAAAATCTTCTTTGACGAAACAATGTTAGCATCCATTGGATCATTCTGTAACTGATAAAGGGTAACTTTGAACTAACATTCGAATCCCTTGAATGGCAGAGTGGTGGAAACCTTGTTATACCAGCAGATAGGTTTTTACATGAAGTAGCATTTAAGCTCTGGAAAGCCCCCAAGTATGGGGCATGATGTGGAACTGAGTTTTTGTATCTATCACAACTATAAGAAGGGCAAAGGAGATGGCAAATCCTGTGAATTTTTTATCACTTTGAACTCTTTTGCAGATAGTATTGATCTAAATAGCTGTTTAGATGAAAGCCTATATTTTGATTTTAGTTTGTGAATTGGCTGGAGTTTTGTTCAACTGATTATACTTTCAGATTCTTTTCTCCATTGATTTTCAGGATTCTGTGTAACGTTGCATATTATCTGAATTCATCATGTCTTATAAAATAAAAATATTAAAAAAAAACCCAATATTCCGTGAACAATTATTGCATTAAGTTTTTCGAATATTCATCTTATACATGGAGCGACTTGATCATACTGTTCCAACTGCTAAACCTCTCTCCATCTATTAATCCAACGAATTAACATAACCACAAAAATATATGATTGTGTGTTGGATTGAGTGATTTGAAATGAATATATTTTAAATCCATTTAAATTATAGTATATTTTAAATCCACAAAAAATGCTAAAAAGAATTAGTTCTAAATAAAAATGATGAATTTTAAATCCATGACAAATTACTTTGCAGCTATGAGTTCCCAAACAGAAGCTAAAATACTTCCATGTGAAGAGATGTGTCCATCTGAACATGTATGTATTAAGCGCTCTTATCTTGAAGCACATAGATGGACTCGGACCTGTTGATGTCAGCAATGAATGTAATGGATGGCCCATCAAATGCTGGAAAACACAACACTAAAAAGCCAAATATCCCATAATGGGGTCAATTTAATTTCCCAAAAGGGTATGCTTCCTACTACAAATGGCAAAGAATGTGGGCCAAAATACCTGGGCTAATTTGTGAGTTAGAAGGTAAACACCAAGTTCATGGAAATTAAGCATGACATGATAAAACTGATAAATCGTACTCTAAATCATAAATAATTTACCACATTTACTTTTTTTTTTTTTTCAAAATTTCATTCCAAGTAACACCGAGTATAGAAGAGGCTGTTAAAGTACATATTGAGACTTAACATTTTGTCTCATATATTTCCTTTACAAATTCATCTTTTGGTACAATTCTATTTGAGACCCATTTTTACAGTTGCTTCTTTTTTGGTCTCGACAGATACCAAAACTTTCAATTTTTTCCTTTTTTTGTTTTTTATAAATTTTATTAAGAGACTTCTTACAAATATACTCAACTACATTCTTTTGTGAGGAGGTACTCCACTACTTCAATTAACCCTAAAACTATTAAGGGGCATGATATGATGATGCCTTTAATAAATTTTTCCCTCCAATTTTTGAAGTTGAGGGGATTTTCAGTTTTCAGAATTGGCAATGTTGAGTTCCCGCTTTGAATGAACCAACACCTCCCAATCGAATTACCTGCCATTGTAGCTTTACCTTGAAGCTTTTCAAACTCCAACTTGTCGTCAAAACCAGTGTTCGCCTATTTAACTACTTCAAAGCTGATTTGTACGACTCTCGCTTCTCTGGACACTAAGGCGATGCAGACATTTGAGACGGGTAATAATCTCTGCAAAAGAAGGGCGTGCCTGTGGGTTTCTGCAATAACATATTTTCAATTTTAAACTCACTGAGGTTGAGTTGGAACTCCCATTACAACAAACAACAAATGAAGAAAGTGTATACATCATAAGGTAATATGAGCCCCCCTGTTTTCATAATTTGTTGAAAGGGTATGCCTTTAACTAATGCGGAAGTGAAAAAAAAAATCGAGGGTAGAAGAAGGCTTAAGTGAGAAACTCACCTATTCCAACAGTCACTTATTATATCGGCCACCAATGGATCAACCATGGGCGGGATATCAAGGTTTCTATCCTGGAATCCAACAGCTCCAACAACTTGCATTGAGTTCATTTCAGTCCATGGAATTCGCAGAGTTGCCAGCTCCCATAGTATGACCCCGAAACTATATACATCAGATCTGCAAATTAGAAAAGCTAAACTCATTACTGAACGTAAAATCATGACATCCACTAAGAGTTCATATTCTTTCAAGGATTCAAAGAACAGGTAGACCAGTAACTCACTTTTCGTTAGATGGTTCACTCCTTAGCACCTCTGGCGCCATCCACTCTGCCTACACATTGGACGAAAATACCCACTAAAAAATCTTAGAATGTCACCATCACTTTGCTATATTTCAAAGAAGATGAAATCTGATGGTCAAGAAAGAAAGGGTCTAACAAGTGGACTAAATATTGGCTCATAAGCATTACCGTTCCAGCAGTTGATTTTGAAGATAGAAAAGTGTGGTACTGCAGACGTGACATTCCAAAATCACAAACCTAACGTAAAGCAAATATTAGCAAGAGAGAGAAAGGAACTCCATTGTCTATATTTGATTGGGTTCTTGGGTTCTTAGATAGACCAAACCTTAACAACCCAATTTTTATCAACAAGGAGATTTGGAGTCTTCAAATCACGATGCACAATGATAGGATGGCTAGTGTGTAGGTAATTCATTCCTTTGGCCTGCAGAATATATTGGCATGTTAACAGAGGGTAAAGAAACTTGATAGAAGAAACAAACTTAAATTCAACCCCTCCAACTAATACCACATCAAGGGCCATTTTTATTCGCCTTTTTTCATCAATTATGATATTTGGACGGTGCAGCAGCCTATACAAGCTACCCCTGCAAATGAGAAGGAAAATAATTCATAAGAAACTACCAAAGGGAATAAAAAGAAAAAAAAAAAAAAAAAGAAAGAACAAAACCAGTACTATATTTATTATTAACTTTAGTGCAATTGCAGAAACCATCCTTGAAATTTGACCAAATAGGAAAAGTGCAAAAAAAAGTTTGTTAAGATCAGATACGGAATGGTTGCTTGTACTTTACAAATTACATCAATTGTAGGGGTTACTTGTAACCAAAGTACAAACCTTAAGGAGGTACTAGTAATACCTAAGAGGGCGTTTTTTATTTCACAACATAATAGAGTTCTGTAACTTCTTTAATTTACCCTTAGCTTATTTGCAGAGTTCTCTATAAATAACTAAAATGTAGACAAAAGTATTCCTTCAGCGAGATATGAACCTTGGGAGAAATTCCGTCAATATGGACATATTTGGGGGACGCGTCACAGCTCCCATGAAAAGAACAACATTTGGATGCCTCAACCTCAACATAATCTCGACCTAAATCAACAGGCAGCAGAGAACTCAAAGCAAATATACAGTTATAGAAAATTTTATCAAGCATGTAAAGTGTCATGCATTCTAAAATTAGAAAGAAAAAAGAAGCACCTACCTCACATTTAAATTGCGCCAGTGCATCACCTGATATATCTTGTTTCATAAACTTTTTCACCGCAACTTCCTGTCATGATATAACAATAGCTATGCCCAATGAGTACCGATTGAAATATACTATCTGGAACCCACTTGTACTGGAAGACGACACACACACATATACTGATATACATTCTCAAAGCAGTAACTTAGTCTAAACTCAGGAGGAGCTCAATCAATTTTTTATGATCTCACTCCACAGTAAAATAAGTTGAGTGATGACAACAATTCAAAATGACCTGAAAAGACACCAGATGTAATATTCCTGCAATTTTTACTTACACACACATTTTCCAGATAAGTCATCACACAGTAAAACTCACCGTGCCATTCCATTCTGCTCGGTAGACCTCACCATATGATCCTGCAGGATATGGGTTCAGTATAAAAACACAACATTAAGCCAAAGCGATGGATTGATTCATCTTAAAGTGAGTTAAATCACTGGAGTACATCAATGCATTAAAAGACAAGTGCATCAAACAACTAAATCACAACCTTAAATGAAGGGTAAAAAGTTTAATGATAGGACCCTTACCTATACCAATGCGTTCACCAATCTGAAGATCCTCCCATAATATCTCAGCTACTCCATCTAGTACAGGATCGATTTGCATATTGTGAATCATGTTAGCATAAGACTGGTCAGGGCAAGTTATTTCTATAGCTTCTTTATTTCCAGAGAAGTTAACAAGTTCAGTACCAACTGCAGCATAATCATTTGGGATCACTTCATCCATCACATTGCGTACGATTTGGGTGTCAAAACATGGTTTATATTCTTCCAACTCATGTTGTCCTCCCAATCCTTCAGCTGACCGTTCTCTACTGCTTTTGTGCAAAATGTCGTCAACACAAGAACATTAAATTTTTAAACAAAGATATCATCCAACAGTGATCAACCCTACTTCCCCTCCTAGCTATTCCATTCCTTTCCAGTGGTTTTCATCTCTAAAATCATGAGAAGTTTTATGTACTGACACAAACTCCTCTAACATACTATGAAACTCTCTAGATAATTATGGTTTTTTGGCAGCTGCGTAACATACCTGAGAACATCTTCCACATGCAACTCTTTTCCAGTTTTCTTCCCAGCATGCAATGACGCTTCACATGCTCCACTTGTTGAAAGAACATAAAAATCTCCAATGTCATGCTCCAATAGATCAGATTGGGGTTTTCCAGCTAATCTGTTGCCCTTTTCATTTGTTTCAATGGCAATTGGAGAGTATTCTGAACTCCAAGTTCTGGTTTCTACAGTTCCATCTACATTACTTGAAGATGATTCAACTCTAGCTCCTTGTTCAGGTAATGTACAGGAATTTCTACTGACCGCTGCAAAAGTAGAGAAACTTCGTGCATCCAACCCAAAGTTTTGAAGATGACCACTGGGTGCCTCAGCAGGAATGAGAGTGCCAGGAGCACCCATTAGATCAATAATATATTCGCTGCATCAATTGAAGCAATTAAATGAGCCATCAAGTATTGTTATTCACGGTTATGAAATATCCAGAAAAATCTATGGAGACAAACTAGAAAACAAATATTGATATCAGACCAGAGCTAAATATGATAAGAATTTATACAAAAAGGACAATCAATTGGTGCTAACATAATGAGACAGGGAGGGTGGAGAAAACAACCCCTTTACACTTCTTTTATCACAACATTTAAAGGAAATTCAAAGAATATCACCTACTTCATGTTTTGGGTATTTCACACACACACACACACACAATATATATATATATATATATATATATATATAGGTTATCTCCATCAACTGAATCCCATGATTACTGATCAATAATACATCAGAATAATGCAATGAAAATTAACATAGAATATTTTCAGACACCAAGATTCTTAATAAAGCGCAATACTTATATTATGAAATGGAATTCGTAAAACCAGTAATAAGCAAGCTATTACCTTCCACTGTCCAACTTTATCAAGTTTACAGCCCCTTCATCAGTTCCAGTATGATAACTCCCTTTGACTAGCTTACATGGAAGATTAATCCTATCGGCAAGTACCTAGAAGCCCAAATTCGACCACAATTATAGATCAAATAAGGAAATGATCCAATGAACTAGAGAAGTGCATCACAAACAAAGTAACAACTTTACCAATATGCCGTAGATGGCCAAAACTACTATTTTACTCATGGAATTTAAAGATTTTTAGATCCTATTGGAGAGGCAAACTGAACTTTTTCCCTTGGCAGGAAAGATATTAAAGCAACCATTGGTAATTTTATATCATTACATTTGACAGATAATGCTTAATCAAAATTAAAATAAGACATAATTTTAGGAGAAAGAAAACCATCACTACCTTAAAGAGCAAGGCCCTTTGCCGTGAATGTCCAATATCAAGAGAGCCAAGAGGAAGGGCGATTTTATTGCAGTAGATTCTTAATTCATGACTCCTTGCCCTCCACCTCCAAAACATTTCTTCGACATCACTAACAGGACCTCCCATTCTTTCAACAATAAGGTCGGCAATTTTTTGAACTAGTAAACTCGTATTCAGGCCTTTATTTAGAGCACGGCATTCCGTGGACATAAAATACACTCTTTCCTCAAGTTGCCGAAGTTCCACATCAACCAAACGGTTGACTGAAACCACCTCATAATCAACATTATTCACAACAGAAACTGCTTCAAGATCTACTAAGGAAGGCATTTTAGCTTGGAGCATCGAATTTGCATCAATTCCACAAACATCATAGAACCCATCTATTACTTTCTCATCATAATTTACAACATTACAGCTCTGCATTAAGAAAAAAGAAAGAGAGGAATTCCATCAATTGTCCAGTAAACAAATTAATGAAAAGATTTATTCATTAAAACTGAAAGAACCCTAAAGCTATAATAGTAACTCACCCACACATCAGTTTAGTGGGTTTGTTCACTTAAGTTTTTGCTAGGATCATTTTTCATTCTCACAAAAGAGTATTCCATTATTTCAGAAACAGAATATGAAGACCCCAATAAATGCACTTAAATGTATGATATGTTGGTATTCAAATTATTCCAACTGAAATGTAGGTGCAACTTTAGCAGGGAACGTGAATCCAAACTATCTAGGCGACATAATTTATGTCTTTTTAGTTGCAGAGAAAACTGTATCCACCGCTTACATGAGCGAGAAAACAGTGTGCAAATGTTTCGGAATCATGACACATAATCATTAGTTCTAACGAACATATCTATTCAGGATTTAATAATAAGGTGTGTGGTGGTGTAATTTCTACATTATTTCTATTTTTACTAGACTTTTATTCTCACATAACAATAACTAGAAAAGCAATGCACTTCCTTTTCTCACAGCTTGCTGGGCATTACTCTCTTAACATCAGTCCTTTTCTCATAACTCATAATCATATACTAATATGAGCAACGTGTAATCTGCTTGGAAATAATACCTGCCTAAACATAAGTACCCAAATATTAAGCCGCATAGTGCACTTGAAAACCTTTGCAGTAAGAAATTATCTCATACAAGACCAGAAGAAAACATTTGCACAGAAGAAATTATCCCATATATAATCACAGCACAAAAAGGGATTACTATACCTCCAATTAACCGACACATGTATTTATATTAAAGAAAAATAATACAAAAATAGAATTTACCCAATATCTGAGCGACAAAAATTCGGCTAGGCTTTGAGAAGGCGAGCGGCCCAGACTAATCTGCTTAACAGCGTTGATTTGAGCAGTATCCGAGTCAACGCAAGTTTGACCAGGATCCGAAACGCTAATTGCCATCGCCAATTGCATTTGAAATTCCTCCTCCAGGAAATTGAAATTATCCTTGGAGCTCTCGTTCTCGGGGGGCGATGTCGCTTGGGGTAAATCGGAGGAGCGCGACGGGGACGGAGACGGGGACGACGATGACGACGGCTGAGACGACGCCGTTTGAGTTGATGCATCAAGTACAACTGGCGACTGGCGCCCCTGGTTTTGGTGATCACCGATGTGAAGCTTCCGCAGCAAGTGTTTCATCTTCGACATGGTCGTAGACTCTCATCTATCAGAAAATTGTCAGTAATTCAAGCAAATTTGTAACAGAAAGTAGAATCGATGATGTTTACAATCGGAGCGATTGGGAATTGTGGAGGGGTTAAGAATTGGGGATTTTGGGATTCAAGTGCGCATCGGTGGGTGGAGAAGAGTAAGAGTAATGAGTCTTCATCGTCAAGCTACCATTTATCACACTATATCAATGGTGGAATAAACAAATATACTACTTCTACTCTCTGCTTCCCTCCAACGACACTGTATACGACTCTCTCTCTCTCTCTCTTCTTTCTTTTTTTTCGTGTATACAAATGTATTATATTAGGTCCGGCTTTAGACACCTCACAATTTACTTTTACACACCACATTTATTAAACACACCTCAAAAAAATATATTCTAACTAAAAAATTTCTAAACACACCTCACCACATTACATTTATACCCTTTAGAAATAAAACATTAAATTCTTCAACCCAATTCACAAACCCTAATTGCTCCACCCGGAATTCACAAATCCTAATTGTCCAACCCCATTCCACAATTCCAATTCACAAATGCTAAGTTAAATTTGATCTATGTTATGTTAGATTATTCGAAAGTTATTTAGGAATCATGGGTACAAAGTTTTCGTATGAAATACATAGGAAAACATGGGAAATAAGTTGAAAAATGAGAATTTTTTTTGTTAATGAACGTGTTATGTTCTGTCCTGATTTAGCGAAATGACTACTACAAGTTCGACCCATAGTCGAACACCACTCAACTTGTTCGACCAAGGGTCGAACATTTTATTGTTTGTTCGGCCAATACAGGTCGAATGGAATGCAACGAGTTCGACCTATACTAACCGACAGTGTTTTTCTTGAATTTTTTTTGAAAAAGAATTTTGAACTTTCGTAACTCATACTACTAAAAGAATTCGAAAAAACTTAACTATAGAACTTATATTGTTCGTCCCAAGTATTTTTTCTTGTTCCATGGTGTTTTTGACTCAAAATTATTTTCCAAGTTAAAAGATGGAGTTTGCAATGGTATTATTAAAAGAAATCGAAAAAACTTAACTTTAGAATTTATATCGCTCGTTCCAAGTATTTTTCCTTGTTCCATGATATTTTTGACAAAATGAATTTGTAAGTTAAAAAATGAAGTTTGCAAATAATGTTAGAGGGTGAGGAAGAAGAAGAGTGTTCATTAAATTACAAGGGTATGATTGTCTTTGTCTAAATAATTTTATATTCATTAATTTTAATAGGGGTGTGTTTAGAAGATGGTGGGGTGAGTATAGTCGGGCTCATAATCTTTAATGAATACTATAATTATTACCATTTTTTTTTTCCTTTTGCGTCTAAAAGCAGTTTTTTTAGTTTGACCAAGTAAAAGATGATTGACATTTATATTATATCTTTTGTTATTAATTGCTATTTTATATTGTATTCATTTCATTCCTATATACATACAAAATGAAACATGAAATAAAATAATTAATAAAAAAGATAATTAAAATGTGATATATATATACTATTAACATGTGTATATATTCAATTGATGAATCAACACTGAACTGGATCTCAATTCCAAAATTACGTTCATCTTCTTTTTCATCTATTAGATTATCGTCATGTGTATTTTAAGAGAGATAAGTGACGAAAATTCAAAACTGAAATAAGATTGAAACGTACTTTTGAAGATCCTGTATTTGTTGGGTCAATTTAGAAATGAAAATAGAGAAACATCAAAAACAATACTAAATAGTGAAAATCAGGACAAGAAAAGAAGTAATTACAAGAAGGGAATGCTGCAATGAGCAACAATTGTTGTTATTACGGATGTGTTTCAACTTTCTATGGTGTAAGAAAGAAGGAAGAATGCATGAACAAGTACATGAATCAACCTTATCAGTTCATGTACAACAAACAACAAGAACAATCTGAAAAGGCATAATCCATCATCACACAGATCTTAAGCAGTTGCTGCTGTTTCTTCAGCCATCTGTGACACAGGAAGGAGAGTGCAGACGAGGTTGCGATCACCATACACGTTATCAACGCGCCCTGAGACAACACAAAACGATCATAAATTCTTGGTTAATGATACTCTGTTTCTCAACGCATGTTCAGTATACGCACCAGTGGTGGGCCAGAACTTGGCAGTCTTGAGCCACGTGGCTGGGTAAGCCGCATATTCCCTTGAATACGGTTTGGTCCACACATCGGCCATGAGCACCGATGGTGGATGAGGTGCTCCCTGGAACCATGTTTATCCGAAAACAATAACATCACATACAACATCGAAAATATTTTTGTGATTCCTAATTGGGATGGATATATACCTTTAGAACGTTGTTGTGAAGGTCAGCTTTTCCTTTCTCAATTAGGGAGATTTCTTCTCTAATAGAGATGAGAGCATCACAGAATCTGTCGAGCTCTGCCTGTGAACACGGTGAAGTTACCAAAAGATGTGATCCATGTTCGTCTATGTAATGAATGATGCATAAAGTGTTGTACCTTGCTTTCACTTTCAGTTGGTTCAATCATGAGTGTACCAGGAACTGGCCATGACATTGTTGGTCCATGGAATCCGTAGTCAATCAGACGTTTCGCCACATCTTCAGCCTCGATTCCAGCAGTATTCTACATGTCACTCGCAAGATGATTTAATCCAAATCTAAAACAAAGCATGAATATAAATGAAGTTAAGAAGGCAGAACAAACCTTGAATCCTCTCAAATCCACAATGAACTCATGGGCTACGGTCCCATTGACTCCACGGAAAAGTATCGGGTAGTGCTTCTGTTCATCATCAAAATGGTGCATTATAAAGACATTTTTCCTGAGCAATGAGTGATTAAAGCGAAGATTCAACCTCCAAACGCTTAGCCATGTAATTTGCGTTCAAGATGGCTATCTTAGATGCATCGGTTAAGCCCTTTGACCCCATCATGGCAATGTAGGTATACGATATAGGCAAAATGAGAGCCGAGCCCCAAGGAGCAGCTGATATTGTACCGAGTGGCTGAGATTCATCGGGTGCTGGTATACCTCCAGTTGGCACCTATAAATAAACATCCAAGAAAACAGTGAGTGTCTACATCTCTTATTGGTGATTGATAGGCAAACGGTTTCTATATACATACCACAGGATGTGATGGTAGAAACGGGGCTAGGTGTTTCTTCACGCCAATCGGGCCCATGCCAGGTCCGCCTCCCCCATGAGGAATACAGAATGTTTTATGGAGATTGAGATGACAAACATCAGCACCAATAAAGCCTGGGCTCGTCAGACCAACCTTGATGACAAATAACGTATTTCCATTAGTCAAAAACACGAATAAAGACCAAGAAATGCTCTGCATTTATCAGGTTTTATTGTACCTGAGCATTCATGTTGGCTCCATCCATGTAAACTTGTCCACCATTATCATGAATTATTTTGCATATCTCGTCAACTCCTTCCTCATAAACTCCGTGAGTTGATGGATACGTGACCTGGATTGTGTCGAAATTGTTTTAGAAAATGACATAAAACAAAGGAGAGTAATAACCATAGAGTTGTTGCTTCATACCATTAGAGCAGCCAAGTTATCTTTATTAGATTCTGCAGCCTTCTTCAACTCTTCAATGTTGATATTTCCCTGTGAATCTGTTCCCACTGCAACGATTTTCATTCCACACATAGCTGCGCTTGCAGGGTTCGTTCCATGTGCTGAAACGGGAATGATGCATACATTCCGGTGGTGGTCCCCTCTTGACTACATCAGAAAATATGCAGTAATCTTAGGCAAACAATAGCTAGTATACTTATCATCATGTATCAAATTTCCTTAAAAGTTCATACTATATACCAAGTGATATGCACGAATAACCATCAGGCCCGCATATTCTCCAGCAGCACCTGCGTTGGGTTGCAGAGAGAACGAATCAAATCCAGTAATGGTGCACAGCATTTCCCCAAGATTCTTGAACATTTCCTGCAACAACAATATCATGGTTCAAAAGAGGAATCAATACAGCCGAAATTCACATACTTTTCTTTTGTAGTGAACCTGGTAACCAGTAGTTTGTTCAGTGGGAGCAAAAGGGTGAAGGTTTGCAAAGGCGGGCCATGTAACGGGCATCATCTCAGTCGTTGCATTCAGTTTCATTGTACAAGATCCCAACGGAATCATGCTGTGGCACAGTGAGAGATCCTTCGACTGAAGCCTGTGAATGTATCTAAGAAGCTCGTGCTCAGTGTGGTGCCTACATAACAAGAGTTTACAGTCATATACATGTGTCCTTAAAGGTTATAATTCAGATTTCTGCTCATAAATGTTCGTACGAGTTGAATATCGAGTGAGTCAAATATGGGCTCTCCCTAACAAGTCCTGAAGGAATCAGATTTTGAACCTCTGGTGCCAGAGAGGCAGCACTGAATGTCACCTGATAAACACAATAATATATACATATCACAAACATGAAAATAATACTAACATGTCTTCAAATAGATCCTTGTACATACCGTCTTGCCATCTGCAAAGACTTCAAACAGCTTGTCCACGTCTTCCAACGTGGTTGTTTCATTGAAAGAAACAGTTATCTAAGAAACAAATGGTACAGTTATTTCCAATTCATTCGATCAAGGTAGACATATATTCATGCTTACAGTGTTCTGGTCCACAATCCGCAAGTTTATTTCGTTTTTGTAAGCAACGTCACAAATGGCCTTAGAGTCGGCACATTTGACCTTCACAGTGTCGAAGAATGGAACACACTGGACTTCTACAGTTCCAAGCTTTTTAAGTCCAGCAGCAAATACCCCAGCTAGACCATGAACCCTCTGGCCAATGGTTCTAAGCCCTTCTGGCCCATGATAAACAGCATACATGGCAGCCATGTTGGCTAGCAAGGCCTACACATAACAACTTTTTCAAGAAATCCCTTCATAAAAGCATGTCATGTTTCAACACAAGCAAATCCAAATCATGAAGTCATCAAACTTACCTGAGCCGTACAAATGTTGCTTGTAGCCTTGTCCCTGCGAATATGTTGCTCCCTTGTCTGCATCGCCATACGAAGAGCAGGCTTCCCAGATGAATCAACACTAACACCGATGATTCTTCCAGGCATCATCCGCTTGTACTCTTGGGACGTGGCCAAAAACGCAGCATGAGGACCACCATAACCCATAGGCACACCAAATCTCTGTGCAGAGCCAACCACAATATCAGCTCCCACCTCACCAGGAGGCTTCAACATAGTCAAAGCCAACAAATCCGAAGCCATAACAACCTTAACTCCATTAGCATGAGCAGTCTTAATGAAACCCCCATAGTCCAAAACTTCACCCTCTGTCCCTGGATACTGAACCAACACCCCACAAACATCCCCAGACTTATAGTCAATATCCTTAACATCACAAACAACAACTTTAAGACCAAATCCATCAGCTCTAGTCACACAAACATCAATGGTCTGAGGATGACAATTACTAGCAATAACAAAAGTCTTCTTCTTACCCTTCTGAATATTATTACACATCGCCATAGCCTCAGCCGCCGCCGTCCCTTCATCGAGCAATGAGGCGTTTGACATAGGCAGCCCAGTGAGATCCGTGATCATCGTCTGATAATTCAACAATGATTCAAGCCTCCCCTGTGAGATCTCAGCCTGATAAGGTGTATACTGAGTATACCACCCTGGATTTTCCATGATGTTCCTCAAAATAACAGGTGGAACAAATGTGTTATAATATCCCATTCCAATATATGACTTGAAAACCTTATTCTTGGAGGCTAAATCTTGCATATGCACAAGCATTTGTGCCTCTGTCAATCCCTCATTAAAAATAGGCAACTCCATTTTATCTATGCGAATCGATTTAGGTACAGTGGCATCAATAAGTGAATCAAGACTATTGAACCCTACAAATTCCGCCATTTTAGATTGGTTCTCCGGCACGGCGGAGTTGTGGCGGCGGGGGAAAGTGTCACTCGGTTTCAGGGCATCAACAGAAATGGATCGAGAATGAACACTATGAGAATGAACAACGTTGTTGCCACGTTGCACTACTACACTCGGGGATAACGAGGAAACATACCTTGAAGATTTGTACAAAGATTGCTGTTTCGGTTCTGAAACAATGCGTCTGAGAATGGCCCTGTTGGCCAATTTTCGGGCTCGCTCCATTTTTTCTTGAAATATTGCAAATCTTCTCAAATTGATCGAGAAAGGAACACGAGAAAGAAATGCAGTATGCACTTTGGGGCTCGTATAAAGAAATCAATTTTATTTTTCCATGGTTATAGAAAGTGGTTGGTGGTAATGGGGTGCTGAGGTTACAGTCACCACACACACACACACACACACACATATATGTATATATATATAAATCTTTCATTACTTCAATACACAATTTTTAAATAAAATATAAACTAATTTCAAGATTGGCAGCACACACACACACATATATATATATAAATCTTTCGTTACTTCAATACACAATTTTTAAATAAAATATAAACTAATTTCAAGATTGGCAGCACACACACACACACATATATATATATAAATCTTTCATTACTTCAATACACAATTTTTAAATAAAATATAAACTAATTTCAAGATTGGCAGCAGCGGGTGTATACTCAACACCAACTTGAGGAAAATGACATGGATTTTGGTTCACGTGCAAATCTAAGAAACTTGAGGGTCGAATAGAATTTTCTGTAAAAAATTGATTTTTTTTTTCGAGTAAAAGTGTAAGAAAAAGGGTAAAAACCTTATTTTTAGGGCTAAATATGCAATATGCAGGCGATTTGAGAATGAGCGGAACGAATGAACGGAATGAATGCGAAGGAATTGCGATTCCATGGATCAAGATTAATGAAATTTGAAATAAAAATGGAATCTTGAGTTCTACGGTAAAAAATAAAACCTGTCAAATTGTTGGATTTGTTGACAAAAAATAGGTTGGTGGCTTTGGTGGGCTCTGGCGAATCAGTATGGGGGTTGGTGATCTTGAAGAAAATAAATGCTGATAGGGATCTGTGCACTCCACCGTGCGATCAACTGCAGGGTTTGGTGGCCCCAAGATCTACGGTCACTGATACTCTCTCACATTATTTTTAGCACGTGAGGGTAAAGATGGAGATTAGGGCCATGTGGCCCGGCCCATTAGCTCAGCCTTTTATATCTCTCACACACACACACACACCAAAAAAAGGAAATACCCATGACATGGAATCTGTTGCAGCAATAGAAATTTATTGATTTTGAAGTGTAAATTAATTATAAAAAAAAAAAACTCAACCAGAGAAATAGCCAGATACAATAAAAATTAAAACAAGCTTGAATATTACAATACTCAGAACTACAACCTTAAGTTAACACATTTCAGTGGGGGAAGATTCTCAGAACAAAATGGTAATGACATATACCATCAGTTCATCATTCATTTAATCTAAAAAAAAAAAAAAAGAATAAAAGAACTGGAATATATCATCCATTTTTGTCAACTGAGTTACTAAGCCCATACCGCTAGTGAAGACATCAAGGCAGCCCCCAAGAACAGAAGCAAATACGAGACCGTTTGGAGCCTCGCGTTGCAGCTCATTCTCTTACTCAAGAAATCTGCCGCGATTAGATCCACCAGAGCCATATACACCAGAATTCCAGCAGATATTGAGTCCAAGATGCCTTCAACTATCAGAGCTCTCGGGCTATTTGCATTGTAAATGGAAGAAATACCGATTCCAACACCAATCCCAATTGGGGTTGTTAAGGCGAAAAAGCAAGCCATTAGGGTTGACTGAAAGCTCTGAAACCTGGCCTGTGAGATGCAGCCTCCAAGAGCAAAACCTTCAAAGAACTGATGGAATGATAACGCTCCGATCAAAGGCCTAATTGTACACGGGCTGTGTGAAACTCCAAGTGAAAGTCCTATGATCACTGAGTGTGAAACTATCCCAAGTTCCAAAACCTGTGCAGATGAGAAGTAGGGCAATAAATCAGCTATCTCAGACATCCTTGGAAAAACAGGTGGTGCATATTGAATAAACTGATGATGAAATGTAACGAAGTAATAAAGAATAGAATACGCAATGACTCCATATAAGTTAAGGATCACTTTATCTGATTAGGCTAAGAATTATGGCCGATAGATGGATTTCAATAATTTTGACATCAATAATGACGCTTAAACTTATGAGTTAATTTAGTCAAAACTACCTTAGCTTTCAATCATGCCATGTTAGATGGGCCAAAATAAGCTCCTACTTTTATGTTCAAGCACAATATGTATGCACAATAGCATGCCCATTCTACCTCCCATTTATGAAAGCCTTCTTCAACTTTGATATATGCTCAATACAACTCATATATGACCCACTGGACATGAATTTACGGTCTTGTAATCTCTTCAATAGTAGCAAATACATGAAGCATTAGAGAGAAATCATGCAGTCAATAAAGGAAAATGAAACAGAGATGTACATGCCTGTGAAACAACGATATGCCTGACACTATTTTCCTCGTCCCCAACACCACTTCCAAACGAGTGAGAGTGTGAGTGCCCATGTCCGTCCTCCTGAAAATGGCCTTCACACGCCCCCTGTTCTTGCGAGTGACTATGCCTGTGTTGTGCCGCATGTGCATGCATCCCAACAATGTGCATAGCACCCCCTTCCTCTTCTCCAAACACCTTCCCTGTATACCCCCTTGTTTCCACTGGAATTATCCCCGAATCTGACACTATTTCCGAAGGTTCGACTTTAGCAGTTTGGCTTTTCTCCTCCTGCTTCCTCTCATAGTACTGTGTCCCGACAAAATCAGCCAGCAATGTGGCCAATGCAGCCATCATTGCAATGAACCCTGAAAAGGGAAACTTTGACCAGGGAAATTTGGGTAGACAAGGGTCAGTTAATGCTTCTGTGGCATCTGGCAACATGTGGACAAAGCCAGTGGCAAGGATAACACCGGCAGCAAAGGCTTTGGCAGCAACGAAGAGGTTGGAATCTGTGCGTAGGAAACGGCGCTTTTTTCCAACTAATGGAATGGCCACACCACATACTCCCGCAATAAGGATTGCAGCAATTGCAATCAGTTTAAGGATGAGAGCATACGAGTCATCTCGGCATCCTTCAATTTCTTCGCCATGGGTGCCACACGCGATGTTTGACATTGATTGAGATAAATTCTGCGTAAATGAGTCTTTACGACCATCAAAATAAGGAAATCCAGAGTCAAGAGTCTTATAAGATTAACAAATCTAAACCTTCGATACATCATACTAAGAAAATCAGTTATCTGAATGCCCGAGGAATCTACGAACTTGAATAAACTTCCGTTGGTAGAGATCAAAACAAGAAATAGAATTTTTTTACAAACCAAACCTTTCTTGAGATCAAAATAATGACCTCAACTCTAAAACAGATTACAACCTTTTCACCTGATTTAAAAAAAAAAAAAAAAAAACTGATATATGAAAAGTAAAGTCACGGAGAAACCACACAACGAAAGTACAGTTCACAGTTCGACACAATAAAAACAGAAGATGAGCAAGACAATTTGAAATTCTCTCCTTATTTCACAAAAGCATGTCAGAAAACATAATACTCCGACTAAAACAGCATATTATCTAAGAATAACAAGAAGAAGAAGAAGAAAAAACCCCACAAATCAAAAATCGATCTTTTCGACATTCCCTAGAACAAAAAGCAAACAATCAAAAGGGCAATGAAAACTCACCAGAATAAACCCGAATTTTCTCTCCAAAATCCCCAACCCAAAGCACCGGCAACAGATCCTGCAACACAATTCACAATTCAAACTCCAAATCAGAAAACATAATATAAAAAAATGGAAAATCACTCTCGATTGTAACGGAGAAAGCGAACCTTTAGAAAGGACATGGGCAACAGATCAAATCCCCTGTTTAATCTCTACCCTTTCCAATTCAATTCTGCAAACCCTCGAGTCTCGAAGTAGAAAGACACGAATCTCTATAAGAAAAGGGATTTGATTGTAGACTTTTCCGCTCACATAATCATAAATTGAATCAAACAATAGCGGTGACGAGTTTCAAACACATGGCCAGCAACGATGGTTTTCGCGAAAAGCGAAGGAATAAAAAGCCAGGATATACGTATAGGTACAGATTACGATAATATGGAAAACTGTAAATATAGGGAGAAAGAGAAAGAATGAATGTCGACATTGTGGAGAGGGAAGAGGCATGAAGCATGACAGAATATATCTGTTTGTAAAAGTCTGATCAATTGTGTCGACACCATTGTGTAATACTTACATTATTCATTATTTATTTTCCACGAATTGCGTTTTGCCCCATACACTTTCAACTATTTACTTTTTTCTCCCTACTTCCGCCATTTCATACATATGGTGCTTATTTTTATTTTTCAAATGCTCAAATAAATTGTCTAGTTTTTATATAAAGTAACGTTTATTTAATTCATTTACTTGCAATATTCAATTTATGTTTTAAAGTTTGAAGAAATAAAAAATATTAAACATTGAATGATGCATTGAAGAGTTCAACACTCATTAAATGAAAGTATGTTAGGATATGGACTTGTCTAATTGACATTTCTAATAAGTTTAGTTATTTTTGTGAAAAGTTGATTGATTTATATAGAGAGGGAATAAAGGGACTATAAAATATAAGCACAGAAGATTGTGGTACAATGAAAGTGATCTCATTTCCCATTTGGGGCGGATTTCTATAAATGAGGATTTTCCTACTTATAAGTATTATACTTGATTTTGTATTTTATTTTGGGCTAAAATTGAGAAGAACGTTAAAGAAATTTGTTATCACTCATTAGAACACATATGAATATATGTTTTAATGAATTATAAATTTATATTTATTATCATAGTAAATTTCTCGTTATGTTCTTATAATCAAGACACGATGAAATACAACTTAAATATTAAAAAGTTATTTATAAAACTATATTTACTTCAATTTTCATCATGATAAGAAATGTCAACATTGTGTGAACATTATTGATATTGGCTCTCAAGTAATTATTGTGAAAGGAGAACAACTGTAGCATTAGCTACAAGTTTTTCATGAAAGTTATTCACAATATCCTATAAACTCTTTAATTTTAATATCGATTCAATGTTAAATAATTTAAATTTTATATAAAAATATGACTTGATGTTAGGTAACGCCAAACAAACAAAACAAAATAAATAATTTTTTATTTAACTATGATTCACATCATACTGATTTTCCAGAATTTTATTCTATTCGATTTGCAACTTATAAATACCCATTTGGTCAAGACACACACATGAAGCCCTGCCCAGCCCAATTAAGATATAAATGGGCCAAACCCATATATATGACAGCCCGTGTATTAGTTTAGTGGAGGACGGTGCCACGCTTGGGCCTATGGCCCTATAATACGTATTGCTATTCTGATAAACTCTTCTAATACTATAAATTTTTATAATGATTTGGACTTTTTGGAAGATATATATTTTTTCATATGGAAAAACAAGCCAACATAACTAGCAAAATCATCAAAGAAAAGCATAAACACATTTATTGCCATACTTGAGTCAAATTATATTATGTAAGTTAAATTGTTTTTCATATAGATTCTTCTTTCAACTTATTTTATATTTAGGTACACCAGATTTCTTATTTTACATTATAATTTGTTTTTAACATTATTAAATGCATAGTGATGGAATTTGTGGTGGGGTGGACGGATCTCATCATCTCATCCCATATTCAATAAGGATGGAGCAAAATAAAATAAAAATATAAAAAAAGAAAATAAAAAAGACATGGAAACCAAGAATCCAACTCGTCATCATACCAGTGCACTCTCTCTCTCTCTCTCTCATCTCCTCATTTCACAGAAAAAATCATACCCCCACCCCACCATTAGAAAGCCAACAAAAAACCTAACAACAATGTTGGAAGAATCAGCCTCTGCAATTCCATCTTCAATTTGGGCGTCAATGAACAGCTGGTTCACTCCCACCGTTCTCTTTCTCCTCCTCAATCTTATGATCGGCACCATTGCTTTCACCTCCACTTTTTCCGGCCAAAAGCACCGCCGTGATCAGCACAAACCCTCGCAACACGATCCTCACCACCCCACCATTGCCAGATCGCCGTCCATTCTCCAGCGCATCAAATCCATCAATTTCTACGGAAGCCAATACAGATCTCCAGAGCCGCTAGATTCGTCTCTTCATCACAAACAAAACCCTAATTCCGAACCACTCTTCAGCGTCGAAACCGCCCACCAACCGCCGAATCTCGAGACCCAGGCGCACTACTTTTTCCGAGATGCTAATTCTCAGGAAAACGGTGAAACCGTTGACGAAAGTCAAACTCATTTCAATTTCGAAGAAAGGGATTCCACCTTCGAAGACTTCCATGGAGAAAAGGTTGAGCAGAGCATGGACGAAGTATACAGTCAGCTGACAGGCAGTCACTTTACCAGGACTAATTCAGACACGGAGCCGGCTTCCGGCAAGATCCCGACCAAACTTCCGGCCAAAATGAGGAAGTCGGCGAGCTCGAAATCGGCGTTTGCGCACTTCGACGAGAAGGATATCGTGGAGGTGCGGCGGCCGGAGACTGTGAGGGAGAAGGGAAGTGCTAAAGTGACCGACGTTGACGAATGTGTGGATGCGAAAGCCGATGATTTCATCAACAAGTTTAAGCAGCAGCTGAAGCTGCAGAGGCTGGACTCCATTATCAGGTACAAGGACATGATAGGCAGGGGAAGTGGGGGGAGGTAAATGTTAAATTTTTAGTTTTTAAGGGGCTGTTTCGTAATTTTTGTTAAGTTCTTGGGGGTCGTTTTGTAATTTCGTGTAACTGTTGGGATTGTTGGCAATTGGCATTGATGATGGGAATGTGGTTCTGAAGCTTTGTCCAGTGTCCATCCATGTGGGTTGGTTGGACCTTTTTGGTAATGCGTTGGTTTTGGATGGGCATTTTGGTCATTTGGGGCCACATGTTGGATCTTTGAAGGACCAATTTTTCCTTATATAGTTATCAAAGATTTCTTGTAAAACCCCATTCATTGCTTAAATTCTAACCTTTTAGCATAAAATTTGTTGTTTCTCTTTACTCACTTATTCATCATGGACATATTTTGGACATGTTTTAGTATGTACATTTTAATGTCAAAGATAATATAGTCAAAAAATTAATCTACTTATCTAGATTTGGCACATAAGATTTTGACACACTAACTATAGGTTGGTGGACGTTCGTGATCATATTTTCTTTGCGAGGGGTGTTTTGGTAAATTCATTATAAATGTTGAGATATTTTGAGGCATGTGCTCATAAACATGGGCATTGATGTAATTACACGTTTTCATCACTGTACTGAAAATGTGCAGTGAGTTTCAAAGCAGATGATGAGGTGGAGACAATTACAAGACATAACTTTTCATAAATTTACCAAATGGCCCCCCAACAAGAGCTTTTGCCTCTATCATTTGTTTTCTTGTCTCGAATCTTTGTATCACATTCTCAGCGATATTGTCTTTGCATTGGAGTATGTACTTTACTATTACATTCAATTTTACTATTACTTTAAATAAAATAAATAGTATATGTACATTACTTACTAATATAATAATGCGATGACAAATTATGGGAGGATGATACATTTTTTAAGTCGTTCTTGAAGAGAGTATATGTATACCACAATTATTTATACTGATTTTAAATTTCTTGTATTTTGAATTTTGTATTTGATTTTATAGATATGCTTACTTCAAAGGCTTTATATTTGACACACATGGTAGAACCAATGAAATTAGCAAATGTAATATTTATATGAAATATTATATCTGATACACTCCATAATATATGGAGTAATGCGACTAGCACTATTGTGTTCCAAGATTAGTTTACCTCTTTCCAATTTTCAAATTACTGAAATAAATTTAAAATGAAATACAAGTGGTGGTGAGTTTCTTCTTTTTCTCTCTAGTGGAAAATCATTTGATTGGGATGGCTTTTCGAGGGAATTCCTCTTTGTTGGGTTTATTTTTAAATTATTTATTATAGTGGCTTAGTGTTAATGGCATGATTGGTGTGATGGAATGAAATTAGGTGGGAATGAAATGAACTCAATAATGGAGTGGTGATGGGAAAGGAATGATATAAAAGTACTGATTCATGTGATTGGTATCACAAAGGAATAGGAAATGAATGAAATAATTATTATAATTATATTTTATGATCGATAACTATAAATAAAATGTATAATATTAAGTAAATCTTTATTTGACTAAATTACCTTCTACTATAATTTTATTTAATATTCATATTCAATATATCACTCAAATTTAAAATATTTGGCATATTTAAATTTAAAAATAATTCTTTTTACAGAAAATTAATCATTGTACTAATATTAAGATATATTATATTTATATATTTTATTTTTTAATCTTATTATTAATTTACTATTTTTGTATTATTTACATATTCTTAAAGTAGTTAAATAATAATATATTTTTCATATTTTTTATTAATTATTCTATATAATTTTATATTATTAAAATCTTAATATCTTATTTTATATTTCTAAAAAAATATTTTATTTACAATTTATTTATATTTTTTTAAATAATTTATTATCTATACTAATATTCATTTATCTCACAAATATATATATATATATAGATAAATCAATATCAGAACTAAAATTATTTGTATTATTAAAATTATATTCATATTATTTTATTATGTTTTTAAGATTTTATATTTATTAATTATTTTTATACTATTTATGTATTTAATTTTTTTTTTTGCTATTTTCTATATTTTTTTTTATATTTATTTTAAATTATTAGTTATTATTTTATAATTTTTTATAAATAATTTAATATTATTTACGAAATTTTATATAATAATTCAACTTTAGGAAGTTAATTTGTGAAAACATAAAATAAATAAGATAATTGTCAAAATTAATAAAAAAAATGTTTATTTTCTTCATGACAGGAATACGTAATACCATGGGGTAGGAAGGAATAGTCATTCCTTCATCCATGGTAATACCAATTCATGCAGGAATCATCATTCCCACTTATAAAACATATCAATCAAAGGAATATGAATTAAGGTAAAAATGATGATTTCATTCCCACCCCATTCCATCATACCAATCATGTCATAAAAGGTCGTATCTGGTGGGATGAATTACAATATACATTGTATTCAATATCAATTGATATTTGTTCAAATTACTAAGTTAATTCTAATATTTGTGAAAATGTTGTCAGTAAAATATATTCATACAACGTTTTAACACGGTTTAATTTAAATCCATTTATTTTTATCGATATCATATTATATTATCATATTTCAAATTTAAGAGATTCGTATTTAAAATATAAATGCTATAGAAGTTTAACTGTATATAGCATAGTATATTACAATATTATAAGTTTAGTAGGAGCTCATGTTTAAAACTTGATCATTGAATAGGTCTAATTATAATTTAAACAAACCTTAGAATCACTTTGATTATTTAACTAAATTCGAGATTGGTATGTAATTCACCCTATCTATCTGTTATCCACAACAAATGTGTGGCAAATTTGGTGACTCCAATAAATGTCAATTTTGTATTTATAATTGTATTTATTTTTATATTTTATATCTTATGCAGTATTTCTCTATTAAATATGTATAATATTTTCTTGACTTCACAATTGATAGTAGTTATATACATATAATAAATCCTTTCATATCAATAACTTCGAGACCACCTAAAATCTATTCATTAAAAGATATTTTAATTATCAATAAGTAGGTAACTTATTAACTTATCGAGTATGTAAAATATGTTCAAGTCAGCCAAGTTCAGAAATTTAGGAATGTAAAAAAAACATGGTCATTCTTTCTCATGAGAAAAATTGTCACTATGTTGTCCAATAGATAAATAAATAGCGAAAACTTTATTTCGAAAGAAGAAAATTGTAAATAGTAAGAATATTTTCGTTTCTAATATAAATAAAAGCTTAGTATATAATTATAAATTACTTTTACTTAGTATATAATTATAAATTACTATGTTAAGATGAGACTTACATAGTGTTATAGATATTTTTCGGAAAACCATGATCTTATTATTTTGTTGAAATTATTATTTTTAACATCTTGGCTCCAAGTTGAGATTAAAGAAAATTGTTATCTAATAGAGGTTATTAATTATTAGGTCATCGAGTATTTATTTAAAAATGTTATACTATATGTGTAAAAAATATTATGTTAGAAATTAAAATTTCATAAAATTGAATATGAAATCACTAGATAATGTGTAATATTTATGTATGTAAAAGATAATGTTAACAAAAAAAAGTCATAATTAGACCTCATTATTTAGTACATGACAGAATTAGACCTCATAATAATGCAGAAGAAATCCTAATTTGAAATCCATCATCAAAAAGAATGGGCCGTGTCTACGTATCTTGGGCCTCTAACGAATTTGGGTTCCTTAAGATATTCTCCCAACATGCAGCCCATTAAAACGTAATAAAAAATCAAAGCTATAAGGTCTTATTTCGCACTCAAAAAAGATCATATAATCATATTTGCTATATAAAAAAAAAAAAATCTCAATTCCTTGATTTTAAAAATTTACTAACATAAAATTGTACTGTCCCTACCAACAAGAGATGAATTACATCATACAATTTGATAAATTAGAAGAGGTTTAGGATAATTTTATTTCAAAAGAAATCCTAATAAATCTAATGAAAAATCAATATAATCTACAAAATTCGTCAGTATTTCAACGCATACATTAATCTATCGAGTTTTCGACTCTCCATCTTTGCAATAAAACATCAAATTTCCAACAATTCGACAAATATAACCAATTCAACTAAATATAACTAATTCAACTACATATAATCATTATTTTTACACAGTTCACATAATTAAACATTCATATAAATATAAGGAAGATTCAATATAATCTCACGAAAATTAGGCAGGAGTTTCGAGGTATGCATTAATCTACCAGGTTTTTGACTCTCCATCTCTACAATAAAACAACATGCAATTTCCAACAATTCGACAAATATAATCAATTCAACTAAATATAACCAATGACCCGTATATTCAATATTTTAACACAATTCAAATAATTAAACATTTATATAAATATAATGAAAGTTCAATGTAATCTAACGAAAAATTCGGTAGCATTGTTACGCATGCATTGATCTACAAAGTTTGCGACTCTTTGTCTCTCCAATAAAATAGCATGCAATTCCCAAAAGTTCGACAAATATAACTAATTCAACTAAATATAACCAATTCAACTACATATAATCAATATTTAACACAATTCACATAATTAAACATTCATATAAATCTAACGAAATTTCGACAACATTTTGGCACATGTAATAATCTATCAAGTTTTCGACTCTCCGTCCCTACAATAAAACAATATGCAATTCTCAACAATGACAAATACAAATAATTCAATTATAGATAATCAATATTTTAACTCAATTCACATAATTAAACATTCATATAAATCTAACAAAAAATTCAATATAATCTAACGAGAATTCAATATACTGTAATGAAAATTCAACAACATTTCGATGCATACAATAATCTACCAAATTTTCGACTCTTTGTCTCAAAAATAAAAAAGTATGCAATTCCCAACAGTTCGATAAATATAATCTATTCAATTACAGATCATATATATTTTATAATTGACATAATTAAACGTACATATAAATCTAATGAAAATTAAATATAATCTAACAAAAATTTGGTACAACTTCGATGCATCCATAAATCTATCAAGTTTTAAACTCTCCTTATCTGCAATAAAACATAATGTAATTCCCAACAATCGACAAATATAAACAATTCTATTAAATATAACTAATTCAACTACATATGATCAATATTTTAACACAATTCACATAATTAAACATTCATATAAATTTAACGAAAATTCAATAGAATCTAACAAAAAATTCGACAACATTTCGACGTATGTATTAATCTACCAAGTTTTCAACTCTCCACCTCTGCAAAAAAAAACAACAACATGCAATTCCCAACAATTCGAAAAATATAACCAATTCAACTACATATAATCAATATTTTAACACAATTCACATAATTAAACATTTATATAAATCTAATGAACAACGAATGGAAATGATCATCCGAAATGAAATCACCAATGGAAATGAAATTCGAAGTTATCACGGGTGGCCAAAAATCACCAGAAAAGCCGTCCCCAAATCGTCTCGAAAGTTAAAATTTTGTTTCCTAAGATTTTCACAAAAAACGAAAGTGTCGGAATTTCGTTCAAAAATCACCAATTGAAAGGAAATCCGAAGTTATCACGGGTGGCCAAAAATCACCATAAAAGCCGTCCCCAAATCGTCCCGAAAATCAAGATTTTGTTTCCTAAAATTTTCACAAAAAACGAAAGTGTCTCGGAATTTCGTTCAAAAATCACCCATGGAAAGGAAATCCGAAATTATCACCAAAGACAAAAAAATCACTTGAAAATGCATCCCCAAAGAGTCTTGAGGTTCTGTTCTTAAAGCACCAATGGAAAGAAAAGACAAAATTATCACAGGAGGCAAAAAATCACATGAAAATTCATCCCCGAATCGTCCAGAAAGCAAAGATTCTACTACCTTGAGATTTTCACAAAAAATAAAAGCATCTCGGAATTTTAGAAAGCAAAGATTCTACTACCTTGAGATTTTCAAAAAAAATAAAAGCATCTCGAAATTTCGTTCTGAAAGTACTAATGGAAAGCAAATAAGAAATTATCATGGGAGGCAAAAAATTATATGAAAATCCATCCCCGAATCATTTCGAAGACCAAGATTCTACTACCTAGAGATTTTTCACGAAAAATGAAAGTATCTCGGAATTCCATTATGAAATCACCAATGGAAAAGAAATAAAAAATTATCACACGTGGAAAAAAATACCTGAAAATCCATCCCCGAATCGTCCCGAATGCCAAGATTCTATTGTCCTGAGATTTTCACGAAAATCGAACGTGTCTCAAAATTTCATTCTGAAAGTAGGAAATGAAATCCGAAATTATCACGGGAGATAATAAATCACCTGAAAATCCATCCCGGATCGCTTCTAAGATTTCACGAAAAACGAAAGCTTCTATTGCAAAATCAATGGAAACGAAATATGAAATTATCACAGGAGGCAAAAAAATCACGTGAAAATCCATCATTAGAACTTCGAGAAAACAAAGCTTCTATTGCAAAATCCAAGGTTCTACTTCCATGAGATTTTTATGTAAAACGAAAGCATCTCGGAATTTCGTTCTGAAAGCATCAATATAAAGGAAATTCAAAATTATCACGAGGCAAAAAAATCACCTGAAAATCCCTCCTCGGATCGTCGCAAAATCCAAAATTCTTCTTACATGAGATTTTCATGAAAAACGAAAGCGTCTCAAAATTCCGTTCTGAAAGCACCAATGAAAAGAAAATTCAAAATTATCACGAGCCAAAAAATAAACTAAAAAATCCATCCCTAGATCGTTCCAAAAGCAAAGATTCCATTGTTTTAAGATTTTCATAAAAAACTAAAATGTCTCAGAATTCAGTTTTGAAAACACCAATGAAAAAAAAGAAATACGAAATTATCAGCAAAGACAAAAAAGTCACCTGAAAATCCATCCTCAAATCGTCCAAATACGAAATTATCAGCAAAGACAAAAAAGTCACCTGAAAATCCATCCTCAAATCATCCAAAAATCAAAGATTCTGCTTTCCTGAGATTTTCATGAAAAATGAAAGCATCTCAGAATTCTGTCTTGAAAGTACCAATGTAAAGAAAAATTCAAAATTATCACGAAAGACAAAAAATCACCTGAAAACTCATCCTCGTATCGTCCGAAAATCCAAGATTCTGTTTCCTTGAGATTTTCACGAAAAACGAAAGCGTCTCGCAATTTCATTCTGAAAGCACCAATGGAAAGAAAATCCAAAATTATCATGACAGACAGAATCAACAGAAAAATATGTCCATGTATCGTCACAAAAGCCAAGATTCTATTGTTCTAAAATTTTCATAAAAAACTTAAATATCTCGAAATTCAGTTCTGAAAGCACCAATGAAAAGAAAATTCGAAATTATCAACGAAGGTAAAATATCACCTGAAAATCCATCATCGGATCGTCCAGAATCCAAGATTCTGCTTCTCTGAAATTTTCATGAAAAACGGAAGCATCTCGGAATTTCGTTCTGAAAGCACCAATGTAAAGGAAATTCAAAATTATCATAAGAGGTAAAAAATTACCTAAAATCCATTCTCGAATTGTCCCAAAATCCAAAATTCTGCCAACATTCTACCTATCTAGCACCAATGTAAAGGAAATTCAAAATTATCACGAAAGACAAAAAATCATTTGAAAATCCATCCTCGGATTATCCCAAAATTCAAGAAAAATGAAAAATGAAAACGTTTTAGAATTTCGTTCTGAAAGCACCAAAGGAAAGAAAATACAAAATTATCACGAAAGACAAAATCAACTGAAAAATTCATCTGGATCGTCCCAAAAACCAAGATTCTGTTATCCTAAGATTTTCATAAAAAAATAAAATGTCTCGGAATTTAATTTTGAAAGCATCAGTGGAAAGGAAATCCAAAATTATCACCTGATGTAAAACTCACCTGAAAATCCATCATCGAATCATCCTGAAAGCAATTATTCTACTGCCCTGAGATTTTCATGAAAATCGAAAGCGTCTCGAAATTCCGTTCTAAAAGGAAATTCAAAATTATCACGTGAGGAAAAAAATCACCTGAAAATCCATACCTGAATTGTCCCGAAAGAAAATATTCTATTGCCTGAAATTTTCACAAAAAATGAAAAGATCTCGAAATTTCATTCTGGAAGCACCAATGAAAAGAAATTTTGAAATTATCACAGGAGGTAAAAAAATCACTTGAAAATCCATTCTCGGATCATCCCGAAAGAAAAAATTCCACTGTCATGAGATTTTCACGAAAAACGAAAGCGTCTTGTAATTTTGTTCTGAAGGAACTAATGGAAAGGAAATTCGAAATTATCACCAAAGGCAAAAAAATTACATGGAAATCTATGCCCGGATCGTCCAGAAAGCCAAAATTCTACTGCCTTGAGATTTTCATGAAAAACGAAAGCGTCTCAGAATTTTATTCTGAAAGCACCAAAATTCAACTGCCTTGAGATTTTCATGAAAAACGAAAGCATCTCAAAATTCCATTTTGAAAGCACCAATGAAAAGAAAATTCGAAATTATCATGAAAGATAAAAAACACCTAAAAATCCGTTCCTAGATCGTCTCGAATGCAAAGATTCTGCTGCCCTGAAATTTTCACAAAAAACGAATGCATCTCGGAATTTCGTTCTGAAATCTCCAATGGAATAAAAATCCGAAATTATCACGGGAAACAAAAAATCACCTGAAAATCCATCCCCAGATCATCCCGAAATAAAAGATTCTACTACATTGAGATTTTCACGAAAAGTGAAAAATCTCGAAATTTCGTTCTAAAAGCATCAATGGAAAGTAAATTAAAATTTATCACAAGGCAAAAAATAACCTGAATATCTGTCTTCAAATTGTCCCGAACGCCAAGTTCCTACTGGCTTGAGATTTTCACGAAAAATGAAAGCATCTCGTGATTTCGTTCTAAAATCACTGATGGAAAGGAAATAAAAAATTATCACGGGTGGCAAAAAATCACCTGAAAATCCATCATCGGATAGTACTGAATGTCAAGATTCTGCTGAGATTTTTATGAAAAACGAAAGTGTCTCGAAATTTCATTCTGAAAGCACTAATGGAAAGGAATTCCGAAATTATTGTGGAAGGTAAAAAATCACCTAAAAATCCGTCCCCGAATCATCCCGAAAGCCAAGATTCTACGGTCCTTATATGTTTACTAAAAACGAAAGCGTCTCGGAATTCTGTTATGAAAGCACCAATGGAAATAAAAACTAAAAATAACACAGGAGGCAAAAAATCACCCGAAAATCAATCCTCGGATCGTGTTGAATGCTAAGATTCTGCTGTCCTGAGATTTTCACAAAAAACGAAAGTGTCTCGGACTTCAGTTCTTCAATCACTAATGGAAAGCAAATCCAAAATTATAACAAGAAGCAAAAAATCACCTAAAAATCCATCCTCGAATCGTCTCGAAAGTTAAGATTCTACTGCCTGAGATTTTCACAAAAAACAAAAGCGTCTCGAAATTTCGTTCTGAAAGCACCAATGGAAAGGAAATTCGAAATTATCACGGGAGACAAAAAATCAACTGAATATTTGTCATTGGTTAAGATTCTGCTATCCTGAGTTTTCACGAAAAATTAAAGCATCTCGGTATTCCATTTTGAAAACATCAATGGAAAGGAAATCCGAAACTATCACGAGGCAAAAAAATCACCAGTAAATCCATCTCTAAATCGTCTCGAAAACAAAGATTTTACTGCCATGAGATTTTCACGAAAACGAAAGCGTCTCGAAATTCTGTTTTGAAGCACCAATTGAAAAGAAATATGAAATTATTACGGAAGGAAAAAAATCACCTTAAAATCCATCCTCGGATCGTCCCGAAAACCAAGATTCTGCTATATTGAGTTTTTCACAAAAAACAAAAGCATCTCAAAATTACGTTCAGAAAGCACCAATAGAAAAGAAATCTAAAATTATCATGGGAGGCAAAAAATCATGTGAAAATCTATCACCGAATTATTCCAAAAACCAAGATTCTGCTGGCTTAAAATTTTCACGAAAAACGAAAGCATCTTGAAATTTCGTTCTAAATGCACCAATGGAAAGGAAATTCGAAATTATCACGAAAGACAAAAAATCACCTAAAAATCTGTCCCTAGGATCATGCAAATAATTATGCGAATTATGTTAAAATATTGATTACATGTAGTTGAATTAATTATATTGGATGAATTTGTTAGCATTGCATGCTGTTAGAATTGAATACTTGGTAGATTAATGCATACGTAAAAAATGCTGCTATATTTTTGTTGGATTATGTTGATATTTTCATGAAATATATACGAATATTTAATTATGTGAAGATATTAATTATATACAGTTGAATTAATTATATTTATCAAATTTATTTTCGTGAAATGTATATGAATATTTAATTATGTGAATTATGTGAAAATATTAATTATATACAGTTGAATTGATTATATTTATCAAATTTTAGGAGAGTCACTAAGTACTCAACGCACCTATAGAGAATTTATAGACATTCAGAAAACAAAAGAAATCATCCGTGGATAAAGAAATTATGAACGCAACAACCAAAACAAAATGAGGTACTTTGACCTTGAGATCATGATTAGTGAAATGATATCACCTATGGCTTAAGATTTAAGATATTACTAGATGCAAAAACCAAAACAATAGAGAAAACAACTGTGGTTTACCTCATCAACACAAAGACGTGATGGTTCTTTAGCAAGCTCTAAAACACCTTTAATTAAAGACCTCAACCCTTTCTCAGGAGAGATGAGATAAGGCTGATAACCATCAGCTTCAAGCACAATCTGGTAAGATGTACAATCATCAATGTAAACACAGAACAAGCATAAAGACAATGGTTTAAAAGTCATACCCTCTTTACATTATTGATGCCGAAGTGTCTATATAAGGGTAGTTGCTTGATTTTATTGGGAAAATTGCCTTAAAACTTTCACTCTCTGCTTGTCATGCAGTTTTTCTGAAGAATTATCAGCACCAACACTCCCCGATTGTGCAGATGCTATAGCTACGGATTGGTCAATTAAAGCAACCCATGGAATGTCAGATGTACTTTGGGGTCCTTAATTCAATAAAAGAGCCTGCACGACAGCTAGGACCTTTGGTTCTGAAGATGCTTGATCTATCTTGCTATTAACTCCCAACAGTTCCTGTACCTAGAAATAGAATCTTAAAGTTATATCACAAATAAAATTTAACAAAAAAAAACACAAATGGCAGACATAAGTTAATAGAAGCCATAAGTTAAATTTCTGAACAAATTTTTTCTTCTTTTTATCCTTTGAATTCAAAAATCAAGACATAATGACAAAGCAGACTCACATTCCCCATCAAGCTCCTAAGCAATTCAGATTGTTTTTGCTGAGGCAACTTCTGGGGCCTAGGAAGCAGGTATTACAATCAACAATATTGTATAACTGTGTTCTGCATATTGACTCTGCAAGGAGGAAATGGGCTATCAGACTGCTGAAAATCAAGAATAGTATTCTAGTATCAGACAGAATAGATACCCAATGTCAAAATGCCACAAGCTCTATACAAACTTGGACTTAATGTTGGCATTAACCGACTCAAAATTAGTTAAATTGTCATTCTCTCAGCAATTCAATATCAAGAAAACATTTTTGGCATCAATTAATCCATTGAAAATTAGTTTAGTAAGAGTCACAATTTTATACACTCAGAGTATCTCGATTCCCTGTGCATACTAAAACTATATATGGGAATGCCTATGCACTTCAAATGCACTATGGAGTAAACAGCAGAAAAGACTAATATATAGTTCAAAGAGCAAAAGCACAACCATAATTGCGAGACAACAAAAAGTAATTTCATATATAGTGAGAAACACAAAACCAAGGTGAAAAAATATTAACCATAGTTTGTAAGCTTAGTAAAAGAAAAAAAAAATTTGAACCATCTCACTGCACCATCATTCATTCTTCCTCTGTAGTTTATGTGAATCCAAAATACCAATCTATCTCTGATAAACAATATAGTATACTCTTCCACACTCTATGTAGCAATGGCAGGATGACGACTTGATTTTAAACAACAAACTTGCCCAAAATTCATTTTTCTATTCATGACAAACAAAATATATTATTTCAAATTTCAAAGTGCCCTATGTTCGCCATATAAAAGCAAATGCATAAACAACTTCAAATGTTATTTATCGAACAGGTAAATCAAGTAACTTGTAAAACAATATACCAGTGCTTGTTCGAAGCTTCAAATATATCTCATCTCAACTCTTGCCAGAACTTTTGCCCAATCTGCCCTGTAATGAATGCGGAAGAGCAGGATAGACCAAAAGATACAAAAAGAACAAATTCCAAGAAATCAGACAACCAAGATGAAAGTGCTATTCTCATTCACAATCTGTCGAATGCCTACTGATGCCTATAGAACTCTACTTTAGGCTTAAAGTTAAGTAAAAGGCCTCACTTGCAGAAACTTGTTCAGATTTACTATCAATCTGTAAAATGATGGATTTGCTGCTTAGGGAGCTGTTGTATATGAAATCGCAAGTGTACGATATCATGACAAGTAGTAAAATGATAAATCAAGTATCGTTCCCACAGGGACTAATTAAACTAGACAAGTACCAAAATAAGGTAAGAATTAATCTATTTAGACAATCAATTAATGAGAATTTCGACTAATAAACTAATTAATGCACTTCAAACAGAACACACAAGAATTAAGAAAGTAGGATTGATCAAATATTAAGAACACGCAAGAATTAAGAAAGTAGGATTGATCAAATATTAAGAACACGCAAGAATTAAGAAAGTAGGATTGATCAAATATTAAGAAAACCTAGGGCTTCTGACTTCACCATAACCATTCTTATGCAAATCGATTCAATCAGTTGATTATAATTAATTTACGTTGTTGACAATCAAGTTCCCTAATGCAATTGTTAGTCTTCCTCAAGCACTAACAAATATACCCTAGTAAGATAATTCTTATCTCTCGATCTCAAATCTGTTAGACTAGGATTCATTAAACTCTCAAGAACTCTATGGTAATTGCACAAAACCTATAAATATCTCTATCTTACAGCGTTTTATGGCATTCTAATTTAATGGCAGAAATAGCTATCATCTCTCGATCTCAAGCCAGATCCCTAAATCATCCAAGAATTGGCCAGATAATTGCAAGCATTAATAACAAATTAGAACACTCGACAATTGTAAAATAATCAAGAATCAATTATCAAGAAATCAAATATGCATATTCATGGCAGGGCATCATAAACCCTAGATATGGAAATTAGTTCATGACTAAAACAAAAGATAACAAAAAGACAATAAATTCCATATCCAAAAGTAATCAAGTAAAAAGGAGAAGAATACTCAAGATGATGTGTGTTCTCCTCTTTTTGCCTTCCTCCGTTCTGTGTTGTGCGCTCTCTGGGTCTAAGATAATGAAAATATATATATCAGAGTCTTTCCTAATATAAGGAGTCTGAATTAAAAGAATCCCTAAATTAGAATAATTTCCGCGCCATGCAGGACGCGTCTTCAGAATTTCAGGACACTTCTCTTGATAGCTGCTAGTTGCTTCTTCAGTATTTTGAGCATAACTTGAGCAAACGGACTCCAACTCACTTGATTCTTTTACCATTAGATCGATAACTCAAAGCTCTACAACTTTTAAGTTCATCATGACACTAAAATCTGATTGAATCTCATCCGAATTATGCCTCCAAGATCAGCAACCTGCACAAAGATATCATATTTGAACTCATTCATATTTGAACTCACTCTTTGTCTTCTCTAGCTCAAATCACCTCCAAGCCTTCTAAACTCTAAAAACCTACTAAAACACACAAAAGCAAATGTAAATGACCATCCAACAACAGAAAACAAGTAAAAAATCCAAGTAAAAAGCGATAGATAAAATGGTACAAAACCAACTTATCAGGAGCCATCCCTTGTCAAGTCAATAACATAAGAAAAACATTTTATATGATGTTAAAATTAACGAAGCACCCTGATAAAATACCCCAATCAGAAGTTCTTTCACAGTTACAACATAATGACAGGTAAAACAGCGAAGTCCTTAAGTACAGAGTTACATCTTTACAGTAATCTCCTCCCCCCTCCCTTTGTTTAATTATATTTTTTGTTATAACTGAGATACGCCTGACTAATCCTGGGACAGGTCAACCCTTGATTTTGAACCTGGTATGATGCTTACCTACCTTGAGATTCTTAATTTGCAGTCCCATTGAGGCATTCATAACAAAACTAATATGTTGTAATATTGCTTCAAATAGGATAGATTTAAATGTATAAATATGTTTAATTAACAAGCAAACTTATTCAGTTATGTATTTAGAAGAAAAATTGTACATTCGTTAGGAGATAAGTGGACTTTTAGTACAGGGCACAGGCATCGTCTGCTAAAGCACAACACTATTGATCATCTGTTTTGCAGACAAGACCACAATCACTATTCACCAAGAAAGCCCCACTGCAGGTTCCCATTTCCCAGAGTCCACTCATACACAATAGAAAAGTGGATGTATGGTTACAAAGGAAAAATCATAGAGAAATCAATAGGTTTTACCAACTTTCTAGTCTTTATTAATATATTTTGACCTTGGTAAACTTATCTATATTCTGCTAGTTCAGTTGTTTATACATGCTTTTATCAAGGGAATTGTATGGTTCCATGAAACTAGTAAAAAAATGGATCCACATAAACCTAAGCTTTTATCTGGAAACATATTTAGGAATTGTCATCAAGTCAATGGAACGAAGTATGCTGGAAATGCAACATAAAAGCTCTTCATAATTCGGGAAAGAACTTCATAAATTAATATGTATAATGCAAATTAAGTTCAACGAGAACAAAAGGTTACATAACATTTGCATGAAGTTTCTTATGGAGTAGCTAATCCAAAATCCAAATGGATGCTGGAAACTGAAAGAACGGGACAAGGAAAGTAAAAAGGAAAACTGATACCACAACTGCATAATGTGAAGAGTTATCTGACAAGAGAGTATGACTAAAGGACTCCTACAGAAGATATAATTCCAATTATGAAAATAAAGTAAGTAGTTCATTATAATGCCAAAACACAACAGAATAAATAATTCTAATTACATAAGAACACAATTTCAATTCATACAGATTATAGAAAATAACACTCCAGATCCAAAACTACCCGGCACAAAGGATCTAGCACTACTTTCAAGTACTCCACACAATACCAATATAGTAAATAAAAAGAACAAAGTCCAACAAATCTCTGATTAATCATACTCATAGTGTTCCTGAGAGCAACATCATTGAGAAAAGTAGAGGCGCATTATGAAGAAGCAGAGGCGACTTCTCATCTACATCTTCATCGGCAAGCAGCGCCGCCGCGACACCTCCTGCTGCATCGAATCGGAGAGCTGGGACAATTCCTCGATCGCCTCCATCGCTTCCAAGAAATATGCGAGGAGATCCAGTGAAATGCGAGTGCGGTATCGAAGACTGTATCTATATGCGCATGTATAGATTGTATAGCGATTAGGGTTTGAGAGATATTTCAAATTTGATTTTGAAGTTCTGCAAATCGTTGGAAGAGTGATGAAAATGGTTAGAGGGAGAGCGTTTGAATTTTGGCTGGAGACACTGGTTTTTTCTAGAAGGGAGCTTTTAAAAAAAAAAATTCTCATTTATTAGGACCAGTTTGTTGGGTCTGGTTTTGGGCCACGAAATTTGGGCTCTTTTTTTTTTGGGCTCTTATATAGATAGTGTGATTCAGTGTTCTTAAGGGAGTTATTAATTAAAAAAGGGATTTATTAATAAATTTTCATTTTTTCTTAAAAAAATAAATCCATAGATGATAGATGATGCGCCGTCGAATTCACACGTACGACCACATCACATGCATGATGCATGTGCAACTCTATTATTGCAATGGGCCCGCTATCCACACCCCATTTTTTATTTTTTTTATTCAAAAAATTCAAAAAAGGGCAAAATTGCCCTTCTTAATAAAAAAAAAAATCAAACTCCTCTCTCTCCTCTCCACCAGTCTTCTGCTTCTCCTCCTTCCTTTTTTTTTTTTTCTTTTTTCATTCCTCAAACCTTAAATCCTCTTAAAAAAATCATTTTATGAGTTAACAAAGTATATAATAATCATGTGAAATCATGTAAAAATAACAACAAATTTTAGGACCCGTTCGACCCTGGTGATCGAACACGCTATAGTGTGTTCGACCAGGGGTCGAACATACTATAGCATGTTCGATCAATGGTCGAACACATAAGGGTAAAATTGTCTTTTTATTATTTCTTGAATTTTTTAAATCAAAAATAAAATAATTGGGGTGTGTTTAGTGGATTTTGGGGTGCGGATAGCAGGACCCTATTGCAATTTCTTGTTTTTAATTTGGGTTCTTTTTATTACATATTATTATGACCGTTGTCTTACTTTTGAAATATTTTGACCCCTTTTTTCATCTCATTTTTAGATTAACATAAAGGTCACACATTTATAACATAAAAGTCAAGACAAAAATTTGGAATTTAAAAAAAAAAAAAAATAGAAATTTACGGATTCGGGTCGGATCGACCCGGATTGCATGGATTTAAGATCCATGCACCTGGTGCACAGAAGTTTTTGTGTACGTTATAATGTTGAACAAAATAATATTAATTTATAGTATCATATAATATATTATAGTTTTTAATTTTCTTTTGAATGCATAGATCATTTAAACATTCTTCTTTTATTGAAAAAGAAAATGCATTTAAATTTCATCGTGTGATACAAATCACGACTGCTATGATTCATGATTCATATCATCATATATTTTGATGTTTGATAAGGTTTATATTATTTTGATAATGGTATTTTTATTAACCAACAAGTTTTTAACCAAAAAATATATGTATATATATTTTTATTATGAGTTAACACAATAGAAATAGGGATTTTTGGGACATAATAAATTTATAAATTAGATTCCAACCAACCACATGTTATAACTTTAAAGAGCATAGTTGTTGGTAGCATGTAAGGGTAAGGCCCCTCTAAATTTGCATAAACCATATATATCTCACATTTTTATTTTCATGTACAATTTTAAATTGAAATGACATATATTACTTTTAAATTTCATATTATCTATAGGGATCACAATGAATGAGATGAGACGAGAACTTAAAGATTAAGAATTGAGTTTGTCCCATTATTTTACTGAGATTGGTATAGAATAATATGATTTCGGACGAATAAACGAAATTAACTACAAATTATATATAAAATTAATAATTATATATACTTGAAGTATGTTAATAGTTATTTTTATAATATTTTTTAAAGTTATTTAACACATTTAATTTTTTATGATATGATTTAATAATTGCCCTGCATTTTTAATACATATTACTTGCAACAGTCTTTAAACAAATTTAATGATGAGAGTTTATAATTAATTAATACATATTATTTGTAACTATCTTTAAATATTCACAGAACATCAATTTTTTTGAAACATTACCTCATTCACATACATGATACATCTATGTATCATCTATATGTAATGATAATCAAACATTTACAATAAATGAATGATAATTCAATATGTAATGATAATCAAACATTTACAATAAATGAATGATAATTCAATGCAGAAATAATTTACTCGCATACCAAATAATTAAATATTGACCTATTTTGCGACATAAAGCACAAAAAAAAAATGACAGAAAGAAGAAGAAGATAAACATAAAAAATTATAATTTTATGAAAAGTTACCAGACATGTAGGACCAATCTCTAAAAATTATTTAAAAAATATAAAATTCGTAGCATTATATTTTTACCTGTGTCGGTGGCAACTGACACGAGTGCACAAATTAATAACACCTGACCAAATAACCTTATTTAAATCAATCTTTAATTACCATAATATTATTGTAATAGATTAAATTACATGCTACTTGTCTACTATCCAACCTCGAAGTTGAAAAATAATTAGTTAATTAACCCTTCTTTATTGACGTTTAAGTTAAGATATTTCAAGTACAGTAATAAGTCCAATCGATTAATGATGATCTAAAACTACACTTTTTTGTCTTTTCTATGCATATATCATCATTAAAATCGTAGTTAATGATCAATCTGTAAATCATTTTATTTGAGTTTATAACACGGTCTTTACTCATACTAAAAAGACCCAAGTTTGACTTTTGTCAAACATAAATATTTTATATTTGGGCTTAATTGGTAAATATGTTGTAGTTCAATTTCAGTAATATCAAAGTTAAATATCATATAATTTGAATTTTTAAGCCAAGTAGACCATAGTAATTAATTTTCGTCATATTTTTACCATAAAGCACACACATTTATTTAAATATGCATGTATATAGTAAATAGTACCATTGATGATGGTTATTAATCCAAGCAGGTATCCTTGGAAGTATCAAATTGAGTATTGTCTACTCAAATTAATAACCGATGTATATTTATGTAAATTAAATATAAATAAAGGTAAACTTAAATTCTAAAATTGAAGTGGATCACAAAACTCGAAGGTTCAACTCTTTTTCATTTGCACAATAATTGTTTGTATTAATTAATATACCAGAAAAAGAAATCTTTAGTTGTTGGCAAGTTTAAATTATTGTTCTTAGTTGTTGGTTTATGGAAATGCTTCTATTTAGGCTTGGTAGAAGGCAAGCAATAAAGGTTGTACTCAACTGTCCATCTAATAAAGAATTGGTCCAAAGTTTAATTTTGAATTTTTTTTTCCAAACCATTTAACTTTTACTATGATTTTTGAGGACTTAATGTAATTCGAAGTGGTACATATGTGTATAAAAATAACGTCTAGGAAGCACAATAAGTCGCTAGGTGGTGTCATAATGGGAAATTGAATTTGTCAAGTTAAGAATAATTCATATACGAGTTTAGAATGATACAATTCAAGTTAGTACTCGATCAATCATCAATGGAAATTTGAGAATTGATTTATTTTTCGTGTAAAATATAGCAGCATTCTATCTTTGAATAATCGACCAAATCTACTCGTAAAGAGATTTTAACTCTATATATAATTGGAGTCGGATCCCCTCCATTTAAAACTCCCACAATTTCCTCAATTTCCTCTAATCTACATCATCCATTTTAATCTATGGCCCAAAAATTGACACATGTTATTTTCCAAAAAAAATACTATTTTTTCTTTAGATTTTTATGTATAAACAGCAGTGTTCTAAAATTCGCTAGGCGCTAGTCGGGCGCTTGACTAGCGCCTAGAATGCCTAGGCGGCATATCTAAATTAAATAGATTTTTTATTATTTTACCTATTTTTCTTATTTTTTTATCCTTACAAAATATTTTTGGAATTCTTATCTTATATTGTTTTGGTTTTATATAGGAGGACAAGTAAAAACATCATATCTCATTTATAAAATTATTTTTATTTGTATTTTTCAATTTGTGAAATTTTTATCTATATCTAATTAATTAATAATAATTTGATAGAAAACTATAATACATTAATAATATCATCATTTTGCTAAAAAGTGAAAAAAAAAGTCAAAAATATAAAGAAAATAAATTTAAAAAAAAAAGTATTTGGCGCCTAGGATCGCCTAGGGCCGAATTATTCCGCCTAGACCGCCTAGGGCCGAATTGTTCCGCCTAGCGCCTAAGGTGACCGAACAGGCAAAATTCGGTACGGCCAGGGGCCGCTTAGGCCGATTTTTAGAACAGAGATAAACAGAGTATGGTGTGAGTCGTACGTCTCTTAAATCTACATGAAGCAGTATGGTGTGAGTCATGTGTATAATTGTTTTTCACTTGAATCTCTCTTCCCTGTAATTCCATATAAAAAAAATCCCTATTCCTTGTTCCTTAATGATGAGACGGAAACTAAAATGGAAGATACAACCATGGATTAATTACCTTAAGAATTTTGAGAACACATTGACAGAAATTGGTGGCGGGAAAACTTCTATGGAGTGACTTGAAATGGCCGTGATTTTTTTTTTACAGAGTTGATGGAGAGAGAAGTGAGAAACGTGGGTTTTTTATGTTTTGAATGGGAAATGTGAAAAAAATAATTAATAAATAAATGATGTGTCAATTTTTGGGCCATAAATTAAAATGGATGGTGTAGATTAGAGGAAATTGAGGAAATTGAGGGAGTTTTAAATGGAGGGGATCCGACTCCATATATAATTTCTGCTATCACTGAAAAATGAGACATGTTTTATTATCAATTTTAGTATAGATCTGTTTGGACGTTTAATTCTACTACTAAATTTTGATTATCTATTACAACTTTTAAATGACACATATTAAAATTACTGGTTAATGAATTTTACAAGATAACTTAGATATGTCGAATAATTGAATTGAACATTAACCGTTCATTTATGTATAAATTTAAATATTCATACGTGAGAATATGTGTAAATAAATAGCAATCCTTCCGCCTAATAAGAAAACATAAGTCAATCATATAATCCCAAATTAATTGGAAATAATATGATGTATGACCAATGCCAACTGGCAGGCAATGAACCATTATTTATTACAAGTTTGGTGGATTTTATAGCACAATTTATATACTAATTACTTTGTCACCACAAAACGATAAAAAAAACCTACTTTTTTTGTTTTTAATCATATTTCAGAAATTAGACAATTTTTACTATAACTACAATTCTGATAAAAATTAGAAAAAAAGTCAAATTATTATCTATCATATCGTATAATATCTATAGATCATATTGTGTAATTTCTTAAAAATAATACGAGATTTACAAGACAGTTTTTTTTCAATATAGTGTAACCTTTTATGGATCATATCTGAAAAATATGTTAATCGAAATATATCCATCCAGATTTGGTATGAGTTAAATATCAATCTCGCTTGTAATGAGATTTTAAAAACATAATCTCATCATACTTTTTGCATCGTCTCACAACAAGTCAACGTTCAAAACTAAATAATATAACGTCTTTTTATAAATCCAAATACGATAATGTCATTTAATTATAATTATACTCTACAAAATTATTAAAACTCATCTTTTATAAAAACTATTTAAATCTCAAATCCAAACGTATGAAATATTGATAGATTTTGAAAATCTTAAAACTAATGTTCATAATTTTTCAAGACATAATATATTTCATATATTATACCAGTTATAATGATTTTCAAAATAGTTGGATTTTAAGGTCAGAAATTGGTAATTAGAATAGAGAAATGGAGGTGGATGAATTTAAGTAATTAAATTTGGCGAGGAAAGAGCCAAATAAAACAAGAAGGCCCCACTCTCTGTTTTTGTTTAAGCACACCCACGTGTCAACCCTAGCCTAGATTACAAGATGTGCACCACCTACACCTCATAATCAGAGATCATACTCTCTCTCTCCCTCCAATATAGATACAAATCATATGTATATATAGATACAAAACCAGCCATGCATTAGACAAAAACCATAGAGGAATTTAGAACCATATTTTGGTGTGAGGTGGAACCACTCCTACTTGTTGTTTCACTCTTCTTTCCCCAATTACAATTCACAGTTTCACACACACCTCTTTCTCTCTCTAAAAAAAACAAAACAATTTCTTTCTCCTCACTTCACTTATTCACTTTCTTCTTTAATCTTCAAAGCATCCCCCTTTTATTTTTTGCACTTTTCATACTAATTCTCTACATTATCTTCTCCTCCCATTATCCTTTCTCACACTTGATCCTAGTTTTCAGTTTTTCTCACTCTCTCTCTCTCTCACACACAGACGCAGTAGAGTGTTTTTCTAGAATATGACTGACAGAGTTTACCCATCAACCAAGGCAAATGGCGCCGCCACTCACCCCACCAGCGGCGCCGCCGCGGCGCCACCCACCGCCAACCCTCCGTCAACCAAAACCCATCTCTACAACCCCAATCGCCACCCCTACCGCCCAAATCCGGCGACGCGCCACCGCCACAAACAGCGACACTTCAGCTGCCGGCGCTGCTTCTGCCTCACCTGCTTCTGGTCAATCCTCATCCTGATCCTGATCCTCCTCCTCGCCGCCATCGCCGCCGCCGCCTTCTACGTTCTCTACCACCCCCACCGCCCCCTCTTCTCCGTCACCTCCCTCAAAATCTCGTCCTTCAACCTCACCACCACCCCCGCCGACGACTCCACCCACCTCTCCACCAAGATCAACATCACCCTATCCGCCAAAAACCCTAACAAAAAAATCATTTTCGTCTACGATCCCATGTCCATTACCGTACAATCCAATTCAGTCATTTTATCAAACGGCTCGTTCGCAAACTTCACCAACTCACCAGGCGGCATCTCCATTATCCACACAGCAATGGCGATGAACTCGCAGGTTCTCGATGCCGACTCAGTTAACTCACTGAACTCGGATCTGAAGCGGAAAAAGGGGTTGCCCATGGAAATTGTGATGGACACAATGGTCGGTGTGAAAATGGAGAAGCTGAAGATGAAGAAGATTGGGATCAGGGTAAAATGTGAAGGCATCCATGGATTGGTGCCCAAGGGTAAAAAGGTAATTCCAGCTGTGGCCAACTCCTCCAAAGCAAAATGTAAGGTTGATCTCAGAATCAAGATCTTGAAATGGACCTTCTAAATTATTTTTTATTCTTCTATAATTGTTTTTGTATTTCTTTTTCTGCCATGGTATTATTATACTAATTTTTTGCCTTATATTTTCTAGCTCATTTTTAAAAACAAAAAATTAATTTTGTTGATTTTGTAATTTGGAGAAATTTTGGGGTCCGGTTTGTATGTAGATTAGAAGAACCCTGAATCTCAGCGGAATACAATGAGAAGTTTGAGGGTCTGTTTTGTCATTAGTGAGAAGTAAATGGGTCAATATGTAAATTGTGTTTCTTTCTATTTTTAGATAAAAATGGGTCAAATAAAAATAACTAATTTTAGAGAGAAGTAATTGTATATTTCTAGGTAATAGATATGTTATGTATATATACATAAAAAATGATTTATTATACATATATGGACAATTGTTATTTTATCTAGTATATCAATTAATGGATCTACCATAATAAATACTTAATAATGGTGTTTTTAAATAAGTGTAGTATGTTCCACATCATCTCTTTGTCATTTTATGGATACACAACGGTAAGTTTTTTGTCTCATTTTCAATCATATTTCCAGGTAGAAAGGGTCATCATATATGGTTTGGTGTAAAAACATTGACCATTTCTCGTTGCAAATAGAGTGATGATTTATGCAGTATTCACGAACCATTATTTTCTTTGTCGATTATTGTGAAAATTAAGTAGTTTTGATCATAATATAAAAGGGGCTAACAAAAGTGGAATGCAAGATTTAATTAAAACTATGAATACAAAATAACTGGTGGATATATAAAGATTAAAATGATTTTATTGTTTTGAATTTTTACAACTCACAAAATTATCATTTTTGCAATTTTTTTTTCTATTAATTGAACAAAAAATTATATATAAAAATAAAATAGAGGAGTTGGGGTGTAAAGTAATGGGAGGAGTGGGATAGGAAACATGGAACAATAGGAAATAGGATTTCTGCGTTTCACGTGGAAAGGCAGTTGGGATATGTCGGCATGTTTTACATTTTATTTATTTTTCCCTTTTAATTCCTTCACATATATTTGTTTAATAATAAGGTGGTGGGCCGACAATGTCCTTAATGGGCCAGAAAAATATTAGCCTGTAAAAATTAAAAGTCCACTTCCCTAAATATTAGGGAATCCAAATTTAGGGAATCTTTGGATTGAGATGTGGTCGAATCTCAATTTTTGTGTATGGGGAAGAATTTGCAAATCTCATATTTATCTTTTTTTTTTAGAATTCTTAATAAAAGTATCTATTTTTTCTACAAATCCAATTCCCAATGTGATGAAGGACATTTTAGATATAATCCCAAAAACAAACACAAAATTTTCAAAATTCACTCAAATCCGAACCTGCAAAATCCACCTCCGCTCGAGTCCAAACAAACCCTAAATAATATATATCATTGTAATTAGCATTATTAGAGCCTATTATTATCACATAACTCGAATTAAAAATTTGACAAAATGCAATGGTTCGTTCATTTAGGTCATCCCATTCAGCTTGATGAAAAATGGCAACAATCAAATTATATGTAAATAAAAAAAAGACGAGAAAAAAAGTCTGAATTGCTACACTTCAAATTGTTTGATGGATCCTCTGATACTTCATTCAATCCAGGAAAAAAATAAAATCTACTTTTATTTTAGACACACACATTCGGCATTAGCATAAAATATATTTAATGTTAAAAAAATGACACCTAAAATAAAATGTAAACCAGCTAGAAATTTTCCAAAAAAGGTGATTGTTCAATTAGGCCAAGCCATCTGACTTGAATGGGCCATGGGAGCACCAGCCTGTTATCCTTCCACTGCAAGGAGCGGGAGGTCTTCGCTGCTCTGTGAAGCCAGCCTGGCGCGGTGCCCTCCACTCTAAGGGCCACAGAGCCCGTGCCTTCGCACGATCCACATGGCCCAACTCCCCGCTTGGAACGGGCAGGCCAGGATATCGCCACACATGGCCCAGCCAGTTGTCTCAGCCCAACGTTCAATCACCCTTAATGCCTCCACTCGGATTACAAGCCCTCGTTACAAGGCCCGGCAAGCATGGTCGACACTTCATTCAATTATATACATGTATAACTATACCTTACATTCCGATGTGGGATATATCATTAAAAAGAATTCTTTGCAATGTACAAACAAAATAACTGTTTGAATTTACAAACCAAGAAAAGGTCGAAGAAGCATTCAATTCGCCGCCTTCTTTCATTCATCATCCTCGAACAACCGCTTCAATATCTCCCTCGTTCTGCAAAACAAAAATATATATATATATGTAACACAAAAAAAAGTATTTCTTGAATTGGATGCATATAAAAGAAGAAAAAGAAAAGAAAACCTTAATTCATCGCTCAAATCCGTAGGACTGTCATTAAAGAACTGTTGCGTGATATCAGTAAGTTGAGTAATGGTACTCGATTCATCTCCATTCGTCAAAGGAATATTGTTGGAATAGTTTTCTTGACGATTGAGTGTTCTTCGAGACTTAACGAAATTAAGAAGAGCTCGAACATAATCCAAGTGGGAGGAGCAGTGGTTTATCTGTTGAAGGAGCGCAGATATGACGGTGCAGCAACCTCCAGCGGGGTCCACTGCTCGTTGATTGGATTCGTAGAGGACAGAGGTGATGAAGTCATCTCTTTGATGTGGTGGGATTTTATTGAGGAGCCTCACAACTCTCTGAAGGCCATAGAGTTTGCAGACGTTCTGAAAGTCTTTGTGCCTGTACGCCGGGAAATAGGGGGCGAGTGGGCATTGGGCCGAGCAAGATCGCCGTTGGTGCCTGCACGCGGCGCACGCTGCTCTTTCACCCTTTCTCCTATATGAATTCATCATCATGCTTTTATCGGTATTCTATGGAGGATTTTTTTTTTGCCTATTTTTATGGATATGTATGTGCTCAGAGTTTTTAGGGACGTGGGCTCTTCAAGATTTCCCACTCCTTTTTCAAGATTTGCAGTTATTTATTTGTATACGACTTCTCTTGAATTCACTTATTAAAGGTGATTGGACTTTGGGCTAAGCCTAGTTAGTTGGGCTTCGGTTGGCTTTAAAAAGGCCCATCTGTTACAAGCTACGAATTGGGCCGTGTGGTGTATGCGGAAGTGGGCTTTTTCCATAGCCCATTAAAGAAGATGGGCCTTAGCTTGCAATTGAACGTTCATCTTTTAGTTCAGTCTTTAAGGCCTGCGTTTTTTTAGATTGGCCAAGTTACTCTGTATTTTTTTGTATGATGATAATTAGTACTCCCATGTGGTTGTAAGAAGTGGACAGGCTGTAAGATTGGAGAGTTTTCATTTTTTCTTAAACCTTTCATAATCACCATATCATGATGCTCTGTTTTCTTGTAAATTAGTAACCTTTGTTTTTTCCTTCGCTCAAACCCACACCATTCTTCTGCTGTTGGATCCATTTCCATGTAAAAGTATAGACAAACATCCTGAATTGAACTTATCATTCCATTCCAAATTATGTGATGCGAGTTTTTCATTAATGAAAGAAAATAGCAAATGGATGAGAAAACAAACAGGCTGATGATATGACAATGGAAAAATGGTGAACAAAACACAGAGTTTGTTCTAACATCCCAACAAACACAAAAATCATTCAAACAAAAGCAAAATAAACCCCACTCTCAACCATGAGTGTTCATAGCTTCCCACACTAAATTCTTGGGAAGTGGCTTCGTAAAATCCCTAGCCTGCATCGCAGCATTCTTCAGTGTCCTGATTGTCTTCACATTGGCCTCCAAGAAAGATGCACAGTTATAAGGCAACCCATGTTTTTTGCAAAGCTCCTTAACAAAGGGGGAGATTTTCCTCAGCTGGTTTCGGGGCATACGAGGAAACAAATGATGCTCAATCTGAAACTGCAATCCACCATGAAACCAGTCCATCCAAGATGGGCAATCTATGTTCAAAGTCCCACCTGTTTGAATCTCAAACCAATCATTCCCCTTGGGAGGTCCGAGGTAAATGTCTGCAGAGAAATGGTTCAAAGTGAACTGAACATGCTGAATACTAGTCACCACAAAGCTAGCAGCTATGAACATCAATCTCTCACTCCAATTAGGCAGGAAAGAAACAAGCAATGGATACCAAATCCAGAAAACCAGCAACCCCAAAAGCTCCTCCCCTCTATGTGGGACCTTTTTCTTGGACAATAACAGCACGATTGACTGTCCGAACAAGTTTAACCTAGCGAAACTCATGACAGGATAATATGTCCAATGCTGGTTGCTAATCAGGAACTTAGAAGCGGAATCGAACTCCAATTTGCGCTCATAGTAACGAGAAGTGATTGAGTTAAAGAACTTGGAAGATACCGCGAAGAAGGGCATGTGTTGAAGATCTGGATCATGGTCAAGGCTATTGCAAGCAATGTGGTGAGCATTGTGGTTCCTCTTCCACCACGCAATGCTTATCCCTGCAAGACAATTCCCAGATAGGATTTGAACAAATCTGTTGAGATTGGGAGTTAACATGATTTGATAATGCCCAGAATCATGCCCTAGCCAGCCACTCTGTATCCACAGAAACCCCATCATGCCACCACACAGCAAATGCAGCAAAGCCCCATCACACCAAACGACGCCGTATACACTCACAGCAAAGAGAATTGCAATGAGGCACAGAGAGATGAGAACCCCATGTCCCTTTTTGTCAAAAAGGCCCATTTTGGAGAACTCGTAGAGGAGTTTTCTGTAATCCTTGGACACCTCGGAAACAGAGTAGTCTTGCAAGTAAAAGCCATTGAAGAAATTGTCGAGAAATTTCCAGGCAGTGCCAGGGTGGTAAGCGACGAATGCATCGGTGGCATCTCGGCCGGCCATGTTGAGGAGGGGGAGATCGCCGCCGGGGTGGTGGTTGGCCCACTCTGAAACGTCGTACACTTTGCCCTGAATTGAGATCCAGATATCCCCTGCTTTGTCGTGGCTTTTCAGCTCCTCTGATGTAATGTACCTCTTCTGGTCCGCCATTTTTGTTCAAGGTTTCAAAGAGGGTTCTCTTCGAAGAAATTGAAGAGAGAGAGCTTATCGCTCTACACTAAAAAAGGATTTTTGCAGATTTTCAGGAGTGGCGGAGATTGGAGATTCTGATCTCAAATGTGTGTATGGAAACGAATATGATTTATCAACGCTGATTTGGCAATATTACTATAATGTGTACTACTACTCTCTTGCTGTAATTTTATTTTCTTTTTCAAGAAATCAGTTTATTACTTATTAATTTCCATATTAATTTTGAAAATCTTTTTTAAGTTTGTTAAGAAATCAGTATAGTAATTTTTTTTGGAGGCGTTGGGGATTTTCTTCTTTATTATAAATGCATGATTTTTGTTGGGCCCATGTATGCTTAAAATAATAGTAAATAAATTGGGGTTATGTAAAATGTTCGTTTGGGAGCAATATGATTGGGTAGTGTGAAGGTGGAAATTGGCAGGCTAAGTGACAGGCACAGACAAGCTGTATAGATAGATAATTGCTCAAATCACGATTATCGAGATTTTGGTCATACTAAAATCTCAATATTTCTGAAATTATGACCAAATTTCTTAATATGTCGACCACATTTTAGTAATTTAGTTCAAATTCAACCGTTACGAAAATGTATCATTTAGTAATATTGTTATATCAGTTAATTATTAATGAAATTGGACTGTAAAGTGTATTAACCTCGAAATTAAGCATGTCCTACATGTTCAACCATAACCCATGTGGTAGGTGAGAAATGTAAAAATTCATAGATGGGCAGATTTGGGATTTTAATTATTTAGGGGGATCAATGTTGGATATGTAAGATATTATTTTAATTTGTTTGCCTTTTTTTGAAAGTGGATCTTGTCTAATTCCGACCCCAGATTAGGAATACCGAATATGCACATGTAAATGGGCATATCCCTTTAATCATCACAAAAATATCTTTCCCTTTGTGATTTTCATTTCTCATACTCTTTTATTTCTTGTGATTATGACTTTTGTTGATTTTTTTATTTTTTTTGGTTGCAATAACTACTATATGGACTTGTCGCATTCAAATTTGTAAACAAAAATCAATTTAAAAGAAATACTGGTATTGGATTATATTAACTGATAGAAAAATCATATGAGACATTATATGAATATTGATTTGTCTCACCGATTAAATTACGTTCATAAAATATGTTTTTGGTAATTGGGACTTCAAATATTTTAATTAATTTATGATGTGTAATTAATTTTTTTGTTTAACTAAAACAACTCTGATTTAATTCGTTCTAATTGTTATGTGGATGTTGGGCCACCCCATTATTTTAGGCCGATGGTGGCTGTTTACTGGCTCGCTCGTTCGGAGCGGTGAGTTGGGCCATGAGGCCCTGTGGATCTTTACATTTTATATAATTGTAATGGGCTAATGATCCAATGCTTCCAAAGCCTATTAGATATGATTAGTTTTGCTTCACGCCCAATTAAAATTTTAGTTTTCATTTACAAAGGTTTTAGCTTGTGACGTTAAAAGACAAATTATGCGATGTGAATATTATGCAATTCGAATTTATTTATAAATTGGCAATACCTATTACATTTAAGGATTTCTTTTGTTTCACTTCTCTATTCAAATTCATTCTCTTCGTAATACTAAAATTAGATACATAATTGTTCAAATGAAATTTAGTATAAAAGACCTATCATTAGTGATTTTTTCTACAATTTTAATTTGTGAGTTTAAAACCTATAATTTTCAACAGAATTAAGGCGAGATCCTAATCTATGGATAAAATAAAAATATACATCAAATACTTTGAAAGGCTGTATTTAACATCTAACCAAAGAGAAAAATTAAGACCCACAACAGTTTAAGTTTCCATACAACAATTTCTTTAGGGTATGTTTGTTTCGGGTTTATATAGGATTTTGGGGAAATCCGATTTTGAAATCCTGGAATTTATAAATAAAGGTGAATAGTTAAAATTTGTGTTTGTTATGAGATTTTATAGGGTATGATTATTACTATAGATGTCAAATTAATGCTGGAAAAATTAGTAAGTGTAATATTATATTATTAGTTGATGTAATAGGTTGGGGTATAGGGTTAATCATAGTGTTTTTTTTTTTTAAATAGAGTATGATTTTGGTAGATTTCATAACCCTCGACTAAAGTCCGTAAACAAACAAGGATTTGAGATTTTAAAATCCGAAATCCGGATTTATGAAACCCAAAACAAACATACGCTTAAGTTTTTGGGTGCTATTGAAATAAATAAAAGTCAGGGGACGAAAATATAAATACATCTGCAAAATTCTGGAGATATGAAGAATATGCCTTGGGTTTTCATTTAATGCTCCCGTTGCAGGCACTTCGATTCCTTCAAAATTTGGAGTGAGGAACAAGTCTATCATCATCAGATACCCTAGAAATAGAGGTAATCTTCTTTCCTTGTTGTAATTCTTATTTTTGTATGCTGGAATTTTGTGTGAATGTTGATGAAGAAGAGCTTAATTTTAATTTGGTACAAGTTTCTCTTTTTAGTTCCATGTTTCAGTTACTGTGTGTATGTGGGAGAGTCGGTTAGAAACTTTGCAGACAAGATTCTTGTGCCTGTATTTGTATGTTTAAGCTGGGCTCTTGCTCTTTTGTTGTGGTTGTTTTGGAATTGCTGTATTTGTTTTGATGTGTATTGATTGAACTCCTAAAATTTTAACTATACTGCATTTCTTCCGACTGTGGGAACATTTATTTGCCGAAAATAATGTTTATTGTGTGAAGAGGAAAATGATGATTAATATAATGGATCTAGAATTTGTTGTTTGTATGTGTTCATTTCATACTTTAGGCCTTATCCTACTGCCAACGCTAGCCGGTTTTGAATAGGTTGCCTCTGAATCTTGAGCAACAACGAAATGTACGTCATAATAAGAACGAGAGGTTCTTTCTTTTTCTCTGTGGATGTAGTAGTTGGCTGAATATGCTTATCCTCCTTTCTATATTGTGATGAATATATATGCAATCATGATTATGGTGATTCTAATTTATCACACTACATGATTGTTATCCAGGTTTATGCATATTCTTGGCCGAAGCTAGCAACTTATGGCGCATCTGCTTTCAGTATCTTGTTCTTTAAATGTCTCTTCAGGCAGCAGGTTATATAATAAACCTCTGAACCTTCCATCCTCTGCATCTGTTATTTTACCAATTTCTAGATCACCATTCAAAAGGGTTGCTTTGCGAGCCAATAATAGATCACAAAAATGTCGTACTATCTATGTGAAGGCAGTTTCAGTGGATCAGGAAGTCAAGGTGCAGCCAGGGTCGGGGTCTCATCAGACCTCAAGTGAAGGTTCCAAGCCAAAGAAAGTCATGGTAATTGGTGGAGATGGCTATTGTGGTTGGGCTACTTCACTCCATCTATCGAACAAAAACTATGAAGTTGCCGTTGTCGACAACCTTGTTCGTCGACTTTTTGACCAACAGCTAGGTCTTGATTCCCTCACTCCCATCGCGTCGATCCATAATCGCATCAGGCGCTGGAAGTCTCTCACTGGTAAAGATGTCCAGCTTTATGTTGGGGATATTTGTGATTTTGAGTTCTTGTCAGAGGCCATCAATTCTTTTAAACCTGATGCTGTTGTTCACTTTGGAGAACAAAGGTCTGCTCCATACTCCATGATAGATCGGTCAAGAGCCGTGTTCACCCAACATAATAATGTGATAGGGACACTTAATGTTCTTTTTGCCATAAAAGAATTCAGAGAAGATTGCCATCTTGTGAAACTTGGTACCATGGGAGAGTATGGTACTCCAAACATAGACATTGAGGAGGGTTACATAACGATTACTCATAATGGAAGGACTGATACTTTACCATATCCGAAGCAAGCTAGCTCTTTCTACCACTTGAGCAAGGTCCACGATTCCCACAACATTGCATTTACTTGCAAAGCTTGGGGAATCAGAGCCACAGACCTAAACCAGGGAGTCGTGTATGGGGTACGAACTGATGAAACAGACATGCATGAGGAGCTCTATAATAGATTTGATTATGATGGAGTGTTTGGGACTGCATTGAATAGGTTTTGTGTTCAGGCTGCTGTTGGTCATCCACTTACAGTCTATGGCAAAGGAGGCCAGGTAATTTATACTTTCAGTATATTTATGGTGCCTTAGGTTAATGGTGTCAATTCTTTTTACATGATATTCAGTTACAAAGATCACCCATTTAATGTTATTTTGATACATGAATATGGACACTCGTCTCACAAGCAGCACCAGAACCGCATTACACTAGCATGCACCACTTTCCACTTGTTTTCTATATTTATTATCACAATCTATTGGCACACACATTCAATCAATTTTTAGATGACTGGCCATAGTAATTGATTGTTATCTACTTATCATACAGAAGTAGAGTGAATAGTCCATTGACAAGATACTATAAGTTAATCAATTGAACTCTTCGCTAACATCCATGCTAAAGCTCTAGTGAAACATTAAAGTTGGTTACCTATGTTTTTTTATTTCTAAAACAAAATGGCCTTTTTTCTCCCCTCATTAGCTGTATGTATGCCTCTACTTTCCTCACACTAATTTCCTTGCCTGATACATTCTGAAATAAACAGACCAGGGGATATCTTGACATAAGAGACACAGTTCAATGTGTTGAGCTTGCTATAGCGAATCCAGCAGAGAGGGGAGAGTTTCGTGTTTTCAACCAATTTACAGAGCAATTCTCAGTTAATGAACTTGCAGCTCTTGTTACAAAGGCAGGCGAGAAACTTGGCTTTGAGGTTCGAACAACATCGGTACCCAACCCCAGAGTCGAGGCAGAGGAACATTACTATAATGCCAAGCATACTAAACTTGTTGAGTTGGGGCTCAAACCCCACCTTCTATCAGATTCACTTCTCGACTCGTTGCTCAATTTTGCTGTCCGTTACAAGGATCGTGTTGACACAAAACAAATCATGCCCAGTGTTTCATGGAGAAATATCGGAGTAAAGCCAAAGACAATCGCTGCCTAAGCAAGCTGAAGCGCTTATAGATTCAAGAAATCCCAACGTTTTTTGTTTTTATTTTAATATAGGCGAGAGTTGTATTTTTCTTAAGCTTTCTTGCTTGTTCTTCAGGATCTGTCATATTTGTAACAGTAAACATGTCACAATTTCTATTCAATGTATGTTAGTATAAATATTCTGAACTCTGTTTATTATCAACATGTGCTCTAAAATCATTATGATGAATGGAAGAAAGCAAGTTGTTTGTTTGAACACTAAACAATATCTATCATCTGGAATAAGCATCCGTTTATACTCGATTGCAAATAATCAGAGTCGAGAATCGATACATTTTTGAGTTCTGCAACTAGAAGATTTCTTCACAAAGTTAAGCACAATCGAACCTAACTCAGATTGATGCTTAGTGAACTCATGATCAGCTCCTTCAACTATATATAGTTTATGATTTGGTATATTCTTGGAGAATTCCACTGCATCTTCAACTGGTACATACTCATCCAATGTACCATGAACTGTTAACACCCTGCATGTAATTGCCAAAATGTCACTGCATTATACTTCAGAAATTAACTTTTCATTATAATCTAAGATTAACGTTAAACTAATCTGATGAGTTTCAGCTAGTTAAATGACTTGATGGCTTCCAACCTGCAGCTCAGTGGGATGGATAGGCATGCAGCTCGAGTATCTGTTTCCAGACGGTCCATCAAACTCGCCTTGGTTACTCGATACTTAGTTTTCCCTACAGTGGGGATAAAGACTAAGTTGTTAATTGACAAAAGAAGATTCAGACATACAAGAGGAGATAAAAGACAGAATTACCTCTTCTGTTTTTGACATCAAGAAATCCATACCGCTCGATTTTTTCAAGGTAGTCCTTTCCCAAACGACCCTCCATTCCTCTCTTCAAATCAAAGCGGCCTGCTATATTGACAACAGTTTGTATTTCGTTGTATTTTGAGGTATAGATAAGAACAGCATTCCCTCCTGTAAGTATTCAGCATAACACATTTTAGAAAGTTTATTATCTAAAATTCTTCGACATTAAGCAGCAGCAATCTAAAAAAACAGGACATAAAAGGTTTGCACAAGAACAACGATGACTAAGCCTTAATCCCACCATTGAGATCGTGTTTTATCCAAACCTTCAATCAAAATCCAGAAAGCATAGCTGGAAAGGCGAAAAAGGATGTATTACAGCATACCTTTACTATGCCCAATAAGTGCCACTATGAAGCGTTTCTCGCCCTGAAAGTGCTCAACCACAGCACGTAGATCTTCAGCTTCTCTACGGTAATTTGCATATTGGAACGTACCTTCACTCTCCCTAAAAGCCAATAAAGATATGTATACACAATTTGACTGGAAAAAGGCAAGCAGAATGACTTCATATCACGACCACTTACCCATTACCAGTAAAGTCAAAGCGGAAGGTACTAATTCCCTCTCTTTCAAAAGCAAAGGCGAGGTCCACCATGGGAATTCGATCCTGTAGTAATCAGAAAATTCTATGAGAATTGAGAAAACTGAAAAAACAATGCCTAATAATATGATCCAAGACTCTCAGTTACATGATCATACACCTTTGAGGATCTGAATCCATGGCATATAATTACAAGCTCATGAGACCCCGTTTCATGCAATATCCCAACAAGCTTCTCCCCATGGCTATTCTGTATTTCTACTCTCTTGTGCTCTACTGCTAGCAGCAAGTAATTGAAAAAAAAATTAAAAAAATAGCAACATAAAAAAAAAAAAAATTAAGAATAATAACTCATCATAGAAGTCCTGTGAAGAGAGAAATCAATCCCCTGAAAACTAACTTAATTTCATGAATTCTTGAGAATAATTCAATGTTTCCACCTTTGCTTAGTTAAATTCTTAAGCTCATAAATCAAAAATAACTTTCATTCGCAAAAGGCTGCAAAGAAATGAACGAGGTAGATCATAATTGAACACCTCTATTTTCAGTTCTTCAAATCAAGAAAAATCTAAACAGTAAAGAAGAAGTGCAGACACATAAAAGATTAGATTTTTGAGCGTAAAATCAGAAACCTACATTAATAAAGTAACTAATTTATTCCTGAAACAATTCTGATCGTCAATTCATGAAAAACCATTACATGTAGACTACTTCGTTCTATACCAAGTAAAAAATGATATTTGTTGACAGAATTCTTACCCGCGGATTTGTGGGTTTGATGATTCTGTTGCTTTTCCGACATTGGACCAACAGAGCTGTGTCTGGTGCGCTCTCTCTCTCTCTCTCTCTCTCTCTTCTCTCTTCTCTCTCTCAAGTCTGAATAAAGTATGGGTTATGGTTTGTATTATCACGCTTTCATGAACAAATCAGCTTTTACCACTTTTATGACGCTTATCAACGTTCCCCTCTCTCTCTCTCTCTCTCTCTCTCTCTCTCTCTCTTATTAGTAAGGGTAAAGACTAAGAGTGAAATAAAATCATAATCAACTCAGTAATTGATTCGTCTCACTTTCGTTCGTTAAGTAAGACTTCAGTGGGTCACGCGGCGCGCCTTGAATGTGCAGCCAATAAAATAAATATGATGTAAGTACAATTATTTATAGACGATTAAATGCCTCAAAATATAGGAATAGTGCCTTTTGTAAGAATTTGAAAGATAAATAATTATCGAGTTCAGATTTAATTGGAGGAGGAATCACGAAGAATGCAAGTCTATAAATAGGACAAGAAAGTAGGACGATCATCCTCTCCCACAATTTATCAAACCAAATTCCAACAGTATAAACACCCTCTTTTTTTTCAATTTATTTTTCAATACTTTGGAAAATTTTCAAAAACTGCAAACCTAATAATCATCTCAGAAATCACGAAAGTATAAAAGAAATGAAAAATGATCCCCAGTCTACTGAAGAAATCACAGCCATTCAACAGACTATCCTTCATTTCTTAACTTAAACAAACAATGGCCTCATTTGCAGCAACTAAAGTTGTTCTCCAAGGCAAAAAAGTAGGCGTATACTTAACCATATATGCACAATCGAACCAATCAAGATTCAGTAGTCGTCCGTTAGTTCTAGAATTTCCACGCAACTATGATGGCATTTTCTGGCTAAGATCCCACCACAGGGGCGACGCCTTTTGCCTTGGCGGCAGCAGTTGCCGCTGCTGATGCCGCCGCCGCAGCAGCAGATGCAGCTGGGCTGGGTGTTGATGGGTTGGGTGTTGATGGTGGAGTGATACTCTGTGTTTTGACGATCGGTTGCTGATGTGGCTCTTGAGAGTTTATCTGAGCAATTAGGGCTTTGATTTGATTCCCAGAAAGAGTCTCATGCTCAAGCAAAGCATTGGCAAGAGCATGAAGCTCTTTCCCATGTGTGGTCAGAATAGTTTTCGCGTTGTTGTAAGCCCTTTCAAGGAATTCTCTAACTTCCTGCTCGATTAGGAGCCTGGTCTCGGTGCTCATGCTCTTACCATTATCATCGTAGTTGTGAGTAACGACTCCTACCTGTTTGCTCATACCATACTTGGTCACCATGGCTCTAGCAAGATTAGTTGCTTGCTGGAGATCACTTGATGCACCTGAAGTCACTTCACTTTCACCGAAGATCAGCTCTTCTGCAACTCTTCCACCCATGCAAACGTCCAGACGAGCAAGCATTTGCTTCCGTGATACGCTCGTCTCGTCTTTGTCAGGTAATTGGGAGACCATTCCAAGAGACATTCCACGAGGAACAATGGTTGCTTTGTGCACTGGTAATGCCCCATCGGTGTGTATGGCTACAAGGGCATGGCCTCCTTCATGGTAAGCTGTCAGCTTGCGAGATTCGTCAGAAATAACTGCTGATTTCCGCTCACTTCCCATCATGATCTTATCCTTGGCATGTTCGAGATCATCCATAGTCACTGCTTTCGAACCATCCATAGCAGCCTTGAGAGCAGCGACATTGACCAGGTTTGCGAGATCAGCACCAGAAAACCCTGGAGTGCCTCTTGCAATGATCATTAGATCAACATCCTCTCCTTTGAGAACCTATGAGATGAATGAAACAAGTTATGCACCCCATACATGAAAAGTAACATAATCAATATGCCACGTAAAAATCATCACCTTTGACATGTGCGACTCCAAGATTTGCCTCCTGCCTTCAACATCAGGATTTGGAACAACAATATGGCGATCAAACCTTCCAGGTCTCACGAGTGCCTTATCCAAGGATTCAGGAAAGTTAGTAGCAGCAATTACAATAATCCCCTCATTTTGCTTGAAGCCATCCAGTTCAACAAGCAACTGGTTTAAAGTCATCTTCATGTACTGCTGATCTTTGGGATTACGACTGCCTCCTATGGCATCAATCTCATCAATGAAAATTATACATGGTGACCTCTTTTTTGCAGCAGTAAAGAGATCTCTCACTCTACGGGCTCCGACACCCACAAACATTTCTTCAAATTCACTACCACTGCAAGAAAAAAATGGCACACCAGCTTCTCCAGCAATGGCTCTTGCCAACATGGTTTTTCCAGTGCCAGGGGGGCCAACTAACAGAACACCTTTTGGAAGCTTGCCACCAAGACGTGTGAAGCGCTGCAATGACAAGGTAACCATAATGAAATACATAAAGCTCGATAACCTAGCCAAGCCTCTCTTTGCAATCCCCTTCTCTCACTATAAGGGACAAAAACTAATCAATAATCAATAATTTTGATAATGAGAAGGTGGATTCAACAGCTGAAAAGCCTGAAATAATGTAAAATCAAAAGAACAAGTCAATCCAACTGAATAAACCCTTATTTCATACTTCAGGGTGACTACCAGGCAAGACAAAAATAACACTGACATTGTAGATTAAATGCTTGTCTAGTTGTACATCTAACACTGCCAGGAACATCGTCGCAAATGCAAAACACTAACTTTCCTCATCCTTTTGTGCCAGAAAACTGAAAAGGGAGAAGTCTCTTGTGTTATAGACTAGTGATGCAGTTACCTTAGGATCACGAAGATAGTGAACAATTTCTTCCAGCTCGGATTTTGCCTCATCAACTCCCTTCACATCACTAAATTTTGTGTTAGATTCCATAGTGGGTTGCACTTCTTCATGCAAACCAAGTCCTGAAAAGGGCAAACAATTATGAGATGCGGAATACACTATATTCAGTGAGATGCAACTGACAATGTCAATGAGCCAGTAGCAAAGAAGGATGTATCAATACCTTTACCAATTCCTCTATCCTCGATGAGTGCACCGAAACCTGAAATCAAAAGGAAGGCCGTACCCAAAGCACGGACAGTGCGCCATAACTGCTCTTTGAAATGCGCTCCTTCAGCGGTCACCATGTGAATAGGAGCACTTGCAGTTCCAAGAGTTCCAGCTTTAGAAGATTTCCCCACGTTTCTAAAAGCTGAAAGAGCTCCAACACTTTCTTCATCTACCACCGATTTAGAAACTCCTGAGACCCATGAAGGAAACTAAGTTAACAGATGAATCTAGGATTAAAACCAAAAAATATGTCCCTGAAATGTAGTTAGTTATACACATTTCAAAAAGTCTAGCTTATAAAGCTGAATTGAAAAAAGCTGGAGGCTAAGGAGAATTTCTATTCAGCTCACCTTTTTGCAAAGCCTCAAACAGCTCACTTTCATCAAGCCTATCAACCTTAACCAGAGCTTTGACATATTCAGCAAGAGCTGCTGGATTAGAATGTAGTGATGGGTGACTCTCAAACAATTTAATGACTGCCTCTGGATCATTTCGATGAAAGAGCTCTTTAAGATATGCAGCATCATTTGATCCATCTGAATCACGTAATCTACGAGCTAGACTTCCAAAGTAATTTGGTCTTCCAAAGGTACTTGTTCCCATGGTACCCAAAAGCTTGTGCACTAGATAAGAAAATTAAAGAGTAAGAACACAGGGATGCTATAGCAGATGATCTTGAGAATAATTGAACAAAATCAGTGCATAGAAATTTATTGAATACAGGCATCTAGCCACTGCAGTTCCATACTTTATAGATAAAAACTTTCATGTGCCTTCTTGCACTAAAAAAGCATGCCATAAATGAAAGAATAAGGCAGAAATCATCCAAATAATCCCAAAAATCACAAATCACCAGTTAGATAATAACCATTGAACCGCATTCAACTAATTTATAGTAGTATATAGTCATCAGAAAGAGTAGACCTCAACCAAATAACCTAACATGATTATTGGGAGCTAAACCACCTGAGTAAATAATGATAAAGCAAGTACACTCCTAACATGTCACAAGAAAACATACAGCTGTACTGATAAGAAAGAATTCAATATAACGAAATTTTTGTTAATAGTTTAGCCATTAGATACACTCCAGTCTACAAAAGCCATTTTGCACCGTTTGCGCTCAAGAATTAGCCTATAGTGAAGAAGAATGTATCAGAATCTATTCTATCTCACAATATGAACTACAAACACCACACATAGAATGAGTTGGGAGGAGTGGTGCATACCTCCTCCTCTGGTATAAGGAGAGGCTCGATATGTTCGAGTAGCCAAACTACTTAGCTGCCTCAACTGTAACTCCTGTCTTTTGACCTGAAGCCACAATGCATATGACATGATACGGTAAGACCAGCAAGTTGGAAGAGTACAAATCTCGTTGAAACAATATGAATGCCATCAGATGGGCATTTTGATGAGATTCTAAAGTAACAGTGCGTCAATAAAGCAAGCTACAAAATAATAGCAAAAAATAGAAAAATGTATTCAGATTGGTCGATAAAACCGTATTATTTCCCCAAAAATCTAACGAAATCAACTTTTTGATGATTAAATGTAAATGTATTAAAAAAAACCAATCTTTTATCAACAATTACAATAATTTAATCAAGGCTTTTATAAATAGATAAAAAACCCGTTAACTGAATAAACAGTGCTCCTAAACTCACAATCTTCGCATCATAACAACCCAAACAATGAATAAATTATTTCCCGACAAAATCAAACAAAAGTACTCCAAAATTAGGGTTTTCGTTCCACTACAATTTGCAGAATATAATGGAAAAAACGTAGGACTAAAACCCTCACAGAAATGAAAAATCTAACAAACACAGAAAGTAATAAACATTTAGGCATTCAACTGACCTGACTGATGAGGCGCCTCGACGCCATCTCTTTTCAAGAATGACAAAGGTAAAATAAATAAGAAACTATTTTCCGCTCGTAAATCCTTGTTTTCTTCTCTCTCTGAAAAGCTATACGTTCGCTAGGCCGGTCTAGAATTACCGAGTGCCAGAAGGTAATCAATGATGGGATGGAGGGGAGAGAAGAAGACGAGGAGAGAGAAAGCTCTGATGCGTAGATGGTAGACTGGGCAATATTTATTTTTTCAGGTACAGAAATAATCTTGAATTTGGCTAAATTATATTTAGACCCCTCTGAATTCCAAGGGTGCGAGAAGGTGCACGGTGCACCGTGTGCCAATGTGTACCGATCGGTATAGTTATAATTTCCTCCATTTCTTTATTTATTTAATTTTTTTACTTTTTTTTTAAAGAAAGTTTCCTCAACTTTATTATAAATTAAGGAATATAAAACTTCAACTATTATACTCTTTGTAACAAATCAAAAAAATTAGAATTCAAAATTTAAAGAAAATTGAATTAACCCTAAAAAATATAACTATCAAATTCTTAACCTTTAGCTAAATTCCCATATGTTATATTAAGAATTAGCAGATTTTAAGAAATAATGATACTGATAAATTTAAAATTGATATTGCTATATCATTTTGTTATTAGTTTTTTTTTTTTTTTTGTTTATTAACTTAACATTATTAGAATGATATTTTTTCTTTTTGAGCCTTCAAAATTTTAATATATAAATGTATGGTTAAATATATATTTGAAAAAACCTAGTAATCAAACTTTTCTCAGCCCAATAACGAACCTCAGTATCAACTATGGCCCAAACCAGTTTTGGGCTCGAGATCGATCCGGCCTACTCCATCAAGAAAACTCGATGAGCCCAATCTAACACTCTCACCACTCTTAGGAAAATTCTGGAAGTATATTTATTTATTTCACACAAAATATTGCTCTATTTAAATCGAACATAAGTGCCGTCTGTACACATAAGAGTGTCACGTGTAGAAAAACGAATGTTGTACCATAGGGAGTAAAAATGGTACAATTATAATATGTTGAAATAAAGAATCTCACTCATGGCAGGGAAACAAGAAATTTCTGAAAATGGATGTACCAAATACAGCAAATGTGGTCATATATGATTCTTCATCTTGTTTCTTAAAACTGAAAATTGCTTTAACTTCCATGTGATGTGAGCAACACATAAAGCAATCGCAGAATGATGCAAAGAGAATAAACATTTATGTTCAAACGATATACTGCTGATTTGATAATATAAATTTAGCACTATAAAGAGCGATTAATTCGTATACATTTGTTAGTTATAATTATTTGCTCGATGTTGTTGGATTAGTTTTGAAACAAGATTGTCACAAGTACTAGCTAGGCTAGTCTTAAACAAATTCCAAAAAAAAAAAAAAATATATATATATATATATATATACACAAATTCTTAAATAATCAATTCTTAATTAATTAAGTACATGAGAAGCTCTTACAAGAGGGTCTTAAACAAATTCTTAAACACATTTCCCTAAACTCAAATGTTGATTATGAGCTAACTCTTCTCATAAATTTTGTGTAAAATAGATATAATCTCTCTATACATTACCAAGTTCTGCGTAAGCTATTCATGTCAATATTATACCAACTTAAATCATTTTAAGTGGTTCCCTCTTAAACAAATTCTTAAACACATTTCCCTAAATTCATATATTGATTATGAGCTCATTAAAATTTTGTATAAAAATAGATATAATCTCTCTCTATACATTACCAAATTTTGCATAAGCTATTCATGTCAATATTATACCAACTTAAATCATTTTAAGTGGTTGCATATTTGCATATGAGAATTAATGTATATTAAAAATGGAATTCGAGATAAAACACTTAATATAACAAATTGCATGTGATGAGAAAATTTGTGTTTAGATAAGAGAATTAAATCCATCCAAATCCCAAACACTAGAACTTAATATAACAAATCCGTGTGATGAGAAAATTTGGGTTTAGATAAGAAAAAAAAAAAAAAAAACCATCGAAATCCCACTCAAGCTTTGAAGGGAAAGAAAACTTTTAGCCTTCAGCTATACAAAATCTTGATGGATGCATATAGATCCATAAATAGGTATATTTTCTGTGAACATTATAACTCTATAAACACGTACCAATTTTCATAGATTTAAACATGCATAAGTTGCCATCGATGTAAAAGGACAAAAATGAATTGCAATTGTCTCATGATCAGTACGTATTAATTGTCCAAATTTAAAAGGAAGCTTAATTATTTAATCAGCCCCTTCTTAATCCTTACACAACTAAAAATCCATCAAATTTAATACAACAACAACATACATTAATAAATAACAAATAAGCAAAATCAAAGAGAGGATTATTGATCATCAATTCATATCAACTTTCCCATGGTGCTTGATTCTGATTCTGATTTTGATTCTGGTGATGATCATAAGATGAAGATCCCATGTGATGAAAACCAGCAATATTGCTGAAATCTCTATGAGGAAATGCTCTCAGCCCTAAAAAGTCCCTCGTTAATCCATCGCCACGGCCGCCGCCGCTGCTGCCACCGTCGTGGTGGTTTGACGATCTCTTAGGGTTCAAGATGCCGTTGAAACTGTCGTGATCGAAGGATAAAGAGCCATCAAAGCCAGAAATATCGTGGAGGTGTTCCATGCAACCAGAGGTGAGATTAGCAAGCTTGTTGCCATATGAAGCCAAGCCATGCAGAAACCCTGTTCCAATCTCTTCACGTGTGGTCAAGCCAGCTGTAGTACTACTAGTGGTAGCACAAAACCCCGGTGCACCCACGTGATGCTGGGGTCTCATCTCATTATCTGACTGATACTGCATTTTTGTGCTCATTGTCACCCCCATCTGAGCTGCCTTTTGCAGCAATGCCGTCGCTGACATGAGCGACGGAGAGCTAGGGTTAGGGTTTGAGTATTCCTGGTGCTCCCCCGATGACGAGAGCCATGGGGGGAGGTTATTGAAGTTGTGGGACTCTTGCTTGAGTGGGATATTGAAGTTCATGTGAGGTTGAAGATGATGAGTAGGGGCATTTTGGGAATTAGAGAAAAGAGGGTTGAGATGTGTGATTGATCTTGAGCTTTCTTCTGCTAAAGCATCACAGAAGGCTCTGTGGGTGATGAAGCTGTCCCTCCTGTGATAATATAATTTCAACAAGATAAAAACAAACGCTAAACAACAAAAAGAACAAACTATACTATATGCTATCATAGACTATCATAATGTTTCTTCCAATTGTAGAACTGTTTAGCCATCATATCTCCCAACTTTATTTTCTGTCTCCCTTTCTCTCTCCTCTCTCCAATACAATCCTCAAACCTTTGTGTTTTTCCATCGACACAAGGCATGGCAGATTGCAAAGCAAACAAGTAAATTTTACACTGCTTTAACTATGATGATGATAATTTATACGATGAAATAATTAAAATACCTGGAAAAAAGGGTGCCACAATCGCATCTATATTCACGGGTACCACAAATCTTGGAATGGGCTTTCCAATCAGATTGAACAGCATAGCGTTTAGAGCATTTCTCACATTTCCATTTCTTCTCACCATGTTTTCTTGAGAAGTGTTTCTTAATCCCAGTTAAGTCCCCCAAAGCTCTCGAAGGGTCGTGATGAACACAGCTTGGCTCTGGGCAAACATACACCTTCTTCTTAATCACTTCCTTGTTGTTTCTTTGCTTGAGCTTCCATGGCAGATTATGCCCTCTTCTGTGTAGCTGCAAGTTCTGATCTCTCTGGAATCCCTTTTTGCAGATCTCACACACGAATCTGTTCGTCGCCATCAGAGCTCTAGGAGACAACGCCACCACCTCCGAATCAGGATCTGTAATAATCAATTATAATTTATAATCAATCTATTCCATTTGAATTCACGACAGATAGAGAGAGAAATTTTTAATGAAGATCGGATTTATATACCAGGGTTTCCAGGAAGATTTCTTCTCTTCTTTGTTGGAGGTTGTGTGCTCTGATTAAACTGAAGATCATTCTGTTCATGAGGATTTGTTGTAGCCATTTGATGATCAGTTAAGTTGGTGCTTGAAGATATGCTTGCTTCATTTGATATTGCAGATGTTAAATTTGACAAACTGTCTTCGACTCCCATGCCCTGCAACATCTCTTTTTCTTTGGATTTTTATCTGATTTTATTTTTTCTACTAATATATTATATATATGTAATGATATTCATTAAAAAGCTAGCTTTTTTGGGGGGTGATGTGATCTAATATAAGATCAGCTTTTCTTTGCTGCGCAGAAACCCTAAGTAGGGAAAGGTTTAGAAAAAAGGTGGAGATGATGAAACCTATTACAGAAAGGTCAACATGTCTCTTCACCACCAGCTTTCTTCTTTGCTTTCAAACCCTAGAAAAGATGACAAATTAAAGATTAAGAAACACACACAGAGACATAAATATGTGTAGAAAGAAGGCAAAAAATAGTACTATAAAGTTAGTTTTCAGTGCAAGAGCTCCAAAAATCCTATAGCTTTATCAATAAAAACATCACCTGAATAGCTGCTGAAACCAACAAGATTCGATAGAAGCCATACATGTGAAAACAGGAGAGAGAGAGAGAGAGAGAGAGAGAGAGAGATGTGGATGAGAAGAGGTATCTCTTATTTCTTTAGTTCTTCGTCCCCATCAAGAACCATTGGCCAAGCCAACAGCCCTTTCTGACGTTTCAATTTGTCTTTTCCTTTGTTTTTTTTACCTCCTTCAATAATTGCATTTTCTTCTTTTTTAATTTAATCTTCTTCTTACCAGTAACTTATAATTTAAAAAAATCATTACCATTTTCTCTCTATTTTTCTTGCATGATTACTTCTATAATTCACTGTACATTCCCCGTGTTCTCAACAAAGTAAATTCACATGTTAATTATCAGCAAATTGCAGGATTTTTTTTAATATTATAATAATAATTTTGACAGTGTTGTAATAATGTAGCTATAGATACTCATTTGTTCACATGATTGATTTAGCAGTATGTACGTATGATTAAATTAAATCCGAATAGCAGAATGGGGACATGCACTCACGGAAAGCTGTTAAAATAATATTCTTTCTGCTCAGCTATCAATGAATCCATTGAAAATTGAATTCATATACATAATAGACTAACATAACGTAACTGGTACTTAAATTTAAATCAAATTGATTGGTACCTGTTCTATACATTCAATTCTTGTCTAGTTTTATCCAGCCCTTCTTGACACCTAAAATAGTCGATTAGCCCAATAACATGATGGTCGTATATCAGCTATAGCGGTTAATAAGGCGCTGTATAATTTGATTTTTAGAAATTAATTGATATATATATATATATATGTATGTACACATGCTCGGATAAATGTTCACGTCTAGGTAGATATTCAAAGGTTGATTTGGTGATGTTTGGGTCTTATGAGAAGGATTTGTCTTATAATTAATTTTTTGATTTGTAATGTCACACAAAAAAAAACAAGTAAATTAAATTAATGTAAGAATAAGTGAGTATATTCTCTGCATTAAGTATTTGTATACGTGAGTTTAATTTTAAAAGACTAGGTCTTGTGTGATACCGTCTCATGATCTCATCCAGTAAGACAGGTCAATCCGACCAGGTCAACAGTTAAAGTCAAAGTCAAAAAGTCAATAGTCAATGGTCAACGCCGGTCAACGGTCAGTCAACGTTGTTGACTCAAAAATATTGCATGATACACATAAAAGTATTACCTCATATACATAAAAGTATTACATGATACTTTTATGTGTATTATATGATATTTTTAAAAATTATTACATGATATACATAAAAATATTAAATAATGTTTTATTCTCATAATGTAATACTTTCATGTGTACCATGTAATACTTTTTGAAAGTATCACATGATATACATAAAAGTATTACTTTCAAAAAGTACATAAAAGTATTACATTTTATTTTTGTTGACCTGAAATAGGCTTTAACCATTGACTTTGACCATTGACCTATTGACTTTGACCCGTTGATCGTTGATCGGGTCAAACCCGACCCGTCTCACGAAATGAATCCGTATGATCCTCTTACGCAAGACTTTGCCATTTGAAAAATATACAAATATTAATTATTCATTCTCCAATCCAAAACTGCCTAAAATTAAACAGACCCGAAAATAATCTAATAATACTTAAGAAGCCCAAGTTATAAAAATCAATTAAAAGGTTCATATTCTATCAATAATATAGATAAATCTTGGGTGAGTTCTAGCTAGAAATATTAAAGGACCATATTTTAGAAATAACTTAGATGATTTTGGGGTGAGTTATATAGTTGTCTAAGAGACGGCTATATATCTAAGTAGTCATCTTGATAAAACTTTCTAAGTGAATCAAGTGATGAATTATAGCCATTAGATTAGGAATGTATTGGAATCATCCTAGCCATTGATTAAGGATCCAGTCATTGATTAAGAACGAGTCCAACTATAACTGGGGGCTACTTATTTTGTAACAACTACAAAAATTGAGAATTATGCATGGTAAATGATTATTTACCATGCATGGTTAAATGATTCTCTTCCCTCCCAATTACTCTTCCAATATATAACCCTGTCAATATAATAATAATAATAATAATAACAACATATAGGAAATTTCTTTGTAGCATGAACATGGCTAGTAAATACATTAAATTAATAGGGGAGTTTTTGAGAAAAATGCCATTTTAACTATCAAACAAAAGAACGTGACTTGCTATGGAGCGAAGCTGTCGCTGTTGAATCATGTTCTCTATAAGTTCAATTATAAATATATTCTCTTAGAATTTAAAATTTAAAATTTATTAGTTTTTATTTGTCATTTTGTATATTGCAATCCACGCCCTATTATTTTATTTTATCTTACCTCTTTCCAAATTTCTTTAACTGTGGCCCACAAATTTCTGATTTTAAAAGAAATTATGATGAGAATATTTTGATAAATATACATAATTATATTAAAATTGATCATCATTCTTTATGAAAGACATAAATTCTTCTCTCCCATACATTCTAATTTCAAAGCAAGCAACACACAATGCTGGGCGTGCACGTCTCCACATAGGATTACGAATTATTGAACATGACTAAAATGATCTAAATTAAGGTTATACATTCTAAAAAAATCAGTTTTTAATTGATTACCTGTTGCATCAAAAGGTTGAGTTTCATTTTTTTTTGTCCGTCCATTTCATAAGTTGATTGATTTAATGGCGGTGATGATTGTACTTATTTTATTTAAAAAAAAAAAATCATTTTATTTCCAAATGATCTAATATTAGCTAGCCTTTTCATTTAGGGAAAAATAAACCGAAATATATACTTATACCAAGAGTGTGTTCTTTTTTTTAAAATTTTTTGAAATCTTGTACATAGAAGTTTTTTTGAAATCTAGCTAGTACATAGTACTAGTAGTATTTAAAAAAATAAATACTGGTATATGTTTTACTCTCTCCCTCTGAAAAAATAAAAATATGTTTATGACTTATTAAACATGATTTTATTTATTTTTGGATGGTGAGTAAATATTATTAACTAAGAAAGTAGTTTTCTTAAGTTTTACTTCTTTTTCGTGCCTTTTAGCAACCTTCTAGTGATGAAAGCACAAATCTAACTACAAGTACATAGGAAGAAAATAAGTAACTAATTCAGTATGTAATTTTATATTAAATACGTGGTTTTCTTTTTATAATTTGGTAGATATGGAACAAAGTTGATGTAATATTATATTTTGGTTGAAGTGAATGGATTTTGTTTAATTTGAATTAATTTTACTATAAAATATAATTATTCAGGCCGGATTGAACCGTGTTTCATTACACCTCTTTACTAAGTTGAAGGATAGAAAATTGATATGATGCATCAAATAGATGAAGCCAAATATTTAGCATCAATTTTTAGGTGTGGTCCTATTTTTAGGACCATAAAAAAATGGACCACTCCAAGCATATCAATCACATAATTTATCTCTTTATATTATAAAGAGTGGGATTGATCTTGTAAAATTGACCTATCTCATCTCATGTATGTATGGTATGAGTACTTATAATTCATAATCCATGCACATCTATGAGTTTGTAAAAATAAATTTAGTTTATAAATAAAAAGATTTTGTATGGATATCAATATGTAAGTCAACAAGCGTCATATTAATTGTTTTGTGGAAAATCATTCCAAATTATTTAATTGATTCAATAATATATAACTTAGAAATCTTTAAATTAATATTAATTTGTGTCTACATATATAATTATATAATGTCACGGTGAGGGACGAAGCGACGTTAAGGTCAAGAGGGTAGTGGGGCCCGCTTCAATTTAAAAAAAATACTATATAGTATTATTTTAAAACAATTTATGGAAAATAATAAATAGAAGAAAACTAATTTTTAATGTTATGATTTAATTGAATTACAATTGTTGTACTTTAATTTTTATTTAGTCAACATATATTATTTCTCTTAATTATACACGAGTCACATACTTTTACATTTTGACAATAAATAGTTATTAAACCTTTAATTTATTTTTTAAGAAAAAAAAATGAGATACCAAAATTCATAGTAATAGAATGTTGGTGTGAGTTTTTATATAACTAATATGAGTAAATTATAGTTGTGGTCACCTATTTTTTGCATTTTTAAGTATCCAACATTTGGATTTTATAGTTCAAAAAAAAAAAAAAACCGTTTGAATTTTATCATTTTAGTCATCCAACCATTAATACAAATTTGTTAAAAGAATACTAAAATCCAAAGCTTAAAATTTTTCAATCTGAAATGAAAAGTATCTAAATACATGTATAATTAATTTATACATATTTCTAATTTTATACAACTGTTAATTGGACCCCCTCAACAAAATTTATGGTTTCGTCACTAGACACGGTGTCACAGATGATTTCCATAAATAAAAAATAGCAAACTTATAGCCACGATTAAAATCATTTATTCCTCAGTCTCAGAGCGAGTGAATTTATTTTTTTGGTGATTTTAATTGCAAGTAGTTGTTGATGATTTAATTTTTTTAATTGGTCAAGAAATATATTTCAGTCCTATGGTAAAAGTCGAGGTTATGTGTTCGTTTCATTTTTTTCCCTAGAAAATTGTATAAAAGGATATCAAACTCCGTTTTTGTATCAAATTAGATTAGGTACCAAAATTTAATTTGTATCGAAAGTACGTGGTATTACAATTTTTATTTCTGTTTCATTGGTGGTTCCAAAATTAATTTTTGATCAATTTCATCCTACTTGGCAATCGAAGAAATGTCGTACTCGTCTCTCATTTTCATGTTGACCCATAAAGAAATTAGATCAAATTGGACACTAAACATTATAACTTGTATCAAAGAATATATTTAATATTAAATTATAGACAGGTTGGATTGTTTATTTCCCAATTTTATTCAAAAAAAATTATGAGGCGATAAGTCCACATATGATGAAGATATTTATAATGATATTGCATGGATTTAATGGGCCGAGATTTCCACTGGCCTTCAAACTCTCAATTGGACTTGGCGGGCTCCAATTTGGCGAAAATAAATAAATATTATAATTATACCGTTCTAGTTAAATTGTTAGCTTAGTTTATAAGCCCTAATTCCAAAATGAGAATATTAATATATTTAAGATGTGACTAAGTTATGAGTATTAATTTAGAGTGGTTTTATCGTACTACAAAATTTGGAAGAAAAAAAAAGTCCAGTTATACACACCCCACAACTTACTTTACACACCCCAAATAAATATAATCTAACTTAAAATTTTGTAAACACACCGCACCATATTACATTTATACCCTTTACAAATAAAACATTAATTCTTCAACCCAATTCACAAACCCTAATTGTCCAACCATAATCCACAATTCCGAATCACAAATGCTAAGTTAAATTTGATCTATATTATGTTAGATTGTTCGAAAGTTGTTTAGGAATCATGGGTATAAAGTTTTCATATGAAATACATAGGAAAACATGGGAAACAAGTTGAAAAATGAGAATTATTTTTTTGTTAATGAACGCGTTATGTTCGGCTCTGGTTCAGCGAAATGACTACTACAAGTTCGATCTATGGTTGAACGCCACTCAACATGTTCGACTTGTGGTCGAACACAACTCAACCTGTTCGACCAAGGGTCGAACATTTTGTTGTTTGTTTGGCCAGTACAGGTCGAACAGAATGCAATGAGTTCGACCTATACTGAGCGATCGTGTTTTTCGTGAATTTTTTTGAAATAGAATTTTGAACTTTCGTAACTCATACTACTAAAAGAACTTAACTTTAGAACTTATATTGTTCGTCCCAAGTATTTTTTTTCTTGTTCCATGGTGTTTTTGACCCAAAGTTATTTTCTATGTTAAAGATGGAGTTTGCAATGGTACTATTAAAAGAAATCGAAAAAACTTAACTTTAGAATTTATATCGCTCCGTTCCAAGTATTTTTTCTTGTTCCATGATAATTTTTACAAAATGAATTTCTAAGTTAAAAGATGGAGTTTGCAATAGTGTTAGAGAGTGAGGAAGAAAAAGAAGAGGGTGAGGAAGAAGAAGAGTGTTAATTAAATCACAAGGATATAGTTGTCTTTGTCTAAATAATTTTATATTCATTAATTTTAATGGGATGTGTTTAGAAGATGGTGGGGTGTGTATAGCCCGCCCAAAAAAAGAGGTGAAAATTTCGAGTCTTTTGCAAAATTTTCAGGAAAATGATGGGAGCAATGGAGGCAGGTGGTGAGGTTCTTACGGCGGCGGAGCAATGGAGGCAGGTGGTGAGGTTCTTACGGCGGCGGTAGCGGCGATGCCATTGTGGGGGTTTCTGTTGCCGTCAATTTCTTGTTCATGGCAATAAAGAAAATGCTTCAATTTTTGTGTTTTTCTATAGTCTTGTGTTCTTTGAAATTGAGAATGTGCTTACACTTTCAAGAACGATAAAATATTGGTTTTGTATTTTGTTTTGTTCTTTTGATGTATAATGTAGGTTATTGTTGTATATATCTCTGAGTAGTATGATTTGATTGGTTAGTTTTTCTTGGGAAACTAAATGCTTGAGAGATTGTTGCTCGTTGCTTTACTCTCAGGAATCAGTGATCATGTTGGACTATTTACATCATATGTAGTAGAGCTCGATGCTATTGCGATTATTTGAAATATCAAGAATGTAATTGAGGCTTCAACTTCTGATAATATTGGTGTCAAATTGGCATTTTTATAAGTGTTTAGGTACTGATTGATGAAATGTAAGTGCTATTTACAGTGATTATTATATGGTAAGTGATAAATAAAGCGGTGTTTTCTTTATGGAGCGTAGAATCAAAGTTAACAGAGTTCTTGCTTGAGTAAATGTGTAATGCATTAGTTTGCTGCACTAATATTTGCCAATTATATGATCATGTGTTCGAGTGATACTTGTTCAAGTTGAGTTGTTAAATTGAGAGAGATATTGTGATTGTAATGTTATCTATTTCTGGCCAAAAAAGGTAATAAAGTTTGAATGGATGATGATGTGGGGATAGCATTACTTGAGGAGAATATAGCTAACTCTCTATGCAATGAAAGAACATGAGTCGAAGAAATGGCTTTGCTCTTTTTCAAGAACTCAATTACTATGCATTTTGAATAATGAGGTTAGACTCTGGTTGGAGTTGGGGGTTCTTCAATTTCAAAGAATAGGTTAGGTACCCTTGAACTATGGTTAATAGATTAAGGTTATCATATCCATGTTCATTTTCTTCAGAACTATGGTTAATATATGCATTCTGTGAAACAACAGAAGATATACATACCAACTTTAAAAGCAACCAAGTATGTGGATGACTGATTGCAATATTGCATGGTCTTATATGCTTTAGTAGGATTGTACCATTGAATTTTGAGAACCTTGATCTTTCACATATTTCTGGTAGTCCAAAGAATCTAAAAAAATGTCGATACATTAGAAAGGGATCGTTGCACAAACACATTAGATATTGAAACTTGAGTTCATTTTCTCGAATACATAATTTAACAGTCGCATAAACAGGCTTAAAGTTGAGAGATTCTTTAACTAGTTTTGCTACTATGAATCAGAAATCAACACTGAAACTCATAAATTTTGTTGTGATGAGCTATATTGTAATTGCCTTAATCAGTTGTTCTTGAATTTAGGTACGGTTTGAAACCACCACCCTCGAACCATGATGCTGGTAAGTTTGTGCGATGATGTCATCATATCATGAGACCTAAAAAGTAGGAAATGGAATCTGGGATATGTCAAATATATTCCTTGCAACTTTTGTGGCTGAGGAAAGAAGATGTGAAGGTGATGCTCTTATTCTATAAAAAGAAGAAAAGCTCAGCAATTTGCTGATCCCAAAATAAGTGATTATTAGTAAAAAGGAAAAAAAGATGCACAATAAATTTATAATCTTTAGCAGCCATTGAATGAAGCTTGCTGAAGTTATGCAAGGGAGGTCTCAACTGGGAAAGACTTTTTGAATTAAATATTCTTAAAATCATTTGTTTATCAATTAATATAGACTTAGTTTTCCATGAAATTTAAGTATGACCTCATGAGCTGATTAAAAGAGCATCTTGGCTAGAAAAAAAAGTGTTTTTTAATTATTATTGATGAAATAGTTATGAAAGGAAACATGGACCAATTAAGTGATGAGTAGGGAAAAAGAAACCATTAAAAAATCAAAGTGGAAACCCCATAATTGTAGAGAAGCCAAAGCAAACATGACTTCAGCTATAGCAAAGAAGGGGAACACCATTAATGTACAATAAAGAGGCTTTTGGAACTTTAGACTAGTTGGAGACAAAGAGTGAACCTAACACCTCATTAACAAATTCCCTTTGTAGGGGTGGGGGTACATTAAAGCATGATATCTTATATCTTCGAAAATCTGAATCTAGTCAAGAAAATTTGAATGTCTGGTGCGATAAGCTATTTCAAGTCGAGTCAGATAAGTTTATATGTATGAATATAATAGATTCAACGAGCAATACTAGATGATTGAGATTCACAAGAATCAAATTTTACAATTCTATATATCTATGTCTATATGTATATAATACATACAACTTTTGAATGATTAAGTGTTTGAAACATACATTGTTAGGATGTTTCTTTTTGCAAGATATTGAGTTAAAGATTCTATGGAGGGTGAACATTGAAAGATTCCAAGTGGGCCCATCTCATATTTGTGCTTTGTTACTCATATATGGTTGCCACGTGTGATTCCATACCAACAAATTCCACCAAAAAATTAAATTTTATTTCTGTGCCTGTGGATTGGGTGCAAACAGCAGGGGCAGCAGTAATAATTAACTGTATTAGTGGTGGTTGTTACTGTTGCCACAATGACCTGTCTATTTCCAAACCCAAAGGAAAAGGTAAAGATTAAAGGCAAAAAAATTGTAATAATATTAAAAATTAATCATATTTTTATTTTTTATCGTGATATAATAATAAATGGTCCATTGAAATCAAGTGGGGTTGATTTCTCCCTCAGATAATGGACATTAACATCCTATCTTCCCTCTTTCCTTAATTGGAAAGATTTTTCAAGTGGGTTTGGCATTTATGACCTTAAATACTTATTTTTTCTTTCTATAATAAAGTTTATTGAGTACTACTGTAATAAAAATTGAATTGGAAGGTGAATATTTACTGCAAATATGCTTTATATTAATGGCAATTTCTGAAACTTTAATTACATTATCTATTTTGATCATGTAATTACTAATTAAAAAGTTATAAAAATGTCTCAATGTTGTTTGAAAAACATGGTAGATTAAAATCTTGGATGTCATGACAATTTATTTTAGATGTGTTATTTATTTTAAAAATAATAACTAAATAACTACTTTTGGATTCATGGAAAATTGTTGATCATTGTAATGTTATGTTATTTAGGGGAAAGAAAACGGTCCCCAAGATGATTCAAACTAACTATTCAATTTCTTTCACTAAATGTCTCCACAAGTTAACTTATTTAAAAGATAAAACTGCAAAACTCAAGAAATTAAAGGACAGTGTTGCAAAATGATTTACCGTATATTATCTTGAGTAGGTCTTGTGTGAGACCGTCTCACGGATCCCATTCCGTGAGACGGATAGGGTCGGATCGAAGTATTACATGATATATACAAAAGTATTACATGATATACATAAAAGTATTATCTCATATACATAAAGGTATTACATGATATTAAGTTATGTGATATTTTCAAAAAGTATTACATAATATACATAAAAGTACTACCTAATACACACAAAAGTATTACATATTACACAATTCACGCACGAGGAAGAAGAGCACCTGGGCGCCTAGCTAGGATCCGCGCGTTTTTGTGTTGACCCGACCCGACCCAATTCGGGTCATTATCCCAAAATACAAAAGTATTACTTGATATACATAAAAATATTACTTAATACACATAAAAGTATTACATATTTTCTTATAGTCTGACTCAACTCAAAACATATTCTATAATACAAAGTATTACCTAATATACATGAAAGTATTACATAACACACACAAAAAGTATTACATAATTTTTATGTTTGACCCGACCTTATCCGTCTCACAGAATGGGATCCGTGAGACGGTCTCACCCAAGACTTTTTCTATTATCTTTATCTAACCGTGTATGAGTAATCAAGAAAAAAATATATCATATCTATTTTAATTGAATTATTAATTATGCATTCCTTCATCTGAAATCTTTACTTTTCTTGAGTAAAAGAAGAAGAAGAAGATATTATTAGCATCATATTAATGTCATCAAGGAATAAATTCAGCTTTTGCTATCACCACAGGTTGTGGAGTTGAGAATATTCAATAATTTTTTGTATTTCTTTCTCAAGTCCAATTGTTAAAAAAGCAAAATTGAACAACCTTACCATTGTCTCATACAATGCTGACAAAACTTGTTTCACTCATATTTCACATTTTTCATACATATGAAAATATCACCTATTCATTGTCAGTCCATGTTAATGGTCTAACTTTTTTTTTTAATGGGCTAACTGTTAATGTATCAAAAAATCACAGAAAAAATTCAGTAAAAAAATAAATTTCCATACTTTATGATGTTACATCAACATTCAACAGTAGGTACGGTTGGTATGCAAGTCATTATATTTAAAAAACAAAAAAAAATCTAAATCAAATTGAAAGTTCCCAACTACAAATTAATAAATCTCGAGTATATAAACATAAAAGATGTAATGATACTATTTTGTCATATCCTCTTCATACAGCAGGGTTTTAATTTTTTAAAAAGCAACTGATCATGGTATCTTTATTTCAATAGTAATTCGAAAATGGTCCTTTTTTTTTTCCCCTATCTTGACTTTATATTTATCACCATTGTCCAGATTCTGTTGGAACTTGCTCCATTTGATGCAATATTTATTCTTTAACTTTCTCACCTCCTTAACTGGAATGTGTAAGCATTGAGGGCATAATATGTCCAAACACTATCAAACAAGTCCAAACTTAACTCAAATATAAAGTAATTCAATTTATCATTGAATACTTTAAACATATATATATATACACACACATACATATATCGTTCTTCTTTTGGGCTTAAACTGTACTTTCAATGGACCAGAGTAATCAAGATGGAGACTTCAGGATTCCTTCAAAATTTTAGAAAGATCATTTGAATTTTGACATTTTTAGTCCAAAAAAAAAAAACTATTTTTATGATGAATTCTAACAATAAAAAGCAAATATTATAACAGAATATTTATGCCATTTAAAAGAAAAAACTGCCAAAAGTAGACAAGAATCATAAATTAATGATCGAGGATTGGAATAGCCATGAACCAGTGGATGCCAACCATGTGTAGGACAACATTAAAATTTGAAAGAAAAATAAACATCACTATTATTTGATAGTCAAAAGTAGTTTGCAATGGAGCACAAACAAAGTGAATCAAAGAAGCAATTGTGATCCCAGACTTGCTCTCAAGATATTCCTCCACAATTATAGGGATATTCATGAGTTTACACATAATGGCTCACAACTTTTATTCCGATCGTGTTTCAATCTCGTACGCTATATATGTTATTATTATACAATACAAAATTGATACATATTGACACAATAATAATGTATCTCAGACAAGACTCGTTTAAAAGATCATGAAAGAAAATAAGCAATTATCAACCAAATTTCCATTCAAATAGCTAGATAGTCATGCATAATTCAACTTACGCAAACTTATCCTAATCACAATTACCGACACTAATTCACAAGCTTAATTAATTAAAACAAGAATAAGGAGGAGAAATCTATCTTAACTTTCCCTCTCCCAACATTTTTTTCTTGTTTTTTCTTTTATGACTAAATAATAATAACACTAATAATACTATAAATAATCATCACAAATAATAATAATAGTAAAACTTAGCTAATTAGAAACTCATTTCTTAGAGCACCAATCTCAAGAAGCTTAGGCACGAGATTATTGCTCAAGTGCAAGGCCACAAGGCTTTCAAGGCCGCCAACGCACGCGCCGCCGATATACAAGGCCGGCGCAGGAGACGCGCCGCCGGCGAGCGATGAGGAGACGTCGTCGTTGTGGCTGAGGGCGGCGATCTCGTCCTCCTCCAATTGGATGACGGTGGGGTGAACGCCGACGGTGGAGAGGAGGCGCTTCATGACGTGGCACATGCAGCAAGCAGAGCGGGTGAAGATGATCACCGGATTCTCGGAGATGAGGCGTTGGATTCGCATCTCGGTGGACTCGGCGACGTCGATGGCGAGGGGTGAGACGGTGGTTGGGGTGAGTTCGAGGCGGACGCCGCCGTCTGCGAGGGGGCCGTAGTGGCGGAGGCCTTGCATCGCCACCTGTGATTAAACGGCGTCGGATTGGGAGTGTGGATATTTGGGGGGTAGGATTTTATTGGGAATTTGTCAGGGAATGGCAAGTGAATGAGTACGTGGAGGAGATGTATGGCATGTGTGGTTACTATATATGAAAACAAGCGCGTGGGGTGGGGTGGGTGCTGGGGGTTGTGGGGTAGGGTTAGGAGTTGGAAATAGAAAGTACCACCAAAATCATCATGATTTACTCCGATTTATCATATATATATATATATATATATATATAAATAATTAAAATCATATAAGGTGTAATATTTACGGAACTACTGATTCAGATAAATGACTTGAATTTTGAAAGTAATTAAGTTTTTAATCTTAGTGAAGACAAATAGAAATTGTAATAGAATCCCCAAGATTAAGAATTTAAATAGAACAATACTTTAATTTTATCAAAGTTGAAAAACTAGAAAATATGTTTAACTGGACTTGGTGAAATTTAAAACTTGCCTCTAACTTGGGCTACCTTAAAAAGTAATGAAAAAAGAAATATCAAAGTACTAAAATTCAATTTATTATCTACATTTAAGCTTCAAAAGATCGATTTTCAATTGAAATTCAAACAAACTTAAATACAAGTCTTAAAAGTGGTGATGTTTTCGACTCAAATCCTTTCCTATAAATACTTTCCAACTCAACTACTTATTACCTCTTTATTTACACCTCCTATAAATACCCAACTATATGATAGTTTTGTAATTCCCAAATAATTATTCATATTGTGAATACCATCAAAACCAGGGTAAAAATTATGGACAATTGTGGATTTCATGAGCCAAAATAGTTATTTGAGTTATAAAAAAAAATTATTATTTTAAATCAAGTAATAAACTTTATAAGTACGCCAACAGTATACATATAATCCGTGGGATCTTTTTAAATATTAAGATTTCAAATAATTGAAAGAAAAAAAAAATTTGTCATGGGGAGACGTAAGAAAGATACTATAACAAACGCAGGTGTAGAGAGGGATGTGGGGCCTACTTGCACTAGATGACAAAAGAGAAAGATCCCACACATCTTCCCCTTGATTTTCATACATTAATATTTTATTATTATAATTAATTGAAGGTTTGGAGTACATGTAAAAAAATTAAGAAATATTAAAGTGATTAATATGTTTTAAAATAAGTTTGGTAGCATGATTGAAGGAAGCACGAGAACCAAATTCTAATAGAGAGATCGAAAGTTAGATTATTTGGAAATATTGATGAATTTGGATATAAAACCTGATTAGGGATAAATTGATAACTATTTTGTAACAAGAATTTGAGCTCGGATAGTGTATTATGTGTCACACCCATTTTGGTTAGTTGAATTTGATTCTGTTACTATTATTTTATTTAACTTTTGGAACTTCAATCAAGTTGAGAGTTCGAATAATATACTTAATTCATTACTCCCTTGGCTTAGGCCAATTAGTCTAGGTATCACACTAGTATATTAATGGATTTTAGATTTGAGTTAATTTTTATTAATTAATTGATGCTAATTAAATTAGATATTTGTTCATATAATTAGATGTAAAAATAAAAAAAGTTCGCCACGGGAGGAATAGTTCATAATTTACCTAAGTCCTAATCACATGATAATCATTTATTTAGATATAATAAATCAAATATTAAGGGCAGTCGACTTGATTAGTTGGAAGAAGAAAAGGTCAACTCTTGCCATAATAGAAGAATTACAATATCGTTTCCCATTTCCAAGGACCAATAAATAAATTGATGAAATAAAATATTTACCAATCTTTTGGCCGACAGGGTTTTTGGTAAAAAAATGTTTATGTAATTGAAAAAAAAAAATTAGTGGGTTGACCTAACCCCCTCGTCTTGCAATCTCGTGGAATGCAGAGTTCTATATAATAAAACGACAAATAAATTGCTTTAAAAAAGACATAAATTTGAAGCCTGTTTGGTATGATCAAACAAAAGCAAAAGCTGTGAAATAGTAATGGTAAGTCTAAGCTTGTGTTTGGATGAAAGGAATTGATAAAGAAAATATATATAACTGTTAGTTATTTGTCTTGATTCACTTTGAAATATATAACTGTTTCGGTAATTTGGATGAATTTGAAATCCATTAATTTAGGTGTCTTCAATCAAAAATGTAATTTATACATAGATTTGAAAGGTGTAAGAATGTAAATTTCAAAATTTTAAACTTCAAAGTGGATATTTAAAACAAAATCGTACCATTTTCATAAATTAAAAAAAAAATTGTAAAAATACATATTTACATTTGTAAGATTCTATTTATAGTTACCCAATCGTTTTATATATCTAAATTGATTGGTCTTTTTATAACAATTAAGAAAGTTACTAAAAAAGTTAATTAAACAAGACAATTTCTTTTGATGACCATATTCAACAAGTATAATACAATATAGTATCTATTTAATGTTTTCCTATAGTTTCAAGACTAAAATATGCAAGTTATATCATGATATGCAAAAGGTGTTTCGTATATACATGCTTTATAGATTATTATATATTGTAATCTATTTGCTTAAGTAAGTCAATATATATTACTAAATATTTTTTAATAGTTTTATTGCATTTAAATTTATAGAGGCTAAACTTAAGAGAAAGACAATTTTATTTCAAGACTAACACGTGAAGTCTGAATACATATGTTATTTAACGAGAAAATGTGTAATCATATTGTCCAAAATAAGAGTTATTTTATTTTAAAGTAAGATTATTTATTTTTTTCGCTTACAATAAAACGTTGTTAAAATTCAATAAAAAATAAAGTATAATTCTTGAAACATTATTTTATTTTATTTTTAAGTGAAGGAATGACCTATTTATTTGATTATTTTTTAAAAAATGTAATTCTAGTTCGATGGTGTCCTACCAAACGCACCCTTGCATTCATAAATAAGATTAGCACATGGAGTGGTGGTGACTGGTGAGGATTATTAAAGCCGACGCCAGCTGGACCCCACAGTAGCTGGTGGGACCCTCGAGTTTCAGTGACGTCACTCGGCCCATCGCAGCGGAACGTGGGCCCATCTGATATCATCATTGGCGACACACGTCATCCTTACGTTTCTTCTCGCCACGTGGCAATCAATTTCAACGACGGAGAGAAGAGTGGAAATCTGGACAATGCCGGATTTGGAGTTACCCCCTCGTAACCCATTTTTCCTTTTAAGATATTTTCACTAAAACGGCAATGCCGTTTAGCTTGTAAAGTAATACTAGTACTTTTTATTTATTTTTTAAATAAATGCGAACTATGACGAGTAAAAAATAATACTCTTTTTCGGACAAAAAAAAAGTGTTTTAGTATCATGATATATTTTTTTTTTTCTGAAAAGAAGGGAGTGATATTTTACATAAAAATCCTAATTAAAATAGAGTAGTTTCTCATAAAAAAAAGTAACGTTTTTAAATATTTAAAATAATACATTTAGTGTGGTCAATTAATGTGGGTCAGGTCGAGTCGTCACAGTGATGCATCAGACATGTAGTTTTAGTATTTAAAATGTTAGATATAAATATAAATTAATCAAAACATATTTGGATGTAATTTAATTATGTCTCAAATAATTAATTATGAAGTCATATAAATAATGGTATTGTGAAAATTAATGGAGGCTTTAGTTTGTGGAAGTGTCGAAGATGAGGCCCACAATGTGCAATTTGTGAATGAAAGTCGTGCAAAGGCATAAAGCTCAACCGTTGATGGTGCAATATTTGGTGTCTGCCACGTTGGAATTTAATTTTATAATTTTCGAATATAAGTGACACCGTCGTAAAAATAACAAGGCCCCACTACACGAGAGGTTCAATATTATGGTACGTATTTAATTTACACACTATGTTTTGGTTTGGAATCTTTTCTAAATGAGTTCGAGAAGGAAGGGAAACAATAAATATTAGAAAATTTAGAGTCATTTAGATTCAAACTCTTATCATCACAATCTGCACATTTATAAAGATAAAATATACTTGAGCTACAAAGCCTATGGTTGGTTTAAAATCTTATTAAAAGATTTATAAATCTAATTTTATGAGATAACTCAACATACAATTTAGAATTTAAAATTTAAATGTGAATCTACGAAAATTAATTTAATTTATAAACAACGAGCTTCATCCCACCAAATTATAAATAATTCATATAAGTATTTATGTGGTTATATAAGTAATAAATAATTTGTATAAGTGTTTATGTCATATATAAGTAAACATGCACATATTAGTTTAGAAAGTTTTATGATATGGTGGTCATCCATCCATCCTAACAGACACACAAAATTAAATAACCCAGATTTTGTTTTATTTTATTTATTGAGTTTTAATGTGTTTCTTAACAACGTGTATGGTGTATACTATATCCACTATTTGATATGAAAATATGACCCCACGCTATTCTTCACTTATGTTAAATTTAATTCATTTTGTAGTTAATTTCCTATATAATTATATCATCACCTACATATTTTAGTTTTTCTATTTCAATAAGTTAAATGTCCCAATTTCTCTGTCTAATTCTTGGGCATGGCATTACGTATATTTTAGAATTTTATATCTCGATGGACACCTTATATATATCTCGGTCATATTCTTTTTTTTTTTTTTATATCTACTCTTAAAACACCTCGTATTATTAAGTTATCGGTCTAAATATAAATTTTACAATTCCATTCATTTTTAACTAATATGAGATATTATTTTATATTAAGAAAATCGTATATATATATATATATATATATATATATATATATATATATATAAATTTAGTGAATCACAGATTGACAACACATAAAATGTAACTTAACTGGGGTAGATGTAGTAACCTCAAATATAGGGACCATGCACATGCATGGTTGTTGTCACTATGGCCAATATCATTAAATTTTGCTCCCATCTACAAATTTGCAGCTTGTACTACTTTTTTTTATTTTTCGTTGCTAATGGGATTCATAGAATTAATGTTTAGTTGTAGAGATGAAAGAAATATATATTATATACGATCATTAATGTTGGATCTATATCATTTATCATTACGTTAAAAATATTTTTTAAGGGTAATGTGCTATTTTTATTTTTTATAGCACAACAATCAGCATCACGATTTCGGACTCAGAAAGTCTGTCTTAATATGTTGTTTTGTTGATTCATGTTGTTTATTTTGACCACTTTAGGATGTTGAGATCAACAAGCAAACCTATTCTTAAGATTTGCTGACCCATTGTTTTAGGATGTTGAGATCAACATGTTGATCAGAGACAAAATTCCGACTCACGCAGAGTTCGAAAACTAACAATTAATATTTTTTTTTAATTTTCTATATTCATCAGAATTTATAGTATGTTATGCTTACTGTAATGTAAATAGCCATTTTTTCATTAAAAAAACCTATATTGTAATTGATTTATGTTTCTCTCTAATATTCGCGGTTGATGGACTCCTCAATGTGTCTCTTATATTTTTGTATAATATTGTCAATTTTGGGCTTCAGTTCACATAGTCTTACCTGAAGATTTTGAAAAATAGAATGAAAATTACCAATCCTGAAAATACTGAAATACATATCAAGAGATCAAAATTTAAGACACTACATTGTCACTTTAATTTACAATATTAATTTACAAACTTCAAAATTTACATTATTAATTTACAAAATTCAAAATTGAAGACACTACACTGAAATACATACTACTAGTTTTTTTCACTTCATTGGATCGAGTACTTTCCATTTGTCAAATCAAATCAATCCTTTTCTCTATTTATGATTGACCGATGATAACACCCCATAGTATTATGGTTAAAAAAAGGGAAAATGTAACTTTAATTGTTGACCGTAGATTAAAAGTAAATCATGATTTTCATCGACCGAAAGCACAAATATGATTGACATTATATTTCTAATATAACATCATTAATTTCATATAAATTTTGGTCACCATGCAAAGCAAAGTCTAATCTCTACGTCAAATCATCCTCTTCGTCATTCATTGCATCACCTCGTCAATTTTATATATCATACAAATTTAATTATTTATTATAATTTCTTTTGGAATTATATATATGAAAATGAAACAACTAAAAACATTTGCATTGGTAGTAATTAATTTATTGATAATAACCTATTTTTATCGGTTCAATCAATTATGAGTGTCGGTTATAAACAATTCGATCATTTAGTTTTATGCTTTAACTGGAAGAAAAAAATAATAATAAAGCATACACATATTTTCAATTGATTCGGGTTAGATTAAGCAGAGATCCTATATTTGTACTATCAAAATTTTGTGAATACTTTATGGTGCGCTAATCACGTACACATGTTTTCAATACAATTTTTGCAATTATTTCTCAATCTTTGCAACAAATACATATATATTTTTCACAACATAAATATCTCTGGTACCAATACATTTCTAATCAATCAAATGACAATATGTCATATAAACCAGGCTTCATTCATATTTACAAATCACTACTTGAATTATAAACCCATTAAAAATTCAGGGAATGCTCGTTTTTAAACTAAATTTTATTATGAAACGATCTTAAACAACAATTTTAATCAGAGCACTTGATCAAAGAGACCATTGCAGCAGACAATGGATTAACTGGAAATTAAAAAGGTTATTGGGTAGTGTACATATTTACTTTTAGATAGATTTTAGGTTGTTCTGATCAAATTATATTAAAATTTATATAAAACGTAGTAATAATAATAATAATAATAAAAAGAAAAAAATGATTAACACTTATTTCATAAATTGAGATAAAATTGGAATTAGATAATGGAGTTAGAATGAAGAGAAGTAATTAAGATAGAGAAAAGTGTCGGCGGCGTAGGATTAGGCTTTTAACATGAGAAGTTGACATGAGAAGTTGACTCCACAACAACACATGGGCGATGCAGAGCCGAATGACACTTCAATTTAATTTGTCTTTATTTACTTACTAGAGCAACCACGTTGATTCATTTTGGTGTATTTTTAATTAAAACAGAATGTATGTTAATTAATGTAGGTGTATTTTTAAATGTGTGTTTTTGTGTTATTAGTATGTGTTAAGCTCTAAAAATGCATTCTTGTCCCCTTTTTTAATGATTGTAATTAATGTGATCTAACTTGCAACCAATAAAAAATGTCTTTTTTCAAAATAAAATGATATAATAAAAATTAGTGGATAATGAGACTCACATGTAATAATTGTGTTTAAGATAAAATTGATGTAGATTTGTGTTAAATTGATGTAGGGGTGTGTTTTAAAAAAATAGATATTTTTAATTAGTGTGTTGACATGTGAAGCCCATACTAAAATGGTGTGCTAAAAATCCATTAATGTGGGTGTCCTTATTATTATTATCATTATTTATACTAGCAGTGCACCCGTGCGATGCACGGGATTAAATATAAGAAGTGTATATGATATTATCAGTATATTTAAATTGTTTAAATTTATATTTAGAGTCAATAGTACGTTTCAAGGCACGATTAATCAAAGTCATGTTAAATCACTTTAATCAACTTTTGATGTAATTATAAAAAGACATCTTATATTTAATATAGTTCTTTGTATATATTTTTATTAAATTATTGTTAATATATATTTTATAAATTAAGATTTAATTTGAAATATGGCAACACCAAACTTAAAATATTGATACCTATAGAAATATCAATATTTTAAATTTACGAAAATATCAATGGATATAACATATATCAAATGTCAATATCAATAATATTTGAGTAAATATATTGGGAAAATTTCAATTTTGACCCTGTAGGAAAGACTCGGGTCCGATTTTGGCCCCTAGGTTCAAAAAAGAACAAAAAATAATCAATTTTGGCCCTCTTCGTTAGTTTTTCTAACGAAAACCGTGAGGACATCTCTTTATTAGCATGTGTCAAATGTGTCATATATAGAGAAAAATATTAATATTGACCTTATAGGAATGAAAATATATATTAGGATCGAAAAAAAATTCTTTGAAATTTATTATATCTTAGATTTTCGTACTATTTTAGTTTATTGACGATTTTTTAATTCATTCGAATTTAATTTATGAATGTATGTAGTTTATTTTTAAATTTATAATTTTATTCATAAAAAATTGATGAAAATGTCCTGGTGCTTCTTAATTCATTTTAAAATTTATTTATGAATCTATTCATTAGACTATTATTTATATTTTCACTCATTTTGGCATTTCTTATATATTTTTGTAAATATAATAAAATCATATATATATATGTATACACTTAGTGTAATACACGGGATTTAATAAAAAAATTTAAATTTAGTGAAATTAAAAAAAATTAAATATAATTTACACAACAAAATCAAATTTACGATTTGTGTAATATATATCGTCTAATTTAACATTAAATATAATAAAATATGATCAAAAAGTTATTTAGTTGTCAAAATATTTATTGTATTTGTAGATGATCATTTAAAAAAATTATTATTATTTTGAAAAGAATATACATTGCTATACCTATTATATTGTTCAACCCACCCACCATATTTTTTTAGTTTGCTTTTTATTCTTTACATTTGTAACAACCCTCAACTTTTTTTTTCAATTAAATGATAAAAAATGAAAGTCAACATTTCACAAATAAATTCCATAGTTTATTTTAAATTATATATTTAAAAAATTATTTGATTTCAATAATTAATAAGTTTGAATAATAATTTCCAAACTGCCCACCTTTATTTTAGTTTTTTTTTCTTTTGTATCTATTTATATTTTTTCTTTACATTTTAAATTTAACAAATTTTAAATATATAATAATATCTATCATTGAACTCTAACATATGTTATTTAGATAAATATAATTAATATTTATATATTATTTATTATTTAGTAATAATAATATTTCTTATCAACTTTAAATTTGTAGCAATTAATTAGCATATTTAATATGAAAACATTGTAGGCTTGCCATGTGGCTCTTTGGTCTTACTTTTGTATATATAAAGATATATATATATATATTCTAAATTTATTTTCTATAACTGTATAATTTTATTTCGATAAATTGTAAAAATATTGAAAATTTATTTTCACAACTATTATTTTTTTTGCAATAATATTGAAAGTTTATTTATATTTCATAACTATTGTTTTCTTTATATTATATAATTCTTTCACATATATAATGCTTTTGATAATTTGTTTTCACAATTTCAAATGATCATCTCAATGATTTTATTTTAAATTATTAGTTTTTTAAATATATTTTATAAATTATTAGAGAGATTTTTAAAAATTTCACTAATTAAATACAATTTTTGTATATTTATAATTTTTATGAGGAAAAAATTCAATTTGAACCCTGTAGGAATGAGTGTTATCCACTATCTATTGGCCCAACTGCCAATGGCCACGTGACTTGCACATGCCAGATCGTTAAATATATAATGGAAATCGATCAATGGGCCAAAAATGCCTATTGAAGGACCAAAATCGGACCAGAGGCATTCCTATGGGGCCAAAATTGAAATTTTCCTTAAATTTATAGCACCATATGACTTTTGAGAACCTTTTGAAAGTTTGATCCAAACATTTTTCATCTTGGTATAGAGCAGCTACAATAGTTTGTTTGCATCAAGGTTGCATTAATAGTCTCTTATCACATAGAATTCTATGATAATTTATTTTCATTTTCAGAGCTCTACTACTTTCTCCAATTTGTTTTTACCTCATAGAATTTTGTGATAACTTATTTTCATATTCAAAACTCTACTATTTTCTTCATTGTCTTATCTTCTTTATATTTGCACTCTTTAGTTAACAACTTTACGTTTGTTGACCATGATGTGATTTCCACTGAGCATTATATAAGAGAGATGTGATTATATCTCGACTTTTCAAATGCTTAAAAGATGGTGATATTTGTTGAAATATTGCAAGCAAACGTGATGTCATATGGGTGGGACTGATCTCTAAATTATAATACTATGCCTTAAGATATATAAAATAAAAGGTTTATATCAAAATCAATAACATGATGTAAAACAACAATATTTATCTGATATAATAAAATCTGATATAATAGAGTGATGTAAAAAACTTATATGCAATCTCAATTTGATGACAACAAAATCTAATATAATAGAGTGATGTAAAAAATATATATGCAATATCAATCTGATGATAATCTAAATCTGATGTAACAGATCTCAATCAATCATATGATATAATAAATTGCTAAAGGAAACTAATATAAAAAGTTATATGACAATCTCAATCTGATATAACAAAATCTAATATAATATATCTCAATAATTGCTAAAGGAAAGTGATATAAAAATTATATAACAATCTCAATCTGATATAACAAAATCTAATATAAGAGATCTCAATAAATCTAATGTAACAGAAATCAATCTTAATTTGATATAGAACTCAATAATTGCTAAAAGAAAGTGGTATAAAAAATTATATGACAATCTCAATCTGATATAACAAAATCTAATATAAGAGTTCTCAATAAATCTAATGTAACAGAAATCAATTTCAATTTGATATAATAAAATCTGATATAATAGGTTGACCACAATCTCAAAGAAGCTTAAACCAAGTTTCCATTATTTAAATTTTTAGAATATTCTGAAATTAAAATGAAATAAGAGGACTGAATGCGTCAAAATACATAAAATGTAATTGTTTTTCCTAGAAAAACCAAAACTTGCATTACTTTGTCAATATCTTTTACTTTGAATTTTTATTATAAGCTTACCCATTCCCAAAGTATAATGTTCAACTGCTAAGACATAAATATTGTATCCCATTTTTAAACTGCTAAGACAAAAATACTGTTATCCCATTTTTAACACAAACATGTATAGTAAGATTTAAAATCAACAAAAATCACAAACAAAAATCAGAATTAAGATCTATGTAGCAAACTCAGAGGAGAGATGGTGTACTTATATATGAACTAACATTATGATGGAATAAAACATATGATTAAATAGAATGTGTGCATAAACTACACCCTAGAATATCAACTACAAATGATTAAATAGAGTGTGTGCATAAGCTACACTCAAGAATATCAACAATAAAGTAATGAACAATCAAAAGCTTTATCCGCCGTGCGATACACGGTTCTAATAATATTTCACATGATGAATTATATCACCTAAAATGTAATGAAAAAAAATGAAATTAGAGAACACATTAAATATAATATTAATAATATAAAAAAAGGAAAGATTTTTCTAATGAAGCGTTTTTCTCATTATTTAAAAAAAATTAAATTAAAAGAAATATTAACTTTCTATTTTTAGTAAGAAAAATTTAACATGAAAAATGTTTGGTTACCATATTTGGAATATACCTATAAATATGAAAAAAGTTTGGTTACCATATTTGGAATGACTTCTGCTATTATATACTTATAGATATAAATTATATCAATCATTGTAAAAATGAATTGCGTCTAAGTATTCAATAAACGTAAATCAAATTACTTCAAAAAAAGAAATATTTCATTAACTCAGCATAGGCTTCAATATATGTAATGAAAATTATAAATGACTTAAGAATGTAATACAAACCAAATGTCTTTAAAGAAAATAAACTTATTATATCAATCCGATAACTTCAAGAATATAATACATAAAGAAATATTTTATAAACTTAATTCAAATGACTTCAATATATGTAATCAAAATTATAAATGACTAAATAATATAATACAAACCAAATATCGATAAACCAAAAAAATTAATTATATCAATCTAATAACTTCATCTAATATAAATCATATCAGTCTGATGACTCAACCCAAATTACTTAGAAAAAGAAAGCTCAAAAATATAATGTATGTCTATAAATATTTCATAAACTCAAGTCAAATCACTTGAATATTGCGCAGTTATTTTATGGTAATTAACAAATAAATTGAGTTTAAATATTCTATAAACTCAACTTAGGTAACTCCAATAATAGACAAATTATATCAATATGATGATTTAATACAATTCAACTCAGATAACTTCTATATTATATATACAAATTATATCAATATGATGATTTAATACAATTCAACTCAGATAACTTTTATATTATATATTTTTGATCTGCAATATATCTTCGATAAACTGAATAAGTCTAATAATATCAATATAATACTTTAATACAACTCAACTCAAATAACTCTTATGTATTTTCGATAAACTGAATAGACTAATTGTATCAATCAATATTTTCGATAAACTGAATAGACTAATAATATCAATATGATACTTTAATACAACACAATTCAAATAACTACAATTGAAAATCTGACCCAACAATTCCCACAATCACGCTCCAAAAAAAATAGAGAAAAAAAATTAATGTGATTTAGAGATCCGTCAAAATATGTAACATTGAAAATCTGATTTAAAAAAATAATACCAAAATTCAAGATTTAGACAAAGAAAACATATCAAAAAATAGAAAAAGATTAGATCAGAAATTCAAGATTTAGACAAAGAAAACATATCAGAGAAAACATATCTCAACATATCAGAAGATATTAGAAAATAAAAAAAGATTAGACAAAGAAACAGATCAGAAAATAAAAAAAATATGAAATGTAAAATAGTAAAATAAAAAAGATATAAAAAAATAATACAAAAATTCAAGATTTAGACCAAGAAAATATTTCAGAAAATAGAAAAGCTATGAAATGTAAAATCATTAAAAACAACATATCAGAAAATAGAAAAAGATTAGACAAAGAAACATATTAGAAATTCAAGATTTAGACAAAGAAAACATATCAGAAAAAACATATCTCAACATATCAGAAGATATCAGAAAATAGAAAAAGATTAGATAAAGAAACAGATCAGAAAATTAAAAAAATGAAATGTAAAATAGTAAAATACAAAGAAAACAGATTAGATAAAAAAGATATAAAAAAATAATACCAAAATTCAAGATTTAGGCAAAGAAAACATATCAAAAAATAGAAAAGATATGAAATGTAAAATCATTAAAAACAACATATCAGAAAATATAAAAAAAATTAGACAAAGAAATAGATCGGAAATTCAAGATTTAGACAAAGAAAACATATCAGAAAATAGAAAAAAAATTAGACAAAGAAACAGATAAAAATTTAAGGTTAAAACATAGAGAAAAAAAATCAATGTGATTGAGAGATCCGTCAAAATACGTGACATTGGAAATCTGATAGCACTCCTGACAAACTCCAACAAAAAAAATAGAGAATAAAATAGATAAAAAAAAATAAAGAATCAATGTGATGAAGAAAGAGAGTCAATAGAGATATGATAATCAGAAAAAAAAAAAAAAGATATAAAAAAATAATACCAAAATTCAATATTTAGACAAAGAAAACATATCAGAAAATAGAAAAGATATGAAATGTAAAATCATTAATAACAAGATATCAGAAAATAGAAAAAAGATTAGACAAAGAAACATATCAGAAATTCAACATTTAAACAAAGAAAACATATCAAAAAAAATATATCTCAACATATCAGAAGATATCAGAAAATAGATAAAGATTAGACAAAGAAACATATCAGAAAAAAAAATGTAAAATAGTAAAATACAAATAAAACAGATCAGAAAAAAAGATAATTAGAAAAAAAAAGATATACAAAAATAATACCAAAATTCAAGATTTAAACAAAGAAAACATATCAGAAAATAAAAAAAATAGTAAAACACAAAGAAAACAGATCAGAAAAAAAGATAATTAGAAAAAAAAGATATAACATCGATATTTGGTTTCTGTTTTGCTCTTAGTTTTTCTCTCTAGTCATTCCCATCTCCGTTGGAGGAGGTCTTCACTATCCTACCCAACATAACAAACTCATCAATATCATATAAACTCCTCATATCCTCATTAGATCAACATAAATTAGCCCAATAACCTCCATAATCTTGGCAAAGATGACCTAACTAATACATCAATGAAAGGATGAATTTTTTCAAGTCATCACAACTCTCAAAAAGAAAAAGAAAAAAGACCAAGATTAAATCTTCAATAATAAAGTGGGAATGGGAGGAGCTCTGAGCAAGACAGAAGCCATTGACATTGATTCATGGCAGACGGAAATGAATTTAGGTCAAGAGAGAACTTTTTAAATTTTTTTATGCTGAAATCTTATTTTGAATCGTGGGTTACAACAATGTATAGAATTTGGGGAAAGTAACTGCTCAAAATAACTCCTAAGAAATAGCCTGAACAGTTTTTTCACAAAAAAAAAATTGTTTTTATATGTATAGATAGAGATAGATTCTTTTTTAAAAAAAAAAGATAGAGATAGATGTTAACGGTTATTATTTTGAAAAAATAGGATGTGAAGAAGCGGTTTTTGATTTTTAAAACTTACGCGTAAAATGAATTTTTTTTTCCTATTATCCTTAAAAATGTTGAATTAACAAATTGTCCTTAGTTCTTAATAAAATTACCATTTAGTTTGACTGACTTCTGTTATTATATATATATATAGATTATATTAGTACCAAAATATTTTAAAAGAAAATGTGGCAGTTTTCTAAAAAGTAGGATGAGAAGTTAAAAAATTTGAATTAAGCCGTGAATTAAGAAATAAGAAGCGCGAACAATTGTTATTATCCAAAAAAAAAAAATAGGATGAGAAGTTTAAAATTTTTGAATTAAGCCGTGAATTTTTTTTCTTTTACTTTTAGAATTTTTTTAAAGAAATATTTTGATAGCAGTTTTCTAAAAAGTAGGATGAGAAGTTAAAAAAATTGAATTAAGCCGTGAATTAAGAAATAAGAAGCGCGAACAGTTATTATTACCCAAAAAAAAAAAAAAGGATGAGAAGTTTAAAAATTTTGAATTAAGCCGTGAATTAAGCTGTGATTTTTTTTTTCTTTTACTTTTAGAATTTTTTTTAAAGAAATATTTTGATAGAATTACCAAATTACCCTTAGTTCTTAATAAAATTACAATTTTGTCTGACTGACTTCTGTTATTATATATATATAGATTTTGTTTACAAAAAAAATTGCATCCTTGCAATGTGCCCACCCCTCACTCACTTGCGTGTACGTCATTTCTGACTTTTCTCATCACGTTTATACATGATATATCTACATATATTACATTTGATCATATACGTAAAATATTATATAAATTGCGAATCTATATATATGGATACACGTACGATGTATTGTACGATCTCTTCAATTACAATTGTAAAATATATATGACATAAAAATTATGATTATTTAAACGTATTATGAAATTAAAAACACTACACATAATAGTCATGTTATCCTATGCACCATGAGCAAATTAATATGTGTCCACCGCTAATATATCAGATATCCAACATACCTATTAATTTCACTTTTCATATAATTAGAGAATGAGATCATTACACGACATATTAAGAATTGATTATGGTGCGCATTTTAGCATTTTTCCTACACATAAATCTTAATGATTAATAAAATTAATTACATGTAATATTACTATATGTTTGCTTTTTTTTTTTTTGCAATATTATTAATTGTTATTTTAGTTTTACATTATTTACATTTAGTTTATGATATTTTCTAAACTTAATTAATGTACACAATATAAAATGAGTTAAATAATATATTAAATAAAATTTAAGCATATACTTCTTCCATCCGACAAAATTACATACTTTACATTTCACAAGGATTAAGAAAACACATTTAAATTTACTTCAAAAACAATTTTAGCCAACAAACTTCATATTTTACTCTTATACACATTGATGACTAGGTTGATTTCATTAACATTGATAGAAAGTGATTAATTCCAACAAACATCAATTAAGGATAATTTTAGACAAATTATACATTATTAATAAAAAAGTAACTATAACTTGGGACGTATAAAAATTAATAGTAGACTATTTTTGTAAAATGAAGGACATATAATAACTAATAACGATGAGGAATGTTATGAAAATTTATTTTTATTGCAAAAAATAATGGAATTTGTGGAGATGGATTACACATTTTACAATATAATAATAGTTCAAAATCTATATTAAAGTGGTGTGCTTTATTGAAAATACACTCCTTCAAGGTTCAACGTGTCCAAAACGAACATGAAAATTAATAATATGTGCTTACAAGCTGTGGGCTTTGGAAAGCAAATTCTTGAAAGTGGAAAATTCTTATGTCAGCAAATGGTATGAGAACCATGATATGTGGAGCAACTTTATGGCATAGGATGGGTGGGTGGGGGTGGTGATGATACACTTAGGACATTTTTAAATGTGTCATTTTCTAATCTTTCTTTTTTTAATACCACAATCCTCTCTTTGTAACCCACCATTTTTGCATACATTATTATGGTTAAGGATTCTTGTTCCTTTTATTTGAATCTTTGACCAAATGAATCTGATTCAGACAATGACTATATACTACTTATAGTATTGCTATCAAAATCAATCTTTACATCATGGAGTGTTTATTATGAATTCAAGATTCCATTACATTTAAGAATAATATTGTGCAGGGAATTATGTTATGTTATCTGACACAATGAGATTGGTGTGGGTGGTTTTTCCGGCATGTTGATGTATGGATATAAATTGTTAAATATGACGATATACTTATGTTATATTTCAATTTCAATCGTTCGAATAGATCCTAATCGTTGAAATTAATTTTATAATGGACACATTTTTCTTGTTTTTGCAATTTATGCGATTTAAATCCTCTTAAGAAAACTCATGTAATTTATATATCTGGAGGTATTTTAGAGTACCTCAAAAATCAATTTATTTTCCACTAACATATGCATATGGTATATAATCATGAAAAAATTAAATGAAAATGGAAACAGATGTGAATGGGCTTCAGCTATCGTTCACTCTGAGAAAATCCCAGAAAGAGACGGATATAAGGCCCATAAGTAAATACTGGAGGCCCAAAATATAGAAGTTGTGTGCCCATTGTAACTACTCAAGTAGCTTCTGGTCTGATCGGGGATAGTTTAATGGTAAAAAAAAAAATTGTCAGTCATGTTGGAGCAAACTAAAAGACTTTGACATACAATGATAGGTTAATTATCTGGATCAAAACAGTAGGATAATTTTATAAGATAAGATATGAATTGTTATTCGTTTTAAATGTTTACTTTAACATATAATATCAGAATAAAGATATTAACTATCCTTTTCCACCGTTTACTATGTAATATATGAAAGTTAGGATAAAAGTGATATTATATAAATGTCTATTTTATGTAAATATTTAATGTTTACTAGGGATAAAAATGTCATTTTCTAATGTTATCCCAAGTTTTGAATAACTATTTTGGGGGTGGCCTGGATTTTTATTCAAGGTATTATCCGGATCTTGGTATTTTATCTTGGTTCAAAAAAATAATCCAGTCTTTTATTTTCCTCAAAATAAATACTAGATAAAATTATATAAAATGTCACTATTCTAAGTTATCCCCAAAGTAAACACAACCTTATATTAGGGGTACTTTATTAGTAATATCAATAATAGTATGGATTCCAATAGAGTAGGTCTTGTGTGAGACCGTCTCACGGATCCCATTGGGATCCGTGAGACGGGTCAACCCGACCCGGCCAAAGGTCAAAGTTGTAAAAAAGTCAACGGTCAACGATCATGGTCGGTCAACACTGTTGACTTAAAAGTATTACATGATACACATAAAAATATTACCTCATATACATGAAAGTATTACATGATACTTTTATAGTTATTATGTGATATTTTCAAAAAGTATTATATGATATACTTTTAAGTGTACCATGTAATACTTTTATGTATATCATGCGATACTTCATAATGTAATACTTTTATGTGTACCATATAATACTTTTATGTATATCATATGATACTTCATAATGTAATATTTTTATGTATATCATGTGATACTTTCAAAAAGTATTACATGATACACATAAAAGTATTACGTGGTGATATTTTAAAAAAATATTACATGATACACATAAAAGTATTACCTCATATATATAAAAGTATTACATAATTTTTATGTTCAATCTGATCCGACCTGTCTCACGGAATCCGTGAGACGGTCTCATCCAAGACTTTGTCATTCCAATATAAGTAATAGCAAAGCTACTCTTTTTTTTTGGATATGATTTTGTTAGTTATATCAATCCTCGAGGCATATTTAGCAATTGATATATTAGCAATTCGCTAGAGACCGAACTATTACCCCAAATCAATTATAGCAAGTATGAAACATAATCATTAAAAATATGGAACTAAGTAAAAAAAAAAAAAAAAACTGACCTTCGCAAAAAATCTTTAGAAGCTTCTAGATCTTTGTACCAAGTTAAGCCATGCCACGTGGCAAATCGTGGACTTTATTGTGCCATGCACAGTTTAGATTATTTGAAATATCTAATAAAAAGTTTCCGTTTTACTAGAAACTTCCGAGGTCCGATCCACACCGATTTTTATAGCGATCTCTCTCTCGTCCGTGTACCATCGATAAGCAGTTTGATTTCAAGTTAGAGCACAAAAATGGTAGGATTAATCGATAATCGAAAATTCAATTTACAATGGAAGGTGTGACAGTGAAGGTAGAAGAGGCGGACACTTCCACCGCCACCGCCGCTGTGAGTGGTGGTGGTGCGTCGTCATCTTCATCACCGCAACCTAGCGAGGGTTTGCATGATTTGGGCACTCCTCCATTTTTGATCAAGACATTTGAAATGGTTGAAGATTCTGCTACGGATTCAGTGATTTCATGGAGTAAGGCTAAGAACAGCTTCATTGTCTGGGATTCACACAAATTCTCGACCAATTTGCTTCCGAAATACTTCAAACACAGCAATTTCTCCAGTTTTGTTCGTCAGCTAAATACATATGTAAGTATTGTGAGGAACACCACTATCAAGATCTTACTTTAATTCATCGAATTTCTTTATTTGTGAGTTCTAGTTCTGAAATTCACTCGATAGTACTCATTTTCTATGAAAATTTCTGCTGTATTCTTCTCTGTCTGCTGTATTTCTTTATTGCCTACATTATCTATCTGTTTTGGTAAGTTTTGTCTGCTCTGATCAAATTGTCTTAAACCTTGTTAAAACTCTGTTTGACTCGTTTTTTTACTCTGCATTGTTGATTATCAGTGTGTAGCACCATTTGTGATACCCGAATAGTTTTGTGGTACTAAAATTGAGAGATTATGTTCCAATTGGCATTTGAATTTAAGTATTTAAGCTATTCTACTTCAAAAATTTAATGTTGACTTGCTGTCAAAGTTTAAATTGGTCCTAGATTTGTTTGATGCAGAGGGATGTTTGTTTGCATTTATAGCTGTTTTTTAATGATGGCTTAAGTGAGTCTGATTTGTCAGTCTAGGTGGTTTTGGCTAGGTCTGTAAATAGCTTGAATTCTGCCGAACACATTATTGTTCAAACTTGTTTGACTTGCTATTGACCCTTACGATTGTGTTCGAGTAATGATAGAGTCGACCTTGAACAAGCTTTATTGAGCTTACCTTTTAGCAAATGATCTCAAATAGGAAATTTAGTAACTTGGTTTGATTTTCAGTCCTAATCCTAGCACGTTTACTTGAAGAGACCTCCTTAGGTTCTTTGCTCTGTTTTTGTCTGTTAATCAGCTGGATGGATACTTAGTGAGTGCTGAGTTGCTGAGAATCTTTCGTGCAGGGTTTTAGAAAAGTGGATCCTGATAGATGGGAATTTGCAAATGAGGGGTTTTTGGGAGGACAGAGGCATCTCTTGAAGACGATCAAAAGGAGGAGAAATGTAATGCAGAGCATGAGTCAACATGGTGGAGGTCCCTGTGTAGAGCTTGGCCACTATGGAATGGAAGAAGAGCTCGAGAGACTGAAGAGAGACCGTTCTCTGTTAATGGCTGAAATAGTGAAGCTTAAACAACATCAACATAACTCACGGGAGCGCGTCCTGATCATCGAAGAACGGCTGCGTGATTCAGAGAAAAAGCAACAGCAAATGCTGAGTTTCATGGCTAAAGCCTTTGGCAATCCAAACTTTGTCCAGCAATACTTGGACAAACACGCGATGAAGAATGATCAAAACCGTGTTGTCATAGGGCAAAAGAGGAGGCTGACTATGAGTCCAAGCATTGAGAATTGGCAGAATGGTTTAACCGTTGACATCGATAGTGATCAATGTTCGAATTATGCCAGCCAAGATCAACAGGAAAGTGTGGAAGTTCAAGGAGAGATGGAGACACAGATTTCAGCTGCACTAGATGATGAATCAAGCAGTGACATGAGGGATCTTTTGTCTGAGGCTGTTTACTCCACTAGTGACACTAGCTTGAATCCCATTACTGATGATATATTGGAGAAGTTTCTCAGTGAAGATCTTATAGCTGATTATGAGGCAGTAGAGAACCTTGCTGCCGATCAAACTACAGAAGACATGGTCGACGATTTAGTCTCTAGCACACCATATTGGGGTGAGGATTTACAATATCTTGCCGATCAGTTGGGATTTCTGTAGTTGATAATACAGTTCCTTTGGCCTCCACAAGAACTTCAAGTTCCCTTGCGTAATTTTAATTCATGTGGTGTTGGAGATTTCAAGTGTCTGATACGTTTATAGTACTTTCCATATCAGGGAACCTGAGATTGGTGGAGGAGTATTTGTGTGTTCTAATCATGTACTTTTTTTCTTCTAAAAAACTGATGTGAATTTGAAAATATTCCGTTCATTCTTTTTTGATCTCTCTGTCCCTTTCTGCAGATGGCGGTGAACATCAGCTGTAAAGAAATTCTTGAAGGTTTTCAATGCTTCAAACCGCAATCTTTCATTCTGGTGCGATCTAATTTCATATATTGTATGTCTTTGTCTGTTGGTGTTGTTGGAAATGATGAGTTTTCTATTCCTAGTGTATGATAATTTATGTTCTTGCACTTGCTTGACATATTCTATAACTATTGAGTTGCATATAGGTATGAGGTTAATTTGTAACTTTCTGAACAAAATTTTCATTAGTAATTCCTTTTTCTCAAATGCCTGACTTTCTTCTATTGTCTCAGCTTCAATCAGTTCTGATGAAAGTGATGTTTAATAGCACGTTTGTTATCTTCCAGAAATTTTATCCAAGATGGTTTGTGCATAACATGTAGACCTTGTTGCACCAAATCCAAAAGTAAAACGACATAAAGTAATCAAGAAAGTCATTGACATAGTTATCTTGTTATTAGGATTAGGTATTGATCAATTCTTAGGAGCTACCAAGAGTATTAAATTTTCCATATGCCCCTTTCAAATAATAAGACAAAACTAATGATGAAGGAATCTAAATAAAATTTCATTTTCATCCAAAACATTGATACTGTCTACCAGAATATTGTCAAAGGATATAATTATTGGTTTAGGATAGAAGAGAACAAATCCTATTCCTGAACTAACTCATCATCATTGATAAATTGTTCTTTGTTGTACATGGACCACCATAAAAATGCCTTAAGTGTTTTTGGTCAAGATGCCATCTAGCTAGATGCTTGGTGAAAGCAACCGCTATAAGACAGTCTTGACATCTAGATGTACTTCAAGCTCATCCTACCATCTATCATTGAAATTATATTTGATATTTGATAAGAAAAAAAAGTCATCTTTGTTCGTAAGATTGATTTGATTTGGAGTCAGGGTTACGGTCATCTTTGTATTATATACATACACATATTGTAACAACCCTCATATATATTAAGCAACTATTTTTCTGTAAAAGAAGTGTGAAAACACACACACACACATGTATAGGAGTGGACCAAGCCACCATCTCTAATTGGACAAGATTTTGTCGACCGTCCATTGGAGCTTATTCCTGTGAGTGCCACAAATTTCAGGTATGATTAAATGACTTGTTACAGAACTCATATCCAATCACTGAAATCCTCACAAAATCATTTCCATAAGTTTAATTTGAAATAAATATTGAAAGTGATTGAATTAATGTATGCAAACGTAAGATTATTGTCAGACCCCACAACTAAAACTGGAAAAACACAGTTAAAAGGCCTTAAAAAAACATGCAACAGTATGCTTAGTACCCCACCATTATCATAATTCAACTAGGACAAATACCAATATCTCCCAATAAAATATTTTAGCTAGTTCCCTTTATTTACATCCAACCTCATAAATTAATGCATCATTAGTCCTCTCTTCTTGAAACTCCCTTTTCTTCTTCTTTTCCTCTCAGTATGGAAGTCTTAGCAGCAAAGTTTCAGTCTTTCGCTGAAATGGCAGAGCCCTTATGGCTAACGAGAATACTCACAATCATAGCAGTTGCAGCAGGAGTTTTGGTATACTTCTATGGACCTTACTGGAGTGTTAGAAGAGTTCCCGGTCCTCCAGCAATGCCTGTAATTGGACATCTTCCTTTGCTTGCTAAGTATGGTCCTGATGTCTTCTCCATTCTCACGAAGCAATACGGTCCTATATTCAGGTTTGTCTTCTGAATTTCTTGTCTAAGAAAAACTATTCCTTTTGTCGATGATTTCTTGTAATAAAAAAACAGTCTAACTTCTGGATGGTGGATTTTGAAGAATCTCACTCTCTCTCTCTCTCTCTCTCTCTAGATGACGCTTTAGGACACTAATAGATAATAGATAATTAAAAGTAATATGAAGTAGGGAAAAAGAAATAATGATAATAAGGTGGGATGATAAAGAATATTGAGAAGTAGGGAATGGAAATAATGATACAATACAAGTTAACCTCAAGAATGATGATGAGGATAAAGTTGTTCTGCTTTTCACTTTGACATTTGAGTTGTGGACTTGTCTTTGTCCTTTCATATATAAAGTTTATTCCTTAAACAGTTCAGGTGTTTGGTTACCTCAGTATTTCTTATATAGCAATAACCACAATGCAGTGGTAATTTTCTTAATTTGTGGAGATTGTTTGGTAATATTAGTTTTATGAAAAAAAAAAAAAACTTGGATGAATAGTAGGAAAATATTATTTGTTGTATTATTAATATATAACATACCATTTTGGGTCCTTGTTTAGTCAAATAATATTGGCATGATGATATTTGTTTAATATATGGTGAATCATATTCCAAAAATCATCGATGAAATTGTAATAGAAAACAAATAATTATTGAAGGCAGGAATTTGGGTGAGATGGAGCCCCACCCCAAAGTGGTGGTTTAACCGTATTAGAGAGATTTAACTGAAATTGTTGAGAAATACAGGTTTCATATGGGAAGACAACCACTAGTAATTGTAGCCGATGCAGAACTTTGCAGGGAAGTTGGTATCAGAAAATTCAAATTCATTTCCAACAGAAGCATCCCATCTCCAATAGCAGCATCACCTCTTCATCAGAAAGGGCTATTCTTCACAAGGTATGATGATCCGATCATCTCTCTGTTGATGACATATTTTTCGAGTCTTCCCATGATGTGAAAAATGTCTTAGATTATTTTTGTTGTGCACAAATTTTCAGGGATGCAAGATGGTCGACGATGAGAAACACTATACTCTCTGTTTACCAGCCATCTCATCTTGCCAAGTTGGTTCCCACCATGCAAGAGTTCATTGAATCCGCCACTCAAAATCTCGACTCCAAAGATTTCACATTTTCTGATCTGTCTCTCAAGTTAGCCACTGATGTGATTGGAAAAGCTGCATTTGGGGTGGATTTTGGCTTGTCGAAGCCAAAATCAGGTCTCGGTTCTGTCAATGAAGTGAATAAGAAGCATGAAGATGATGATCAAGTTCAAGAATTTATCAACCAACACATTTACTCTACGTCTCAGCTGAAGATGGATTTATCCGGCTCAATATCAATCATATTAGGCCTGCTTGTTCCTATTCTCCAAGAACCATTTCGTCAGATTCTTAAGAGAATACCTGGCACCATGGACTGGAAAGTTGATCGAACAAACAAGAATTTGACTAATCGGCTTGATGATATTGTTCACAACAGGATGAAAAACAATGATCTCAGATCAAAGGATTTCCTATCCCTTATACTTAGAGCTCGAGAGTCAGAGACAGCTGCCAAGAAATTTCTCACTTCAGATTATATTAGTGCAGTAACTTATGAGCACTTATTGGCTGGATCAGCAACAACATCATTTACATTATCCTGTATTATCTATCTTGTTGCTTGCCATCCAGCTGTTGAGGAAAAGGTACTAGAAGAGATAGACGGGTTTGGTCCTCATGAACAGCTGCCTACAGCCGATGATCTTCACCTCAAGTTTCCGTATCTTGGTCAGGCAAGTTTATATGTTCTTATTTATCAACATCACACTGGACAACTACAATTTTACACAGTATATGCGTTGCTAATACTTGTATTTATTGATTTTACAGGTGATTAAAGAAGCGATGAGGTTCTACACAGTGTCTCCCTTAGTTGCTAGAGAAACTTCAGCCGAAGTTAATATTGGAGGTTATGTCCTTCCAAAGGTATGACCGAAATTTCCTTGCAACTTTTCTCCATTGTTGTCAGGCTGGTATGCGTGATGTATGGTTAATATATGCGGGATTTACTAAGATTTGTTTAAAATTAACAGGGGACATGGGTGTGGTTGGCTCTTGGAGTTCTTGCAAAGGATCCGAAAAACTTCCCTGAACCCGAGAAGTTCAGACCAGAGAGATTTGATCCGAATGGTGAAGAGGAAAAAAGGAGGCATCCTTATGCCAACATTCCCTTTGGTATCGGGCCTCGTGCTTGCATCGGACAAAAATTCTCGTTGCAAGAACTTAAACTCTCCATGATTCATCTGTACAGAAAGTATGTATTTAGACATTCCCAACAGATGGAGAATCCTTTGCAACTTGACTATGGCATAGTAGTTAATTTCAGGCATGGTGTCAAGGTTCAAGCCATTAGACGTGTATGAAAAAGGATAAAAAATAATGTATATCATGTTTTTACTGAAATAACTGTAGCATTGATGCATTCTGGAAATACACAAGTTGAGTTCTCTCTATTCTTGCAAATTTTGAAGGTTGTTGAATAGAATAACTGCTGGCATACAAAGAATTTGAAAACTTGCAACTTTACAGAAATGCAGAATCAAATCAGACATCAATCCCTCGTCCACAAACACGATTTTCTTAACAGTTTCAACACACAAAACAACAAGCTGTTGATTCAAACACATGAGTCTATGACCACCTACTTCTAGTAATAACCCTCAATATCAGTTAACTTCCCAGTGAACTTATTATCCATTCTTGTTGGTAGGCAAAGAGGTTTAGACACTGAAGCTGTACAAGAATCAGAACCAGCACTGCTCTTCGAATCACCATTGCTCAACGCCATTGACTTCTTAAGAAACTGAAACTCATCCATTGACTGTCTTTGAGCACCGTGTTTCCTCTGCTTAGCCTTTGTAGCTTCTGTCATGTTCATATAACTCGGTCTACTGCTGTTGCTCTCTTCTGTTCTGTCTGAAATGGTGTTCCCAGAAACAGGAGTTGTGGTTGTGAATATTGAAGACGAACCAGAGCTCTCATCGTACCTAAACTCAGAACTCGGGCTACAAGACAAGTGATGATTAACGGGTGGAGGCTTCGCTGATATCCTCTTGGTCACATGGTTCTTCCTCACTTTCACCGAGCCTTGCTCGGACAACAACCTCGAATGATTATTCCCCTTGTTAGAATCCCTTATAACCACTGGAGTTATCTCAAATGAGTGATCATCATTGTTCACTACTTTCTCCATTAATCGATTCTCCCATGGCTTCGCCACCATCCACCGTTCTAGCCAGCTCCACCCACAGTTATTCTTATCCAACTCCTGAGTTCTCAATGACGAGGGAATAGAAAGACGCGCACAAGAATCGCAATTCTGACCCGATTTCCACTACCAAAAGCACCAACAATTTGATCAGTCTATTGAAAAAAACCAATGCATTGAGTTAGATCAAGTATTAGTAATACCTTTTGAGTAAGAGAGTAAGCAAGTGCTCTCTCTCTCTTGACAGCACCCTCTTGCCTCATCTGTATCTTAGCCTTAACCTCTTCAAGAGTCCCTCTACTATCACACCACCCCTCCTGAAAACAATTCCAACCACTCAAATGTGTCCACAAAGCAGTCAAATTTGACAATGCAAGAAAGAAACATTAGAAACACTACAATACCTCAGCCTGTTTCAAGAGCTCATTCTTAAGGTGGCGTTCATCCAGTAACTTCTGCACGGCTTGTCCCTCAACAGACATACGAACACGACGAGCCCTAACACGAGCTTGAACACGAACAAGAGCCTGCATACACCGCAGAGTAACAGCTGCCTGTTTTCGAACCTGTCGACCTCGGACTATGGCTTGGAGCCTCACCAATCCTTTCAAAGCCCTCAAAGCTCTTCTTGCCTATATGTAACATTTGCACACAAACATGAAACAAGTCAATAATTTAAGAGAAAACTAGCAAGCAAATGATTCCTAGATTCTTGCAAGAAAGGTTTACCAAGAACCCTCGGAATGCAGTTTGGATTCTAATGGCAGCCCATTCTTGCCTCACAGCCTTGAAATCTCTAGGATGGGCTCTCACAACTGTTGCAACAGCAGCAGTGAAAGCAGCATCTTTTTTAACAGGTGATGAATCAGAAGAGAAATCTGAGGTTCCACCGTTTTTCTTGAGACTTTTCCATGAGGCCCCACCAAGATCCATTGATGAAGAACTCTTCCAAATCTTCCATTTCTTGCCTTTTCCACCCACTTTTTCCTTTTTTAATTTACACAAAGTAGAAAGGTAAATACATTCAAATCACAAAAGATCAGATTTTGACTCAAGATTTGCAGTTGAAAGAAAACACAAAGTATTAGGTTTTTAGCCAACAATTCATACGGAAGTACAACAGTAAATTATACCATAAATAAACTGACTAATAATAAATATAGTGTCAAAAAAAAAAAAAGCATTGAAAAGGCATAAATTTTTCTACCAAGATTTGAAGCTTACATTGTCATCTTTATCAGATTTCTTGAGTCCAATCAATGCTTTAACCCATTTTCCTGAAGCCCCCATTCCAGAAAAGCCCTTCAAATCACAAACCTCTCTTCAAAGCTTTGAAACAGGCACACAAAAAATTTCAGGAAAAGAAAAGGAAAAATAAAACTGAAGAAATGGGGCAAAGATAATGTGTGTGTGTGTGTGTGTGTCTTAAATGAGTGAGTGAAGCAATAGGACCAGAGCTTTTTAAGAGCTGTAAAAATGGCTGTTTTTGCTTGAAAAGAATAAAATGGGACAATTATGGAAGGAGTGAGAGAGAGTAGGGGTTGTTGAAACCATTATGAATAAATCATTCATATGCTTTTGCCAAAAAAATATATACGGATGCATTTGTTGTGTGATTATTCGACTGGATTTTCCTTTTTCCTTTTTTTGAAAGAATTAAAACGACAATTACATTGAATGATTAATCATTAACCATTATGTTCTCATTATAGAGAAGCTACAAAAATAATTTATTGGGGATTGTACGTTAATAAACAGCCATTAATTTCTGCACATCAATTATACAGTAAACCAGCCTTGCTAAATCCTTGAATCATAAAGATTAAAGAATTATTTCTTGTTAAAAACCTTGAAATATTATATACATTTTTTTTTTAAGTGAAGCTACACGTTCAAAAATATTAATTTTTTCTTGATAAAATCTTCACTTAAAATGATTATTAAAAAAAAATCGTTAATTCGTGGGGGGTGTGGCGTAAGGACGTGGTGAGTAGTGGAATTGTGTGCACTGATTTTAGTTTTTCTTTTTCTTTTTTTGTGGTTTTGTTTTTGTTTTATCCAATGAGTGAGAGAGAGAGCCGTTGGTGTGGAGTTTTGGTATTTGAAATTCAAAAAATGAAGGATGTGGGACCATTCCCGCTCGAGTGGGTCAACAAAAATGCCCACGTTTCTTGAGAATAATTACGAAAATGGCAATTCGGACATGGATCCTAAAAAGGCACAATTATAAAATAAATAAGATTATTAGAACAAAGTTTGATGTTAATAAGCAGACAAAGAAATCCATAAAGTTCAGTGCAAAGTGAAGATTTAGGCTATCTTTTGCAGATAAAACCACAACATTTGCTTTGGATCCTTTCTCCTCCATTGGGCCCAATTTCGATTTCTATATAAATTAGAAAAAAATCGTGTTTGTTTCGAAATGTGTTATTTGTGCACGGCTGCTTCGCTTCTTGTGCAAATTAATCGTGGTTGATATTTTTTTTACCTTTAAAGAAAATAAAATTGGTTTCCAAATAATCTACCTCAAAGAAGTGTTGTCAAATTAAATTTTGATCACTTTGATATTTTCTGCGATCACAATAATAATAAATCGTTATTATTAGATAAATCTGTGAATTGTTGTTCAAATTAAAGTTTCGATATCAAGTTGTGGACCCTATTTCTTATAGTCTTATACTCGTATTCTTCTTTGTACTCCATACATCACCTCCTTTTATTGTATAACAATATAATTGGATTTGTGACAAGTGTTCATGGTAAAAAAAAAAAAAAAATCATTCAACCAAATTTATTATTATTTATTTCAAATGACTTATTAGTTATGACACACATCAAGTTATATCAATCACAAAAAAATATGTGAGACGTTCTCACAGATAATTTTCATGCAATAGATCTTTTTTACCTACAAAAAAAATCCATTTTTATAAATTTTATATGTGATTTGCAAAGTGTGGGTTGTGGGTTGAATTACGTGAGACAATATGTATAATTTTCCCTTGTTAGCCAATATTCAATGCAAGTAAAATTACGTGTAAGTGTACAATTGTTAAAAATAATTTATTAATTGCAATAGATATATAAATATACATATATCTTGTGAGCAGCGAGGCAAACCTTACGTAAATATGAATAATTTGAAGGTTCAAATTTCCTATTCCGATTTCATTTGCTAGGGTAAAGTGAAAAGTTTAGTTTTGATTTTTCCATGTTTTGTTTCTTATATTATTCAATGTTTGAAAAATACATTTAACCATGCACATGGATGACAAAGTTGTAAAATTTTAATAAATTTAAATATGGTAGTGTTATTAAGAGAATAAGGGGCTTTTGAAGCTTTTGTATACAATTGACAACACATACAATATATAAGTAAAATTTTGACTTCTTATATGGCAAATAGAGTCAATGAAAAAAAAAAAAGATTATTAGAATCTGCCAAATTATTGGCATTTCACTATCAAAATTGGGGACCTCCTTTTTAAGTGGTGAACTGCCCAAATCAATCAACAATCTTGACATAACTTTTGTAGAGGTCCCCTTTCTTGTTATCATTTCATTTTTTTTCGAGAATTTTTTTTTATATCAAACCATCATATAATTTTGTGAGATGAAAGTTGGATAATGCACAACCCAATGAGGGAATCATGCAATTTAATTTTCTTTTTACTGTTTTTTTTTCTTGGATTAAAATTATTCATTTCATCTACTACAATATCGGTCGGACTCTAATTTTTTAAATCCTGGAGTTTTATATACTATTATTGTATTCATAGTTTTATCCATTTTATTAGTACAGTATTCTTCTTGTAGAAAAAAAAGAAGAATAATGTTGATTATTTTGAATATGTTTTTTTTTTTTTAACCAAATACAAAATTTAAGTAAGTTTGAGTTTGAATCTACTAACTCCACTGTTAATCTCTAATCTTCCTAAAAGGGAGCAATTTTTTAATTTGAACTGAATGAATTACTAATATTAAATAGACAGGCATGGGAGCAGCAAGGTTGAAACTTGAGAATTTCCAGCAACTTTTTTGTCTTACCAAATATATTTTATTTTATTCTTTTTCACACTTTTCTTTCATTTATCTGATTGGAGTGTCAGAATTCCATATTGGTCAATACCCTTTCTTTGCTATAAAATATAAACCCTAATAAGATTGTTATATCTAAACCCTAATCTGTACAGAAAGTACAGTACTTAAAATAATACATATATTTGGAAAAAAACAAGATAACATAAAAAAATAATAATAAATTAATGAAGCTAGAGTAAATAATCCAAGGACCAGTTGTTTTCTTACATAGATTTTGTTACCTTGAATAGCAGCCATTCAACGTTTGACAGACATTTACTGTTTTCGAAGATAACAACAGTCAATGGACAAATGGGCACTGCAGAGATTCCATGGAATTATTATTATTATTATTATTATTTTGTAATAAAATCAAAGTTGAAAATTGAAATGCATCGTACTGTCAAACATGTAAATTTATCAATATGAAAAAAAAGAAAAAAACAATTCAACTACTTGAGATGGCAGGATGATTAATAGTGACATATTGAACACGAAATCTGTCCAATACAATAGTTCATTTTTCATTTTCTGTCATCTCAAAATTATCTCACTTTCAGTTAATTTTAAATAAAGGTGTAATAATTTTTTTAAAGTACATTAAATCTACCTCCATCTTTGTGAGATGGTGTAGTACACTTTTTGATGATTTGAAGAGTGAAGATATTATTACTTATTAATGACACTAGGATCTAGAACTCCAAAGGGTCAAGCTTACAAGAAGAATCGATGAAGCGAACATACATCACCTAGACATAGATTCTGAGTTCGAGTCACAGTAGAGGTAGAAGTGAAATTCTTTGATCCTCCTTAGAAACGAGAAAAAAAAAAGAAAAAAAAAAGCTAACAAGAAGAATCAAACAATGGGAAATGCTAAACTAAGCTAGTACCATCATGTTCATTTTGGTCCCATCTTGATGGACCAACCACTCAATAGTGAGTTCAATTGTTAGTTAAAGGAGACACCCTTGGGCTAGGAATCCCCATATGAGAAAGCCTAGGGGACAATCGAACCCTCGGGCCGGGCCGTGGCGAAGGGATGGGATTATCATTCTTGGAGTAGCATGGTGAAGGATTAAGTGTAGGTGATAGATTAACTTTCTCAAGTGCCTGAGATTGAAGCTCCATGGGATAATCCCTCACACACCCAATCCTTGGTCCAACCCCACTACTCCACTTGAATGACAAAGTCCTGGTCAACTCAAGTTGACCTGCATTTATATTACTCGTATCGATCGCCTTTTTGCTCTCGGATACGGGCCCCTTGGATTCGCATCCATCACTAGTCATGCTCGTTGAAAACCCTAGTCGGGATTCCTCATCCGAAGCTTTAACTTCAGGGGACTCATCATCATGTATTGAACACCTCTGCAGAAATTGACAAACACTTAATTTTATTTTCTTGGGCAGTAAACTAAACAATCAAGATTTGATAAGAATCCTAACACTCACCTTGACATTAGTCATATCAACATGGTTTTCTTCAAGAAAAGAGATGAATTCCTTAAAATTTTCTTCTGTTGGAAGATAATGACCACTATAAGGCCATATGGCCTCAAGAACACCATCATGAGCAGCAAGTCTACCAGCAGAAGTTGTAACTCCACCACTTAAAAAACTCGAATGTTGGAAACGACCTTTCTTTTTCTGTCCCACATACAAACATCGAGATGTGCTCAACACGAAAATCCACTTTGATTTCTCATCTGTGTTCAACAACATCCCACTTTCCTTGTACACTAACTTCCCTTCCTCAACTATCACTTCAAATGATTGCCTCTCTTTCTACGATACATAAACAAGACAGAATTCTAAGATCAGATATGTGTGTATATGGTAGTAAAGATATCTCTCATTACAGAGGAATAAGGCTTACAGGTCCAAGATATTTGATGCATTGATGCTGCAGCTCCACTCTCGGGCAGCTCGGAAGATTTACTTCCTTACCCTCACCAATGTCCAACCTTCAAGAAAAGCAAAACACAATCAACATGGGACTATTGCAAGCTCAACACTCTGTGTTATGAATGAGAAAATTCTTACCAATAGAAGAAGGGTTGGTAGCTTTTTTGATCAAACCATACATCATAGTAGAAGTGCAAGTTACGCCCATAACGATGGCGAGGATCAATCTAAGATAATCAATAAGCACAAATATCAGATTTTGTGATACTAAACTATTGCAACGGTGAATTAGATCAAAATAAGGATCCAAGAAAGAGAAATTATTACAGCTTCAAGCCAATGATGCAAGGCTAGTTTCTGAGCTTTCTCATCCTTGAGCAAACCTTTGCCAACCTATGCAACATAACAACAACTAATTAATCTCTTTTTCCTCTGTAATTACAAAAGACATTATTAAACTTGGTTGTATCAACTTCATATACCTTAGCAGCCCTTCTCCTTGCACGATCCCATCGCGATGCAGCAGTTTCGTGTTCATTGTTGTTGAAAAACGAGATGGAGCTTCGGTTCAAAGCTGCCGAATCCAATGCTTTCCACCTACAACAAAACACAAGATTGAGTACACTACGCTAATAAATTTATCATACATGAAATGATTGTGAGATAAAGATAAGACCAACCAGAGCTCTTCAACCACAACAGCACAATCTGCAAGATTCCTTCTAGTCCTATAACTCTTGTACACTTTCTGCAACTTAGTTGCAGCATCATCAAGCTCCCTAATAGGCCTTGGAGACGAGAAAACGTAAGGTTCTGCAACTGGGATACGAATTTGAGGCTTCGCCTCGTTCATCAGTCGATGATTAATCTTTCCATCGAAAGAATCATCAGAAAATATCGAAATATCTTTCTCCATTCTCACAACCAATTCTTTCAAAGGAACATGTTTTTCTAGCTTTTGATTTTCAGATTTTGGGCTTTTCTTCAACTCCTCTATGCTCTCATCTCTCTTCTTGAAACTAACTGTTCTTGAAATCACTTCCCCATCTTTACTACCAAAGCTTATTGATCTCGCAATTACTGTCTCTACATTATCCGTTAAATCGAAAATTTTACGCCTCAATTGTCTATTCCACGCTGGAAAAAGTACTGAAAAGGACAATCCCATGAGAGTCAAAAATCTTGACCAGATCCTGCTGAACAAGAATTGAGAATATTTTAGCATATTTTCATCAAATTTGTACATTTCCCTCATAATCAAGAAACGGGGAAAAAAAGAACAAAATTATTACCAATAAACTAAGATAAAAGGAGAGAAAAAAAAAAGCAGTAATTGTATAAATTGTGAGTTAAAAAAAGTTTACCTTGAAGAAGATAATGCAAGATTTAAGATATTTTCTTCAACTTGTCCGTTTTGAAGTGTATTGATATGTTGAAGATTGAAATAAATGAAAGCAAGAAGAGAAGCACCAACTCTCTTTATGGACACAAGAACAAGTGGAGATATCCATAATCAATTTTATAGGGTTGTCTCAACAACCATCAATGTTAAAAGTCAGCTCTCAAGTAATTAAAATTCAAAAGGGCAATAATAAACGACAAATATGGAAAACATAATTCCAAGTAAACGACTAAAAAGGAAGGTGTGGAAAATATGTAAATTCTTGACTGATGAAATTTCGATGAAGTTCCAAGGAAGGTCGATAAGAAAAGCAGTAGTGAATAAATCTGCGTTCTGTCCTCTGCCCTAACAACCTAGTTTCGGTAATAAACTCACGTAACAATAATATTAAGACTAATTTACCCTTCTCCATCCATATGCTGCCAAAATATTAACCTAGACTATTTGAATCTACCCCCAATACAAGATTTGAATTAAAGTATTCTGGACTTGAACAAACTTTGGGGTTTGTCCGTACATACTTAAGGGTGTCTTTGGATTTTCTCAATTCTAAGAATTCTTGAACCCAAGTTTGTTGTTTGTTTTCAATTTGAGAAGATTTTATTGCACTCCCAAACTTCTTGAATTTATCACTTTCAAACATAAACCCTTCTTCATCACTTTTCAGTTAAAATTGAATTTGATGTTTCATTTTCTTAATCAAAACACATGAAATCTATGTCATGGCACTTCTCATATCAAACCAGATGAAAGTTTTCAATCAATTTTCGAATTTCTGTTAGATTCAAGCTTAATTTGAGAGTAAATAAGTTATTCAAAAAATGGAAATAAGTTATACAAAGTTTAAAAAAAAAAAAATCATACCGTGAGTTGTAATTTTTTTTTTTTCTTTAATAACCAAAATAAAATAATGGCATGGAAACATGATGCCGTGCAAGACTTTTGTTGTGGACTTAGACTAAAGCCTTTTCGGGGTCCCTTTTATTCAATTAATTAATTTGTAGGTTTCTTCTTGTTTCGAGCAAGATTGTGACATATGATCGTTCTGTCACACGAACATTGATAAAAGTAACATTATTAAATAAACTAGAAAAAGCAAATTAAATATTATGAGACTCACTTCTTTTTGTATTAAATGGACAAATAAAATACTTTCGACATGTGATTTTATAATTAGAACATTGATCAAACCTGATACCAAATATCTTCAACTAAATATTCAATCATCCTAATAAAGTTTGACTACGATATTCAGTTTTATTTTCTTTGTATTTTAAATTTATAAAATAGCATTAACTTATGATCATGAGCAAATATACGCGTGCTTGACACTTACGCATTTTGGTGCACTTAAAAGTCTCCATCCTCGACTTTGAATTGATTTTTTCTATGTTATGTCTTCATGAACTTCGACTTTGAATTGATTTTTCTATGTTATGTCACTAACCTAAGATGCACTATTTTTTCTCTTCTTAAATATTATAGGAAATTCTCGATCAAAATTTTCATGGACTAGGCATTGTCTCCAATATTTTAATTATCAAAACTGTGCTGCAATAATTACGTACCAGGCCAGTTGAAGTGTCTCGAGAATAATTACTGAATTTTTATGGCCACGCCAACTCAGAGAATATAATGTAATTATAAGTATTACAAAAGGTGAATTTTTTTATAAATTCATGGGATATGGTTCTGAAAACGATATCTAGCAGATAAGAGGAGCATGTGAGGCCATGGTTTTCTAATTTATAATGTAGTCCACATTTATGTATGAATTATTGCGAATTGTCCTAAAGGTCAAGTTGTACTATACGTAATAATTCAACATTTCCATTAAATAAAGTTGGTGATTGTTGGACGTATTTGTTGAATGTAGTGAGGTAACTTTAATCTGTAGATTTTAAGTTAGAAAAAGAAGAAATCTTTAGTCCTATAAAATCATCATCGAGTGCATAGTATAAACTTAGCTTGAAATGATGAATTTTAATATTTTATCGATCTTATAACTAACAATCTTTTACCCTTTATTCTCGAAATCTAATATGGACATATTTGAGGTGAACAAATGTAAGCTTAATTTTAATTTGATCAGTAATTAACAAAAAAAAATTGATGGACAAAATGCAAACGCACATAATTTTGGGGGTTAATTGTTAGTGATTTCAAAACCTTGACATTTCTTAGCAAAATCTTGTACTTTGATTGTTCTTTCACATTAAAAATTCATTCATTTCACTTTGTCTCTTCATTCAAAACAGCCAAAATTTCACTACAAAGATCTTTGAACATGACATAATTAGCCCTCATATTTTACTACATTATTCATACATAGCCATCATACATGAGAATCAATTCGATCAATTTGATTCAACAATTAATATATAACCTCGGAACTACATCACAAATCAACAAAATGATACTCGAAAGATCTTTAAATTGTTTATTAGCCTCCAAGATGGATGATCGATCATGAGGTGGTTTGATCAAATCTGAGTCGCAAGCATTGACTCGATCCAGAGCAATTAACATGTATTTCTTAACATATTTGGGGATCGCACCCAACATGTATCTATTAGCCTCTTTGAGCTGATTCATGACATTTTTATATTTCAAGAAACACTTATAGCACTTTGCTCTAAGTTCTGGTTTAGTGAGAGTTGTGCTTCGATATTGAGCCCAAGTTAAGGTGATCGTTTTATTGGCACGTGATTGGGTCGTGTTCATGGTGTCTCTGGCTAAGGCTGCAATTGGATTAGGAAGAAGGCTCTTGCCTTTTAAAGGGTTCAACTTGTTGAGACATAGAGAAGGGTTCTTTGTTTGGTTGCAAATTCTTCGGACCAATGCATCTGATATTGTTGTGTTTGTTTGGTCCAATGTGCAACTCTTGATTGCTGAGGTTAAGAATGTGAGGAAAATCAAGAATGAGCTAAGAAAATAAGGTGTACTCATTTTTTTTGGTTCTGAATTTGATATATTTTTTTTTTCCTTTAAGGGGTTAAATTATTTACTTTTAATAAATAGATTGAGTAGACTTTTCTATTTTGTCAGGTAAGTAAGAAATGGTTAATATGATGGAAAAATGTATTGATGGCTAATTTAAGCAAAGTCTACTTGGACATTGTTGAAAGTTGGAAACTTTAGACCAAAAATAATATCTCCATACCCCCCCCCCCCCCTTCTTTTTATTGTTTCTTTCTTTTCTTTTCTTTTTTCCAATTTAAAAGGTAGTGATCTTAAAATCATCATTAATTATGACTTGTTTCTGCAAATATCCCATACAAGTTTAAAATAATGTACTTATTTATTTTATTTCAAATTAAAATCATAATATTTTGATTAGGATTTGGGGTTCTAATTGTTTTTTCTCTGAAAATGAAGAGTTTTGAGATTTCTTGTCTTTGTAATTAAGATCAATTATTGAGAAGAAAGGAAAACTGTAAAAAATGATTTCATCAATAGAAAAAGGACACATTATCAAAGCTATGAAATCCTGGATTTCACATCCAACGAAAAAGAATAAATTTTATATAATTAAAGGAAACTATTTATTTATTCAAAAGAAGGCTCCAAAATATAATTCCGACCAAGGCCTTGAAGTGTATATATGTGGTCCTCCAAGTGAATTATACGAGAGGGAATTATATATATGAGCCATTCAACTACTTCATTACAAATTTCCACAATTATATCTCAAAGATCCTTAAACCCAACAACATCCTATTTATTAGTCTCCAAATATATTATATATATTATGATCTCTAACCGCAACTCGATCGATACATATCATCTAGAAGGTGATCACAATGAATTTGCTGAGCATGGATTGACATTGCTATCTTAGGGGCCTTAAGAATAATTTTGGGATTCGGACAAATGATTTTGGTTTCACTTAATTGATTTTAATTAATTTCTTGGACATACATTGTTTGATTGAATGTCCAGGTGAAATACATGTGTTTTGTTTGTTCTTAAATGCGACAGTTATCTTAAAATCTCGGTAGATTATGAAATTTAATTTGCTACCATTTACATGCATTAATTTATGGCAGAATTAATGCATTGACAATAATTAACTACTTAATTTTCTTTCATCAATTAATAGTACTATGATGGGTCTGGGCCGGGCCAATTTTCGGGCTAGCTGGAACTGAGCAAGCCCAATTATATCAACCCTTAATTATAAATTTCATAACTATATCAACCCTTAATTATTAATTTACATAATTACTGTTGAAATATTAAACTAGATTAATTGAGTCAAAATTAATATGGATAAAGTTTGAAGGATACATGAATGACCTTTGGACTCTTGGTCAATACATGTATGTGATTTATTAGAAGTTCATGCATAGAATTAATTGTGGTTCATGAATTTGTGTATGATTCATCTTGAGTATCACCTATAAATACTCCATGTATTCATCATTTGTAACAAGCAAAAAAATTGAAGTTGAGTCGATAATACAAAATTAGTTTCCTCCACTCTTGAGTTTTATATTCCTGTAGAGATTTATGCTCTTTTATTTCTAACAAATTGGTATCAAGAGCCACTTGTGTTTGGTGACAAAGCTTGAAGAAATGTCGAATGGAACCCCATTTGTTGTTCCATCTCTCACCAAGGATAATTATGATAATTGGTGCATAAGGATGAAGGCTTTGCTTGGAGCATATGAAGCTTGGGATCCTGTGGAGAATGGTGTTGATGAAAATGATGCAGCCGCCAAGAAGAAGGATCAAAAGGCGCTCACCCTCATCCATCAGAGTTTGGATGAGAAATTATTCGAGAAAGTCGCTGCGGCGACTACTTCCAAGCAAGCATGGGAAACTCTTCAAGCTTCATTCAAAGGTGTTGATAAAGTGAAGAAGGTACGTCTCCAGACATTAAGAGGGGAGTTTGAATCTCTACACATGAAGGATTCCGAATCTATTTCGGATTACATTTCAATAGTTTTGGCTATCACGAATCAAATGAAAAGATATGGAGAAGACATGAAAGATGATCGCATTGTTGCAAAAATTCTGAAATCTTTGGATCCAAAATTTAATTACATAGTTGTTGCCATTGAGGAGTCCAAAGATTTAGACACCATGAGTATTGATGAACTTGTCGGATCTTTGCAAGCTCATGAAGAAAGATTATTGAAACCGGTTCAAGAATCGGTTGAACAAGCGTTGAAGGCAAAACTGTCTTTGAAGGAGACAAATCGAGGCACATCCCAAAGAGGTCGAGGACGTGGAGGATCTCGAGGACGCGGTCATGGAAGAGGGGGACAAGGTGATAGACGCACCTCAAATATTAATAATGAGACGGGCCAAAATTTCAGTCAAGGAAGAAATCGGGGAAGAGGAAGAAGCCGTGGAGGAAATAGGCCAAACCAATCAAGGTATGACAAATCTGAAGTTGAGTGTTTTTCTTGTCATCGTCTTGGGCATTATTCATGGGAATGTAGAAGTAAAGTGGAGGAGACAAATAATTTTGCGGAAAACAATAATGCGAAAGAAGATGGAGACTCTACTTTGCTTCTAGCTTGCAAAAATAATCAAGACGAGAATGAGAATCAATGGTACCTTGACTCTGGTGCAAGTAGCCACATTTGCGGAATGAGAAATTTGTTCTTGGAACTTGATGAAACAACCGGAGGAGATATAACATTTGGAGACTCTTCAAAAGTTCAAGTAAAGGGAAAAGGTATGATTTTGATTCATTCAAAGGATGGAAGTCATCAATTAATTTCCAATGTGTTTTATGTGCCGGCCATGAAAAGTAACATTTTGAGTTTGGGTCAATTGTTGGAGAAAAATTATGATATTCATTTGAAAGATAAATGCTTAACAATGAAAGATGAAAATGGGAGGTTGATTGCTAAGGTGCCTATGACGAGAAATCGAATGTTTTTACTTAACATTCAAAATGGTGTTCCCATGTACTTGAAATCTTGTTTCAAAGATCCATCTTGACTTTGGCATATGCGATTTGGACATCTAAATTTTGATGGGCTGAAAATAATGAGCAAATGAGGAATGGTGAAAGGTTTGCCTTCCATAGATCATCCTAATCAACTTTGTGAAGGATGTCTTATTGGCAAACAAGCAAGGAAGAGCTTTCCAAAGGAGTCTTTGACAAGGGCTCAACATCCATTGGAGTTGATACACTCGGATGTATGCGGACCAATCAATCCATCATCATTTGGTGAGAATAAATATTTTGTACTTTTCATTGATGATTATTCTCGGAAAACTTGGGTGTATTTTTTGAAGGCAAAATCGGAGGTGTTTGGAACCTTCAAAAGGTTCAAATTGATGGTGGAGAAACAAAGCGGTTATCAAATCAAAGCTCTTCGTTCTGATAGAGGTGGAGAATTCACATCTAATGAATTCATGATTTTTTGTGAGCAACATGGCATCTATCGTCCCATGACGACTCCATACTCACCACAACAAAATGGAGTGGCAGAGAGGAAGAATCGAACAATTCTCAATATGGTAAGGAGCATGTTGAAGAGCAAGAACATGCCAAACAAGTTTTGGGCTGAAGTTGTCTCTTGTGCTGTTTATTTGATGAATCGATGTCACACTAAAAGTGTTTGTGGTATGACGCCTCAAGAAGCTTGGAGTGGATACAAGCCAAGTGTCTCACACTTGAGGGTGTTTGGAAGCATTGCCTACACACATGTGCCTGATCAGAAAAGAATCAAACTTGATGATAAAAGTGCAAAGTATATATTCATCGGATACGATCAAAGTTCTAAAGGCTACAAGTTGTATAATCCAACTAATGGGAAGGTTGTTATAAGCAGAGACGTGGAGTTCAATGAAGAAGGTGTTTGAGAATGGAGTACCACAAAGAAAGAGAGTGGATATAGTTCTCTCTTTGATAATGATGAAGAAGAAGAAGACATGGCACCCGTTAATACTCCACCACCAACACTACAACCACAAAATACACAAATTGAGGAAGCAAGTTCAAGTGAAGGGCCTCGAAGATTTAGAAGTTTGGATGACATTTATAATACCACTGAAGAGGTAAACTTGAGTGATTTTACTCAATTTTGCTTACTTACAGAAACTGAGCCCGTAAATTATGAGGATGCTATTCATGATGAAAAATGGAGAAAGGTCATGGATGAAGAAATTAAGGCAATTACAAGGAATGATACGTGGGAGCTAGTATCATTACCGAAAGACAAAAACACCATTGGAGTGAAATGGGTGTACAAAATAAAGAGAAATGCACAAGGCGACGTTGAAAAATACAAAGCACGATTAGTTGTAAAGGGGTACAAGCAAAAGGCCGGAATTGACTATGATGAAGTGTTTGCGCCGGTTGCCCGCCTTGAGACAATTCGTTTGATCATTTCTCTTGCAGCCCAAAACCATTGGAAAATCCATCAAATGGATGTGAAATCCGCATTTTTGAACGGATATTTGGAGAAAGAAGTATACATTGATCAGCCTTTGGGTTATGTTGTTCCCAACAAAGAGAAGAAAGTGCTAAAATTGAAGAAAGCTCTCTATGGGTTGAAGCAAGCCCCTCGTACTTGGAATAGCAGAATCGATAAATATTTCCAAGCAAATGGTTTTAACAAGTGTCCACATGAACATGCTCTCTATATAAAAATTGATGAAAATAGTGATATGTTACTTGTTTGCTTGTATGTGGATGACTTGATCTTTACAAGCAATAATCCAAAGATGTTTGATGATTTCAAGAAAGCCATGACAAAGGAGTTTGAGATGACGGACATTGGCATGATGTCCTACTACCTTGGGATTGAAGTAAACCAACGAGATGATGGCATATTTATTTCTCAAGAAGGATATGCTAAAGAAGTTTTCAAGAAGTTTGAGATGGAGAAAAGCAAGGCTGTTAGCACACCTGTGGAGTGTGGAATCAAGTTGCAAGTGAATCAAGATGGTGAGAAAGTTGATCCAACCTTTTTCAAGAGTCTTGTTGGAAGCTTGAGGTATCTAACTTGTACGAGACCGGATATTCTTTTTGGCGTTGGACTTGTGAGTCGTTACATGGAAGCTCCAACTACTTCACATTTGAAAGTTACCAAAAGAATACTCCGTTACATCAAAGGTACAATTGATTATGGTATCTTGTATGCTTCCTCCGATGATTTTAAGCTTGTTGGTTATTGCGATAGCGATTGGGCTGGTGATGTTGATAGTCGGAAGAGCACAACCGGGTTTGTTTTCTTCATGGGAAATTCAGCTTTTACTTGGAATTCAAAGAAACAACCTATTGTGACTCTCTCTACTTGTGAAGTGGAGTACGTTGCTGCCACTTCTTGTGTTTGCCATGCTGTGTGGCTAAGAAACTTATTGAAGGAATTGAATTTAGCACAAGAAGATCAGACAAAGATTTATGTAGATAATAAATCTGCAATTGCTTTGGCCAAGAATCCGGTGTTTCATGAAAGAAGCAAACATTCGATACTAGGTATCATTTTATTCGAGAATGCATATCGAAGGAGGAAGTGAAGCTTGAGTACATAAAGTCACAAGATCAAGTTGCTGACATCTTTACCAAACCGTTGAAGTACGACGTCTTCAAGAAGCTGCGTTTTTCACTTGGAGTAATTAATCTAGCTTAAGAGGGGATGTTGAAATATTAAACTAGATTAATTGAGTCAAAATTAATATGGATAAAGTTTGAAGGATACATGAATGACCTTTGAACTCTTGGTCAATACATGTATGTGATTTATTAGAAGTTCATGCATAGAATTAATTGTGGTTCATGAATTTGTGTATGATTCATCTTGAGTATCACCTATAAATACTCCATGTATTCATCATTTGTAACAAGCAAAAAAATTGAAGTTGAGTCGATAATACAAAATTAGTTTCCTCCACTCTTGAGTTTTATATTCCTATAGAGATTTATGCTCTTTTATTTCTAACTATTACGTCGACCCATTACTCTATCACATATGGCGGATACAATAATGCAGAGTTCTACTATGTTGCTATTATCTCTAGCAATATTTGATGGTTGATGCTTCAATTTGGGCCACATAATTGGACTTCAAACATGGCATTTAAAGTATATCCTTTGACAGAAATTGCCATGTTTGGAGCATCCAAGAATCTGCTACCATGCTCGAGTTGATCCATAGCTTTCTTGAAACTCTCCAAACACTTACGTTACCTCAGTTTAAGCTCAGATTAATTTACTGTCTTTTATGCCTTTTTCGACGCCGGAAATCCTTTCTGTTGTTGCTAAAACCTTCTTCTTTGCCATACTTATAACACCTGCAAGAGGTTTAGGTAAGAGGGGTTTGCCCTTATATTGATTTAGAATGTAAACACATCAATTGGGGCAAATCTGATGAATGAGTGCATCTGTTACTTTTTCATAAGTATTTCTGCAACTGTTGAATGGAGATTTCAAAAGGATGATAAGTGTGAGGAAAATCAAGAATGTTAAGTATTGAATAGATGGTTTCGTTTTTTTTTTTTTTCCTTGTTTTTATCTTGGACACAACATCTGACCGATACATCATTTTTTTGTGGTTAAATAGATTAAGAAGGAACATTATGGAAATTTACATCATTAGGGCAGAAAAAACTTTATAATAGCAAATCTCTTCAGATTTCAGGGTCGTGAATTCAATTAATTAATTTTATATATATATATATATATATATATATATATATATCCATCACTCTCGTAATTTAATTTGAACTTCTTTTAAGTACTGTTTGTCCGTTTTTTAGTAGATTTAAAATTTTGAATTTCAATCTCTTAGATTCACGATCACATGTTTTAAAAACTCATACCAGAATTCAAAATCATGTTAAAAGTGAATTTTTGGCTTGATTCAACACGTAGTTAAAATTAAATCATATTATCAAAAAGATATACACCGGCTATATAGAACAAATTATTAAAAATATTCCGAATATTAACAGATCAAGAAATTAAGTTGGTGTCTTCTCGCTTTGTTAATTTCATAAACCAAAAATCAAAGAATGACCACTGTTCGATTAGTGCACATAATATTGGACATATTATTATCCATTGCAAAATAAGTATCGATTAAAAGAATAAAGAAAGTCCCAAAACAAAAAAATCATCAAATCAAGAAAAGAAAAAAAAATCCTACCTATTTTTTAGCAAAATCAGCTTCATCAAAACTTTGCTTGGACATTGATAATACACCACTGTGTGTTTTAGGATGATAAGCAGTAATTTTTCTTCCCTTTTCATCGTACAAAATGTCGTCTTCGTCTTCATCAGGAACCCTACATTTCTCTCCTAGTATAATGGTCTTCTTCCACACCGAATCCTCGTGTTTATGGAACTTCTTCTCCAGCTTCTGCTTCACCTTCTCTTCCCCTCCCATTATTTTCAGACTCATGCTCGACACCAGCTTCGACACCCCCGAATTCGTCCTGTTGTGCTGGCACGACACCGTCCTCATGTGCCGTCCCACCCCGCCCGGCGGCAAAGGCAGTGCTTGCTGCTCCTCCGCCGTGCCCTCCCCCGCCTCCGGCGAGTTTCCGCCGCTAGTGGACGAATCTGTATCTTCCCGTTTCTCGGCCTCGTCGGCAGTTCTCGGCGGCGACGCCGCCTTCTTGCGGCCGGTTAAGACGCCGCACAGGAATGAAACTGCATGAATTTGTTGCAGGAATATTAGTGCATGAAATTAATTAATTAATAATTCGATTTTTTTAATTTGTACTACCTATGGGAATTTTTTTCCCCATGATAGAGGAAAAAAAAAAAAAGAAACAGTGAGGAAAGAACGTTGGCCAATTTCTTTGAGCGTCAACAAAATTTTGGATTGATTATTTTTCTGGGACTTATAGAAACGAATTTTTTAGTTATTTTTTTAAAGGTTGAATATTGTTGTCTCTGATTCGTTTTTGTTTTTTTTTTCCCGAAAGATATTGCTTGAATTCAGGTTTGGGATGAGAAAAGCTAAGGCCAAAAGGTTTATGGTACCTTTATTTTAGCTTCAACATTAAATTTTTACCGTTAAATTAATTAGTTATTTTTGTTAGAAATTATATACTTACCAAATATATTATATTACTAGTTTGGTTACAGCATTAAAGATTCAATTACACATATAAACTAATTAGATTACATTCTCCAGATCAAATAAAACTCTTGAGCATTTTTAATCCACCAAAATTTTAATTAATCATGAATATATGTTTGAGTTTTGGGCCACAAAATTTGAATTATCTTCACCAAATCATTTTTTGTTTTTGGATTTAGATAGAGTCATAGCAAGAAGATGATGCACAACTAGAGCAACTGTTGAATACAAACTTGGACTGATATTTGCCTTATTTAAGCGAGTGAATTTAACGGTAACATACCTTAAAACTCGCTCAATTTTTTAATATTTAAAAAATTATTTTCTACCCTTTTTGCCATTTACCATCTACACTAGAATCATTTTCACTGCTAATATAATCAGGTCTTTTCATTCGCACGAGGAAGGCGTTGATCTCACATTACCTATACTAGCAGTGTACCCGTGCACGTTGCACGTATTGTCATATAACGAAATCATTTTAATATAATAACATTTGTCTTAGTGTAATATTAATAATATTGTTTTTGAAATTGAGATTTGTGTAATCACCTTAATTAAATATTTGTTAAAGGTATAATATATTTTGAACAATGTTTAGTTAGTAAATATACCCATATAATACTTGAAAATATATAGACCCAACAAATTTAAAATCCAACATTTTTAGCTCAAATATGTATAGCCCATAAATAAGTCATTAACCCAATCAAACTCTAATTTCCTAACATTCCCCTTCATATAAGAGGAAAAAAATCTATCAGCCTCTATCTTCCTCCTCATTTTAAATACAAATAGACAGTGTTTTCAATTCTTCTTACTCTCCCTCTCTCTCATCCTTGAAATTCTTCTTTTCTCTTCCTCTCTCTCACTCCTCTATCTCGCATGGAGTGCTTTTTGCACAAGATTATTAGAATAATTTTTAGATTATATAATATATATATAGTTGTCTCTCCATGAAATTTCTTTAAATTTTTTTCGAGTTATATAATAAATTTTCTTGTAGGTATAAATATGAAGTTTTCTTGATTTTTTACTTTGTTTTGTCTTTATGTTTTTTAGTGAAATTTCTTTTTTTTTTTAATTTTTTAGATTTCATTTTGGGTTTTTTTTTTTTTTTTTTTTTTGGTTTAGCCATTTTTTTTCTATTCAAGTTTTCATATGAAATTTGGGATTAAGAGAAGGGTGGAAAATCTTGGATCTATAGCTGTTCAATATAATGGACACTTTATAGACCAAGTTCTTCCAAATTGGCATACTTATTCATCGTCTTGAATCGCCAAATTGGCATACTTATTCCTCATCTTTGAATCAACTTCGAATCAGTGGTGAAAACTCAACTATAAATTATTTTCTTGGTCAATAAATAAATAGTACTAATATATATCAATACCTTTTTTTTTTTTTTTTTTTTTTTCTCTTCTAAAGGAATCATGGTTTGAGGACAATAATCATGTTGTAAATTTCAACATTATACTCTTATTTTGTCTTAAATTTGAACAACATACTCGTTTGAACTCTAATTTAACTGATTTTGTGGAGTTCTCTGATTCATCTAGTGAAAATCCTCATAAAGTCTATTCTGCATCAGAATATAACAATTGAGGATAAACTTAGGCCAACCTTTTGTTGCTGAATTCATTATGAATTTGAGAATGTACATCAATTTCATGGGTTGTATATACATCAATATCTTGAGTAGGAAACCAGATCAATGGCTTGGGGAGGAAGCTAAAATTCATAAAAAAATATTTATTACCAATCAACTAATTTTTTATTAGTCAATAAGAAGGTGGTGTCATAATTTTCTTGTCTTGAGATCCAAAAAAAAAAGTATTTACACAGTTAACATTATAATTTGACATTTTTTAGTGGTAAAATGACAATCTTGTAATTTTTTCCAACTGCTATTAGTATTGTATAGATATGATAAAGACCATAACTATATTAGGATGAAAATCTATCTTCATTTGTACAGAGGCCTCTAGGGAAAGTTCACTAAAAAATTCATGTGAACTCAATTCAAAACCAACAATATCATACAATCGAAGAGATGATGAGTCCAAGAAGATGCAAATGCTATTTGTGGGAAAGGAAATAATTCTTTTATTTCTTATCTTTATATGGCCAATTCCAAATGTGGATTGGAAATGCTCATTTTTCAATTATAGTCTGAAAATTTCCACAAAAATGAAATTGAATATAAAATATTTTATTATTCAGACTTGTTTTGAATTTTTACTTAATCTAATCAAGTTTGAACGAGTATACCAAGTAAAAACCCCACAGCAGGGGATCTAAATCTCGAGCTTCCCACATAACATGAATTTCTTAAATCATTCAGAAAGTTTGAATAGATAAATTGACTTATATTTGGATTCATGATTGTTATAGTTATCCCCCAACTACAATATTATCATGGCAAAATCCGACAAGTTTAAAGCTTCAGTCATAACAACAGAAACAATTGAAACCAGCAAGTCAACCAAAAGGTTATCTTTGAACACACTTGCGTTAAACTGTTTCTCGCACCAAGAAACAGAGCAAAAAAAAGGGAAGATCACGGTCTGAATTCGCACGTTAGACAAACTAGTATACAACCTGTCTTCATAGAGTTCGATCCCACGGTCTACATAAGCAGAGATTGAACTGTACACTCATAACTGATTTCAAGGACCGAAGACCATATTGAGTCAAGGTTTAGTTCTGGAGGGAGATTGTATCAAGTGATGCAGAGTGCTTGCTTGGATAACAGCACTTGGATTAGGGTCTCTTACACGGATCGAATTCGATGGCCTGAGGAAGTTCTTATCAGCACCAGCTCGTGCATAACGTCTCCAGGGCCGTGGAAGGTGTCGCATCAGCCTCGTTGAAGTTACCAGTAGGATCACTCCAAGAATTATAAAGAGCCTACAAATAAAGATACCATAATATGTATAAAGTAGAGAATTTCAAGATTAATTTCAAGAAAATGTAAAATTGGATATACCATCCAAGAAGAAGCATAAGGCGAGCTGAAGGAGCAGAAGGCAACCGTTCGCCCAATGCCAACATGCCGGCAAGTACCCCCGTCACTATTGATGCAACAGCTGCACAAGTGGACACTACGATTGCTCTTCCATGCTTCAAACCACGGGTCTGTTTAGAATTGAATTGAAGAAAAAAATTATATTATAGGAAGTGTGATGTAACATGGGAATATTAGGGGTTAGATGCAATATCTAAATCAAACAGCATTTATATTATTACCTGGCAAATGAATCCAGAAGCACTGCAGAATATGCTGATTGAAATGCAAATGGGAAGCAATAACTTGGAAAATCCCTGCTCCAAGAATAAAAATCCCATCTTTGATATTACAGATGCAATCCTGAAATTATAATTCACAATTTTTTTCTAGTAAGATGACAAAGAATGAAAACACACATGCTTATTCTTTAAGTTCAACAAATAACAGTACCCAAATAAAATGCCAGATTCCAAACCGTAAATGATTTCTTCAACCACTTCATATTGCATCTGCATGGTCAAAAAGCAAACAATTGACATCAAGTTCACAACATCTAAGGCAAGTTCAAGACTTCACTAGCATTATATCTTCAAATAGGTAGGGTTCTTAAAATATACCAACTCCTGTTCTCTTCTTTGCCGCCTATACACACGAAGCCATCCGTTAAGAAGTACCTAAATGAGTGAACATTGTAAGGTAAGTTACCAGCCCCTTAAAGTGAGGGATTGATCAAGATATGGAACAAACTATATCCAGTTTAGCATAAGATTTAGCTTGCACAAAATCATGTTATCTATAATGCCAACAACAGCCAAAGAGAACTCGTTACAAGTTTGTAGTAGGTAACACTTCAAGTTTTAAGATAATAAAATTTCAATGTGGATGATATGATACAGGATAAGGTAAGATACCTACAAACAAGAAAGCAACAACAAAAGCCAGCCATGGTAGATGAAAAATTGAGATAGACGATGACTTTTGCTCTTCCCCTCCGGCACCAACACCTGGATGAATAAGATGCACAAATTAGAGAGAAGCCCATTCAAGGATATAGATATGAATCATATATCAGACATCACTTTTCAGCATAGAAATGACCATCTGATGCTCAATTTATTTTCATATAATAGTCTAAGGATGTAGTGTTTGACTACTCAGAACCCATTTGAACACAAGTAAAAAGATACTTGGATATTAAACTATATCATTCACAAACTATCCATAGAACTTACATTACCTATAGTGCCAATACCAGCCAAAGCAATTCCTATCCAGTCAACAGCATTCATTATCTCCTTCAGATAAAAATGAGAAAAGACTGAAAGGATAGCAAGTCCGCAGCCAGAAACCGGTTGAATGACAGATACCTACATAAGTAAAATTATAGGATCATGTCATTAATATGAGCTAGGAGAGCACACAAGTGACTAATGGGATGCCATTTTGTAAGTATCAAGGCACTTACAGGAGCCTGAGATAGTGCTAGCAACATCAATACTGCTCCAAAAATATCCATCAAGAAGCCAATGATCCAAGGGCTGTTGGAAGCATATGCTCGAAGCACCTGTAAATACAGATTTATTGATTTGAATAAGATGCGCTTATATGATGTATATTTTTTAAAAGTAATTGACCACAAGAAAAGAGAAATATTGAGATTATAACATGAAGTGAATGGATTACAGTTGAACACAGGAAAGTCCCACAGAAGAACTTAACACTACAGTTCTGCAGAAAGAACCTTACTAAGCTATAACTAACAAAAGTATAGATCCATTTCTTACTTCACTGTAAAGGATTACCATTGGTCATGAGAGGTTATAATCCATACACTGTCTACCCAAACTTGATCATCTATACTGTGGATTCATTTACACTCATCCTGTTATTGATTTTTCAGCCTAAGATAAGAGACTATTGACTTGGAAACTTAATAGTACAAGATATGCAATTCGTTGGATTAGGCTAAACCACTGCTAACAGATATGAATGGCGAGATTCGAACGCCTAAAAATTGGTTACCAAGACTACGGCTTTTCTAGAACTTTTACTTGTTCTGTCAATGAACATTTGTTAGAAAATAAATCTGTCTCCCAAAGGATATCTATACATCTTTTAATGCTCCACATAATAAGCATACTTTTTCATAGTTGACTTTACAATTCACAAAGATTAAATTTCTACTGCAAGAATTCCATCTTTAAAATGAAATGCACACAATATAGGACACATCAATGTACATAAAGAGATGCCGCAAAATAAAACCTTGACCATTCCAATACAAAACCCATCAATAAGAACAAATCAAGATCGTCTTATCAACAGGGAAAAATCAAATTAACCAACAAATGAAATAATTCCTTCAAAAAAATAGAATTAATCAAAAGGTCAAAATCATTCATACATTTTTATTAAAAGCACATTTTTATTAACAACCATCAAAATTGTTTTTCCGAATATTCACAAATCCAGAAACCCATCAAACATACACAACCATATATATTTAAAACATATACATACCTTGAGCTTAAAAGAGAGGGGTGGGAGAATCAGGGTGCCCTTTTTCTGGAGGACTTTTCCGATGTTGTTTCCGGCGGTGGCCGCAATCGTTAAGCATATCGATTCCCACATCTCTCTCCCTCCCACTCCCTTCTCCGCGCTATTCTTTTTCTTTAATTTTTTTTTTTCTTTTGCTAATTTCTCTCTCTCTGTCTCTCTTTCTGCAAAGATTGATGCGACTGTATATATATAAAGAAATTGGTTGTGTGTAAATTAGTGAGATGTCGTGAAAAGCGTAAATTTCTAAGACCTGCAAAAATTTGTGTCTTTCATCCAGATCTTCGTCGATTTTCATCTCGACGAATTGGGTGTTTGGCTCTCTGTTTCGTAGACAGGTGGAATTCCATGGACACGCTTTTTGCTTTTCCTTTTGTTGTAAACTAAAAGCGTGTTAGAAGGGACGTTACATTTTTCCAACTGGCATATAAACTCCATAAGCTGTCCAAATGTTTGTCGTTTCTCAGTTCTCAATATATAATCGAATTTTCAATGAACACAGACTTTTTATTTATTTATCATATTTTGGAAATTTAAATTAAAAGATTAAATTATTCATTTGTATTTCTTAGATTATGTTGACATGTTCTGTTTCGCTGTAATGATGACATCATACAATTTTCAATTTTCTTCATTGATAAAATTTTTATTTTCTGATTTTCCAATGTTTCAAGGTATGTTCCGTATACTATTATATTTACTACACCAATTACTATTTATTATTTAAACATGCTAAAGTTAGAGTTAAAATATCAATTTTAGTCCTATAATATCTAAATTTATCTAATTTCAAAATTACATATTATTACTATGTTTATTATTATATTAAAGTTAAGGTATATATATATATATATATATATTTATATTTCAAAAACTATGATTTTGTCCAAATTCTAAGTTAAGTGTAATGTCATGGTAAAATAAAAACAGAAGAAGTTAAAGTCTAATGGTACATATAAATATTTCAGAAAAACAAAATCACAACCAATAACAACTAATCAATAAAAAAATCTAATTATTATCAATAAACATCGTCAGAAACAAAATAAATCTAATTATTATGAGCAAATATTGTTGGAAACAAACTAAATCGGAGAGCAGGAAACAAAGAATCCAAAAGCATAATTCAAGCCAAGATAAAACGACATCGTAAAAACTTTGAAGAAGAATAGAATGGGGACCGACTAGAGAGATATAGACGGACTCTGATTGATGATTATGATTATTATTGTTATTATTATCAATTTTGATTCACATAGAAATTCTTTTGATTTTTACTCGAAGTCTTATTTAACCTAAATGAAATTTGAATTGCAAATTGATGACTCTTGTTCAATTTGCCTCAAAATTTGTATTTCCGTTGACTAGAATTCAGTGTAAATTTTAATTATATAGGTGTAGACTTAACAATTCGAAAATTGATATAGTACAAAGTTGTTTGTAGTGTTACGTTGACTATGATTTTTTTTTTTTTTTTTTATATATACTATTAAGATATTACACATAGGATTTTTTTTTTGGAAACACTTTGGTAATATTTGGGTACCCCAAATTTGACCAGTTTATATAATTTTTTTATTTTTCTATCATTTCCAAATAATTCTTGTTTAATGTTGTTTCAGAAAAAATAATAAATTATTTAATTATTATTATTATTTTGTGTACGAATTATTATTATTATACATATATATATATATATATATTACCTGATATTTAATAGACACACAATCAATATTGACACTACATAAAAATCTATTATAAAAAAAATATGTATACTAAAATGTACTAAAATCTATGAAAAAAAGTACTGATTTGATATAAATACGTTTACTTAACTGTAGACGGCTATGTATGTATGTGTGTTTCGTCCTCGTGGCTGGATTGTATTTAACTTGATTAAATTTTATTTAAACTCAATTCAACTATTCGATTTATTTCCAACCATATCAAAACCTAAGCTCTAAAAAATGCCGGTTCTTTAAATGAGTATAATCTCAGAGCACACCACAATCAACAACCAGTGAAGAAATCAGATTAAAGCTCAAGCTCACTAATAAAAAGAAGAAAAATTATGACTCATAAATCTCAAATCAAGATTTTTCTGACTCAGAACATAACACCATAATCAGGCTTTAAAGATAGCAATCACAATCTCCTCAAATACACGAACACAAATATTACACCAGATTAAACAAGATTAAGGTTGAATTATAGATGCAGAAAAATATAGAATTAGATCATAAATTGAAGCAATCAACAAGATTAAACAACTCTATAGCCAAAAAAAAAGAGAAGCATATATTTATAACAAACACGAATAACATATAATAAGATACTACACCTAGTGGATTTCATCAAGTGCAGCATCTTTGAAGGTATATTTATTGGTTGGTTTAATTCTTCACCACCATCCATAAACAACCTGAGTGTATCTATCCTTAAGCCACCTAAAACTCTTCCTAAAAGACCCTTTGACTTTTCCTTCAACAGAGTAGACTTTGTAGCTAGCCACTCTTCTCTTCCTCTGAAACTCTGGATCATTTAAATTCCAGGATTTTGAAGTTGACCCATTAGTGCTCTTTCCTTTCTTCAGCTTCTGGGGCGGCGCCGCCAGCTGCGGCGGGGCGGCGTAGTAGGATGCGGAGGAGTTGGAAGAAGAAGTGTAGGAAACACTGTAAGACCTGAATTCATTAGGCCTGGCTGTGGAAGGGGGTCCATAGTAAGGCTCTATTTGCAATTTTCCATCATTGTAGGACTTTGATCTGTAATCCGCCATGGATTTCTTGAACTTCTTTTTTGATGGGATGCTAAAAAGATTGAATCTTGGTTGAGTTTATGAGCTGTTTTGGTTTTGGAGTTGGAAAAAGTGGTGGTTTTGACAGGTAGGAGGAGAGGGAAAATTGGCAGGGTGGGGGGCCTAAGATGAGAGAGAGATGAGTTTATTCTTTGATTTAGAAATTGTTGAGTGTGGAATTAAATAATTGATGCCCTTTTAATTTGGGTAATCAGCTATTTATCAAGAAACCCAAGGTTCTGACCAGTCAGGAACAGTATATTCTATTCTTCAATTTTTGTCACAACTTAGATCTGAGAATCCCATAAATATCAACAAAGAATAGTTTAAATTTTTTAAACTTTTACATGTATTTTTCAAATTTAACACAAACTTTTAATTTTGGAAAATACAAACTTTGCATGTTGCTAAACTCAAATCACTAGTAAAAGATTCAACGACAGAATTTCATCGTGCTTGCCATAACCTTTAAATTATCAATAGAATAATTTGTCAATGCAGCATCTAAATTTAATTATGATAATGCTTGAAAGTTCCTACCAGATTTTCAAATTGCAACAAAAATCAGAGTTCGTAACTTTTATAGGAGGTTTTTTTAACTGAAGGTTCGTGTTAAATTGTGAAATATGTAAGGTTCATATGGTTTCTTCTCATTCTTCTTCTTTTATTTTTTCTTTTTTGAATTAAAAGATACTAGTGTAAATAATCAAGGGAACATGCAAAAGAATTATCATTTTTGTGATAATTTACACTCATAAGTCATGGGAGCCTAATCCTATTGTTGGTTAAAGTCACTTTTGGTTTTGACAATTATGTCTAAGAATAATATAAAGTAAATGGCTTCAAATTATGAGCATTGTTGACTAATGATTGTAGGCAACGGTCTTCACTTCAATACTTCGTTGTCATCAATTATAATACTTGGAAAAATCTTGAAAAGAAAATTATACATTGACAATGGAAAGATCAAGTACTTTTCACCGTATATAGTATATACATCTAACTAATAGTTTATTTATTTGATTGAATTATTATTTTTATTTTTCTTCACCCTTTGAATTATACATGGTTTTGGGAATATATCTGTAAAATAATTCTCATTTCAATTTGTTAGAAAATAATTGATAGTTTTTTGTTATGTCACGTCAAATTATAATGTCACAAAGACAGACTTCCCAATACGTTTTTGTATAAGAAAACACTTGGATCCAAAAAATATTACAGAAATTAACGAAACAATCCAAAACAATGGGACCAAACATCTCCATATGCTGGGTACTAACTTTATGAAATATATCATGTTCTAGTTAACATGTCCAAAAATCTGTAATTCACATGACCTAATTTCAGCAGTACAAAAAGAACGGAATAGACTATAAGTATTAACATGGTATCATCTAGTTGAGATTGATTAAAGATAATCAACCACTAAATAAAAAATAATTCACTAATGCATTATCATGTTCGTGTTATTCTTTCATGAAATAATTCAGAATTAAATTATCAAGATACCACGACCAACTACAGAAATCAGAAATCTTCAATTCTCTATCCCAACTTGAATTGTGCAACGAACAATAATAAACGAAACATTAATATCTCAAGAAATTTCCGAAAAATACTACTTTTTTGAACCAAAAAGGAAAGGACAACCACGTCTATATAATTGATAGTTTGACCAAGTATAGACAGTAGGGTCTTCTCATCAGGTAAGAAAATGAAATTCTATGGTTTATATTCCAACGTAGAAATATAGTAGGGACTTTAGAGAGTTGTGATTGGATGGAATTTAAGTAAATAAAACCTTTGGTTTGCTTGAAAGGTTTTCTTCAGGTAGACACAAGGTCTTCCATTTCAAATAATCTTTGCTCTCATCATTCTGAAATACGAACATACGCCACAAATATTTATAAATACGATATTATCATCAATATACACATGACATGTTTTATCAATCTTAAAATATAAGATAACACCATTCCCCTGAAAATCAATTCCAAAAAAAAAAAAAAAGCTCACAAAGTATAATCGACCCTCGAATACAGAGTCAAAATCCAACATCTTGACAAAGCCCAACTCATACAAACTGCAGTTATTTGGACAAAGTGAAATACACAAGACAAGCCAAAAATTTGTGCAACATGAGTTTGGAACTAAAACCAAATTGGGAGATGCAAAGTTCCCTCTGCAATCATGGTGATTATATCTCCTGATCGATCCAGCTACACATGAAACTAGCCTATGAAACAAAATTTTAAATTACTTAAAAACATAAGGAACATTAGTACCTTGGTGGAGACTCAAAACTGCATTATTACAGGAGATCCGCAACATTTGCTGGCAGCTCCTCAACAATAACGTTGTAGAACCTTTGTATGTCGGAAAGCATGCGGTCGTCATCCTTGGTGACAAAGTTTATGGCAACACCCTTTCTACCAAATCTTCCACTTCGTCCAATACGGTGAAGGTAGTTCTCTGGTTGAGTCGGTAAATCATAGTTGATAACAAGAGAAACTTGCTGAACATCAATACCACGGGCCAGGAGATCGGTGGTGATAAGAACTCTGGAAGAACCAGATCTGAATTCTCGCATAATGATATCTCTTGTATTTTGGTCCATGTCACCATGGGTGGCAGATACCGTATGATCACGGCTACGCATTTTGTCAGTGAGCCAGTCAACCTTACGCCTGGTGTTAACAAAGATGACACTCTGAGTGATGGCCAAGGTCTCGTAAAGATCACAAAGGGTTTCAAGCTTCCATTCCTCCTTATCAACATTCACATAAAACTGCTTGATACCCTCAAGGGTAAGCTCATCACGTTTCACGAGAATACGAACGGGCTTATTCATAAACTTTCTTGTAATTTCGAGGGCCTCTGGTGGCATGGTGGCAGAGAATACACCAACTTGAATCTTGGGTGGCAACAACTGGAATATATCGTATATCTGAAAGAAAACAGCTCAGCTATTAGATGCAAAAATATGAACTTGGGTGCATAAAATACATTGATTTTGAGGTCAAAATATAATACTCAAAAGAGGACAGTGCAAGTAATCGATGAAAGCTGTATTAAATACGTAAGAGACAGCATTTCAAGGCAACGGAAAGATCGATTACAGACAGGCAACAACAAAGAAAACATATAATGTATGTGAGGTGTACCAATTCAAATTGCGAGCAAACATAATATTGATGAGAAAACATGCATTTAAGTTGTGCTGCTTAAATTTGTAAGCGCTCAGATAGTCTACCCATAAAGGGTTGAATTAGAGAACAAGAAAACAAAGAGAGCTAAACCTGATCTTTGAACCCCCTGGAAAGCATTTCATCAGCTTCATCCAACACAAACATCTTGATGTAGTCAGGTCGCAGTGACTGCCTTCTCAACATGTCAAAAACACGCCCAGGAGTTCCAACCACAACATGAACCCCACTGGAGAGAATACGCTGATCCTCACGGACGCTGGTACCTCCAACGCAAGCATGAACTCTAACACCAAGATAATCTCCTAGAGCTCGCATGACTTTCTCAATTTGCTGAGCAAGTTCACGGGTGGGTGCCAGAACTAAAGCCTGGCATTCAACTACATTATAGTCTAGCTGCTGCAAAATTCCAGAGCAGAAGGTTGCAGTTTTTCCCGTCCCAGATTGAGCTTGTTGAATCACATCAAGCCCCTTGCAGAAAGGAACAATCCCTCTTTGCTGAATTGCAGAGGGCTTCTCAAAACCTTCGGGAAAAAAAAAAAACCAAATAAAGATCCTTTGATTCTCCTATGAAAAGACACTAACATTGAATCTTAGCCAGAAAACAGCGATGCAAATTAGTCAGAAGCACATATACTAAAATTCACATGCATTCATACTATATACAAATTAATAACTTTATACAAGCTCGTTGATGATGCAAACTGACATTGATACAACTACACACTAAAATCAAGTCAGATGGGGCTTTGGACCATGGGAAAAAGACAAAATGTCACAAATCCAACCCAATCCAATCAAACAATGAAGAAACAATGGAGGAAAGGTAGAGGGAAGGCAAAAGAAACCAACAAATGACTAGTCAAACTTGACATCAGTTTTATCTCTCAAACATAGAATAAATGAGAAGATATATAGTACATTTAATTCAATTGTATGTACCGTAGGCATAGATGCCCCTAAGAAGATTTTCCTGCAAGCCCATGGCATCAAAACTATCATACACCTCATCATAACTAGTGAAGAATTCCTCGCCATCAGCTCCAAGTCTGTCTCCATAAATTTAGAAATTAAAAAAGGAGCAGGAGGAAAAAATGTCTAAATTGAAAATTTTCTTAATCCAAATATTCCAAATACTGAAAATCATGAAAGGATATGACAACTTACAAGTCATTCATTTTGGAATCGAATTGACGAGCATCAAATTGAGAACCTTCAGGTGCTGCAGCAGCCATGACTGCAGAAATAAAACAATAAATATAAACACAGGTCAAAAGGCTATGCACCACCAAATGGCAATTTCTTCAGTGAAGAGGAACATAGAAAACAGAATAACACATTATTTCGCATGTCAACAGTCAGTAACATAGCTACTGCATATAACACCATTGAAGTAACATTTGATCAGCTTTCAAGATAGTATCAGCTGACGAAGTGATGAAGTGACTTAGCAGAGTAAAGGATAGTTCAGTTCAACCAATATCAAGTGGCACCAAATTAAATTGTAATTTAAAATCATGCAACTTAGCTAAAAAAAAATTAGTAGGAAGTGGACAATACAAAGGAATTGATGAATTAAATAGTTCTAGCTACAACGAACAATGCCTTAAATGAGTTCAAGTCAAGAAAACAAAATGAAGCAAAATAAGCCAAAATATTTTTGCATGGAAATGCAAATGCACCTTGATGCAATTTAAAGTGAGCTTTGCAGGTAATCAAGTTGAATGGCTCAAATAGGGGGTTGTGCGAGTTGATTTGGTTGCATTTTAGTTTCAGATTGAACCAAACGTCCCTTATATTGTGTTGCTCCAAGAATCAAAACAAAAAGCTAGATTCTCAGCACAATATTTTCAATAAAAATAAATACTGAATGCAAAAATACATAAACTAACACTTTAATGACTAATTAAAACTAGCACTCCTGGCAAACAATAAATCGCATTAAGCTTTCAAACATTAATGACAAGAATATAAATTGTAACATATATATATATATATATATATATATATATATATAATTTATAAAAATTAATTGTATAATACATATATCTATATAGTTTTTGGGTTGGTTTAGTTAATATTCAAGTTTGTTGCTTTGAAACCACAAATTGTCTCAGCAATATAGAACTCTTATGCCACAGAGAAAAAATGACAACAATAAATCTCATTACTCGCCCTATTTGAATCAAAATATCCAGAAGCTAGCAGAACCAAAACACCAAAAAACAGGAAAACAAAAGGCACGCATCTACATGTAAAAAGACGAAGAACTAAGAAAAAATAAACCACTCAAAATCACTACAAACAGATCTTTCACAAATTAAAGATAAAGAACAGAAAACCCAACACGAGCAACATCAACAACAAAACCCTTACTTTTCAACTAAACCCTAGCAACTACAAACACGGAATTCATACAAAAAATAAAGATATAATTGCTCGATTAAGTTACCTGATAGCAATTAAAACCCGATTATGAAAAGATCTGAGAGAATAAAGATAGTGAGCGAGTGAGGGATTTTAGGATTTGCTTTAAGCGCAGATTTTTTCCAAAACTCCCCGGATCTACGCCGCGGAGTTCAGGAGAAGTGCAGAGAGAAAGAGGAGAGAGAAGCAAAGGCAAGCAGGTTTCCTTTTTTAGGGATTTGGATTGAGCGAGCCTAGTATGATCCCTGTCTTGTTTCTATGAATTTCCGGTTCTACCCCTAGCTGTTTGATTGGTTAACGACATCGTTCTTTTTGAACTTATCCTTAAACTGCGCCTTGGTCGATTGGGCCGTTAGTAGATGGCCCAATAGTTGACTAGAGTTGGCACCGGCCCACTTGAAATCCATCAATCGTTTCACGTTCATCCCTGCACGGTATAAATATGGTGTCTTTACAAATCACTTGATGTGATTATTATAAGTTTTTTTTTATTTTTTTCCAAATAAAAATTTTACTTTTTATTTTCTTAGGAAGAATAAGAGTTTGCTTTGATCACGCATCACGCCTAATTTAATAGAATAAATTTCAGTAATAATATGAATCTTCCCTCAAACGATAAGTATCATCCGCAACTCAGTTGAGATTTTAAATTTGAATCATCAATAGAGAGAGACTTTGAATGCTCTCTTTTGATTTTTCTTCTCAGGAAAATAATAAATTATAAAAAGCCACTTTCATCAAGTTTATTTATAAATCCCAAATCTCTTAATAAATTATATAATAGAGTTTAAAGAGTATCTTTCCCATTTCTTTTCAAGATCTCCGAGCCTTCGGTCGGTTCCCAACTCATAGCACGATTGGAATATGTCTCTTTAATATTAGTATAAATTAAGGTTATTTTTGCTATTCATGTGATGCATTCAATGTATTAAATAAAAAAAGTCATACCTAAAAATATATATATATCAAATTGACAAGATTGGCCTTTATTTTAGAGGAGGTCATCCGGTTCGGAAAACCGGAACCGAACTGGGATCAATGGTTCAAAAAACCATGATCTGATTTCGGTTCCAACCTAAACCGCAAACCGTGGTTCGACGGTTTGGTTTCGGTTAGGGCATATTTCGAACCATAAACCGGCGGTTTATCTTTTTTTTTTTTTTAATTTATATTTTATATAAATAATATTATGTATTTATGTTATTTTACTCTTTAATTTTAAGTTGTATTGATTATTACTATTAATTTGTATTAAAAGTTGTAATTTTTTTAGGTTTATGGTTTGTATTTGGTTGTATTTAAATTGTAATTTCTAATTTTTGAAATTTTAACTTATAAGTTGTAATGTAGTATTGTTGTAACTTGTAAATGTAAGTTATATTTTTTTTATATCAAATTATTTTCTCAAAAAACATTGTTATTTTGTAATATATGATTAATTGTAATATTTATATGCAAATTTAATTTTTTAAAATTTTTAAAAAATTAAAAAAAAAAAACAAACAAACAAATAGGCGGTTTGAACAGGAACCGACGGTTTACAAACCCTCATAAACCGGAACCGATATCGGAATCCTCATAGATTTCGATTTGGAGGAATCCTCATAGATTTCGGTTTGGCCCTCCAAGGTTTTTTAAATCGGGTTTTCTAAATCGGAACCGACGGATCGAACCGTTTGAGCACCGCTACTTTATTTCACACACATGTGAGAGATATACAGATAACATGATATAACATGATGACTTCAATGACACATATAACTAACTATTGTCACTAAATAATTGAGCAACAATCATCACTTAACTTTTTATTAATCTTAAAAGGGGTGTATACTTAAATTGTATTGGGCTTTAGGAAAGTCAGGAGTGTACTGACATAAATATGATTGATATGTAAACATTACATGATGGGAGTTTAAAATTTGAATTAATTTAAGGAACAAAAAAGTAATAATTAGAATTTTAAACTCCAAATAAACAAAAACCTATTTAGTTTTTCTAACACCATGTCCTATAGGATAAGTAACACTATGTTAGTTTTACTAACATCCCCCAAGTTGTTAACAATCAACTCATTTTAACTATAAATTTGTTTCGTACGATGATGAAAATTTCGGTTTCGATGGAAATATCGATATCTTAATTTTACGAAAATATCGTGGAAATATCGATATTGGTGGAAATATCGGTACATAAATTTATCAATATTTTCTGATATTTCCCCGACATTCCATCGATATTTATCGAAATTTCAATGATATTTCACGGATTTTCATATAATTTGTACCATGAAACTACCGATATCGAAATCAACACCGATATTTATCGATATTTCGTTGATATTTCCCCAATATTTCGTCAATATTTCTTCAATATTTTACCTATTTTCCTATAAATTGTACCATGAAGTCATATTGAAATCGATATTTCATCTATTTTTCTACAAATTGTAGGATGAAGTCGCAGATATTGAAATCGATATTTCGCCGATATACCGATATTTTAACAAAATTTCTTGTTTGTAGGATGAAGTCACTGATATTGAAATTGATATATTGCCGATATTTTACCGATATTTTAACAAAATTTCTTGTTTCTTTATCGGTTATGTGGAAAAATGAAAATATCGGAGATATATCGATTGCACCATATTTTATCGATCACGTGAAAAAATAGAAATATCGATATTTCCGGATATTTTCATCAATGGTTTTGTATTACAATTAAAAATAAAAATATATACATCATGTAAAGAAAGATCGTCGTTTGAGCTCGATTCATATGTGACTAAAATAATTTATTAAAAAATCAATTTATTTTGTTTGATTTCATATCATATAACGTATTGAATTGGTTGGATTAAATATTTGAAATAATATTAATGGTGAAAGAATAAATGTATTACATGTAATCTCATGAAGAAATGAAAAAATCAGATCACACCCTTTGTATATTTGGACCGAATATCTTGGTCAATTTAGCTAATGGGCTAAGTTCTCGAAGCCCGTACTTTAGGCCTATTACATGAAAAATTATTAACTATAATTAATAGATTCTAGGTAGGGTATTTATGTACATAATCATATTATTTATCTCCACAGTCATTATACATGTAAATTTTCTATTTTGATCTTTAAGTCAACTTTTTCTTTTTTCTTTTTTACAGTCATCCAAATCTATTATTTTTAAAGTATTAAAAATCATCTCTTCACTCATTTAATTCCTCAACATTTTTTAAATATCTCAAATATTTAACTTAAATAATTAATATTATAAGATATCTCCTTAAAAAATTGGAAATTTGTTTCTACATTGAATTTTTTTTTCGTTTTTACAGCCACCCAAATCTAATTATTAAAAATTATATCTTCTCTCATTTAATTTCTCAATATGTTATTAATATCTCGAAATATTTCACTTAAATAATTAACAGTATAAGATATCTCCTTTAAAAAATCAAGAAAATTGTTTCCACGTTGAACTTTTTTTTCTTTTTTACAGCCACCCAAATCTTTTTTTTTTAATTATTAAAAATTATCTCTTCACTCATTTCATTGCTCAACATTTTTTTAGTATCTCGAAATGTTTCACTAAAATAATTAACATTATAAGACACCTCGTTAAAAAAATCAAGAAAATTGTTTCCATATTCAGGAACATAGGACAATACTTAAACTTTTTTTATATTGATACAATACAAATTAATCAAAGTACCAAATGTAGAAAAAGAAAGAGTCGTGGTTGTAGAGGGATATAATATTTTGGAAAAAATTTAAATCTAAAAATAATTTTCAAATAAAAATGTATGGATATTGAAAAAAAAAATTATACATTTAAATCTAAATATTGCGTAGTTTATGGAAAAATTGAAATTGAAATGAATGGTGTTTTGGTTTGGAGAAAAAAAGGTAGACGGTTGAGATGATAAGAAGATGGTGAAAATATGATAATTGTGAAAAAAAATAAAAATCTTAAGGATAAAATAAAAAAAGTAAATAAATTATGATTATAGAGAAAAATATTGATAGATGTAAATAGAGTCGTCAATCTAGTTATAGCAATTTATTTTAGGCCCATAAGAGAGGTAGAACTCTCAGCAAGCCAATCCAATCATTATTGCTCATCAATTATTTTATTATCTATCAATCAAATTCCATATAACTATAAAAGAACTCTATGATTTGACTTCCTATTCTATAGCAAATCAAAACTCATGAGTACCTCATAAAAACCAATTAGTTTACTTAAACTCGTAATAAAAAAAGTTCTGTTATGATTTTACTTAATCATTTTTAATCTAATTAAATCGAATAGATTATGTTAGTATTTTATCATACTTTTTGAACCTTAAACATTTAATTAGAAATACAAATTAAATAATAAAAAATACTTTACTAATCGGATAAAATATGAATATCCAAATATTAAACATTTATTTTTAAAATATTAAAATAGATATTGTGGTGATGCCACGTGGAGGGTCTGAGTAGATCCACGTCGCGAAAGTGAAAGCACAGCAGAAGATATGCGAAGGAGAACATGCTTACACCTTAGGACCAATCAGAAAATATTATCTTATGCTTACACCTTAGGACCAATCAGAAAATATTATCTTCTCCATTTCCACTTGATTCTTATCAATAAACCAACCTTCCGATCCCACCAATCATCTTTTTCCTTTTCTTTTCAAAATTTTCACTTAAAATATAAATAGTCCCACCAATCATCTTTTTCTTTTTCTTTTCAAAAATTTCACTTAAAATATAAATAGTGTTTAACATGCCATGGATGAAAATATTCAAAAATATCTTCGATATTTTCATTTTTTCACAGTGATCAATATAAATATATCTCCGATATTTTCATTTTTCCACATAACTGGTAAAAAACGAGAAATTTTGTTAAAATATGGGTGAAGTAGGTGAAATATCAGAGAAATATCAACGAAATATCGATTTCAATATGGTGACTTCATCCTATCGAGGAAATATCAACGAAATATCGATTTCAATATGACTTCGTGGTACAATTTGTAGGAAAATAGGTAAAATATCAGGGAAATATCGACGAAATATAGATAAATATCGGTATTGATTTCGATATCGGTAGTTTCATGGTACAAATTATATGAAAATCTATGAAATATCATTGAAATATCGATAAATATCGGTGGAATGTCGGGAAAATATCGTTAAATATCGAAAAAATATCGATAAATTTTTGTACCGATATTTCTACTATCGATATTTCCACAATATTTCTGTAAAATTAAGATATCGATATTTCCATCAAAATTGAAACTTTCATCATTGTGTTTAACAAAAAAAATGGGAAGCTCTACTACCTACAACTAATTTTGATGTTCATAAATTTATAGCCATTATGAATTCTTGTTTACAAATCAATTCTATATGCGGAACGTTCTTAACAAAGTTTTACTCAATATTTAAAAATATAAAAATTTATATGAGACGGTCTTACGAATAGTTATCAAAGATAGATTCATATTATCTATATATAAATCCATTTTCCCAAAATTCATGGTGAGTTGTGAATTCACTCATCTCATTAATTAGATAAGATGGTTTTATAAGATCACTCATTTAAAAATCATTATTTAGATTATTAAGATGGTTTTATAAGATCAATCAATTAATGAGATGGTTTTATAAGATCACTCATTTAAAAATCATTATTTAGATTATTAAGATGGTTTTATAAGATCACTTGATTGAGAAAGAGAATTTCATAAAGAAAAGTTATTTAATATACCCCTTCAATTTATACCAACACAAAGTCATCATTATCTCAACAACCTATTTCAAAGTACAATTGTAATCCACTAATGAGTATCAACTTCATATGTCAACCACTCGATCAATTATAATATACCTACTTTTCAAGGGGTTTAATATTTGATTTAGTTAAAAGGCAAATACGATACTTCTCATGTTACCTTTGTATCTTTTATAAATACCAAAGATAATTTTATCGTGAGTTAATAGTTTGAGATATTATCCATAAAAATCATCATCAATTGATTTGACATATTGTTGAATGCACGGGCACACATACATGCTGGCAACTTATAAATGACTCCATAATAATATATCATGCATGCATTTACTTTCTATTTAAAATTGACATAAAAATGATTAAAAGCAACCGGCCAATTAGATTTCCCTTAGGAGGAGGGATGTATGTGGGGGTGGGGCCTATTACACAATGCCATTGTATAGATGATTTGGAACATATTCTTCAACATTATTATACTATTTATTTATTTGTTTTTAATTACTACATTAATGAAAAGCATATATACTTTAAGCTGCTTTGTAGCCGCACAAGATCTACGCGTGGGTTTATAAACTTTATACCACTTAATCCCTGTCCATCTTCTATTGGTTGATCATCACTTCATCAACATTGCTTTTTTTATTTTATTTTATTATTATTATTAAAAAAATCAATTTCTTTATCTTTTCATAAAGTTAAAGGCTACCATCACCAATTTTTTTATTTTATTATGCTTCTATTTATTAATTAATATTTGTTTATCAACCATGACCCTCAATTTCCTCACATCCTACATCCCAACTTAATGAATGTATAGATATTAAAGTTGCAAATATCATTTCTAAATTATACTAGTTATGAATTGATTCTAACGACCGAAAATTTGAAATTCATTAATTTCACACATACAAATACTATTTTATTTTGATCGTTAAATAAACCATGGAAATTTTGATTTAAGATTAATTATTTAAACAAATAATTAATATTTTCTAAGGCTCGTTTTATGAATGACTTTAAAGATCATTAGTCATTAAATAACATTAAGTTAAGTGCACGTAACACGAGTGTTATATAAATTATAACATGACACACAAACAATAATCAATTATTAAGATTTTAGTTATCTAGCACATTACGTCAAAAATAACCTTGTAATAATGGTTCAAATGATGTAAAGATTTTAATTTCTCTGATTTAAGATAAACCTTATTTCAATTTATAGTAATTAAGACAAGTCCAAATTAAAATAATACTGTAATATTGGATTAGAATAGTAGACACGTGATATTGGATTTTACATCAAACGATAGTGATATATAAACTAAACTAAGATATCCTAAAAAAATTAGAGCATACTCCTAAAATGGAAGAGTAGGTCTCTTGTGAGACCGTTTCACGAAATTTTAATGCATTGCGTGAGATAGGTCAACCCACAACCCAATTACCCACCACCCAAACCCTACAATTCATATGTTTTTTTGTGGGTGATGGGCTCCGTCTCACGGAAATTATCCGTGAGACCGTCTCACATGAATTTTTATAAAAATGGAATCATTTATATCATCATATGGAATTGAAAAGGAGAGATCAAATTTTCTGAAGGGTTCCATCCACATTGAAGGGAGGGGAAAAGGAGGAATTGCAGACATCACCCCATCCATTGATTCTTTGAATTTCATAAAATTTAAGTTTATGTCAAAATCTAACATCTATATTCTTCTTTATAGCTAGCTATAAAGCTACTAATAATTACTATATTTTATACATTCTTATAAAATTTGGATGAAACTATCCCACAAATCATATACTTTGAGACGAGGTTTATTCAACTCATTTCATTAATTATTAAATTAAAGTATCTACATTTGAATCTTTTAATTAGTAGGATTTCATCACTTGAATTACCAAAATCCGTCGTCATCAGATAATCTCACAAAAGAATCATAAATATTAAATATATTGATTCATGTGATGGTCTGATCATAAATTAATATTGAACATATTCTTTCCAAAAATCAATGCCTTTTTTTAATAATTTAATATGCATGCATTATAGGGGGATCATTCATATAACATATACCTTCTCCACTAGCTGTAGATAGGCGCCATGCCAACTTAGAGTAAATAATTTGATACATGAGTATAAAATATATTAGTAAATTTTGTATAGGAGAATTACAATATTTCCTTATTAAGTACATAGAGTAGGGCCCAAAGTGCTAGGTTATTAGACAATTAAACTCCTAATTATAAGCATATATATTTGGCTTACATATGGTACTGTACAATCTTCGCATATAAAATGTAAGCTTGCCATAAATTATTTGACCACATGTTTATATATGATGCCAATCAAATTTACCAAACACTATCTATTCAAAGTAATCGCTGCTTTAAAAATCATAGTAGTATTTTGTTGCGATTATCTGTGGTTTTATTATGAAGAGATTATGATTATATCCCAATTTTACTCATATGTAATGTACTATTCTTTAATTTAGTGGATTACATAAATTATTTTTATTGAAATGCTGAGTATTATAATCATATACTAATTTTCACATTTCTAAAACAACATTACATCAGGGAAATATGTGTGTATATATTAGATTATAAGTGAAGCTAAGTAGATATGTCCGAATCCTTATCGCCTTAGATCTTTTAATTTCTACTTTAGTGCTGAGTGAGAATTAATGGCAAATTGCATTTTGTTCTTACCCAAAATCCAAACTGCTAGAAGTAGCTAGCTAGACATGAATTAATTCAATATGTTGACCACCCTATCACATACACACACAGATCATAAATAATCAACAACACTTCTCTTCTCTCTGATGATTCAAGATGGTGGCCATCATTGGCTGGTAAAACATTTAGAATTACTAGATGCATTGGTATGTGTACTTAGATTTATTGCTTCAGTTTTTCTTCTAATTACTCCCAACACAACGCATCAGTTGAAGACAATAATTTCATACTAGACATGAGCATTTGATATTTGAAACCCAATTCTTTATATATGTTGCGGGTTTGAGATTGGGGAAAAATATACAATTACAATTCAATTGTTTGATTTATGTAATTAATTAGCATAGATTTAAAGGGAAAGTTGTTATGCAATACTATAGATTCTTGTTAGGGGGAGATGACAACACACACAGATAGTGTGTGGGGTATGTGTGTGTGTGACATCTGGGGTTCTTGCAATAAAATAATGGGACAGGCCCATAAAAAGATAAACCCATATTTATTCCATAGGTCATGGCTGATGGGAACCGTTAGACTTTGGTGCCCTATATAACGGCACCATATAGTTCTTCATTTCTTCACATTCAAATCAAATCAAATCATATCCTTTTTCAAGAAAAAGGAAAATCCATTTGTAATGGAACAGTACCAGAATTAGGGTTCTTCTTTTTCTTGCTTGATTTGGGGATTTAATCCTCAAAAGGGTAATTTGGGAGGTGACAGAAGAGAGTGAGCACACATGGTGTTTTCTTGCATGAATGATTCTACATGCTTGAAGCTATGGGTGCTCACTCTCTGTCTGTCACCCACCACACTCTCTCTCTCTCTCTTGTTCTGCATGTGTTATCCCTTGTGATTTCTCTTTCTGTGTTTATTTTGTAAATGATTGATACTTTTATATATTTCTGTAGCCCTATATATGTAATTTATTCATACACTAATCTGTATTTTAAATTTGTGATCTTTCTTTTTGGGCAGCGTGTTATGGTGATTTTTCCTCATCATTTGTGTTGTTTTCAAGATCTTACAATCAAGGGCCCCGTTTAAACTATTTTTTTAATGCCAATTGGTGATTTAGGTGTGGGCTGCTTCAAAATTGGAGAATAAATTCAATTAAAGCTTTAGGGTTTCCTAGATTTGACGACTTTAGATCTTTGACAAAGTCCTCATCTTGTTGAATATATGTGTGTAAGTGTTATATATATTATATATAACCCAATTTGAAATTTTCTTTCCTGACAAAATCACTCCAAAAATTAATTACTTTATCTTTGTCATTTCTTGGTGCAGGAAACTTTGACTAATTAATTAAGTTTTTTAATGGGGGCTAGGCTAGTGAGGATGATTTATCTTCTTCTTCTGCGAGTGTGTTTTATGCTTGTCTTTATGTTGATTTTTTTTTTTCTCTGTTACAAACCTAACAAAGCTAAACGCTTCTTTTCAGGATTGACAAATCTCTTTCAATCTCTCTAGTCACTCCAAAAAATTAATTAATTGCTCAGTCATTTTCATCTGATTTGAGTTCATGGGTGGGGGCTTCTAAGCACTAACATCCTGCATTTTCATTTAATTAATTACTATTATTTTTCTTTAAATCACAAATTCTTCCTCGACTATACATACATAAACACTGAGAGAGAGAGAGAGAGAGAGTTTTGTCCCCAGTCTCTTTCTCAACCCTCTCTTCTGCTTTTTATTTTGGTTGGTTATTTCTCTTGAATTTTCTCACTAAATGATTGTTAGTTTTAATTTTCTTCTTATTATGCATATGTTTGATAATTGTTGTTGATTCCTATCATACTGTGCAGAAGTGTGTTTGTGTGTGTGTTTTATCATAATCTTTTTCATTGCTCTGACTGTACTTCTTCTGCAGCATATATAGTGCAAGGATCTGAAAGGACAACCTTATGCAAATCGAAAGGGCATACTTACATATGTTATTCCAAATTGAAGACAAAGAGCTCCATGCCTCTTTCACTTTGTGTTGTTTATATATTTAGGGTTTGAACAATCCTTGTACCTATGACTAGTAGATCAAATTCTATTATCTATATGTCTTCACCTAGTTCAATAGTTATAATATTTAATGATAGCCTTGGTTGTGTTAATTTCTTGACCTCAGACTTGGTTCTTGAGATTGTTTTGTTGAAGGATTTCTTAATATTTTGCCTATACATAGTGCATGTGTGAACTAAAGTTAAAACATGTTTCAGTTTCAAAGATATATATCAGACCATTTAGGTGACCTGGGGATGTATCATAGGCTAAGGATTAAATATAACCCTTGTTTTGTACCTCAGATTGATAGGTGAAATTATTATATTTATGTAGGGTAAGAAAATATCAAAGAAGATCACAAAATATGATCTTATTAGGTTAATTTTCAGAGTTTGGACCACTAAAAGTAAATACTTTTGATTTGTTTAATTATCTCAAAATTAATCTCCCATGGACCATGTTTAGTTCTTTGTGAATTTGCTTCATCCAAAGTTCATTGTAGCTTTTACTTGAGCTGATTTTTGAAATTTAAGTAATGTTTTTTTTTTTTTTTTGAAGTAGAAATTTGAAGATTAATGTGAAATCTTGAAATTTGATGAAGGCTGATCAGAAAGCTGGAGCATGATTTTGACCTAGAATTGCTACATATATATCTTCAATGAAAGAGTGAAAAGATTTTTTACTCTAGTTTTAGCATCATATAATCATATCTCTCTCTCTCTCTCTCTCTCAGTATAATTTTTTGTGAATATACCTACATTTGTTATAGTTTAAAATTATCAGATAATGACATATGGCTGGTTTGCTGATGCTAATTTGATGTATTGATTATTTAATATACTAGGGATTGTTCATTGGAATTACAGTTTATATCCAAGACTAATTAGGTTACTCGGGAATTTTTCCCTACTCGTATTTATCATCTCTTGAAGTGTACAATTTTTTATGGGGAAAAAATGCATTGTCAATTCCATTAAAACTATAAATATCGCAATTCAAGATGCTTAAAAAAGGTGCAAATTAATTGAACCTATGTCCACCAAAGTGGACAAAACAGGTAAATTAACAGTAGAATGGTTTTAACATCATAATCTCAGTACATAGTACAGGAAGCTAGCGATCCTCATTTGAGTTACAAAATTCTAATGTCATAGTGCAGAAATTTGGAGAAAATTAAATAATCTATGCAATGCGAAAATACAAAATATTAAGAGCTGTAAAAGGAACTTCGTATGGCCTCTCAGAAAACCAGTTCTTGATGATGCCTCCAGACGAGCTCTTCGGTGTTTCAGCAGACCACGTGTCAGCCAGCCTGAACCCATATTCCGATGCTGCTGAAAGTATCGAAGGCTCATCGACTCTACGCACTACATGGCATAGAATCAAACCTGCCTCTTTCTTATTTTCTCCGATTGAAATCAATTCTCTGGCAGTTGCAAACAATGGTTTGATTGCCTCAGCGACGTAGGTCACATCCGTGCCAATGATGATGTCGAAACCTACCTCACTCAGTTGCTTGATGGCTTCTGTATCGCTTTTGTTCCCCCACTCGAGTTTCTTCACGATTAATGAGTCGAGAGATGGTGATCGGAGATTTGAGGCTACATTCTCGGTTAACAAATCGAGCGCTTTTGTGTCTCCATCTGTGGCGACCACGAGGTCAGCAAATGTGGCAGCTATCATTGAACAGATTCCTCCGGACCCACATCCGAGTTCTAACACCCTTTTCCCAGCAATGATTCCCTGATTTGCAGCAAGGATAGAGGCCATTAACCTTGCTGATTCCCACAGCATTAAGCCAGTTGATGTGCAGGTGTGTTGATGCTCCTTCGAAAGCACCTTTATCTTGAAAAAGTAGTCTCTTATAGAAAGCTCAACAATCTAAGAGAAGATGGAATGAGATCATACAGATTAGAGTCGCTGAAAACATTTTATAATGATATGAGTACTTGCTTGCTTGAATGACGTTGCAGGTTAGAGAAGAAACAGGTGCTTTAATACCTCTTCACTGGAAGACGAATTTCCGAACATTTCTGCCATTCCCTCAGACATATCAATTTCGAATGAATTGATATCGTCTTTTCTTTCATCATGACTCCCTTGTACATGTATCAGATCATTTCCAGTTGTGTCATTACATAGACTGCTGGTATCAGCTGCCTTAAATACAGCTTGCACCCACCGCCTGATAATCCATATAGCAAATTTCGTGAACTAGTCACATGTATATGTACTAATTGGTTAATGACTTGAATCAAACCATAATCAATACATGGGATGCTTTTATATGTTGATGCATCAATCTATATGCATGGAGATAAGTACTTTTTTCTGTGGTGGTTGAATTAAGAACATTTTTCCATATCACCAGACAACAATTTAGCCTATTGAGAGCCTACCTCCAAAAGGACAAAAACAAGAAATCCATCCTAAATAGAAGGGTGGTTCCATTTCATATAACCACAGAGTTCACCATGCTGCTAAGAGATTTGGAAATTTCCGAAAAAGACAGTTGTGCTTACCTTCTTCAGCTCAAGCAGCTGGATTGGAGTCATTGGACAATATGACAATAAGAGGCAAGAAACCTTTAAAAGAGGAAAAACGCATCTTACCGATTCATTACAATCTCTCTTGATCTATTTTCCACTTGCTTGCAACACAGAACATGTTCTTCCATATCGAATCCATTCACTTTGAAAAGATTTTCTAAGAAATGATCTGAGAAGTAGAAAGCTCTCTGGAAGCAGAGTGGATAATATGAGAAACTGGATATATTCATATAAACTCAAGAAGCACTAATCTGTAGGAACAACAACTTACAGTGCCATCACCCCTAACATAGAAGTTTTCACTGATCTTTTGTTCCTTGCCTGTGAACCTTTCCTGTTAATATAGTGATTGATATGGTGTAAGAATATTGTAATTGTACTGTCTAAAGTACCTATCATTTAAGGTTTTGACTGAAAAGACTCAAGCATACAGATGCATCTAATTTCAGACCAATGAAAGGTTGACCAAAAAAAAAAGCAGTACTGATTGAGGAGGTATGCCCAATGAATACAGCATGAGGGAAAATTATTTGCCCGAAAAAACAACAGAGGAAGATCACCTTCTTCCAAAAATATTTATATTGGCATGCATCACAGCACAAGTAACTAAATTGTAAGCATAAACTTGACGTATAAAACAAATTAATTATTGTTCAGATTGGAATCCCACCTGAGCAAGATCACCAGTGGCATAATCACGAAATAATACACGACCATTTGGCTGCACATTGAAGTTTGTTCATATAAGTGAACTTAAGTGCAAATGGACCCCAAAAGTATAATGCTACAGTAGTATGAAATAGAGTACTCACCTTGAGAACTTTTCTGACATTTTCTACCACTGAAGGCATTTTTTCTGGGGACACTGCAGATAGAATAAATATCTACTTAAACAGGTCAGCCAGTGTGCATTAACAGTCACACACACACACACACACACACACACACACATATATTTATATTTATATATTATCTACCCAAAGGAAACATATTAAAATATAACATTGAACCCAAAAAAATAAGTAAATAAATAAATAATCCATGATAGAGCACCAATTCATGGAACACAATTATTACCATTGTTACAATGTCCACTGATGAAGGAGCAACATGCACACATAGATCATCGATAGTAAGATCGCAAACAAATGCATTGACTCTGGCATCTGTGAAGTCCTTGTGCATCTGGAATGAGATTCCAGAAAGATAACAAATTATAATCAACACACTTTTAACTTGAGTAGTGCAAAGACAAGTTAAAAAAGAATCATCTCACGACAAATTGTGTTGATAGTTGCAAACAGTTCCATGACTTCATTTGCAAAAAGAGTAATCAACAGCAAAGAAGACAAAAGAAACAAGATCTCACCTTAACCAAATTTACAGCACGTGGCGAAAAATCACAAGCATGTACAAACATATCTGGGTATGTCGCAAGCAGAGGAAAGATAGTATTTCCAGCTCCACAACCAACCTGGTAAATAGTGATGTTCATGTTCATCAATCAAGAATTGAACCCCACCAGATGAAAAAAAAACAGAGATCATCCCAACTAGCAGATGCATCAGAAAAATACCTCAAGAACCACCCTTCTTCCTTCCCCCTGGAAAAATATAGTTAGTGACTAGAAACTTCAGTTAACAGAATCATAATGTCATCTTTTGCACTCACAGAAAAATGGTGTCCCCACTCCTTGTCCAAATAATGCCGATCCTTAAAGAACTGGAGAAAAAGAAAATCAATAATTAGGCGCACATGCCAAGCATTTTCCAGGAATGCTTATAAATGACCAGTCCATGCTCCTGCAAACCCTGTAAAGTAGAAACAAGACATCTTTCCTCTTCAGTCAAGGTCATGAAAACAGCAATTTTCACTGTAAGTAAGGTATATCCTTTTTTAATCTCCACAAAACTCTTACTAATATACAACGGACAAAACTCACACCACCTTCAAGCACAAACTTGATCACCATACTTCTTCAACTCATGCAATAGTCATGATATTACCAAAGAAACCAACCTTGTCTTGATGGCGTTTATAAAAGATATCCCAGTATTTCTTTGCATCTTTTTCATACTTCTCTGCCAAAATTAATACCGATTCAGCATACTAAGACTAGTATTTCAACAATCACGGGACATACTTTAAAACAAACAGAGATAAATACGACCTCTCCAAAAAGGCGATACTTCATCATTGCAGGGTGAATATATTTGTATCTTTGGTTGTTGGTTTTCACGTACACTTGCTTGAATATCTGGCGTGGCTGCCATTGCTATTCCCTATACTACAACAAAATAAAATATAAGAAAACTCAAAAAATCATAAAGTAGCAAACTTTTGTGAAAAACTCAATTCAACTACTAATCCACCATTCAACAACTAATACAGATTTTTTTTTTTTTTCTGAAAAACTCCATATCAATACAAATTCCATATTCAATTAATAATAAAGAAAACGAACAAATCATTACTATCCACAAAACTTAACCTACATTTAAAGAGTAATAAAGTTTGGCGAATAAGATCAACAAATTTCAAGATTCAATCAATTGAACACATACAAACATGTGTGTTTGTGTTGTTGAATATTCAAAAGGGATAGAGAAAATATACCAGAAACAGGAGAGAAGAAGATTGAAAACTGATCTTTCTCCAATTAACAAAAGAATAGCAATCGAACAGATATCGCCCAAGAAAGCAATATCACCTTCTTCTTTAGTGATTCAACTGATTTACGTTCTCTAACTTTGAAATGAGGAAAGACGCTATTGTTTGTTTGCCGCTTTAATTGGAATTTCGAAAAACTAGAGAGAATTCTACTGGAGACGAAGGAAAATTTCACACCAGTGGAGATGCTGCGGGTATAAACCCTTGTTGAGAGGGTTATGGCCGGATCGTTCTATTTCCTTTTATATATAATAATTATTATTATAATATTAAAATTGGACAATTTGAAAATAAAATACTAAAATAAACCTAGTCGAGACCAATTAATCCACGTGAATATTTGTTCTACTTTTCCTCGTATCATTATCAATCCAACATCATTTTAGAAGAATTTTAATTATTAGTTGTCAAAAATTACGTAATTAGTGTTGGGTTGGGTTTTCAACAATGTGGAGGCTCAAGTGCCCAACTTAAAAGTCAATATATCTTGAATCCATATGAACTAACTCAAAAAGGTGAAGAGTTTATTTATTTATTACCTATTTTACCCTAGGTATAAATATTTGGACATTTTGAAGAGTTCCATGAAAGAAAACAAGAGAAGAATCTAAAGAAAGAGTTCTTCATCTCATTTTTTATAATCTACCCAGACCACCAGCATTCTTCCAAATGCAATATCCGAAGTTTTAATCGTTGGATCGAGCTGAAATTTGGTCAGCACGTTCAGGACTTATGGATCTACATTTTGAACGGTGGAGATCTTGTTCGGTGGTCTATAGTATTGGGAAATGTGCTCGGACAGTAGGGTTCTGTGTGAGGGAAGATTGTGTGTACAGTCTAGTTTGAGAGACCATTTCGGACATTCCAACCGTTGGATCGAGTTGTAACATTGATAGCACGCTCAGGACACAGAGGAAGGTTCTGAACGGTGAAGATTAGTTTTGGATGATCCGAGCGTTGTGAACAGCAGCTAGACAATAGGGTGTTGAGTGAGTTTGGTTCAACTCTTGATTGTTGTAAAGCTTTGCATAATCTTGAGTTGTTGTGTGGTTGAAATCTGTAGTGACAGACTGTGGAACATTTGTAATACCACCTTTGATTATAGTGAAGCTTTTGGGTGGACTATGATCCCGTGGTTTTTACTCCTCACGTTGAGGAGTTTTCCACGTTAAAATCGTTTGTGTTCTTGTGCTTAATTGGTGGTTGTTTTATTGCTTCTATTTGATATAGTTCTCCTACTAGATTCACATAAGGATTGTGTTCTTGTGCTTAATTGGTGATTGTTTTGTTGCTTTTATTTGATATAGTTCTCCTACTAGATTCGCATAAGGATTGTGTTGTGCTTAATTGGTGGTTGTTTTGTTGTTTCTATTTGATGTAGTTCTCCTACTAGATTGACATAAGGAGGGATAATATTATTCCGCTGCAAATTACTATTTTGTGAGATTATCCCATCAATTACTACAGGAATGGAAAATGAAAAATATGATGGAAAAGATTCAACAGCAAAAAATATGATTTTGCCTTGGATGAGACACGAACAAATTGGATCAGAGTAGTACATGAAAGTTATTTAGATACGGATGAGACATGAAAAAAAAAATAACCAGAAGATTCGAACTGCAATTTACATGTTTACAGTCAGGATTTCGACCCTTGTATTTCGAAGATTTAAACTCGTATAAATAAGGCTTTGTAGATGAATATGAATTAAATTGATACTTTTCTAACTAGTTTATTTATTAAAATCATTTACTAAGATTACCATATCGGAGGTTCAAATTTCAGTAGATGTAACTATAGACGAAAATATCGCGATAAATCGACGATTTATCGCAGAAAATAGCCTACCGATATCGATATGCATGGACGGAATTTTTCGGCAAAATATCGCCGATATATCGGCGATTTCTCCTTATCGGTCAATTAGTGCACATATTCGGCAAAATATCACCGATAAATCGGCGATATATCACCAATTTATCGGTTGTCGGTGGAAATCATTTTTTTTTTAATAATTGGTTGGTGGAAATGCATGATTTTTCTGTTTTTTTTTTTTTTTTTTTTTCATAATTGTATACCTATTTTTCAATATCTGAATCCAAACACATCCTAAATGTATGATATATTTAGGGTTTAGAAAACAAATATTCTTCTTTTACAAGCGAGACCCCCGACCAGCTCAGCGTAGGGGAATCAAGACATCCCAACACAATATATGTATTAATGTTACTTATAATATTATGTAAAATACTAGATATATTTTTCAATTTTTTTTACAAAGTTTTTATATATTTTTCTAAAAATGTTCGTTTTTTTAGTTTATCCTTAAATTTGTTGTAAACATATCTTTTTATTTGAAATTTAAGTTCAATATATGTATTAATGTTATTTATAATATTATATAAAGTACTAGATATTTTTTTCAATTTTTTTTTACAAATTTTTAAAAAAATTTGCGTAAAAACCGATATATCCGTAAAATCAAGGTACCGATATATCCGTCGATACCGATATTTAGTCCTTGGATGTAACCATATTGCTGTAAGTTTCACTATAAAGACCAGAATTATTACAATACCTCATTATCTAAAGAACTTGCTACAAAAAGAATTACCTCAAACATTAAAGTTCCAATCACTCACTATCATAGTGTACGAGAATCTTACTGGAAAAATGTTATAATTACAGTAAGCCAACAGTAAGGACGCTTTCTTAGGACTATTTCATGAAACTGGTGATTTTTGAGTTTCTTCACTTGTATCTGTCTTTACTTCCTTTTCTGGACTAACTGACTTCTGTTCGTTCTCCCCTAGACCAGCACTAGTGGTTCTTTCAATGTCATGCACGACCCCGTTTTCGACCACGGGCAAATTACCGTTGACTGAAACGTTCTTGGGCTCAGCATTATGAATAGGTTTTGGTAGTTCTCTAGAGGGTGAGGTTGCTAATAGGCGGTTAATTCCCTCGAACAAGTTCTTGGCATCTGTGATCAGAGCAGCTCCACCCGGGTAGCAGCGACCAAAGCACGTCACACAATGTGGAAAAGCAACCTGTGGGAAAAGATCATTATTTGAAAATCCAGTAGTCTGAAAAAGGAAACTCGAATTACTTTGATATTAAAAAATTTAATTCCATGACCAATCTGAAATGGATGGTGGTCAAAATGGATGGATAACCTTAGAAGAGAACCAATATTGCAGCTAAACTAAAATAGTAGCAAAGCTTACCTCAATAAATGCTTGGCAAAGTTTAAGGAAAAGTACGGACTCATTATCCTTGAGCATCCTAGTTGTGTTGTATCTCAGTAGAGAATCAGAAACAGCCTGCAAACCCTTAACTAATTCCTGAGCAAGCACGTTTTTCAAACTTAACGGAGCACAAGGGCGTAGTTCATTCATTGCTGCAGATACACCTGCGCCACCAGACAGGAAAATAGGATAATCACTAATAAATACAACATTCAGGAAATGTTTAGTTTAAATGTAACGGAAAAGGCAAATGGGCTTTCAAGTTTACCATTGATGAAAACGGCAAGAGGTGGATGTTCCATAAGACTTGGAGGAGTGACATCATCTTGACTTTCATCACCAAAAGTATTGGCAGGGAAGCCAACTGCTGGCAACGGGACCCAACGATGAGAATCCAAGACTAACTGGAGTAATCAAAACACATGTGTTGTAAATCTTCAGCCAAGAATGACAAATTTTTTGCTGTAAAAAGATGATAGAGATCCAAATCACATGCCCAACAGAAAGGAGTGACGGAAATGTAATAGCATAGCATCCCATTAATATCTATTGGATATCACACCTGAAAGTTCTCAACGGCTGTACTCATATTCTTCGAAAATAAATTAAGCACTGCTCTGCAAAAACAGACTCATCCATTTGAGAGCTTGCCAAATGCCAAAAGTCTAGAAAAAGATATCTGAATAGCAAAAAATATTACTCTTCAAAAAGAGGGGGTAGCAGTCCTCGAAAATCCAAACCAACCCATCCGAGGCCCATGGCACAATACTGTAGATCACAATAAGGAAAAAAAACAAATATTAGTCAACCAATAAACATCATTTATGTTGACATGAATCTAAACTGAAGAAGCATTTTAGGCAGCAGCAGCCATCCCACCATGCAATTATGCATATGAAATTCCAAAAAGCTAATTTCTAATCCTGCAATCCCGAGAGTAATTTACTTTCTCAGCAAAAAAAATTCTTAAAGATGGAAAACCCTCTAATCATGAAGATCTATGAGCAAAATGAAGTCTGAGAAGGATCCAAGAGCTTCTCATCGAAGCCCATCAATATGGCATCGATAATGGTTATCAAACATTTGTATGCTTTAGACTATCAACTGAGTAACAAATTACTGGAGTATATTTCTTCCACCAAAGCAACTTCTGGAAAATGAAGCATATATGCATGTTTTATTTATCTTTTGGCTTTTCTATTTCTATTGCTTAAAAATTATTATTCTTTTATTATTGTTGTTATATTAATGAAACTTTTTAGTCATGCACACACACATATTTATTTTTTATTTTTTACTTTTTGAATGAGAATTTCCTTATTTATTTTTCATTTTATTCTTGGGGGAATGGGAATGCCAAATACTGAATAATATATCTGAATCTCACCATGCTTTGATCCAGAATATTTGACAAGGATCCACCTTCACTGATCTTCGGAAGCATCACTTTAAGAGTTTTCAGGTGTGAGGTAATCTGATGCATGGCCCAGTCAAAAAGAAGCCCACCATCATAATTTTCTTCACTCCCTGATGTGTCATCAGCAAAAATGGCTCGATATTGGTTAACAACATCAAAAAGATGCATTCTGTGACAATCGACCATCCCCTTCAAATATTCATATGGATTTCTCTGGTCTAAATCATCAAGTATTCCAGTAAGCCATGCTTCACGGCATCTGAGAAACTGAAATCCATGCAAGCATCATGGATCAGAAAACTACACCTTAAATTATGCATTTACCAAGGACTGTAATCACCAAAACAGAGTAATCTATTTCACATAAAAGAAAATTTTGATAAGAGGATACCTGCAGGCGCATTTCATATTCACTAAAAACTCCTATTCTCCGTAAATATCCAATTATGCGGAGGCATTCTGGCAACTATAAGCAACATGATGAGCAAAGTTTAAACACAACAGTGCTGACAGTCTTATTTCTATACTTTAATATATGAACTTGCTTAATCTGAAACAAGACACATTACCTGAATATTAGATCTAAGTTTCTGAAGAAGCTGCAAAAGAAGAGACTGGGTGGTCTGCCTAACTTCTGCAGCTAGAGCCTGAATAAGAGGAATTCTTTTTGAAAGAGAAAACAGAAATGGTGCCTCAATAAATGCATCAAGCAAATGTCCAGATGAAAGAGATTCCTTGCTGATCAATTAAAGAAGAAACTCACTTTGGATGCAATGTAGTAAGCTTTGCAACAAATGTTTCTAAGTCAAGAGCTTCATCGTAATTTCCATTCCTCACACATCTGTATCAAAATGCAAAGTTATCATTCTTTGACAAACTTTAAGCTATATGTAAGAGACAACATAAAGTATTACATTATTGAACACGTTTAAAAGATATGCTCGGGTACATACGTATCCATGAGTTGAGGAATTTCAAGCAAATCAAGTAAGGTACTCTGGTTTGCTAGTAATGTTTGGTTCATCTTCCTTTTCTCCAAAATATGTTCAGCCGACTCAACAAATTCTGTACATCCAGATGTTAGCTTTGGAATTTCAGCTATCTGAAAAAGAGCAAAACATCCATGAATCTCATTGAGCTTATTATTCTAATAATGAGAAAAAAAGTATGATCACTAAAGAAATAATAGCTATAGTTGTAATAGTTTTCATTTTCTTGGCACTATCTTTAAGATTCTAGCCTCAAACTTTACCATATTAATTAATAAGGTTAGAAAATAAGCAATTTACAGCAATATTGTCAATACCGAACATTTCTTCATATAAAATTAACTTTTATCCATTGAGCTCTTGTTACATTTTTTTTTTTTTTTTTGTAATTGTGCCCAACAGACAAACAAAAGAAATTTGAGATTGATCAGAAGTATATTTCAGCCATATAAAAATGACACCATCATCGTCAATGTGTAGCTATTTTGGGTGCTTATGAAGCATAATTTTAGGCTATAATTGTCCAAGTATTTGCAGTATTTGCATTCCAAGGTTTCACTCAAGACATATTTTCTCTTAACTTATTGCATCTAGATTTAACATGCATATTCAACTCTAGCTGTAAGTTTAAAAGAAAAAATGGCAAGAACCGCGATAAGATACCCCAAATTGAAAAATAAGATGAAATGATTTTACACTCTGACGTTACTAAGGAACTCCGATTGTTCTTTTAACTAGTGATGGAGCTAATCAACACATCTGATTCTCAAATTACCATACAGTCTTATTGGTTTTTATCTTATACTTTACTCAAATACCCACAATCTCTGGAGCAGCTTAAAGTTAACAGTTCATAATGCCACAATAACCGCAATGCAGCTGAATAATACATCAGATCAAATAATCAAATTATGTAAAAATAGAACTAATAATCAGATCAAAATTACCAGAGACTCGAGATGATTGTCAATAGAAGAAACCTCCTGCCGGATCTCGAGCAAGGCATCCGCCGCCGCAATAAATGCACGGTAATTTCCCACCGCCACCTCCTGCATCTGCCGCCGTATTCTCTCCGCATCTACTCTTAGCAATTCCGGTTCCTTAGATTTTAACCAGCACAAGCGCAATAACTCAAATTCCAAATCCAGATGCGTAATCAAGCAATGTAAAACTGTAAGAATACCTTATGGAGGCGATCGAGGGTGAACGAGAGGAGTTCAGAGACGTAAGGCTGCTGCGCGGCGGATGCAAGTGGAAGAAGATTCGACATCTCCGTGGATTCGTCGGCGTTGGTCGGAGCCTCCGGCGACCCCATTGCCGTCATTTTTTTAGCTCAAGATTTAATCGGTCTCAGTTGGGGAGATCTGAGAAGTGGGTTTTTATCTGATTTAATGAGATTTCTTGCTTGGGCGTATATGATATTTCTAAGAATATAGTGTGGTTTTTGGAATTTTCAATGACAATTTTTGTCCCCTGAGGTTTGTGATATTGCATTTCAGCACCTGTTATTTTGTGGTTATATTTAGTTGAATAAATTTCAACTCTTAGAATAGAGTCTTTATTTAACAATTTTAAAAGTACTTAAATTCTAAGAATTAGTACTTAATTTGGCTTCTAAATATGTTTGATAATGCTCACTAGTTTATTTTATATAATTGATTTTTTTTTTTAAATTAATCACACATTCTAAAACTATCTAACGGATGTGCGTAAATAATAAAGGGCAAAGGTGCAAATATGCACCTAATATTTGGGTTGAGGTGCAAATTTACACCTATCTTTTTTTTTTTTTAGCAAATTTACACAAAAGTTATCTTTTTTGGAGCATTTAACCACTAAATGGATATATTTGCTCATTAACTAAGGGTTGTTATGAACAATCTTGTTTTAGATAGATAATTTTTATTTTTAAGTTGCTAATTATGATTATTCTACTTTTTGTTGTCAAATAATTTTTAAATAAAAAATTACATTCAACTAAATTAAAAATTAAGTACATAACAAATTTTGTTAACAGATTCTATGATATAATTTGAATCACACATAAAATTTAGGTTACCCTCTCCAAAAATAAAAATAAATTCTACAAAATTCCTCCACATTCAAATTATTGTTTAATATTAATTAAGTGAATGAACCATAAATCCAACAAAATTTTAGATATATAAAAAAATCAAAAACTCTTTTTTTTCCAAAACAGTACCAACTAAGTTCATCTCCGTGATACAATACTTGCATTAATACAAGGAAAAGTAAACCATAATTTCTATCACAAAATAGCTATTATTGATGCAAAAGAAATTGTGGCAAGAGGTAGAAAAAACAACAGTTGTTTTCAATTACTTTTGATTTTTTTTTAAATATTTAGAATTTTGTTGGATTGATGGTTCATTCACTTAATCAAATATTAAACAATGATTTGAATGCAAAGGAATTTTTTATTTTTTATTTTTTATTTTTGGAGAGGGTAACCTAAATTTTATGTGCGATTCAAATTATATCATAGAATTTGTTAACAAAATTTATTATGTGCTTAATTTTTAATATAATTAATGTAATTGAATGCAATTTTTTTAATTAAAAATTATTTGACAACAAAAAAATAGAATAATCATAATTAGCAACCTAAAAAAAAGAATTATCTACCTAAAACAAGATTTTTCATAAAAATAATGTTAATGAGCAAATCTATCCAATTGTGGTAAAATGTTCCAAAAAAGATGAATTTTGTGTATATTTGCTCCAAAAAAAAAAAAGAAAAAGGATAGGTGTAAATTTGCACCTTAACCAAAAAGTTAGGTGCATATTTGCACCTTTGCCCAATAATAAATATGATGGAATTGTTACAACTTTAAATATATATAGTATCTTGTTTCATTAATATTGGTCATATTATATGTATAATATTTGTATAGATACATACAATAAGCTACGAAATAGAACAATAGTTTATAATAAATAACCCAAATCACCCCATAATTTACTAAACACACCTCATTTCTATATAAATGAAAGATATAAAGTTATGAGGTGTGATTAGAATCACCGATATTGATAGGAAGATATTATTAAGACTGCACAGTCTGCACGTATCTGAAAATGCACTCAACAATTGTCATTCTACACTTAAGATTACACACAGGGACATGATCAGAAAATGGCTCTTATTTCCCATGGAGTTCAATTTTTTAAAATCCACCTAGAATCTCACAACACGACATGGGATAACACGAACAATACAAAAACAATGAAGACACGATGAAGAGAAAGAGAGCATTCAGCAGCTTTAGAAGCATAGAAATAGTAGTATGGATATGAGAAGTTCTGCTGCACCATGCCAGGCGCCACCGGATAAAGCTCCGGAGGCGGAGGAGGAACCGCCTCACCCTCCGCCGGAGCTGGATGAACCGGTGGTGCAATGTAGTATGATTCCGGTGGTGAGTGGTGGCTTATTGGCGGCGCTGGTGGTGGCGACTTTCGAGGAGATGGTGGCGGTGAGCATACAACGGGGCATGTTTGGCAGTCGCTAACGCATAGTAAGCCTGCTGATGGAGTTTCTTTATGGGATTCACATCTTGAAGATGAAAGCAAGATCAAGAGAAGATAAATCCATGTTTTAATTGAGATGAAAGCAAGAGTTCGTGAAGATTTCATTTTATTTTATTTTTTGTCACTCAATTTAAATGAAGTAGATTGTGTATTTATAGATAGCAATGCATAGACTAGAGTCTAAATGATGGGCCAATACTATATATTATTATATAGCATTCAAGATAAAGTGCTTGAAAAGTTTGATTTATATATTGAAATCAGAACTATATTTCAGTATGAAATTGTTTTTTTAAGACATTTGCTGCACAAAATACTAAACACCCTCTTCCATGTTTGAAAAAATTAGATCAATGTGCTTAGAAAAGTTGTTTTGAATCAAAATTGGATCAATTTGAAGCAGATAGCACAGTTATAATACAATGATGTCGATTATAGTTTATGATAATCGAGTGTCTTAATTTAATCCGGATAAAGTTGTAAAGAGAATCCAAAGCAGAATGCGATAGGCAGTGGTGTTTCCAACTTTTTGTGGTGCTTTTATCTTGGACACAATCCAGATTTGTGGGCACCAATTCAGCCAAAATTTGTTCCACACTTTATGCTTTCTTCTTTGTATGTGCTTTTCTTTTGCTGGACTTTGGAATCGTCCCTTTTTTCGTCACTGATCCCAAGAAAAGAATTTCGATATCCAATGCAGATTCTGATTGAGGGACCCTCTTTTCTTGGATATCTGATATTGCTGTTTGCATAATCAGATATGGTGTTAAACGAAAACGAGTTTTCTGTTTCTTTAGTTTTTCCACATGATCCACAGCCTGCAACCTTCTTCATCGATCCTCCTTTTGATTTGTAAAGGGGTTCGTCACACGCTAAAGTCACTATCCGACTCTATCATCCTGAATATGGAGAAACATGAATCATGGTTATTGAACAAAGTTAAAGAAAAGAACTGAGTTGAGTACAAATGTTATCATCACTTAGGTGATACCTTTACGAGGACTTGATATAGGAGTAGTGTGCCAGTGGTCTAATCCATGTTTCATTCCATATTCTTTTAGCCTGTTAAGTTGAGGCAATATCTCTCTACCCAGGTCAGGCCTGTCTTTCTTTCTCAGCTCAGTGCATTTCAGGCCCAATTTCGCGAAGCCAAGTGCTTCTTCAACGGGCCAATCAGGCACTGTTGGATCGAGCAAATCAGGAAACGTTCCTTTTTCAATGGCCTTCTCGACATGATGTGTGAGGCCCATTGGAGGCCTAGCAGTGATAATTTGCAGCAAAATCACCCCTAGTGAGTATATATCAGATTTAGTCCCCAACTTCCCTGTTTGCTGATACTCAGGATCTATGTAACAAAATGTGCCTGCAGCTGATGTCATGTGATACTGAGTCACAGTATTTGCAACTGAAGGTGGGACCAATCGAGCCAAACCAACATCGCTGATCTTGCATGTGTAATGACGGTCCAACAGGATGTTGGCTGGCTTTAGGTCGCGGTGCACAAGGGGCTCGGGTTTGGCCTGGTGAAGGAAAAGCAGGCCCGTTGCTATGTCAGCTGCGATCTTGAAACGGATACCCCAAGGGATGGGTGGGGTGTTGCCTTTGCGATACAAACGATCTTCTAGGCTTCCATTGTCCATGAACTCATACACCAAGCATCCATATTCTGGGCAAGCACCCATGAGAAGGACCATGTTTGGATGTCTCATGCAGGTTAGGACTTCAACCTCTTGTTGGAACTGTTTTCTCCCTTGTGCAGCATCAGGTCTGAGTACTTTGATGGCAACTGCTGTGTGATCAAGTGTGCCTTTGAAAACAGGGCCATAACCACCTTCACCAATCTTCATGGATCTTGAGAAGCTATCAGTGGCTCCTTCTATCTCATTTATCATGTATTTTCTGCATCGATCATCGTTGTTTGACAACACATCCAATGCTCTATTCTTTTCTTCTGCTTCTCTCCTTAACTTCATCTCAGCATGCCTTCTTCTCTGTATTTCCTTCTCAGCTATTTTCTGTGCTTTCTCTGCTGCTTCAATGGCAGCTCTGCATTTTGCTTTCTCCGTCTCTATCAGAGCAATGGCTGCTTCTTCAGCAAGACGAGCCTGCTCAAATTTGTTAATTTCCCCCATCTTCTCTTGTTCCAGTTCATTCATCTATAAATCAAACAAATAATGTTCAAAGATGTAGGCTGATGATATCAACATTCATCAAATTTTACCTGCTTTTTTGCAGTAACTGCTTCTTTGCAAGCTGTGTTATACATGTTCATGGTTTGCTTCACCTCTTGCTTTAGTCTTCGAATCTCACACTGCCACTTCCAGATGAAATCTAGTGACAAAAACTGTATCAAACACAAAATTCTCTCGCAATTTCTTTACATGGTACTTACCGAAGACAAGGACTTAATTGGAAGATCAGCTGTTTCTCCAATATTAGTATCAACATTCTTCCTGTCAACCCTCACAAGATCAGTCGAATACCTGTTTCCATCTTCCGGTTCAGAATGATTAAACCTGACGGATGGCTGTGCATTCGACTGCCTAGGATGAGGCGAGCCATCTGCTTTTCTTGCTGCTGGCCTTATTGATAGTGTCTTGCCTTTTGCAATCATATAAACAGAACAAAAATCCGGAGCAGCTTTGTTTACCAAGGTTGGCAGATCAGGGGTCCAAAACCTGCTCAAACAACGTTAGAGTTTAAGGCAATAGTTCACTTGATCTAATTCCTGAAATTATTATAGGTGAAGAGATTGTTGTTGAGTGTACCTTGTTATGACACCCCTTGATGTGGAACCAAGAACAATATTGGTGACATTGTTGTTGTTGATGTAGTCTAGAAGACTAGTACACACATCTGCTCCTTCCAGGACAACTTCTTGTACTGCTGTCTGCAAAAGGGCGGAAAATCAAACCAAGTCACTTGATTCATGATTGTTTGTTAATCGAAGTTCCAAGACAAGTTTTAAAGCTCGATAACAATTCAAACAAGCTTGAACAATAGTTTGTTTTGGCCGACCCTACAAGATCCTCAAAATCAAGATAAAATAATATCTTGCTTACCCCTTTACGAGCACAACAAGCGCGACAAGGCGCGAATATCTCCTCAACCGATCCACCATTCGCCTCCGTAGCACCGCCATTCGAACCGTCTGCAATTAAACATCATATCAAACATAAAACCTGGAAAAAAAAAAAAAAACCAACAAGAAAATTTAAAGAATGGGGGAGGATACCTACGTCTAGTCCTGACATGGATTAAAACAAGTTTTTGCTTGGATGTAATTAGCAGGTGTTCGATCGCCCATCTGACAGCAAATGTGCTATTTCTGCTCTTCTTTATGGCCACAGCAGTGAGAACGTTGTCGTGTGGATCTTGTGATGATATTTCCATTGTCGCATATATATCCAATGTTTATTTTTTCTTTTCACTTGGAAGTGGTGGCGCAATGAGGTTTTTGCCACTAGTGTAGCGGCATCTCCACCGCCATTGCCACCATGACCACCGCTTCTTCCACAGGTTTTCCGATGAAATATGGGAGGAAATAAAGGATGCAGATATACTCTCTCACTATATACATTGTATGCATGTAAATATACTATTTTCGTCAATCTCTCTCCTCCATCCAATTTTCTTAAATAGGGTCAAATTTTGGAGAAGAGAAGAGAACCAGCATATATGGAATTGAAGTTTTTATAGAATGTAAAAATTTAAACCTAATTTTATAGTTTATGGTGGGGGTGTAATGTAATAATCAAAATTAATGAGGGTACCCCCGTGTTATTTTTATTTTTATTTACGCCGTCGTTTTGATCTAAAATGGAAAAAATAATCTTCCCACAAATTGAGCCCTAGAACAAGTAGGCCTTTTATAATTTACTCTCAAATTCATAACGTCAAATCCCGAGTGTGATCGACGGAGATTTTCCTTAGCGGCTCCCAATTGCGAGTTGATCAATAATGTCAACGGTGTATGTTTTGGAGCCACCGACGAAAGGGAAGGTGGTAGTGACGACGTCGTACGGTCCCCTTGACATCGAGCTGTGGCCGAAGGAGGCGCCGAAGGCCGTCCGCAACTTCGTGCAACTCTGCCTTGAAGGCTACTATGACGAAACCGTTTTCCACCGCGTGATTAAATCGTTTCTCGTGCAGGGCGGTGACCCCACCGGCACCGGAGAAGGTACGATCCATTCATTATATTTCCAAACTTTTAAACGTTGATTTTGACTCTGTATATCTATGTGCATGAACTGTTTTGAGTGCATTTCTGAATTGAAATGTTTATTTGATATTTTGGGAAGGAAGGAAAATAGACTAATGGTAAGTTGCAGAAATATTTAATGATCAGAGCGTCAAAAATTTACTTTATGTACATTGTGGTGTACTTGATGTTTCAACTTTTTTTTTTTTTTGGGAAAGATTTTGGTAACGTGGAGTGTATTGATAATGTTCTAGAAATGCTGCTGGTTGTCACTTCTTCGTTTTAAATAGTTGTCATGAGGAGTCCCTTAAATTTACTGTATAATATTAAATATATACAGATCATTTTGAATGATTTGCTGCATTTTCAACTCCACTATGTGGATTTAGGCTACTTTCAATGTAAATATGCATAATGTTCTGTTTTTCCATGGTTTAAAGTATCTGTTTTCTCCTGAAAGTTCTTTGACTACGTGATGTTAAGTATACATGATTCCTCCTTATTGTTAAATTTCCTCTAATGAAACACCATCCGGAAATGATGTTTTTTAGTTTTTGACCATGTGTGATCCTTTAATCTAATTCGTTATTCTGTTATCTTATATCGTTGACAAGTACATGTGTTGTATGTGACAGGTGGTGAGAGTATATATGGAGGTGTTTTTCCTGATGAATTTCATTCTCGTCTACGATTTAAGCACAGGGGTTTAGTTGCATGTGCTGGTGCTGGTGTACCCAATTCAAATGGCAGCCAGTTCTTTATAACTTTGGATCGTTGTGACTTGCTTGACAAAAAGCATACAATATTTGGAAAAGTAATTTATGCCCCCACTTGTATATGCACAACTGTGGATTCTGTTTCTTGTTATCTTGTTTTGACATATCATTTCATTCCTTTTCACAGATAACTGGAGATTCAATATTTAATCTGTTGCATTTAGGTGAAGTAGAGACTGATAAAAACGATAGGCCTCTGGACCCTCTTCCTAAAATACTTTCAGTTGAGGTATAGTTTATCTTGGTCAAGAGTCTTTTATTTGTGAATGATTATAATATGTTGATCTCCAATTTTCTTTTATGGACTTTAAAACAGTTAAAACATTTTATTCACTGGATTTGTGACCTTGGCATTTTGTAAAACTCACTCTCAGGAGCCTCAAGTGAAGTTTTTCTTGTTATTTCCTATTAGCAATCATGTGTTTATCCTTGTGTTAGTAGTCTTTTTTCATGTATGGTACTTAAGGGATGAAAATATGTATATGTCTTGGGGTTGAGAGGCCATATTAAATTTTTTTTTTTATTTTGTCATGTGACCCTGTTATTGAAATGTTGCAAGTTAATTTTCTTCTCTGCACTGCTTTAGGTGTTGTGGAACCCATTTGATGACATTGTCCCAAGGATTATCCCTGCAAAGTCTTTACCACCACCTGAAAAGAAAGAACCAAAGCAGAAAGTTACCAAGTAGGCCCTTTGTCCTAGCATTTTGATACAGAACATATAATGCTCTCCGTGATATTTCTTGTTTTGTTTTGGATAATATGATAATGATTTTTGATCTGTTTCCAGAAAGTTGAACTTACTCTCATTTGGGGAAGAAGCTGAAGAGGAAGAGAAAGAACTTGCAGCTGCCAATACTAGAATAAAAAGTAGTCATGACGTTTTAAATGATCCCCGACTCCAAAAGGAAGGCCTTGAAGAAGATTTGGTAATGATGTGCAATTGCTAGTGTTACCCAAGCTTCACCTGATGAAAAAAATGTCAGAACATTGTCATGAATATCAAAGTCTCCAACTATAGTGCAATGTTAACTCTTTTATAGCTGTTGTTGTCTTCACTAACCGATGCATATCCAAATTCAATCTTATGCTTTAAGTTCACACGACTTGTATTGTTTCATAGTTTTATTAGTTTGTTTACTGTTCTGCACCTTCTTGAATTCATATGTTTGAAGTATCATGTCTTTTTGGGGGAAATTCTTGATATACATCAACTAGATTCAAGTGAATAAGAAGATTTTCTTGATCATAGAGGTAGTTAATTTAATGCATTTATTGCAATAAATTTGTGCAGAAGTCAGCTGAAGACCAGAAATCAAAGGATGCTCAGTTAATGGTGAGGGAAGCTCTAAGCTCAAAGAAAGAGCACCAAAAAGAATTAGGATCTGGGTTTTCTGAATCTCTTGATCATAGTGATGAAGATGAGGCCAGCTTTGATGCACGAATGCGCCAGAAGATACTAAAAAGGAGGCAGGAGCTGGGAGACATGCCAACTAAGAAAGATGTGCCCAAAGGTGAGCACAGAGTTTGTTGAGTTTTTGTTTTTAAAGTCAGTATAATATGAGCAGAGATGCTTCAACATCCTGTGATTTCTCTTGAGTTGCAGATGGGAAGGTGTTGAATTGAAATCTTTAAATTATTTTATAAAGGTGTTCTCTGATTATTGAGTCAATCATAGTTTTACATTACTGTTATTATGGTGTGATTCACTTGTCAATTTTCAGCTCAAAAGTTCTAGAAAATTATTTTTCTGTTTATAGTAATTGGTTATTATCTGCTTTATTTTCAGTCTGGACATGAATCCTTAGTAATCTAAACTCATCTTTTGCATGGCAGAGCATGCACGTTCTCGGGAGCGTCCAGCATCTCCACCAAGGTATGATTATTTTTCCTGACATTTTTTCATATTCAAGATGAAACGGTGTATGTTTTGCCCAAATTGAGTTCCGCAGAACTATCCATTTAAAAGGTTGATTAGCATTATTTGATGCATTTGTACACCACTGTCACATGCCTTTATTCTTGAAAAATTTACCTATTGTTTTGATATTTGTGTTGGAAAGGCTATTGGTCTTACTCTTTGTTCTATTCGCAATGTCAGCACTGATAAGTGAATCCCCACTGTTACTACCATGTTGGCTCAGTCTCACGCATATTCTTTTAGCCAACAAACTAAAATATTCGGGCACTGAAAAGGCATTTGCTACCTAGTGATACCGTGACACTTCTCACAAGTCACAACTCAATAATTAGCCAAGACTTCTGAAATTTTTATTATAATTATTCTATTATGAGCTGGTCTTTAGTGGCATGTGAATTTTATTTTTTTATTATTAGTTGACCATATCATCTTTTCCTTTTCCTGCTGATTGCTCGAATATTGTGGTATAAGAGTACCAATCTATATCTCATTCTGCACTTGCCAGGTCCAATGTTGATGACCACGACGAAAGGCCAAAAGCAGATAAGTTGTTGCTGAAGAAGAAAGGAATAGGCTCCAAAGCCAGAGCTGAGCTCATGGCTAATGCAGATGCAGATTTACAGTTGCTTGGAGAAGCCGAACGAGAACGACAGCTGCAAAAGCAGAAGAAGCGCAGGCGTCAAGGACAGGAAGATGAGGTATACTTTAGGCTTTAATATAATCTGTGGACATTTTTGTCCATATTCCAAGATCTTGTCCGTCTTCTATTCTGTGTATTTGGGAAGTTAGGATCCGTTCCCCAAGGACATGGCAAGTTTGTGGAGGTGGTCATGGAAGACACACATGCTATTTCTAAGGTGCAAAATTTAGCCTATTTCCAAAATAGGATCCATAATTTTGAAGAGGGATGGGGAACAGTTTATTTGCCATAATGTCCAAATGTCTGAATTCATATGTTAGAGGTGTGGAAACAACATATGTTTTAAAGAGAGAATCAAACTGGATGCTATAGCATAGTGGATGCGAGAACTTAATAATGATTTATCTTCGTTATAATGATTTATCTTCAATATAACGATGTTAGTGATTGCAAGCAAATAAGAGCAGAGAGGTATGTAAAAAATCATGTCTGAAGTAGTATTGCCCAGATAGACTGTAAATTTTTTACACCATTCTCCTGTTGCATATTACTTTGAATTCACATCTATGTAAATTCACACTTATTGAGTATTCATGTGCATTTTAGGCTCTGGCAAAACTTGAGAAGTTTAAGTCTGCATACTCAACCAAATTCGGAGGATCAAATGGTGAACCCACTGGTGGCAAGGAGGATGATCTGTCAAATTGGATGGCAACTGAGCTAAAGTTTACTCCTGAGCCTGGCAAGGTAATCTTCTGTTTGTCGTTTGTAGTTGAGCCTTCTGCTTCGGACTACATTTTTCCTGGCTGAGCTTTTCATGCATTATTGCGTGATATTATGTAGCTCATCATGAAATATCTCAAGTTTTTATTCATTACCATAGCCTGTTACAATGTATATTTGCTGTCAAACTGAAGGTTTTTAACATAACTTGTGCATTATTCTGCAGAATAATATGTCTCGCAGTGAGGATCCAAATGATTATGTAGTGCATGACCCTCTCTTGGAAAAAGGAAAAGAGAAATTTAACAGAATGCAGGCAAAAGAAAAGCGTAAACAACGAGAATGGGCTGGGAAGTCTCTCACTTAAACAGGTTTCTGCTGCTTAAAAATGACATCTGAGGCACTATAGCTCTTAAAACATACACCAAGACAACTTCAAAGCAATGAATAGATGAAGGTCTGTTTTATTACAAGGTAGCTGACCGAGATATCTTGTAGCATGAATGAGAAGAAAATGTGCCAAATCAAGTTGTCTATCTAATTTTGGTGGTGCTGGTCCCCCCTCCTCTGGATTTTCTTCTATTCTTGTTCTAAGGTTACTTGTGCTCTTGAACTGCTAAATACATGTGTTGTAAATGTACATACATGTTATCCCAACACACTGTGATGAATTCCCTGAAAAAAATTATTCAGCCATTGGACATAGTCAGTTACTGCGAAAGCTGTGAAGAAATTCATCATCCTATTACTACCTGTACAATTATTTTATTCAGATAATTTACATCTGTTTTCTCGCAGTTGCTAGTGTCATCTACACCATCCAAATTGCAAGTGGGAAGAAACTCTCTCACAGCATGAAGGTCAGTTCTTAGTGTTCTCATATCATCGTAGCGATGGAATTGATGGTTGACACTGTAACAAAACAATGATTGGATCGATCCATGGGTGTTAGATTGTTGTGGGGTGGTTAGTCTCGATGTCGAGATATATGTTCTGCTATTTATACCTTAAACATTTCAAGGTTGCATAGAACATGTTGTAGCTGATCCTGTCTCTAATATATAGTTGTCCAAAAGAACAGATTATAAAAATGTATATGTGCATACATAGGTATGTGCATGTTTAATTGCAGAGTTGCAGCGTCACATGATGGAAACTGTAATAAAGAGGAAGACTGCTAATCTGGATCTTGAACTAGGCAGGAAAGCACATGGTTTTCTTTGACTTGGTCATCATGTTTGTCTAGTGAATTCATTCGACTTTTCCCATGTTTTAAATTCTGCTTTACTGCTCATAGCTGTCGCCGCCAAAGCACTTGAAAAATATGCAAAACCCATTCAGGTGGTGCTTAGTTGGCGATTTAAAAAAAAAATATATATATATATATATATAGTACCAAAAGGAATAAAAAATTAAATGGCTGCCTAGTGTATCACTGCATGCCCAACTTCCGATTAGATTCCTATAAGATTGGGTATATAAATGGATTTTGATATTTCAATCCATAAAAAAAACCTAATCAATATTTACGTACCTGAAATGAGGTTGGTTTGAGATGCCGTCAAGATAAGAATTTCTGCGAGCATAAAAGGTCGGTCGGTTGGTTACTTTATTTATTAATGTAATAAATATAATAATATAATAGTGTCTTATAAAACAAGAATTGGAGGAAGGTTCTCGAGCTTTAATTTAAACTATAGGTCAAGTGAAAGTTTGAAACCTCGTGCACTGTCCTTGTTTGAATAAACAATAAATGAAAGTGTAAGTTTCTTGTGAGACCGTTTCACGAAATTTTAATATATTGCGTGAGACGGGTCAACCCACAACTTAATTATCCACCATCCATTAAAATTTCGTGAGACGGGTCAACCCACAACCTAATTATCCACCACCTAAACCCTACAATTCATATGTTTTTTGTGGGTGATGGGGGCTCCGTTTCATGAAAACTATCCGTGAGACCGTCTCACATGAGTTTTTGTGTAAATAAAATGCCCCATTTCTGCTTCAATTTATTATTTCCAATTCTGAATTGATATTTCGAATATCAAGTTCCGTTTATTATAAAACTGAATTTTGTTGAACCCAAAATCCACCGCCACAATCATATTCTACAGTTCATAAAATATAATAGTACAATAGAAATAATTTTTCAGACACAACTCCGTGTAATAATACAACATCACTTGCATTTCAAAAATGAGCCAACAAAAAAATAAGGATTCTCGTCATTCTGTTTCTCGAATACTCAAATTCATATCTAAAAATTCCTAGTTCAACCATCTGAATAGAGATTCAAACTGACCCGAAATGTATAATTCCTACCAAGTCAATACCATAAATACCCCCAATAAATGTGATTACATCAATTAATCTTGGACTCAAATTTCAAATTCAGGGAAATTTCGTAAAAATGAATGCACTAAAATAATAACACATCCGAGAAAGAAAAAAAAAGTACATAAAGATGGTCTTTGTAATAAAGCGATTGCGGTCACGCATGTTTTTCCATAACAGACGGGCATGGCATCACGACTTCACCTTTCACTTAGAGTTGTTTTAATAAAATAATATAAAAAGGAAAATAAAAGGGGGGTCTTTTCTAGGGTCAAATTTATGCGACTTTTATTGCATACTATTTGATTGGAATCTTTGTACATCCAAGTAAAATTTTCTTTTCAGCTCCAAACTTGATGAAAGTTCAAATTGATTAACCAAGAAAATGTAGCATTGAAATATGAGCATGTATACGAAATTCTTACATGATTTCAACCCTAATTAGACCACAATGTCACTTTTAAATTTCAATCAATCCGTGATGATGATAAGTTTGGAAAATAACGGAGAATTGTCTGGTACAAGTCATGTGAATTTCGTCTTGTTGAGAATGATTTAAATTAAAATTGTAATGAAAAATTAATTCAACTCTATTATAAGACATTTTCAAAGTTTTAAATTTCAAAACAACATTAATGAATTCATTATTGTGGATTAGAAATCCAGTCTTAAGTCATCAAGCAAGATGCGATGTTATATTTTATTTTATTTTATGAGTGTGCATCATACTAAGTATAATTTGTAAAATAAAATGCAAAAAATTAGGTTATGAAATAATAGATGAGCTAACTGATTTTCTTTTGCAGGTTTTTACTTTCATAATGGTAAAAACTAAAGACTAAGCATCTCTATGACTTTCCTTTCTTATCTTTCTTGTTCTTCTTTAAATGGGAGAATTATTCTATTGAACCAAAGTTAATGTCTTAAACAACCCCAAATTTCAAAATAACAGTCCACATATTTATTTTGGGCTAATACTTTTCTTTAAAAAATAAAAGGTTGGTAATTTGGCATAAAGGCTTGCTTTAGATAATCTAGAATCAAAATTATGAGATTGTAATATTTATTAAAGATTTCGTATAAATGTCACTTGCAATTTTTATTCAAATTGTAATGATTCTGTTCTTCTGGCCTGGTCAATGAAATTAACACATATTTCTACAGATTTATCTTTTCTTAATAGAATTTGCCAAAATATTAATGACGAATAGCTTTTTTTAATTATAAAAAAATCCATATTAAAATAAAATATTTGGTGGCGGGGTCTAGTTTTTATTTAGCATGACTTGGGGACTAATTAAAGAAAACCTAAATTAGAGGTAAAATAATATATTTAAGTTTAATTTTGTCTTTAATTATAGAACTACGTTAAAAAAACAACAACTTAATTAATACAATAAATATAGTGACGATATCATTGTCGCATATTAAATGTGTGAAGAAATAGAGGAATCTCACCTATATGTCAGCAATGTAGTGGACTAGTGGTTTAGAAACAACCATTTAAAGTTTGAGCAAATAGCCACGTATACCCCCAAACGTATAAGCAATTATCTTTGTAATCCTCAATATAAGGGTTTAACCTTTTCTATTCATTTTTGACTAGTCAGCGTGAATTGATGATTAGAACAGTGATTTGAAGAGACATGTGCATGTATTTTGTTGGCTTTACTTGTGCAGGATGATGGGAAATTATTTTTAAGTGTTACACGAAAATTATTTTGTTAAATTGAAAGCTCCACGAAATTAAATTTTAAGTGCTACACGAAAATTATTTTTAAGTGCTATACGAAAATTATTTTTAAATGCTACACGAAAATTATTTTGTTAAACTGAAAGCTCCACGAAATTATTTTTAAGTGCTACACGAAAATTATTTTTAAATGCTACACGAAAATTATTTTCTTAAACTGAAAGCTCCACGAAATTAAATTTCAAATGCTACACGAAAATTATTTTGTTAAACTGAAAGCTCCACGAAATTAAATTTTAAGTGCTACACGAAAATTATTTTTAAATGCTACACGAAAATTATTTTGTTAAATTGAAACCTCCACGAAATTAAATTTTAAGTGCTACACGAAAATTATTTTTAAATGCTACACGAAAATTATTTTGTTAAATTGAAACCTCCACGAAATTAAATTTTAAGTGCTACACGAAAATTATTTTTAAGTACTACACGAAAATTATTTTAATATTTCATTTCAATTAATGTTCGTGCAACGTTAAGTTTAATGTTTAATGTTCGTGAAACATTAAATTTAATTCTCGTGGACCCCTTGTTTTTCAATGTTTCGATTTAATTTCTTTTTTTCCCTTGCATGTTCATTTTATTATCTTCGTTAAACGTTTAACTTTTATTTTCGTGTAAGGTTTATTATTTTTTTTATGTTTGTGTAAGGTTTACACTTCAAAAAATTTCGTTCAACCCTAATTCTATATTAATGGATGTCAATGATGTGAAAGGTGGTAGTTACAAGAATTAATATCAGGCAGACAGGTTGGCAAATTATTGGGATATTTTGGGATCAATTCTTATATTTTGGACTATTATAGGCACTATTTTATATTGAGGGGTAATGGAGTATTAAGAGATTATATTATACAATTAGAGGTAGAATGAGCTGGGCTTTCTTCAAAGTTTTGTAACTATAAGTGGTCGCTCATTCCATTTCAAATCATTATTGTTTAAAATTGATTCATAAGAATTAAGAAAAACATTTATTAGATACGATTATGTGTATAAAAATAACTATAATTAACGAACATAATTACTGTTTATTAAGAAAACATTTCTTATGTACGATTATGTGTATAAAATATAAAACGACAAATTAAGAGTTAGTAAAATAAGTTAGAGGAGCTGGAAAAAAACATTCTTCTCGATTATAAGAAAGGCAAATAAATGGAAACCTTGTTTATTTTCCAAAACGTCGTTTAAAACAAATACAACTAAATAAAAATGCAACCGAAATTATTTAACAATACAATATATATTTAGCAAAATATTATCCAATACAAAATGGATTGTTTAATAATTACAGCAACAATTTGAAAACGAAAACAAACGGTGTCAAAGCTACAAACGCGTAGCCTCACTTCTCAGCTCTGTATAAAACTTGTCAATGTTGATGACGTGTTCACACCAATCCCACGCGCTTTCTCTCTCTGTAAACAGATATGTATCGACATATGTATAGATACTGCTATTGTATTTGCGGCTGACCACAGCCTTTGACATTGCTATGCGTTCACATCTTCTTTCACACATTCTCTCAAACACCTTGACTATATGAGCCTTCACTTTTTCCACATAATCCCCATTCCACGATGATGAATTTGAACAAAAAACAACAGCTGAGGAAGAGAAGGAGAAAAGACAACGCAATCGATGCCGTTGGAGAAGTCGCCGAGAAGCAATTGAAAACCAAAGGGCTGAGTGAGATCATCACCTCTTTGATTTTGCTTGAGGATCAAGAAAAGCAGGACCTCGAAGAACTGGAGAAGGCCAGTCAGGAAGACCGGATTCAATTGGAGGAAAACTGCATCAAGAAAAGGCGGGTCATGATGGAGTATTACTCCCAGTTGCAGAATTTCCGCGAAGACGATGAGCAGGTTCAGGGCACGAAGAAACGAAAAGCAAAGGCGAACGCGTTCGCCGCCGAGAACGCCGCCGCAATGGCGGCTGCCGCCGCGGACTCCGTCTCCGGCGAGCAAGCCGCCGCCAAAGAGGCGCCAGCCGGGCCGCACCGGCGGCTGTGGGTGAAGAACAGGTCGAAAGACTGGTGGGACCAATGCAACAGCCCCGATTTTCCTGAGGAGGAATTCAGGAAGGCGTTCAGAATGGGGAAGGAGACGTTTGATTTGATCTGTAACGAACTGAGCTCCGTCGTCGCCAAGGAGAACACCATGTTGCGAGACGCCGTTCCGGTCAGGCAACGCGTGGCGGTGTGCATATGGCGGCTGGCCACCGGCGAGCCTCTCCGGCTGGTCTCCAAGAAGTTCGGCTTGGGAATCTCCACGTGTCACAAGCTGGTCCTCGAGGTGTGCTCTGCAATACGCAGCGTTTTGATGCCAAAGTATCTGAGATGGCCCGATGACGACAGCCTGTCAAGGATGAAGGAAGAGTTCGAGTCGATTTCAGGGATTCCCAATGTGGTTGGATCAATGTACACAACACACATACCAATCATAGCTCCCAAGATCAGCGTTGCAGCATACTTCAACAGAAGGCACACAGAGAGGAACCAGAAGACCTCATACTCGATCACAGTTCAAGGCGTGGTCGATCCTAGAGGGGTCTTCAGCGACGTCTGCATTGGCTACCCCGGCTCCATGCCAGATGACCAAGTACTGGAGAAATCCACACTTTTTCAGAGGGCCAATGCAGGGTTCTACCAGGGTGTGTGGATAGTTGGGGGGAGTGGCTACCCTCTCATGGACTGGGTGCTCGTCCCTTACACGCAGCAGAATCTGACGTGGACACAGCACGCCTTCAATGAGAAGATCGGGGAGGTGCAAGGGATTGCTAAGGACTCCTTTGCCAGATTGAAGGGGAGGTGGGCTTGTTTGCAAAAAAGGACTGAAGTCAAGCTTCAGGACCTGCCCGTCGTGCTGGGGGCTTGCTGCGTCTTGCATAACATTTGCCAGATGAGAAACGAGCCCTTGGATCCTGACCTTCACTTTCAGCTCCTTGATGATGACATGCTTCCTGACATCGGATTGAGGTCTGCTAATGCAATGAAAGCCAGGGATTCCATTGCACATAATCTCTTGCATCATAATCATGCTGGTACTTCATTTCTTTCATAGGACTATTCATTTATACACACACATGTGTAGTTCAGGTTTTACACTTAACAAACACCAATTCTGTTAGTTTATTGTTTCTTTTCTATTCTTTTACTTCAACTACTTTTGTACTAAAGAAAAACATCAAGGATTAAAATTTCACAATCTTTAAAGTGATTTTTTTATTTTAACCCTTTAAGGTGTAATTTCTATCTTTATGGTACGATTATTGTGATTTTCTAATCGATACCATGCTGGTAGAGATTGCGCCTTGATCAATCATTCTTATGCTGAAAATGACGCGTGGAATATTTATTGAACTCGTAGAATTAATTATGTCATTTGAATATTGTTTTAGGACTATGCATGATGAATTGATGGTTTGGCAACTATTGGATGAAATTGTTCCCAAATTTATGTGTATTGTGGTCCTACATTGCTTATATTAATGAAGTTGGTTATGTATTTGTTGTGTGTGAATATTGTTGAAAATAAAGTCAAGAGGGCCAGACAATGCAGATGATCTCTTTCACACCATAATTTGTTAAATAACTGTAGAAATGCATGAGAAACGCCACTAGCCTAGAATAATCTTGCTTTAGGTAGAACCTTCATCTAGGTTAATTCAGTTTGAATATTAGTTTGTTTCTTGAGTTGGCTATACATGAAATGGTCTTATTCTCTTCATCTTGTATCTTCAATGTAATTACTTATTATCACAAAAAATGTAGTCGGATAAACATGAAAAAAATTATTCTTACATTTTGATCTTATGCTTATTTTATTCTTTAGTGTTTTCCAACACATAGATATAGATTTAAAATCTGAAAATATAGTCTACTAATTAAATTCTACAAGACTTTTGTGATCCAAGATTAAATGTTCGAAAATTCTCGAGATACTAGAAGTCTAGAGAGGAAAAGGAAGGCATTGAAAGATATTCTGTCCAATCACAAGAACTTAATAATAGCACCTGGAAAAAAAAAAGTTAAATATTTATGACTTTCATGTATTCTCAATCAGATAATGATGTTTGATCGGAGATTAAAATGCATCAGTATAATAAAATATGTCGAGAATTAAACTAATTATGATAAGTTTCATTTAAATAATATTTTTTTTCCAAATGGATCTTGAGTTTGATGCCCTTCTAAATTTGTGAGTTCGAGGTATTAGGGATAAAAGATGGGCAAATCCAAAGTCCAAACCAAGACAATCTTTATGAAGTTGTCTGATTTTGGTATTAACGTGGGATTCAGGGGTAATAACGGAAATTCCGTATGCAGCTTAGCTTATGGAGTTTTTAGAATTAAAATTTATGGCTGGATCAATAGTACACCATTAGCTCTTGGGCCAGCTAAATGGACTAATTAGTTAAGCCCATATTAAAAAATATCTGACATTAAAATAAACATATTAAATTTATATAACATTTATATTAAACTATTTAAAATAAATATAATTTCATGGAATGGTGTCTTACTATTCATAATTTAAACTAATTTTCACAAATCATAAGTCGATTTTGTGATTTATGAAATACGAATTGTGAGCTGATATATTTTAAAGGATTAAATCCGAGAAACTAATCTCATATGAATCCTACACTTACATTTATTTTTTTACAATATCTTAGCAATGTGCCAACCTGTGAAAGTTTATATATTTTGTTTGAATGCTTAAAGGGAATGTAAGTTTAATACAATGGATAGATTCCTTTGTTGCTTTCCCTTTTTGTAAGAGAAAATAATATAAGAAGTTGAAAACTCAAGATTTTGTCACAATTTAAGTGGTTATGATTTTGGACCTACCATTTTATCTTACCCAATGAAATAGTACACTTGTATCAACACAAAAACTCTTGTGCACCAGGTGCACGGATCTTAATTTGGGTCAATCCGACCCGGCACGGTCATCCACTCGTCGGAACAGTCATTCACGCGTCGGCACACGCCCCCACGCGCCGGGAAGGAGGCGCAACACACTTAGTTTATTTTCTGCATTTTTCTGGAAAATATGTATACCTTTTAATTATAACTTTCATACCTTTATATTATGACTTTCATACTTTTATGTACAAACATCCGTACCTTTATGTCTGTAACTTAGAAAAAATATAAAGATTTTCAACACAATTTGTATTGTATACCTTTATTTGATATCAATGTGACATTTATCTTAAATTATGTCATCTTTATGTACAAATATTCTGACCGTTATGTAATATATAAAAGTGCATAAAGGTCCGAATATTTGTACATAAAGGTGACATGATATAATATAAAGGTCATATTGATATCACATAAAGGTATACAGTTTAAATTATGTTGAAAATCTTCATTTTTTTCTAAGTTATAATACATAAAAGGTCATGATAGTTGTACATAAAGGTCACACATTTATAACATAAAGGTTACACTAATACAACATAAAGGTAACAACCTGAAGCAAAAAAAAAAAAAAAATTCAAAAACTTGCGGATTTTGATCAAAACTGGGTAGACCCGAATTGCATGTACACCAAGTGCACACAAGACCAACTCTTGTATCAATTAGACTTTAAATTTGATTCTAATTAACAATTTTCATATCCACAAAAACGAGGTGAAATGTATAGATTATTCCTCCATCACCCAATATATATATATATGCAATTTTTTGTTTTTTGTCAATTAAAATAAAGGTACAACTTTTGATAAGATAAATCTCACAAGTTGGTTAAAATTAATTTTAATAAAGAAAATTCAGACCAGTTGATTTGTCTAATGATATAATGTGTCTATGATTTGTCCAGAAATTCCATTAGCTAGAGTAGAATGCACTCTATAACTATTTTATGATGTTCAAAGCTCACCGTATTTCAAAATAATAATGTAGAAATTTGATAGCAAATTCACCAACTCAACACCAAGATCACTCAAAAAACCCAAACTATGAATTTGAGAAAGAAAACAATAATGCAAGCAAGTAAACGTGAAGAACACACAAGATTTTACGTGGTTTGATCACTTTAATTGTGATCTACATCCACGGGCCAATAGAATTGACCAATTCACTAAACGAGGAGATAACAAAGATCACAGAGAGAAAACGCAGATTAGAGTTTTTGTATCCTAAGAACCCTAATTGCTTGAATCTAACTAATCAAAGTGAATTGTTAATCTAATATAGAACTAGCTATACACCTATATATAAGGAATAAAAGCCCTCAACTAACTCCATAAAACCGTTGCTGAAATCCCGCGATTGACCGTTAGAAGAAACCGATTCTGCGCAACTACATTAATAGATATTTGTTGGATAGTATCCTGTTGGGCGTCCAGCTTAGTGCTTCCCAGCTTACTGCTCCCATCCAGTATTCTGCTCCTCTGTCAGCTTATTGCAACGCGTCCAGCTTAGTGCTTCCCAGCTTACTGCTCCCATCCAGTATTCTGCTCCTCTGTCAGCTTATTGCAACAGCATCAATCCACACGGAATTTCCTAGCTGCCAATCACAAATAAAGATCATAGAAGTATGAAAATTCCCACTTGACATTACTTGTAAAAATGCCCATAGAAGTTCAAAGCTCACCATATTCAGACCAGTACAAATTCCCACTTGACATAACTTGTAGGTAATAATTGTTATTAGTTATCTCAATTTTCATTACTATTAAATACTCTAAAAAAATGAGTCTATTAATTCACATATTGATTGCATAAGGAGGCTAATAGTTCGCCATGTATGGAGTATAATTTAATTTTGATCTTTAGAGCATTTTAAAGTAATCTTTCTTCTAAAAAAATTTAAAAGTTAAATCCTCACCAAAAAAACCTTTAAAAAATGCCATCTGCCATGCAAGTCCAGTATAGAGCATACCTGTCATTTGCACCAGATCCAACCCTTTTCGAGTAGGCAGCAATTCCATACAACCGATCTCCCTACACCAATATTTTAAGTTGTACATTTAAGTCAATAAATAAGTTGATGATTAATATGTTTTTAACCATCTCATGAAATCATAACAAAATACATCATATCTATAAAAATTATGCATTTATGGTTAATTAAATTGTTGATCATTGTTCGGTTTCGATTTTCCAAACAACTTGGATATGTCTGGTAGGTAGTTTTTCACATGCTATTTAGATTTGAAATGATATATTATCTCAATATAATTAAAGTGTATCACTAACAACTCCGTCAGTTAAATAAATAAAATGCATCATCAACTCTAAGTAAAATTAATTTGTTTTTCAGATTAGTTTTTCAGATTATTTTTTCAGATTGCTATGATGAATATTATTTTTTCAGATTGCTATGATGAATATCGTGTTTTGATAAAATGGTAAATTTAGACTATTTATAGAAAATTTTCCTCGACATCACCACTCAACACAATTTACCACATTCATTTGATTTTTCCAAGATTTATAGATTCATTTATCTTTTTATTTTTGAAATAACAAAATTGAATCGTGACAATTAACAATTAAAGTAGGGGATAATAGTCATATGTATCACAAATCAAGTAAACTTAATTTTTCTATTATATTATATAGTTTTGTTGTTTATTTTACCACAATTTAAGTGAATTTTTTCTATTACAATATATAGTTTTGTTATTTATTTTACCACAAATTGAGTGAAAAAGTCTAAAATAACATTTGCTTTTATATATGTGTAGCGCTAGATTGTTGATTTATATAATGGAAGATATTTATAACTTATCAACAAGGATAAAACTATCATTTTATTATATCTATAATAAAAAATAATTCATTATATTAATTAAGGTAGAAATGGGTACTATTCGGTTAAAGTTGCCTCTTTATACAAAAAGTCACAAGGTACAATCACTTTCTGCAACGTAGTACACGAAGTGCAAAAGAATGTAAAGTAGGGAATCATGCCTTAAATACGCTGATGTGTGTGTGTATATATACACACAGACACGCACATTTAGAGAGAGAGAGAAAGACAGGAAACAAAAAATTAGCGGAAATCTAGAGAGAAGGAAGCGAAGCATGGATGGAGAACAAAACAATAGCAATGGGGAAGACGAAGTTCTAGGTTCAAGTTTGACACTGGAAAAAGTCGCCGCTGCTAAACAGTTCATCGAGAATCACTACAAAAATCAGATGAAAAGCATTCAGGAAAGAAAAGAAAGGTACGTTTGTAGGCATATACATATGCAAATATCGAGCTATTTGCTTGTATTTGTGGCAAATTTCTGAGTTAGGATGCAGTGGAGAAGCACTGAGTAAGTTACTTGGAGTTGCAATTTGAGTTCGTTTCACGAGATCTAGTGTTTCGCTTTTCTTATTTATTTTGTGTTAATTTTGGGTAATTATAGCATGTAGATTTTAGGTTCTGGAAGTTAATTGAAGTACTGGTTACTTAGATACAATTGAGTGGTTTGATCATAAATAGACGGTGAGTTGAAGTGTTTCTTTTATTTGCTGATTAGGGGGGTGGTTGTGAGAGGGGGTGTACGATTTCTTCGAAAATAGAAGGATTCGTTTTTGAGTGATTTATCTGTACAATGAGACTTAATGACAGACTTAAGTGGGTGGATTCGAGATTACTGTGATCAGGATACTGATAATTGAAATATCTATGAGGTTGTGAATAAGTTTAATTAATTTTCTATGCATGGATGTGGTTCTGGAGTTCAACCTTGTGGAACTCTGTTTAGGAAACACCGGCATGGAGTAAATCTGCATACTATTTTTGTGTTCAGTAAGAGTTGGCTCTCAAGTGAATGGTTGATGTTTTTGTCGAGGCAAGACTGATGGCAGGAAATAAATCTATTGTACTATACTAAGCAAGAATTACAAGAATGAGAATGATTTACCCACTCCACCAAGGAGTGCTTACGTTTTAGGGAACTCAAGGCAGGAAATAACTTTTGTGCTTTGTTTTAGTGTATAGAAGGCAACTTGGTGGAAAAAGTTAAAAGTTTTCCACTGAGCCTAGTAATGGGAAATGTGATGGTGAATTGGCCAAAGGGAAAGTGTTTTTTAAATTGTGTTTTATCTCTCTATTGTTTTCCATTTCAATTTGTCAGTGGATCTAGACTTACATAAAAGTCACATTGTATCTACTTCATGATGATACATCAGAACCAAAACTCACTTCTACTTGTTTAAATTACTGCGATCGAGTTCTTTGCTAGATGTTCGGACCTTGACGTTTATGTTTTTACTCCAGACGGTGGATACTTGAAAGAAAGTTGGCATCTTCTGATGTGCCAAAAGAGGAACAGATAAATCTAATTAAAGATTTAGAACGCAAGGAAACAGAGTTTATGCGATTGAGAAGGAACAAGATATGTGTAGATGATTTTGAACTTCTAACCATCATAGGTCGCGGCGCCTTTGGCGAGGTTGGTAATTTTCTCTTCTTCAATTTCAGTGTGGACTGTCTTATATTACATAGAGCTGAGTGAATCTTTTAGTTTAGTATAAATTTTCTCCTCATTAAGCTATTTTGAGTAATTGATAGTTATAATAAAATATATAACCAACTATAACTTGGGGGTTGTTTTTTAAACTTGTGATGAAATTTGGAAGTGCAGGTCCGATTATGCAGGGAAAAGAAATCAGGCAATATTTATGCCATGAAGAAATTGAAGAAATCTGAAATGCTTTCTAGAGGGCAGGTAGTCAGAGATGAGAACTTTGTTTTTCTTATTGTCTTTTGTGGACTTTTTACCTTCTGATGATTAATGAGAATCTACGACTCTCTCAAGGTTTTAACATTTGGAATAAGAAAAAAGGCCTCCTTTATTCTTTTTTTCTCCTCATCTTTGCAAGTTACACACTAGTGTATAAATTCTTTCGAAAATCTTCTTCATTTGTAGGTGGAACATGTTAGAGCAGAGAGGAACCTGTTGGCCGAAGTGGCCAGCCACTGCATTGTTAAATTGTATTACTCTTTTCAAGATGCTGAGTATTTATATCTCATCATGGAATATCTCCCTGGTGGTGACATGATGACTCTGCTGATGAGAGAAGACACGCTTTCTGAAAGTGTGGCCAAATTTTACATTGCTCAAAGTGTACTGGCCATTGAGTCCATTCACAAGCATAATTATATTCATAGGTGTGCATAATATAACATTCAACTAATTATTCAGCAACAAATCTTTCTGGATAACTAGTCCCAATCAAATATCAAATTGATTAGTTCACCTTGTTGATCTTTTTTTAACTCAACTTTCTGTTTAGGGATATTAAACCAGACAACCTTCTCCTCGACAAGAATGGTCACATGAAACTTTCAGATTTTGGTCTTTGCAAGCCACTTGATTGTAGAACGTTATCTACAGTGAATGAAAATGAGACAATGGATGATGAAAATATAAGGGAACCAATGGATGTTGATAGCCGCTTTCCTGATGCTGCAAATGGTAGTAACTGGAGAAGTCCTCGTGAACAACTTCAGCACTGGCAGATGAATAGGAGAAAGTTGGTAAGAAATCATAAATAAATCAAAGGTTTTTTCTTTTCATCTGCATTTGGAAAGTCTCATGTTGTTTGTCTGGTTTCACTTTAAATGAAACTAAATTTAATCTAAATTTATTTTTTAAGGCATTTTCAACTGTGGGTACACCAGACTATATTGCTCCAGAAGTGTTGTTGAAGAAAGGATATGGCATGGAGTGTGACTGGTCAGTTCGCGACTTTCCTTTCCTCTAAAGCTGATCTCTCTCTCTCTCTCTCTCTCTCTCTACCTTAAGACCGGCTATGCATGCAGGTGGTCTTTGGGGGCAATTATGTATGAAATGCTTGTGGGCTATCCACCTTTTTATTCTGACGATCCTATGACGACATGCAGGAAGGTATATTGATCAAATATAATGAATAGCTATCTGTTTTCTTTCATTCAGCTTCATGTCTACTTTGTATCAAGTAGATCTTGGAAATAATAACAGTAACATGACCATACAGAGTTACGAAAATCAAAGAAACGCTAAATTTGCACAGATGAATGCAAATTCTTAATTTTTTAATTTTCTAGGCTTTAATTACCTCTACAAATAGACTACAAAATTGTTAGGTCAATTGTGATAATTTTACTATCTATTGGGGTGACACATTAGTATGAATTGAAGCAAACACAGAATCATCTATATTTGGATTCTGTCTGCAGGGACGCACTATGTCATTATGCAGAGTAAATTGAAATACTTAGCAGTATTACAATAACCTATTTGCTAAGTGTGTCTGCAACCTATTTCCCTAATGTTGCAGAAATCGCTAGGTGCTGCCCAGGCAGCCCTTATATTCTTTTTTCAATTTTTGCTTTAGGTTACTTATGTGTTATTTTAAGATTTTATCTCTAATTTTTAAATATATTTTGATAACAAACAAGGGACTCAAGTTCTCACTTAAATGCTTCCTTGAACTCTTACATGCGTAATTGTGGACTAATTTTAACTCTTATTGTACTATTCATCATAATTGTTATAAAAGTTTAGTTAGCCTTGTATTTATTGTATTTTAATTCTTTTTGTATAAATTAAATGTAAAGACCAAAATTTGTAAAAAATAAATAGAAGAAACCTGGGTGGCACCTTACCAGGCCTATTAGACCAGATTTGGGGTGGGTGGCCAGCCCCCAGGCTGATTTTTGCAACTCCGTAAAAAGTAGAATTATTCTTGAAGCAATCATGATCTGATAAGTTTAGCTAATGCTTGCCAGATTGTTCGTTGGAGAAATCACCTGAGATTTCCTGAAGACACCAAATTGAGTCCTGAGGCAAAAGATCTCATATGTAGGTTGCTCTGTGATGTGGAACATAGGCTTGGAACTGGGGGAACAGTAGAGATAAAGGTACGCGTTCATAAAAAATTGAAATTCCGATACTCTCTCTAACTCCCTCCATCCCTCCCCTGGCTCTTACTTGAATCATAAACAAATGTCTACAGGCTCACCCTTGGTTTGAACATATTGAATGGGATAAATTATATGAAATGGAAGCAGCCTTCAAACCAGAGGTTAACGGAGAGCTGGACACCCAGAACTTCATGAAGTTTGATGAAGTAATACCCTAGTCTCTTTGCTTTATTATGTTGCATGTTATTGATGTTACTTTGATTAGAAATATTTACAAGTATCAACTTCTACGAGTTCACTAGTTTTGTTGATATTCTTAGATTTAGGTGATATATGTGTTGGAGTGTGTGATGGAAATTGAGAACCATGATGTGTGCTTGGTAATGGTCATATTTTATTTCATTTTATACCCTTTTATTTTCCGATATTGCACTTTTTTTTTCAACTTGCACCCTGTTCTTGATAAAATTAATCTTTTAGTGTCTTTGATGTTTTAATGAGTGCTTTCTACAGTCTCCTCTACTTTTAGATACCCCAATTGATGCAAATTTTTGACTTGTTCAAACAGTTGAATCCTCCAGCACAAGCAAGATCTGGCTCAGGACCCTCACGAAAGGTTTTTTTTTTTTTTCTCTTTATACATATTCAGTTTTTGTTAGCAATTCCTACAAAATAATCAGTTTATGTTTAAATTTCGGCTGCATCTATATTTTGCTTTCTTCAGGCAACTACATGAGTGCAATCAATGATAGGATTTTTAGTCCTTGTGCTTGAGTTTGATGATGAATAAGGGATATAATTTGACTATCATGTTTCATTAAACAGATGCATCTTACTCCCAAAGATTTGAGTTTTGTGGGCTATACATACAAGAATTTTGATGCCGTCAAGGCACTGCGTTATTCATCAGGTAAGGAGTTACATTTTTCTGAGTTGACAATAATAGTCATATCTGAATATTAGCTTTACCATATCTTTTGAAGGACCTTCTCCGTGGTATAAAACAAATTATCTAGCAGTACTTAACTTTGACGTTTCTCCAAAATGTCATAGGCTCCATTTGTATTGTACAACAAAATCACGGAATTATATCTGTTTCTATGATTTCATTAATTGCAGATCTTTTGGATTTCATTATCTAGCTCCTGAATCTTCTCTTCAAATACAAATCTTTTCAAACAGACTTAGAAGTTAGAACAATCATTAGTTTCAATTTTAATTGCAGATCCTATGAGGAGTACATCACCAAGCCGTCCATCAATTAATTCGATATTTGGTAAGATACAAGTTGAATACATTGAACTGGTAGCCAAGACATGGGTGGTTATGTAGTAACATAATGTTGTGTATCTGATAGGTAATCAAATAACAAAAGGAACACCGGAGGAATCAGATGTAGAGATGATGACAGCAATGGAAGATGTAATGTCTCCATAATTAATACCAAGGGTTTATTAGCAATCTGGAAATCTTGTATTCAGGGAGAGAGATGACTGCTACCTCAATTGTACAGGTGTGTGTGTGTGTATTAATGATTATTATTAGGATGTAAAAATCCTTGAAAAAGTAAGACTAGCTCTTGGCTGCCCAGGTTGGCAAGGGAACTTGCTTTCTCTAGTGGCAGTGTAAGATTTTTATGAAAATGCCTCCTTTCTTTTGAGTTGCATCACTGCTATTGGCTGCTCCATGATTTCCATTGCAATTGCTATTATCGAAGCACCATCTATATACCTCCTTTTTCCTTTTTTTCTCCTTTCTGAATTTCATATAATTAGTGAAAAGTGACATAAATAAAGTTCACGATTTTTTATGTTATTAACCTTGAGTATGATATTTATTTTTCGATTATTCATTTCAAGTTATATCTTGTATGTTTCAACTCGTGAACTTTTGAAATCTATTTATGATATAAGCCAATATCAATAATTATTTATGTATTCTAAATTGCTCCTTCCGCAAAAGTTTCTCGTCAAGCAATTATCTCTAGCAACATAATAGTACTCATAATTGTTTTCGTTAACCTTTAGGAGTCGAATCATTTATGAACCGTTAATCTCACGACCTAGCTTGGTTTCTTTTATTTTAACATCCACCTCCACTACAACCTAACCTGTGACCTGTCCCTAATAAAATATAATAATACATGATTTAAATACAACAGATATTCAAAGATCATCTAACATCACTACATAATAAAATTCTCAGTAGAACAAGGAATCTCTTATCATGCAATTACTATCAACCAAAGATTATGAATTCAAAAAAATGACCACTTTACCCTCACAATATTGACCATTTTACCCTCACAATATTGATAAACAATGGAAAGACAATCTGTGTGTTCTACTCATTTTCTTCTCTACTACTAGTTTGCCAACTCCAGTCCACATAGAACTTATACTTATAAGCCTGGGGGGTACAGTGCACCCCTGTTAAATTTTTTACGATGAAAAGAGCAGTATAAAATCGACAACGAATATCAAAGGCAAACCCATATGGACTACAAACACACCAGTAACAGACCAACCAACCAGGACACCAGCAAACAGACCAAACAAGAAAATACAAGACACCGTTTTTAAGATGTATAATATTTGAATCTAGGCTAACTCAAGTGATCTAGCCCATTGTTCAAACTTCAACCCTTATCAACAAAATTCCAGACAAGAAACAATAAACCCCTACTCATCACCCGTTTTTTCCTGTTTCACAGTCTCCTCCTTTTTCTCTTCTGAGGAGGATGAAGGTGCTTCTTTGGCCTCTGTTTCCTCCTCTTTTACTTTATCATCAACACTCAACTTCTCAATAAGATTGGCAACATCAGTGGATTCTTGACTCTCTCCATTGTCCTTGGACAGTGATTCCGTGATTTCTTCGATCTTATCTTTGAATGATTTGCAATCTGAATAATACAGAAAATAGAATAACAAATTACAGGTTGCTCGGAATGATGTAGCCTTGAAGGGGGAGGAGAAAGAGTAAGGACCAATGTTTGCTTAAAAGCATCAAATTGCCATCCTAACTAAACAAGACAAGATGCTCATGTGAATCTTCTACAAGACAACCAAGTCAGAAATAAATGAAACAGAAACTGTTAACTTTTCAGTGGTACTCAAAACTCAGAATCACCAACCATTATTTCTCCATTAACCTCCACCCCACTGTTAAACAAGGCAACTAGCATCCAACTGGTAATAAAATTAATAAGGGCAATATACCTTTCAAATGTAACAGACTAAACGTGCATACAACATAATGGTGCATTGTCGATCATGATAGTAACAAAAGGTCATTGAAAATACTAGAAACAAACCAAGTAGTCATGCTGGATATAGAATGGATGAATTGACATACTCTCCACGGAGGGAAAACGGATACAAAAGGTCTCTTCCTTCAACTCTCCATCTGCAAAATCAGCAGCATGCCACACACAAGACTTGTCGTTTCCTTGATGCTCTTGAACCGACATTGTGGACAGCACTGTAAATTGAAAAAAGCAAATTTAAGCAAAACACACTACTTCGCATCAGATGCCAAAATCTTTAAAATTCAATATCCCATGTTTAAGCAATAATAACAAAAAATATGCGAAAGACAAGTACACGTTTGCTAACCAAGATGATTGGCACAGATCTTAAGGGTCTTGTTCTGTCTCATAACAAGCCTAACTTTGCCAGTCTCCTTGTGCTTGAGTAGCTTCACAGTCCCAACTCCTCTCTCTTTCCATTGGCTACCATCCTTGTCAAATCTATACAGCTTCGATTTCCTAAAATGCAAAACAATTTAACCTCAAAAAACAATAATTAACAAAAACGCAGCACTTGAAATAATATGGTCCACTTCATCTACTGCATGAACTCAGTTAAGAGCGGAAAAAAACATTAAGCGTTATTTAACTTGATATTGATCTTTATCACATCAGTTACATAAATCATACGGAAAACCCTAACTACACCGTTAATTGCATCAACAATCTAACTTCATCAACTGCACCAAATCCGTCCCAAAACCTAGACCATTTACCCGCTAAATATACTCGATTTAACATTTAATTTGAACCTAAATGCAGGATGAGACTACTTACAAGTCGAGGAGAACATCTTCGTTTTCTTCGCCGGTGGTCACGGTAACTTCCTGGAGTTTGACGATCGGAGCAACCTGGGCACCAGTATCCTCATCTTCGGCAGAAGGCTTTGAATCGTCTTCTTCTTCTTCCTCTCTCTTCAGAGTTGTAGGCTCGGTTGTGCTTGCCATAACAATGGAGGTAGAAGATACAGGGGGAAAAGGTAGGGATAGTAGTGAGATCCGGCGTAGGGTTAGGGTTATGGCAGAGAAGGAAAAGGGGAGGACTGATGCGGGGTAAGGTGGGTGATGATCTCCTTTTAAGGGTTGCGACAGGTCCGATTAATTTGGGCTTTTACCAACAGAAAAGTGGCCCAATGGGCTTTTATCGAACCTCCTTTTCCATAATTTTTTTTTTTCTGATCTATAAAAAAATAATTCATATCCAAATGTAAATTAATGACAAAAAGAATTTATATACATATAGACAAATGCATTTTTAAAGGCTAAACGTCTTGCTTTGTTTTGTTGTACTATCGTATTTTATTTGTATTTCATTTAAGTCTTTAAATATTTAAGTTATTGTAGATAGTCAAAATTTTAGTCAATCACAAATTGCCACGTGTCAAATTCCCACAGATATTATCAAAATTAATAAATAAATTTAATTTGATAATTATCTCAAAAGAGTTGATGGATATTAAATTGTGAAAAATCCTAACTATTAAAATTTTACCTCTACTGTTAATCCTAAAGCTATCAGAACTCTACTTCCGGATAGACATTAAATTATGATGGATCAATCAAATCACTTCATTAGAATCCTAAACCTATCATGATTCTACTTCTAATCCTATCAGCACTCTCCATCAACATGGGTCTGATTTTCATTATTCCACACATTAGAAGACAACAAGAGTTCAAGAGCTCTCCACCGACGATCTTTGACGGCGGCGATCTTCAAGCGTTCTTCGACGACGACAATCTTCAAGCATTCTTTGATGGGGGCGGCGATCTTCAAGCGTTCTTCGACAGCGACGTTGACGATCTTCGAGCGTTCTTCGACGGTGACGGTGATCTTCAAAGCATTTTGGGAAACGTTTTTGAAACTGTCTTTGATTCGAATAAGGTGTTAAACCTTTGAATTCAAACGGTTTCTGTAGAAACTGTACCTGATTCGCATAAGGTGCTAAACCTTTGAATCAAACAATTTTCTTTTTCAATCTTTTGATTCGTCGGAGACTTGAACTTGACTTGAGTTGAAAAGGAAAACTGTTTGATTCAAAAGTTTAGCACCTTATGCGAATCAGGTACATTTTCTACAGAAACTGTTTGAATTCAAATAGAAACTGTTTGAATTCAAATATTTAGCACTTTATTTGAATCAAAGACAGTTTCAAAAATGCTTCCCAAAATGCTTTGAAGATCCCGTCGCCGTCGAAGAACGCTCAAAGATCGTCACCACCGCCGTCGAAGAACGCTTGAAGACGAAGATCATCGCCTCTGCCGTCGAAGAACGCTTGAAGATTGCCGCTGCCGCTCCGCCATAAAAGAACGCTTGAAGATCACCGTCGTCGAAGAATGCTTGAAGATCGACGCCGCCGTCGAAGAATGCTTGAAGATCTCTTCACTCTTGAACTCTTCAACTCTTGTTGTCTTCTGATGTGTGGAATAATGAAAATCAAACCGATGTTGATGGAGAGTCCTTATAGGATTAGGAGTAGAATCATGATAGGTTTAGGATTCTATTGGGGTGATTTGATTGGTCTATCATAATTTGATGTCTATCCGCAAGTAGAGTTCTGATAGCTCTAGGATTCTTCACAATTTGATATTCATCAACTTCTTTGAAATAATTATCAAAATTAAATTTATTTATTTATTTTAATAATATTTGAGGGACTTTGACACGTGACAATTTGTGATTGGCTAAAATTTTGACTATCTATAGTTACATACTTAAAGATTTAAATAACAATAAGGTAATTTCCTTAATCTTTAAGAATTGTTAAAGCACAATATAAATCTAGGATCGCAATAAAAACGAATTTTCAATAATTATTTTATCGTTTAATCCACTCTTATAATGGAGCCACAAATTTGTATTTTTACATATATCCTCAAAATTTAGAATATGACCAATTTGCAAATTTTAATAATTTTTCTTACTCATACACACCACAAAATTAAAGTCAATACATTACTTTTTGGTCTCGACAAATACCTTCAAAAAATGCAAAACGTCACCCAACATAACTTTAACGAAAAACGTCACCCAACATAATTGTCTTTTTCAAGAGACTTAAATGTGAAACCTAATCATAGATGCATATTATATGGACCACCAAATTAAATTTGTAGGTGCACAATTTTATTTTACGATTCAATATAATATATTCTCACTTATTATATTCCATTATAATTTATTTTACACATTTATTTTATAGCATGCTCACTGTGACTGTGAGTGGTCAACAAGTCAACAACTGCACTGCTGACACCATTGTCTTTGATTTCGTTTGTATACAAACATGATGACTTCAAAGAGAGAACATAACACATAGATATAAATCAAAAGCACATAAATCCGACAGCTAAACTAAAATCACCACAAGAACTCACATGGATGGAATCCCAGACTGGTCTTGAATTTCTACACATTAATAGTCCTGTATGGTTCAGTTATAGAGATGGTTCGAACAACCATACACTATAAAAAGCATGACACAAAATGATCATGCCACAGGCCCACAACAGAGTTGAAAGATATAACACTCAATAGCGATATTTGGTGGAGTAATCCTTAGGAGCAATAACAAGACCACGGCCCTTTCTAGCACCGCGGTAGACAGTCTCAACAATGTCAATGAACTCCTGCTTATCCTTCATGGCCCAGTTGATCTTATTGTTGTTACCAGTGCCAAGATCGATCATAATGTGCTTATTCCTGAAGAAGAACATTACTGTGGAAGGGTCATACAACTCATACATTGTGTTGAAATCGGGCACCTCTGTGATGTCCACCAGATATATGACAGCAAAGTTCTTTATCGTTTCAGCGACTGCAGCAAGCACCTCATCCATCTGAAAATTAAATTGAAACAACAAATGAGATGGTCCACAAGATATGCTCAAGTTCATAAATATGTTTTTGAGTTGACTGACCAGAGAGAAAAAAGACCAAGATGTTCTAAGAACAGTACAGGTCCATTGTTAAAGAAAGTTCACAATAGTTGCAACGATATCCAATAAATGTTCAGCATATCCAAAGAACCAACAAGGAATTACATAGTACTATTATGCGGAGGATAGATGTATAATGTAGGACCAGTAGGCCTAATATGAAACAGAAAGATCCTGATTTAGTCAAGATCAAATTTTTTATATGTAATTAAATAAGAATGGCAAGAGTAATAAATTTTAGAATTGCAGTTCCTTCACCACATAAGAAATACTATATTTTTATGAGGTGACACATGCCCCACTTTTTTGTCATGTATAACTTGCTAATGTTATAGCTCTTTCCAGATAGAAAACACCTGGTACGGAAATGAATTGCATAACTGAAAAGCAAAAGGATGAACATTTTCATTACCAAAACTCATCTGTCACATAAACCCGTAGCTAAGATTTTAAAGCTTCAGAATACCAATGGACAAAAACTGATCAGGCTTAGATGAAATCTTTTAATGATACACAAAAGTACATTTTGGGCGTAATAAACACATCAAAGATAACTGAGGTACTGCACAGAGCAAAATATAACAATGTGTTCTATGACAATATGATAACTTCAACTCATAAGAACTCAAAGAAAAGAAACATGGATCCATGATAGAACATCCTTTTCAAATTAGTTTAGGTGATCAAATCAATTACTAGGTTTATACGATAAACAGAACATCCTCTCCAAATTAGTTCAGGTAAAACACTATTGGCACGGAACTGATAATTACAGAATGATCGCTCGCGCCATGGCAAATACTTCATCGCCAATCAACGTTACACTGTTGATGTGATTACTTGAGTGAGCATATGCCGATTCTCAATTTTCCTATGCAACATATGAAAAGTGGAAACCCTAACGAAAGCCTAAATATTCAAAATCCTGAAAATCAACTTCAATCGAAACTAATGCCTTGATAGAACCCTAATTAGGCAGGCAAAAAACACCCAAATTAAAAGCAAGAGCCACATCTCCAAAAAATCTAATGCATCAAATCATTTACTGAAAAATCAAAATAAAGAAGAGAACTTTAATTTGGAAAATAACAGTGAAAATAGCAGAGAAAATTGACCTGCATACATGTTTCGTCCCAATCGTGGCCGAAACGGATGATGACAAGGCGTTCTTCCTCGGCAAGAATAGCCTGATCGACGGCCCATCCAGAGTGAAGGTGCGGCAGCAAATACGACATGTTTGGCGGCCTCTCAACGCAAGATTCAGCAGAGTACCGAGTTCGCTGACGACCAAGCTTTTGAAGCCGTATGTCCCTGCAATTTCTAACAATTCCTACTGAAAGCGCATGACCATATTTATTTATTATTATTTTTTTTTGTCTTCCCCTTTTTCCTTTCCTTTTGTTTTTTTATTTAAGCGACGAATAAATTCTATCAACCTTCTTCGCAGTGAGTTATTTTTGGGTGGAACCAAAGACTGAAAAATCGCGATATTTCGGCGATTTATCATCGAAATATCGTCAATTTCTCGCAACTAACAAGTTATTTTTTTTCGCCTATCGCCATTTTCTCGAAACCGGTATGCATTGTGTATTTTTTGCAGGAATCGGGTGATATCGGTCTCGCCGATATATTGCCAATTAATCGCCCAAAAATCGTGTCGGTGGAAATGTGATTTTTCTGTAAATTTTTTTTTAATTTTCTTTGCAAATGTATAAGAATTCAATTTATGAAAACTTTTAATAGTGTTTAGTTGTTATCCAATTGGTTAGATAGTGCTTTAGAAATTTAGGGTTCAAATCTTTATGGCTGCATTTATTTAATTTTTTTTAGATTATTTTTTTAGTTTATCTCTAAATTTGTTGTTAATATATCTTTTTATTTGAAATTTAAGTTCAATATATGTATTAATGTTACTTATAATATTATGTAAAGTACTAGATATATTTTTCAATTTTTTTTACAAAGTTTTTATATATTTTGCGTAAAATATCGATATTTCCACCGAAACGATATATCCGTCGATATTTCCGTAAAATCAAGGTACCGATATTTCTACCGATACCGATATTTTTGTCCTTGGGTGGAACTAAAGGCACCCATGGATTTCTGAGCACACCTCAATTTATATATTTTTTAATTAAAAAAATAAAATAAATAGAAAATATCAATTTTACTTTTAAAATAAATCTTAATAGTTTTGTTGTCATGTCGGCCGAACAAAAAGAAGAGTGTTCGGCCAGGAATTTTTATGTGTTCGGCCTGGGTGGCCGAACATACTTCTACGTGTTCGGCCAAATAGGGTCGAATGGAGCAAATTGTGTTTTGATCGGATTTTTAAGTTTTTTCATGCAATTTTCACACGATTTTCATATATTTAACGAATCCGTGAATTTTTAATAATTATGTTGTAAACATATCTTTTTATTTGAAATTTAAGTTCAATATATGTATTAATGTTACTTATAATATTATGTAAAGTACTAGATATATTTTTCAATTTTTTTTACAAAGTTTTTATATATTTTGCGTAAAATATCGATATTTCCACCGAAATCGATATATCCGTTGATATTTCTGTATAATTAAGGTACCGATATTTCTATCGATACCAATATTTTTGTCCTTGGGTGGAACTAAAGGCACCCATGGATTTCTGAGCACACCTCAATTTATATATTTTTTAATTAAAAAAATAAAATAAATAGAAAACATCAATTTTACTTTTAAAATAAATCTTAATAGTTTTGTTGTCATGTCGGCCGAACAAAAAGAAGAGTGTTCGGCCAGGAATTTTTATGTGTTCGGCCTGGGTGGCCGAACATACTTCTACGTGTTCAGCCAAACAGGGTTGAATGAAGCAAATTGTGTTTTGATCGGATTTTTAAGTTTTTTCATGCAATTTTCACACGATTTTCATATATTTAACGAATCCGTGAAATTTTAATAATTATATTGGCATTTAATTCATCAATAAATTCAAAAAAAGAAGCTAAAAATCAAGAAAGATGAAAAAAAGAGAGAGAAAATGAAGGGGAAGAGAAATGATAAGGTTTACAAATTTTTTTTTTTTTTTTTTGCTATAGGGCAAAGTTGGTATTTTTTTTATTTTTTTTGTTTTTTCTTAATTCAAAATTGTATAGTTGGACTCATTGGAGCATGCTTAGAAAAGGGGTGGGGTGACTTTAGTCCCTTTTTTTTTTGGCTTAAATAGTATTGAGTTAATGGGCTTAAATAGTACAGTAATTTTTAAAATGTATTTTTCCTTTATATTATATATTGCATAGGTTAAATTAAGTGCCTAATTATCAGGTAGGTAGGGTATTGCTTTGATTGGAATAACATTTTTTGCAATTTAAGTTTACTTTAATTGGAATAAAAAAAATGCAAAAGGAGAAGGAATATATATATATATATATATATATATATATTGATTTTGTAATATTTAAAAATATCGATTTTGAAAGAATAAATAAAGTTAGTGAGAAAATGAAATTGCTCGTGACCCATAGTATAATGGTTTAATTAATATTGTGGTGAGTTGTGACTTTTGATTTAGATTCTAATTTAAGTGGTTATTTAAAAATAATAATAAGTAGTAGTTTTTTTTAATCTATCCGTTGAATTCGGGTTTTAAAGCATAACCAAATGTGAGTCAATATAACTTTAACTAGACGAATTTGATATCAATAAATTCATCAAATTCAAAACTCCATTATTGCTATGGCATAGGATAAATAAGGTTATTAATGCCAGTCTATAAAAATAACACGTATGTGATAAGTTGCATTTTGTCCTCCTGTATTTTTCAATTAATTATGTGGTGTTTTAGTATGGTTCGAGGTTTTATTATGTAATAACTTTTTCTAAGAAAGCATTAAGAAGGTATCTTTATCTATAGAACTTTGGGATATAACAAAATTGGATAAGGTGGAGAAAATAAGAAATTCCTTGAGAATTGAGACATTTAGTCATCCTTGGATGGAGCCAAACATGAAACTATATTAAAGTTCGATATTTACATTCGAGTGCATTTTTTAATTCAAAGTGCAATTTATGGATCATTTATTTGATAATATAATCTACAATTACTATTAAGATTACTTACTGAATGCTACATAAATTTCATTATGAAGTTTGTTGCACGACATCGGAGGTTTGAAACGATAGATATACTCTTCTTATCAATAGTAATAAATTTTATTTTCTCATTTTTCTCCTGTTTTATCTATTTGGTGATGAAATATGTTTCATTAGTATGTTATATAAAAACTAGTAGTACTCTCGCGCGATGCGCGGTTTATTATTTATTATGATAATATAAACGATTTGCAATAATATAATGAAGTTGTTATATTAAAAGGTTATTCATGGTATCCTATTATTTCGATATTTGTAAGAATCCGTGTTTTTTACTTTTTTGAACACATCAATATTCAACAATTAAATTTGAAAATAAAATTGAACATAGTATATAACAACAACAACAACAATAATAATAGTTTTTTGTTTGTGAGTTTTAATTTCTGAATAATTGAGAGTGATTAATTATACTTACTAATATGTTTTGTTCAAATTTTTGTTCCTTTATATTTTAGAATTATTTTTCAAATTTATAAATAATTTTCTGCATTTCTTTTAGATGGATTTGTTCAAATTTAGGTTTCAAATTAATTTTACATTTAATAAAAATATTTTCTTAGATTTTTAAAATCATTTTTTAGATTTTTTTAGAACATATAATAGTTTTTTTTTAATTAAATTAATTATATTATTTATTTGAAATAATTTTGAATAAATTACCAAATATTTTTATTAAAAAAATTATTCAGTTTATTGATTTTTATATCTTACACAATTAATATTACATATATATTTAAATTAATTGTTAAATTTTATTTGTTCATTTTAGATTGTTAGACTTAATCTCACAGCCTTATTATTATTATTATTATTATTATTATTATTATTATTATTATTATTATTTTCACTTATTATTATTATTTTAATATTTTTATAATAATTTTCAAACTTTTAATCATTTTACAACCTTTCATAAAATGAAATTTAGATTTTAAAACTATTTTCCACATTTATATATTAAAATTATAAACTAATTTTCAAAATTTTTAATTTTAATTTTGACAATGTTTAAATTTCATTATTTTCAAAATTTATTCATATCATTAAAATATAATCATATCATTTAAGATAACTTCTTTTGTTTCATCTCTACTTTTATATACAAGTAGTAGTTCACTCGCGCGATGCACAATTTATTATTTATTGTGGTAAAATATACAATTTGTAATAGTATAATGAAATTGCATAAATGAAAAAAAAATTATTCATATCATCTTTCATTATTCAAAACATGTATAATATACAATTGCGTTTTTTATATTTCTATTGCTTTTTAAATGTATATTTTATAATTTTAGAAAATTGTTGTATAAAGTACACTTTTGACTGAAAAAAATAGAGTTTTGATTTAAGTAAGCTTTACAATATGTGTAAGAGTTGGATATGTATTATCTTATACTCTTGTATTTTATAATATTAAAAATTTGAATACTTGTAATTATTTACTTTTGTAGAGAAATACTTCTTGCATTATAGATTAAAAATACATATTTTTAGTGTAAAATATTTATGTATAAACTTCTAAATTTATAAAACTTTCAACATTTATTTTATTATAAGAATTCATGTTATAAGTACATAAATTTTAAAAAGTAGTAATTTTCTTCTTTTAAAATCTTTTATCACAAAATTTATACTAAAATAAAAAAAGATGATTTGAAAAAGAAAAAGGACCATAAGTGGGTCAATATCAAAAAGTAATTTGTCTATAAAAAAAAAAAAGTATATAGATGCATATAATTAATAAACTTTTAGCTTCAATTTTTTACAACTTATAGCTATTTAAATAAAATTTAATAGTATAATCTATACATATATAAATACATGTTTTTTTTTTTTTTAATAATGAAAAAATATATTTTTATTATAATCATTGATAGCTTATCAAGAAAGTCATGTATTTTTCAATTTTTATATATTTTATGTGACAAGACAATTTTAGGAGGGAAAGTGACATTCTTGTAATTTTGACAATTTTCTTGTTATAAAACATATAGTATAGATAATGTAAATTGATATATTTATTATTATTATAATAATGAATAGAATAAAATATCAAAAGGAAATAAAGGAAAAGATCTGCTACATTAATGAGTGGTGAATAATAATAGAAGCAATCTGAATGGAAGCACGCCGCACTTTTCTGGAAATAACCGAATCGTGCAAACCAATGAAATGACATTTTTTTATTTTTTTATTTTTGCTTATTGACCTTTACACCTAAATAAATTTCAACGATTGGAAGAATTTAACTTAATTAAAATATAATATTTTTACACATGGCCTATTTTAACTAAATAAAAAAAATCATATTACAAACAAAAAAATAAAAACGATATAAAGTTGTAACCCACGTGAATTTTTTTATTTTTTTTACTAGAACTCATATGAATGAATTCTTCCAATTTAAATGAATATAATTTAGGAGTAAAAATATAAAATTTCATTCAAATTATGTAGTTGACTTGATTCATTTATGCATTTCCTCTTAGGGTTGAAAAACTATTCATAGTGCACTCGTAGGCTTACTAAATGATATATAACAATATATTTTATATATTAAAAAAACAGCACAAGTATAAAATTCAATATATTTTGAACCCACCCATTTTTCATTTAATTAAATCTTATGCAAGCTAAACTAATTGATAGCTAACAAATAAACATAATCTTTAAATTCACAAGCAATTATTGTTAGTAGGTTGCTTACAAATATATATATATATACACACACGCGCACACACAACGTATAGTCCATTTTTGTAATCTAACCGGGACTTAATTTTTTATTTTATTTTCACTATATTAGTTAAAAAATTTGCAATTCTGACTAATTAAATTACTTTTTAGTCAACAACGACCAAACTAAGTGTCTTCTTTGTCAATTTGGTTAAAGGTTATTCAATATAACAGTTTCCATAATTAAATCAATACTAAAAAATTACATATAAAATCACATGAATTGAAATCCAAATTATGTAAATTCATATTTAAAATTTCAAAGGTTAAGAAGAAAGTTTGGAGAGTGAAAAGAAAGGTAGTTAGGAAAAAGAACTGAACGGGTGGAGATGCTTTAATATGCCCATCTGGATTGGACATCTGTAATTTTATCTCCCCAACTTTTCTTTCCTTTTTCTTGAGATAGTATTATAGGTATAGTGTTATATAAAACCAATCAATATTTGTAATAATAACTAATAGTAGCTATTATATTCTTTTTCTTTAATGATTTCTCTCATCCCCACTCCACTTTGTTGGCTTGTTGCCGTTTCTGTGTTGGGCTAAAAATTCAGAAACTACAAAAAGCAACAAGAATTTCTGTTCCCACATTTATTAGCACCCCAAATTTTGTTTCTTTATTCTTTTTCTTAAAATTTCAAGCAGACGTTGAAGAAAGCGAAAGGAGGGGTATAACAGTTTCTTGTAAACAAACAGAAATAGTAAGAAATGAGTAGTTTATTCACTGTTTTCAACTTATTTAGCTTTCATTCTTATCTTTCTGTATTATAATAATAATTGTTTCCAATTTCTTGCTAATATACTGATGCAAGTAAGTAAGTAATTATTGGTTGAAAGTGAGAGTTAGATTAAAGAAAGTGTCTCACGATTTGAATAAAGGGTTGACATGGATTGCCTCAGATCCAGGGTACTCTACTCAAAAGAAAAGTTTTGCCCTTTTTATTTCAGGGTTTTCTTGTGATTCTTCAAACCTTTGCTCTGCTTTTTTTGTTTTCCTTAGTTTCTATCCCATGAATTACTTTGTTGTTTGTTTACTCTTCTTGTGTTTGATAATGATAAAGGGCTGAGCTTAGTTCCTAGTTCTGATCTTTTTACTCTTTCTGTTTTAGTTGATTAGTTGAATTTATAGGATATGTGTTGCTGTTGTTTTCTATGTAGTGATAATTTGATTGTTCGTCTTTAGTGAATAGGCAAGGAAATACAATTTCTTTATTAATGGAGGTAGATAGTGAAGAGTCCAGAGAATAAAAGGAGGAGAAGGTTGTGACAAGTTAGTTTCACCTTTCTATGTATGGTGACACTTCTTCACGGATGGTAGTTGGTGTTTATTTTTAGGTTACCAGATCTAACAAGTAGTTTCTATTTCAAGCATCTTCGATTGCATTTGATGCTGGTGAATTTGAAGTACCTGTGAGGTTCTATATAAGTTCCGAGTATGGGAAATGGTTCGTCGATTTCTACCTGTAGAGTAAACTTTATGTGGGGGAAAGGTGATGAATTGATTTAACAATGACAGGTGGTGTAATTTTAGATGGGGGGAAAGGTAACTTCTTCTATTTAGATAGTGATTTCAATGGAGGAGGCACATGGGGCGGTCACGGTGCCATTTAGTTTAGGTAATTTGGTTTTTGACTATCTGAGTGTGGGGAGTTGTTGTATGGATGTGATGAACTTCAAGTTGATGGCTGATGAAGCTGGCTTGCTTCCCGTTTCGGAGATTAAAAGTTCAGGCAACTCTGTAGATGGTGATAATGAGGATAGCAGTTTGGGTGATTCAGGAAGTGAAGTTAGTTTTACGGTGTTGGGGTCTGTAGAGACTAGGAGTGGAGTATCTTCTTCGCTGGCTATGACTTCTGAGGATGAAACGAGCTGGTTAGCCACCGATGGATCGTCATCATTGGAGGGTGACCCGATTCTTGACAGCTCCTGCTCATTGTCTGTGGTTAGCGATACTAGTAGTCTATGTGGTGATGATTTGATAGGTTTCGAGGCCAATTGTGAAATCGGGCCACCTTTTATAGATGCTGAGAAGAGCAGCATCTGTGATGTTGAGCTTATTTCCAGGGCAAGAGATTTGGGAATTCCAAGTGATGGCACTGTTTTAGGCCATTCTTTATCTGTAGATGCCACCTCTAAATCGTCTACGCTCAATGTTCAGATGGATAAAGGGCTGGGCGGAAGGGTAAACCGCAGTATTTTTGAGGTGGAATGTGTGCCTCTCTGGGGTTTTACGTCGGTGTGTGGTAGGAGGCCGGAAATGGAAGATGCAGTGACAGCCCTGCCTCGGCTGTTGAAAATCCCGATCCAGATGCTGATTGGTGATCGTGTTATTGATGGAGTGACTGCGCGTTTAAGTCATTTGAACAGCCATTTCTTTGGGGTGTATGATGGCCATGGAGGCTCTCAGGTTCTCATCTCTTTCTCATACGACTAATAGAACAGAACCGTTCTTGATACAGTGTGACATTTTATTTTCAGGTTGCTAACTATTGTAGAGATCGTATTCATTCTGCTTTAATCGAAGAGCTTGAAATCGTCATGAGCAGCCTGGATGATGGGAGCATCAATTGTGAAGAGCTGTGGAGAAGAGCTTTCACTAAATGTTTTCTCAAGGTTGATGATGAGATCGGAGGGAAAGCTAGTGTCGAACCTCTTGCACCAGAAACCGTGGGCTCCACAGCTGTTGCAGCCATAGTATGTTCATCGCATATAATAGTGGCCAACTCTGGTGATTCCAGGGCTGTGCTCTACCGTGGCAAGGAATCCATACCTCTCTCCGTAGATCATAAGGTAGATTTATTTCATTGGAGTCAACCCTTTTCGGGTAATCTCCGACAAACATGATCTAATACCACATTCTTGTATTTGGTAGCCAAATAGGGAAGATGAATATGCAAGAATTGAAGCAGCTGGAGGGAAGGTTATACAGTGGAACGGACATCGTGTCTTTGGCGTCCTTGCAATGTCTAGGTCTATTGGTATGCCCAATTTTCGTTCCTTTTGCATTCTTACCACGATAAAATTAAACATAATCTGAGTTGTTATCGTATAATTAGTTTTCTCCTACTTTGGTGGTCACAGGAGACAGGTATTTGAAGCCATGGATTATCCCGGATCCTGAAGTGATGTTCGTTCCCAGATCTAGGGACGACGACTGCCTCATTCTAGCCAGTGATGGTCTATGGGATGTCATGACGAATGAGGAGGCTTGTGATCTTGCTCGTAAAAGAATACTGTTATGGCATAAAAACAATGGATTGAGTCTTCCATTAGAAAGAGGCGAAGGAATCGATCCTGCATCTCAAGCAGCAGCCGAGTACCTTTCAAACCGCGCAATTCAAAAGGGCAGCAAGGATAACATCTCTGTTGTTGTCGTAGACTTGAAAGCTCAAAGAAAGATCAAGACCAGAACCTAGCATAAAATAGTGTCTCAATCTCCCACTTCATTTTTTCTTTTCTTTTTTTATTTAATTATCACAGAATGAAATGGCCCCTCTGTTTTCGTTGAGGGCTATAGCTTCACTTAGCATGCAAGATTAATGTCTGTAGTAGCATTCCACTGCTAACTCTATTTCAGTTGCAACAAATGCATTGTAGCTATTTGAAGGCATATCGTTATTACGCCTCCAACATAAAGGCTTTGTGAGGTGCATTGTTTCGTGTTGTATTTAAAATGTGGAAATGAATGAAATGCCTTCTCAAAGTAAACTCGACACAATTCTGTACTCATTCGAGCTGAAAGAAGTTTATAGATTGTAGATCTGTAAGAAATTGAACAGCCTGAAACCAAGAAAGTTGATAACAGAGGAGAAATCCAAACAAGAACGTTGATGACAAGGCAGGTTAAATAAATAGTATCTAGAATTTCCTGTATGCTAGCTCTTGCACAGCCTGGGCCAGATGGGTCTCACTTTGAATGCTTTTGACCCATGCTGCATTGATGTGAACCCGTTCGATGCTCTGCTTCAAGGTTCTTGCAATGTAGGGCTTCATACGGCTGGCGAAAAATTGTTCCACTTCTTCTGCCTTTTCATACGAAGAGAACTGGGGAAAGACGGAATCGGAAAATTAAAAATAATATCAAACGTAGTGTTGTGGTGTCGAAGATTAGACAAACTTTTCAAGTGCGTGGAAGAAGAGCACCAACCGGGGATACAAGTGCACTGATGAAGCGAGTTATGAGGAATCCAGCTCCATAAGATTTACAGATATGGTCCCAATTGTCCTGTAATAGATGAAACGATCAACGAGGGTTTGTCAGAGGAGGCGATTTCAGAATGAGTTCATAAAGAAAAAGGTATCACAATTTCTATCTTCCATGATCAACAACTAATGAACTTACTTTCAACCAATTCCATGCTATCTCACGAGCATCCCTGCTAACACTCAGCCCAAAAACAGCGTCTTGGCTCCTAACCTACATTCGAACAAGGAAAGAAGAAATTTGAGAAACTTCAAGGAATCTGCAAGAAAATTATGTTGTAACTAAGAATCTCAAGTACGAAACCAATAATCAATAGTACCTCAGAAGATAACAAGAAGTTGAGAAATTCCTGAATAATTTCAGGATCTCGGCAAGAACCCAATGAACCTAAGAAAAGGTAGTATTCCATCAGTGACAGGAAAATAAGGATCAATATAAATGCTCACTCAAAATGATGAAATTGTACCTAAAATTCGGGTTTTCTCCTGGCTGAGATCAGTTTCTCTATAAATTCTCAGAAGAGAATCATAGCCAGATCTGTTTGATTTACTAACATTCAGCACCACAGCAACATACACTGCCTGGAAATGGAAGAAAAAGATCTGTCAAATAAATAGAAGAGACAAGTTCTCAGATATTGATTATGGATGAAATTAAGTTAGTCCTTGTAACCTTTCTCAAATCAGGAGGAAGAACAGGTGTGTTCCTATCATCCAAAAATATGCTAAATCGCTTGTTTGCTTCATTTAGTGTTTCCTCATGCCCAAACAAAGCCAATGCTGTTAAGAGCTCTCCTCTTAACATGGAATCAAGGTGGCTCTCCCCTTCTTTAGGATCCCAACCAAGTCTCCTGAAAAAGAAATGAAATAGTAAAAGGATGCTAAATTGTGCTTTTTGACATACAAACCAGCTATGTGTAAGAATAACGACCAAGTAATCACGTCAGTGTAACACAACATAATGAGCAGGTAAAGTAACAATTCAAAGTTTTTTTTTTTTTTTGGATACCTTTCTCCCAGCTTATTTGCTTGGTCAAATCACATAAATATCTGTACTAGGTCAATGGAGAATTTTACACTAAAATGCAATCTGATGTCGAAATGAGGAACCTTTCAGTTTGTCTCCAGTATCATGTTGATGCAAAATGAAAGAGTGGACTTTTGAACAAACTTACTGACATTTGAATTCACATATACAGGTGTGGGATCTTTGTGTCCATTTACAGCACAAGATATGGATAATACCATAACAATTCATTATATATTGTATTGAAAGCAGGAGATGGGAAAATCATATATAACATACTCGGCAGAATGCTGGAAAAGGTTGATGAAAAACAGTTTGACGTTGCCCACTAATTCAGGTGCAGCATCAGCTACAATTCTTGCCACTTTAGCAGCTACCTGCAGAACCAAGGAAATTTATGTTAAGGAAAATAAACAAGGAGAAAAGACATTTCGCGATAAAATTACCAACATCAAATTTGGGAACATTACACTAATCAAGGTAGATAGGACTGTGTAATCAAGCTCCTCCATGTAAGCACCCATCAAAGCAAGCAAAGAAGTCAATGATTGCTGGCACGCCATGGACAATGAATAATAGTCATCCAATATTCCTGATCAATAAAATGAAGTGAAGTGAATCCCATGAACTGATAAACTACAAAAAGAAAGTGAAATCAGAATTACCATGCCTATCGCAGATTGATAAGCTCTTTCTCCCTATTGCATCCCTCAGTCTAGCCGATAGGTCATCATCATATTTCACCCGATAGAAACCAGCCTGGTCCACATTAACTTTAATCCAAGGGTGGCCAGATGAAGTTGAGGCACCCAAGAATTCCTTAACATCAAGAGTCTCACTTTTTGTTTGCAGCAAGAAACTTTTACGAGCATCATAAGAGCCAAAACAGAGGGTTACTGGAACAATCCACTGCCCTTCACCATGAGAACCGCTAAACAAAAATTGTGACTGTCTCATCAATGAAAAGAAAAAACAGCTGTCAGAATTTCCAATAGGAAATGATCACACAATAATGAAAGAAGTATGTCATCGAATAACCTGTTCAAACTCCAAATGTTGGTCTTTGAGCTTCACTGAGACAACAGGGTAACCTTTTTGTTTTGTCCAAGAGTTCATCAGCTTGTTTACAGGTTCACCAGATTCTTCCTGAAGAACTGACCATAAATCTTCTGTCTTTGCATTTGAGCATGCATACCTTTTGATGTACGAAGCGAGGGCCCTCTAGAGATGCCATAAATGAACAATGTAATGAGATAAAGAGAGATGTAAATTCATTCAAATATGTACTTAGAATTAAATATTTATCAAAAACATATAAGTCAATACTGTTTACTTGGAACTAAATAATAGTGCGATAAAGAACCAAACATTAATTTCAAAACTTGAAGAAGCATAAAGTAATGGGAAGCTAATTGTAGAATGCACTAGGCACCGGATGCCCGGCAGATTGATGACTAGCACCTAGGCGACGCAAGGGCGGGGCCCAGAGGCTGACCAGGGGGAAAGGCAGAGACAGACAGCGACAGCCTAACTTGGAGGCTTTTACCACATTGTAGAAAGCAAAAATCTACATTTCAAACCAAAGGACCAACCTGAAAACACTCAGGCCCTAGATAGCTCTGTAGCATCCGAATAACAGATGCACCCTTCCTGTAACTGATTGAATCAAAAATCTCATCAATTTCACCAGCATGATTAATGTCCACCTGAAAGGGGCCCACAAATCACTTAAGTTCCAGATCATAAGAAAACTGAGTAAACACTAAAAATGAATATTTCTGAAGTAACGCTGCTATTATTTTTCTTACAGGAAGAAGAAAGATCGTTTAAGCTCTAAGAATTTTTTGACAAGTTCAAGCAAAAGTCAGTTTTTTATATTAACCTCAATAGGGTGAGATTCTGCAAGCCCATCCAGTCGAAGACCCTCGGTAGATTCATCTAGAAACTGAGTCCAAATTTGCCAATCTGGGAATAAGCTATCAGCAGCTAAATAGCTTACCTGGATTCAAGCAATCAAATATTTATGAACCGTCGGAAGCCATGCTATAAACACAAGGATTTAAACAAGAAAGGGAGATACCCATGTAGCGAATCCTTCATTCAGCCATAAATGAGTCCACCATTCCATTGTCACAAGATTGCCAAACCACTGGTGTGCTAGTTCATGAGCCACAACAGTGGCAACCTGAGTGGGAGATAAGCAGTACATAAGTATGTTAAGGCCCCATATGCTTGGGATTACTTGAGTAATAGATGCACAATTAGTCAAAATATGCTGTTTCCTAGTTTTCATACACATCCCATGATTTACCGAGGCTCCAACAGGATACTATCTCTCGAAGAAAACAAAAGGAAAAAACATGATGTGTACATAATTTTGAACATTTTGATCTATTTAGCAAATTCATTTTACCCTCTGTTTGTTTGCAGCTGCAGAATGCTTATCATCATAAAGCAAAGCTGTTTCTCGATATGTAACAAGACCATAATTCTCCATGGCCCCAGCCGCAAAATCAGGAATTGCAATCATGTCCAACTTGGGAAGTGAATATGGCACTGCAAAGTACCTGAAATTTTAACAAGCACCACCAACTCAAAACTCGCATCTTTTGAGCCCCTCGAGCTTGGATATTTTAACATGTGACCTAATAGAACAGGTAACTAAGAAAAGCCATGATACACAGCACAAGAAGAGTCAATGCACAACACATACTCTTTATAAAGACCAAGTGTTTTAACAGCAACATCCAGGGCAAATTTCCCTTGACTAGCCTTGCCCACCTGACAGTATACCCTCACACCAATTCCTGGGAAACATGGTATTCATCAAGAAGAGAGAAACAATAATCTTGATTAATAACACCAACATGAGATAGAAGAAAGACCCAAATATACCATCGGGTGTGTGATCTTCAACATAGTCAAATAGTCCAACGACAACTGCCACCAAGTAAGTGGACATGATGGGTGATTCTTGATAGTATACTGTCTTAAGGTTCCCATTTATTTCTTCTTCGACAATTGGCATGTTGGAAAGAGCTACCAGTTCCGAAGGTACTTCTAATGTAATCTTGAAAGTAGCCTGCATTCAAGTGAAATAAATATAAAATAGGCTCAACATGCACAAGCACGAAACAACTGAAAACGCTTGAGCACATGCAAGCATGAGGACTGAGATACTACTAGAACTACCTTGCAAGCTGGCTCATCCCAACAAGGAAAGCACCGCCTAGCATCAGCTGGCTCGAATTGCGTGACAGCCATATTTTTCTTTTCGCCATTATGCTCATAGGTGCTGTGTATTGAGGCATTCAAAACTGTTATGTTCCATGAAATTATTGGAGTGGAGCAATCAAGATAAGACAAAAATTGTTTTTGGTCCTCTGAGAGTGAACCACAATATATTTACATTACAAGACACTTTTTCCCATCTGCAATTGTTAGTTATGAGGATATCCGGTCGCTGGTAAGTACCATCAATAAACCACAAAATTTCATTAGAATTATCCTTTCTTTCTTTTTTTGCAGAAACAAAATCTTCAATGTCCTCAAATGAAGCAGAGTTAAATAAATAATCACAAGCTTAGTTTGGAATAGATCTCAACCAAAAATCATCAATTTGCTGCCAAATATTTAAGCAATTAGAATAAAAAATGGCAATATCACAAAGAATGAAAGTAACAAACAAGTGCATGCTAATACACATCAAAAAACAGGTAATCACCTTCTGTAAAACCCTTTCATTCTATCATTTAGAGTACCCTCGAATTCAATATGCAAATCTCCAACACCAATCGGCAAACTCTCCTTAAACTCCAGCACCACTATCTCATCCTCCTCGAATAATTCCACTTCCACAGGTTCCACCACCTGAAAATTTCCAGCAAAACATAAAAAAGAACAGTCTTTGCAAGATGATTTAGAAACATGAATACAATGGTCCTCTAAAAATCTTTTAGTGTTAATTCAAGTCGGCAAAGTCCACTAAGATCAGAACGAAAAAAAGAATCGTTTTGAACTTTTGCAACTATACATCAATCACAGAAACCTTCTAGATTGGTCCTAATACACAAACAAACTGAAACTGAAAGAACCATTGCATCTAAATATCATCCTTTATGAAAAGAAAGAAAATACGGTCGAATCAGATTCACAACAACTTTAATTTCTCGGACAGTGCAGAAATACACAAAACGTCATAAACCGATAACTAGTCCCCTCAGCCGCAATTCACAACAAACAAAAAGGGAAAAAAGAAAAAGAAAAAGAAACTTGAGGACGTTGGTCGATTCAATGCAAGAATTCGAGGATACCTTATTCTGAGATGCGAAAGTGACAGAATTAGGGGTGATGGAGAGTTCGGCGGCATTGAGGACGAGGAACTTGGTGTCGGAAACAACGTCGACGGAAATTTGGACGGCGCCGGTGAATTTACAAGCGGCAAGATTGGGCTTGAGTTTGAGATCGTAGCGTTTAGGGATTGCGAATTTGGGGAGGCGCGGCTGCGTTTTGAATTGGGAGTATTTTTGCTTCTCTGCCATTGTTGCGTTGCGTACCTTAAAACTGATAAATCTTGCTAACTGCTGTGAATGATCGATGATAAATATACAGGTCCCATAGGGTGGGGTCGGTGTCTTGGAGTTTCCACTTATTCGTTCAAGGCAAGTAAATGCCCACAAATATCCCAAACATATAAGCATTTTCCCTCTCTAACCCTCAATATAAACAATTAACCTTTTCTACACCTTTTTGACTTAGTCAGCGTAAATAGTGTAAATTGAACAGTGTAAGACGAGACATGTGCATGTATTATGTGGGCTTCACTTTTGCAGGGTGATGGAAAATTTGCATGCAAGGGTTACACGATTTTTTTTTTATTCTGGTCAGAACATTATGTAGAGGTCCACGAACATTATATATGCTGCACCTTTCACGAAAATAAAAAATGGTTGAAACCTTACACGAAAATTTAATTTTAATGCTACATGAAAATTTGCATAATGTTATATTTTAATTTAAGTGCTCCATGAAAATTCTTCTCAAGTGCTTCACAAAAATTAAAAATGGTTGAAACCTTACACGAAAATTTGCATAATGCTAAATTTAAATCTAGACAAAGTTTTGGGTGAGACCGTCTCACGGATCTCATTCCGTGAGACGGATAGGGTCGGGTCGAACATAAAAATTATGTAATACTTTTGTGTGTGTTATGTAATACTTTTATGTATGTTAGGTAATACTTTGTATTATAGAATGTGTTTTGAGTTGAATCAGACTATAAGAAAATATGTAATACTTTTATGTGTATTAGGTAAAACTTTTATATATATCGGGTAATACTTTTGTATTTTTGGATAATGGCCCAAATTGGGTCGGGTCGGGTCAACAAAAAACACGCGGAGGGCGCCCAGCTCTTCTTCTTCGTGCGTGAATTGTGTAATATGTAATACTTTTGTGTGTATTAGGTAGTACTTTTATGTATATCATGTAATACTTTTTGAAAATATCATATAACTTAATATCATATAATACCTTTATGTATATGAAGTAATACTTTTATGTGCATCATGTAATACTTTTGTATATATTGTTGGAACCGACGGATCGCCGGCCCTATGCTATCGGAATCGGGATCCAAAGATAAATCGCAGCGGAAAGAAATCATACCCTTGTAAACCTCTTGATCTTTTGATGTATTCCTCTGAGCCCTTCTCGAACGTTGCGTGGCCAACGATCCTTCGAGAAAAATCAGTTCCGCTCTCTCTCACTTATCACGTGTTTTCTGTGATCTGTGTTCTGTGTTATGAGAGGCGCTGATGAAAAGAGCTATATATAGGCTACACCAGGGACCTAGAGGAGGAATTGGGTTGGGCCTCCTGATGGGCTTTAGTATCCTGTGTTCGGCCCGAACACATAACTGAAGCCCATCAATAATAATTCAGTCCACTAGAGAATTATTATTGAACTACCATCTCAATCCCATATTTAATATGGGCTCCTTCTTATTATGTGTACATTTATTTCCCCGTGTTTAAGATATCGAATGTCCGTAAATTAAATAAGTTACTGACAACTTAAATAATTTACATCTAATTCCAAGAGTAGTACCACTCATCCTTATTATCATGTCGGATTAAATCCACCTGCAGGGTTTACATGATAATCCTTATGAGCTCCTCAAGGGGACATTATCATCCTAAATAATTAGGACACGGATTCCTTCTATAATCAACAGAACACCATATAAACAATGCTATCTCCCAACTCACCGAGTTTATTGATTTATGAATAAATCTCACCCATTGGCAAATTAAAGAAATAAACACTGAGCATACGTGCCCGTTATTATATAGGGATTAAGAAGATGTACATCCATAATAACAGAGGTCTTGTTCTATTATATAGTCAGTATAAAACGAACAACCTCAAATGGTCCTGCTCAATACACACAAAGTGTACTAGTGTAGTTTTATAGTCAAGACAGACTAATACCAAACTACACTACAACCATTCCGATGATTTGTCCAAATCCATCTTGGTTGTGAGCTACTATTTATAATTTATAAGAAACTGATAACATGATCTTCTGTGTGGCACCACACACCAAGTTATCTATAATATAAATTAATTGAACATTGCATAAACATATATAACAAATATAAAATGCAAACATATGACCAATGTGATTCTCATTCCATAAACGATGTTCATACAAAAAACTAGGCTTATAGTATACATCCTAACATATATCATGTAATACTTCGATCCGACCCTACCCGTCTCACGGAATGTGATCCGTGAGACGGTCTCACACAAGACCTACTCTTTAATTTAAAATGTCAGAAGAAATAAATTTAGTAATTCGAATTTTGTTAAATTGAAAGCTCCACGAAAATTAATTTTAAGTGCTCCACGAAAATTCGAATTAAGTACTTCACGAAAATTAATTTCAAGTGCTACACGAAAATTAATTTTGTGTGCTCCACGAAAATTAATTTTATGTGCTACACGAAAATTAATTTTAAGTGTTCCACGAAAATTAATTTGAAGTGCTACACGAAAATTATTTTAAAATTCTACACAAAGATTTCCATAATTACATATATTGTTAAACGAAAATTTTAACTTTTTAATGGTTACACGAGAATTTGTAAAAATTATAAATATTCAACGAGAATTTCTGTAAAGTTCAAAAATTAAACGAAAATTTGAATATTTGTGAAAGCACACGAAAATTTAAATAATTGTATTCTGTGAATAAATTAATTTTACTGTTAATACAAATATTATAAATTATTTCAAAGTTGATATATGGCTCAAAAAACTACTGTTACACGAACATTAAAAGCTAGGGGTATACGAACATTAAATATTTAAAATATGTAGAATAAATGTTCGTGTAAGCAAATGTATAACACAATAATTATAATGGATAAAATGGATTGCAATTATAATAACTAGGGTTACATAAATGTTCGTGTAAGAGGCGCCGACAATTGAGAAATTAGGGCTACATGACCTTTTTTAATTGAAAGGGAAAGAATGCAGTTTTCGTAAGGTGGGGTTGTTGGGCCCGTTAATTACGGGCCCACAAAATTCATTTTATAATTAATCTTCGTGTAACAATGACAAAACATTAATGTTCGTGCAACGTTAAAATAATGTTCGTGCAACGTTAAAATAATGTTCGTGCACCTTTAAATTATAGTTTAATATTTCATTTCAATTAATGTTCGTGTAACGTTAAGTTTAATGTTTAATGTTCGTGAAACATTAAACTTAATTTCGTGTAAGGTTTAAATTTAATGTTCGTGTAAAATTAAACATAATGTTCGTGTAGCATTAAACTTAATGTTCATGAATCATTAAAGTCAATGTTCGTGAAACAATAAATTTAATTCTCGTGGACCCCTTGTTTTTTAATGTTTCGATTTAATTTCTTTTTTTCCCATGCATGTTCATTTTATTATTTTTGTTAAATGTTGAACTTTTATTTTCGTGTAAGGTTTACTCCTTTTTTATGTTCGTGTAAGGTTTACACTTCAAATAATTTCGTTCAACCCTACTTCTATATTAATGGATGTCAATGATGTGAAAGGTGATAGTTACGAGAATTAATATTTGGCAGGCAGGTTGACAGATTTTTGGGATATTTTGGGATCAATTCTTATATTTTGGCCTATTATGGTCACTATTTTATATTGAGGGGTATTAAAGAATTTTATTATACAATTACGGGTAGTTTGGGCTGGGAACCCATTAGTAAAAACCGATTTTTTTTAAAAAAATTACGAGAAAGTAAATTAGTAAAATAGTCGTTGTAAAAATATAAATTAATTTAAAAAATAAAATAATTTAATACTTTACTTTTAAAAACTTTTTATTTTTAATTCAATTACTTATAATAATAAGTGAAAGTGGCATGTTATTTATGTAAATCCAAACAAAATTTGTAACAATTTCAGAAAATTCACTAATAAGTTTTTTTTTTTTTTGAAGAAAATTCACTAATAAGTAAAAATAAATAAAAAATACGTAATTATACTATTATAACTTTTGTAGTTTCTTAATTCTTTTTATTGTTTTAAATTATTCAAAATTTAAATAGACACTAAATTAGATGTCAAATAAACAATGTATTAGGCTAATCGAGAAATCAGAATTTTTTAAAATTATAAAGATAGAAAAAAAAATAAAAAATCGGGGAGATTACTAAAAACTTAAATTGTTTCTCAAGAAACTTTTGGTGAATAAGCAGACCGGATCTTCTGTACCAAAATCTCTGTCTCATTTGTATGCCACATTAAAACTACGTAGTTTTGATATTAAAAAAAAACTTACAATTTGTAACGGCTTTTAATTTGAAAATCAATATAACGTATTTTGAGATGTGGTACACGCGTGGTATATGGATATTTGGTATAGAGAATCTGATTTGATGAATAAGGCACCTTATTTTGAATTTATTTTAACTCACCATAATAATATAACAATTCGAAAATTTTGAAAAGAAACGAAAACAAACAATCCACCCGTCAACCAATGGGCCGGGCCAATTTATAATCTTCGGCCCATATTCATCGAAAGAATCTGCTGATAAGGAAACAATCAAATATAGAAAATGGAACCAAGAAACATCGATAAATGGGCCGGCAATTTATTAATCTTCGGCCCAATTCTATTTACAGTCCCTTTTCAACATCGCAAGAAACTGCTGACAAGGAAGAACAATGACATAGAGAAAATAGAAACAAGAAATCGTAGCAGTGTTTTAAATAGAATGATTAATCGGTGAAAATCAGTTCAAAATTTATTTTGTTGATTGTATAAATCTGTAGAAATGGGGATTATTAGAGATAAAAAGCGCCCTTCATCTTCGTCAACTTCGCCATGTGCCCATCTCAGAACTGCTTATCACAACTGCTTCAACAGGTTAAAGATTCAGAAGTTTTTCATGTTTTTCTTTCTGGGTTTTTCATTTTATTTTTACTTTTACTATTTGAGGGTTTTTTCTTTTTCTTTTCGAATGCTACTTATTGTGGAATCCCTTGAATTTACGTGTAGATGGTACTCAGAGAAATTCTTGAAGGGTCAGTGGGATAAAGAAGAGTGTATTTCTGAGTGGGACAAATACAGAGAGTGTTTATCTGTAAGTTCTTGTTTTATTGGATTGAAGTGAAATTGATGTTACTTTGACAATTGCCAAATTGATATTGGAATAGAAGTTAATCTTGGAGTAGTTTTTACCATGCTTTTACTGTCATTTGGCAGCAACATTTGGATGATAAGCATCTAAGTCGATTCTTGGAAGCCGATGGGGTCATGGATTTGAACAATCAAGCTGGTTTTGAAAGACAAACCGGTGTTTCTTAGTGATTCGTCAAAGGTGATTGCTGCAAATTGATGAAGTTTTGGTTTAGTTTGTAATAGTTTGGTAAAGATCATTATGTTCACTTGATTATGTGTTGGTTTGAAAATTTTATTCAGCTTCTACTTGCTCTACATTTCTTAGAAATTGATGCTGAACCATACTTGATTCCGAAGCTAACATAGAATTTCATTATCAATTTATTCTTTCAAGTCTTCTTAAGTCACTCTAGATTTCACATTGTCATGGACAGAGTCTTAGAAAGTTTGAAGCTATCTTTAGTGGTGTTGTATGATACGTTTGTTGCTGGGTGAAGTGGAAGGCATTTGAAGCATAATATAGGGAAATTTTCTGTATGTAATCTTAATCATAATCAATGGTTTTTCAAAAAGTTGAGTAAATGTGAAGCACTATTTTTCAAGGGATCTGTTGGTCTTAAGTGGTGTCTTAAGGAAGTTTTGTTGCTGGTAATACAGAGAAAAGTTTCATAAGTAATCTTAAACAAAATCATGGCTTATTCGAAAAACTTGACAAAATCTGAAGCAGCACTTTCAATAGGATCTGTTGTTTAAGCTGAATTTGGTTAATTTTGACTACTACTTCTGGTGCTATTACTGTACCACCACCATCGTCATCTCTTTGAGAAAACTGATGAAGTTGGGGGCTCTTATGGTTTTGAACAGAGGTCGAAACTGTAATAAAGTTGGACTAATATTTGAATGTTGTTTCACTTGATCTGAAAATTGATTTTCAATCCTCAGCATGCCACTTTCACGTGAACTTTCTGAACATTGAGGATCAATTTAAACACGAGTATAAAGCTGTCTGCTGAATCATGTTGTTTCAGATAAACTTAATCTTCAATTTTCTGAAAAAGGAGATTTTCTTCTGTCAGATGAATTCTGCACATACATGGTTTGATAAAACTGAACATTAAAATTTATTCCCTATCAATTGTTTCTCAACCGTTTATTTCTAGACTCAGGATCCGATATTTTTGTCGCATTATTAACATTAAAACAAGAACCCCGGACTCATTACACAACTCAATTACTTGGAAAACCTAGCGTTTGGACTAACCGGGCCAATATTGCAATCAACAGATTTTTGATTGTACGACCTATTAGCTTTATTTCTTCCTGAAAAGGAAATGTGCAACCATCCATTCTTCTCCATTGTTGTAGCCAAATAGTTCTGCAACTGCGATGAAAAAGGTTCTCCAATACACGGTCCACTTAACGGCTGAATCCTTGCCATATGTTGATTCCATTATTGGCTTTATAGAACTCATTTTTTGGTCCATTCTCTTAAGCCATTCTTCGCTGCAAGCAAAGTATTGGTTAGATTTCTTTAAGATTTTAGTCCAAAGCAAAAGAGATGACCCAGCATTATCCATCCAGATTAATCAGTGAAAGTGTCTGATTTCGGATTGCATACATTTGTTTAGCAAGGACAAAGAATCTTGTTGTAAGGGACGATGCTAATTCATAGTTGACGCCATTACCTTGTCTGTGAATAATGTTTGCCGTTGACAAGCCAATGATTAACTATAGATACATTGTCCTGCATGAAAGACATCACAAGAAGCCAATGGTGAGATATTGATCACATGAAAGCCTTTCCTGAAAAGATGGAGGTCTGTTTTGAACTGCATTAATGAATAATAATCATATCAATTCTTTGGTCTCAAAATAATCAGTAATCTGCCCCAGAAAACTTAAAATCTTTATATGAATTTCCCTATCAAAGTTCTACCTTCAAAAGAGAAAAGAATAAAAAAACTAGTTAAGTTCCAGTTTTTTGCCAATCCTCGCATTGATCATTTTGAGTCTCAGCAAAACCTGATTTTCAGGTAGCCATTTAGAACATGACCAGATGTGATTCATAAGATTATGAGAAGTTCTACCAATAATACGACTGTCAAAGAGGACAAATAGGCAGCTCACCTGAAAGTAAAGAAGCAGATTTGCCGAGGGCATTGTACCTCCAGTAAAGAAGTACCTAGTGATCCAATCATCATCATTGACATCCTGCATAATAATAGGACTTGATCGATGAGAATTTTGCTAATAACAGGTAAAATGAATATCTACTGAAACTCACAGATGTTAAATCATAAATGTCCTGCAAGTTAAAAGGGAATAGCAAGAGTATGAGCTACGATTACCTCAAAGTGGTAAGCAAATGTTTTATGGCAAAAATAATGAACAAATAGAAGACTGTCTGATTTCATCCACTTGGATATCTTCTCAAGAAGTTGCTCATAGTTTTTCATATGCTGTTTCAAAGGAAGAAAGAATCCATGAACCTGGCCAACAATAATTTATACCCCTACATTTTGTACTGTAACCAGCTGAGAATTCGGTACCTCAAACATTTCAATGGAAAATATTCTATCATAGGATGCTTCCATATCAAATGTGCTGATATCTGCAACAATGATCTCCAAATTTTGTAGCTGAAGATCTCTGCAAAGAACAAGTGTAGTTAGAGTACTAAGAGTGACATTGCCAAATGGCATTTGTCTTAAAAGGATGTATTATACATGTTAATGAAACATGGCCAATCTCATCCTAAGCACAAGCCTTTTCAACTACAAGATAGTATTATTCCTGGAATTTGGTTTTCCAATCCCCATGGAATTAGACAGGTTTTGAAGCAAAGCCACTATAAGAACACGAAAGGTGCAACTAAGGTTTCTTATGTTGCATTTTATATAAACTTAGCAGCACTAAGGAATTTGAATGCTCAATGCTTGTATATGAAAAAGAAGAGCAGTACCGACACTGCTCTTCAATATGTGCCTTTTGTGTTACTGAATTGCAAATCCCTGTAATCTGGCAATTCGGGTACTTCTGTGCGATATACAGACAAAGAGATCCCCAGCCACAGCCAACATCAAGAACAGAGTGACCGTCTTTTAACTGTGACCTCTCACAGTACAACTCTAGCATTGCCTTCTCAGCATCCTCTAAGGTGCTTGACTTGTCTGGAAAGAAGCAGCAACTACACAATGCCATTTACCAGAAAGATTGATTCATTAATGTGGTCAGTTATTTGCAGATCGTCAATAGCAAAAGCCCCAAAATGAATGGTAGCTTTGTTTTATCAAACCAGAGATATGTAGATTGGTAGTATAATCCAGAACAATGAATTACAATAAAACAATAAATCGTGTGTTCTGTGGAGATTTAACCTGTATTTTAGATGCTTTCCAAGCACAAGCTTGAAGAAAGACGTTGGCACTTCATAATGTTGAAACTTGGCCAATTCAGTTTTGATCGCTATTGGCATTTCTCTCAATGCTGCAACATCAAGTCATTAGTATCTGAATCCCTTATGTTGTGAATTGTGCTAGACATTCGACTAACAACTCTTAAACTTTTGAATTTCGATGCAATTTCTCACAAAATAATTCAATCAAATACTAAATATTCTATAAGCAACAGAGTTTGGCAAAGTACAGTGCGCGAAGTGGAGGAGATCTGAGAGCTGGAGGTCGGCGGAGGGTCGGTAACCGGAGCGGAGGCGACTAGCGAGCAGAAGGCGAGTGAGGCGGCGGACGACGGCGTCAGGCAGCAAATTCCGCTCAAGAGAAGCGAGCATTAGGCGAACAGTAGCGTCGTAGGGTACATGGACAATTGAATCCACGATTCCGCCGTTAACCGCTGCCATCGCCGGAAATTTCGAGTGAGGAGTCCAACTTTCCATATCTATTATCTTCTTCTTCTTGCGTTATCTATTCTGTTATGCGACGTGGCTGTTTGTAGGCTGTCAATTTCCGCGTGGGACACCTAACAAAACTGTAAAACCATGTGTTTGGTGGTGAAGCCTTTTTAATTTATCAATTTAATATTTTTCAATTAAATAAAACGAGTTTCCATATTTACCAATTGACGAATTAATATCAAATTTTCACATTGAAGGTTGATGTATATTTGGAATTGATTTAAGTTTCCATCCTTGTAGGAGTCTTTATGGTAATAATTGATTTTTGTTATTTTTGTGAGTTTGAAACAAAAAAAGTTGACTTTTTATTTAGACCTAAAAGTATTATTGAAAAAGGAAAAAGCGAGAAAGAGTTTAAGTCAAAAAAACTATTTTCTTAATTATAGATAGATATTAATTAAATTTGATTGGAGCTATGGAGAAGATGAGCAGGTAGTAGGAGGAAGATGAGAGGTGTAAATAAGGTGATGATCAATATTATTCTTGTATTTGTTGTATTGTTTTTATTATGAATACCAATGTATATATATAAATATTTGAGTTGCAGGAATTAGTAGAACAAGATGAAGATATGATGAGCAAATTATCCATAATCTCTCGACTGAATTTGAAGGAAGCTACAGCAACTAGCATTCTCTCGACTGCACCTATACCACTCATCTCAACTTTCCTCAATTCAAACCAGAAGGTCAAAATCAAAATGTCAAAGCTCCCATACACTGATATCTTTAAGTTCGTACCTCTTATTCAAGCTTGTTACTCATTGGAGGAACTTGTGATAAAGGTACGTGCTAATTTATACTATAGTTTTTTTGGCTTGTTTTTTTTCTTTTATTTGAAAATTAATTGTTTTGCAGTTTTTGTGGTATAGAAATGCCAACGAACTATTGGTGCACTTATCTTCCGGAAAAAATATGTCCAAATTTGAAAAAGTTGAAGTTGTGTGGATATTTAGGATGTCCCTCAGACCTAAAATTAGCTTTGTTGATTCTGAGGAATGTGGAGGCTCTTGAAGAATTGATTATTGAACGTGACAAGAGAATGGGAGCAACTCGTGCCTGGCGTCAAATTCGACAAGAATTATCGAATTAAGCTAATTTAGTAATTATTTAAAGTCTATTCAATCGGATCTAGTTAGTTTAGTAATTATTTAAGAGAAAAAATCATTTTGATTCGGTTAAGGGATTGTTTCCGATTTTATTTTAGTCCTATTTATTCTAAAAAATTTATTTTAGTCCTATAATTGAAATTTTGGTTAAAATTTAGTCATTTTTTCATAGAAATTTGAAATTTTCAGTGTATTTTCCGCGGGCGAGACAATAGTCCTCAATTTCCCAATTTTCTATCAGTCTTGGTGATGTCCCAATTTTTTTACATTCTTCTTTGATTATGTAGCTATTTATTTTTCTTTTTATAATTAGTATAATTTTTTATAACTTTTTCCACTTGATGCCTAAACTATGAATTTTCGACGACACTTGATTAAATGGTTTGTTGTTTGTAAAAACAACACTGAACAACCCCAAGACAAAGCACAATAACATCATATTGTCAAAACGTTGTAAAAGATGACATATCAAATGCTATACAAAAATTCATGTAAGACGGTTTTACGGATAGTTACCGTAATACGAAGCCCCACAAACAACTTGTGAGGGTTTGGGTTGTGGACAATATAGGGTTTGGATTGTAGGTTTTGGTTGTAGACAACATGTGATATTGGTGGTTCTATTCACATGTGAGGGTTTGGGTTGTGGACAATGTAGGGTTTGGATTGTAGGTTTTGGTTGTAGACAACATGTGATACTGGTGATTCTATTTATAGCCACCAATATTCTCATCACAACTACAATATATTTTATTTTCCTATTTTGTCCTTTATATATATATATATACATATATATTTACAACCACCATATTTTCATCACTTTCATTATCTCAACTGTCTACCCTCTCTTTCTCCAAATTAAAAACCCTTTGATTCGGTTTTCATTTTCCCATAAATTGTGAATTTCAATGATTTGCCACAAAATAAGTAGATTGAAATTTATAATATCTTTTTTTATCAATATCCATACATTTTTTAAAGTTATTTAGGATCTAAAATTTTTCCAAAAAAATTATATCCCTCTACAGCCATGACTCTCTATTTTTTCCACATTTGGTACTTCGATTAATTTGTAATATATAAATACATAATTTTTTTTATTTTCCTGTGTTCCTCAATGTGGGAATGATTTTCTTGATTTTTTTAAAGGAGATATATTTATTAATCGGACAAACTCAATTTTTTTATAATATTAATTATTTTAGTGAAATATTTCTAGATATTAAAAAAAAATGTTGAGGACTTAAATGGACAAAGAGATAATTTTGAATAATTTTAAGAAAATTAGATTTGAAATTTGGATAATGATGCCTAAAATAATTTCATGCATACATTTAAGAAAAGTGGTGCTTGGAGGCAGGAAAAAAAAAGGCTTAAAAAGGTCAAAATAGAAAATGTACATATATAATGACTAGTGAGAAATAATACGGTTGTGAATAGAATTACTTTTTTTTTTTCACTTTTGGGTGCTTAAATGGTTCGAACCGTTAGTTCTAGTTCGGAACCGCTGGTTCGAAAAACCGTGGAGGGGCAAACCGAAACCGAACCTTGGAGATTTCGGTTTCAGTTCCTGTTTGTAAACTGCCGGTTCCGGTTCGAACCGCCGGCTTGGACGGTTTGTTTTTTTTATTTTTTTATAATTTTTTTAAATTTTAAAAAAATTAAATTTGCATATAAATATTACAATTATTCATATATTACAAAATAACAATGTTTTTTGAGTAAATAATTTGATATAAATAAAAAATAGAAATTACATTTACAAGTTACAACAATACTATATTACAACTTATAAGTTACAATTTAAAAAATTAGAAATTATAATTTAAATACAACCAAATACTAACCATAAACCTAAAAAAATTACAACTTATAATATAAATTAATAATAATAATCAATACAACTTAAAATTAAAGAGTAAAATAACATAAATACATAATATTATTTATATAAAATATAAAAAAAAATAGATAAACCGGCGGTTTAAACCGCCGGTTTACAGTTCGAAAAATGCCCGAACCGAAATCGAACCATCGAACCACGGTTCGCGGTTTCAATTTGGAATCGAAATTGGGTCAATGGTTTTCTGAACCATTGATCCCAATTCGGTTCTGATTCGATTCCGATTTTCCAAACCGGATGAACATCCCTACTCTTGTTCTTAACTTCTTATTCAATTGAAAATGTGATTTTGAATGCACACGTTACACGTAGAAATAAGACCACTCTAATTATTATGTAAAATAGTTATCTATTTCTTTTAATTGTTGCTTTCATCACATGATTTGCAAGTTTGACAATTTTAAGTATGAATATGTTTTGTTTTAAGACAAATAAAATCCATGTACTTTTTTATTCTTGAATAAAATTAGGTTTTTGGTCGAAATCATTAAATTTGTCTTATATGACAATTGTGATTTTTTTTTTTTTTTTGGTCTAGTGAAATGTGAGACTTATACTAATTAAAAATGAAAAAAGAAATATAAATAATAATTAATATTTATGATTTTTTTTTTTGTTATATTAGGGTGGATTTAAAGTTATTCATCCATCATATAATGAAAAAAAAAAAAATGAAACTATTGAGACTACTATGCAATGCGAGACTGGGGAGTATCATATTCGAAAATTCATACCGCCTTAAGTCAAAATCAAGTTGCAATTTGAGAAAGAGAAAACCCTAAACCCTGATGAACCTTGCGGTTCATCTTTCACCACAATTAATCAAAGCGTGAGCCATGGCACGGCCGAAGCCGATTACACCCAAAAGCTCGGTGGCTAAGGAGCGGAAGCCGGAAGAGAAGCGGCGGAGCAATGCCGAACGCTCGGCTTTCTTCGCCCGGAGAGAAGCCGCCAAGGTCTTGCGTAGCACGCTCCAGGGTGACGCTCGGCGCCGAGCCGTCGCTTCAATCAAGTCGCTTGTTTTCAGCCCTTCCGTTAGGAACAAGAAGACTACATTTGCTCTGGTTTGCCAAACTCTCAAGCGTACGTTAGCACCACTTGTTCAATTCATTCATGATATCATTGAAACAGAGTTCTCAATTTTTTTGGAATATGATTAGAAGAAAGTATAAATTGTGCCGTCTTTTTAACTTTTTTTTATTGATATGTAGATCTCTCTGTTATTAAGGAGATAATGGAGGAGGCAGATGTTATAAGTGCCAAATGGAAGGTAGTAACCACTAGAACAGATATATTAATATAATTACGGATGAAATAATTCGCAAAATGCTTTTCTTATTTATTGTTTCTTTGGGATGCTGATGATGGTTCGCTGATTTTGTACTTATTTCTGCTGTTGTGTTTTTACAGAAGCAGAAAGAACTAATGTATATCATCATATATGACTTACTTTTTGGACAGGTGATTTGTTTTGGCACTTCTTTTTTGTTCACTATTACAGATTTAGTAGTTTCTTGGTACTCTATTATCCTAGTTGTTGATCTGTTTATGTGTTTTACACCTCAATTGCTGAATTTCTGTCACATTTCTGCATCCACTTGACATTGCTCTATTCTCGTGCTACTTCTAAATTATAGACTCAAACATTGTTTTCTAGGAAGTTCCATTAACTGGTGATGCTGAAAAGTATCTAATGCTGAAGAAAGATGCATTGCAATCAGCTCTATCACGAGTTTTAAATCGCAAGGGAATGAAAAATGTAAAAGACTTGGTGGCTCTTGATAAAATTTCTGGTATGTATTTTTTGCATCTTTTCTACTTTAATGAACACTTACACATACTCTTTAAACCCAGTCCATTTCCAAGACGAAACATCCGTGAGAACTGAGGACTTGGAGAATCCTAATTTAAAACTGAAGTATAGTCAATATGCTGTGAAAGGCATCTTGTATTTGTTGTTTCTTTTATTGGTATGCATTGTGCACTTCTGACGACAACATCAAAATTAATTATATGAGGCATCTAAGTTGGTGGATCTTTATGTATATCTATGTATATTGGGAATTGCAGAAAATGCTTGTTGGCTTCAACGTTTATTGCCATGTTTAGTGTGTCTTCCTCTAAGCGTACCCAAGAAAATGCATACATTAGTGATTTATGTAACATGCAGTACTTGATTTGTTTTTACCGGATTCTTTTCTCTATTTCTCTGCAGAATTACAAAAACCTCGTTACGTCCGAGTAAATACTTTAAAGATAGATATGGATGTTGCCATACATGAATTGAGAAAACAATATGAGGTATGTTCTTTAATTTAAACATAGACCTTGCGCAGGGTAATAAAACCATCGATAATGGTGGCTGAATGTATACATTTGCCTACAAATTAATTGCATTTGAATTTACTTCATCATTTCATGATATTCTCTTTGATTCAATCAGGTCAAAGTGGATGACACAGTGCCAGATTTACTGGTCCTTCCACCAGGTGCTGATTTACACAACCATCCTCTGGTTATGAATGGAAGTATTTTCTTGCAGGTATACATGTCTGGGCTTTAAGGTGTCTGTTCATGCCTCAGTGGCATTTCTTGTAAAAAGTTAACAAAACAATATGAACTGCTAGTATCAACATCTGCTTCATTGTCAGGGCAAAGCAAGCTCCATGGCCGCTGTAGCTCTTGGACCCAAACCCGGATGGAAGGTATGGTAATTTGTATGGCCTGATATGTCTTTCTAATTACACATTCAACTTTTGACTAACTCAAGACTGTTATTATGAAGGTCATTGATGCTTGTGCAGCTCCTGGGAACAAAACTGTGCACCTTGCAGCCCTTATGAAAGGCAATGGAAAAATTATAGCATGTGAACTTAACAAGGAAAGAGTTGAGCGCCTGAAAAAAAATGTCAAACTGGCTGGTGCCACAAGTATCCTTTATATCATTTTTTGCCTCATCTATTTGACTATCTACTTCCGATGACGTACTCGTCTGTTTGTTCTCTTCCATATTTCTGCTTTATAATCATTGTTCTTCTTGACATGCTAGCGATTTATTAAATGGTAGATGATAAACTTAACTTGACCTAGATGTAAAAGTTAAGCACGAAGACTTCTTAAATCTTGACCCTGAAGATCCATCTTACTCGAAGGTTATTCTGAATACTATTCTCCAGCTTACACAATCTCTCCTCAATATTCATACGAAGTCAAATTGTTCACAAAGAACTCATTTTCATTCCACAGGTTCGTGCTATACTGTTAGATCCATCATGTTCTGGATCAGGGACTGCATTTGATAGATTAGATCATTTGCTCCCCTCACATAGTGCAGGTAACTTTCTACCTATTTCCAACTCTAGAAGAGCTATGTTTTACATCTCTCTTCTGCTATTGATGCCTTCCCATCACTCGATTGTCTTGCTTTATCCTCATAACCATGCACAGTTATGTTTTCATGAGCTGATCTTGCGTCCAATGTGTTGTTACTAGCATGACCTCAATCACTAGCATGCCTGGGCAGTGCAAATGCATTGAATGTTAGCTGCTACTCTCAAACCAGTTTAGAAATGTAATATTCTTCTTGGTTCATTTTGCAAGGCCAATCCAATCAAGTTGAGATAAATCGACTCCATAAGCTTGCGGCTTTTCAGAAGAAGGTTCTAGAACATGCGTTATCTTGTAAGATACACTGCTTCCCTGTTTTTACTCTTTCTTTTTGAATGTCACAAAGGACAATAATAGAGGTCTCAATTCTTCAACTTTGGTTGTAGTCCCAGAGGTCGAGAGGATTGTTTACAGCACATGTTCAATACATCAAATTGAAAACGAGGATGTCGTTAGTTCTGTTTTGCATCTCGCATCATCTCGTGGCTTCCAATTAGCAACATCCTTTCCCCAATGGCCTCGTCGTGGTCTCCCCACGTTTGATGGGTGTAAGTTTCTTACTGTATCTTGTAAGAAAAGACGGGACACACTGTAGGAAGAAATTTTTCAGAAGCAGATGATTTTTACCAATTTACATTAATGCTGCTTGTTTTTGTCCAAAAGAAAAAATTCCTATCCCTATCTTATAAATTTTCCATAGTTGATGGGCTTATAACAACCATTTAACTTTTCCTTCTTCTTCAGCTGAACATTTGTTGCGAACGGATTTGACAACAGACAAAGAAGGATTCTTCATTGCTCTGTTCGTTCGAGAAGCTGTTGAACAAGAGGATAACGCAGAAAACCATTACCACAAAATGTGCAGGAGAAAACCTGCGAACGTGTTTGTAGCCAAAATGCTTAAAGTGTTACCGCATACACTATTTAAATCCTCACGCAAGAAAGCAAAAGCAACGGCATTGTAAGGTACTTTAAACTCTCTTAAGACTTCAAATCCCAAATTTTAATTTCAAGCATGACTCAGACATAGATGCATACATCATTCACCATTACAAACCAAAAACAGCATAGCTAGAAAAACCGCTAAACCAAACTCAATTATTCAAGATAACTTCAAACCCTTACATAAAACATTCAGAAATCTCTCAAGCTCAAGCAATCTTGACCTCAATGGTCCTGGGCTTCTTTGGCTCCGGTGGTGGCAACTTCTCCACCGTAGCAGTCAGCACTCCATCCTGACAAACCGCAGAGATCTTTTCAGTGTTGGCATTCTCTGGCAACACAAATTTCCTCATGAACTTGCCAATTCTCCTCTCCATTCTCACATACTTGGCCCCCTCTTCCTCCTCTCTCTTCCGCTCACCGCTAATGTTCAAGACATTGTCTTCCTCCACCTGCACCTTAATGTCGCCGGATTTCAAGCCTGGCATGTCGATCACAAAGACGAACGAGTTTGGGTACTCCTTGATGTCAGCCGGTGTGGCCGCCATAGCCTTGGCGTCGCGGACGTAGGTTTTGGTGGGGCCGCTGACGGATTTGGTGTTGTCGGAATCATCGGAGTCGAGCATGTGGTGGATGGTGTGGAGGAGTGGAGAGTCGAATCCCATTAATCTGAAATCCATTTCTTTCTTCACTTAAAATGTGAGATAACTCTGCAAAATTTGAATTTTTTTCTTGATAATTGAACTGCTTGTTTTGAAAATGTCGATGTGAATGACGAATTGGTGGGAATGTTATTTATAGGATAGGAATGGAAGGAGGAGAAGAATGAAGAAGCTTCTGGAGGGGGAGAGTGACTAGCTTCTCGGACTATCTGATTTGTTCTAGAATGTGTACCGTCTGCTGACGTGGCAACAAGGCTGAACTTTTGATATTTCACTTATTTTTTTTATTGAGTGATTAACGCTTCTCTTTACTTCCCGATCTGAAAATGTGAAAATAATTTTTTAGTATGTTATTTTAATTTTTGGTTTTCAAATACACAAAATTATTAAAATAGAATTATTGAATGAATAATTAATTTTTTTTCTTTTTTTTTTTTTAAAGAAATTTGTTATTGTTAAATAAATAAAAAATTAAGGTTAATCTAAGGTCCAAACAAGACCCTTCAGAATTATTTTTGGTGTATTTAACTCTGCTTTGAACAACATTGAACAATTCCCACTAACTTTGTTCAATAAATTTCATCTTAAAATTCACACTAAAATTTGAACTAATCTCAGCATCAAAGCACATCATCTTCCTCATCGTCCTTGCGAGCCTCGCTCTCCTTCTCCTCAATGTATCCATAACTTCTAAGCAAATACAACACACCTCGAGTTATATTACCAATAAATACGACAGCCATCAGACACAACCAAACGAGAACAGAAATCTTCGCCATCTGATACACAGTATTCTCAACATGCTTAGGTGTCATGTTAATCAACGTAACGAAATATGTAAGAGTTTGAGCAGATAGAGCGATCCACATTGTCACCATCTGTGTCCACATCCATCTCCTTCTTTTCATCGGCAAGCCACTGACTTGAAGCAAGATTATGCTCAAAGATGCCAAGAATGCAATGGTGTTGAAGATCATATACTGGCCGTATTTCGAAGGAAGAGTATATGCCATTACAGATTGTCCGGCTTTGTGTGCCTTGTCGGCCCTGGTGGTGCCGTTGGGATTGCCAGAAAAATCCGTCTGCCAAACACCACCTGGTGGAGAGAGTCCAGCCTGGAATGCAACGGTTGCAAGAAGTGATGCAACGATCATTAATGCGTTCCGTTTTCTGGCTAATCAATCTGTGTGCTTGTGTTTCTTGGGCTGTTTCTTTGCTGTTTTGATGCTTTTGGAGATATTTGCTTCAAGTTTGAGAGATTCTCTGCGATTGGTTCTTGAACCAGTGTCTTGTTCAAGACATTGTTTGATCTCCAAATCCCTCAAGTCTCCAGGGCTTTGTAACAAGAGATCCAATGGTGTCAATCCATTTGCATTTCTTGAATCTGTTTCTACTCCTGTGTTGTCAAGAAAATACTTGACAATCTGCAAATATGTCCAATTTTGTAGATCAACTGATACATTCTCAAGTGAAACAAACCCTAATTGATAAATTAAATTGTAATCTCACATACCTCAATCTGTTTCTTGGCAACTGCAAGATGCAGAACAGTATTCCCATACTCATCCTTCCATTCCAGCAAACGATCATCTCTCTCCAAAAATCGCAACACCACTTTAATGGCCTCGAGGCGATTATACTTCACACAGAGATGCAAACAGCTCTCTCCTCCGCCACTCAGCACCGCCACAGCTGGCGGCTCCGCTCTCAGCAACTCCTCCAGAACCACCGCCCTGCCTTTGATCGCCGCCAGATGAAGTGGACTCCTCCCATCGCCATCCAAAGCACTACACATCGAAGAATCCACCAAAATCAATTCTTTCACTATCTTCAAGTCTCCTTTTGCCGATGCCAGGTGAAGCGCTGATGATCCATTAGAATTCAGTGATTTCGATAGCTTTGGATTTATTACAAGAAGCTGCTTCGTGAATTCGACATGGCCGAGAAGCACTGCTGTGTGTAATGGATTTTCAGGCATGGAAAAAAGCACCGATGATCGTAAAAGTTGAGGATTTTGTAGTAGAAGTTGTGAAAGAAATGACACCGAGCCATGAATTGCTGCTTCATGAAGTTTCTTCTGCTGTATTTGATCTTTTTCGTAATCTTCTTCTTCTTTCTCATGGTCTAGCAATCTCAGAAACTTCATTGTTAATTTTTTTCCTTCAACCCTCACAGAAAGAGTTGTGAAATCCTTAGGAATATTTGGAGGAGTTAGTCTTGTTTGCAGCCTCCAAGTAGGACTTTTAAAGTAATGACAGATTATATAAATATTCTTCATCTAGAAGACTAGAATTAGAAAATACAATGTATTATGCATTAAGCCTCAAAATCGTAGTAGGATACATTTCTAAAAGACAATCTAGTCCTTGACTCATACAGGATCAGAAAGCAGAAAGAAAACAGAAAAATTGCTGTTCAATTAACTCAAACAATTCCATTTCCAGCATTCCCAGTGTTGACATCTCTAAAACTCCTAAACTTTAGAGGCCGCCATACAACGACTCCTCTGTTCTTCAACCAACGATCAAACAAACGAAGGGTGTTGCCAATGAGCAGGATCGCCATCACGCTACTCCAAACAACCACTGCAATCTCTATAACATGGCTGAGTGATTTCTTGTCCTTCTTCGGAGTCACTACAACAACTGATATAGCATAGGTCACGGCCACTGATGTGACCGTCAACCACATGATCATCATCAGAATCCACATGAACAGCCTACGCCTAAATGGCAATCCACTGATGAGAAGCAAGATAGTACTGAGTGATGAAACGAAGCATATTGTATTTGCACGCATGAAGCTCCTATATGCTTTAGGATGGTTATGGGCCATTATAGATTCTCCTGCTCTGTGTTGAAACGTGCCGTTTCCATTTTGTGGGAAGTCTTCTTGCCAAAGGCCCCCTGCAGGGCTCACCCCAACTTGAAAAGCCATTGTTGCTATGAGGATCGCCACCACCATTATGGCGTCTCGTTTTTTGGTTAGCCATTTAACTGGCTGAGTGTGGCTGCTGTGGGATTTGCAGAGTTTGGTGCTAAGGATTTTTGTGATTTCTGAATTTGTGGCGTTGGGTGGATGCTGTTGTTGTAGAATGGCTATTGCTGTTTGGTGGTTTGAGTTCTTTGCATTCATGTCTATGTTGGGGATTTCCATCAAATAATTAATAATCTGCAACATTTTGGATTCAGATTTGAGATTGAAGATGATTGAAGGTGGAGATGTAGGATGATCAATCAAAGTAAACGCTCTTAATCCTATCATGAGGTATGCATTTTAAGTTCTCAATTATATCTTGTGCTCCCTAATAATGAATATAATTCTCAGGAAAAAAAAATAGCAATTAGGTCCTGTAACTTTTTTATTTTTATTTTATTTTTTAATATGGAAAGTCCTGTAACTATTATTTTTTGGGCTTCTTAATTATTTTTATTTTTGTTCCTAATATGTAACATCTCTAGGTGTTTCACAACAATTTGGGCCACCACACTAAAAGGACATAGCCGGCAATAATTAGTTTTTGTGGCTAAAAAAATGAAAACAAAAGATTTTTCTTTCATAATTGGTTAGGTTAGACTTGGCTGTATCCACATAAAAAAATTCAACTAAAACACTAAAATTCCTAGTCTTCAATATTCACATGAATCCCACTTGCAAATCTATCCTAAACTGAACATATGCAAGTTGCAACTCATAATTAAGCAAAGCCAAATTCAAATATGCAGAAACTGAACATGAATCTAAACAGAAGAATCGATCTTACCTCAACTTGATTTCCCATGATGGCCATATGCAATATTGTGTCCCCATCGTCGTTCTTCGTGTTGACGAGCTCACTGGATTCCTCCACCAGAATCTTCAGAGCCTCCAACTGGCCGTGTCTAACGCACAAATGCAAGACGGTGTGGCCACGATCCAGCCTTTCTCGAGCAGCAATGGGGGCTTTGCGGATAAGCTCAGCCAACACCTCAACATGGCCTTTGATTGCAGCCACATGGACAGGATTTCTGCCTTGCCGATCACGTGACAGGCACATGTCAGGTGGAGTTTTCTCTAACAAAGTTTTGACGATTTCCACTTGACCCTGAGCTGATGCAATGTGAAGAGGTGATGATTGGTGAGAGTTGAATTCTTGAGAAAGGTGAGGATTGCGATTCAAGATTAGTTGAACCAAGGGCAGGTGACCCTTCATGGTTGCCACGTGTAGAGGAGTGTTGTTTGGACTTGTGTAAGAAACTCTATCCAATAGATTTGGATCTTTTTCGAGTAATTCAAGCAAGGTTGTTGAATCTCCTGTTGCTGCTGCGTCGTAGAGCTTCTTTTCATCCATCTCTCTCTCTCTCTCTCTCTCTCTCATGGAATCCTCCATGGAAGTTGTTTATTGTATAAATCTATCAAGTTGCTCTGTATAATGTATCATTGGGATAGGTTGACTTTGACTTAGTCATGAGATTCTTCAGTCAACGTTTGCAAGAATGAGATTATGCCAAGAAGATGAAGAGAAACTACTTCTAAAGCGATTGGATATTACTTAGAAACCACATCTGTGGAGGTGGAATTTCTTGGTAAATGTTGGAATTTTTCTAATGAAAATCTACTTGTTTGCCAATCAATTTCGTGAACAATGAGTACTTGGTATATTAAGTACGTAACAAAATTTCGCACACTTATATGCATGAATATAATATTAATTTAATGGAGCAATTCATACTTAACAACGCAATGCAAATCTATACTTATATTAAAGTAGGAAAGTTGACAAAAATTACTAGATTGCCACTTTCCCTCTTAAAAATGTCATGTTAATAAAAATAAAAAAATAAAAAAATTATAAATAAAAAAATTATAAATAAAAAAATAAAAAAATTATAAATCTTACTTGATAAGCTATTCTTTAATAATAAAAAAAAATCTTACTTGATAAACTATTCTTTAATAAATAAATAAATAAAATTAATCTTATTTTAGAAGCTATTCTATAATCTATATAAAGTTAAGAGATGAAGAGAAAATTACAATGATTTCTCAAATTTATGTAAAACAATAATCTATATAATGTTAAGAGATGAAGAGAGAGTTACATTGATTTCTCAAATCTATGTAAAACTAAAAAATGGAGAAAAATATAGTGATTTCTCAACAAAAGATAGATGCATAGAGAATGAAAAACAAAAATTAAGATATACAAAGAATGAAGAAAAAAAAAACAAGAAAAAACAATAAATAAAATTATTTCTCAAATCTATATAAAACTAAAAAAAAATGAAAGAATACAAGATTTGCTAATCATTCAAAAATATAAAAATTCTTCCAGATCTTATTGTCTAAAGAAAAAAAGAACAATAAAAAATTGTAATTATTATGATTTCTCAAATTTATATAAAGTTAGAAAAATGAAAGAATACAAAATTTGCTAAACATTCAAAGGTACAAAAAAGTTCTTTTAAATTTTATTATCTCATATCTTCATCTAAGGAGATCCCACCAAATTGTCTTTGCACATTAAACACAAATTTAACAAATAATTTTGTGAGAGAGATATGAAGAAATGACGTAAAAAAACTATATATGATGATTCAAGTATGAGAGTGAAATATACAAATTATAAAAAATATGAAAGGAAAGATTAATTATTATGATTGAAGGAAATATTATTGTATATAATAATTTCAATTTGACGGAAATATAAATCAACAAATAAAATAAAAATGTTAAAAAATAAAATTAACAATTACAATTATTAAAGTTATATGATAATTCGTGCAACGCACATGAATAATATGAAAAATCATTTGTACATGATACATGTTTTAAATTAAAATAATAAAAGATGTTATAAATAATCTGTTAGTTTATACAACTTCATTATATTATTACACATTGTTAAATATTAACACAATAAATAATAAACCGCGCATCGCACGAGTGGACTGCTAGTTATGTATCAATGAAGAAGTTTATGAACTATATATTTAATTAATGTTTGTACACACTCCTAGTTTAAGCGCTCTCTATCTCTATCATCCAACACAAGCTGTTTATTTCCCATGTAGAAATCAAGTTTGAGTGATACTCGTCGAGACACAAATTAGTAATTTGTAAAGTCAAGCTGAAGGAGGTTCCCCACCCCTCCTCTTCCTCCTGAATAATTTCCTGAGCTTTCTAAGCAGCTTCACTAACAAACGAATGGTGTGGGCAATGAGGAGGAGAGCCATGAGGATAACCCACCCATAAATCACATAATTGATCATGCGCTTAACTGTAATTAAATAATCGTCGTCCGATGTCAGGGCAGCTATTGACTGGACGTAATTTACAGCGATTGCTGTTATTGCAATCCATGTGATCACCATCAGAATCCACATGAAAAGTTTTCTTCTGATGGGCAGTCCACTCATCAGAAGCAATATGATGCTGAGCGAGGCTATGAACCCTGTCGTGTTGGCTATATAAAATAATGTGTATATTCCAGGGTAATAAGATGCCAGTATAGAAGAGCCAGCTGCTCCGTAGCCTTGTGTATCCTGTTGCCACACACCACTTGGAGGGTTCACTCCAGCTTGAAATGCCATGGTTGCAATTAGTGAAGCCACCACCATCAACGCGTTTTTCTTTTTCTCAAACCAATCTTCCTTCTTCCGGGTATTGATGGATGAAGCATGTGGATGAGGAGACGAGGCTCCATGCTGACTCACCATATTGTTTATATTCGTCCCCATGCTTCCAAAACCTCCAGCATGTGTAAGTGCCTCTTTAACTAATGAATCTCTCACATCCCTTGTGCTTCGAATCAGAACATCCATTGCTGTCTTACCATCAACATTCACTGCATTCACTTGGAGTGTATTCACACTCAGCAAAAACTCTATGTTCTATACATATTAAAGAGTGAGTTTAGCCACCATAAACATATATACATGATTAAGCTCAATACCTCAACTTGGCTTACCTCAACTTGCTTATCTGCCACAGCCAGATGCAAGACAGTATTTCCATCAGCATCTTTAGCGTTTACAAACTCGGGGACGTTGTCTACACTCATAACCAGGAGCTTCAGAGCCTCCAGCTGGTTGTTTTTGGCACAAAGATGCAGTATGTTTTCTCCTCGATAAACTGTAAGTTGGGCTGCATCAGGTTGTGCTTGAAGCAGCATCTTCATCACCTCCATCCGGCCTTTGATTGCAGCTAGATGGAGGGGTGTTAGCCCCTTTTTGTCACGAGTTAGGCATGTTCGGCTATCAACTGATAGCAGGGCCCTGACTATATCAACATGGCCTTTAGCTGCTGCAAAATGAAGAGGAGATGATTGCTCTGAATTCAATTCATTTATGAGCTCAGGTTTTATCCTTATGATTTCTATTACAAAGTCTATATGGCCTAACAATGCTGCTACATGCAAAGGAGTTTCAGAGAAACAGTTAAGCACAAGTCTATCAAGAATCAGTGGATCATCTCTTAGCAGCTTTTGCAGTGAAGTGATGCACCCTTTTGCTGCTGCTTCGAATACCTTACTTTCCCACATTTTCCTCACTTCTTGTGGTGTGGTGAGATTCACTCAACATTGCAGTTCAAATAGGATTTTGACACCAATAAGAAACTGACACGAATATGGATCCAAAATCAGTTTTGTGGTGGTAATATTTGACAGAAACATGGCACCACTTGATGAAGAAGAGTACTTGATTTAAATTTGATACGACTACTTCAAAAAATCTATGCAGAAAAAATGTGAATTTTGTGGTGGTGATCTGAAGAGCATGTGGAACCAAATTCTTTGAAGTTTCCAGGAAACAATTGAAAACGATGGAGTATTGAAAGACAATTTTTGTATTTTTTCATATATAGAATGCATTATTTGGGACTTTGATTATAGCATTGAGGGAATTAGGCTCAATCAGCCATTGCATGAATGAAATGATGGTATTACTTTGTTCATAAGATCAAAAGAAATTACTCAAAAAACCACCAAAATAAGGCTAAATCTATGACCAAGGCATACAAAATTTGACTAACAGTGACATTTTCTATTTGCTGTTATGCATTGATTGGTTAATATATGTTTGAAATTTTTTTAAATTAACAATTAATATTTTAGAAAACTATTTCATGTTCAACAAAGAATCAAAAATGTTATAATGAACTCAGAAATGTTTATATTAAAAAACATAAAATATGATTTTCCATGTTTAGATTTTAGAGTTTAAACTAATTTTCAATTTTTTTTTTAGTTCTTAAATTTCAAAACTTCACACACAATTTCTAAATTTTAGTATTTTCAAATTTTAATTATATCATTAGAATATGTAACTGTGATTAGTGATTACCAAAATTTTTTGCACTTAAGAATTTGGGCCAAGGATTGTAATCTCAGATTCTTAATTAAGGCCCAAATACGCCTTATTTTAAGAAAATAAACCTAATATCCCATTTAATCTACATATTAGGTTTGTGAAACCCTAGTCACCCGCCGCCAATATCACAGTTCCTTCTCTTTCTTCTCAAATGAGATTTAGTCAATAGAGTTCATCCCTGCAAATACTCTGTAACTATAGGCTGTAAATGCGTATACATTTTTTCCTCTTTCTTGTTTATTATTATTTTAATATTTTTTTTGACATGATAGTTTTTGGATGGAACAATTTCCCAAAAGTATAGATGCATATTTAGGGTTGGGGGGCATAATTACTTGTACAAATCATGTTTCATGCTTGACACCGGATCGACTTTGATTATAGTAATGAGGGAATTAGACTCAATCAGCCAATGCAAGAATAAAATTGTAGTATTACTTTGTCCATAAGATCAAAAGAAATTACTCAAAATAAGGCTAAATCTATGATCAAGACATATATAATTCGACTAACAGTGATATTTTCTATTTGCTGTTTAGCATTGATTGGTTAATATATGTTAAAAGGGTGATTTTTACCGTCCAAAAATGCTCATAATATCACAAAAGGACGAGGATTTGATTTATAGGACGGAACCAGATCCTCAGGAATCATGCATGTATATATTGTTTGAACTTGTGTAAGAAACTCTATCCAACAGATTTAATCACACTGAATCCTCCACAGAAGTTATTTGTTGTATAAATCACTCTAGTTGCTCTGTATGATGTTTGATTGTCATGGCTTGACTTTAACTTAGCCATGAGTCAACGTTTGCAAGAATGAGATTATGCCAAGAAGATGAACAGAAACTACTTCTAAAGGGATTGGATATTACTTAGAAACCACATCAGTGGAGGTGGAATTTCTTGGTAAATGTTGGAATTTTTCTAATAAAAATCTACTTGTTTGCCAATCAATTTAGTGCACATTTGAATACTTGGTATGTTAAGTATCAACCAATGCAATTAATCATTGTTGTAAACTCTATGGTCTATACATATTAAAGAGTGAGTTTAGCCACATGAGTGTCAGCATAAAACATATACACATATATAATTAAGCTCAATGCATATATACCTCAACTTGCTATGCAAGACAGTATTTCCATCAGCATCTTTAGCATTTACAAACTCTGAGACATTATCTACACTCTTCACCAGGAGCTTCAGAGCCTCCATCTGGTTGTTTTTGACACAAAGATGCAGTATGTTGTCTCCTGGATAAACTGCCAGTTGGGCTGCATCAGGTTGTGCTTGAAGCAACATCTTCGTAACTTCTATCCGTCCTTTAACTGCTGCTAGATGAAGAGGTGTTGGCCCGTTTTTGCCACGAGTTAGGTATGTTCGACTATCAACTGATAATAGGGCCCTGACTATATCAACATGCCCTTTAGCTGATGCAAAATGAAGAGGGGATGATTGCTCTGAATTAAACTCATTTATGAGCTCAGGCTTTATCCTTATGATTTCTATTGCAAAATCAACACGGCCTAACAATGCTGCTACATGCAAAGGAGTTTCAGAGAAACAGTTAATCATAAGTCTATCAAGAATCAGTGGATCATCTCTCAGTGAAGTGATGCACCCTGCTTCGAATACCTTACTTTCCCACATCTTACTCACCTCTTATGTAGCTAAGAGTAACTCAACATTGACATTCAAATAGGATTTTTCACCAATAAGAAAAGATATGTTCCCTTGATCCAAATCAATTTTGTGGTGTGAATATTTGACCCACGAAGGTTCCTTATCTAGAGCGATCCACGACTTTGAAAAATCCGTGCAGAAAAAATGTAAATTTTGTGGTTGTGATCTGACTAGCATGTGGAACCAAATTATTCGAAGTTTGAACAATCAATTCAAAACCGCTGTAAGAATTAAAGAGAATGATAGAGTTTTCAGAGACTATTTTTGTATTTTGTCATATATATAATGCATTATTTGGGACTTTGATTATAGTATTGAGGGAATTAGACTCAATCAGCCACTGCATGAATAAAATGATAGTATTGATTTATAATATATTAGTGGAAGTCCTGTTGTTAGGTGAAGAGTCAGTTTGATTAATGAGGTTTGGCCTACCAATGTTTCTCTAGTTTATTGACTTTGAGGTGAACATAAATAAATCTTAACATATAATTTGTGAACAGAACCAAATCAATCATTTCTATAATGTTCCATGATTTTACTACTTGTTAGAGTACTCATGATACATATTAATTTTCTCTCTTTTTTCATGAAAAATAATAAGCTCCAAGATGTCAAGATATACCCTGAAATAAAGGAATCTTATTCATATATCCTCTGTAAGAATATATGATGAAACTGATATGCTGTTCACACAGCTTCAATCCCTATTTGTCCCTTGCTCCCCCTCCAAGGCTTCTTGTACTTGTTCACCAGCATCAAATAGATACAATTCAAGTGGAACACTATAACAACGAACATCACAATAAGCAATACCAATAAACTAAAAAAGGCTAGAAAACGAAGCACAGGGTAGTTAGTGTTCTTCAAATGATGTCCAATAGAAACCAAGTAGGTACAAGCAGTTGATACAAGTGCTATCCAAACCATCACCATGAGAATCCACATGAACACCCTGCGCTTAAACGGCACTCCACTCACCAGCAACAGTATGATGCTAAGCGACGACATAAAACTGATTGTATTGTAGATCAAGAATCTTGAAAACGAGCTCCAAGGCGTTGGATCGTGTGGGATTGATAGCACACCAGCTGGGGGTGTCACACCTGCTGTGAACCCCATGCTTGCTATCAACGACGCCACCACCATCAGTGCATTGCGTTGTCTCTCTATCCAATCATCGTGCTTCTCCCATGAGTAAATCGAACTTTGATTGAATGAGCTATGGAGGGACTTTCGTCGTGTTTCCTCTGCTCTCTTGGCCCCACATCTTTGAAGCATCTCTGCAATGTCCAAGTCTTTTTTCCCTCTTCGGCTTTGCAGCAAAACATCCATTGCTGTCAATCCGTAGGCATTGACAGCGTTTACTTCAACCCTTGTGTGGTTAATAAGATGATCAATAGTCTGCAAATGTGAGTTACGTATGAGAAGAACATAAATCATTGACAAAACAGAAAATATGGGAAACATTAATGATTAACCAACATACGTGAATTTGCTTGTCGGAAACAGCGAGATGTAGTACAGTGTTGCCATTGCCATCTTTATATTTGACAGATTCTTGAAACTCCACATTTTCTAGCAAGAATTTCAGGGCCTCAAACTGGCAAAACTCCACACAGAGATGCAATATACTTCCTTCTTCGTTTACGGGCCCACGAGCCGCCTCAGGTTTGGCCTCAAACAGCTCTTTCAAGACACTGATTCTACCTTTCATGGCTGCAACATGGACTGCATTTCTTCCATCCTTGTCACGAACAAAACACGTGCTTGGATCGATTGAAACCAGTGTTTTGACGATTTCTAGGTGCCCTTTAGCTGATGCTAAATGGAGAGGCAATGATCCTCGTGAATCAAGCTCTCTTGCTAGTTCAGGTTTTAGCCTCAGAAGTTCGTTGCACAAGTGGTGGTGTCCTAGCATGGCAGCTGCATGCAATGGAGTTTCTTCAAAAGAAGCCACCATTAATCTGTCGAGGATTAAAGGGTCTTTTTGATATAGTTGAAGCAACATTTCCAAGTTGCCATGAATTGTTGCTTCGTACAATTCATTAGCCATTAATGTGTTTTGGTGATTTTCGGACACTCTCTTTGTGAGAGAATTGAGGTGTAATATCAGTTTGAGTGGCAATCAAGGATGAAAATATCGCGAAATATCGCGGATATATCGCGGATACGGATATTACGATATGAATATTGGGTGTTAATGTATTTCTTCCTGGGTATCGCGGATATATCGCAAAATATCGCAAATTATCGTTATCGGTATCGATATCGGTGCAGTGTATTACAAAATTGGATGGAAATAGGGAAATATCACGGATATATCGCAAATTATCGCATATATATCAAAATTCGCGATTTTGATTCAAAAATTTGAAAAATGTGATTTTTTTTTACTTTGTATTGTGTATTTTATTTGATAGTAGAAGGAATATATGCATATGTTCCTGACACCTTTGAAAGTTCACAATTTGGTTGGAGTATTTAAGATGTTTTTCATCACCCACCTCCTTAAGAAATGTCGTATGAAGATCAAAATGAGTATCAACAGTGAAGCAGTTGGGTGAGAGAGAAACTTATGAATGACATGTGCATAACTATATCCATAAGTACTCTAATGTGATGAGTTGTTATCAGTACTGTCTGGACAAAGATGACATTCCATCTACTATCTTTGAACCTCATAGGTCATCTTTTTGGTTCTAGCGTATTGTATCATGTAATTTTGTATTGTATTATGTAATATATTGTCAGTTTTTTTTATGAAGTACAATATTTATAAAGCTTATTATCTATATGTTAGTTTTAAATATATTATTTTATTGTGATTTTGGGTGGAATATATGTGTAATGATGTGTTAAAATAATCCCTAAAAATTCATATTAAATTTCCAAAATTTTAATAAGATATCCGTCATTTTTTCAAATTTTTTACGATATCGATATGCAATATCGATATATCCATCGATATATCCGTAAAATTAAGATTGCGACATATCCGTAAAATTAAGATTGCGATATCACTTGCGATATCGTTATTTTCATCCTTGGTGGCAATAAATTCATGATTTGGTGTAGAGTTGTGCCCCAGATGAAAATACAATTTTGCCCTCGAGGATTAGAATTAATTATCAATATAGAATAAAACCATCGTTGTCATTAACAAGTCAACTTAATCACATCAAAATATGTTCAAATTTATCATGTGATAAATTACCTGAATACCAATTTTCCAAAATAAATATCAAATTCGATATAATTACTAGTTCCTATAAAGGTGCTTTTAAGTAGGGGCAATTTTATATTTCCCACTAACTAGTGTGCCATTGACGCCGGAAGAGCGCATTAACTTCATGTGATATATATATATATATATATATATATATATATATATATATATTTATTAGTATTATTTTTTTTATCGGGGAATCACCCAACTTTTCTTTTACTCTTCTTGATGACAATTAATTGAGTACAAACTAGAATCTAAATTCATTGAGATGTAAAACGTACATGTCAGGTAGTGTTAATCTTCATATGACCCACATATTTGAGTCAAAATAATTTTTGGTAAGACTGTCTCATTAATATTGTTTTGTAAAACTAGTTTTGTTTAAAAATTTCAGATATAGATAATCGATTTTGATACAATAATAATGTGTAAACAACTCATTGGGATTTTGTCTAACATAAGTGATCTTTGAAACAACCTAATCACCCAAATTTTTGCCAGTAATTTAATAAATTGGACTGATAAAAATCACCTATATTCATTTCCGTCTTATGATCTTAACCTATTTTAAATGCCTTTGTCCATGTTAAAAAAATTCAAATCAGCATAAAAAAAAATTGTATTGAATTATTATTAAATAATTATACACTTATTATAGAAACTTTATTCTAGGTAGAATTATGAACCTCATTTTTTAATTTTAATTTAATATTATATATTTCGTAACATGGAACTATAGTGGTTATGATACAATTATTTTAACAAAAATCATTTGACTGTAATTATTGAATAAGTGAGAATCCTTCTCAGCCGCAGAAAGAGGGAACGAGTCCTCAAAAAAGATATGGAATGAGTTCGCAATTACTACCACAAGAAAGTTGCATACCGACATCTCCAAGTGACATTGATTATGGTGAGGTACCACAATCGAAAAAATGATTTGATCAAAAAGCATAAATTGAGAATATTGGACCAAAAACCATTTATTTTATTTTGAGGGAAACAAAGCTATAATTAGGTTCATTTAATTATACTTGGGATTGAGGGGTATAACAGGAATAAGCAGGGCTTATTTAAGGGAGATGTTTGACAGTCTAACTTGACTTTTAGTCACCTACATACTAGCATTAATAAGTTCCAATCATTATTTTAAGGAAAAAAAAATATTCCTTAATCATTACATGTTTGATACACAATATAAAAATTCTTTGTCCATTTCAATTCTCCAATTTAAGAGTTTTTTTCCATATGTATTAAAGAATTATTTAATAACTATATTTAAATGACAAAAATATCCCTAATTAACATTAAAAGATGATTTCCTACAATAAATGAAAGATCTTGTAAAAAAAAAAAAAAAAATCTTATTGAAAAGAAGATAAATTTCAACAAAATTTCCAAAAAAATAATTGGAAAGGTTGTTTGAGCAGTGAGTTCCTATACACTTGGCAGAATGCGAGGAAGAAAATGTCTTGAAATAACATCATACACGTGTTGGTGCCCCTATGATCTGCAAATTGCAAAAATCCTAAACCCTTGAAGCTCATACCCTGTTTTCAGTTAAAGACTTGTAAAGAGATTAAAGCAATTCATACTTAACAACGCAATGCAAATTATGTATCAATGAAGAAGTTTATTAACTATATATTTAATTAATGTTTGTACACACTCCTAGTTTAAGAGCTCTCTCTCTCTCTCTCTCTCATCCAACACAAGCTGTTTAATTCCCATGTATAAATCAAGTTTGAGATTCTGAGTGATACTCGTAGAGACGTCAAGCTGAAGGAGGTTCACCACCCCTCCTCCTCCTCCTGAATAATTTCCTGAGCTTTCTAAGCAGCTTCACTAACAAACGAATGGTGTGGGCAATGAGGAGGAGAGCCATGAGGATAACCCACCCATAAACCACATATTTGATCATGCGCTGAACTGTAATTAAATGATTGTCGTCCGGTGTCACGGCAGCTATTGACTGGACGTAATTTACAGCGATTGCTGTTATTGTAATCCATGTGATCACCATCAGAATCCACATGAAAAGTTTTCTTCTGATGGGCAGTCCACTCATCAGAAGCAATATGATGCTGAGCGAGGCTATGAACCCTGTCGTGTTGTATATATAAAATAATTTGTATATTCCAGGGTAATAAGATGCCAGTATAGAAGAGCCTGCTTTGTAGCCCTGTGTATCCTGGTCCCACACACCACTTGGAGGGTTCACTCCAGCTTGAAATGCCATGGTTGCAATTAGTGAAGCCACCACCATCAACGCGTTTTTCTTTTTCTCAAACCAACCTCCCTTCTTCCGGGTATTGATGGATGAAGCATGTGGATGAGGAGACGAGGCTCCATGCTGACTCACCATATTGTTTATATTCGTCCCCTTGGTTCCAAAACCTCCAGCATGTGTAAGTGCCTCTTTAACTAATGAATCTCTCACATCCCTTGTGCTTCGAATCAGAACATCCATTGCTGTCTTACCATCAACATTCACTGCATTCACTTGGAGTGTATTCACACTCAGCAAAAACTCTATGGTCTATACATATTAAAGAGTGAGTTTAGCCACCATAAACATATATACATGATTAAGCTCAATACCTCAACTTGCTATATACATGATTAAGCATATACATACCTCAACTTGCTTATCTGCCACAGCCAAATGCAAGACAGTATTTCCATCAGCATCTTTAGCGTTTACAAACTCGGGGACGTTGTCTACACTCATAACCAGGAGCTTCAGAGCCTCCAGCTGGTTGTTTTTGGCACAAAGATGCAGTATGTTTTCTCCTTGATAAACTGTAAGTTGGGCTGCATCAGGTTGTGTTTGAAGCAGCATCTTCATCACCTCTATCCGACCTTTGATTGCAGCTAGATGGAGGGGTGTTAGCCCCTTTTTGTCACGAGTTAGGCATGTTCGGCTATCAACTGATAGCAGGGCCCTGACTATATCAACATGGCCTTTAGCTGCTGCAAAATGAAGAGGAGATGATTGCTCTGAATTCAATTCATTTATGAGCTCAGGTTTTATCCTTATGATTTCTATTACAAAGTCTATATGGCCTAACAATGCTGCTACATGCAAAGGAGTTTCAGAGAAACAGTTAATCACAAGTCTATCAAGAATCAGTGGATCATCTCTTAGCAGCTTTTGCAGTGAAGTGATGCACCCTTTTGCTGCTGCTTCGAATACCTTACTTTCCCACATTTTCCTCACTTCTTGTGGTGTGGTGAGATTCACTCAACATTGCAGTTCAAATAGGATTTTGACACCAATAAGAAACTGACACGAATATGGATCCAAAATCAGTTTTGTGGTGGTAATATTTGACAGAAACATGGCACCACTTGATGAAGAAGAGCACTTGACTTAAATTTGATACGACTAGTACAAAAAATCTGTGCAGAAAAAATGTGAATTTTGTGGTGGTTATCTGAAGAGCATGTGGAACCAAATGCTAGTTTATTTTATTATGTGGCCTATGATATTATTGTGCACTAATTTTATTTTACCAAAAGGGTGTCTGAATTTTTTGATGGAAAAAATTTAGACTGCTATTCATAATATTATACTGGTTCCAAAGGTTGCCTCAGAATATACATAATTAAATCTTCTTTATTTGGACATTTTCTTGTTTTTAGAAGGAGATGGTTTTTCTGCCAATTTTGGAATGAATTCATTTCCAAAACTTCACTCTCTCCCCAATGGAATTAAGGGGATTCATTCCATAATGGGATTTTTTGTTTGCTGGAATTTCTTTTGAAAAGGAACGCCCCCCTCTCTCTCTCAACTGATTTGAGAGATTTTTGGGATTTAATTTTCCTTCCTTCCTAATAATCCGGCTCCATCTCCAGCTGGAATAATTTTTGGACAAGGTTTAGTCCACATTATTTAAGAAAAGAAGGTAAAAATAAACGCATCAAGCAATTTTAATCCATCAATAAGAGTTCTGAGGAAAACTTTTGAAGATCAAGTACTGATGCTTCCGCTCATGGATGTCTTCGATTCAAAATTGTAAGGTTTTATTATGTTTGTTATTTTATTTTGAATTTACAGATTTTGTTCCTTTTTTTTGTGTTTTATTATTACAAAACACTTAACATAATGTTTTAAGGTTTATCACCAAATTCTTTGAAGTTTCCAGCAAACAATTGAAAACGATGGAGTTTTGAAAGACAATTTTTGTATTTTTTCATATATAGAATGTATTATTTGGGACTTTGATTATAGCATTGAGGGAATTAGGCTCAATCAGCCACTGCATGAATGAAATGATAGTATTACTTTGTTCATAAGATCAAAAGAAATTACTCAAAAACCACCAAAATAAGGCTAAATCTATGACCAAGGCATACAAAATTTGACTAACAGTGACATTTTCTATTTGCTGTTATGCATTGATTGGTTAATATATGTTTGGAAATTTTTTAAATTAACAATTAATATTAAAAAAAAAACTATTTCATGTTCAACAAAGAATCAAAAAAATTATAATGAACTCAGAAATGTTTATATTAAAAACATCATAAAATATGATCTTCCATGTTTAGATTTTAGAGTTTAAACTAATTTTCAATTTTTTTTTTTAGTTTTTAAATTTCAAAACGTCACACACAATATCTAAATTTTAGTATTTTCAAATTTTAATTATATCAATAGAATATGTATCTGTGATTAGTGATTACCAAAAATTTTTGCACTTAAGAATTTGGGCCAAGGATTGTAATCTCAGATTCTTAGTTAAGGCCCAAATACGCCTTATTTTAAGAAAATAAACCTAATATCCCATTTAATCTACATATTAGGTTTGTGAAACCCTAGTCGCCCGCCGCCGCCGCCTAGCAGTGATTTCTGGCGTTGCGTCTTCAATCTCGTCTCCCGCCGTCTGTATCCTTTGCCGGCGACTCCTTCGCCATTGATACCCAAGTCTTCATCTCGCTTCGTCTTTTAAATTTCTTCGGGATAACCAAAGATGAAAACATCCATATCGCGTGTCGTATCGCAACCTTGATTTTACGGATATATCGATATCGCAAAAAATTTAAAAAAATTATGAAAACTTTTTTAAAAAATTGGAAATTTTACATAAGATTTTACAGACTATTATATCATCCAAAAATGCATATATTTAATTTGAAATCTCAACAAAATGACATGTTTACAACATACATATAAATAATAAACATACAAAAGCGTTACGAAATTTGAGATTTATTCAAAATTGATTGATACAACCAAATCACTAACAATAATAGGTGCAATATTATCTTTGTCCAAACAATATTGGTACCAACTCATCACAATGTTATCTTTGTCCAAACAATATTGGTATCAACTCATCACATTTGAGGTTCAAAAATAACAGGTGCAATGTTATCTTTGTCCAAACAATATTGGTACTAACTCATTACATTTGAGTAATTATGAATATAATTATGCACATGATATTGGTACGTTATTCTATCTCTTCCAATAGTTTCACAAGCATTACCACTTCCACTAGCCATTTTCTTTTTAGGCACCTCTTGAAAAGTTTATCATATTTATATTTTTGAAATAAAAGAGTTAAAATTTATGATAATAAATCAAAACAACAATTAGGGTAAAAACAAATTTTAAATAAAAAATAATTTAATTTTCAATTATGATTTGTTAAAAAAAAAAAAAAAAAAAAAACATAATCCCTTGAGTGAAAAATTATTTTTTTTAAGTTTGAATTTTAAAAACTAAATAAAATATTAGTATGGAGTATTTTATCTACTACTATAAAAAAGTAAAAGTGAGATAATAAAGTCATTCAAAAAAAACATACATAAGATATGATTTTCATAATTAAGGATACCTAAAATAAACATATATCTTTGAAAGATAATTAAATTATATTTCGTGTTATAAGAGTAAATGACTAAAAATAACTAAATATAATAAGAAAATGTCTTTATGAACCAAACTTTAGAAACGGAAAAAATATTTTTTTGTTCATGTACTAAATTTTTTTACATTTTTCCTCTTTTAAGCCTTATTATTAATATATTTTTTTTGCTTTTACCGCTTACATTTTTTTTTCTTGTACAATTTTATTTTTGTTAACTTTTGTGTCTTCCATTAAAAACAAATGAGACTTTATTTTCAAATTTTTTCCTCACACACTTTTATTTTTGTTTTACCCCTTCATTAACAAAAAAAGATTGAAAGTGTATTTGATAAAAAAATATATAAATTGAAGTGTAAGAGTAAAAGAGAACAAAGAAAAAGGAAATGTAAGGGGGAAATACATTTTCCTTCAAAACAATAATTTTCTATCAAAGATGTAATTGTTACAAATCAAGGCTTGTTAGGACAATTTAAAATCTTCCATAAAAGTTAGATCAATTTAAAAATTTTGCGATATTTTGGATATATCCCGATATTTTGCGATATATCCGCGATATTTCCCAATATTTTTCCAATTTTACACTGAGATGGACGGATATAGATACGAATATGGATATTTGCGATATATCCGAGATATCCCGGAAAATTTTTTTTACCCCCATATCCATATTGCAACCTTCAAAATACGGATATATCGCGGATATATCACACGTGTATCGGGATATTTTCATCCTTGGTGATAACCCATTCTTCGTAACATATCTAGAGAGAAATTGCAAAAGAATATCACAGTTCCTTCTCTTTCTTTTCAAATGAGATTTAGTCAATAGAGTTCATCCCTGCAAATACTCTGTAAGTATTGGCTGTAAATGCATATACATTTTTTCCTCTTTCTTGTTTATCATTATTTTAATATTTCTTTTGACATGATAGTTTTTGGATGGAACAATTTCACCAGAAGTATAGATGCATTATTTAGGGTTGGGGGCATAATTACTTGTACAAATCATGTTTCATGCTCGACACCGGATCGACTTTGATTATAGTAATGAAGGAATTAGACTCAATCAGCCAATGCAAGAATGAAATTGTAGTATTACTTTGTCCATAAGATCAAAAGAAATTACTCAAAATAAGGCTAAATCTATGATCAAGACATATATAATTCGACTAACAGTGATATTTTCTATTTGCTGTTTTGCATTGATTGGTTAATATATGTTTAAAGGGACATTTTCACAGTCCAAAAATGCTCAAAATATCCAAGCAGGACAAGGATTTGATTTATAATATATTAGTGGAAGTCCTGTTGTTAGGTGAAGAGTCAGTTTGATTAATGAGGTTTGGCCTACCCATGTTTCTTTAGTTTATTGACTTTGAGGTGAACATAAATAAATCTTAACATATAATTTGTGAACAGAACCAAATCAATCATTTCTATAATGGTCCATGATTTTACTACTTGGTAGAGTAGTCATGATACATATTAATTTTCTCTATGATGAAACTGATATGCTGTTCACACTGCTTCAATCCCTATTTGCCCCTTGCTCCCCCTCCAAGGCTTCCTGTACTTGTTCACCCCTCCAAGGCTTCCTGTACTTGTTCACCAGCATCAAATAGATATAATACAAGTGGAACACTATAACAACGAACATCACAATAAGCAATACCAAGAAACTAAAAGAGACTAGAAAATGAAGCACAGGGTAGTCATCGCTCTTCAAATGATGTTCAATAGAAACCATGTAGGTAAGAGCAGTTGATGCAAGTGCTATCCAAACCATCACCATGAGAATCCACATGAACACCCTGCGCTTAAACGGCACTCCACTCACCAGCAACAGTATGATGCTAAGCGACGACATAAAACTGATTGTATTGTAGATCATGAATCTTGAAAAATAGCTCCAAGGCGTTGGATCGTGTGGGATTGATAGCACACCAGCTGGGGGTGTCACACCTGCTGTGAACCCCATGCTTGCTATCAACGACGCCACCACCATCAGTGCATCGCGTTGTCTCTCTATCCAATCATCGTGCTTCTCTAGATGCTGATCCCATGAGTAAATCGGACTTTGATTGAATGAGCTATGGAGGGACTTTCGTCGTGTTTCCTCTGCTCTCTTGGCCCCACATCTTTGAAGCATCTCTGCAATGTCCAAGTCTTTTTTCCCTCTTCGGCTTTGCAGCAAAACATCCATTGCTGTCAATCCGTAGGCATTGACAGCGTTTACTTCAACCCTTGTGTGGTTAATAAGATGATCGATAGTCTGCAAATGTGAGTTACGTATGAGAAGAACATAAATCATTGACAAAACAGAAAATATGGGAAACATTAATGATTAACTAACATACGTGAATTTGCTTGTCGGAAACAGCGAGATGTAGTATAGTGTTGCCATTGCCATCTTTATATCTGACAGATTCTTGAAACTCCACATTTTCTAGCAAGAATTTCAGGGCCTCAAACTGGCAAAACTCCACACAGAGATGCAATATACTTCCTTCTTCGTTTACGGGCCCACAAGCCGCCTCAGGTTTGGCCTCAAACAGCTCTTTCAAGACACTGATTCTACCTTTCATGGCAGCAACATGGACCGCATTTCTTCCATCCTTGTCACGAACAAAACACGTGCTTGGATCGATTGAAACCAGTGTTTTGACGATTTCTAGGTGCCCTTTAGCTGATGCTAAATGGAGAGGCAATGATCCTCGTGAATCAAGCTCTCTTGCTAGTTCAGGTTTTAGCCTCAGAAGTTCGTTGCACAAGTGGTGGTGTCCTAGCATGGCAGCTGCATGCAATGGAGTTTCTTCAAAAGAAGCCACCATTAATCTGTCGAGGATTAAAGGGTCTTTTTGATATAGTTGAAGCAACATTTCCAAGTTGCCATGAATTGTTGCTTCGTACAATTCATTAGCCATTAATGTGTTTTGGTGATTTTCGGACACTCTCTTTGTGAGAGAATTGAGTTGTAATATCAGTTTGAGTGGCAATAAATTCATGATTTGGTGTAGAGTTGTGCCCCAGATGAAAATACAATTTTGCCCTCGAGGATTAGAATTAATTATCAATATAGAATCACTACAAAAAAATTCACCGACTACGACGGATTTTAGTGACGGAAATTTTCCGTCACAAATTTGTTACTGAATAGTGACAGAAAAGATTTTATGACGGATTTTGTGACGGAAAAATCTGTCACTACATGAATTCTGTCAAAGCAACGTTTAGTGACGGATTTTTCCGTCACAAAATTGTGATGGATTGAAATCCGTCACAAAATTCAAAATTAAAATAAAGGATATGTCAAAAATACATGTTAGTGACGGATTTCAATCCGTCACTAAATTCAAAATTAAAATAAAAGAAATGTCAAAAATACATGTTAGTGACGAATTTTTTCGTCACAAAATTGTGACGGATTTCAATCCGTCACTAAATTCAAAATTAAAATAAAAGAAATGTCAAAAATACATGTTAGTTTCGGATTTTTCCGTCACAAAATTGTGACGGATTTCAATCTGTCACTATTTTGTACATGACTTCAAAATTGAAATAAAAGAATAGAATGCAATATATTATTACATAAGCACCATTGGCCTAGTGGTCAGAGTACCACATCGACACCCGGGTTCGACTCCCATACAATGCACCATATTTGCACTGCTGACGTGGAGATGATGTTGCTTGGCGACACATTGATGACTTGTGTTGATGACATGGCGGACTAAATTTTAGTGACGAAATATAATCCGTTTAGTGACAAAACTTTTTTTGACAGAATTTTTCCGTCACAAATCTGTCACTAATGCAAGTTAGTGACAAAATTTTTTGTTTTAGTGACGGATTTTTCCGTCACAGTCGGTGATTTTTCCGTTACAAATCTGTCACTAATGCAAGTTAGTGACAAAATTTTTTGTTTTAGTGACGGATTTTTCCGTCACAGTCGGTGAATTTTCTTGTAGTGAATAAAACCATCGTTGTCATTTCCAAGTCAACTTAATCATATCAAAATATGTTCAAATTTGTCCTGTGATAAATTACCTGAATACCAATTTTCCTAAATATATATCAAATTCGATATAATTACTAGTCCTATGAAGGTGCTTTTAAGTAGGGGCAATTTTATATTTCCCACTAATTAGTGTGCCATTGACGCCGGATGAGTGCATTAACTTCATGTGCTATATATATATATATATTTATTTATTTATTAGTATTATTTTTTTATCGGGGAATCACCCAACTTTTCTTTTCCTCTTCTTGATGACAATTAATTGAGTACAAACTAGAGTCTATATTCATTGAGATGTAAAACGTACATGTCAGGTAGTGTTAATCTTCATATGACCCGGCCACATATTTGAGTCAAAATAATTTTTGGTAAGACTGTCTCATTAATATTGTTATGTAAAACTAGTTTTGTTTAAAAATTTCAGATATAGATAATCGATTTTGACATAATAATAATGTGTAAACAACTCATCGGGATTTTGTCTAACATAATTGATCTTTGAAACAACCTAATCACCCAATTTTTTGCCAGTAATTTTAATAAATTGGACTGATAAAAATCAATTATATTCATTTCCGTCTTATGATCTTAACCTATTTTAAATGCCTTTGTCCATGTTAAAAAAATTCAAATCAGCATCAAAAAAATTGTATTGAATTATTATTAAATAGTTATACACCTATTATGAAGCACCTCATTTTTTAATTTTAATTTAATATTATATATTTCGTAACATGGAACTATAGTGGTTATGATACAATTAATTTAACAAAAATAATTTGACTGTAATTATTGAATAAGTGAGAATCCATGTCCAAGTGACATTGATTATGGTGAGGTACCACAATCAAAAAAATGATTTGATCAAAAAGCATAAATTAAGAATATTGGACCAAAAACCATTTATTTTATTCTGAGGGAAACAAAGCTTCATTTAATTATACTTGGGATTGAGGGGTACGTGTATAATAGGAATAAGCAATTTAAGAGCACCTCCAATGGTGCTACCCATTGGAGGAAGATGTTGACATGACATAAGAAGAAGGGGAAGATGGTTGGGGAGCTGAGGTAAAGGGAGAGAAAGAAGAGAGGGGAGAGCTTTCTCTACCAAGAAGAAGAAAAAAGAAATGGGAGTAGTGGGCCCACCACTATTATTTTTTTTTTAAAATTTCTCAGTTACTGTAGCTAATTATTATTATTTTTTTAATTGCACTTGAAATTAATGTAGCAAACTGTTGCAAAGTAGCTGTTTTTTTTTCCTTCCATTCTGCAAATCCACAACACTTTCTTCACTCAATTATGCCCGTTTATAGCCGTTAAAAAACGGCTATATATTCAAAAAAAATTATTTTTTTTAAATTGAGAATCTTTCCATTATAAATACATGATCTAATTCAACAATTTCTACACACTCTTTACAATTTTCAAATATCAATTTCTACACACTCTTACACATCTCATTCATAGAATTTTCAAATATCAATTTCTACACACTCTTACATAAATTCATTGTCCTTCTCACTCATTCACAATTTTATTTCCAAATTATCAAACATGTCTTTATCTTCAAACTCATTCTCCGATGAGAGCAATAGTGAGAGCCTCATCGAGTTCATAATAGATGACACTACAGATAAAGAATATTTGGCGTTACTCCAACAACAACAGACACTTCTCGACATACCACAAAGTTCTTCTGGTATAACCAGAAAATGAAGAACATATGTGGAACGAGATAGTGAGGGGGCACACGCTAGACTTTTCAATGATTACTTCTCAGAAAATCCGACCTGGGGCAGTGACGTGTTTCGACAGCGATTCCGAATAGGTAATGATTTATTCTTGCGTATAGTTAATGCATTAGCGTCCCACGATAAATATTTTCAGTGGAGAGTTGATGTAGCTGGAAGAAGAGGTTTCTCACCACTCCAAAAATGCACGGTGGTCATACGCCAACTAGCATATGGTGGTCCTGCTGATCATTACGATGAGTACTTACGAGTTGCTGAAACAACCGTTATTGATTGTTTATTTAATTTTTGCCGATGTGTGATTGAAATATTCGGTGAATATTACTTGAGAAAGCCTAGCGCTGCTAACTGTCAACGCTTGTTACAATTACATGAACAGAGGTATGGCTTTCCCGGAATGTTGGGAATCCTTGATTGTATGCATTGGGCTTGGAAGAATTGTCCAGTCGATTGGAAAGGTCAATTTACAAGAGGTGATCACGGCGTCCCAACAATCATGCTTGAAGCGGTCGCGTCTGTAGACTTATGGATATGACATGCTTACTTTGGAGTTGCAGGATCGAATAATGATATCAACGTGCTCAACCAGTCTCATTTATTCAACAACGTTTTACAAGGACGTGTTCCACCTGCTAATTTTATAATAAATGGTACGCAGTATAATCAAGGATACTATCTTACAGATGGAATCTATCCTGAGTTGGCAACTTTTGTGAAGAGCTTTCAATGTCTTCAATATCTAAAGAGAAAGAAGTTCAAAGAAATGCAAGAGGCTGCTAGAAAGGATGTCGAATAGGCCTTTAGAGTGTTTCAAGCTCGCTGGGCAATGATTAAAGGTCCAAGTCGTTTCTGGTACAAGAATAACTTGAACGATATCATGTACGCTTGCATTATTTTACACAACATGATAATTGAGAATGAAGGAGATACAACATCCGATTGGTCAGACGAACCCACTAACTCCGATAGTGCTCCACAAGTAATTCCAGGACCCGATAGAGCATTCAATGATTATCTCATAAGGAATTCTCAACTACGTGATAGAGAGAAACATCATCAATTTCGAGCCGACTTGATTGAGCATGTATGGACAAGATTCGACAATAATTAGCTAAATATCAATTTATCTTTCGACGAATATTTTGTTATTTTGTAATTTTTATAAATGTATTGTCTTTTTTTATTGTATTATTTCATGTATTTGTTTTCAATAAATATAATAAAATATTATCCAATTTTATTTCATATTTTATTAAATTAAATAATTAATTAAAATTTGAAAATTAATTACATCAATTGAAATATTATGAGTTTTTATTTATTATAAAATAAAATAATAAATAAAGATGGTAAATTAATAAAGATGTACAAAATTGATAAGTGATTTGATAGTGGGACCATGAATAATTATTTTTGGATAGAATGGTTGGTGAGGTATTTGTTTAGAGATAAATGTTTTTGTACTTTTGAGGTGGCGATGACGTGACATCAAAAAAACTCAAATGTTGGGTATCACCATTGGTGATGTTCTAAGGGAGATGTTTGACAGTCTAACTTGACTTTTAGTCACCTACATACTAGCATGAGTAAGTCTCTTGTGCCCCGGGACATACCGTGCTCCCTGTGTTATTTTTTAGGGTATCATATGTTTACTCTTCAAGAATTACACATATGTTTTACAGATCATTGCCTACTAGCATTAATAAGTTCCAATCATTATTTTAAGGAAAAACAAAAATTCCTTAATCATTACATGTTCGATACACATTATAAAAAATCTTTGTCCATTTCAATTCTCCAATTTAAGAGTTTTTTTTTCCATATGTATTAAAGAATTATTTAATAACTATATTTAAATGACAAAAATATCCCTAATTAACGTTAAAAGATGGATTTCCTACAATAAATGAAAGATCTTTTAAAAAAAAAAAAAACAGAGATCTTATAGAAAAGAAGATAAATTTTAACAAAATTTCCAAAAAAATAATTGGAAAGGTTACCTATACACTTGGCAGAATGCGAGGAAGAAAGATGTCTTGAAATAACATCATACACGTGTTGGTGCCCCTATGATCTGCAAATTGCAAAACCCTAAAAAAGGAATTATCTAAATCCATAAACCCTTGAAGCTCATACCCTGTTTTCAGTTAAAGACTTGTAAAGAGATTAAACCTATTTCCAAGTAGCGTGCTCGGAGTTTTTGGTGAGAAAATGCTAAATCGTTTGGTACTGATCCATTTTCGTTCTCTGATCTGCTTGCGCAAACGCAAAAAAGATAATAGCTTCATCTATTTAACATAGAATTACTCATAGGTAAATTTTGGTTTTTAGGTAATATGTGCTAGACCCATTTGAATATTCCGAAAATTAGGACCAGGGTTTGTTTTTGTTTAATATTTTCTTAAAGAATTCCAAGATTTTCACCTTTTTCTTTTTTTCTTCTTGTCGTCTTTTCCCATTGTGTTTACTATTTATATTTTATAGTAGAAGACTAGGTAGCAAACATCTTTAGTTTTTTTTTAGGAAAATTGATACTTTGAGGTGGGGTTGAGGATGAGTTTAAGTGGAGTAGAGAAAGATTCAGCACCCGAAATTCATCTCCCTACTGATATAAATTGGGAGATGCTTGATAAATCCAAGTTTTTCTTCCTTGGTGCTGCTCTGTTTTCCGGTGTTTCCGGCATGCTTTACCCCATAGTCGTGTTGAAAACACGACAACAAGTGATGCTAAAAGCAATCCCCTGTTTCAAAATGGCTTCATCCATTCTCCAAAGGGAGGGATACAGGGGCTTCTACACTGGTTTTGGCACTTCTCTTATGGGCACTATCCCTGCACGTGCCCTTTACATGGGTGCCCTTGAACTCACCAAGACTAATGTAGACAACTTTGCTAGTGATCATCTTGGCTTGTCTGAATCCTCGGCCTCAACAATGGCCAGCGCCGCTGCTGGGCTAACTGCTGCAATAGCTGCACAGTTACTATGGACTCCAATTGATGTTGTTAGCCAGAGACTAATGGTGCAAGGGAACTGTGTGGTGGGGTTGAAGAAGTACAATGGCGGGGTTGATGCGTTTAGGAAGATCATAAGAGTTGATGGTGTGAGAGGATTGTATAGGGGTTTTGGAGTATCGATACTGACTTATGCGCCTTCAAATGCAGTGTGGTGGGGTACTTACTCGATTGCAAATAGAGCGATTTGGGGCGGCATTGGGTGCAGGGCAGAGGGGAAGGAAGTGGTGGGGGTTCAAGGGTTGAGTGCTGCAATGGCTAGTGGAGTGTCTGCGTTGGTGACAATGCCACTCGATACTATTAAAACGAGGTTGCAGGTTTTGGAAGGAGAAGGGTGTGAGCGTGGTAGATCGCCTACGGTTGTGCAGACGATGAAGGAGTTGGTGAAGGAAGGTGGATTGGGGGCTTGTTATAGAGGATTGGGGGCAAGATGGGCTTCCATGTCTATGTCCGCCATGACTATGATCACTACTTATGAGTTTGTCAAGCGCCTTTCTGCTAAGAATCAAGACTGCTTTGTTTGATGAGTTTAAGGAGGAGTAGTAGTTATGTTTGTCTGTTTAACTAGTTTAGTTGGTCTTGTTGGCTGCCCTAATGTCATTGTAAATTCTGTAGAAATGTAGAAATCAATGTTAATCTTATGGTTATAATCAATAATGGTTCAATCTTTTCTTTTTAATGTCATGCAAGACTGGTTAAACCTTACTTTGTTGCAATAACCTGCAAATCATACAAAAGAAGTAAATCATACTAGGGAAGTCTCGTACGAGTTGTTGTTAATGCTCATTTTCTTACAAATTCAAGTAGATTGATCTTTATTTTCCAAGAAAAAAGTAATGTCGATTAATAGTACGCAAGTCCATGTCAGAGTGAAGGAGGGTAGTTGGGTCTGCCTGTTGGCCTTATTTTAGTTGAAGAGCCAATATTTACCAAGGCAGGCCATTTACATGTATGGGTCACCATTGTGCCTTGAGGAGTCAAAATCTCCTTCCAATTGACATCTTTTGTCCCTTGTACCTTGTAAAGTTCAATATCTAGAATTATTGTTTTAGTTTTCTAATTTTGAATGCAAGAATTATATTAAATTTTGCAATTTTTAAGCAAAAAAAAAAAGGAGAAAGGGCGGTTGTACTCGCAAATTTCGGAAGAGAGAATTTATTTATTTATTTATTTTGTAACTAGGCTAAAGCTCATCGGTAATTTTTGTAAACTTCCCGTGTTTTATGCAAATGTTAGCAGAACTTGTTTATAAAAAGAAAACCTAGTATCTTGTAATTAACGTTTGACTTTACAATAAAAGAAAGCTAAAAGCTAAAATATGGAATTAGAGGTGAGCCATGACCAATTCAAATTCCCAAAAGACACCAAAGACTACACACTATCAAAGTATATTTGTTCCTTCAACGGATCACAAGGAATAATTTCAGAATCATATACATTTCGAAATAACATTGTTATTTGTTAATAAATCAAGTAAATAACATGAAACTCTTGAAATTTGAGTTAGAGTTCAAACTCGATTGCCAGTGTTTCCACTAAGGCATTAATTTTAAGACACTTTGATAAGTTGCCACATCTAACAATGGACAACTATTTTTCATCCTATCAAAAAGATTTTCCAACTCATTAACCAAACCCCTCGAAGACAATTCCTTAACAAAAACTTCGAAACTCTCTTTCTTGATCACTAGGCTCTCACCAATCATCTCCTCAAAAAGAACAATCGCCTTTCTTACATCTCCGTGTATACAATATGCTTGAATCAACGAACTATACAACGTTGAATCAAGGGTGTGACCATCTTGAATCATTTTACGAACAACCATCTCAACATCCAGCATCCTTCCTTCAGCCCCGACAAGCCCAATTATCACCTCACTGTATGATAAAAAGTTGGGACGACGACCCCATTGGGCCATCTGCTTTAACATAAGAATTGCTTTATCAAGTTCTTGCAACTTAATATGACTCCTCAAAACAGCATTAAAGCTAGCTAAACTTGGTACAATGCTTCTCACCCTCATCTCTTTTATGATCTCAAAAGCTTCATCTGGCCTCCCCAACTTGCAGTACTCATTGACAATCACATGACATGACTTTCCATCAAGACTCATACCAAGACCGACCATTTCTTCAAAATGTTTGATAGCTTCAACAGATCTCCCGGCAATGCAATAGCCCTTCAACAAACTCGTGTGAGTCACAATGTTCTCACGTACCCCTCTCAACCTCATCCTGCTCATCATCCTCCTCGCTTCGTCCACATGTCCATTCATACACAAACCGTTTATCAGAACATTGTAAGTCAACACATTAGGAATGCAATTTGCCTTACTCACCATTTCATCAAAGCACCTCGTAGCATTCCCAAACTCCCCTTTCTTGCAAAACCCATCAATCAAAGTGGTATACGATATAACATCAGGGGAACATGCCTCGTCTTCAACCATATGATCGACAATTTGTTTAGCTCGTTCAACTAACCCATTCTTGCACAACCCATCAATGATAACGTTATAAGTCATCATGTTTTTCTCACAAGTCATTTCATCAAACAGTTTCTGTGCATCCTCAATCATGCCTGCTTTACATAAGCCCTTGATCATCGTAGTATAAGTGGAAACATCAGGTATCACAAGACTTGATTTAATAACAATCTGCCCAAAGTACCCCCAAGCATCAACAACCCTATTTGCCTTAACCAAAACACCCAATAACGCATTGAAAGAAAACAAACAGCCCCAAAATTCGTTCCTTTTCTCTTGATTAAAAAGCTTCACGCACGATTTTAGATGCCCCAAATCACCATGAGCTTTGATAAACTTTCCCACCATAAAATCTGAAAACTTGTTGTGGGTTTTCAATAAATCAGCTGCTAATGAAAACAACTTGTTTGAGAGGAGGTTGTCAGTTATGGCAATGTAGCAAAAATGGGAGTGCCAATAATTGTTAGGGTTAGGAATTGGAGTTGAGGCCCAGTTGAAGAAGAAGAGGGAATGATAAGGGTTTGCTTGGTTTTTGATTACTTCGACCACTAAATCATGGGTTAAGAAAGGGGAAAACTGATTAAGGATTGAAGGATTAGGGTTTTGGTGGGTTTTAGGGTGTTGAGGGTTTAGAGATTGGAGGAGGGAGTTTATGGAAGGGATGACTGAGAAAGATTGGGAGAGTAGATTAGAGAATGGCCGTTGCATGTGGCCAGAGGCGGCGGGCGCGGCGGCCATATTCGCCGTCGTGTGGTGGCGGAATCTTCCCAGAACGATTCTAACAAATATTTAATCTTGTAAAATGTAAGAAAATATGTGTGATATTGAAAAAAATTTGTCTCTAATAAATATTTATTCTAATCTTGTAATAAATATCTTATTATCTCTTTTTGGCTCAAAAGAGAATCTTCGTTTGCAATTTGTTCTTTTTATTTTTCTTTTTTGGTGCCTATTTGACACGCTTCATTTGGCTTTGAAAGACTTCTTGTTTTTACCGACTTCGAGATGATTATTATCAAGAATAAAATTACCCACATTTATAAAATTTAGAATCATATTGCACAATCAATTAGATCAAACAAATATTTTTACACGAAAATATCCCAACATGATTTAATGAAAATTGCAATTTATTGCAAGTACATGCCTATCTAGCTATAGCCTCTGGATCATCTGTTACATCTCACTTGTGTACTGCTGTCAAAACAAGATAGTTTTGACAATTAATTAAAACTTATGTCAAAATTACTGTTTTGACAGCAGCACACGTGATTGTGCAAGAGAAGATCTTGTTTGCTAATCTATGTTGCTTATTTCCAATTTCCATCTTTCAGAGAAATCTATGGCAATCTGGAGGGCGAAGAGCAGCAGCCGGAGTGTTAGCAACCGTCTGATTAGGCCAAGACATGATATGGAGATGAATGCTGTCTGATTTTTCCATAGCAGAAAACAGTGCTTCTCTGATATCATAGTTATCAATACAATGGATCAATCCATCAGAGTCGATGATTGAAGGCATCAAGCTCTTCCCTTGCAGCCTTGAGATCACCAGCAGATGCCCCGTCTCGTTGGCTCGTTCCAAAAGACGCCCCACCCCACCACGCTCTGCTGCTGTCCCTGTCGTCACTGAGTATATGCAAATAAACCCCTGCAAAAGAAACAGGTTTTTTATAAAGTTCAACGTACGAGTGAAATACTAGTTTGTAAAAGAAATATCAAATATGCCCTTGATTACTTCTTCGGTTCGTTTGATATCCAATCCGAACCTGACTTCTCCAGGTTGGGGAAATAGTTCCAGTGGAATCTCTGCAACACCAGGTAGAAACCAAAGTCTAATACCTTGTACTATGTTAACTGTGGTGGTACTAATGCTTTGTTGCCTGTTTATGGCCAACTCTTTGCCTGTCCCCTGATTCTTCTCCTTCAAAAGAGCAATATTTAAACATAGTTAGGAAGAAGTGGAGTTGATCAGAGAGTAAATATGTGATCAAGAGAAATGGATAATACCGAGGTGATGATTTGTTCGGTTTGAATGTTAGTAAAAACAAGAGGTATGCCAGAAGAAATCGCTGCAGAGAACCAGGCCATGGCCCTCACTGTGGGTGCTTCGGTCCCATGTTCTCGTGCTAAAGGCAGGAAAAGAACCGAACTTACAACCGTTGATCGTTTATCTGGCAAATACGATCCCACCTTTAGTTTCCAATCGTATTTTATACCCTTTCGATGAAACCCCTTGAAGTCCAGATTCACAACCCTTCTGCTCATCTCTGTCCCACCAACATATAATTAACATTCACAACCATCTAAATCAATGTTCAAAATCTGACAAGTAACTAACTTAACTACCTTGGAGTTCAAAGCACTCTTCAAAAGTCATGTCTGCTAGAACAGCCACGTGTCTTTCATCAGAGACTGCTCTAAGAGTAAACCTTTTCTGCAACTTAACGTTTCTGTCAGAGACGACACATGCTCTGAGCTTCAAAGTGCCTGCGCCTCTTCTTACCTTCAACCATATGAATTCAGCCACTGGGTTCATTTTCGCCAGCTGTAAGTTGAGATCAGCCCTTGCCTTGGATGCAATGAAGGTCTCGTCAGCACAATCTTCGGCTACTCCTTCTATGATGTCGCCTGGCAATGGCATGCTTTCGTCCCATTCTTCTGCCGCGTCTTGCTTCACTTGTTTTACACAGATTACTGTCTGAGAAGGGGCCATTAAGGAAGGTGGCATTACCAATTTTCTGGTTAATTGATTGGTTATTATATATTGTTCAAAAGTACGATGATCTCTAGGAAACTAGGCTCCTTTACGTGAGGATATTTCTATGATTTTATTTTACACAGTATTTGTGTGAGAACCTATGCTTTGGTGTTTCCAATGTCTTTCTTGAATAATATAACCCTCATTTCGTACGTTCTTGTTACTATGTCTACAATTTCACTAAGCAACAATATTAAATGTAACTTTCGACAATCCATCAAAACATTGATATAATATTACATTCTATTACAATATATAAAATTAGCAGCTAAGCAATATTATCACCATGTGGTTGATAAGCGTTTGCAAGTCTTCGTTCAAGCCTCTGTATCTCTGTCAAAGCGTGTGCTCGTTCATTGGGGTCGTTCGAATTCAAACTCTGTTGCTTCTTCGATATTTCAGTCTGAATTGCCTTTATCTTTCTGTAAGGCCACCTTAACATGCCTTCTCTACGACATATACCCTTAATTGCAGAAGAACATAGGTTCAATTCCTTGGCGGCGACATTGATGGGAAGATGGAAGTAGCCTGCCACGTCACTCAGTTTCATCTTCGCTGCTCTTTCCCTCTGTGCTGCAATGTTGCTTTTAGATGCTACCCTCTCTCTGTTTCCCTCTTCTTCTTCTTCTTCTTCTTCTTCTTCGTTTTCTTCTTCTTCTCGTTGGTTCATTTGCCCATCTTCTGCAGGCTGTTGTTGAGGGGAAACGTTGACGTTTGGAGTTCCATTGGGATAATAAAGTCCAGTGCACAGGGCCTCGTAGAAGTAACAAAGAGGATCCTGCAACATTGTATAGCCTTCTCTTCGACGTTCTTCGCAGTATTGAATGAAGAATTGTCTCACATTGCTTATGCTTTCCTGACAGAAACTGAAACACCACTTCAAAAGTAAAAACAAGGAATTTATTTTAACTGAAAAGAAATTCTTTCTCAAGAATAAGTGAAACTCACTCAAACATATGGTATTCATGGTTTTGAGAAGCCTCGTTAGTGCTGTACTTCTCCAGCACTGCGTGGCTGATCACTCCTAATCTTCCATGAACATGAAGCTTTAAGACATGGTTGCCTGTCGAGAAAACCAAACACGTTGTAATAACAAAATATACGAAATATTGGAGACAACAAAATGGCTTATTACAAAGAGTTCAGACCGTTAACATGGAAAAGTTCTCTTAGTGTTTGGCAACAAGAACAAGTGTATGGAGATGGTGGAACAGGCCAATCTGCAATTCGAATTGGATTTCCGAAAGCCGAATTGGATGGAAAGTCAGTGGAATCCCTGTTTTGATCATTACAGATATTTTCATCATGGTAAGTTTCTGGAAATTCAGTCCCATTATTTCCGATAATGTTGGCGCTTAATTCCTTAACCATTCCGTCTACGTAATCTTCGAGTACAAGGTCGTCATGATTGTCATCAAGCATTAGTAATTGTTCAGCACTTGAAATTGCGTCAATAATGTTTTGATTGTGTTGAACATTGCAATTTTGATCCGCCATTTTTGTGTGATGATGGATGGCGGTGGCGCTGGTGGTGGCGACGCCTGGTTTTGACCAAGCGCCGCCGTGGTGAAATTACAAGAGACAAATTGTATTGAATGAAACCTGTGGGAATATATAAGGCCTAAGGAAGGGGCGCGAGGGAGAAGGCAGTTAATGACCGTTAGGAAAATAACAATAAAAATTTTAAAAAATCCCGAGTAAAAATTTAAAATTTGAATATTCGTGTAAACTTTTTTTTTTTTTTCAAATCGTAAATACTAGAAAAACGCATCTCCACTTCAAAATAAAATTAAATATAATAAAAAAAAATTGAGACTGGGCTTTAAAAATATTTAGAAGTCAGTTTATCAGTATGCGGGCCTCAACATACTGGACCTTTTTAACATCTATAAAATATCTTTTTGTGATGTAGTAGTATTTTGGGCCCAAAGATCGGCCCATTTAAACTCAAGTCATGATCTCGAGTCCATTTACTTGGATTCATAAATTATACCGCCTACTATAAGTCTATAATAAAATGTATTATCCATAAATCAATCCAAAACAGAGAGACCGGATCCTCTGTACCAAAATCTCTATCTCATTTGTGTGTCATATTAAAACTACGTAGTTTTGATATTGGAAAAACTCTTATAATTTGTAACCGCTTTTAATTTGAAAATCAATATAACGTGTTTTGGGATGTGGTACACGCGTGGTACATGAATATTTGGTACAGGGGATCTGATTTGCAAAATAGAAAAGGACAGAACAAGAAAAGAAAAAAAAAACAGTGTCATTTTCGCATTGATATATATAGGCTTGTTATATTCACCACCATCCCCTAGAAATAAATATGTCGCACCCCATAAATTAAATGATAATAATGAGAGGGGCTCCCAAATACACCAACATATAGGTTATATACATGCATGCACATATGTCGACGGGGCATGCAGGGCACGTGACGACAATACAAGCAAGAAAGTGAAGTTGCCTCTGAACGCACGTGGAGGTGGTGTGCCACCCAAAACTGATCAGGTTAAGCACAATAAAATTTCCTGTCAGAAAATACTTCATCAGGTGGGGAGGAGAAGGCTTTTGTCTACTAAAAGAACACTCTTTCAAAATCAGTATGTTTAAAAAATAATCATAAAAATAATAACAATGAGTTAAGTAGACATTCAGACTAGCTATGAGAAAGTTTGGGTGTTTTTTTTTTTTTTTTTTTCAATCTCAATTTCCAAGAATACGTGGGATTCATACTGGGAATATTTTGATTTATTAAAATGTTGGTAATAGAATGTTGTTCCTCGAAAAATAAGCTTAGCTAGAGTGTCTTATAATTAATGTAGTTTAAGAAAAAGAAACATGTTTAAATTAAAACAATGTAGTGGTGAAATGGTCCCCCACAGATGTTGGAACAATATTAGTGATAGGGATCAGCGCCCATATGGTGTTTGCATGATTCAATAAATATTGCATCTTTTGAATTCTCGCAAACACATGCTTAAAGACTAAAGATAGTGACCCCTCTTTCTCTGTTTTTTTTTTAACCCAATCTCGAATTCAAAACATTTTGTGTTATATCTCGTATTAATTAGTGATATCATTTCATACACATGATGTTTAGTGATTAATTTGGAACAAAAGATGTAACATGATAATTGTTTTTTAATCTAATCCATGAGCTTAAATTGACCACAAATGCAAGTTTTAAATTCAAGTTGATATTCTTAGTTTTAAATTAAAGCATGATAGATTGAGGATAGTAGTATATTATGGTTTTGCAGTGGTGTCAATGAAAGAGCATAAAGAAGAAGCAGGAGCAGAGCAAATATGTTCGCCATTGCAAGCTTCTTGTCAGAAAACCCTCTCATTTAACTTCGGAGTTCCTAATGTCAGCAGCCAGCACGTGCCGGAATGTCGTGTTCACGTGCATTGAATTAGGCCTTCTATACAATCTAATTTCATAATTATTTAATGAGTTCTCAATTTTAAAAACTTGGTCAAATAAAGAGAAAGATTGTGAAAGGAGGAGGAAACAGGATGAGGCCCACATGACCAAAACATGTTTTTGATTCATAGGAGGGAGAAATTAAAGTGGAGTGGATTGGCATAAAAATGGTCCAAGATTTATGATTTATTTGGTCCAGAATCAAGAGCCGTACCCCATCATCGTTTTATTGATCAAGAAAGATTTCTATTTGACTTGAAACAACTTGCTTATTCATCTCCAATTTGACATCTTCTATAGCTTTTAGGTCAAATATTAGTTATATATTATTTCATAAGAAATAATTTATAGCATTTTCATTATCAAATTAACACATGTTACAAATTCTCGGGAGATAACCGTTTACTTGAAAGTACCAGCATTCTCTTCCTCAAATCTCACGATTTAAATTTGATTTAGGTGTGCTATTTAGTTACAAGTATATAATCTCAACTTGATTTATTTGGAATGGTCCATTCATGTGACTTTCAAGCAAGCATGTATTAAAAAAACCAAAAAGATTTTTTGGGTGCATGATATTCTTTAAACTAGCTCAAAGTATGACAAGATCAAGCCAGAATATATACCCTTATACATTTTGTAGCCAATGACGATGATCCTCAATCAAGAAAACCCCATTAAAGAGACCATTAAAGTGAGGTTGCCTTAGAAAATAAATTAAATGTCATTAGCAAATCCAAAAGAGGAAAAAGCATGTGTTATTCTTGACAAGTATTATGGGGGCACATACCTGGCAATCCACGAACCATGCCCAACAATTTGCCCATTTTGTTGATTAATTTACTTGAGTCCAAGATTTCGCTTTCGGGTCCTGTTAATGATGTTTCCATGTTTGCATGTCCATGGGAACCACTTGATGACATATTATCTCTTTTCTTTATTAATTAAATTTATAAAAATTCTATAAATTCGTCATGTGTAACCGATGACAAATATACACAAGAGTCAAAGAGCGAAAGAGTCCCATCAAATTTCCAAAAACAATTTCACTAAAGAAATTACCAACATGTTGAGAATTTAAGGTACAATTTTTATATTTAAACATCATACTCTATTCCTTAAGAAAACTTCATAATTTATATATTTTTATGGTGGATTTGTTTTAGTTTTTTGAGTATATCGGTTGTTATATGAAAAATTAATGTAAAGATTTCTTGTTATGGCTAATAGAAAAAATAGTAGAATTACTTATTGTAATTTATTTCATAATTAAAGTGCATTATTTTTAAGGGGAAAAAAAAAGTTACCATATAAAGGCATGATCCTCAATCATCATCATCATTTGATGGAATTGTTGATATTCAACTTCAAGGTATCATTCTATAATATTAAAAAAAAAAAAAAATTTAGAAAATGCTTCTAGTGATCCACAAGTAGTTTAGGCTTAACATATTGAGCTATCCACATAATTAATTTATTAATTGGCATGCAAAACTGTTTTATTAAAGGTCCATGTGAACAACATAAACATAACTTTCCTCACAAGGCAAATTAGAATCAAAAGTGCAGGTTATAATTTTTATTTATAGATGATATTAATTTATAATTTTATTTTAGGACTGAGGTATAATTTTTCAATTTTATACTACAGAAATTTATATTGCTACTTTTAGGCTTCCCGTAGTGGAATTTCAAGATCATTCACTGTGTGTCATTCACCAAATATTAATGGTAAATAATTAATGAAATAGTCTTGTGACTAAGATTAGTCGTTCCTAATAATTATGTCCACATTATAGTAACATATTTTTTTGGAGAGTTTATTTTATCATATTTTTTAGTATATAACACTAATATGTATACCAGAAGATAAAAGTATAATAAAAAATAAATCACAATCAGGATTAATATAGTGGAAAAACCATCAAATTCCCAAATGTACAGATAAAACTTGCTTAACCATAATAATCATAAACTAAACATAATTGACTTTGTGGAGATTTGATAAGAAAATATATTTTCAATAGTAGACACACACATCGATTATTCGGTTTTGTCCATTAGCTACCATGATTGTGACAGATGAACAATCATAGATATGATCCAATTCCAAACGAACCCCACAGTATAACTGATTCAGAAAGAAAAATAATATGGTTCAAAAAAAAAAAAAAAGAAAGTAAAAAAAAAAAACTAGTGAAGTACCCCCATATTTAATTAAATAATTATTACGAGTAAACCCCACAGATTATTCCTTGGAGGTGCAGTAAAATTATTTGGAGGTTCAATAATTCTGGTGAATCTAACGTCCAATCCTGATGTGATCACCCGATAATTAAACTCTTACTTTTTCTTTTTTTGATTTGAAATCAGATTTTTGGAGAAAAGCCATCATTAAAGTAAATTAATATATATTTCCAAGCTTGTCTCTATTTCACTATGATATGATATTTTCTAAAAAAAATTATATTTAACCATTTCATAAATATATAATTTTGTATCCATTATTTATAATTAATTCTAATTAATTTTTAAAAATTAATATTTAATATTTTATGACTTATGGATTATGAATTAACTTATCTCATTAAATAAAATCCATAAAAGATCTCACAAAGATCATATCCTGACATGATGATATCATTAGTCATTAAATTTCACATATTAATCCAATAGTTACCATATTTACAATCCGGCAAATTAGGAATTTACCGTTCAGTTTCAATTACTCAGAATGAATGGCTCATCATGTAATTATTGGGACCTAATTTAAGGCTCCTAAAACAAAGTTACTATAGTTAAACTTTTATGTTTTAACCAATATAATAAATAGTTAATAATTATTTAATATTAGAACAATATTTCCTTTTTAACATGAGGCTCCTCAATGGCTGTTTTGGCGTAATTTAAATTTACCCCTTGGAGGCTCCTCTCTATCTAATTACCATGATTATGCAAATTCATTTTCATTTACCTTTTTTTTGTGAAAATGTCAAAGGTCAAATTCGTGTCTGGTTGTATGTACAATCATGAAGTGCAGATGAAGAATACTGCCAAAGAAAGATAAAATTGGAAAAACATATTAGTGAACTTTTTAAAATTATATAATTTTTTTGAAATAATATATATTATTTCGAAACTCTGTAGAGATTTAGTCATGTACTTACAAAATTATCATGACTGACATCTTAATTTCTATATCCTATTATATCATCTAAAAACATTAACAATTTATTTTCATAATAAAATATATGATGTCTTCATATATGTGCATATTATGGTTGCTCCCAAAAAGTGAAGATGGGCAAGATGTAAGCGACTATATATATCTTTTAAATAATAATTTTTAATCACCTTTTAAATCAATATTTTTTCACGTTTTATTTAATTTCGATTTTTTTTTTATGTGTTGCGGGTCGTAAGTATAAGTTACTATAATAATTTGATTTATTTTTTAAAAGAAAATGTCCAAAGATCGCGTTGGGTCACGCTTCCTCATGAAAATGTGTGGACCCAAGGTCTTTTATAGAATTTTGGGGTTTAAATATAATTCATCCTATGATACACCTAAATGCTAGTTATATTCATTCATAATTTAGTAACCTACCCATCATACCCATGCATCAAGGAATATCAAGAAAATAAAATAATACAACGCATGACAACAAAATACTAATAATAATAAATTTCATAACATATTTTCTTATTAAGAAAAAAAGATAAATACAAAAAAATCATCAAACGGCCACCAACTAGCTAGAAATAAAATAAGCTTACAATTTGATATGTTGATTAGGTCGTTTGAAGAAAATACAAGAACATGAATATAGTTTCATGAAATAGAACTTAATTACCATAATTTATTAATATTTTCATAAAATAATTTCTATTTTATAAATATTCGTGAAACTATAAATCAAACTCTACCACGAGTCTTATAAGGAATACCTTTACAAAAATGGAAATTGTGATGACCAGAATCAAATTAATTTTTATTGTCTCCCCGTTTCAATTCTCCTAACTCATTAAAAAAATTTGGTGAATCAAACTCTATGTAAAGTGATAAGGAATTGTGCGAATGGTAATGAATCATTAGTGGGTACGTGCATGTGCGGTGCTCTCTAATTTTGGCAGTTTGGTATCAAATGATTCAACGCGTTTGAGATCATTTGTCCAATAATAGAACTTACAAGAAAATAATAAATTAATATTGGTATGTTAAATTTAGATGAGATAAAAGATGTTTCCTACCTAGCTACTTGATTCACCAAACCTCCTAAACATTAATTAAGAAAATGACTTCACCTATAAAACTATTCTAACTATTACTTAATACATACAAATTGGTTAGGCATAAAAAGTAAATAAATTATCCACTTCGTCAATTGCCTGAATTAAATTTTACTAGGGTGGAATGGTTATTTGCCTTCGTACAACAATAACAAATCTCTATTCTATAATAAATAACATCAACATAGACAATTACATCTTTTGATTCTTTTGTTGCATGTAGTACGAAATTTAACTTCAAATTTTATTTTAACTAGTATATGTTTGATTAAAGTACGATATTACACACACATTGAATAAAGCTGGGCAACGAAATAGAGGACTAATAGGTAAAAAAAAAAAACCAATAAAAGTGGATTATAATATTTTTCTTCATATTTTTGTTATATTGATGACAGAATCGCATGACAATATTTGCGTTGAAGACTGGAAATCATGTGGTATTTTTGGAAAAAAAAAGCCCTTTTTTTTTAATAACGAGATTATAGCGAATCAAGTAATTAAAGGAAAGATAATTAAATATGACAATAATCCTCTGTGACTAAATCCTTTGTTTCCTTATTTACTATTATCTAATCTTCTCTCTCCTCCACATTCTATATTTGTTTCACAGTGATTTTTTCTCATCATCATTCCTTGATTCGCACCATTCATTTATTCCACATCAAACTAATTATATATATTTGCACCTTTAATTTATATTTACTAACTAAAACTTATAATTATCCAACGATAATTTTAGGGATGATTTCAAGAATGTTCACCTAATCAAATGATGGTGGAATGGAATCTTGACATTTTAATCTAACCACCCTAAAAAATTAACATTTACCAAAAATTCAAATTCAAACTGTTGGTTATATTTAACGTTTCCCAATTCTCAACTTCCAAAGTCTCCAGCTTTTTCTTTCCAAAAGAAGTGTTACAATAAATCATTAGTACACTAACCAGGGCTAATTCTGTAATTGTAAGCCACTAAATTGCACTTTCAAGATATCAGAATCTATGCCCCCACGCATATATATGCATTGGGCCCCATTAAGTTACTCTGTTAACAGTTTTGTGTACGTATATATCATTTTTCAGAATTAAATTACATCACTATTTTACAGAATGCAGTTTGTTTTCACCACCTAAAATTCAAATCTAAGCTTCAAATATAGTACAAAATTTATCCTAAATCAGTACAATCGAAACCAATGCATTTTAATTAACATGATTACACTTTAATATAATACTAATGGACTTACATATATAATCTCAACATTGATATTTCTTTATAACAAATAATGTTTTATATCATCCTATTATGTTCTATATAATATATGTATGAAATAAAAAAATCAATATAAACATGATGACATGTATTTACTATATATACGATGATATAAAATCAAGCAAATTAGATCATGATTTTATAGACCATAGATGCCACTGTGAACCGTCTAAATTTATGCAAATACCAAATTTAACTTTTACGGGTTGAATTAGAGGGACTATATGTAGAATTTTTATTTTAGTGATTACTTACTTTTTAATATAATATTTACATGAATAAAATATTAAAAACTACTTGCAAAAAAAAAAAAAAAAAAATCTTCCAACAAAACTTCCATTAAATTTGACGTTTTTATTTTATTTTTTTATATTCAACAACAACAATAATTAATTGTTGATTCTATTATGTGGGGTCGCTTTATGGATTATATTTTTCCATCTTATTTTGATTAAAATAAATAAAAAAATGCAATGATAATCCAAGAATCAAATGCCAAGCTGGCATGGGCTTAAATTTAGACCGCGCATGCCGACTCCTTTATATTCCTCTCTTTCCTATTCCCTTCTCTCCATTCTTCCTCTATTTTCTTCTCATTTCTCACTTTAATTCTCTTTATTTTTCCCCAAAAATTTCGCCCACTTCAACTACAAATCTTCTCTCTCTTTCTTCCATTCCCTCTTCATACTCTCTTTAGTCTTTTCTTCCCAAACTCAAACAAAAATAAAAAAATGTATAATGCTCGAGGAAGAGATGATGAAATTTATAAATCAAGAAAAAACTTGAAGAATATGCCTTCATTTTCCTCGAGTCTTCTCGACGAAATCTACCGTTCGTTCGATGGGAATGCCGAAAAACCCGAAGATTTTAAGGCGTACAGGGAAAAACCTGTGAAGACACAGGGTGTTTCCAGGGGTAGTGAAGATGATGATATTGCGAGCTTTAGAAGGGCCTGTTTGGTTGAAAAATGGATGGAAAAAGAGACAAATGAGAAAGTCGTGTCCAAAAGAAGGCCACCATTGTTGCCAGAGACCGAGACCGAGACCAAGTCACTGCAAGACAATAATGATTTGATGTTTTTCAGTTCCACTTCCAGTTCTTCCGACAGCTCCGGTGCACTGTCTTCATCAGACACTGAATTCTTCAGTTCTAATTCGACCAAGACCCGGCCCAAGGTCTCCTGCTTCTCGACCCGGCCCAAACCGGTTCGAACCGGGGCTGAGGAGAAGAAGAACAGGGTTGTTGATCGAGATGATCTGATCAAGTCGAAATCCAGGGCGTTGAAGATGTATGCGAATTTGAAGAAGGTTAAGCAGCCCATTTCTCCAGGTGGGAGATTAACAAGCTTCATCAACTCACTCTTCAGCAATGCCAATGGCAAGAAATCTTCGAAAGCTGCCACGAATAAGGATTTTCAAGATTTACAGTCCCCGACGCCCCCTTCGACTTGCTCGTCAGCTTCCTCGTTTTCAAGGTCGTGTTTGAGCAAATACTCTCAGGGATCAAGGGAGAAGATGAGGAACGGGGCTCAACGGACGGTTAGATTTCATCCTGTCAGCGTGATCGTCGATGAAGATTCGAGGCCTTGTGGCCACAAATGCATAGATGCTGAGAAATATGGGAGGCCTCCATTGCCACCAGCTCCATTGAAGGCTGGTTCGAAGGGGTATAATAGTAAAATTCAGGATGAGGATGATTGTATGAGTGATGCAAGTTCAGACTTGTTCGAGCTTGATCACCTAGCATTGTTCGGAGACAATAGATTTTGCGAAGAACTACCCGTGTATGAAACCACTCATTTCGATACTAATCGTGCTATTGCGAGTGGTTTGATTCGATAATTAGAGATGAATAAAATTTATTTTTCATGTAAATTAGATCTCTCTTTTTGCACTTTTTGATCGATCATATAGCGTTACACATATTGTATGTTACTTTACAAAAAATGGGATTTGGTGATGTGAATAAAAATTGTGGGATTGAGTGGAAAAAGCAGGAATTGGAATGGAGACAAAGACTGAAAAAGAAGAGAATGGGAGGGAATAGGGATAGTAGATCCCAAGTTGGTAAGAGAGTGACAGATTTTGATAAAGGGGGGAAAAGAAAAAGAGAAGAAAATGAAAATGAAGATTCGAGATCAAAATGAGAAGCAAAAAATGTAAGGTTGTGATGGTAAAGGGAAAGACAAATCTTCCCCATGGGAATAGGGAAAAGTGAACATCATCTCTTTACCTTTCATTTTTTTTTTTTTTTAATCAAGTTTCAAGGAATTTTTGTTGCTTCATCACAATCTTGCTCAACGGATCCCCATGAGTCCAAGTAAAGTGTCACTTGTTTTTATTTCTTTTCCTTTATGTTTTCTTTACTCCATTTTGTAAATGTTGTATCCAATCAAATATAATCACTGTGATTTAAATGATACCGACTATTGTATCATTAGTTTACCACTTATGTGTTGAGATTAGCTTCATAAATATTCCATCATCTGTATTTATATCAAAACTATATATATCAAAATTTTAATCAAACTACTTAATATTTTGACTTGAGATCACATGCATGCTAGTAGTTGAATTCAAACACAACAAATATGTTTAAAACATTTTTTTTTTAAATCTAACAATGTGACTCAAACTCAAGTTCAACAATTTTTCATTAAAATAAAAAAAGATAAAGCAAATATTAAAGAAAAAATCGAACTCGATTCCATTTGGCTCGATTTAAGCTCAACTCAACTCAATTGATATACACAAAAACTTGCGTGAAAAGGTCTCACGAATAGTTTTCGTAAGATGAATCTTTTTTACCCACTAATCAAACTCATTTCCACTAACTTATATGTGAATTGTGAAGTGTGGATTGTGGGTTGACTCATCTCACGTAACATAATTTGTGAGACTGTCTCACATAAAACTCACTCATTGATATATGATTTAAATAGTTTAGTTCAGAATTTGGCCTACCTAGTTTCCTTCATTAAAACAAAATCGTATTTAGTAAATAAGTTAGGTCGATACAATAATGGGTTTGTCTGCGCAGAGTTAAAGGACCATTTGTTGCTCAAAATTCAACCCAAAATTTAGGAAGATTCAATTCACCTAACAAGTACTATTACTTTTTGCTACCAAATTATTATTATTTTTTAAGAGTATACTATGAAACGAAATTTTCAGAAAAAAAAAATCCCGTCTTGAAACCTATATGTATTATTTAGTAAGTTAAACTTGATATTTGATCGACCATACATATATTTATGTATATTGTTTCACAATTTCAAATTGGAAAAAAATTTTATGCCCCAGGCGCACGGATCTTAGATCCGTACCCCCAACCCGACCCGATGCGTGGGCCTCCCACGCGCGCCCGCACGCCCTTGTCGTGTGTCCGCGCGCGCACATGTTGGTATCACACATTTGTTTTAAAGGTATCACACATATACTCTTAAGGTATCACATATGTGTAATATTTATAAAACAAATGTGTGATACCTCAAAACTGCGCGTCCACACCACGCGCACCTCACAAGTCTAAATGTATCACACATATACTCTTCAAGTATCAATACCTTTAGTTCATGTTTGTAATACCTGTGGGACAAATCTGTATTACCTCCCACACCACGCGCCCACACACCGCATGCCTACACCGCGTGCGCACACGCCGCACGCCCACGCCGCGCGCCCACCTAACAGGTCTAAAGGTATCACACATATACTCTTCAAGTATTAATACCTTTAGTTCATGTTTGTAATACCTATAGAACAAATCTGTAATACCTAAAAAAAACTGAGGACATGAATTTATGCGCGTGTCGGGTCGGGTCGGGGGCACGGATCCTGGATCCGTGCCCCAGGGGTACAAGAGTGCTCCTCTTTCAAATTTTATTATAATCGGTTATGTACAATTTTAAAATGTACAATTTATTTGATCATAAAATTGGTACGTTAAATTGATTTGATATGGATGACACAAGGAAATTGGGAAGATGTACTTTTCATTTGGATCCAATTGAACGCCTACCGAATAATTAGATAGATTTAATGAGGATCCAATTATGATAAAAACACTGTTTTGATGCAACATATCTTAGATTTTTCTCTTCAAAAACAACCAAAAGAGGCAATAATCAGAACGGTGGTTGTGGAGCTATATATTATTTATAGCTACTACGTACATAATAACCTCCCTATATAAGATTAATTGATTAAGACATTTATTTCATTAAATTCTTTGAAAGTAGATAAGAAAAGTACATGTTCCCAATTTCCCTGTAGTATATGCGTCATTTCAAAAGTCTTATCAAGAAATCATACAGAGAGAAAATAAATTAATAAGCGTTGTCAAATTGAAGAAATGAGTATTGCTCGGTATAGATGAATGAAAAATGAGTTGGTTGTAAATTAATCATGATGGAGGCTATCTATTAGTATTAATTCAAATATTATCTAGTCATTGCAGACCTGTAGTTAAAGTGAGAATAGTTTATACTACTCGACAGAGGTTTTTTCCTATGGTGAGAATAGTTTAAACTACTTGACAGAGATTTTTGTCCAACATACAATTGACCTAATTCGACCTAGTCTATTAAATAAATAAATCAATTTAAGAAAGTTTATCAAGCTATGCTAGATTCGGGCCTTAAAATAGATCTAATAGGCCAGTCTATTTATAGCATATATATGAGAATATATAATCTAATTTATATCTTTTATAGTTTGTGTATATCTATAGCCTAATTTATATTTTATGTTTTATATTTTTTTATATTATTTTCATGTTTCTCGTTGTAATTCTCTAAGTTTTAATGCAAGTTTTTAGATAATTTGTGTAGGTTTTTAATAGACTTTTGATAGACTTTCAGCCAAACTTATCTAGAAAACAAGTTAAACTTGAACTAAAAATAAAGTTTTTCATATATAATAGATCAGAGTTAGACTTAATATTTAAAATTCAGACCTAAATCGACCATCAAGAGGCCTTGTCTGACCTTAGCCTATTTCCACCTCTAATTCCAGTACATGATCATGTGATTTATATGCATCCTACGTAGTGAGTTAGAGGAGTAGGATTGTTATCCCAAATTTGTGAATCCTGGAATTTGGTCTTTAAAAGGGGAAAAAAAAAAACGGACATTACTACGTCAAACAATTAATATAGACATAATTGATGGACCTAATGCAGTTAAATAGGTTTGAAATTGCAATAAAATGCAACTTAAATGCATAGTAAGGAAAAGGACCACGGACTCTTGCAGTAGTAGTTCACATAAACTATCATGCATGAAACTGGCCTCTGAAAACAACTTGTCTTACTTATAGATAGAAATCCTAAGAAGTATGAAGTTGAATTTATCTTGTTTATTAATAATGATATGCTGCTTCTGGTATTTTACAGCTGGATTTAATCCTCATGTTTCCAACTGTATTTTCAGGTTCAGATTTTATTGTTTTGGTCTGAAATTCAATCCCATATTTCATTTTACTAAAATACATTTTTATGTATTGTGTCAGTGTGGTACGAATAATATTGATGATAAAATTATAAATTTACAATTAAACCAATTAGATATGAACGAGACAAGATTTATGTGAAGAGTAATGGGTTCGAACCAATCGATTTCACTAATGAATCAGCTAAAAGATGTATGACGGAAGCCACATGATCATACCTAATATTAGTTATTTTTACACATTTTACTACTTTATTGTTAAAGTTGATTTAGATATTTACTTCCAATATTTTCAACTATAATTTGACTTTATTTGTTGAAGAAATTTAGCTAGAATTAAGTCTATATATTATCTTTGGTCAACTAAGGATCAAGCTGAATTATTGTAACACAACATATACGTTAGATGAAATAAGATACAGTATGAAAACATAAAATTAATTTCATGTTTTTATAAGTTTCTACATAGTATATACTACCTCTAATTTAGAATAAACGTCGTTATGAAGTTTTTTTTATCATAAATTAAGAAACCTAAAACTTGACAAAAAAAAAAAAAAAAACCTCAGCCGACATCAATATCTTTTCATTTATTCCTATATTTACATGAGATGAGATAATATAAAAGAATGAAATAATGAAAAAACTAAGATAAGAAAATTAAGATTGTAAAATCTTGTAGGTAAGTTCAAAATTAAGAAATCTTTTAGTAATTGAGGTTAAACTTGGAAAATAGTTAAAACGACACTTAATTTCAAATAGTAATTGACCTTTAAAACTACACTTATTTTGAATTAGAAGGATTATATTATATATAAATTCAATAATAGATTTTGCATGTAAAGGTGTAAGATATTGGTTATTATTAGTCTGGTGACGTAATTGTAACTATAATGTAATGTATTACAATATTCAGTACACTTTAATGAAACTTAATACATGGTGGGGAAGATGTCATAATTACATAAAAGACTTGTTTATAAATTATTACCAATCCGCTGTCAATATAAATAAATATAAGTACGTGAGAAGCATACCATTTTAATGTAGTAACCCGAATCTTGCTAGATCTATAATGATTAAGAATCCGATTATTAATTAAATATGCATTAATATATAAATTGTTGATTTTTTCTATTTATACAGATTGTGTTCAATTATAATATCCCCGAAAAGGGGAAAAAAAGGAAAGGAAAGAAAAGAAAAGAAAAGAAAAGGGAAGAAAGGAAGAACGAACGAAGTTTCTTTCAACCTTAAAAGTAGTTTCTAATGATATAAAACTTTATCCAAAGCTTTTTTAGGATTATTCGCTTTAGCTTCCAAATAATCTTTCTGGCTTAGGACACAAAAAATTAAAATCGAGGGAATAATAATAACTTACAAAAATTTAGGGACACATTGCCACGAATTACATTCTGTGAAGAATTATTGCATGATTGTTTTATGAATTACATTTCATTAACTAATCTCACAAGAAATCGATCATTTGAAATAATAACATGTAACAATAGTATAATTAATTAGAATATGGTATATTTGATCTATATTTATATAATATACATTCATTATTTATTCACTACATATGTTCACTCGATCAATTATTAAAAATGTGTAATACTGTAGGCACAAAAGTAGTATTACCAAATAAATAAAATTAAAATAAGTAGTATTTTTATTGGGCCGTGTTATATAAAACGACCCATTGGGCTTTTGATTAATAATCCCGCTAATCGCTTTGCATATCCAATCCATCTAGGCTCGACCCAAAAAAAAAAAAAACTTTCAATTAATCGAAAATTCGGTCAATCGAAACTGTAAATTGAAACTCGAACTAAAATAATCAATTCAAATAGTAAAAGTGAATTTTATTTTCTATTAAAAATATTATTACGTAAAAAATATTTTAATTAATACGCGTATTTCAGCAATTGTACATACACTCAATTTATTAGTATATTGTTTAAAGCATGATTTGTTGATAACACCGTCAAGTTTGTCATCTAAATCGACCGGCTACTAATTGTTTTTTCCTATTTTCTAAGTCTTGAAACATCATATCTCTATCAACTCTAATTTATTTTCTTAATTTTTACTTACACACTCTTTCGCATATCTACATACACAGTAAACAGAATATCAAATTAGAATAATGGACTGTGGATTGATCGATTTTATGAGAGTAGATTCATTAGGCAGTGTTATAAGAATTATATTCTTAATGAATCTAAGTGCAATTATCTACTAAGAAAAAGATTACCTTTCAAATTGGTGCTCATATTTTTTGGAATGAATTTATCGCTCATTTTCTTAATATAAATCAAACATACAAGGTAATGTTATCATAATTTTCATACACGTCACTGAAAAAATACAAACTAAAATTAGATAGAGAATAAAGGATCTTGATTCTCATTTATATAATCACCAACCAAACTACACATAAAAATGTACAACCATTGCAAATAGTCCGCGTACTTTATTCTCCAATTCTCGTATCTCATCCATGTATCGTTATTAAAATAACATAATTTTGATAACTAATTTAAAGTGTTAATTAAAATTAATACTCCCTCCATTTCTAATTAAGTGACGTTCTACAGCTCTACACACAGATTAAGAATAATTTAATTTTCTTAATATACCCCTCATTAATTAAGCTTTTCTTTGACCATAATTATTATTGGTGCATGTCTCTATTGAAAACATGGGTACTATACAATGTATTTAATTTAGACATTAATTAATCATAGGGGTATATACGGAAATAATGCACAAAACGTCAATTAAATAAGAATTTTTTAAAGTTTCAAAACGTCACTTAAAAACTATGTTGTACAATGACATACGAATGGATCGAATACGAAATAGTGACAAAGATGATCTCATTTACACTACAACAATCAACCATGAAATGAACGAATGAAACAGTTTCCAAGTGAGATAAAACCGTTCCTCTGTCGAAGATACGATCAAAGTAAACATAAGAAAACAACAAAAGGAAAAAGGTTGAAACTAAATAGATTTAGCCCATATAAATCATATTTAATTTTCACTTTCTTGTTAAATTTTTCACACCAATTATGCACTCATCATTAGAATGTCCGCCACAATGCAAATAAAAATAACATTTACTAAGTCAATCTCATCTGTGTTTTGAAATTGGCAATTCAAAATACACAAATAATAATGAGTGCCAATGGGGAGACAACTCCGGAGAAACAAATCATCCCATACAGTTACAACTCTTCCAACTCCGGTCGCCGGAGAAAGGCGGCAGCTGCCACCACCACCAAGATGAAGTCACGAGGCATATGTAGTCGTCTAAGCGACTGCATCGTGATGGGGCCCGCTGTAACACAGCGTGTCGGCCTAGAAGAACGCACAACCAAACTAGACCAACTTGCTCAACAGGTATACAAAAATGCATCAAATTAATAATAAATCCATCTTTCCATAACTATTAGTCATTTTATTAGCAATTTTTGGATTGAAATTATAAAGGTAGACGAAATAGGAAGGGAAGTAGAGAAGCAAAAGGAGCAGAAGGGGATATACCAAATGAGACTAGAAAAGACACAAGTATTTCTTAAACATTGTCTTCAAGTGGCACAAGACAATGGTTTCTTGGATCAAATACTAAACAAAGAAAAACACCAAGAATTCTTACTTTCTCCCACTATAACACAATCTCCTCGAATCTCATCTCCAACCCAATTCCATCTCGATCTTGCTCCACTCATAAATCAAGCCAAAGTCAACGGATGGTACATTGACCATCAAGAGGTAATTTTTTTTTCTTGCAATTCACATGATCAATTCCATGTTAAAATGGCAAATTTAGGACACTAGCATTTCAGGCCCCGACATTGGAGCATGTTTTTCAATTTGGTTTATTAGTACAAAAAAATCCGAAATCACGAATTTTTGGTCAAATCACACGAATTTCGAGCCAAATCACATTAGCAAAAAAGCCCAAATATCTTGCGATTAGACCCAAAATTCATGATTTCGGTTTTTTTTTTTCCTAAATCAACCAAATTGAAAAATTAATGTGGTGAATGACCTAAAGATAGCATCTTAAATTTGCAATTTGGTCTCAATTCCATCATAATTATGCATGCATGGATGGATGATGATACAAATCAATGGTGATATGAACAGATAGAGTTGGTCCATTTATCAGCACAAGGCAGCACAGCAGACATCTACAGAGGAAAATGGAGAGGGCTTGACGTGGCCATAAAGTGCATGTACCCGGATTTCTTCAGATCAAACGAGAATGGAGTTGGGTTCTTTGCACAAGAAGTGGAAACCCTATCGAGACAACGACACCCTTTCGTGTTGCAGATGATGGGGGCCTGTTTGGATCCTCCTCAAAATTGCTGGATTGTGACACAATATTTTAATGGGGATTTGAAGGATTGGCTTCACGGGCCTGGAAAGAGGAGGAAAGAAAGGACAGTTGCTCTTCCGCCATTGAAGGAGAGAATAGAGAAAGCATTGGAGATTGGGCAAGCAATGCAGTATCTTCATGAGAGCAGTCCCAAGACTCTTCATCGTGATCTTAAACCTAGTAACATTTTCTTGGATGATGCTTTTCATGTCAGAGTTGCCGATTTTGGACATGCCAGACTCTTGATTGATGGAGAAAAAGCATTCACGGGTGAAACAGGTATACGATCATGGTATTTATGTTATGATTTAATATAATCAGTTAATCTCATAAATTATTTAGGTACATTTGTTTATATGGCACCTGAGGTGATCAAATGCGGACCCTACAATGAAAAATGTGATGTTTATAGCTTTGGCATCATATTGAATGAGCTAATCACCGGAGAATATCCTTACATTAACACTGAATATGGACCTTCAAAGGTTAGTTATATACAACATTTTTTTCATTAGTATTATCATTATTTCTAAATTATTCGGGTGCTCTCCTATTATGTTCTCAAATTTTTTTGGTTGTATAATCATAAACAGATAGCCCTAGAAGTTGCAGAAAATGGACTTAGACCGAATATTGCAAGTGTGGATGAGGATTTGGAAGCTGTAATTGAACTGATAATTAAAGCATGGGATCAAGAACCAACCTCTAGACCCAATTTCTCTGAAATCAATTCAATTTTGAGAATTATTGACAAGAGATTTAAAGATAATTCGGTTTCGGATTAATAGTCTAGTATTGTTCTTTTTTTTTTCTTTTTTTTTTTTTTTTCTGGTCGTGTAACATTTAACTAATGAAAATTCATTTTGATTAGTTTGATTCTCGTATGTCGTATTTTATTCTAATTACATGGATACAGCAATACATGTTATGTACCTTTTCCATCTAAAGACGAAAGAGTTATATATCTTTTAAGAAAAATATTTTTTTTATGCTTTTTAGATGATTGAATGTATAATTATGATGTAGTTGATTTCTACTGTGAAAATGTTTTATTTTTTTCAAATAGACATGTTTCATTTTTGTGGGGAAGTAACAGTTAAAAGGTTATGGATATCGATTTTCAATATACTGTGTTTTTTTTTCTTTAATAAACTAAAAAAAATTAAAAAAAATGAAAGTGTTCGGCTTGTGGGATTGGAAGTGGATCTATTGTGGGCCCAAAATAGGTAATGCTTATATGGGCGGCGTCATTGAAGCCCAAAAAGCCGCTTCTGAAGGAAAATCAGCCCAAAACTATTGGTCCAGTGAAAAACCAAAATGAAAAAATATATATAATAAATCATGTCAGGCCTTAGCTTGAACTTGATTAAATTTGTATCTGAGTCCATCACGATTCCATTTCATTACTTAAAATTTATTTTTAAAATAAACTATGAAAAAAAAAAAAGAATAAATCAAAACTATGTTTATAAATAAATAATCTACAAGGATAAAACGGTAAATAGATCAACATATGCTTGATTGAGTTAACTAGGATATCTGAGTCGAGAATTAATGACTATAACTAAATTCATATGAAGTTAGATTTTTCTACAAAATAAAAAAAAAAAACTCATAAAGAGCAACACGATTTATTATAAAATCGATTTTGTACGACTTTTCATTCCCTTTCTTGATAAGCAAACACGATCCATTCTATTATAAGGCAAAAACACGAACAATGTAATAAAATAAGTACTTTGTTGCTGCCACGATTTTGTACAACAAATGGAAAGTCTTAATCCTCCGTCAAAACATCAGATTATAAAAAACAAAAGAAAATCAATGTGGGACAATAAATTATTAATCAACTAATTTGATTATGAAATGGATATTCATCAGAGATAACATGATATGATCGACCTAGATAATTTTCACAATCTCTATGTACACACACATTCCCCAGGTTCGATAAAAATAGTAATCCTTGTACAGAAAACCAACAATCTGACCAAAGTCAATGATTAGTTATTTTCAAAATAAATTGATTCTCATATTTTTCCATAATGTAGAACATCGGAGTGGTGGAAATACAGTTCATATGCTCTGATTTTCTGCTACCAACGACTTTTTATAAGGTATTGAAGCAAATCCTTTGATCATCTCTTGCTATTTATTACGTCATTGATCAGAAAAGAAAGGAAAGAAGGATTAGTTTTAGTGTTTTCATTACGTCGAAGGTGTTTGATATTATGTCTACATGATTTTAGTGTTTCATTAATTGCTTTTGTTCTTGGATGATGTATGAGACTCTGAGATTTTTCCTCAGGAAAGTAGAATCTCCAACTGGGGTTTCTCAATTCTAATAATTTTCTGTAATCTTGTTTTTCCCTATTAGTTTCAAGAAATGTCAAATTCTTAAAACTGTTTGCTTACATTCTGGAGATTGAATTTATGTGATTGAGCAAATCATCGTTGTGTTGCTCTTGTGTGTTTGGACTTGTGCAGGTTTTCAATGGATGACAATGGTAAAGCTTCAAATTCAAGCGGGAAAATAAGCATGGTTACAATTGATGCAATCATTAGCATCCCTGAAGAGGAAGAAGATTTAAATCTTCCCATCCCAGTTGGTTTAAAGGACAAAAAACATAATTTTATGGCTGATTCACCGCAATTATCGAATGATTCAATAAATAGTCCACACAAATCAGTGCCTGAAATTGCAAGGTTTGAGTCAAGCCCCAACAAGCCTCCCAAAATCCCCAAAGGTGAAAATCTCACTCCTCGAAACACTCTGTCAAGGTCTTTTAGCTTAAGGCCCAAGTCTAGATTTGGTGAACAATCTAAGCTTATTCATGGTAGTATGTTTGAAGATGGTGTATTAGAGGAAGATCATTTGGTTTCTAATCGGGGTTCACCTAGTGCTAAAGTGGAGAGCAATCGTGGTAATAGAGCGATGCCAGTAAGTCCGAAAACTCCTCTTATTTCTTCGCCTGGTGCGTTTGGAGAAGCGGATAAAGATGAAGAAATATACAAGAGAGTCAGCAGTAGGAAGAAGTTGAAATATAGGAAAGTGAAAGTCAAGGTTTTGATTGAATGGATTCTGTTTCTTTGCATTGTGGGGTGTTTAATTATCAGCTTGACTGTTGATAGGTGGCAAAATTTGGAAATTTGGGATTTGAGAATTTGGAGGTGGTGTGTGCTGGTTTAGGTGACTTTTAGTGGCATGTTGGTGACAGAATGGCTTATGCGTTTTGTAGTTTTGTTGATTGAGTTGAACTATTTACTCAAAAAGAATGTATTGTATTTTGTTCATGGCCTAAAGAAGAGTTTTATGGTCTGTATTTGGCTGGTTGTGGTGCTTCTCACTTGGGTATTGCTATTCCAGCAAGGGGTGAAGCGATCACATGTGGCCACCCGGGTTTTGGATTTCATAACTTGGAGTATTGTTTCTTTGCTGATTGGTTCCTTCTTGTGGGTGTTGAAAACTTTGCTCTTAAAGATTTTGGCATCTTCATTCCACGTAAATACGTTTATGGATCGGGTACGGGATTCAATCTTTCATCAGTATATTCTAATGACCCTATCAGGGATTCCAATTATGGAGTCATCCAACATAGGTAGATTGAGTCCCTTGGTTGCAAAGAAGGGGAAAGAAGGGAAGAAAAAGGAGAAAAAGGCGATTGATATAAATAAACTTTATCAGATGAAGCAAGAAAAGGTGTCAGCTTGGACCATGAAGATGCTAGTTGATGTGATATCGAGTTCAGGTCTGACCACTCTTTCAGATGAAATCGAGACTGTGTATGATGAGCAAACGGATAAAGAGATCACCAATGAGGAGGAGGCAATCGCTGCTGCGTATTACATTTTCAGAAATGTAGCTAAGCCTTATTCCAAGTGAGCAGATATCCATCTTTTCAAAATTGAATTTTATATATATAAATATATATATATATATATATATCATTACATATAACAATAATCTTCTCTGGGCAGGCACATCGATGCACTTGATTTGGCCAGATTCTTGATCAAAGAAGAGGTGGAGGTCGTGTTTCCAATGATTGATGTAGCTGATACAGGGCTGATTGATAGAAAAATCTTGATAGAGTGTCTCCTTACCCTTATTTCCAAATGTATTATCTTAAAATAGATAACTATTCTGAAAATGAGTTAGACATATTTGTGCAGTTAAAGGTTTACAAAAGGCGAAAAGCATTAGGTCATGCTCTGAACGACGCGAAAACAGCAGTAAAGCAACTGAACAAGCTGGTAACAGGGGTGCTGATTGTGATCATGATAGTAGTGTGGCTTCTCTTAATTGGAGTAGCAACTACCAAAGTGCTTGTTTTTCTCTCATCCCTGCTTGTTCTAGCAGCCTTTGTCTTTGGAAACACTTGCAAAACTGCATTTGAAGCTATCGTCTTTGTCTTCATAATGCATCCGTTTGATGTTGGAGATCGTTGTCTTATTGATGGTGTTCAGGTAACAACCCTTTTCTACTTGGCTAGTTTGAATCTTTTGTCGTTAATCATATGTGGAGTTCTTGCACGATTCCTTTCAGTTGATCGTGGAAGAGATGAATATCTTGTCAACCATCTTTCTGAAAGGTGATGATTACCAGAAAATATATTATCCCAACTCTGTTTTGGCCACCAAAGCCATTAGCAATTTCTACAGAAGCCCAGATATGGGTGATGCACTTCACTTCTCTATTGACTTCAAAACGCCATTCAAGAAGATTGGTCATTTAAAGGAAAAAATCAAAAAGTTAGTAACATTTTTCCCTTTTTCTTTGTCTTGTTGATTGATAAGTTGAAATTTCTCATTCTGTTTTGTGTTGGTTGGACAGATATCTAGAGAGAAACCCCCAACATTGGCATCCTAATCACAATTTAGTGGTGAAGGAGATTGAAAATGTGAACAAGATTAAAATGCTTCTCCTTTTCAATCACACTATGAACTTTCAAGACTATTGGGAGAGGTTGAGACGAAGAACTGATCTCGTTCCGGAGATGAAGAAAATATTCGAAGATCTAAATATCGGATATGATCTACTTCCACAAGAAGTACATCTTGTCGACTCCAAAACAGACACTGCACAATCTTGATGCTGCAGATTGATTGGTGAAAACTCATTTATTTGAAGGTGTAAATTTGTATAACTATTATTGTTGGTGAAAACTCATTCTTTTGTAATTTGAAGAGTCGAAAAAGATATTAATTGAAAGCTTAAATAAATGGAGGAAATGAACCCTCTATGATTCTTGAGCATTACATTACAAAAGATAAACCTAGAATTAAACAACCTAGCATTACATTACAACTTGTTTCTAAACACAATTGCTTAGAATTTGTCTAAAGATTTCTCCTTTCTACTTCATGGTTTCTGACAATGCATGTCCTCTCTTCTTGCTTGTATACTCAAACCCGATATGCTACACCTTGTCCGGGGATAAACCTGGCATTGTTCTCGGTGTACACATGCGTCTCATTCTTCAACCTGAACCAAGATCAATACATGTTATTATACATGATTTTTAACATCTTTTACATCTTAGACATGGAGAAAGTATTCAAGACATCTTACGTTTTTGCAACAGTTTTATTCAAGATGGTAGAAGAAACAAATGATGCACCATTCAAGTACAAGAGTTCTCCATCAATTCTCTCTGCAATTTTCTTGTCCATCTTCCCAGCTTCAATCCCAAGTGGCTGATCAGAAGCCTAAGATCACCCCAAAAAGACAGACATTAATCCAGCATACACATAAGACATTGAAAAAGTACATAGATATAATCACTTACAATAACCCATCCCCATGTATCAGCAAATGACGGGACATGAGCAGTGTAAGCACGAACATCTGTACGTGTAAAGGAACAACAATCTCGTATAAAACTACCTGTCATCACTCATATTTTAGACAGAAGACAAGACAAAGATGAGTTGAGTACTTACACTTGAAGACCTGTTTGATGGTGTTGTATATGGATGAGAAGACCTCAGTGTGTGTGAAGACCCCAGCGGGCCCGGCCTGAGTGACGAAAATGCCATTGTTGTTGAGCTTAGGCTTTAGAATGTTTTCGTAGAATGATTTTGTATATAGCTGATAGCAAGGTCCTCCTTCTACTGGATCTGCTAAGTCTCCCACTATTATGTCATATTTTTCCTGCCTTTCCTCCAATTCACCTCTTAACAATTGCATTACCAATTTATTAGTTAAGACATGATGTATATTACTACTATTAAAACAAGATTGAAATCAAGATCATATGAATACTTACTTGGCATCATTTATCACTAACTCAAGCTTCATGTTTTTAAAAGCCTCATGATTTGCTGTAAGATGCTTTTTGCAGAAATCTACAACCTCCTGCAAGGATCCAATTGTATATATAGATGATGTCACATTAATGTGCAGCTTTGCACTTGAATAATTATGCTAAATTAGGACAAAGCTGTGCCAAACCAAAGGACAAGGTCACTTGAAAAACAGATTTTTCTGTCCCTTAATTTGAGGATTCAAGGTTGTCAACAAAAAGGGGCCAAAAGGGGAAATAATTCAAAAGAAGCAATAAGTAGTATCTTATCCAGAAACCCACTTTGAGAAAATGGTCTTAACTAATAAATTGCGCTTTCCCACTTAATCAACTACTATGAATTAAGTGATTGCAATACAATTATGCACTCATTGCCAAAAACATTTTTTTGAAAAATGTTTTTATGTGTGTTTTTACCTGATCGATATCGCACATAACCACTTTCTCAATCGATCTATGCCTCAATGCCTCCCTTGCTGCAGACCCTTCGCCACCACCCATTATAAAAACCGTTTTCGGGCTGAAAAATGCCATGAATCGAGTTGGTTACTTACACATAAATATATAGTGAAAATATATTGATGTTGAAAAAGATTATTAAATCATAATAGTTGAAAAAATTCCCATCTTCGTCTCATGATGTACGCGCATGCGCAACATGATCGAGTCGAGTTTGAACGAGAAATTTAAATTACTACGAAAAAAATCAAGGAAATGAGGATAGCAGAAATGAGAATATTGATAACATAGTCAATAGGGAGTAGATAGAAGGGTGTATATAACATTAATATTTAATGTAGACTCACTACGGGTGACATAAGAGGGCTGGATGAATCAAACACTCATGATAAATAAATTCATCAATTTCTGCACTCTGCATCTTTCCATCAATTACCAAAACCTGCATACAAATGACATTAATTAATTAACTACATCAAATATTATTCATGTAATATAGTAAATATACAAATTGATGTCAATGTTTTCTTAATTATAAATCCACATCAAAACGGTATTTTAAAAAATTAAATGATCCCATTATTGTCCCCAAATGATGATACCTTGCCGAAACGTTTTGTGTCCAGAAGAGCAATGTCTTGGTAGTCACTGGTTCCTTTGTGCAGCACTCTGGGGGCAAATCAGTCATTTTAGTTTTAATTTTTTCTATGATGAAAATCCATCCAATTTCATTTAACACAAATCACGCGTTAAATTAAAAAAAATTACACTTTTAGAAAATTACAGCTAAGCAGTTAATGACTTTGATAAACTCATTATTTCAAAGTAATGATACAATAAATTTCTACTAATCTTCCTATATATATATATATATATATATTTTTTTTTTTTTTTTTTTTTTTAAGTTTCTAACTAGATGCATGCAACGCTGTTTTTTTTTTTCTTTTTCTTTTTATTATTTCCCCATTTGTTTCTTAAATGTTATATCAGATTTTATTTAATTTTTAGATTTCTACTTTCTTCCATATATATATATATATATATATATATATATATCAACAAATTGAGTTGAATCATTTCCACAAAAAATAAGAAATTTGTTTTGTAACAATATACAATAATTATTGAATTAAACAGAGTACTTGGAAAAATAAGAAAAATTTGCTTAGATAATTCCGTCCAAGAAATAATGATTTTTCGCACATGCAGACAGTGAGGACTTTTTTTTTTCCCAATTTTACCTCAATAAATTTATTATAAAAAAACGAAAATTGAGAAAATCTGGATTATTGGTACCTATTGAGAGCAAAAGACCACTTGAGATCAACATCAATCTCTTCTTCAAACCAAGAATCATCATCATAGGTTTCCTCATTTTGTTTCTCAGTTATGATGTTTTTGGTTTCATAGTGGACTTGTGAGATACCATTGTTGTAAGGGAGGAATTCCACAGTTTCAGCCATGCTCTTTTCACTTATGAAACTAAATTTGGTCACTGACAAAGAAGACATAATAGAGAAAAAAGAAAGAGTGAAATGGGGCTAAATTTTGGGGTGTGAGTTTGATAATTAGTGTGATGCTCCTTTTATAGGCATCAAAAAGTTGAGTTGTATCCCATTTTTTTGTCTTCTTCTAGTTTTCTTTCTTAATTTGCTCATATTCAAATCTCTACATTAATGTGGATAAACTATCCATTTGGGAATTTGAGAAATAATTTGAAATTTTTGATCGTAAATCCATCGATGGTGTTTGGATTGATGCAAATCATGTGGATTTGAAATCCATTATTTTTCATTTTAAGTTATTTTGATGGATTTCAAATTACTATTATATTTAAATGTTATTTGGAATTTTTTTTTTAATTTCAAACAAACATAAAAAACTCGAATATTATTTTAAAAAAATAGAAATACGACAAATTTTTACGTAAATGAACATAAAATCAATGACGAAAATATCACTCTCGGTAGAAATATCGATACCTTGATTTTACAGAAATATCGACAGATATATCGATTTCGGTGGAAATAGCGGACATTTTTTTTAAATATGGAAACTTTGTAAAAAAATTGAAAAATATATCTAGTAGTTTACAGAATATTATAACTAACATTAATACATATATTGAACTTAAATTCCAAATAAAATGATATGTTTACAACAATTATAGATATAAACTATTATATAAATGTTGTCTATTATGATAACTTGATAAATTTTGTACAAAATTAATACATGGACTAGTAATAGCTTGAACTCGTATGAGGTTGAAATGAATAAGATGACATGTCATCTTGATCCACTAATACATTTAAAAAAAATCAAAATTTTCAGAAATTAAACCGATATTTGTATTACCGATATTTTGCCAATATATAGCCGATATTTCGGCGATATATCGTCAATACCACATGAAATAACGCCCTTTTAACTGATAACGATATATTACCGATATTTTTAACAAAATTTTCGTGCATCCTGTTTTTCTTTTGGTATCTCGAAAATCGCAATATTTTGACGATATATCGCCGAAATATCCCGATTTTTTCATCCATGCATAAAACGAGATAAACTAACCGAAATAATAAAAAAAAAATTGTAATCGAATTCCTCTTAAAACTAGATATGAAAAGAAAGTAATATTGTAATTTTGTGTCTCCATATAATATGATAGCGTATTCTTTCACCTTTATCAACCTCCATTGAAGACATTGTTTCATCATTTAAATTCATAATAAAATTAAAATTTGGTTAGGGTTAAATTATTTATTCGGAAATAATTAACTAAAAAATAGTGGATATGGAAAAAGCATGCGCAATGAGTTCGGAAATGGAGTTAGGAGAAGCGCAAAAATACTTATCGGAGCGCGTGACTTATGTGGGGCCCCTCTTATACACGCTCAACATCAAGGCCCCACGTTCTTTTCACTTCTTATTATTCTAATTTCTATGTATATACGCCATCGCCATTTAAAAATATATTTAATTAACACTACCCTTGTTTTATTATCTGTAATACATATTATATTGTTAATTAATAATGTTATTTGCGAGATTAAATTATTTTTATTCAGGATAATTTTTTTTTATTTTATGATATATTGATAACTAGAAATTTAGGTGAAATGATAATTCATTTTGTCACAAGAAGATAAACAATCACATTTTTTTTCATACAAATTTAAATTTAAAAAAAAAACTTCTTAAATGTAATTGAATTATACAAATTTCCTATGTTTTTCCTATTTGTTTTTACACTGAATGACAAAACTAAATTAAAAGATGAATTTGTAAATAAATAAAAAAGGTACTAAACACAAGCATTATGTTCAATTAAAAAAATAGGATAAATTTCATAACAAGACATAATTTATAGATTAGTTTTCAATTTTAAACCCAATTTTTAAAGTTTCTCAATAAGGGACTCAATTTTGCATTTTTTCTCAAATTAAGGTTTGAAAATTAGATTGAGTTCTCAATTTAAGATAAAATTTCATTTTTATTTTCTTTATATTTATATTTATAGATTTATTTATATTTCAATATGTATTTATACTATAGAAAAATTAAGCCAAGTTAATGTAATTTTCAAACAATCTTCATCAGTTTATATTAATTTAAATAAAAAATGAATGAAAGAAAAATATAATAAATTCAATTCATAAAATATATTTTATATTAAATTAATTAATATTAAATTTGGTTTTCTATACTTTTATTCATAAAATTAAGAAAATAAATAAATCTTAATTTTATGAATTGCATTAGTTATATGTGTGTGTATATATATATATATATAAATTAATACCAGTCGGATGAAAATCGTTTCAAAATTACAATAATTTGTCTAAACTTATCGAAAATATAAATATATAATGAAATGTAAATAAATTATAAATAAAAATAAAAATAAAATGAAAATGAAATTTTGTTTTGAATTGAGAAATAATCTAATTTTCAAACCTTAAATTGAGAAAAAAAAAAAAGTTAAATTAAACCCCTTATTGAGAAACTTTAAAATTTGGATTCAGAGTTGAGAATTAATCTATAAATTAGGTTTTGTTATGAAATTTATCCAATACTCTTCATAAGGAAATCTAACAATACTTTGGGACATATGGAAAATGGAAAATAAATCTATTTTAGTGGAGCGAATAAAGTAAAAGAATCACGGATATACACTTTCATAACAAAATTTTAGATATTGGTGACCAAAATGTAAATTATCAAAAAAAACATTTGCAACTATATCAATAATTCTAGTGTGAGTTCGAATCATATTCAAACTCAAAGACTCCATTTTTGGGTGATATTAATTGACTTCATAAGTAAATTGGACTGGTTTGCCCAATATGGCAATGATTTTGTAAGTTAACACATAAAATCTTTATAATAATAATAAAAAAAATAGTATTGTCTTATTATTTTTTTATTTGGTCATCAAATATCAACAGAATATATTTGCAAATAATATTTGGAAACATATATAAGATATGAATCTTGAATTTGTCACTATCATTATGTGTATTGGGTAGGTAATTCATATATATGTAAAGAATGAGTGGATGATATATATATATATATATGTATATCTATTTATATATATATATATATAGGCGTGCAAGATTATAATGGGAGTTGGCGGAGGAGGCAGGCGGCAGCTGGTGGGCCTCGCCGCCACTTCACGGTTAGAGATGGCTGTCTCTCCAGCGTGCGCTTCTTCCACTTATTAACTATCATTTTTATTTTATTTTATTATTTTATTTTTTTCAGACCCCACTTTCTCTATTTATTTATTTATTTTGGATGTTTGTTCTCTATCATAAATCTATTATATATCTCTCTCCAACTAGTTTGTGTCCACCTGCCATATACATGTATACCTCTTGCATTTGTCTTGGATTTGTTTTTTCTGCCTTTTTGCTTATCTTTTTTTTTTTAATCCACTAATTTGGATGGGAACTAGAGTACTAGGATTCAAGTGTAGACTTACGACAAGACATCTTGAATTTATTCAGATTTATTATCCAATTAAAAATCTTTGAAACATGCACGTACAAATCTACTAATAATTAATGTATATTTGAATAAAATCTTAATTAATATTCATAATTAGTTTAAGTTTTAGAACCATCATGGAGTATTTATAAAGTAGAGGTCACATAGATTTATAAAGTTATGTAAACTTATCCAACATTTAATTATAGAAATAGTTACAGTATAATATTAAATAAAATTTATTAAAAAAAATTCTAAGAATTGATAGATAAATCCAAATAAATAAATGTATCTTTTAAAAAGAAACAATTATTTAAAATCTGATAGAGTAAATAGCATTTCACAAACTATGAAATATTTAAATATAGAAAAGAAAATATGAATTTGTCTTCTACATCATTCATTAGTGGGTCACTTAAAAGGCCAGCATAAGCAAAAAGAAGTGTTCATTGGGTTCCTAATCTACCTTGTAATGGGGAGACAAACCCCAAAAGTGCTCAAATATATTTTTAGTAAATAAAAGATTATACTAGAGATATCGTTTTAATTATATATTAAATATTATTGCTAGGCGGCTGCAATCGTTTTCAGGGACTTTTTAAAAATTTTAATAAAAATAAAAAGGTAGTTCTCAATCTTTTCTTAGAAATGTCACTATCCCACTAAGTCAATGTATAATTAAATCTCATAAAAGAAAAAAAAAACATTATTACAATTAAGGGGTCAACCCTTTTTGTTTGAACCCTTTGTAATCATCTTCTCAAGTTGCTACATGCGTGCTTTCATTACATATTCCAATCCTTATTTTATTGGGAATTTTTATTTTGCTCCCTCAAGTTTGCTACCAAAATGATTTTCAAGTTTTATTTTTTCGTATTTTGGTCCTTCACCTTAATCTTGTTGTTCAAAATTTCTTAATTGAAGAGTTGAATTTCAAATTGAAGAAATTCTGAAGTAGTTAAGTGATTGATTAAACATTTAAATTAATTTTCCTTGTCCAAAGTCGGTACTACCAATTAGATATATCTTGATAAAAAAGTTATTTAAATGTTATTTTAACCATTCTAATTTTGAGACAACTAATCAGTTAAAAATGATAACTTTGATCACAATTATGTATGTATTCCTTTTGTTTTCAAATATTAAATTCCATTCATAGTTTTTTGCACAATCAACCTCGCATGCTAATTTCTGAAATAGTTAGTGTTTTAAAATAATACTAGGTGTGATGATTTGAGATTCTCATATAGTCATTGTGCGAAGACTATAAGTATTTCTTATTATGTGTGGGATAGCAGTCGTATTTGCTTAGATATATTATTATTCAATATATTTTGTTGATATGGTTAGTTTATGAATGTTGAATGTGACCTTTTTAATTTGTGAATATGGATATGAGGAGACTAAGAAATAACAAGCTTAAGTTGCATTATGTAGCTTGAAAATGACTTTTTTATGGACCAACTTAAGCGTGACATGTGTTGGCCACACTAGTCAATAATTATAGGATAAGAAATATAAATTAATCAGTATTCCACAGCATGCGGTTCAATACCCTCCAATTGATTTTTTACAAATTCGTACATTTTTTTATATAAATATTGCAACAACAAATTAAAATTAAATAAGTACTATATTATAAATGCTCAAAATGGTTCAATATCGAATGGTATAATTTTGGATGGTACAACTTACAAGGTTGTATATGAATGACCACTAAATTTGAGATTTTTATAAAATGCGAAAATAATTCGTGGTATTACAATCTCAAAGAGTAACACAATCAGTGGGCTGAATTAGGTTTTTCATTTTCATTAAATTTTGTTTGCCTTGTGACATAAGGATTATGTCATCATGATAAGAATTACCATGTCTATAATACCATCATGTTCTTAACAGAAGCATGATAGTTCTTGTAGAAAGTGTTGGCCACGTTTAAAGATTCATTGAAAGTGGATCACTATAGATAAAACCAACTACCAATAATCTGGACAAAATCAGCGTATCCACTCAAAACATGTACACAGTCATACATACATTGGTACAAATACATACATTAGTACAATTCATCTGCTTCACCAAGTATAACATCTACAAAACTTTCGATTTAGCACACCACATAAAACCAACGGTCTGAGGCACAATATTTGATTGTGTGTGATGTAATAAATGTTACAATGAAAGAAAAACAAAAAAAATGTCTTTAATTATAGCTCAAAATGGTTTTTTTTTTTTTAATAATGGCTATAAGTTCAGAAATCCAGAAAATATGGATGGCACTTTAGAGAACATCTATCTATTAAGATGGAAAACAATAAAGATTTCACTCTACTTCAACAGCAGGTGCTACAATTTGAGGAATATACTCTTCCTCCTTAGGTGGATGAATGGTTACAAGGTCAGGCAACGGTGTAGTTGGCCCTTGCTTGCCCTTTGGATCCCAATCGAGCATAATTTTAACCTTGATACCAAGCACGCCCTGAAAAAATACAATCATAACAAAGCCAGATAATGATGTTAAGAAAGAAGCATCATTCTTTAGCACTAGGAAATCAAGGTACTATATTTAGTACGTCCGATAAGTATATCTTCCAACAAGCGAGGGACATAAAAAGAGGACCTGTCTAAGTAGAACATGCCGTACGGCAGCATCAATGTACTCTTTGACAGGTTGGCCAGAGGATATCATGTACCCATCCTTGAATTTCATGGACTTGGCACGCTGAGCACGCAGCTTTCCACTTATGATCACCTATAGAGAGATAAGTCAAAGATCAAGATAAGAGCATGAAGGTGGGAATAGATGGATGAATGAAAAATAAATATTTCAAGAGGAAAAAGGTCTTCCGACCCACCTCGCATCCCTTGGCACCACTCTCCATAACAAACCTCAAAACACCATAGCAAGCCCTAAAAGACGAGTGAAAGCAATAAGGTTAGTTGAAATAAAATAGTGCTATACTAGGCTCCTAAAGCCGGTATTGGTGCTATTATTTTTAATTTAAAATAAATAATTTCAAAAGAACATGTTGCATTAACCCATATGACGAATGATAGTTTTAGTTTACTGGAGCATTAAGATTACTTTTTCATTGCCGATATAAGAAGTCCAAGCAAGAAAAACTCGTAAAGAGGCTAAGAGATCTACAAGCACAATTTGGTAATAATTCCTTGATTTTTTGAATTAAATATGTTCCCCATATTAAATCAGTCACTAGTTAGATATAATTGTCCCTTGGACATAAAATTACATGGGGAAATCACATTTAGTCACCTTCAGACACGAGATAGGCACTTTTATTGCCATCTCGCTGTAAGAATGACAACTACGAAACCAATATCCCTAGCATACTACTTTCTAATGTCGAATTGATTAGAAGAGGGATTATATTGTCTGCTTGGACAGAAAAGGATATGTGAATGCTTAATTGGTCCCCACAAATGCATTGCCAAAAATCAGGAGATAATTAATCTATACCTCCGAACTGCAAGGCCTCCAAGCAGCTTGTATCGTAATGACTCAGCCTGCGCTATGGCACACAGTCCCCTGTTATTGACCTTCTCAGCTTAAAGCTCCACACTGTTCTCTGGAAACTTGAAACGCTTTTGTACAACTGAAGTCAGCTCCCTAATTCTCCTACCCTTCTCTCCTGAAGAAAGAAAAACACATAATTGACGTAAAATATCTACAAGAAATCAAAATACAATATTTATCTTACAAGAAACAGAGATCTTAACCAACTATGTCCTACTGGAACTTTTCATGAAAAGAAATAAACAATTCACTCCACATATCTAAATTACAAACACATAGAGAAAGAGGCAAGGTTTTCATTTCGCATCCTCCAACTCCTACATCACACGACATAAGCGCATTTTACCTTCAAACAAACATTTAGATTAAATTACCCAACACTAGAGGAATATAAAATCATACAGCAACAATAAATCACATTAGACAATATTATCTGAAGAGTAGATTAAGAAACTACATAAATTCAACAACATAGTACCAATTACAAATTCTGAATCAGAGTTCACTATAACACAAAATCATATCGCTTATACATAATACTCAAAAAAATATAAATAAAAAATCTATCGAAGTAAAGCCTACACAAATTTAGTATATCGCCAGTTCGCCACAAAATATATCAACATATGCGTACTTAAATACGAATGCATAGAATACCTAGCACGTTTTGAGTGCGAGTAGCTCGGATAATGATCTCGGTACGCATCGGTGTGACTCGGACCTCGACTCCGGAGTAGCCATCCTCCGCCAACTCGCGAGTCAGCACTTCGTTCAACTCAGCGAAGAACACTCCATCCGCAACGAACTAGTATCACCACACAATCGATGTATTGAGAAATAAATAAATTTGAACCATACCAAAATCGAATTTCCGGTTAATTAATCGGAGTGTTTCTTTAAAAAAAAAAAAGAAAAAAAAAAAAAAACGTAAACCCTTCCGATTTCTCTGTTTTCATCAAATTTGAATTTGAATAAGGTGATTGGAAAGAGAAATATTAACCTTTCGCTTTTTGCTCATCTGAGTAGCCATGGTTGGTGAGCTCAGCGCCGCTGCGTTTTGGCGGATGTATATTTTTGTTTCAAGTCTAAAACCCTAAGAGCGATACAGAAATTTTAATTCTTGTTTGCTCTACCGTTTATTATTTTTTGTTTTTTCCAAAAAAAAAAAGTAAATTTTTTGGGGTGAGGAAACATTTAATTCCCAAGAAAATTATTCTATTTTATTAAATATTTCTTCCCCCCACCCCCCCCCCCCCCCCCCCCACTAAATTTATATATATATATATATATATATATATATATATATATATTTAATTTAAAAATAGCAAAATAAATTAAAATTTACTTTCGTTTAAATTTGTTAAACACTTTTGTAAAGGAACATGGAACATGAGATTATTTCAGAAGAATAAAAAAAAGGAACATTAGATTTATTATTACAATTAGTATACAAGTACTTGTGTGAACTTTCTGCTTTCACAGTACAAATTGGCAATAATCTCAGTACATTTTTAATTGACTATATATGAATGGAGGAACATCATGTTCACAAATCTTTTTTATAATTGGTAATGTTAGAGTAGTGGTCAGCATTGGGTTTTCTTCCAACAAATCTAACCATATACTTTCGACCCCAGTAGGATGATCTCATGCTTGTTATAAAACCCTCAGAAAACATCTTTCACCTTACTACTGTTGTTCGACCTTTGCTCGTTTTTCATCTTTCTGCATCAACTAGGCAACTTGGGCGAGTTAAAAATCAGAATGATATAAACAAACAAGACTTGAGTGTGTCACAGGCGAACGACATAGTGGACATTCAGGCTTCTCATTACACCATTCCATAATGCAGTTCCTGTTAGAAAAGAAAATGATACGATAAATGATGATATGAAATACGTATATCATTCAAGCAAAGTGGATATAATGGAGTGCAGTACCAGCAAAATACATGACCACAAGGAGTGGCTGTTGGATGTTGGCGATTGCTTAGGCAAAGTGTGCATTTGCTCACTCCACTCACTTGAGACTGATACCAGACACCAAATCAATTTTAGATGTATTGTCAGCAATCTTTACCCACTTAATGAGTACAAACTAATCATTTTCAAGAAAAATCCAAGAAAAGAACCATTATGGCTTGTGAATGATGAGAATTGACAACCCAACCCCCTCCACACACACACACAGAGCACATGTAGAAAGGATGAAGGTATACCTCTGAAGTGGATGCAGATTCTGAAACCCAGCTACTCTTTCCAGAGTCCTCTGTTACCAGATTGCCTTCCTCATTTAAAACAGGTAAACTTCTTCCTGCCAATAAGAGTATTTTAGAATTTCTTGACAGATTAGCAGTTGGTGACTGATTTTTTGTCCTATCAAGAAATACAATCTAACTCAACACTGCTTAGACAAATAAAACAACTTGTCAGCATCAAAAGCATACCAAATATGAAAATTGCAGATTTTTCTATAGACATGATCTAAAGACTAGCCCATTCTAAGACAAAGATCCCCAGCATACTGTTTCAGTGCAGATGGTTTTTTTAACAAATTTAGAAAATGCTAGTCAAGTGAAGTTAAAAGAACTTTCATCATAGTGAAATAGTAAGTTCTTTGTAGAATGAAGAAAAACAAAAAAACAAAAAAAAAAAAAACAAAAAACAAAAAAAAAAAAAACAAAAAACAAAAAAAAAAAACAAAAAATAATACAATCGAAGAAAGAAAATCTAATTGAAAGCATGTTATTTAAAAAAAAAAAACCTGCAGACGATTGGTAAGCTCCATGAGATGTTGGCTGAAACGAAGTAGCAAGAGAAGATAAATTGCTCCTCCTTAATCCTTCAGCAGCAAGTATACACAGTTGAACTAGGAGGAAAACCCCCAATATTTGATATCTGCACACAGGAAAAATTTAGCTTATCTGGTGAACCAATAATAAACAATTGTACAAGGTGAAACATCTAACAGAGAGAAAATCAAGCTAGCAACCTACTAGGCTCGACGAGGATAAGACATAGATCCCAAATTTCAAAACAAATATTATTCAAAAATAAAGGTAACAGCAAGGCCAAGTCACTACTTGAACAGGTCTTACCCTTTGGAAGGACTTATGAAAGAAAGTATAATTCCAGAATACAGATAAAAGATACCAGAAATCTAATTTTCAGATGGATGAATATAATAATCAGTCTTAGACAAGTTTGTCCTAAGGAAGGGCTTATAACATTAAGTACTAGTGATGTACCTAGGCCGTTGATTGTTTGATTTTCCAATAAACACATAACGAATCCCAGATCCTCGTTTTGACAAATGATAATATAGGCCTGTGAAGGAAAAACCAATATGAGTATCACAAAACAGATGGCTTTCTTCACAAAATGAATAGAGATTGATCGTTTAACCTTCGAAATAAAAGAACATGAGGTTTGTACGGAGAATTAACATGAAACACTCGCGTGCTATGGGTAGCATCTGAATCAAACAGTAGAAAGGATAGATTAGTTTCAACATGAACTACAGAATGTGAAAGGAGACCGTAGGAGAGGGAGAATAATATGATCTTGCAGTTGAATTTATAAACATATGAATGGGGAAACAAATGATAAATGACTAATGACTCAATTAAAAGACAGAAACTCATTGCACATAAATCTGCTCTCACAAAAATTTAAAGTAGACAAGCAAGACTATGTGGTGGATGAGAGAGCATACTGAGGGCCACCTCCGAACTGCATATAACCATAATCCAGCAATTCTGAATTTCACTCTTGACAAAACTGAAACTGGTACTCTTGAATTCACGGATGATGTCATTTCACCACTAGAAGAAGGTTGAATTTGACTATCCAAGGGGGTTTCATTGTCAATTATATCATCAGATAGTGAATCAGCCATGGTGATGCCTTGGGAAGCAATACGTGAGCTGCAAACCAGATAGATTAAAAGGTCAGCCAGTTACAAGCAACATACAGGTAATGAGTAGAGATTCAAGAAATAAAATGAAAATTGCCAGAACCTTATCCTTTCAGCAATATATGGGAACGCTGTCTGATAAAAAATAAAAAGAGAGCGCCTTGCTGGGGTTGGAGGAAGCCCGTATGATCCTGCAACCTGTAAATGCAACCATTACTTAATTGAGTGGTGCTATGATATTCGTCAAGTACCAAAAATAATAATTCAATTATATTTTTCATTAGCATTTAATGCATGTCACATTGAAGAGTCTACTGGTGAATGGTCCATATGCAGAGAATGCTGAAAATCCTGCAGATTTTCAAATTGATGAAATAATCAACTTTTCAGCACAGATTCTAAAGATTTCTACCCATTTGATTATTGAGAGGGACAATGTTGATGGATTTGAATCACACAGAAGGTTCTTGAGCAACTTATTTCAGTGGCATGAAGTGGATTAATAATCATACACAAAGTATCTATCCTTGCAGCTCTTGAAGAGACTTTACAAAAGAACATGTGAACGTAAAATAAATCAACACCTGTGTAATGTCACAATATTCTTCTCCTAAGGTCTGTTTTCCAGCACCAGTCGTTAACACATAGTAGAGCATCTGTCCCAAAAGTTTCGTCTGCAAAACAAGATTACCCAGCTCACTTCTTTTAAAACAGAAGTCACGGTAGCAAAAGGAAAATAAAACATGATACTGCATCACCTAATTGCGATCCATTTACCTCATGTAATTGAATCAGAGAAACTAACACAACTCTCAATATCATAAAATCACAATTCCAACAGAAAGAAACAAAAGCAATTTCTGAGTGCCAATTCTAGCATTTTGCTATGGTACAAATATCTCAGGTTCGAAAGGGGTAGTGTTTTCTGCTCCTCTTAATGTTTAACCACATCCTGCTACTTTTAAGTGCTCACACAATTACACAAACCTAATACTGCAGGTTCTTCGTGATATATTAAAAATTCAAGTGATTAAAATCCATTTGCCTAACGAGAAGTAGTTGTAGTGACTTTTATCGACAGTAATAACAATTCAAACATTGGAATGAAGAGTGTAAAAACAAATTGGAGCAAACCTCAGTCTGATATGCAACAGCAACCCTTGTACCTAAAAGATAAGACAAGAATTTTAATAAGTACATAATAACATTGACATGGCCATTATATCAAGAAAAAGCAATTGGAATCTGAAAAAATTATTTTAGTATTTGATATACATTAACGAATTCCAATTTCATGATTACTGAGAATTCAAAATACTCAGCAATGGAGTTGAAACCTCACATCAAGATTAAAAGCTAGCATCTCTAATTTCTAAAGAATCTAAACCCTACGAACTATAATTCTTTGTGATAAAAAACAATTAGAGTACCAAAGAGGTGGCGGAAGGCATCGCGGCAGGCGTCATACACGAAGGAAGCGTACTGGTCGTCTTTCTCAGCAGCTCTCATTACCTCCGGCTGCGCCGCTAGCGGGAAACGGCGTACACCGCCGCCGCCACTAGGTCCCGCGTCCGAGCTGCTACTGCTAGTGGCATCTCCCGTAACCGTAGTTGCTTTTCTCATCCCCATCTTCCTCAACCTCAAGCTCTCTCTCTCTCCCTCGTTCTGTTGAAAACTCCAAACTGATTGTGTTTTCCCAAAAAAAAAATAATAAATAAAATAAAAAGGAAAAATCATAAACGCACTAACGGCGTCGTTTCACCATTTCAACCGGAAAAATGAGGTGTTATGCAAAAGAGCGAACTGACGACGATGTTTTTCACCACTTCAATACAATAGCAAGGAATTGAAATTTACAATTATAAATTGGTGATGTTAGGATTTATTTCATTTCAAAATGCTTTACCTCTTTATTTTTTGAACTAATTTGATCAATTTAAATGGAGTTTTGGATGCACATTTACTTAGATGGATTTGAATAAGTTTCATTCCAAATTTTGCATTTCGTGGGATAATAAGAAAAATACCTTCAGATATGCAGTCTTATTAATATATATTAATAGTTTTATGAATATGTATTGATAGGTAGAAAATAAATGCATTTTATTATTGATTAATTTGAAATTTTATGTTCTTTGATATGATTAGGTGCATTTTTTCTTATAATTATGTGTTTTTGATCTTCAAATATTTCACATATTAGTTTTTTAATTATTTAACAATTTTTCAAGTATTTTCCAATCAAAAAACATGATAATTGGTCAAGAGATAGAGTTGCTTGAGCTTTGAAAGTTATTGAAGCCCAACAAATCTTGGAAAGTTGTTGAAGCCCAACAAATATTTGAAGAGAACCTTGAGTTTAAAAAGAGAAAGTAGGCTTGAAAATTAAAAGAAAAGGAGGCCAAGAGCCTAATTTCTCATGGGCCCTATCATATATATATAAAGAAATTACATTAATCATCTGGAAGAGTTACGGTCTTGCATCAAAATACTAGTTTGATAATTAGGAGGCTCAACAATGGGAAAATGTAAATTGTAACATTGAGTTTGGATTTTGATTAAGAAGTTGGCAGCAACGACAAATAAATATTCTAACATCCAAATTCTAATACAAATCTATATATATATATATATATATATATATATATATATATATATATATATATATAATAACAATTATCCCTTAAAATAGAAATGCTAAAATTTTCCCGTCTATTTGCACCTCTCAAAAATAGAAATACATATTATTTCATAATTTATAAATTATAAATTATTATTTTTATTGTATTAAACATGATTTATATATATGGTAATAATATCATTTATAATATTGACAAAATTTTGGAAATTATTATCTATATATGGTATATGAATGTTAATATGATCTCATCTAATAATTTTTTTAATTGTTGATATAATCAAAGATTAAATATATGTTTGTTGAATAAATTAAAATAACATAATGATCGGATTTAAAGAACTATAGATCATCAAAGTATTTTTTTATCTCTAATGTTGTACCCCATATACACATATACCACCTCAATAAATATATCATTTTGATCGGGGGAGTTCGTAGTGACTGAGGGGGTCGAAGACCAAGAAGTGAATTATTAATCAAGTCAACCAATACATATAAAACAACATAAATTAACTATATTTATTTACTATATTCGAAATATGTATTGCAAAATTATTATAAACATCACACAATTTTTTTTGGCAAATATGTCGTATACAATACTCCAATATTTATATATCTTCTATGTAACAATGTTAATAATATAACATAGTGTTTATATAATTTTATTTTATTATACTATATTAATTCTTATTAAAAATCATAAAGATTTGTAATATATCTTGAATATAATAAAAAAAATATACATATGATATATTGTTGCACACAATAACATTGAGGAAGTATAAAATTTATGAATTCATATACTTTCTATTAAAAACTACAAATTAAGTATAAAAAATGATATATAAAAAAAAACATATCATTTATACTTATACTTATAAAAAAATAATAAAAAATATGTTCTATTTCATAATGCTAAATTATATAAATATATTTAGTTTATGTTGTAATATAGTTTCATGGTTTTAGATTTATTGAATTTTGAAATGTTTACCATCCAATATGATTTTTCTAATAGATAATTTTGATTTTAAGACATTTGAAAAAAATAATTATACAGATTTTTTGATGGTATGTTAAATTTAGAAATTTTATTTTGGGGTAATATACAATAATATCAATATTTTAAGCTCATTATGAATAAGTTGTTGAACATATATTTGCACAAGTATTTTTTAGGCTAATTGTGACAAAAACAAGTACTAAAATAGTTAAACAACATATGATGAAAATAATAAATATTTAGATGAATTACATGAGTAGTAGATTAAATTGAAATGACTTTGAAAAACTATATGATTTTTCATGATCATCATTTTTATATTAAAAAATTACTAACACATGAAATTTATTCACTACATCACACGAATACCAAATGAGGTTGAAATATTATCAAGACTTGATTATAATGCTCAATAACACCATTTTATATTCATTATGAATAAATTCTTTGTTGACGTCAAATTTTGTAGAACACAAAATCCTTGCCTAAGACCAAAAATCTCGATCCGACTCAAGTAAATCGAACCGAACAAATGATATGAAGATCGAATAAGATACGAAGAAGACGGTGTCCCGTGCCTACTCAGGCAAATTAATTAGGCCTACTCGGGTAAATTAATTAGGCTTATTCTGGTCAGGGCAAATTAATTAGGCCTACTCGGGTAAATTAATTAGGCTTATTCTGATCGGGGCAAATTAATTAGGCCTACTCGGGTAAATTAGGCTTATTCTGGTCGGGGCAAATTAATTAGGCCTACTCGGGTAAATTAATTAGGCTTATTCTAGTCGGTCGGTTTTGGCCGGCCAGAACGTTTTTTTTTTTATATTAGATTGAGAGTAAAAAGCTCTCTAATTACAATGATTTCGAATCCCCCTTGAATGATAAATGAGGCCCTATTTATAGGCTAGACCCGAGATATGAAACTTGTAAAGTAAGAAACAAATCCCCTGAATATAGGGTCTAAAATAGGAAGTAAATCGGATCAAATCTCGTCCAAATCGGATAAGATTTGCCCTGAGAATTGTTTCCTTGTTTATTGGATTCCCTTGCGAAAACGCCAAGTCTGGCGTGCTCTTCAAACATTCCTGGTCGGACGTCCTGGGTCTCCTGCTTTCCTGATCGGGTCGGTCAGGAGGACTCGTAACCGTGATGGTCACCTCTACTAGGGTCGGGATGCTCCTGCTCGGATATAGCCCCCGACCTGGCTGTCCATGTTGGCTAGGTCCCCATCGACCCAAATCCAGTCTAGTAGGCCCCAACCCGGGTCAGTCTAGCGGGATATAACATTATTGAATGTAAATTTGCATAACTTTGTTTTAGGCCAATAGTGATGACAACGTATGATGAAAATAAAAAATATTTAAATTCGTAAATTATATGAGTAGTAGATTAAATTGAAAACACTTTGAAAATTTGTATTATTTTTCATGAACATTTTTATATCAAAAAATTACCAACACTTCAAATTTATTTGTCCATACATCACACGTACAAGGGTATACCAAATGAGATTGAAATATTATGAGAACTTAATTTTTTTTTTTTTGTAAATTAAAATTTTCACATCAAACTCGAAATATTTAGATTTTATGATCGTGAGTCACAGAAGTAACAAATCAGACTGAACTTCTCCAAAAAAAATTATTATTTTTCGTGTTCAATATTTTCATATTAAAATATATAAATAGTGAAATTTATGTGTTCGTGCATCACACGAGACTTATACTAGTTTTATTGCAATAACAGATCTGATCTGTGACATACGGAATAAAATGTTATCTATAATCTTATCTTAGTCGATTAATTTAATACAAACATAATCTTTTTAATATTAAAAGAGATTTTCTTTGATGTGGCAATTAAATCATGCCAGAAAAATGATTAATCATTAAACAAGATCCTGGAATTGTGAAACAAGATCCACATATGACGTTATTTATTTTTATTTTTATTTTTACTTCTTCTTATTATTATTATTTAAAAAATTTAGGGACGCGTATGGTGCCGATTTACTTCTTGATTATCTAAAACAACGGTCGAAAGTGGAGCAGTGACCATTTTATTTTAATTAGCACATCAATTATTAATGGTAATTGTGACAGGTTTGGCCTTTCACACTTATAACATGGTTCACATGATTAAAATCTGACTGCTAAACCACTTATTAAATTCTATAAGAACTATGAATTATTTGAACATTTACAAAAGATTTAAGTTCAAACTATATATGTTAAGAATCTTAAACTAAATTTTGGAAATAGTAAAATCATCCTTCAGTAGTACTATATATCTTCTAATTACAAAATAAAACTTCTACTCTTAACACATTTCATATATACATAAATTCTTGCAAAACTTCGTTATTCTTTTAATTAATTATATCACATTTAATGATTGAGTTATTTTAGATACTAAAATAAATTCACGTTTGTTTTATTATTATATAAAAAATAAAATATCACATATTGGGATGAGATCAAAATGGTAATGTGCAATGTTTCTAGACACCTAACGGCCTTATTAAAGTGCACTAATATCTGTTTCAAAAAGAAAAAAAAAATCACTAATGTGCTGAATCATTAAGCATTTGATATTATTATTCTAGTACTATTTGGATAACATATTAGCTTTGAAATAATTTAAACTTGATAAACAGACTAAAGACTATAGTAGTTCACATTATAATTTGATAGCCACGTCGCACCAATAATTGTCATGAACTATAAATTATTTAAAGACGTGGAAAAACATGCTATAGAAAAGTCATAGTCATGTGTATGATGTTTTTTAATACATTAGTCCTTTTGGTCGGATTTACATGTGAACCAATTTATTTCGTTGATTCTTCAATAATATTGCGTACCACCCACATTTAAAGATATGGAAAAAACATGATATATATATATATATATATATATATATATATATATGTTGAGGGTAATTCATTAATTATTTTGTCGAATTTACATGTAAATGAATTTATTTCGTTGATTATTCAATGATGTGTATCATTGGATAGGTTTAATAACAGAAGATTTAATTTCATGAGATAAATCAACCTTCAATCTATAATCCACATGTGACTTCATGAAGAAAATAATGAAGTTTGTACATATATATATTTTTGCAGCTTCATATAAGTTTTTACTTGTGATTCACTTAACTTGTGTGATAGCAGCTAAAATTTGTTCAAAATGCAATCAATTGTAAATTTCAAGTTACTCCTAAATTTTTAAATAAATATAGCTATCCAAGATGCCCAAATATGTGATATTTCTGTTCTAGTTCGTATCCTTGATCGATTCTTCATTAATATTGCATATTAATATATTGTTGGGGTCAATGATAAATTGCAATGTAATTAATTCATTGATTAAAAAAATGAAAGGGGTAAAGTGAAGTTTATCTATGTAAATTATCCTGATTCGAATAGGAAAATATGAAAAAGATCGCATCTTGATTTGGTAAAATAGAAAAATCAATTAAATTGATAAAAATATCAAATGCCTCTTTGATTTCAAATGAACACAATAGTTTTGCCTTAATTAGCCATTTATATTCATGTGATTTGCCCTGCAATATCTGGATCCCTTGTGCATTTTTTTCCCCAGTTTGTTACAGTTTTATATAGAAGACTTACTGTTAATATATTGCATGGAATAAATTATTTGGTGTAGAAACAAGTTCACACGGATCTAAGAGCGTGACAATTATTTAAGACCTATAAATAGGTGCACCTACACTCTTTGATTTTATTCAAAATCATAAAGAATCAATCGAACAATTAATATAAGTAATAGTTGAAAAAGAGTTTTGTTTGAGTGATTGGAATGGGGTTAAGCGAGTCGAAACCAGCGGTGGGAGGTATTGAGAGTGAATTCAAGAATATCACTTGTAACGATTTCCCTCATGACTTTGTTTTCGGAACTGCCACTGCTGCTTACCAGGTTTTTTCTCAATACCTTTTTTTATAATCACATTATTGCATAAATAACATTAATTGAAAGCTACGCACACAAAAACTTATAAGAGACCGCGAGCTTCACTAGCTATACCAAAAGGTCCAAAACTCATTTTCATAACTTAAATTCTTTTTTTGTAACTTATGGATACGATAACCTGTCTCATGAAATTAGTTTTTCTTTTATTTATTTTTTTATTTTTATTTTTTTCCTGTTGTCTTTCATTAATTTAGGTTGAGGGAGGAGCAACAAGAGGTGGTAGAGGCCTTAGCGTCTGGGATGCTTTCACCTTGGAAACTCCTGGTCTCTCTCTCTCTCTCTCTCTCTCTATATATATATATATATATATTTATATTTATATTTATTTTTATATATTAGGTATATATATATGCTACTAATTACTTATTGCTTACGAAAGAATTATTGTGGTAACAGGAAAAATTACGGATGGGTCCAATGGAAACGAAGCTGCTGATATGTATACGAGATATAAGGTTATATACATACAAATCTCATTGTTATGCACGACAACATTATATATATATATATATATATGATTAATGGGCAACAAATTAAAAATTAAGTTAAATTGTTATGCAGGAAGATATAAAGATGATGAAGAACATGGGATTCAAAGCCTATAGGTTTTCCATTTCATGGCCAAGAATTTTGCCTGGTAATTAATTAGTTATAAAGTTGTATTAATTAACTGCAACACCCACAAATTAAACTAATGATTTTTTTAAAATTGTTGTTTGTATGATATATAGGTGGAAAGATTAGCCTTGGTATCAATAGAGAAGGAATCGATTATTATAATGATGTGATAAACACCCTCCTTGACAATGGGATAGAGCCCTACGTCACTCTCTTTCATTGGGATCTTCCTAACGCCCTGGCACTAGAGTATGGTGGTTTCTTAGACTCCCAAATAGTGTAAGTATTAAATCATTAATGTATGTGATGTGACTAACATGATTATATATTAATACAAATTAATTAAATTAAACATGCATGCAGGGGTCATTTCCTTGACTATGCGGAACTATGCTTTTGGGAATTCGGTGATCGGGTGAAGAAGTGGATCACCTTGAACGAGCCATGGTCTTATTCCGTCCATGGCTACGTTGGATGCACTTTCCCACCGGGTAAAATCGGCACCATGCCCGGTACCCACCCCGACTCAGGCTCAGATTCTGAGTCGGATTCCGATATTTTCACGAAACCCATCAATCTTGTTAAAATTCTAGAAGAAGAATTACGTGCTATGGATTCAGAATTACTAGAGAATAAGACACCTGGCTTCGGATTCGTCCCTTATAGAGGGTATAGAAAAGTGAATACCATAGGTGATCTCCTCAAATACGGCGTCGTTACAGAACAAGTGGTCAACGAGAAACTGAAGAAGGAAGACCGTCTTTTCGCCTCCGGTTACATCACCAATCTAGCCAAAGATGCTTACACTGTCGGAAAAAACATGCTCCTTGCTCATGCCGAGGTTGTTCATTCTTACAGGACCAAATTTAAGGTTAATATCTCTATCCATTTTTTTCTTATATACTATAATTTGCATGCATGTTGATCAAAGTCATGATTATTATTAATGTTTTCAATGTTACTTACTTACAGCATCATCAGAAAGGGAAAATAGGAGTAACACTGGTTACCCATTGGTTCGAACCATTAAAGGAAGACAACTCTGAAGACAAAGACGCTGCGGATAGAGCTCTTGATTTCATGTTGGGATGGTAATTAATTAATTAAGCACACACATATATATATATATATTTATTTATTTATTAATAAGTAGTAATTGCTGTATATATATTTGATCAGGTTTTTTGAGCCCATATTAACTGGTAAATATCCAAAAACTATGATCGATAATGCTGGTGAGGATCTGGAACAATTTAGTGAAGAGGAAATGGAGAAGCTGAGAGGATCCTTAGACTTTTTGGGACTAAACTATTACACAGCCAATTACGCATCAGCTGAAGATTCTGGCGTTCTAGAGGGCTACCATAAACATATGAATCTTAGGACATATAGTAAGCTTGGCTTAATTTCCCGATTAATTTTTTATTTTTTTTCTCAATCAAGTCAACTGATCATCTCTATATTCTTTTTCTCATAGAAAAACGAGATGGGGTACGCATAGGTGAAAAGGTACGTAATTTATTTATTTTATCAACTAAAATGACATTTATTTTAGATCGTAGATAATATAATTATTTTAAATTGGAGTAAGTATATATTAATTAACGTATTTTAATTTGATGTTTAGACTGGTGCGAAGTGGTTGCACTTGGTGCCATGGGGATTTTCCTTGCACGCATAGACGAAAAATACAACACTGAGGAAATCGTCCAACACCTCAACGGCACAAGCAATAAATTCCCCGACATATACATCACCGAAAATGGTACTTAATTAATTTTCCAAATAATCTTTTTTAATCTAATGGTATAACAACTCATGTGCTTAATTTAATCAATTGTATTAATGATTGTGGTTAGGTGTTGCTGAAAAATTGGATCACACCCTTACTGCTCGAGATGCTTGTAGAGACCCAATGAGGATCAGATATTACCAAGATCATCTCGGCCAGCTTCTTAAAGCAATCAGGTATTTAAACGACATTTAAGGATTATTAATAATTTTGAAAGGGATTAATTATTGAATTGCAGGGGTCTAAATGTGAACATAAAGGGGTACTTCGCATGGTCGTGGTGTGATAATTTTGAATGGGCGGATGGATACACTTACAGATTTGGCCTGGTTTATATAGACTATATGAATAATCTGAAACGATACCCAAAAGACTCAGCTCTGTGGTTTTCCAAGTTTCTAGTGAAGAACCAGGCCGATTCGAACCCGATCCAGGTCATCCAAGTATCCGACCAGGACAAATCTGAGAAAATTGAGGCCGAAGTATCTGAAGAAGTAACAGGTCAGGACAAAGATGAGAAGAAAGATGTCGAAGAAGTATCCGAAGAAGACAAATGAGGAGAAAAAATGGAAGAGTGATCCAGGGCAGTTTGTTGAAATTTTTATGTGTTTGTGTTTGTGTTTGGTGATGAATAAGTGTTGGAGCTTTAGTTATGGAGATTATTCTCAATAATGGAGCTTCACCGCAAATAATTCCAGTACTTCAGTTTTCAGCTTTGCAATCAATGAATATTTATGTGTGGAGAGAGATCTTCTATAACTACTTTGACTATATAGAAATTGGTCTCACTTGATAAATTTTATCTGTTTCTTCTCATTAACGCACGCTATCTGATTAATAACAATTATTTAATATTAATGATGAAATTACAGATTAGTAAGTAGTTGTATAGAATTTGGAACTTTGTATTAAATGGATGTACTGGAAAAAGGGTTAGTCAAATGGTGATATGAGTTTATACTCAAATGATGCGTTACTCTAACCCAAAAAAAAAAAACATGAGTTTTATTCACTTTAACCAAGAAAAAGATTAATGTATTCTAATAAATGCCACCTACGTACATTTTTTGAGATACAAGTGTCAAGAAGTATCCGGACAACTTAGTCTCGCTGGTCAAGGCCAAAATTGGTCTGATGATATGTCATCTTTATTTTTTTTATTTTATAAATTGATCAAAATGGTGAAAAAACATAATTAATTAAATTTAATTTGGTCTAGATGATGGGTCATATAAGTTGGTCCTTGAATGAATTTTCAAGATATTCCATGTATTGATAGCAACAGACACGAAAGATTGCATTTTTCACATGATTGAAATTGATCTTATTCCATAGCAAACATATCAAAGAAAATTCACACACAACATAGTACAACATACATCGATGCATATATGTAAGTTATGAGTCTCCATGGATGATATTAATTGCAGGACATCACATCTTGTAATTCACCAACTGCTTCTTTTCCTGTTTCTCCTTCTTGACTAAGAACTTAGCGAACCACATAGCTGAATCTTTAGGGTATCTTTTCAGATTATTTACATAGTCTATGTAAATTATGCCAAATCTACATGTGTACCCATCAGCCCATTCAAAATTATCACACCATGACCATGCAAAGTAACCCTTTACTTTCGTCAAACCTTGGCTGCAATTCCATTATTGGATGAAATGAATTAGCTAATTAAAGGTGGTTGAAAAAAAAAGTGGTTGAAATCCCAAATTCATAAAATTACTTGATTGCATTTAGAACATTTCCAATATGTTCTCGATAATAATCCACCCTCATTTGGTCTCGACAAGCCTCGTAAGGAGTAAGCTTATGATCCTTCTTGTCAGCAACACCTAAACACGGACATGAATTACGTATATAATTAATTGTAATAAAACGATCAATTTATAAAAAATTGATATTGAAATTAATGATTTATTTAACAAACAGTAGCATATTATAAAATACCGTTTTCAGTTATGTATATATCAGGGAGTTTGTATGTGTTGTTGTTGTATGTGTCCTCTATGTATTTTAGGAGCAGGTAAATTCCCAGTGGAACTATGTATAGCCACTTAGCACCAGACTGATTATATATCATGATCAAAAAAAAAAAAATTATTAGATGATCATGATCAAATGGACAAATTAATTATTACTAATTAAATAAGAATTATTAGTAATAATTTCATATATAATATACATGTGCAAGCATTATAATTAAGTGAAGTAAAAACATGGAATTAATGGTAAATAATCTTACCCTTTGACCTATACGCTCGAAGCCTCTTCTTCCTATGAGGAAAAATAAAAGAATACATCAATTTAATTGAGAAAAGTTATTATTAAAAAATTGTAAGATTTAATTTGGTGATTATTGTGAAGAGCTTACTATGTGTCTTTAGCTGCTGATCTTTGTTGTAGCCCATTGCCACAGTGGGGATGGGATCATCTTTTGCATAATAGGTCGTGTAATAGTTTAATCCCAGAAAATCAATGGACCCTTTTAGCAAATTGGATTCTTCATCACTAAAAGTTGCCAGATTTTTAGGATGAACAAAATCTATCATATTTTGAGGATAGCGACCAATTAATACTGGCTCCAAAAACCTGAAATAAGTTAATCAAATCCAAATTAATGTATAATTGGATTAGTAATGGGTAGCTATAACGCAATTGATAAAGAAAAATAAATGACTAATTATATATAAATATATATGATTCATTAATTAATTACCATCCTAACATAAAATCAAGAGCTCTTTTCGCAGCCTTTTGGTCTTTATCATCTTTCTCATTATATGGTTCAAACCAGTGGGAGACAAGCGTTATTCCTATCTTCCCTTTCTGATGACCCTGAGTTTTAATCAATTAAAATCCACTTAAATAGCAAATCAAGATAATATATATGATGAGAAAAATGTAAAATTAATTTCAAACTAATTAGTGGACCAATTTTGCATTTTGAATTAGAATCCAAACCTGAAATTTGGTCCTGTATGAGTGAACTGCAGTGGCATGAGCAAGGAGCATGTTTCTTGCAACAGTATATACATCTTTAGCAAGATTTGTTTTGTAGTCTGAGACAAACTGATTGTCTATGTCTGAGATTAGGCTTATAGTTTGTTGAGTTGCAGCACCATAATTGATTAAATCAAGATCTGTCTCCATTCTGCTAAACCCTCTATAAGGGATGAAATTATATCCGGCTTCTTTAGGGGGTCTCGAAGAAAAGAGATTTGCTCCGATTTTTTCTAGTGAAGTTAGGGTTAATCCTTTCATTTTCGGAGCTGATTCGGAATCAGAATCCGAATCTGAAAACGGAACTTTGCCATCAAAAGGGCCGGGTTTACCAGGTGGGAAAATGCACCCCACGTAGCCGTGGACACTATAAGTCCATGGCTCGTTTAACGTGATCCAGTATTTCACGCGGTCGCCAAATTCCCAGAAGCATAGTTCAGTAAAATCACGAAAATCATTTCTGGTAAGAAAAAGCAAAACATGAGACTTCAATATATATAGTATAAGTACTTGGGGAAGAATATTAAGATTCTTACACAATTTGTTTGCTTAGAAAACCACCATATTCTTGTTCCAAAGTGAAAGGAAGGTCCCAGTGAAAGAGGGTGGCGTAGGGTTCTATGCCATTTTCAAGGAGGGTGTTGATTACATCATTATAGTACTCGATTCCTTCTCGGTTGACACCCAGGCTAAGTTTTCCACCTTTTTTTATGTTATTACATAATTCATTGATAAAAAAATAAATTAGTTGTATATGATCTCAAATAGACTATATATAGTTGTTAAACTTATTACAACTTTATTAATAATAATTACCAGGTAAAACTCTTGGCCATGAAATAGAAAACCTGTAGGCATCAAAGCCCGTGTTCTTCATCATCTTAATATCTTCCTGCATAACAATTTAACTTAGTTTTTAATTTGTTACCCATTAATCATATATATAACTTGTAGTTTTGTATGTATAACCTTATATCTGGTATACATATCAGCAGCTTCGTTTCCATTGGATCCATCTGCAATTTTGTCTGTCACCAACAATTATTTTTCATAAGCAATAAGAAAGTAGCTTGAGAGAGAGAGAGAGAGAGACGAGGAGTTGTCAAGGTGAAAGCATCCCAGACGCTAAGACCTCTACCACCTTTTGTTGCACCTCCTTCAACCTAAATTTTGGAAACAAAATAGCCAATTAAAAGGAACTTAAAACATACCATGTGAAATCATGGTTGATAAATTTGGAAAATATGTTGTCCTTAATTATCTACTACTTTTTAACCACCGATTTCACTAGTTTTCATAATAATGGTTCTTTAATTTTTATAGTTTCAATTTCAATTACGTTTAATGGAGTGCTGATGAGAGAGCAACCTGGTAAGCAGCGGTAGCAGTTCCAAACACGAAATCATGAGGGAAATCATTACGACTCATATTGCTGTAATAACTACTCCCGATTTCTTCTGTTTTCTTCTTGCTGGCCATACTCAGGTAATAAACTCTTTTCTTTTTTTTTTTCAACTACTAATAATATATATATATATATATATATATATATATATGTATGTATAAATTTTGCTGGAGGATTTATGTCTTGAACAAAATTTATGAGCCAGTTAACCTATTTATAGCTGCTCAATTGTTTGCCACATAATTAAAAAACACAGAGGTAGGTTTGATTCTTTTACCAGCAATATTTTTCCAATTACACGTGTTATTTCTTTTGAGTATGTTTATATAAATGCTTTTAAAAAATATAAGTTCTTTGACTTTCTTAATTTTTATTTTATTTTATTTCATTTTGAAAACTGACTTTTGATAAAATACTCCGTAATTCCAATTGTATCTATTTCAATTCATGTATTTCTCCAACTACTCAATTAAAAAAAATTGTAATTAATTGATTAATAATTATTATTATTATCACTATAAACAAAGTCTACAAAAACGAAAGCAACAAATTTATTTCACTACATTAATTGTTAAGACGTGTTACAGGATGAAAATGACAACTATTTCTCCTAAATAAATTAGCTACAGAGCTATCCAATCACAGGTGTTTCATATCTGATAATAATTTTGACGGAAGAATTTAAGGTTGAATTTCATATTTATGGTAACAAATATCCAGCTTCGGGGAATTCCTAATCTCAAAATAAATTAGTCGCTCACCCTTAAATAAATGTTACAAGAAAATCGACAAAAATATTAATTATAGCTCAAAAAGGTTTTTCATATAAGTAAATTGCTATTGGGTTCAAAAATCAAGATAATATGGATGGCATCCATCTATTAAGATGGAAAACAATAAAGATTTCACTCTACTTCAATAGCAGGTGCTACAACTTGAGGAATATACTCTTCCTCCTTCGGAGGATGAATGGTAACAAGGTCAGGCAACGGTGTAGTTGGCCCTTGCTTACCCTTCGGATCCCAATCGAGCATAATTTTAACCTTGATACCAAGCACACCCTGAAAAAATACGATCATAGCAAAGCCAGATAATGATGTTAGAAAGAAGAATCATTCTTTAGCACTAGGAAATCAAGGTACTATATTTAGTACGTCGATAAGTATATCTTTCAACAAGCGAGGGAGATAAAAAGTGGACCTGTCTAAGTAGAACATGCCGTACGGCAGCATCAATGTACTCTTTGACAGGTTGGCCAGAGGATATCATGTACCCATCCTTGAATTTCATGGACTTGGCACGCTGAGCACGCAGCTTTCCACTTATGATCACCTATAGAAAGATAAGTCAATGATCAAGATAAGAGCAAGAATGTGGAAATAGATGACTGAAAAAGAAATATTTCAACCCACCTCGCATCCCTTGGCACCACTCTCCATAACAAACCTCAAAACACCATAGCAAGCCCTAAAATACATGTGATAAAGATAAGGAGTTAAGGTTAGTTGAAATAAAATAGTGCAAGAAAATGTACAATAATCAAAAGAACATGTTTCCATAAACCCATATGAAGAATGATAGTTTAAGTTTGCAGAAGCCTTCAGATTTATTTTTTCATTGCCGATATATACAAGTCCAAGCAAGAAAATCTTCTAAGAAGCTAAGAGAACTACAAGCACGATTTGTGAATCAGTCCTTGATTTTCTGAATTAAATATCTTCCCCATATTAAATCGGTCACAAGCGAAATAAAATTGTCCCTTGGACATAAAATTACAAGGGAAATCAAATTTAGTCACCTTTCGACACGAGATAGGCACTTTATAATGCCATCTCGCTGTAATGATGACTACTATGAAACCAAGATCCTTAGCATACACTTTTCTAATGTCGAATTGATTAGAAGAGGGATTATATTGTCTGCTTGGACAGAAATGGATATGTGAATGCTTAATTGGTCCCCACAAATGCATTGCCAAAAATCATGAGATAATGAATCTATACCTCCGAACTGCAAGGCCTCCAAGCAGCTTGTATCGTAATGACTCAGCCTGAGCTATGGCACACAGGCCCCTGTTGTTGACCTTCTCAGCATAAAGCTCCACACTGTTCTCTGGAAACTTGAAACGCTTTTGTACAACTGAAGTCAGCTCCCTAATTCTCCTACCCTTCTCTCCTGAAGAAAGAATAACACATAAATGACATAAAATATCTGCAAGATATTAAAATACAATATGTATATAATAAGCAACAGAGATCTTGACCTACAGGAACTTTTTATGAAAAAAAATAAACAGTTCATTCACGTATTCAAATTGCAAGCACAGAGAATTCTCACATTCTCCAAATCCTATACCTCACTAAACATTTTGATTAAATTACCTAACACTAGAGGAAAACAAAGACGTAGAGCCTAAATAAATCAAATCAGTCATTATTATGGAGAAGCAGATTGAGAAACTATATATTGATACAAACTCAACAACGAGCTACTAATTCCAAAGACTGAAGTGGAATTTACTATTACACAAAATCAAATCGCTAATACATAGTACTCGCACAATTTATAAAGAAAAATCAATTTATCGAAAAGCCTACACAAATTTAATATATCGCCACAAAATATATCGACATATACGTACTTAAATACGAATGCATAGGATACCTAGCACGTTTTGAGTGCGAGTAGCTCGGATAATGATCTCGGTACGCATCGGTGTGACTCGGACCTCGACTCCGGAGTAGCCATCCTCCGCCAACTCGCGAGTCAGCACTTCGTTCAACTCAGCGAAGAACACTCCATCCGCCACAAACTAGAATCACCACACAATCGATGCATTGAGAAATAAATAAATTTGAAGCATACCAAAATTGAATTTCTAGTTAATTAAACAGTGTTTCTTCAAGAAAAGTAATATCTTTCGATTTCCCTGATTTCATCAAATTTGAATAATACAATGGAAATGGAATACTTACCTTTCGCTTTTTGCTCATCTGAGTAGCCATGGTTGATGAGCTCAGCGCCGCTGCGTTTTGGCGGATGTGTGCCGTTGTTCGATGTCTAAAAGCTGTGGCCGGTAAACCCTAAGGGCGATACAGTAATTTCAGTTCTAGCATTCTCTACCGATTTTATTTTTCTTTTAACATTTTATTTTTGGGCCCGATGGTGAGGTAAACCAGTTTCACAATGGGCTGGGCCCTTGGGCCACTTGGGATAGGCCCGATAATGTTTACAATTTTCATGCAAATGAATTTCTATTTCATTTTAAATTCCAACATTATCAACATAGTCTGCATAAGCCAATATAGCCAAAGTTTATTCCAATTAATATATATATTATAAATTCCTGTGGTTTCCCAAAATAATTAAAGATAAAAATATATAACTTCAAATTTATTTCATTTAAAATTGTTAAGATAATAGTTTTTTTTTTTTTATGGAAAATGAGATTGTTATTTTTGTTATGATTGAAGATCTACAATTCAAATGCAAATGTATAACATTATTATTATGTCTCTTATGAACAACTCTCATCAAACCCATTCTTCAACCAACCAACATATTTACGTAAATTCAATCTGTGGAGAAAAAATTGTTGAATATTACAAAATTGATAGATTTCTTTTTATAATGTTACATCGTTAAAACGCTGTAAATCATACAAATAACTTACAGTATAAGCTTTTGTGACTAGGATGAGAACCAAAAATTTGAAAAAAAATGCAATATTGCTTTTATAATCAACTTTTAACAATAGTGATCGTGACAGATTGAGAAATTTTTTCATGTATCCACAATTCATATGAAGTTAATTTGGAAATCCAATATTGAACATGAAATCTCAAGAAAAACTAGCATTGTATGCATGCATCCATAGAATTCGACTATTGATAGCTCAAGTGGTAAGCAGACCGGATCCTCTTTACCAAAATTTTTGTTTCATTAGTGTGTCACATTAAAATTACGTAGCTTTGATATTGAAATTTTTTTATAATTTATAATCGTTTTTAATTTAAAAATCAATATAACGTGTTTTGGGATGTGATACACACGTGGTATATGAATATTTGGTACATGGGATCTAATTTGAGTGGTAAGAATATTTTAGTTCATTTAAACACGAATTTCATTGTCAAAACAACTGGCATTCGTGAATAAAATGCAGAGTCGTTGTCGGGCCTCAACGACTTTACTTATTTCTTCAGCACGATTTTGCCACATTCCAAAGAATCTTTATCTTAATATAATAAAATGAAACTATATAACCTGACACCCCCCAAAAAAAAAAAGTAAAGAAAATATTATTCCCCGTGAATAATGGTTGAACTCAATTATTTATAGAAATGAGGAATTGTCTAATCAGTAATCAGATTTTTAAATAGTTGGGATAAAGATGCAATTAGATAGGCACTGTACGTATATTAGATTTTTAAATAGTTAGGATATAGATGCAATTAGATAGGCACTGTACGTATATTTATTTTCTATAGACTTTTGCCAATAACAATAATATTGTTATTCTACCCACCATTAACATATATTAATGTGTTCACCGCTAATACATTAAAAATCAAACACAACATTTAAAGCGATGAGTTCTTTACAAATCAGCGATGAACATTTTAAGACATGTCCACGGTGATAGGAGAACATTATTTTTGTCAACAAAAGTTTAAAATAAAACCTTTTCAATTAATTTTGGGAGTGAGGTTATTGATTTATTAAATAAAATATTTTTTGAAAATAATTTTTGGTCTAGACGTAAATGGTTGGTCCAACAACCAGAATTAATTGCAACCAGTACATTATATATATATATATACACACACTATTTTTGCAATGACTAAGTTTTTATGGCAGTATAAATGGTAGATATAAATAATTGAATCATTTAGTATACCGCCAAAACAATTTATTTATTTAATATGATCAACTGGAGGGTAGACTTTGAAAAAAGTGGTTGAGAGAAATTAGATTTTCGAATGTTCACATTAAGAAATGTGACAATAATTCGAACCACGAACCAAAACATGGCCTTTAGATTCTTTATTTATTTATTAATAATGTGACCAGCTGGTTTATAAATAGGTGCATTTGCTCATAATATTTCCTACAAGCTAGAAAAACCTGAAGCAAGAAAAGAAAAGAAAAGAAAAGAATTATTTGTGAGTTTAGTTTGATGGATGAAAATAAGAAGAGTAGTTCGACAGTTCCAGCAGAAGAAATCGAAACTGATTATAGTAAAATCAGTCGTAACAGTTTTCCTGATGATTTTATTTTTGGGACCGGTACTTCAGCTTACCAGGTTATTTTTCATCTATATATACATTCATTTTTTTTTTCCATGTGTATATATATGTGTGTGTGTCTATCTTCATGTCTCGTTTTCTTGGATATATTTTCGTTTTTAATATCCAGCATGAAGGAGGTGCTTCCAAAGGAGGTAGAGGCCAAAGTATATGGGATGTTTTCACCTTGAGGACTCCTGGTATGATGAGGGATATTTTAGTCTTTTTATTGTATTGTATTGTATTGATGAATGCACTGTTGTGGTGACAGGCAGAATTATTGATGGATCCAATGGAAATGTTGCTGTTGATATGTTTTCCAAATATGAGGTTATTATAAATTTAAAAATCTACATTTACTCCAAGCTTAATTTATTGGATATATAAGTGAATATATATTTTTAAATTTTGCAGGAAGATATTAAGATGATGAAGAGCATGGGCTTTGATTCCTACAGATTTTCTATTTCATGGCCAAGAATTTTGCCTGGTAAGCTTTCCATTGTGTTTTAATCTCATACGTGTTTATTTAGTCAGTGATGATGATACAAAAATTAGTCAACCATTTTCATCAGAATTACAACAATATTTTTAGTAAGTGATCATTTACATTTAGTTATATATATTTGAGTTGTATTAATTAATTGGGAGTACTATTAATTATTAGGTGGAAGACTTTGCCTTGGAGTCAACAAAGAAGGAATCAACTTCTACAACAACATCATCAACACCCTCATTGCCAATGGTTAATTAGATAATCATACTCCAAAGTCAACTAATACATTAATCTCTTATTTTTCCATTAAATATATACATCAATCATGTTTACAATTAATTATTTTAATTATGTACAGGCATTGAACCTTATGTGACTCTTTTTCACTGGGATCTCCCTCTATCCTTGGAACAAGAATATGGTGGCTTCTTAAGCAAGAACATAGTGTAACTATGCTACTCCTTTTTTTACTTTTTAGCATTCAAGAATTCATTAAATAAATTATTCAAAAAAAATTATTTCTGGCATAAATAGGAATGATTTTCGTGAATTTGCTGAGCTATGCTTTTGGGAATTTGGCGATCGCGTTAAAAATTGGGTTACTCTAAACGAGCCATGGACTTACTGTGTCCATGGATATGTTGGATGCATCTTCCCACCAAGTAAAGGCCCTAATCCTGCTTTGTCTCTGCCAAACAATCGTGGGATTAACCTGGATAAGGATGCAAGTTTGTTGGGATTGAATCGTGTCTCTCATAGAACTGTACATGACGTGGAACTGATTTTTCCCTTCAATCTAAGTATTAGTGACGAATCAAATACGACGTCGAATCCAGCTAAGGATGTGTATACAGTGGCAAGAAACATGCTTCTTGCTCATGCAGAAGCAGTTCAATCTTACAGGACCAAATTTCAGGTTTGAATTACGAGTAAGTTTATAATATATTAATTTGAGTTACTAATTAAATGTCGTTTGACAAAACCTCAGGAACGTCAAAAGGGGAAGATAGGAATAACACTGGTCTGCCATTGGTTTGAACCTTTAACTAGTTCCAACTTAGACAAAAAGGCAGCTAAACGTGCATTGGATTTTATGTTAGGATGGTAAAGTAACTCCTACTTTCATTGACATTGACTCCATAAAAAAGATAAGATATTGAGACCTTCCATCGATTTCATATCTGTAAAACGATACTTTGTTTTGTAAATTCAGGTTTTTGGAGCCAGTATTAAGTGGTAAATATCCGGAAAACATGACAACATATGTTCCTAAAGAAAATTTGGCTCCATTTTCAGAAGAAGAGTCTGAATTGCTAAAAGGGTCCATAGATTTTCTGGGTTTGAATTATTATACAGCTAATTATGCAGCTGATGATGAATCCTACCCCGATTGCAAACATGGCTACAATGAAGATCAGCATGTTGCATTTTATAGTAAGTTCTTAACAACTTTGTTTTTAAATTATTCAAGTAAATCAACTCTCATAGATTGACATTACTATTTTATTCTTGTTTTCTTCTTTAGCTGAAAAAAATGGGAAGCCAATAGGTCAAGTGGTGAGATTCTTAATTCATTAGTAACTTTTTCTTGATCGATTCCATTTAATTTTTTTCAAATAAAAACCATTTTATGTTTAATTAGGCTGGTTCATCGTGGTTGTACATAGTTCCATGGGGAATTCACAAGCTTCTGAAATATATAAACAACACATACAACAACAGCACTTATAACCTCCCTCCTATATACATCACTGAAAATGGTACTTTTTTAATCTCTATTTCTAAAACCATATTTGATTTTGAACGTAATTGTAATTGTAATTTAAATTTTAATGACTGGTTTAGGGGTGGACGAGAAGAATGATCATAGGCTTACTGCAAATGATGCTTGTAGAGACAAAATAAGGGTGCATTATCACCAAGACCATCTTGGAAATGTTCTAAAAGCAATCAAGTATGTTTCTTTCTTTCTTTTCTTTTCTCTAAATAAACATTTTTTTTAATTGCTCTCTCGATTATATATGGTGTGATTGCAGTGAGAAAGTGAATGTAAAAGGTTACTTTGCATGGTCGTGGTGTGACAATTTCGAATGGGTGGAAGGATACACTGTTAGATTCGGGCTTATTTATATCGACTACATGAATTATCTAACCAGACAACCCAAAGATTCTGCTATTTGGTTTAGTAAATTTTTGGTGAAGAAGAAGAAGGTTCCCCCCCTTCTACGACGTTAGACGAGGGAGAATATTGTACGTTACAGAGTCAATCAAGATGAACTCAAAGATATCAACGTGTGATGAACTGTTGTTAAACTTTAAGTTGTGTGTACTATGTGCTCGTATTTGTGTGTGCGTGATGAATAAGTTTCTCAGAATTATGTATTTTTATGGTCTTTTAAATTTGTTTTCCATGTTATGATGATATGAATTCTCAAGGTATTTTAAATTTGTCTTCTATGTTACCACAACATATATACTTCGTGTATGTTATCACATCATCATTATACACATTATTCATTGGTTTTAATGTCGGAGATGAAAGTCCACTTTGCAGTCTCACTTCAATACATAAATCTTTTTGATGGTTTTATACCCTCATATTCATGCACAACATACTCTAGGGCAACGATGAAAATATCCCGATATTCGTGCGATATATCCGTATTTCAAAGGTTGCGATATGAATATGGGTAAAAAAAAAATTCCAAGATATCCCGGATATATCGCGGATATATCGTAAATATCCATATCCATATTGATATCCGTTGGTCTTAGAGTAAAATTGGAAAAAATTCTGGAAACATCGCAGATATATCGCGGATATATCGCAAAATATCAATATTTATCCAAAAATCGAGATTTTTTCAAAATTTGTATTTTTAGACCAAAAATAAATTTGGTTAAATTTTTTTAAATATTTTGTAGCAGCAATAGTTTTTTCAAGTGAAATATTTTAAAAAATAATTAGAACATGAATGATTAATTTGATTTATCATTTAAACATTGTTAATGATTGTAAAAGTCAAATTTTATTTTCAAAATTGAAACTTGCTTGGAACGAAAATGGAAGCTCAAATGTTGATATAGATCAATCACTTTCTTCAAGTTTGGACTTCATGAATATGTGCACAAATCAAAATGATATGCTTCAAGAATCATATACTCTGACACATATGAGAGTTCACAGTTTGATTGAAGTACTCAAAAGGTATTTCATTATCCACTCCCTCAAATATCTTATGGAAGTCCAAACATCCTCAAATGTCTCATGGAAGTCCAAACATGTACTAACAAAATGATAATTGATTCAATCCGCACTTCGTATATTATCCGAATACGAATAAGAAAATGACGAAATTCGATTCGAGTATTCGCAAATATATTCGAATAATTATATATACATAATTTCTTTATTTTAATTATATATATATATATATATCCAACCGAAATTCTAAACCACATCTTAAATTTCTTTAAAATTTTGCTATCTATATAGGTATTGTATCATGTATGCATATGCTATATATTTGAAATATGATATTATTAATTTGGAAATAAATATATTTTTGAAAAAAAATTGAAATTTCAAGTTCAAATTTTTCGAATACGAATATTCAAATATATTCGAATATTTCATTCGAATCGAATACGATTTACTTTTGTTATTCGAATAATAAACGAATACGAATACGAATACGAATATTCGAATAATTAAACAAATACGAATAGAATATCATGATATTCGATTTGATTCGTTTACAACTAGGTATATGTTTGTTAACATATCTATCACATAAATATCTTTTACAATATCATTTAATATATTTGCAATAAAAAAAATGTAGGGTAAGCATACTCATTTTAATTTTATCAAGTGACGTGGTGGTATAATGATAAAAGAAAGGGGATAGCATTTGTTTGGCAAGGAGAAAGCCTCGAGTTATCCACTCCCAAACACAACTCAAATTCCTTGAAAATACCCCAAATCAAATCTGCCAAATTGTCACACACAGTAATGGCTACTGCATCATCAGCCACAGCTTACTACATAGCAGCAGCTCAAAACAATGTCTCTGCCAAAACTGTTCCAATCTCACTTCCATCCCCGACCTATTTTCATGCAACGAAACAACAACACCGGAGATTAGTACTGATCAGAAACTCCGGCGAGGAAAGTGCAGCCACCACAATTGATGAAGAAATTGAGGCGCCGCTGGAGCTCCCCAAAGGACCTCCATCACTTATATCAACTCTTAATGTCGACAAAATTTTGCGTGGCCTTGGTATTTCTTTCTCTTTTTCTAATTTTCCCTTTTTTTTAAAAAAAATTGATAATAGTTTTTTGTATTGGTTTATTAATGAAGTTTTGTTCTAGATTTGTAGGCCATTTCTTTCTCTTTTTCTAATTTTCCCTTTTTTTTTAAAAAAATTGATAATAGTTTTTTGTATTGGTTTATTAATGAAGTTTTGTTCTAGATTTGCAGCAATTACAGACGTTGATCACTACGGGAAGCTTGGTCTGCAAAACGGATGTTCAATCGATCAGGTCCAAAACCACATCTTCGATGATTTATCTTAAATATTAGTCATGCGGTGTATACAAGGACTAAAATATCGCCGATATATCGGAAAAATGAAGTATCCGATATGAAATTCTAGTGCTATCAAAATTCATTGGAATATCGACGATATATCAACGATATATCGATGATTTTTGAATATTGGGTATACAAATCTGTTAATTTATCTCGATATATCGGTGATATATCGAGAACTATATTATCGGTCCAATTTTTCAATTTCTGCCTTTTTTTTTTTCTTTTTTCTTTTTTGTCGGTGGCTCCTTGCACATTATAACCAACTACCTCAAATGTCATATGGAGGTTCAAGCATGCATCAACATAGTCAACCATATTGGGTCAATCCACATTATCCGATTTATGGAACTACAGTTGGAAGAAATAAAGAAACATATAGTCAACCATATTGGGTCAATCCACATTATCCGATTTATGGAACTACAGTAGGAAGAAATAAAGAAACATATGAAAGTTATCTCCATGATTACGCTTAAAGTAGGAAGAAATAAAGAAACATATGAAAGTTATCTCCATGATTATCTCCATGATTATGCTTAAAATTGGTCTAGTGTCTTAAGTTGGCATCAATATTGTTTGACTCAAGATGACATGTCATCTTATACATTTGAACCTCATAGGAGTTCAAGCTATTATTAGGTCATGTATTAATTTTATATGATAATTTGTCATGTTATCATATGAGACAACATTTATATAATAGTTTATCTCTAAATTTGTTGTTAACATGTCTTTTTATTTGAAATTTAAGTTCAATTATTTATTAATGTTACTTATAATATTATATAAAGTACAAAATTATTTTTTTAAATTTTTTTTCAAATTTTTTAAATTTTTTGCGCAAAAACCGATATATCCACCGATATCGATATATCCGTAAAATCAAGGTACCGATACATCCGTCGATACCGATATTTTAGTCTTTGGGTGTATATGAGATAAGACAACCCTTACTTGAGATCAATCTTAAAAAAAAAAAAAAAAAAAAAATTCTAATTCCACTAAAAAAAGATTGAGTTGAGCTCTAGGTTGAGCTCATTAATACTCAAACCTTATCAAATATTTGTTAAATTTATTATTTTATCCCTTAAAATAATTTATTTATTAACTTATACGTATGATATTAAATATTTCTTTCATTTTTTTTAAACATGCATTATTGGATAATACTAAAAAAACTTATATTCAATGTTTTTAAACATATGCAGGTTAATGCTGCGTACAAGAACAAGGTAGCAGAAGTGATGAATAAAGGGTTAGACGAAGAGGAAGCTAGCAAGGAGCTAGAGCTTTTGAAGGTGGCTGCAATATAAATGTCAAATTCTCATTAACTTTAAATAATTTAAATAATAATTTTGGCAATATTGCATTGGGTAGGAATCACATGCAATACTATCGTCGGTGGAAGAGAAAAGACTGTACGATTGGAGCTTGGCAAGAAGTGGGAATCCTGATAAATTTGTTTGGCCTTTTGAGGTCGACAAAACTCCTACCTCAACCGAAGACCCTCCTCCTCAGGTAAGTACTAAAACTAATGAAGAATCGCACCAATTTTCTTTTTCTTTTTATTTATTTGTTTGTGATTATGCCCCAATTTAGAATTTCAAAACTCACGAGTCCAGTTTCTATTCCTCCAAAATTTTGTCCCATTTTCCACATCAGCACAGGTCTTGCACATGTATCACACGTCAGTTATATAGTAGTCCCAGGTGTGTCTTCTCCAAGAAAGCTAGGGTCTAATACATCCAAAATAATTTGGATTTGCAGGAGCCAGAGGATGAAGGGCCAACAAGATTGACAGGATACATCTTTTTAATCTGGTTTGTATTGTCCATTGTATTGCTTATAGCCTTCAATCGTTGAGGCAAATTGTACATAATTGTCCACGCAATTTATGTTTCTCAATTTACCAGTTAACCAGTGATTTGTTCGAATCACACCAAAACCTCGGTAAATAGGGACAGTGTGATGTAGATCGATATAACTAAATGGATATTTCTGAGGCTCACTCTATTGCCTTTTCTTCTCACTGACCATCCAATTAAATGTCATGATAATATTTTATTTTGTATATTAATTTTTAGAATATGGTGTCTATGTATGTATATGAGAAAGGGAGAGAGGTGGGTAGTCAGCTAACATATAACTTTGTAATTATATACATTCGAAAAATAATAAATGGATCCAAGGATTGTATAGGTTTCTTACATGCCACTACAGTGCACAACTTCGCATGTAATAATAACCTCACATCACATTAAAGAGCACACACGCACACTCGCAATGGTGTGCTTGAAAGCATTTCTGTTTTATATGAATGTGTGGTTGTTAATACACCCAATGCTGTGAACCGGTGTAGGGTAACATGTAATAAACCGGATTTCCATTTTCTTTTTAAAAAATTATATTTGCATAATAAACTAAAAATATCAAGGGACATATTTCTAGCTTACAGACTTTATTAAGTTTTTCTGTAAATATAGCAAACCTCAAGAAAGGCTGAGTGAAGGGGATGCATTTCCTCTTCTTGGCAAAAAACCTGTGATGGGTAATTTTTTGCCGTCTTTTTCTTATGTTCTTTTCTTCTTCTTTCTTTTTTTTGGGTTCTAAATGTAATTTATGTATTTTAAATATTGATATGTTTTATTTTCCCAATCTTTCCATTCTACATTTCTAACTTTCTATATTTTTATTATTGATTATGTAATATTATAATATGCACTTAGATAATAATGAAAACTTCACTTAATGCAATGAATAATCACATGACAAGGAAAAAAAAGACTTTTTTTGACAAGCAGAGAGAGAAGATAATAATGAAAACTTCACTTAATGCAATGAATAATCACATGACAAGGAAAAAAAAAGGACTTTTTTTGACAAGCAGAGAGAAAAAAAATTATGTTCTATCTGTAATTTTGAAAATGTGTATGTACAAATGCACTGCAAGTGTACAAACAACATCACTAATTTTGAAAATGTGTATGTACAAATGCACTGCAAGTGTACAAACAACATCACTAATTTATCACAACATATATTAGGAACAATGAAATACAAGATAAAAACATCGAAATATAATTAAAGATTTTTTTTTTTTTTTTGAAAGAATAAAGTAGAGGATCTAGATCGTAATTTTTGAGCCAAGAAATCACTTGATTATGAGTTGGAGATTTTTATGAGATTAAATATGGAATCTTTAAATAAAGATAGGAAATAAGTCAAAAAAGACATCGTGAACAAACATTTTTGGAATGGAGTCTAATAATCTAATGCAGACATGCGTGCGTTGCGTGCATGTATGTGCACGCGCGAGTGCAATATATATGAATGTACTCTGTGTATGTATGTACTCTGTGTATATATATATGGAGAGAGAGACTATAAGTATAGGCCCTATGTAGAGGGCCCACCACACTTGAGAAAAAGTACGATGTGGGTAAGTGTCAATATGTACATGCACATTTATATAACATGTAATAATATTTAATCACTCCAATTCACAATAAATGACTCTTTAGAATTTGTCAAAAATTAAAGAACGTTAAATAATGACTATGCCCCAAACCTAGTAAATGCCTAATTTTTCGGCAAAAAAAATCACTATTTGAAATAATCTTGAATAGAGATAGAACTAAAGGTCAAAAACCACAATTTACTTGCAATGAAGATTTAACATTAAAAAGACACTTATTGTGACTGGAGAGTTGTTAATTGAGTATGATGATGGGATGTTGGGTTTTTTATAGAGTCAAACCTCAATGCAAAATTATTACTACATTCCATCATAAAAAGTTGAACGTTAGTAGCAAATAAAAGATGGAACGTATTGTACTATTTGCATTGAAGATTGTTCCATAAGAAACGCAATATCAGTTTTTTAAATCAAGACCATATACGTGTGACCGTGCAATATGTGTGTGTGTGTGGGGAGAGAGAGAGAGGCCTTACAACATAAAGAACATACCTTGATCAGCATCAGCACGTGTACCACTTCTGTGCAAAGAGCGATTGAGTGAGAAATAAAAACTTCCAAACAATATTTTCAATTGCCAGAGCTCTGGCAAAAACTTTTTTTGCTAGCATCTGAGACTCACATTGAAGAAGGGAATAGGGTTAGTCAGAAAATAATCAATAAAGGATAATTCCAGACGGAATTAATTCAAAAGGGTTAACTTAACTTTCGAAAGCAATTTTTCCAAGTTAGAGACGTCTTCGACCTAAATGTGTGTTAGATAAGTAGTAATGAGCTTTATGTAAAAAGGACACTTAGCATACCCCCTATTATCTACAAGTTGATACATATACCTATTTAAAAGATAGCAGATGTATCACCATGTGCTCTAGCTCAACTTCATGTAATTTTGAACCTCAAAGTTCTTTAATGTGCTCTTCGTTTATGGGACCGATATTCATCTCTGCGGTGATGGTGGTGGTCCTCATCAGAACCACCGGCCATCTGCCACCTCTCATTACGCTCTTTCTCTCTGACGGGTTTCTTTGAAGGTTGTCTGGAAGAATCATGGCCTGCATCCCTGTCTTTATATCCCCCCCTCCTCTCAACAGGTGTGCTAGGCTCAAAACCAGACTCTGGAAGGCTGTGATGTTTTTTCTGAGAACCTCGCACATCAGATTCAACCCTTCTTTTAACATCTTTTTGAGCTGTGCGATGATCCAAACTCGAATCACTGTCACAGTGTGCCCTTCTCTCATTGTACCTCTTCGACTCTCCATGATGATGATGCTTGTGCCTCCCTTCACCATGCCAGTCGGAGCTTCTGCATGTATCTTCTTTGCCCGAATTTGACCTCTCCCCTTGATATGGCCTCTTGTCTCTTCCAGAAAAAGAGGATCGGTAGCTCTTCTCATGTCTTTCATCAGAATAGTGGACATCAGAATGCATATGCTTGTCGTGCTGACTTTTTCTCCTCAATCTTCGGGCCAAGCTATCATCAGAGTGACTTGAACTTGCTTCGTTGCCTTTCTGTAATTTGTAATCATGCGATTTTTCTTGACTGGTATGTCCATAGCATTCTGAAGAACCACCCTTCGGGTCAGAAAGTTGCTCCCTGTTGCAATTAGCAAAAGCCTCTATTAGAAATTCAAACCTTCAAATTAGTACTAAGAAGCAAATAAATGTGAGGCTCAATTTCTTGTAATGGAAGGTCAGTAAACGAAAGAGAGAGTTCCGTGCAATATGTGTGCCCAATAGTGCTGTGATATGACACTTGAAAGTTACCTAACTAGATTTTCATTTGTGTGCTTCCTCTTATTTCCGCACTGTTGAAGCACAAGTTCAGCACGAGGAGGTCCCATATTTCCCATTCTCATGTTTCCACTGCAAGATGTACATGGTGTCAAATCTAAATGTTAATACTATTCATAGTGTCCAATTGAAAACGATCCGACGCTCATTTAACTTACCCCGTACCAGCCTGGCTGCCACACACAGAAGGAATGTAGGGAGGATATGCAAAAGGTGACATGGGGATCATAGAGGCATTGAACGGCATCATTGTAGGGTTACTATACATATTTACATAGTGTGTATAGGGAGACACTGAAGAGCTGTTCCAGTATGGTGGTGCATAGCCTGGCATACCTTGTGCGTAGCCTCCATGAAATGCTCCATTTCCTAAAATGCTCAACTAATTAAGAATTTGCAATAGTCAAGAAAAACAAGAAATATTTCAAAGTACCTGGCTGAAACATGGGATTTGGATGGGACATAGGGCAGTCTCTCATGAGATGGTCAGGAGAACCACACGTGTAGCAATTGCGGACACCCTGAGATCAAACAAATTGAATTTACATTCACAAACTCCAGAAGCATGAAAATATTGTACAATTTTGTGCATTAACTGTGCACAAAAAGAAAAAAATTACGGGTTGACAGAGCAGCTGAGAGTTAAAATATATATAAAGGGTAAAGGAATTTCTGCACAAGATAAGCACTGCACTTTCAATGTTTCCCAATTCACTAACCCAAAACCATGGAAAAATTGCCTTGTAATACTGGCAGATTTCAGATAGGGTAACTTTAAAAGCTAGCAGGAGAATCAATAGATATTTATAAATAGATTTGAAGTTACCTTTTTGTGTCCTCCAAGACCCAAAAAGTTTCTCCCTCCACCTAAAAATAGCACATTATATCAGAGGTCGGATATCAAAATGCACAACATTTATAGATTACAGAGTGACAGTTTAGCATACCTCCAGAATCAATCCAGAATTCCCCTTTTCTCTTAATGTTAGAATCAGCTGCAGGGAACATGATATATTAAAAAAGGCACTTTTCTGAAGTATTTTCTGGTTTCATTGAATCACCTCAATAAACAAGAGTGATAATAGCTTAATTATATAAGCATCAAAATAATGTACAAAGAAAAGTTGTTCCTATTTAAATGATCAACTTCATTAAAACTGCTGCCTTCACAATTTTACCAACATAATCTCCTTAACTAAAACCAGAGGTGGACCCAAAAAATAGTAGAAAGAGGCAATTTAATAACAAGGTGACAGATATCGAATAGCTAGAACAATTTGTAATATATGAGCATATAACATGGGCAAGGGTTCATCACTATATCGCATACCTTCGTCGTGAACTTTAGCTTGAGGAAGAACAGGTCGATTTTCGCCCTGAAAATCTGCAAGCTGTGCGAAATCTTCAGTTTCCCTCAGCATATCATTATCACGAGGATGCTTGCCTCTTACAGCATCTAATTGGTTGGTTTTTTGCGATTGAAAACCAGAGTTTAAATCTCTACTATCCGAGTTCCAATATGGCACATTTCTCTGATGTTGTTGCTCATAGAATGCATCCGTAATCACTTGATTGGATCCATTCCCAGTTGCACAAGAAGACTGAGGCAATTCCAGTTCTCTTTGGACAACATTTAAAGTACATGAAACATCCTTACCTTGAATCACAGATTCCCCATCTGCATTTACAGGAAAAAAAATGGTCAGTCACCATTCTAAAGTGAAGTCCTGTTCAAGAGTCTCAATGCTGCTTCAAAATATGCTACCAACAATAACAACAAAACCTAAGCCGTCATTCCAAAGCTATCTACCTGGCACATATTTGTCCATATCATTCTCTACATCAGCATCAAGCATCTGAGATTCAAGGAAATGCTCAATTGCTTGCCGCAATGACAAATTCGGTAGCAGATCTCCTACATTGCATTTTCTAGAGAAACATTTTGGGCACATCCCTTTTTCCATAAGCACTTGACGAATACCTACATTCATACCAACGGAGAAAATTTTACAGGTGATTAAGATCAATGCTCTAAACTCTCCATATGGATACCACGAGAGTATAATTTAGAGATTGGTAGGGAATAATAGCATTAATGTGGACAATGGGGAATTCAAACAGCTTGTTTCAAGCATAAAGAACTCACACTTCTCGCAAAAGCTATGCTGGCAACAAGGGATCATCGCAGCATCCTTGAAGAAATTGTTGCACAGTGAACACTTGAATTCTATTGGCAAATTACTATTTTGCACAGCCAGGAAATTGGATGTGGGCAGCCTATTAAAAACCAAAGAATATATCAGATTTGTGCAAACACTTCCAGAAGATTAAAACAGCAGAAACAACAAATCATACTTGTTTAACTTCAAATGCTCATCAACTCTTGGCAAAATATTCCCATCATTTCTATGTTTATAACCTGAGATTAACATCAAATGATTGTAAGTAAAGTCTAAAGCAAAAAACTCAAAAGGATGACCAAAAAAGAACAAACCTCCTGGTATTGCATTCTTGGGATCAGAAGAGTCAAGCTCTTTAGGTTCTAACCTGGAGAGAATGGGCAATCAAGATCAAACGTTAGATAATCAAGTGATCCGGCAATGAGAATTAAGGCACCACAACCACATGAGCACCTAAAAAAAACCTACGAGATAACAGTGTAAAAAAAAAACAGCATTGCACTTCATATATGCAAGTGAAACAGCCATAATTTGAGAGAGAAGACAAATTCTGCAAACAAACATAACGGCATCGTTCTTTTTTAGAAAAAAAGGGAAAAAAAACTGCAGATCATTGCACAGATTAAACAAAAGTGCTAAAAGCAGTTAAGGTCACCAGGTAGTATAACATGTCTAAAATATATTATGGACTCCAGGTATGTAGAGACCCTGAAGATGAACAACAGCTGAGCCAAAATGCACATATAACATATACCACTTACAGTTATACTATGTGATATGTGGAAAATATATGTTTCCTTTAAACTTACTATAGATCAACTAATCTGGCAAGAAATCGGCAAAATATGCTGGTTAGTTGCTGGAACAGTCAAGTAGAAAATAACTTTAGAGCCAAAGCTTTCATCACATCACCAGGTAAAAAGAATTTGTGTCTAGATCAAAAATACGAGATTTATAAAGTATTTCTAGAATAAGATATATCACTGTTATCAGCCTTGTAACAGCATCAATCTTAAAATGTGTGTAGGATTGTAACATTCATATCCATTACAAGGCATTATACCTCAAACCAGCAACCTCATCCTTCTTGTTTCCCTTGAAGTCAATGGGACACAAATCAGCACCTAAGACATCAAATTCATCCTTTGGTCCATTCTGCAGAAGATAAAAATGCATTTTGCAAATTGATTAGAAAGTACTACACAAGTTAGTAAATAATAGGAACCAGCAACATAATAAAATTGCGCACAAAAGTAAATATAAAGTAGTTATGGCACTAAAAAATTGATTAAGGCATTTTGGAAGGAAGATGAACCAGAGGTTGGTCCAAGTTGATACTCAACAAAACGAGAAGATCAGAACCAATAAAAATGGAAAGAGACCATTCTTGTGCATGTCAACATGAGTGTACATTGCATGTAGCTACCGAATATAGATAACATATGGATGATGATCCGCCTAAAAATTTCAAACATTTACTCATTTAAAAAAATGTCGACAACTACAATATCAAATAGAACACGACAAAAATTTAGGTATTGAATGTGAATACTAAATTAAAACTTACAGCCGGATTCAAATTATGAGACTCCTTCACCCCAAAATGCTTTACAGCTTGAACAGGTAGCCTGCAGCAAAGGTACATTATATAAGCTTGCGGAGGATAAAACAAAATGCTAGTTCTGAAAAAGTCCATATATACCTACGCTCAAACAGTAATGACAAACACTATAATATGCCCACAAAGAAAGAGAGAGAGAGAGAGAGAGAGTAACTAAATTCACAACATAGCAGTGAATCAATTTGAAGAAGGTAGATTTTTTTTTTTTTGACAATAAAAAGTTAATTATTAATAGATGAAGAACAATCCTGAGCAAGCAAATGCTCAATACATGAGAGTGGCGTAGACCACACAACAAGAGAAGCATAAAAATGAGATTGTCGTGCTAAAGTATGAGCAACTTTATTTGCTTGTCTCCTAACAAAGCAAACAGAGAAAGTATGATTTTGTCTTAAGACTTCTAAACAACAAGATATAATGGAACCAAATTCCAACAAGTCTTCTGATGAACATGAGATGGCATCGACAACAATTTTTGCATCCATCTCGAGATGACATTGTGATGCTACGTATCCACAATAAAGCCACAAGCTAACCAATAGTTTCCCCCATAGACACTCCAACCAAACAAGAAGGTAGTTTTATTTTTAGAAAAGATCAGTTAATTTTTGTTAAATTGATTTAACAAGATCTTGAAAATTAACTTCAACATATATTAAAGAGGCCAATGTTCTTGGGTGGGAGAACCAGTTGGCAGCCAACACGTGTTAAAGTAGAAGCCTAGTAACTATATCACTCAAATAACGAACTTAACAATACATTAACCATTATTCTTAATAAAGAAGTTTCATCTAACGTAACAACCTTATCATTAATAATTTAACGAACTGTTGAACCACGTAAACTTTTTTGTTCCTGTACAACCTCACTTTCCATAATTGAGATTATGGTCATCAAATTCATGAAGTCAACAGATTGTGCGACAAGTGATGAGGTAAGTCAAATTATAGCCATTATTAGAGGTTGCACTGATGTATTCATACAAAACCTGCACAATTGTACGATAAAAACACTGCAGCATGCATTCGTCTGATCACCTCCAATCATATTATCATTCAGCCATCATTTCACTTCTTAAATTCATAACTCATCAATAAAATAAAGCTATGTATTCAAAAAGAACAACTCAAACACAACTCAAAAAAGAAATTCACAAACACGCATAAGTACAGGCATCCAACAGTACAAACTCAGCCCAGAAGAATCAACTTACAAAACAGAAACAATTAAAATAATTAAGAATAGAGAACTTACACAGCCGAGGGCACTGTTCCAGGAACTCTCTTAACAATCACACTGGATCCGCTTGGAATTTGGGAGTCATCACCCTCGTACTCTGCCAAATCAATTTTTTTCCAAAATAAAAATTAAAACCAACGCATGCAGATGCAGATCAACAAAAATTCCATCTACTCAAAAAATTTAACAACCGATAAAACCAAGAAAGTAAGATAAAACAGAAAACAAGAAACCGAATGAAAGATCAAGCGAATTTGAGCTCTCTCTCTCTCTTTCTCTCTCTCTCTCTCTCTGAGAAGACGAATTTGAGAAATTAAGTACCTAAACCAGAAACGGCGTCGGAAAAGACGAGAGCAAATCCTTGCTGTTGTTGCTGAGAAATATTTCCCCGCAAGATTTTCGCTCGTAACTCTCCAATAGAAATTGAGCCGCGATTTCCTATTTCCACTGTATCGAAATTCACCGAACTCTTGAATTTGAATCTAATTGACATAGTTGACCCTCTTCTCAAATCATCTACGAATATGGTGTGTGCGATTCTCAATCTCCGTGTCTCTCTCTGTGTGTCCTGATTTCTGTCTGTAATATGTATTGAATGGAGAGGGCGTTAAAGGGTTTTGCAATGGGATGTGTGAGAAAGGCAGAAGAAGTTAGGATGCGAGGGGTATATATATACACAGCTTTCGTGTGGGAGGGTAAAAGAGGAAGCAACGACACAATTACCGCCATCGTTTAGTTTGCGGCTGTGATGCCGGATAATAGTATAACTGTATAAGCATTACTACAAACCTAATTCTAAAATTGGTAGGTCTAGCCGTCTAGGTAAACATATGTTAACTTAATTACTTAAGGATTTTTATAATTTTTACTTAAATTAGGTAAATAATATAAATTTCAAAGCTCTTCCGAAACTTGCATGTAAATCTTTAGTAAATTTTCAATTTTTAAATTTTTAAAACCACTTTCTATTCATATAAATAAATATATTTGCATTCATCAATTGATACAAAAAATATTCAGTGTCTTGGTCAGTCTCTAGCCGGCCCTAGTAGTTGACCACAGTGATGAAACCAGGATCATAAATTGATAGATCAATATTAATAATAAAAAAATTACACTAATATATATATAAGGAGTATAAGAAAGAAATTTGATAAGTTTGGGGTCAAGATCACCTCCCCTTACTTTTATTTCTGTCTATGGTTGGTCATGTATTGTGTTCTAATCAATTTGGGTATAAAGATAGAACAATAATTAAAATATATATTATACGATAAACATTCATCTTTATACAAAAATTACATTCAAGATACACTTAAAATGAAATAAAATTCACTTTTTTATGAAATATGGAACTATAACTCAATACATTTATCATTTATGTATGTTAGTCTAGTTCTACCCATTTATTTAGATTTAGAAATGTACATAACCTAATTGCATATATGTTATCGAGACTTTGACTTTTATTGTACACATCTTGAATGAGGATTCAAAAGCGTGCGCTTTAGAAGGTAACAATTGGGCCTAGACTACATTCCAACGGTAGAATAGTAAGCCCAGTTCTAAAAGTCGACAAACAAACGAGGCCCAATATAGTCAAATCTAATATAATGGGCTCACCAAAAATCCACCAAAATACAGACACACACGAACAATTTGGGCACACTCAATCTATCATCCAACTTAAGAATAATATAAATAAATTTATCTTAGGATAATTCTATTCATATGCAGGTAATAATAATATCCGTTTTTACTTATTCATTCATAAGAAGGATACCTGCATGTAATAATAATATCCGTTTTTACTTATTCATATGAATTATGTTTCACATAAAAATTAGGGGAAATACCCCTAAATACACTAAAAGTTATAATAAAACTACACATTTGTTATAATATATTTGTTATAATATATATCAAAACTACACATTTTGGTGATTGAGTCACTAATTTGACATGCCAACGGTATTGATTTGATGGGTAATTTGTAAACGTTGCTGAAAAGGGTTAAATGAGAATTTTTGTGTAAGCCTTAAATTTGGGAATTTTCGTGTAAGCCTAAATATTGAGAATTCTCGTGTAAGCCCTAAATTTGGGAATTCTCGTAAGCCCAAAAATTGGAAATTTTCGTGTAAGCCCTAAATCTGGAAATTTTCGTGTAAACCTAAAAGTTAGAAATTTTTCTGTAAGCCCTAAATCTGGAAATTTTCGTGTAAGCCCTAAATCTGGGAATTTTCGTGAAAGCCTTAAATGTGGGAAATTTCATGTAAGCTTAAAAATTGGGAATTTTCGTGTAAGTCAAAAAATTAGGAATTCTCATATAAGTCTCACTACATCTAATTTTCGTGTAAGTGAGTGGACCATTAATGTCAAATCAAGTACAAATTGAGAGGGGGAGGAAAGGGGGTTTATTAGCAAAATGTGTAGTTTTGACTATTTTTATAAGAATTTATGTAGAAAAAAATATAATTGTATTTCCTAGTGTAGAAATAGATCTCTCTATATTTATATTTATTTGTGTAGTTTGGGTTGCTCCCAAGAAATTATTCGAGAGACAGGGAATTAATTGAATGGGCAATATGAAAGGAAATAGGGAAGATCACAGGTGGTAGGTGTACAGGAGAGGATGCAGAAGAGGCATTAATGGGGATGTCTGTATCTGCTATCTCTCAATCCCAATCAGTTTCAGAAATGCTAACTCACATAAAGCTAATCAGGGTTCAGCCTCTGACCACCTTTTCTCGATAGCTCAACGACTTTTCACCACCGGGCGGGCCCCGCCACCGGCCCCCACCACCACGCCGGAAAATATGCTTCCTACCTGCATATTCGTTGTTTTTTCCCCTACCTTTATTATTAATATATAGTTAGTTAATTTCTACATTCATCTAAGTAGTTTTTTTTTTTTTTTTTTGAAGAAAGGTATATTAATTTGTGAAATAATATGTAACGGGTAAATTCTACTGGAAACTAGCCTCTAATTGTCAGCTAATTAAGATTATGATTCGGTATTTTATAATGTTCTAAACAAAAAAAAATAGATAGTATGGTAAATCTCTATATATTTCGAATTATTATTCTACCATATTGATGTGCTAAAAATTAAACATAATCATTAAATTTAAATCATAATAGTTAGAGGAATGAGATCTTTACATATCAATAGTGGACATTTTAAGGCATACCCCACAATGGATGGGGAACAATATTCATATTTCATATGTATATGAAATTGACTCCGACAGTGTGATTATATCATCTATTATAGGCAAAATTCATTTTTAATCCTTTAGTCAGGTGGTGCGGATGGAACTTGATTTGACAAATTTTGTGAAAGAAAGTAAATTAAGTTGCTGAAAATTCCCAAATTTATAGGTTTAGTACATGCCAAATTTTAAAAGATCTTATTTATAATTCCAATAGAAATGTGTAGAAATTGTATACTAACAATGGGATTATTTTAAAATAAGTAAAATAAAAGCTGACAGTAATGAGAGTAATAGATGGAGAGTAAAAGTGTTTAGAATCACTTGCTTTTTACAAAGATAAGTCTATATATAAGAGAGATTCTAAACACGTGATTCTAAACATTTTTACTCTCCATTTTCCAACCAAAATGGAAAAGACTTTTTTTTCTTTATTTAAGTACTTAATAGAACAAATTCAAATAAATATTCAACTATAAAAAGAAATCAATTAGTCTTACTAAAATGAAGCGTAAAATCTCAGTTGGTTTCTTATGAAGTTAAACAAAGGAGCCGAAAACATAAACCCTAGTTCTCTTTCAATCAAAGAGAACTCGTCATCTACCTGTTTAACTTAACTTCCTGCAAATCCATGCTATCTCAAACTAACTAAACCTTAATTACTACAAATTCATCATGTTAATTTCCCATTCTTATGCATTTCTCAGCTCCATTAATTCCATCTTCAACGAGCTTCACCGTGCTCGTCGTTGCCACCACAATCATCGCTCGTAGTCGTACCTATCTCCATAGGATCAAAGGCAGGAAAATTGATTCTCTCACCAGTGATTTTCTCCAAGTAGGAAACGATCATGGCTTCTCTGCTCATCGCCACCGCCTTGTCGTGGGCCCTGGCGGCAGCCTCACGTTCAAAATGCGCCAATTCTTGATTCCTCCAAGCCTCCTCTCTCCCCCTTCTTTCCTCCTCCAATCTTTCAATCACTTGTGTAAATTTCATCTGCAGATTCTCCTGATGATCCATCACTTTCTTCACCAAGTCTCCGAAGAAGTCAGTCATGGGACTAATGAGTTGACTGTAGCCACTTTCCTTCTTCTTCGTCTTCTTCTTCGTCTTCTTCTTCGCAACATCTTTAATGGGCGCAGAGGCTTCTTCTTCCTCGGAGAGAGGCAAGCTGTGGGGGTGGTTCACGGGTGGATTAATATTATGATGATCACTACTAGGACATGTTTGGATGCTCTCAGCAGTATCGAGGCGTTTGTAAATGGCTTCCAGCTCCCCAAAGTGTAGTCTACTTTTGCTATCCAAACAGTGCGTTAGATGAGGAGCTTTCTGGTTGTTCATTTCCAAGTGTTCTTGTCTGTCAACTATTTCACTGTTTTCATTGGATACTTCTGATGGAAGGGGTTCCCTACAAACATTTATTAATGCCCTATTAATTTAATAACTCTCTCTAAAGGACAGTGGGGATGAATATGATAATAATAATAAACAAACACTAGTACTACAACACCATGAAATTCAATTATCTTAACAACAGACAAATAGTGAATTCATACTTGTTAAAGCAACATGAAATTCATCGATAATAGAATATATAAACAATTACCAGAAATTAGGAGTAGTTTGTTTATTAGGGGAATCTTGTTGGCTTTGCCAACAATGGAGCATTCCAAGAGAAGAGTGTCGGGGCTGGGGATAGTGCTCACTCCCACGAAGCAAATCTTCTCCGCCATTAATGCTACTACTGACAGAGCCATCTTTGTTGTAATCATGGGTTCTCGAGCAAATCTCGTTCAACCCTAGCTTGAAATTCACAGGGAAGTAGGCCGCGGCGGCGCCGCCCACGTAGTGGTGGTGGGGTGGAAGGAAGTGGTGCTGGTCGAGGAATAGTTGCTGGGTTGCGGGTAAGCTGTGGATTTGGTCCAGAATATGGGTCGGGTTCGTGGATATATAAACTGGAGCACAGATGTTGTCTTGCTCTTGTTGTTGCTGCTGGATCCCGGGGATTTCAAAACCCGAATGCATCCCTTTTTCCAGTCTCGGATTTTGTCTGTCAACAATGAAAACCAACACAGCGATAGATCTCAAGAAAATCAAGAAAGAAGAATTAATATCAAAAAGAAATAGTGAGAATGTGGAGGGTTTCAGATGAGGAACAAGTTTTTGAGAGAGAGAGAGAGACAGAGAGAGGGAAGAAGGGGGAGAGATTGAAACCCCTCCTTAAGAGATTGTAAGAGCGCAACTGTGTAAGAAGATAAAAGGCCAGGGAAAATGGAGCGGGTTTTAGTTTGACCCGGTTTCCAATTTTTTTTTTTTTTGGATTCTTTATATATTTATTAATCTGATTTGTTTTATTTATTTATTTGGTTCAGATCAGTATAGTGATTAATGTGAGTACTATAAATGATAGTACTTATTGTAATTATACTCAACTTTAAAATGTTATTAATTACATTCTAATTTCTGATTAAATTAAGAAATAATATAATATATATTAAATTTTGCACAAGCGACATTGTAACATGATACATGCTTTGCAGTTATATGTCATTACTAATTAATCCCAAACTCTGAATTATGAGTGATTTAAGGGAAATTATTCGGAAAAAAAGAGGGATACGATAAAAAATATTAGTTGTGAAGACAATCGACCGCAAATGTCAATGTAATTGTAGAAAATTGTGATTTTGATAGTATTATTTGAGGAATATTATAATTCAACATGTACTAATGCTAACTATTTATTTAAGTCACTTCACCCCACAATAAAATTATAGATTATTGGGACTGCTCTACGACGACGGACTTGACCTCGGAGTAGAATTCAAAAGTATTAAAAATAATGCACAAAGTATTCAAATATAGAATCGATAGAAATGAACGTGAAACTAATTAATTTATAATGGAAAATTTATCAAATCAACAGATAAGACACTTATATTTTTTTTATGAGGAAAACTCATTTATACCAAAAGAAGGATAAGGGATCCTCCAATCCTTTACAATATTATAAAATATTTACAAAACAGAATTACAATCAAAACAAAATTTGTCTATCTTCCACTATCTTCTAAACACTCAAAATGATTCATAAATCATTCCCTCACCGACGAACTAGCCTTACATCTCTTTCTAACAACAAACCAAGACCAAACCCTAGCTTTTATCTCATTAAACATCTCCTTCAAGTCCGGAACAACATTATTAAAAAGGAACTCATTTCTATCATTCCATAAATACCAAATTGTATAAACCCACAAATTCACAACTAACTTTGATCGGCTACCACCTCCAAACATATCAACCGCATTTATATAATATTTCAATTTGAATAAACAATGTAAGCTTTGCATCTTGAGTTTTTTAATATCAGCCAAATTTAGGTCCACTATCAATCAATAACATACTGTATACATAAAATTGGAATGGAAACTTACATGAAAATATACTTTACATTAGGATTGAAACTTACCTGAAAATGTTAGCGTTGTCTTTACTTAGCTTCTCGAGACTAATTCATGTTTAGTCAAATTTTGAGTAATAGATACTGATGATTTATTTTTTAAGAGTACTGATTATTGATTCATAATTATCTTCTGATTGGGAAAACAATAAGTATGTGTTTGAGTCACTGTATTTTTTACTTTTTAGATTTAATCGTTACTTGTAAGTATTAGGTCTATATATATATATATATATATATATGCTTTTTGATTTGTGAAAAATGAGTTGTTATACTACTTAAAATTAGGTTTCTACATATTAAATTGTATCATACAAAATGATCAAAATTTAATGTAAAAGTACATAACACATTTCTTTACATATATAAACGTACAACTAATTTCAGAGAAATTGGAGGTACGAAAACCCCCATTTTTAAAGTGCACATCCACTTAAATATATACACGCACATTTTTTTCTCGTTGATTTGATCCATGAATTTGAGACATTGTATAAAAAACAAATAAACTTCTATTACGTACATCAATACATGTATCACTATATAAGAGAAATAGAATTTTCTTATATGAAATTTATTATTAATTATATACTGAGGGAAAATCATCAAAAAAATATTTTTCATTTGTTAACGTAGTTACATGTACTGATCAATACAACCAAACAAAAAATATATATTATATTTTTATGTGAAAATCACTTCATCAGATAATTTAAAACTCTTGCAACTACTCGAGATATAACAAGTGTTGCATGGTAAATATATATATATATATATATATATATATTGTAAATAGTATGTATATGTAAATGATAAATACTTAATGTTTTTTACACAACTTTTATAAATAACTAAATATTATTTGAATGTAATGATTATCAAAAGAATCGAATACTCATGAATCTTTTCCTAATTTTAACAAACCAATTTATAAACCATCAAGTACGTTTACATTTCCTCATCAAGCATATAGTCAACAGATTCAAGAAAACTGAAATATAAAATTTTACTAAATTTAAATGAGCTTTCTAGACTGAAATAAATAAAGATCAAAGACCTAAGTCTATTATCCCAATTAAATAACAATACAATAAACATGTCTGATATAAATATTAAATTTTAATGTTTCATATCAAATTAAACGAACTTACATTGAACTGAAATCAAAATGATCCCAAATCCTAATCCTATTATTGTTCATATCGTCACCGGCAATGTAGTGCCAATTTGAAATAAAATCAAGAAAGACAAGATAAATTAAAAGGAACCCAAATCAAGTGAAGCCCAAAATCAAGAACAAAAAGAGAGAACACAAACACCAAAAGAAAAAAAAAATGGAAAAAAAAAAAAATATATATATATATAGAAGCAGACAGAGGACAAAGGACACGTGCGGTTGTGTGTGTATCAGAGCAGAGCAGAGCAGGTAAGGTAACTGCAGAGAAGACATTCTGAAACGGAAGGTGGCGCACGTGAATGTGTCACTGTGTTGCTGTCTCCTTCACTGCATTAATTTCTGTGTCCTGCGAGCCCCATCCAACGGCTACCATTCTTTCCTTCCTTTCCTTTCTCTTTCCGATCTTGCCACGTGTACTCACCTCTTTATTTTAATTGTCTTCCTTCGTGTGCGAGAAATACTTTCCACCAACATTTTGATTTTATTATATTTTGTAAATTGTCCTCTCTACCCTTGCTTGAATAAATATATATGTTTTTTAAATGAAGATTTATTATCAATAAATCGAATTGATTTTTATGAAGTTATATGGTTGTGAATTGGGCGTTGTAAATTAATTTGTCGAAATTAAAATATAATATATACGATCTCTTATTATTAATGCTTTTGATTTGGTATAGATTTGGTATATATGCTATAAAAAAAAAAAAGACCAACTTTTTCATATGACAATAGCACAACAGTTACTAAGCACAAATCGACTCGATACATCTGCAAGCTTTACATGAAAAAATCATGTTGATCAAATTGCAAAAAAAGGTTAAACTCATTATTTTTTTTATTTTAATAAGTAAGAGACCCTCGATAAATTAGAATTTTTTGCAATTTATAAATTAAATTAGAATGTGGATGAATAAAATTACAATCATCGGAGTATAATATACAACTTATAATTATATGAGACTGCATATGAAACAACCGAAATTAAAATTAAATGATCATATAACCCGTAAAACTAAATCAACAATTTCCTCAATTCTAATTTACGTGTGTACAAGTTAACTTATTTAAATTGGATTTCTTTTCTTTTCTTTTCAAAAACATAAATTATCACTTACAAAATATTTATTCGCCCTCAGTTAGCAATTAACTATCTGATTAGTATTAAATATTAACCCAGTATTATATAAAACTTAAAAAATCATAAATAATGAAAATAAATTAGTAATTAACTTTAAGCGATTCAAATTTTTTTTTTTTAATACAAAGCTCTTTTAGGCCCATCATCCAGTCCAAAATAATATCTTGTTGGATTGAACTCCTAGAATTCAACATTTTTGTTTTATTCCTAATTGTTCAATTCCATCACATTAATTTACCGCAACAAAAATATATAGGATTAGTCCATTCGCACCGTAAATGACGACATCAATAAATGGCTTATCATGGTCTAACAATTATTTATAAACTAGTATAAGACCCGTATAATACACGGGTTATCTTTTATGATAAATAAATTTTATTAGTTATGTATATTATTTTAAGTTTTAAGTTTGAATGATATTTATTTTAATTTATGATTTACTATTTATTTATTTTTTATGTATATGTTGATAAATGCATAATTTATTTGTCATTTCACATTGATCATATTTTTTTTCCTCAATTTTGTAATTTTATTATTTAAGTATATTTTTATAATTTTGGATAAAAAAAATCTCGAATGCATAAAATAAATAAACCTTTCAATAATGATATATAATGTAATAATTGTAGTAAATTAACCAAAAATTATCTCTATGAAAAATTGGCAGTTCACACCTTGCAGCTTGAAAACATATGGTCTTCCACCTTTGTTAATCGTTGTATCGATTTTTCTTCCCATCGAAGTAAAACGGAACATCAAGTTGTATGCCCGAATATTATCAATGAAATTCTTACTTCTAGAATTACGGCCAATGACATCTAAAAATCATCAATCAAACATTTTTAATTAAAAGTGAATTTAAATAACATAAATTGAAACAAACAATAAAGACTCATACCTACTAAACGGGTTTCTAAATCAGGACATGAGATAATTTCTTTGAAGACAGTAAATTCAAAGTAATACATAGGGATTGAGACTTTAAGACAAAGTTTGATTGTAGTAAATTTATGGATGCTCAATCGATATGCATGTTTTGTAGCCCAAACAGTTCCCTGATTTTAACCTATTTGAAAGTTTTTTAACGAACAAATTACTCCCTCTTTTAGCAAAATTTTGCATCAACTAATTTGACTACGTACAACAATAGTCTGGATCCTTATAAACTGAAAATGAATCATGAGAGAAAAAAATGTTAGAATTAAATAAATTTGAATTGTAAGCATATTATAAGATTTTTAAAAACACAAAAAAACTCATCATTGAAGAATATATATACCAATTTTATGTAATAATATGATGTGTTCTTAAAATACCCCCATCAAAACTGGATAATTTTTTTGAGGTACAAACTATGATCTGATAACTCAAACTCTTATTGCGCATGTCTTCTTGGATGGATCAATATAGCAATTGCAAGGTATTTCATGCCCACTTAAAAATGCATAAAAAATGATTAGATTAGAATATTATGTAAAGAAATTATAATGTTCAATTTTGAAATACAATATCACATGAAATATACAATTCAAAATTTGAGAAAGGTTGGGGTACTGTACAAAATACAGAAGCAAGCATGCAAGAATATAATAGTTAATATTGAGATTTATAATGTCAAATAAAATTGAAGTTCTCAAATAAGGCATATGTAAAAGTAACCGTAATTTGCATGATTATAGTTTATGCATAATTGCATGATCATAGATTTGCAAGATTTAAGTGTAATTACAATTTGACATTAATTATCAAATCACATTAATTCTTTTGGCATGACTCATGTTACTAAATATAGGTTTCATATCTAAATATTAATTGCCTTGTTCACAACATATGAGTCGATCATATGAAAATTTAGTATATTAAAATATAAAAAGTATATAATAAAAAAAGTTTATTATGTAAGTTTTAAATTTAAAAAGTATATATGTAAACAAAAATATCATGTATAACATTTAAAAAGTATATTTATAAAGTATATATGTAAACCACTATATAAATAATAGAATTTATTTATATATTATATTGTTAAAATTTTATTAGATGATATTTTTTATATTTATACATGATATTTTTAAAGTTTTATAGATGATATTTTTTAGATAATATTATGGTTATTAAAAATGATAATTGTAGTTGTTAAAAGTATATTCCTTCAACACTATATATTTCTAATAAAGAAAAAAGCTTACATATATAATAATAGTAGTGGCAAAAAAGGAAAAAAAAACACTTAATAAGAAAATTTAATGTGCAAAATTTGAGAATGTATTATAAATTTAAATTAGATTTTAAAATATAAATAATAGCATTTATTTATACATAATATTTTTGAAATTTTATACATGATATTTTTCAAATAATATTGTGGTTATTAAAAAACATGATCTAATTATTAAAACTATATTCTTTCAATAATATATATTTATAATTAAAAAAAACACTTACATATATAATAATAGATTATCTTTAAAAATAAAATTTAATAAGAGAAATAAATGCTCAAGTTTTGTATGAATAATATATATTTATAATAAAAAAAAATTACATATATAATAATAGATTATCTTTAAAAATAACATTTAATAAGAGAAATAAATGTCCAAACTTTGTATGAATGTCATGTGTCATTCTTGGTCCTTCTTATATATATAATAAAGATGAATTTTGTTAATAAAAAAAATACCAAAGTCTTTTCTCTTTAATCAAAAGAAACTCATTCATTTGATAATTGGTACTAGTATGAAAGTGGAAACAATGATTATTGATTAGCCGAGACTTGGACAAATGCAACTCTAGCCTGACAAAAAAAATTATGTTGTTCATTATTCCACAAAAATCTCAATCGAAGTCTTGTTTATAAATTATAATATACCCTATTTTGCAATCATACATACTATATAATCAAATCTAAGATGTGACAGGGAGAAATCGAGCCCATATTATTGAGTTTAACCAGGCTTGAGTTATGAAAATTGGATATCCATAAAGCCAAAATGGGATATTGGCAACACATGAATAAAGACGACAAAGGAGTGGGCCAAGATCCATCATTTAGTTTGGAGAAGAATATTTATTACATGTCGGAGGAAAGGGCCAACTACTCTTCAAACAAATCTTGTCATCTTCTTCCCTATTCAATATTCATACCTCTACTTAAATATGATGCACCTCATCTTATCTTTCTTTCATTCATATATAACTACACCATTCATCAAGCCAATATTCCTGTGTCTAATTGGTTGGGTTGGTTTCAAATAACGATTCAATCAATTTATTGAAGATTAGTTATATTTTTATAATTGAAACCAATTTCAAGTCAAATAATTATTTAGAGGATTGAAAATTTTGAATTACGACAATAGCAGTTTTTTCCGAGCTTCAAGTAGCCCAAAATAAATTAAGTTACATATATACTGGCCCGAAAACTTAATGGACCTATTTGTTGAAGTGGACTTGGAGCCCTAAATGGAGATCAGCCCAAATTTACCGCACTAAAAGTAGCTATAATTTTAAACATTAGTTGTTAAATTATTGGTCAAGCAAAAATAGAAAGTGGCACACCCAGCAACACCCCTCCACCCAAAAAGCTGTACTGGATTTTGGGCTGGCCCGTTATGATTTAATAATTAATAGCACATGAGCCCATGGATCTAGGTACTGTTTACAAATAAAGCCCATATGTATATTGCCTTTTGGGCCGGGCTCTCTTTTCCAATATTACAGTTTTCTTCATCCAAACCAGTTGATGCTTCCAAGCCCATTAGAATAGGGGTAATTTTTTGTTTTTTTTTCTCATTTATTGTTCTGCTGTTTCATCTTTCCTTTTCTCTCTCTTCTTCTTTAACCTCAATGGAAAATATGCATGTTATCACAAGATGGGTTTCTCCAAATATTGGACTGAGTTTATCAACAATCGTTGATTTATTGAAATATGTGAAACTTAAATTCATCTTCATATACAATAGAAAGAATTTAAAAAATTCAATTAAAATTTAGAACACTTCATTTTTTACGGCATCATATCTTCTATGATTGTAAAGGTTTGTATTTTGTTATGTGAGTCTACGCAGATAAATATTCATTACTTCCACAACTCTATTCAAAAAAATTCAAGAAGTTCAATTTTAACATATATACTTATTAATTGGATAAATTTCATAACAAGGAAAATTAGTTTAGTTCTAAATTCTAAACCAGATTTTTAAATTTTTTTAATAAGGAGCTCAATTTAATTTTTTTTTTCAATTTAAAACTCAATCTTTTCTATTTTCTTTTTCTTTTTTCTTTTATTTATATTCATAGATTCATTAATATTTTCAATATGTATTTATATTTAAAATAAATTAAAACAAGTTAGTGAAATTTTGATACGATTTTCATCCGACTTGTATTAATTTATATATATAATTAATACAAATCATAAAATTAAGATTCTTTTTATTTTCTTAATTTTATAAATAAAAGTACATAAACCAAATGTTAATATTAATCAATTTAATATAAATTATATTTTATGAATTGAATTAATTATATATATATATATAAATTGATACAAGTCATGGATGAAGATCGTTACAAAATTGCACTAACTTATCTTAATTTATCTAAAATATAAATACATATTAATAAATAATTTTATAAATATAATTCAAAAGAAAATGGAATTTTGTTTTCAATTGAGAACCCAATTTAAATTTCAACCTTAAATTGAAAAAAAAAAAAATTGAGTCCCTTATTGAGAAACTTAAAAATTGGATCTAAAATTGAAAACTAAACTATAAATTGGATCTTGTTATGAAATTTGTAAATGAATAGTATAATCAAGACCTAATGTTTTACTATTTACTCTAATTGACCTATTCATACATTCTAGATACATGAATTTCTAGGTATGTAAGTTCTTAAAGTTTGCCTTATTAAAATCATTATTTGGGACGAAAACTTGTCAATATTGCTCAACTTCGAGTGAATCTCTGCAATGACAAGTGAATTTCCAAAATTGTGACTTCTTCAGCATTTCAAGATTTCTTCCCATTTTGAGATACTGAATTGACTTCCAAATCAAAGATCTGATTCTGTGTGGATTTGGATCAATCTGTAGCCAAATTAGAAAGACAATCCAAGAATGCTTAGTCAATGAAGAAAATAAATAAATAAAAGACTGCCCATCTGTTCAAGTTAGGTTCGCTATTTAAAATAAATGCATCAATTTTTTGTCCTTGTTTAGTGGAGGTGAAGAGTTATGGTCCTAAAATAAGTTGTTATCTACAACTACAGGACTACAACAAGTATGGTGGATGTATAGAAGTTTGTGCTAACAAATGATGGGAAGAAACTTATTAGACTTACACCATATGAAAAAAGGAAAATAAATAATACTAAAGATGTTATTGATCCATGTGTTTTATTTGGATTTTGATTCAATCCAACTTGAATTGGATTGTTTGAATAATTTAGACCATGAATCTACACAGTTGACAAGAATGTACATTTTGTTCAATACAATCAGGTAATTATACTTATTATTCCAATTTACAAACATACGTATATATATGTCAATCAATAGTAAATTAATTCATTGTATACTTTACCCTGCATATTTTTAGTATTTTTTTTAATTGAGTCATGTCTTCAAATGTTTTATATCATCAAAAAATCATGGAGACACTAAAAAGACAATATAGCACTGCAAGTGTATAATGAAATCAATCACGTTTCCTATTCTTCCACGATTCTATTTATTTTTAAGCATATCATTACAGGGTGATCAATTTGTCGTGGTTATGTAAGGAAAATATAATCAATTTAGGTAAACATCATATGTCAAGTTGCAAAATAAAAAAATAATGAAATTGTAATAAGCTACCCAATTTTTTTCTCGTAATCAAACTAGACTTGATGTGTAAATGATTTTCTAGGAATGGAAATCTTTTAGGGACCACAATTTAATCTTATTTTTTTTCTTGAAAGGAAATTTAGATTACTGCAGAATCAGAAAGGTGTGGCCAATTCAAGCTCAACTACGTAAGAAATCTACAACAACAGATGCATATCTTGGTTGTTGTTGTTGTTTTTTTTTTTTTTTTTTTTTCCTTTTTTTTAATTCAAATATAAGGTCAGATCAGCTGACAAAAGAAGATTTTCTGGTTATTTGTTCAACATTAGCCAGCTAACTAATAATACCTAGATTTGGAATTAGACATTTTAACATCTGAACAACACTTTTGTCAAGAATTTAATTAATTTTTAATTCACAATCCCAGATATATGGTTTATGAAGATTATTCTTTTTTATTTTAATAAGTGCCATTTAGAAGTTCAATTTATCGTATTTGATTTATTTCATTATTTATCACGCATCTTATTCTCTTATATATGATAATTCTTAATTTGGTTAAAACTCCAGAAATCATTGAAACAGAATTAGAGGAAGTAATATTGTTGATTGTGTAACTAGAAAATATTACAGTTGATGCAAGAAAACAAAATAAGAGAAGGACTTATGTGTCTGGGCACGAATCTAAGATCTGTGTCTCTAACCCGTTCCAGCCCCATATATATGTATATACATATTTTTTTTCTTACTTCCTGCGCTTCCTTCCCCACTCTCTCTTCTTCTTTTTTTCTCTTTCTTCATTGCACGTTGTTCCTTCTCCTTTTTTTTCCCCTCTCTTCTTTCTCAATTTCTTTATATGATTGCTACAAATTTAGGGTTTTTATTTTTCTAATACTTGAAAATTTTATTTTCTTCCTAATTTGTATAAATATCTAGAGTTTTTATTTTTCAATAACTTGCAATTTTTTATATCTTGCTCCGATTCATAGAAATATACTATATAAATTAACAAACACCATAGTTGGTTATTGATTGGGTAATATGAATTTAGATAATTTTGGGGAAGAAGATGATAAAAATCTTGTATTTGAAAATTTTAAGATTTGAGGTATTACAAATTTGTTTCGTAGGTATTACATACATGAACTACAGGTATTACATAATTACATGTTTGAATGATATGTAAGTTATGAAAAATAGTTTTGAGGTATTGGAAATTTGTTTTATAGGTATTACATATATGAACTACAGGTATTACATAATTATATGCTTAGTGATATGTAAGTTATGAAAAATAATTTTGAGATATTACAAATTTATTCTATAGGTATTACATACATGCATTACAAATATTACAAAATTACATGTTTGAATAATATGTAAGTTATGAAAATACTTTTGAAGTATTAGTAATTTGTTCTATAGATATTAGAACAATTAAATGACTCCATGATAATTTGAAGAAGAATAAGAACAAGAAGATAGATAAGAAGATATACAAAACAAATAAGAAGAATAACAAATGAATAAGAAAATAGATTAAGAAGAAAAAGAAGAAAAAAAAAAAGTAAAAAGAAGAAAACAACAGTGTTTCTGCATAATATCTTAACGGTAAATATGTGATACCTGAAAAAAAAATGTGTGATACCTGAACATAATATATTATATACAATTAGGTGTGTGCACAACGCACATCAACTATGGTGTGGCCACGCGTGGGGGCGCATGGTCGCACTTGGGAGTGGCCCATACACCGAATTAGGTTGGGGGCACGGATCTTAGATCCGTGCTAAGTCATATAAAAAAATAGTTATGCATACGAAAACAAATCCAACCATACGTACTGTGTTAGTCACATAATCTAGTAAACTAATATTTTAATCATTATTAATCATGCCACGTCGGATAAGCTCTATAATAAGTCAACATCGAATATAAGAAAAGAAAAGTAGAAGATGAGATTAAATATTGCCGACTTTGAACGAGTCACAATCAGACTCAAGATAGTACGCTAAAGTTTAAACTAAAATTAGGTACAAAAACAAAATCTAGCCTTTCCTTTTCCTGGCACATAGGAAAAGATTAACCTGAATCGCATCTTGTATTATCGTTGATAATACACTATGTCACATATTAAATATATATGATCTTGGAGCACCCACATCAATATGTTTTTAGCACACCATTTTAGTGTGGATCCCACATGTCAACACACTAATTAAAAACATCTACTTTTTAAAAACACACTTCTACATCAATTTAACACAAATGCAATCAATTTTATCTCAAACACAATTATTACATGTGGGTCTCATTATCCATTAATTTTTATTATATTAATTTTATTTATATCAATTTCAATTATTTACTTATTGCTTGTATTTTTTTAATCATGTCAAAATTGTATATTAGATTAATTAATTATGACATTAATAATTTTCAATTCACATTAAAATATAATTAATAATAAATTAATATTTACTCCAAATCTATGTATTTTTTTTGGATTGATTATATAAAAAAGACGTATATATATAGCTAGCAATTAATTAAAAATAAGCAATTGACATTAATGTAAATTCATCATATGGAGATGTTGGAAAGCATTCATGAATTGGTGTGACTTTATTTATTGACATAGGGATTACATGAATTATAAAAAAGTTATGCTCCTAAATTAGTCGTATTTATTATTTATTATATTTTATTTTTCGTAATATTTAAGATTATTTATGTGTTTATTTGAAACTAAAAATTTAACACATATTATTTTATTTTTTGAACTATAAAGTGTAGGCGAACACATGTAATAGGATAATGACTTTTACTGTGATCACCAAATATATCAAATAGCTAAAATGTGGGCAGAAATTTGGATTGGATAGTTAGTTTTTTTCCTTTTTATTTTTCAATAAAAAGTTAAATAATAATAGTAACTATAATATAATAGCTAACGAATACAAAGTCGTTAGTTTTTTTTTTCTTTTTTAGTGAAAAAAGAATAATTTTGTGAAATAAAATTCATAAAACAAATTATTTGAATTTAGTGATTACAAAGCAGTTAGTTTTTTTTTTTTTTTTTAAATGACATGTTTGACTGACTCAGCTTTCTACTTCACAACCGGGAAATCCCATACTGTTAGGAAGTATATGAGGGGAAATCACATATTATTAGGAAGTATATGATTTGCTAAAAGGAATATTCTATAAAATATTTTCTATAATTAAATATTACATCCTATTTAAAAAACATATATATATCTGTAAATATAGGTATTTTAGTATATAATTTGTGCATCAATATTTAAAAAAAATTATATAGTGATATAAGCATCTTAATCAACATTAAGATTAATCAATAGAAATCGACCTATTATAAAATATTGAATTCATTCCACTAGATAAAATTGATTTAAATAAAAAATAAGAAAAAGAAAAAATAATAATGTTGTTAACAAATCTCATATTGATAGGATGTAAAATATGTTAAAGAGAATACTTATTTCCTTGATGATTTGATTTATGTAGATTTATTAACCTATAATTTAAATATTACATCTCATTTAAAATATTTTTATCTATAATATGTATAGGTATTTCGATATATATTTCTTACATTAATATTTTTAAAAAATTATATTATGATATATGCATCTTAATTAACATTAGTCTTAGAATATAACTATTATCATCATAATAAAATCGACCTCTTATAAAATATTGAATTCACTCGGAATATCTAATTCTAATCAAGTTTAGAAATTTCATTTTTTCTAATTTTCTCAATAAAAAGTTAAATAATAATAGTAATTATGATTAGAATTCTGAATTCTAATTTTCTACCAATTTTATTAGTTGCTCATTACGTTGTTGACAATTTATATATAATTTCAATTTATTCAACTTTGGTATGAATTACATATAAATGACGATTTCATAGATTTTCATAGACGAGTTACATAATAAACACAATTATCTATATAAAAAGTAAAGAAAATAAATATATGGGTTTATGAGGGAAAAGTAAAAAAAAAAAAAATTAATTAATTGAAGAGGAGAGAGAGAATGCAAAACCACACCACAACATTAATGGATTTTTAGCACACCATTTTAATGTGGGACCCACATGCCAACACACTAATTAAAAACATCTACTTTTTAAAAGCACACATCTACATCAATTCAACACAAATTTACATCAATTTAACACAAATACAATCATTACATGTGGGTACCATTATCCACTAATTTTTATTATATTATTTTTATCCACTAAAATACACACTCTTTCCAATCATTAGCTAATAATTAAAAGGGGGACAAGAACGGTGTTCAAACATCTTAACACACTCATACTTACACAAAAACACACACTTAAAAACATCCCCACATTAATTAACACCACACATGTTTTTATTAATAACACCTCAAAATGACTTGGTTTGTGTGCCCTAAGAACACACACACTAATTATATAAAAACACACACTTAAAAACATACTACATTAATTAACACACTTTTTGTTTTAATTAAAAACACACTTAAAAACATCAATGTGGATGCCCTTAGCTTGAAATATACGAAGTTTATAGAAATTTTCATTATATATATTGTGATCTGGCTAATTAGCCTAATCTCTAACATGTGAAAACGATTTTGTGGCAATTACTTTGATTTAAAGTAGATGCAGACTAAATCCAATTATCCTTTGGACTTAAAAGGTCTGAATATTACAAAATGAATTGTGTTCGTTTGCTGAGTATTTATAAAAGTGGAATCTTCTAGGAATTTTACTACCTAAAATATGACTCTTCTAATTAATTAATTATTTCCTTTAAATTTTATTTATTTATTTAAGTAATTGGTTTCTTTTGAGATATATTTTGTCAAAGATCCTATAAAGGTGAAGTTAAATCTGGCATTTATGGTGCCTAATCGACTTATGGGATATATGGTCCCAACAATATCTTTCAAACGATTTTAGAAATTAATTTGTTAGGTAACTCTAGTTCATGATACGTATAAGCCAACGTGTTATATTGATATGACATTATAGTTTTTTATAATATATAAAACTCCACCAATTAAATATATTAAAATAACGTAATTTCAAGAATTTTTTTACTAAATACCAACTATATAAATTTGAAGAAAAATGACATCTATAAATTTTGATGAAACGTAATATATCTTCCCTCAGTGAAAAATAATTTCATTACGATCATTCAAAAGAGAATTATTTTCCCTAAATCTACTAATATTGATATTAAAAATAAAACTATACAGGCTGCACCTTGGTGGGATCTGTCAGTGACATCGTATCTAGATTTGAAAATCAAACAAAATAATTTGATGCTTGATTTGATGTGACGAAAAATTCTAAAATCTCGAGCTCAATAAATTAAAAAAAAGAAGATAGAATACCAAACGATTAAATTACTAGAGCTTGGCTTTTATTAATTAATAATGAACCAAAAAAATAAAAAATAAAGTCTAATGGTATGACGTTAATGAAAAATTGGGACACAAAAAATAATTATTGTTTTGAGTTGACTTTTTGTTTTGACCATTTAATCTGGAGGATTAATTAGACGTAGTAATATCCATCATATATAACATCAAATATGAGTAATATAAAAAATAATAGTAGGTTATATATATATATATATATATATAATTTTATGAATATAATTTTGATAGATACATCAACTCATAAATTATCTAACTTATAAAGATGAGTTTGTATGTAAATAAATAATACCATGTTTAATAGAATTATATATGTATCTATATATATTTTCATGAAAATAATAAATACTCACACATATACATACATACCTATTAATTGAAGCGTATTAAAAAAAAATTTAGTCAGTAGAGGAATCATTTGTTGATATCTATGGAGCAAAAAATATTTTAGTCAATTAAATAAAGGTCAACCATCAAAAAAGATAATATATACGAAGAATCATTTAATACCACAAAGCACATTACAATGGTAGTCAACTGGAACCAAAGCAAATTATAGTTTTAAATAATGAAAATCAAATTATTCTCAGATGTTGACGACTATAATACTTTGAACTAAGTTTAAATAATCTGCTAAATATTTCGTATTTGCCTATAAATTAATTTGTCAGAAAAAGAAATTTGACCATTCTCCTATGGACAAATATACATGTAATTCATCAGCATCACTGACAATTAATTAACAATCCATTAAAACCGTTCCTATAGAACTCATTATATTCAAAAGCAAAATCCGTAACACTACAAGCAAAGTCTTTCAACAATTACAAAAGATCAGTCCTAAAAATAGGACTTGATTCACAATTTTTTTTCATGATTATAAATGATGATAATATAGTGTAGTTACTCATTATATATTTGATATTTCCATCTAATAATTATGTATAATATTTGAAAAACATTTTCTGATTGCAAAAATAAAGTAAAATTTGTAACTACTCTTATAATTGTCAATTTTCCGAGGCAGAGGGTTCGATTAATAAATTATCTATAATTAGTTGACAAAAAAAAAAGTTATAGTACGGAGTATTGCAGTTGGTCAACTCCTTGTTGAGTCACTAATCTAATCTGGCCTAAAATAAAGTAATTATCTACTAATGGGATTTGGACCTTTACTATGTACGTATATATAGATCTAACAATAATTTCATTTTTGTGATGGGTTAACCACATGCTTATGTCTGTTCTTCAACATCATTGTTAATAGCTTTGCCAGCCATCAAATCATTTTTAATAGAAAAATTCGATTTTTAATTACTTCAACTCTATTATTTTTCATTTATAAAATACTGTCAAGAAAATTAAACACTTGGATAAAAAAAAGAAAACAAAAAACTTATATGAAAAGTACATTTTTGTGAAAAGAAATTTCACTATTCATAATCATATTTTTTTTATTAATCAATAGTTATAAATTAATATAAGTTGACCCATATTATAAAATTAATTTTGTGAAACAGTTTGTTCAATATAAGATGTACCAACAAAAATAATCTGATGCACTCATTAATCAAAGGATTCAAAATCAATGATTGAAAGGGCGAAAGAGAAGGGTATAATTACTTGTTTAATGAAATACATTTAGCGTTGAATATCGGGCTTGGTTTCTTTTGTGCTGGGGTCAAACGTCCAATAATGATTTATTTTTATATTAAAAAGGATCAAAATGATTAGTCCTTTTTTCATTTTTCATAATTGTTAGAGCACAGCAACGTATAGAAAAATTATTCAATTAATTACTCAGGGCTGTTTCCAGATTTTGCCAGTTTTTTTGCACTTTTTTTAATTCTTTTTGAGACAGTAATTCTTACATTGATTGGTCATATAATTATATTTAGGGCACCCACATTGATTCATTTTGAGTGTTTTTAGCACACCATTTTAGTGTGGGGCCCACATGCCACTAAATTTTATCAATTTTAAAACACATCTCTACATCAATTTATCACAAATTTACACATTTTTTAACACAAATGCAATCATTACATGTGGGTCCCATTATCAACTACATTTTATTCTATTATTTTTATCCACTAAAATACACACTCTTTCCAATCATTAGCAAATAATTACAAAGGGGACAAGAATGCTATTCAAACATCTTAACACACTCATACTTACACAAAAACACACATTTAAAAACATCCCCACATTAATTAACACCACACATGTTTTTATTAATAACACCTCAAAATGAATTGGTTTGTGTGCCCTATTAACACACACACTAATTATATAAAAACACACACTTAAAAACATCAATGTGGATGCCCTTAGGGGTGTTCATGGAGTGATTTGAAAGGTTCGTAATATGTCAAATCAAATAGATATATTAAAATATATGCAAAAAAAAAAAGTGAAAAACAAAATTATATATCTGGCAATATGGAATTTTTTTAGATATATATTACCCAAATTATTGAAATCCACAAATAAGTATTAGGTTATCCTCATCAGACAAAGATGTCTTAATTTCCCTTTCTTTTTTATTTTGATTTATTTTGTCTTGTTCAAGAAAGAAGACAAACAATTAATCTGATTATCACTGAAGTAAAACTATAATACTAATAATTCTCTATAAAATATAATATGAGATCAATTTTAATATTTCTTGAATGTGTTTTACATTTACCTGATCTAGTCGCATTGAACAAAAATACCCTACCATTGTTTTTGTTTCGTTTTGCTAGTCAAGAACATTATATACCAAATGTGTAGTAAAAGCAAAAAACACTATGACAATTTGGCCATTATACACCTAGCTAAGAGTAGATATAGAATTTTCCTAGATACTACGTTAAAATCAAACAAATACTTAATTTTCTAATGAATTTAAATTGCATAATTTAAATAAATTTAAAAAAATCGTAATGAACATAGTAGCATGGTCTTTATTATGACATAGAACATTCATAAGACAAAATTAAAAAGAATGATAAAATAAAAATTGCCCCATAATCACTTCTCAACTTTTAGAATTAATGAAACTATCAAAATAAGACTTTTACTTAAATATAAAACCCTAGTTAATTATAAAATTGTCTGTTTTAAGAAATCTATTCAATCATAATTGATACATAAAATTTATAATTGATTTATCATTATATATATGTAAAGAATAAATAAATAGTATTTAAGAAATGGAGGAAAAATAACAATAATCAAAGAAGTGGCAGACAGATGAGCTGATAGGATATACAGTACGCAGACTCAAAAAGATTTTCAAAACCTTTTTCTTTTCCATTTCTTTCCCTCTTTGCGTCTGATTCATTTTCCCTTTTTTTTTTTTTTTTCACATTTATAAAAATCCTATTAATTTGTCCCACCATCTCCGTCTATTTAATTCGGATAATCCTCATACAACTTGCTGCCAAGATTTCGTTCCTTTTCAGTAAAGAATCCGTAACCTCTGTTATTCTCCAACCATGATAGCGTATATTGGGCGATTTGTTCACGAAAACGACGTCGAATCGGTGCCGGAGCAGGAAACCGCCGAGCAAGCCGGCGAAGTTTTGCCGCTCTTTAACGGCGTCAACCTTAACGGCACGGTGGAATTAGCCGGTTGCGGCTCGGACCCCGGTAAAGATTTCGGCGGCCTGCAGGTCTCGACGCCGTTAGCCGTCATTAGACCGTCCAATAGCGATGACGTGGCGAAGGTCGTGAGGCTAGCGTCGCGAGCGCCGCACCTGACCGTGGCTGCCCGGGGCAACGGGCACTCCGTCAACGGGCAGGCCATGGCCCACCGGGGCCTCGTCCTCGACATGAAATCGATTGAGTCCAGAGTGTACGTCGACCCCGCGGCGGCGGTGGCTGACGTCAGTGGTGGCGCATTGTGGGAGGATGTGCTCAAACACTGCGTTTTGGGATATGGCCTGGCCCCACGCTCGTGGACGGATTACTTGGGATTGACGGTGGGCGGAACGCTGTCTAATGCCGGCGTTAGTGGTCAGACTTTTATCTACGGCCCCCAGACGGAAAATGTAACGGAGCTGGAGGTCGTCACGGGAAACGGCGACGTTTTGGTTTGTTCGAATAACCAGAATCCTGAACTCTTCTTCAGTGTTCTGGGTGGACTCGGGCAGTTCGGAATAATCACCCGGGCCCGGGTCATGCTCCAACCCGCACCTGACATGGTATGCTATACTCATCGGCTGTACACATGAAGACACGTTGGAGAACTGTTATTATCAAAATTAATTGATGGGTTATCATAATTTGCTGATTATTTTATGTGGTGGTTTTGTTGATTAGGTGAGGTGGATAAGGGTGGTGTACAGTGAGTTCAGCGATTTCACTCGGGATGCCGAGTTGTTGGTGACTCGGACGGGTGACGAGTCGTTCGATTACGTCGAAGGTTTCGTCTTCGTCAACAGTGACGACCCCGTTAACGGATGGCCGTCGGTGCCACTGGATTCGGATCAACCATTCGACCCCGCCCGTATCCCCCGCAATTCGGGTCCGGTTCTCTACTGCCTTGAGCTCGCTTTGCATTACAAGAATGAGGACCCGCCTTCCACAGTTGACAAGGTAAATTAGTCTATTTCCCATTAAATAAATAGCTATAATTCATCATAATTTTATGTGATCATTGTATCACATCCAAATTCCAAATCTTTTATCCCAATCATGAAAGTAAAAGACCTGATTTTAATAATTTTTTCAAGAATAGAAATTATTAGGAGTGGTATATAAATAGTGAGAATTGCATTTGGTGGTTTAGATTTTAGAATCTGTGGGCCACAGGGTAACTAAAGGAGGAAGAGAGACTAGGAACGGACTTAGTTTTGACCTAGGTGTCTGCTAACGGGACCCACGAAATTCGATGTTGACATCGAAGCAATAAATGGAGCCCACTCGAAAACTAGTACAGTGAAAAAGTCAAAACGGCCCAAGTAACCATAGGCAACCGCCGTGGCCGCGGCGGAGTAGGGAGGGGGAAGACAAGGAGACCAAACGGCGGTGTATCATGTATGTATCTTCCATTGGATATTCTGACAGCATCAAGGTATGGAAGTGGGCACAGAATCGGGTCCTTATTACGAGATTGACACCGTACTTACCCTCTGACGTCCTCCTCGTTAAGGACAATATTTCGTCAGGGCTAAAACAGTAAACTTACCTCCATCCAGTTTTCTATTGACGTCCCCTGGTCCCCCCATATAATCCAAAATCCTAGTTATTATTATTTTATTATAAGAAAAAAAAATTGATAAATTGTTTAAAAATTTCAGAGGGTTTGGAGATTGATGAGAGGGCTAAGGTTCATAAAAGAGGTGATGTTTGTTGTGGAGGTGGGGTACATGGAATTTGTGTTGCGTGTGAAGCGTGCAGAGAAAGAGGCGAAGAAGAAGGGTATATGGGAGGCCCCACACCCATGGCTCAACCTCTTTGTGTCCAAAACAGACATTGCTGATTTCGATCGTCTTGTTTTCAAGAATATTTTGAAGCATGGCGTTGGTGGACCTGTGCTTGTCTATCCTCTACTACGTTCCAAGTCAGTACCCATCTCACTCCTTCCTTTTTTTTTTTCCTTTTTATTTACCACAGAAGAAGAATTTAGGATCTGGTCCCAATTGCCACTCAGTTTTACTAGCCAAACAAATTGTTTTTGTTTAATTTCGTCAATATGCAACAGTTTTATAGTAATATTTCTAATTTCGTCTCTCAATAATTGCCTATGTCTATTTAATTTATATTATATAGTATAGACATCCATGTTCTTATGTCATTAGAAACATGGACCACCCAATATACAATCCGATCCGCGACAATGTTGTTGGGACATTTTTTATTAGAAAATTTTGCTTTAGTGCAATTCTTTTAAATAAAAATAAATAAATAGATTATATTATTTAATATTGTATAATGCACGTAGGATCTATCGAACTAATTATTCGTGAAATTGTTTACCTTTTTGTAATAGACAAAAAACCAGGAGTAATGTTGCTTTCAGGGTATGTTTATGTGACGACAGACTATTAACAGGCCATACCCACTAGCTAGTGGCACCTTGACTTTTTCGTAAGGACAGAACTGCCCTTGTCTTTGATTATGCAAACGTGCTTATCTATTATTCTGATTTTTTTAATGAATTATAGGGGACAGGATAATATTAATCTCCCCTTCTCATAATTAACTCTTGAATTGAACCTAGTTTATTATTGTTTAAAAGATGCTTTATCTATCTATAAATTTTAAATTTGTGTTTGCACTTGTCCTAATTTATTAAAAGATTAATATTTTTTTAGTGATTAAACTCGAGTTTAATATCGAGTCATTATCAAACAATTTGATCTGATTTTTTTTTTTGTTGGTAATTAATTAGGTGGGATAGTCGCAAATCTGTAGTTCTGCCCCAAGGAGAGATTTTTTATTTGGTGGCATTGCTTCGATTTTGCAGTCCCTATTCAAAAGGATTATCTGTGCAACAAATGGTTGTACAGAATCAAGAAATTCTTCAAACTTGCACTAAATATGGCATTGACTTCAAGTTGTACCTTCCACACTACAACTCTGTGGAGGGTTGGAAGCACCACTTTGGAAATCAATGGCCCAGATTCCAGGAAAGAAAAGCCAGTTTTGATCCAATGGCAATCCTTGCACCTGGGCAGAAAATATTTCCAAGAAATTGGCAATCCTCATAATATTGAATTTTTCTATTTTCCAATTAATTTTCCTTCTCTATTAATTTCATGCTTTAGGATTTTAATTTCCAATTGTTGATGTAAATGAATGTCTTATGAAAATTTTGATTTTTTTTGGGGGGGTTCAATAATTACATTTCTGCTCTAAATCCAATTAAATTGTGGCACATATGAATTTCTAGAAAATCCAAATTTGATGGTTTGTCTTTATAAGAGAATGACAATCAGCCTTAGTCACAATCAATACAGTTCAAGTTCCAAATAATTAAATGTTTGGCTGTAAAGTATCCAGAGCATCTGATCTGCTAAATTGGACACTTCAAAAGTTTTCTTTTTCTTATGATGATGGTGTTTCCTAAATTCTTGATTGTTCAACATTTCATAATTTCTAATAATTATTAAGAGAATTTTTATATGTTTGATAATTAATACATGATTTGTGTAGACTGCTTATTTAAATACGTAAAATTCAGTGGTGTTATCTCTAAGTCGAAATTTCATAAAAAAGTTTGAAAATTTAGAACCCACTAAAACTATTTTAGTTTGAGTAAGATAATTATTGCATTCCTTTTGTTTACCTATTTTTGTGAAAAGGAGAATACCACACTTATTTCAACCTAAAATTGACAGGAAGTGACGTATAGCCAATCTTGTTGACTTGAAATATATAGGTTTTTCTAATTGATTTTGAGATAGGATGTTCTTTATAAAACATTTGATTTGAAGTAATTTTTACAAAGTTGCAGGTGTTGGTAGGGATTATGGATGGGAAATTTTTATATTGCAAATAATATTTCATATCTTATTGTAATATCGTTAATGTCTATCACAAGTACAATGAAATATTACTATACACACTCAATATAAATTGTTGATGTCAAATCAAAAGATCATTTGCCATTTATAATTGAGGGAAGCTAGCTAGCTATTTCTACCTTATAATATTAGTTTCGATTTACGTGATCGTACATTAAATTTACATGCAAGAAAGACAAGAAAATTTGGATTTTATATATATATATATATATGACCTCGTAGAATATCTATAAACTGGTCAAAGATTTTTTTGACATGGAAAAAGTGCTCAAAATTCATGATAATTTAGTACTGATGGGAAACTTTTTGATCAGTTTAAGTTCAACTAAAATAAAAATAAAAATCTTTGATTAGATCATGTGGGTATCAGATTCTCTTTTTCTCATGCAGAAAAATATCAAAAACTACAAAAACTTTATGACCTTTTTATGGCCTCGGGGAAATACCCCTATTTTGTTTCATTAGTAATTATAAATAACTAATTAAATATATTTATTTATATAAAAAAAAAAAAAAATTAAAGAGAGATCAAATCTACTCGGTTCCCACACACCAACCCTATTCTATAGCTTCGACTTTATTTCTTTTTCTTTTTCCCTTTCGCTTTGTCATTAAAAGTAGGGAAAAGTTTGAACAAGATTATGTATGTATACAATGGTGTGGAAAAGGTCCAAAGAAATCTCAATTCTTACTAAAATAATAGTCAATTTTTTTTAAAAAATTCTTTATATGTAAATTATATATGTTATATAATTAATTAAATTAAACATTACATGGAATATTGTTTCACATTCCAAATTGCCATAGAGAGCGTGTAGGGATTTAATTTAATTGTTTATGATCTCAAAATTGTATATTTCTATTAGATATATAATATAAAATTTCCTCCATTGGTCATACAAATACTTTTAAAAGTACAATAGACTAAAGAAAATAAACTAGCCACTTATTGCTCTCTCTATATATTATATATTTTATATATATATATATATATATATATATGTGCGCGTGCGCGCGCGAGCTGGGCTAGATTGCAATTTTTTGAAATTTTTAAAAGGGATTTATATTTTATATAAAATTTAGGAAAGCAATTATGATAAGATTAAGACTTATGAGTTATTGATAAATGCACCATCTATATTAAGATAATAAATCTTTTCCTAGCCAATTAATGTAATTATTAATAATAATAAGCCTTTTTACTTTTTTAGTACAGTCTCATGCATAGTATCTGATACGTATATATGGTGATAAATGTGCCATGCAAAAAGACATATACGTCCTTGATATATGTGTCATGCATCGACGTACTTTTTCGCCACCTTCTGAGAAATTGTTTCATTTTAAAGATTGTGTTAGATTTCATTGATGAATTCAAAACTTGGAAAATTCAAAAAGTACTATGATTTTAAAGTTAAAAAATGTATTTTATATGGTCTATTTGATATAATTATATAAGATCAAGTTTCACTATCCACAGTTCATACCAATCTCAAATTTATGGTTTGTGACCATCTTATAAGTTTAACGATTTTCCTTTACCCAAACTTAATCAACATATCAACACTTACATTTTAAATTAAGATCCAATATATATTTATAAATTAAGTCACTATAAGATATAAAAAACTATGAAATTCTACAATAATTGTAATCCAAACAGTCTCATATATATGTATTTTCTACAACAAGTGTCTGTCACTCATCCTTAATTGGTTGTGGGCATACAATCCAGGAACTAATTTTTTTTTTTCATCTTTGACTCTTTTGTAAAATGCTATTCATAAAACTAGGAAACCGGTATTCTTGGAAACCATCCAATTATATATGTATATATAAATAAATAAATAAATATATATATATATATATAATTATTATCGGAGAAATAGAGAAATAGGTCGAAATAAAACAAACAATGTAGGCTGATGATGGGCGTTTTGTTTGTATGTGTGATGATTATAAAAAGTTGTTTTTTTCAGTGGGAGTTCACTATTGTTAAAAATTAAAATGTTGATAGCGAATCAATTAATGCACATCGCCAAAAATAAGGAAACTTTCCATTTATTTTTATTGGAAAAAGATCTTGTCCCCACTTAAATGCCTTTACAACTCAGACCGGATCCTCTGTACCAAAATCTCTGTCTCATTTGTGTGCCACATTAGTTTTGATATTGGAAAAAAACTTATAATTTGTAACCGCTTTTAATTTGAAAATCAATATAACGTGTTTTGGGATGTGGTACATGCGTGGTACATGAATATTTGGTACAGAAGATCTGATTTGCTTACAACTGTACTATTCAAGTGCACCAAAATCTTTTTAACGCACATCTTTTCGAACCAACTGAAATAGTAATCTTGTGAAATTTCTTATAATTATTTTCTTGATAATAAGTTTTTTAAATTTGTTCCTTGTCGTTTTCCCCCTTTCCCGTGGCTTTTATTAATCATTCATGGATTGCATGGAACTTTTCGGTTTTTGCAAAACTTTTGCTTTATTTCAGTTCAAGATCTTAATTCAGCTTCAAGACGCATGTATGTACATTTCCCTCAGCTATATGTAAGCCTAAGATTCAATATGGTAGTGAATAATAATATAGATGCAATTCTTAAATAAATAGTATTTAAAGGAAATAGGAATTGTTAGTATTTAAAGATCTTGTAAAACCAGATCATTTATTGATCCAAACTAATAGGCTCTCCGTAGTGACTTGTCGATTGTTAATGGATGAATAACTTTGAAAGTGTTGTTGTCATATCTATTTATACTGTAGGCACTTATTTTGTGTAGAGTAGTGGGATATGTATTTAATTGGTATTAATTTTTTGATATTTCATAAATAAAATATTTTTTAGGGAAGACATTTGGCAATATTGTAGAGCTCCAAGTGTCATCAATTGAGAGAACCAAAACACACTTTTATATATATAATTCTACTAAGTTGATCCGACTTTTGTGTTATTGAACTCATAGTTACAAGTGATCCCCACAAACTTAACGATTGTTTAATTGTTGAGTTTGGGTGGTGGATAATTGGATTGTGGGTTGATCTGTCTCACGCAATGCATTAAAATTTTATAAGACGGTCTCACAAGAGACTTAGTCATTTGTAGTTTGTAGACAAAGTCAAAACTCAAGATAGTAATATCGTATCATTAAAGTGGGAAATCATGAGATTAGGATTGATAAGTGGCCCGTCAATAAGTGAGACATATTAGCAATGTGTCGTGACTTGAGATAATCTCAAATGATGAAAGAAGTGATAAGATTGCAAATCCTTTCCGTGAATTTATCTAAATCAATTAGAGGAAATCTGGTGATAGGGAGGATTTGAGATCAACAAGTTCAAACCAAAATATAGTCTAATGAGATTTTTAAGTTTGTCAAGAATCGAGCCTAAATCTAGTCCAAATGCACTGAAGAGGTAAAGTCAAAGTTCCTATAGAATAACAAATATTGTTATCTTAGATTATGTATAGAGATTTGTTTTTTATTTGATCAGTTTCCATATATTTAAATAGATTGTGAGTGCTCACGCAGAAACATAGATCCCACTCTAATTCAAATATTATTTTCACAAAGTGTTCTTTTGTTTTTTTTTTGTTTTTTTTATCTAGACATGATTTAACACCACCATATAATTAAGAGTACTCCATTATTGACAGAAATTCTGTCTTCTATCACCTTCTAATTTATCAATCTACCTTGTTATCCATCCAAAATATGGCTAACATTTAGGTACTTTTATGTTAATCTTTCATGATGTGTTTCGAGTTTTAAATTATTTTAACTGTTGAATTAGAGAGATAGGCCATTTATTTTTAAAATTAATCGAGCTAAACTCGAATACTTTAGTTAATTAGTACATAAATACAATACAAAGAAGTCCTATTTAAAAAAAAAAAAATCCTATTGATCCTCCTTAGAAAGAAAAAAAGTACATAAATACAATACAAAGAAGTCCTATTTAAGTTGAGTCAATATATTTACGTGTGTGATATATATTTAAAAAAATATAGACTTCATTGTTTACCAACAATTTAGGGAGCCATAGTTCTGGGCTTTAAAGCCCATTAAAGGTTTAACCAACTTATGATGGCCATATTCCATTAAGGACTTATTACCCATGATATAATTCAGTACGAACTAGATAGATGGTTGAAAATTTGATCACAGTTCCTATAATTATCTCCTATTGTTAAAAGAGTTGAGCTGTTTAAGAGAGAAACGAAAGAGAAAAAGAAAGACCTTTCAAAGCTATACTTCGTTATGTTGTGCAGTTATGGGCCTCCTCAATTTCACAATATTGGACCATTCTCGTGGATTATCTTACCCGATTCTCTGGGCCCAATGGCCCAGTATAAAATTAATTTTTTCAACCATTTGAAGCGAACGTGAGCCTGGAATTACTGCCCATCTCTTGGGCCCAGAAACAAATGTACTTTGTGCTTGTTTAAACGGTAGCATGACACCTTTTTTTTTTTTTTTGGGAAATATTAAATAGCTATTTTTGGATAATAAAATATATTTTTAGCCACCATGATAAATAATAATTCAAGATATACTTGTTATATATAATTATATTGTGTACATCAACTGTATCATGGGATATTGCATTCACTACACAATTAAGTTATATGATGTAGAAAGAATTTATGTCTACAACTAATATCATGAGATACAATTATGCCATGAGATGCATTCTGTAAATGCATCCACCTTACAAATGGATTTAAAAAAAAAGTACTGTTATGTTGAAGGGTAGAAAATATGTGCATTATATGAAATAAAAATCCATTTATAATTTTATTTACATAAATATTAGGTCTATATAATTGTTTTTGTAAACAAAAAAATCCCAATAAAAGTATGGGGTGTGCGACTATCCGCACTCTACTATTTTACTAAACACACCCACTTCACTTCCACTTCACTTGAAGTAGATGTATTTAGTAAAATAGTGGAGTGCGGATAGCCGCACACTAAAAATATAAAACCCGAATTAAAAAACAGAAACACAAATTCCAAAAATTCGAACTAATAATTGATCTCAAAATATTTTGCAGTGAAATTTAAATTTATTTAAGGAAAACTATTGCCACCCAGGACAAAAAGTACACGTAGGCCCATGTAAACAGTATAGTTGCCAAAAAAAGTGTATCTAATTTAAAATTTGAAATTATGATGTTAAAAATAATACAGTAATTAATCATGGGAGACTTAGGTAGATGAGGTGCAACAGTATTTTGTCGGCCACATCCAGGCCCATAAATAGTCCAGGATTTGGTGGACCGAGGATCTTATTTAACCATGTTTTTACAGCCATTGATTGGGATTCAAGGGCCCACATGTTTCATCATTAGGGTTATTACAATTAATTCCAACGTTAACCTCCTGCTAATCATTGTTTACGTGTTAAATTTGTTGGTTAATTAAGGAGCAGATCCACCCATCCTTTTCATCTTAGCAAATAGGGACAACATTCTGACAACCCTTCTTTCCTTTTTCTGTCTCTGTGTTCTTCTTATTAAACATGTTCTGCTCCTTGTTTACTTTGTCTACAATTAACATTAATTCCGCATAATTAATGTTTCTTTCATTTTAAATTAATTATTAATTATTATTTTAAATAATAAAATGTATTTCAATTAACTTACCATTTTTATAAAGTAAAGGTTAGCATTTGTTTCCAATTAAATGTGTGTATTAAATGTTGGGCAATATAGTCATTTCATACAGAAACTATATAAATACATGTATATTAGATATTTTCTCAATCTTTGTACAGGAATAAATATTTTGAAATAGAAGAAGTATTAATTCAAACTATTTTCAAGGGAGTTATTCAGAAATTAGTGATCTACTTGACATCAAATTTGTTGATGAATGATTCGCGGTTCAATTGCAATTGTTTTTTAGGAAATAAATATATGTACATTTTTTAATTTTAACTTTGGCTTCATAAATCTTTATTTATCTACTCACTGTTTCCTTTCAGTCATATAATTTTAAGAACTTACAATTTTTAGTTCGGTTACCTGTAGTAACAGATTAAAGTGATTTCTTATCTAACATTAAAACCATACTGCATTATAAATGAATTGTTTCTACAATTTACAAAAAATCAGTTTTAAGTAAAAACGTATTAGTAGCTAAAGGATTAGTCTAGCGTCCGGTACATTTTTCAGTTCGAGTAAGGTCTCAGGTTCAACTCCACCCCCATTTGTAATTTAAAAAGAAAAAAATGTATTAGTTTATTGTATAGTAAAAAAAAAGTCGAATACTATTTTTAAATATTGTTTCTTGAATAAAAATAAATAATTATATTGTTATTATGAATTTTAAATTTTAAAATTATTTAAAAATCCAATTGGGAACCAGGCCAAAATTATAGAAAAAAAGGGCATATAGATGTAAAAGAACAATTTTTTTTTAAAAGACATTATATTTATATACACGTATGAAAACATAAATAGAGTTACAATTGTTTTTTTGTTGTTGTTCTTGTTGTAGTAGTAGTATTTGGACCCATATGCTTTCTAAAACATTAAAAATGCAAATATTTTCAGTTTTAAAAACAAAAAATTGTATCAATTTTTTTTTTCCTGCATTATAAGGTCTGGTTTGTGAAAGACACAATGGCTACCAAGCATATGAACTAATTTATGGCTATCAAGCATATGAACCAAATTTATATAAATCAAATGTAATAATTTTAGTGGGCCCGGCCCATAACTTGTGAGAGTTTATTTCAATTTCTACAAGTGAGAATGTTAGCGGGCCGAATAGCACTAATCACATGGGCCAGAGCTCAAATTCATCTGCCCAATGAAAGGTGTATCATCTAACGACGTCGTTTGCCTAAGCAAAGACAAAAAATCAGAAATTCCTGAAAAAGCCCGAAGATAAAGCTTTACCGCAGACTCGCAGAGGGGAGAGTGCAGAGAGGGGGAAAAAGAAGAGAGAGAAAGTAAAAAAAAAAAAGAAAAAAAAGAAAAACAAATATCTCCATTGCCGCCGATCTTTTCGAAGAAGAAATTCTTGAGAAGAGAGCTTCGTCGCTGCGCTCAATTCTTCCGATCCGATCTGTTTGGCTTGTTTCTTAATCTTTTACATAAATACATTTGCCTCTGTGAATTTTCTTTTATTTCTTGAAAAAAGATTTTCCCCCTTTTCTCGACTATAAGAAAGCGAATGGGAGGCAGAAAGACCTGGTTTCCGTAATTTTCGTTTGTACGAATCTTTTTTTACAAATTTATGATTTTTAGGGTTTTGGTGATATTTAGGTTTCAGAGGGGGAATATGTGGATCGTTGGTTAGGGTTAGTGAATTGTCGTGGCGCTTGTTTGGTGTGTATGAGGATTTGGTGTTTTCCGTTTCCATGCTTCGGAGAAAAAGAGGAAGATAGTTTTACCGCTTTAAGTAGTAGTTTTTATTGTTTGTGTTGTCGAAATAAGGAGGAAAAGCATATGAGGGAGGGCGCTTTGGGGAATGAGATTGAGGAAATGGGTAACGATGATTCTGAATTAGGGTTTTGGGGTAATTTTCAGAATCTTGGCGGTGGTGAGGGGGAGGCGTTAGGGGTACAGGTGACTGACGAGAGAGCAAATGAGAACGAAACAAATGAAAGGTTTGATCTTGATGGCGAATTCCATGAGAAAAGTGAGGATTTCCTGATGTGGCTAAATGAAACAAGGACGAGATGTGCTGACGATGGCGTTAGTGGAAATGAGGGGTTGAATGTAGATGTTAATTTAAATTTGGGATTGGGTGGTGAGCCATCATCGTCTACGTCACCAATGATTGCTATTGGAAGAGAGAGTTCTGATCGCGACTCACAGAATAAACGACCCAAAGTTCATTCTCTTTCTCTGTGAGAACCCTCGCACTTGCTCCTCCATCTCTCTCTGTCTTCGTCTGTGAGCCCTTGCATGTCTATGCGCCAAACTGTTAATATTATAATTATTAGTTTTTTTGTTCGTGACTGATGTAGTAGTAGAAAACTTAGTAATGCATTTGTTGTTGTTATTTTAATTTTAAAAATATCTTTGTTTGAAAAGGCCGAAGATATTTGCTAGATAGTAGAATCCAAGTGTAATTTAATCAACGGTTCATCATTCCGTAATGCACATAATGCATGTAGTTTAAAAGCTGATACTTTGACATCCTTCCTTTTCAAGTGATGTTGGTCTCTGTATTGTTATAATTTTGTCATTCTGTGTCAGCATGAAATCCGGGAACCCTGCCATAATCTCGTTCTTCAATGCAGGGATTGGGGCACTAAGTTTGAAAAGGAATTTCAATACCTTCATCCCATGTATGATGAGTTAGATGATCAAAATGTGGCAGACTCTTCTGTCAGTGAAGACAATGCTATAAACAATGAAGGTACTAATAAAACGGATGATTCGGAAGTTCGGATGGATCTTACTGACGACTTGCTGCACATGGTAGGTATCTTGTGAAAGTGATTTCTTTCTATCGGTTTTAAATGATGATGCATTTTCTATATTGTCATTTGTTGTAGGTTTTCACCTTCTTGGACCACATTGATCTTTGCCGAGCAGCAAGGGTTTGCAAGCAGTGGAGAGATGCAAGTTCTCACGAAGATTTCTGGCGCTACCTGAATTTTGAGAATCGCTACATATCAGTGCAGCAATGTGAGTATCGTGGCAGTGATCCCTTGTTTGTTTAGAGTTTCTTGGACCTGTTTGTCATTACTAACATTCAATAGCATAAAGATATAGATACTGCCTCATAGCACACTGGATGAATATGGAATGTCTTTTAAAAAATCCATTTTACCTGGAAGTTCTCTATGATTTACAGGAAAAAAAAAAGATTCATGTTCTTCCGTTCTTCAGATTATACTTATTCACTCTATTGAAATTAGAGATTGCTTGAATCTATTTTCTGAGGAACTTGACTCATAAAAAATTGATGTAACAACTCTGAAAGCCAAAATTCCTTTGGCTTGTTTGACAACTAATATCCCTTTCTAGTTAGTATCCTACTTCAATCGTTTTGCTCAAGTTATCATGAAAAATTTTCTGAATTTTATTACCTCATCATCAGAATTGTCTTCAAATCTATGTGATGTTCTTTTAATACCTTCTTTAATAGTAAGTAGTATACATATTCAGACCACATTCACAGTGGGAAAACAAATATTGAACAACAAATCTACTCATTTGACAACTCACCTTCATGGCAGCCAAACCTAAACCTGTAACCTGAGTTACTAACTTCTGGCGCATCTGCTAATTATACTGAAGATCAAAACCCAGAGAAGTAATTAAATTTATGACCTGTTGGACTGTGGTCTCATAGTCTAATATTAGGATATTTGCTGTTGGTAGGATTATAAGCATGACGGATGAGCTTAGAGTTGCTGGGAAAGATCCACATACATATTATCTGATCTGTACTAAGTAATTTCGGACAATGCTGGTATAAAATCCTTCCTAGTATTTGGACCTGTAAGAGTTTGCCTGCATGTTCAAATGTTCGTTTGGCTAATATATCTGATGTTCATACTGAAATGAAGTATCTCTGTGTCTAAAAGGATATTTAATGGCACTGTATTACCCACCCATAATGTTATGCAATCATTTGATAGCTGGATCTGATTTGCATTTGAAAGTTTAGGAGTGTTTTTCTTCTTCTGGCCATCAGCTGCTTAATTTGTATCCCTACGCGTCAGGTTTTGGTTGCATGGAGTAACTAATTCTGTTAATTTTTTTGCCACTTTAGTTGAGTACATGTGTCAGCGATATCCAAATGCTACTGCAGTAAATATCTATGGTACTCCTGCTATCCATCCCCTTGTGATGAAGGCAGTTTCTTCGTTGAGGTATTTTGATTTTGATTTTATATAATAATTTTGTAACTTGGTAACCTTTAGGCTCTTATGATTCTTTGGATTTGCATCAGAAATCTTGAGGTTTTAACCCTGGGAAAAGGCCAGTTAGGCGAGACGTTTTTCCAAGCGTTAACAGAATGCCAGATGTTGAAGAGTTTGACTGTCAATGATGCTACTTTGGGTAATGGCATTCAGGAGATTCCCATTTATCATGACAGATTGCGTGATCTTCAGATAGTGAAATGCCGTGTTCTCCGTGTCTCTATCAGGTGCTAAATAATTTCTATTTGTCTACCAGGTTTTATTCACTCCTCCGTGATTTATGATTTTTTTCCTTTTCTTTTCAGGTGTCCACTGCTTGAAACATTGTCCCTTAAACGCAGTAGTATGCCTCAGGCAGTTCTTAATTGCCCCCTTTTGCGTGAGCTTGATATAGCTTCCTGTCACAAGCTTTCGGATGCTGCAATCCGTTCAGCAGCGACATCATGCCCACTCTTGGAATCTTTGGATATGTCCAATTGTTCATGTGTCAGTGATGAGACACTACAAAGTATAGCTCAGGCTTGTGGAAATCTCCATGTTCTAGATGCATCGTACTGCCCAAACATCTCTCTCGAAGTAAACTCCTCCCCCCCCCCTCTCTCTGTTTGTATACATATGTTTATATCGAGTATCTGTATACACATGTATGCATGCCATCTAATGAGTAATTATCTTTTGAAGTCTGTGAGACTTCAATTGCTGACAGTTCTTAAGCTTCATAGCTGTGAGGGTATAACATCAGCTTCAATGGTTGCTATAGCTTCTAGTCCTATGCTTGAGGTTTGAATACACCCTCTTCTGTATTTCTTTTGACTTCTGATTGTGATGATTTGATGGTTTGTTTAATTAGATATGATTATAGGTTGCTGATATTACCTTTGCATCTACTCTAGGTTCTGGAGCTTGATAATTGCAGTTTATTAACATCAGTATCTCTTGAGCTGCGACGCCTGAAGAACATAAGGCTTGTACACTGTCGGAAGTATGTCCTACTCTTGCACTGAGAGCCTTGTGATCTGTCTTTCTGTAGTGATTGACAATGTACTTGCTCTTTGCAGATTTATAGATTTAAATTTAAGAAGCAGTATGCTATCGTCAATCACAGTTTCTAATTGCCCTTCTCTCCAAAGAATCAGTATTACATCAAGTGCACTGAAAGTATGTATTTATTCATAGATTTTTTAGTTCCTCATAAAGTTGTGATTTCTCAGTGAAATGAATGCTTTTATGATTTAAACTTATTGGTTTTGGGTCCCAGGAATAATTATACTTAATTTACCTGCAGAAATTAGTTTTGCAAAAGCAAGAAAGCTTGACACACTTAGCACTGCAATGCGATTGTTTGCAAGAAGTAGACCTTACCGAATGTGAATCTTTGACGAATTCCATTTGTGAAGTTTTCAGTAGTGGAGGAGGCTGTCCTGTATTGAGATCATTAGTTCTTGACAATTGTGAGGTTTGTCGTCGTGATTTTCTTTGCTTAGTTCTGGAATACCCTTTCTATCTCATATTAAGAATTCCTTCAATTGATAAAACCTTGATTGTGATCAGCAATAATTCAGTATGTTAAGAATTATGAGGATTTATATTATTTTCATTAATTTCTTGCAACCTTTATAATTCATAAAATTAAGGTCTTAATGTTGGCGTAGAGTTAAGTCAGTTTGTGTTTTAGTTCAAACTTCAAACTAGAAAAGATACTTAGGTCGGAATTCAGAGTACACAGTGCATGAACCACACTGCTCTTAGAAAATTTAATTTTATAATGTAGTTGGAGATCTAGGAGATCTATTACCTTCTTGGACATGGAGTGCTGTAGAACAAATGCCTAATGCACCCCATGTGATATTGGAGTCAACTTCATCTCATATTATCATCTATACACCTATTATACAAGTTCTGCATGCATCAGAATTTTTTATAGTTACTGCTTTTATATCTAACTGTACCTATTACTCTGTGTCAGAGTTTGACAATGGTGAGTTTCCACAGTACGTCTTTAGTTAGTCTTTCACTTGGTGGTTGCCGTGCAATAACTTCTCTTGAGCTCAAATGCCCTTACCTTGAGCATGTCTCGTTAGATGGTTGTGATCATCTTGAGAGTGCATCATTTTCACCTGTAAGTCATCATCAACTTATTGATTGCTTTTCATCCTATTTTTGGGAGTGAAGTCCATTTTTTATTTGATGGCTGCCTTAAAAATTTGTATCTCAATTTTCCTCGAATAAAGAACTTGTGAGTCGTTATTCTCATTTTTTGTTGCCATGTAATACTTTTCTGTCTTGTAGTTGCAGATTTATTTAGCTCACTTCATTGGAATTTGCTTATCATGCTTTCATATATTTCACAAATCCATTGCAGGTTGGTCTCAGGTCGTTGAATATGGGCATATGCCCCAAATTGAACGTGCTCCATGTTGAAGCATCACTAATGATTTCACTTGAACTAAAGGGGTGTGGTGTATTATCTGAAGCATTCATCTATTGTCCTCTGCTGACATCTTTAGATGCATCTTTCTGCAGGTGATTTTACTGAGTTATTTCCAATCTGTTTTGCCAGATCAAGTGATACCTGATTGTCTATTCATAAATGTGTTTTAACTTTCCTTCTGTGATTTATGTGTGCAGCCAACTCAAGGATGATTTCTTATATGCTACAGCATCTTCTTGTCCGCTTATTGAATCATTAGTGTTAATGTCATGCCCCTCTGTTGGCCCTGATGGACTCGCATCTTTACACTGCCTTCCGAACTTGACTTACCTTGATCTATCATACACCTTTTTGGTTAATCTGCAGCCTGTTTTTGACTCCTGTTTGTGTTTGAAGGTACTTTGTTGCATCACTTCTATACATCCTACATTTTCATCAGATGAGAAACTAATCTTCATGCATTCAGATATTTGGTGTTCTGGAATCAATTTGTGTAATTGTTTATGTTCAACTTGTATAATTTTTTCCCTCATTATGTTGACTTGGTTCTTATTTTTTTAGGTCTTGAAATTGCAAGCATGCAAATATCTTAGTGACACATCATTGGAACCTCTTTACAAAGGCGGTGCTCTCCCAGCTCTCTGTGAATTAGACTTGTCTTATGGGACACTTTGCCAGTCGGCAATAGAGGAGTTGCTTGCTGGTTGTAGGCATTTAACTCATGTGAGTTTGAATGGTTGTATCAATATGCATGACTTGGATTGGGGATTCCACCGTGATAGATTGTCAGAGATGGGCAACTTTTATGACTCATTTGATGACTATTCTCCGGAGAAGGCCCTCCTGCCTGAATGCCAACCTAACCGCCTGCTGCAAAACCTCAACTGTGTTGGTTGCCCAAACATCAAGAAGGTGGTTATTCCTCCTACAGCAAGATGTTTCCATCTATCTTCCTTGAACCTTTCATTATCTTCAAACCTGAAGGAAGTTGATATATCGTGCTGTAATTTGTTGTTTCTTAACTTGAGGTATGTGTAATCTCACTTTATATGTTTATCTTGTGATCTTGGAACATGAAATTTTTGGTAATTGTGGGCATTAATTTTTCAGCAATTGTAACTCATTGGAAATTTTGAAGCTTGACTGTCCAAGATTGACCAGTCTTTTTCTTCAGGTATGTTTTATTTACCCGTAAGCACTGTAATACTTTGAATGATAAATACTTGTTTTGCGGAGTTTTTACAAAGCTCTTCCAATTTTAGAGCCCTTGGTCGTTGGCATGAACTTGTTACGAAATCTGAATTGTGGTGCATTTTGCTAGTAAACAAAATATCAATGTTTTACAAAATCTGAAATGTGGTATATATTTCCTTTTCTGAAAACATCAATACCGAGTGTTCGAAATTCTGAACCTGGTAATTTATTGTGAAAGTTAAGGCTCCTTACATCAAGATAAAGATATATATATATATATATATATATATATTTATGTATGTATGTATGTATGTATGTATGTATATTCTGATAAATTGTTTCTCTATTGCGACTATATTATGTTTCAATAAACGACGGTAACTTCATATAGACATTTCATTCCCCCCACTTTAAAAACTAACAATTGCAATACAATTGCAACATCAATGTGGATGCTCAATCTTTATGTTTTAACATTTCTATTCCATACTATTTGTATATTTTGAAGGCTCCACTTTCATGATATTTGTTTTCCTAACTAGCTTTCATGTTTTTATGCGTATGGGGTATACTAGTCTTGTAATATCGACGAGGAAGCTGTTGAAACTGCCATAATGCAATGCCATGTTCTGGAGACGCTTGATGTTCGTTTTTGCCCCAAGGTAGCATTATATCTTCATACACTAAGCTTACTATTACACTCAGATGCATAAACTAGGATTGAATCATTAAATCTCCAATTAGTGATCATGTATACCCTTTTGAAAACTTTAGCTTTTTCTCCACTTAACAGATATCTATATGGATTAGTGATTTAATTTGTAAATCATGTATGTCATTTTTGAAAACTTTAGCCTTATCTCCACATGACAGATATCTCCATCGAGCATGGGTACTCTACGTTTGGCTTGCCAGAGTTTGAAACGAATCTTCAGCAGCTTACCACCTATATGAAACCAAATGCTGGAAACATGAATAAGACGTGATTTTGTTCAGTCAAAAGAGTGGCATCTCCAACATATTTGTTGCTGCAATGTATATATAGTGGATTTCTCTGTATGTGACTAGAGATATAAGATAATTTTTTGTTGTGTGATTGCTATAGCGCACTGAAGTAGAGTTTGATTGAGAATGTGAAAGTTTTATTGTTTTTATTCGTTTGAGTTCTCTATTTGGTTATGCGATGTGGAATCATGTTGATCATGCTCAAATAATAATTAAAGATTCAAGAAATTGGTCTCAAATTTCAGCAATTCTACAAGTGCACAATTACATTGTGTTTATAGAACCTAAAAGTCTTATTTTCTTGTGGTGTTACGTTGATAATATCATCATCTTATTTTCAATTTGACATTTTGGTCTGTAATTTATACCTTATTTTTTTAAATTATCTGAACTTTTAGTTTAATAAAACATGTGATGGGGTGGGGCTTTTTTTTTTTTGTTGTAAAACTCTTATTGCTAACTTAAAACAAATTTACAATAACAGATGCAACAGATAAATTGTATTTCGTTAAATCGAGGATTTGCCATAAATATTTCCATATAGGTCAAGCTTCTATAAATAATAGTTTGTTTTACTTTAATTTTGTTAGAAAAAAAAAAACTAATAAAAACAATTGTCATTAATTATTAAATTAAGTTAGTTCAATCCTATTATTAATTGTGTTGATTGAAAAAATTAATCAGAAGTCCTAAGCCCAACCTACTTGTTTGGATCAGTAAAGGTGAGTCCTAAGCCAAGCCCATGAAATATTAATTATGTGGGAATTGAATCCACGTTTAACGGTATAAAAAAAAGTTAAAAAAGGCATATTAAAATCTCAAGAAGCAGGGTAGATTTCAATTCAAGTTCTTTGAAGTATTTTTATTGTTTCTTGCTTAAATTTATCTCTTGTTTGGAATAATTCTTACTGTTATGTAGATTTTTTATTTCTTGTTTGAGTTTGGTTGATTTATGGTGTCCCTTCTTTGCTGTTTTATGATGATGGGCTTTCTTGGTTTCCATTTGTTATTTTTCTTGTCTGTGTTTTATTGATTCTTGGCTTTCTTGGTTTTCATTATAGACAGATATACCTTACTTCAAAGAAGTGATCGTTATGGCTTCCTCCTGTGAATCCCCATGGTTATTGTAACTCCAAGGTATGTATTACCCTACATATTTGTTGGTTTAGTCTACACATGAATGCGGTTCCTACTGTCTGCTTTGACACAGATAAGGTTTAATCATGTACTTTGCAGGTGAAGCCTGCAAAAACAAATGTATCTTTGGAATTTCAATGTTGTGGCTATAATAATTATGAAAATGCTACTCTTTTGATCTCATGTACTTTAATCATGTACTTTTGAACATTTAAGCTTGTATATGTAAGTGTAGTGTGTATTTGATCCAAGAACTGTCCGAGGGTGATGGGGTTTGAGTACTTCCGTTTTTTGTTTTCTTGAATAAGGTTAGGGGAGACATGTTTCTGCACTAACTCATAGTTGAAGTCGAAAAGCTCTTAACCACAGATGCTATGGTACAATTAGGATTGTATTTATTGCATAACTTATAAAAATCATTAGATTTTCTGTTTGGATTCTAAGCATATACGTCAAGTTTTACCAGGACCTGGATAACAAGGAATCAGCAAACAATAAGGACTTATCCACATGTTTGATCACTTCTATACCTGTTTTTTTTTGCGTCGATTAGTGCAGTAAGATCTGTTGCAATTGTGAGTATGTGTTCTTACTTTTTTTGCTGGGAATATATTCCATTCCGTTTTTGTTTTCTAAAAGAGCAAGTGGAGAGAATTCAGGGCAAAACTTGAGTAGAGTGCAAATTCTGAAAATACTAACTTTAAGTTCATTATGCCAGCTGGATTTTGAGATTAAATGTTTGATTTTTTTTTCTAACAGCTTAAGATAACTGTTCACGTGAAGAATATTAGAGATCTTTACTATCATATGCAGTATCTTGTTGTTTATGCTGTGTTTTGTTAATTTTCACTTTACTATTCATGTTTTATTGCATGAATAAATATATTTCGAGAAAAAGAAAAGAAGTATACATGGTGTCTTACATTAGTAGCATTGAATTTATTTAGATTAACTTGGATGACTAATAAACATTCAGTTGTCAAGAGTTGCCCTATAAAATAATCCTAGACTGTGGCCTTTGGTCTGTTGTCGACTTTGCTTGCAAACAAAAGAACTTGCATTGGTCGATGTTAGATGAATGCCCATGACTGAAAAAACTTGTTTAGTTTTATAAAATTTTGTTATTAAAATTGCACGGTGAAAAGAGTTTTCACTTGTCATGCATATTTGTTTAGCAGGGAGCATTTGACTTTTGACTTGTATCTGCATACCTTTACATTGATGTTTCCTTCTGAAGACCGGTGATAACATCCTTTTTTTCTTTGTGAACAGATATTATGCATGAGAAAGGAATTTTAAAAACCAAAGTTCAAGTTATGAGAGATGATGAGCTATCTTGGTCCAGGAAAGCACAAATACACTCAGTGGTATGATGTTAATTAATGTTTATTGCGAATTGCTGATTTACAGAAAAAATATGCTAACAAGAACATGTGAAGCCATGTTTTTGGTCACAAACACAATTATATATGCTCCATCTATCTTTGCAAACAATCAGATTTCAGTGATATGAAAATAAGATTTTCCTCTCTTTGCTTTTTCATGATGTGAAGCCTTGTTTCTTTTTTTTTTTTGTCACAAACACAATTATATATGTTTCATCTATCTTTGCAAATAATCAGATTTCAATGATATGCAAATAAGATATTTCTCGCTTTTCTTTTTTCGTGATGAACAATACTTTAATGAGTTGCCTTTCTTTATCCGTGTCATATGCTTCTAACATACCCTGCTATTGATTTAGTCTGTCAATAAATAATAACTACATTATCACTCCAGTAAAAGTCAGAAATTACTAAATATGCAGATTTTAGTGAAATTTGCCAATTATATATTACGATTCAAGATCTATATGTTAGCTATCATGCCAGGAAATTTTCAGTGGTATTTATGGATCTCTACAGGTGGCAACAACTTCAAGAAAACAGGTATTATATATTTCTGATCACGTACAACTTTTTTTTTTTAGTTCACTTGAAGTGAAAACAGCTAGTTTGGAAGAATCATATCTGATCTATATTATTCACTTTCCTCCATGGATCATAAGTGTCCTGTACCAGCTAATATGCAGGATCAACTGAAAGAGGATAGTGATTTGGTAAGATTTCGACAGTTGACTCAAAGTATTCCTATATGTTGTCCTAAAAAAGAGGCTCGATAAAGCTTTAGTATTATACTGTCTGATTCAATTCTTTATCAGCCCCTATGGCCATGGCAATGCCTGCATCACCTCTCGTAGGCAACGTAGCTTCTACCCGCCCAGTCCTCAGTGACCTAGTCTATACTTAATGCCTTACCTGTAAATCTTGGGAACCTCTCCGACCAAGGTGATATCTATTTTTTTACAGTGTTCTAACACCTAATAGAGTTCCTTTTCTTCCTTTCTTTTGAAGAGGTTACTCGTCCTTATAACAGTACTCATCACATATTATTTATTCTGTTTATTAGCTTTCGTGATACATAAGATCATGAGATTTTCATAACAATATTATACAGGTTGCTTCACCCACCGGTTTTTTGATCCGTCATCAAGGTTCTGCGAATGGACCTCCTAGTGAATTTCCCAAGACTGTGAATGAGTTTTAAATATTGGCTCTTCCCTGTCTAGCATAGATTTTCATCCTGTTACTGAGACTCTGCTACTAGGTTGACTATGCTGATTGGACTTCACACTTTTCCAAGATATTATGTGCTGAAAAACTCATGTAATTTCGGTTGATTATTTCAGTTGGGATAAGTACTGGGGATAGAGCTGTTGGATGTCTCTTCTGCAGAGAAGTTTTTCAGGGGACAATATAAAGTTGGGGAAGCAAAGCCAGTGTCGGGCGTGTTATTGGTATACCTCTTCTAATCTACTCCTTTTTTTTTATTATATAATACAATATAGATTGTATATTCATTTTTGTGTAAACAGGAGAAAATAGAGAATAACTCTGGCATTTCTTTGAATCGTGTGCGATGGAGTCCTGATGGTTCTCTATTTGGTATACCTGAATCCTAAAACTGCTGCTTATCCTAGTCCCTGGCGACTTGAATTGTTCTTATTTAACAGGAATTTTTTCAATAACATGGGTTGCATATTCAGAACATGGTACATTTGTACAATGGAAATGGCAATTACTATGAGAAAAAATCTCAGGTACTTGCATTACTTTCCGTTTTGTTTTATTCCATGTATATATATATTTTTTATTTTTTGATTGAGTTATATTATTTGCAATTTTTATGTGTTGTATTCTTAGATTTTGTTGTCACATTAACGTAAATTTGGTGAGGTTCTTATAGTAATATTTGCAACATGAAGCCAGTCAATCGTGAAGAGTAAAAAGGTCAGTTGAACTTGTTTTGTTTTGTGTTTGTGTACTTTGTTTTACGATCTTGCTGATGATTAGGTTTTGTCTATAGAAAAACAATAAATAGTAAAAATATCCATATCAAAGTTAATTTATAAAATCTAATATCTTAAAATTGGATTTTACATATTTTTAAATTCTAGATTCTTATTATGTAATGAATTAGAGATACTTTTAAAATGTTTATTTGTAATAAAAATCTACTTTTTTTATTTTTTTATTATGGAATAGTTATTGTTATGTAGAAATTTTTGTTAAATTTATTTAAAAGTATCTTCCAATAATGATATTTGTCAGCTTCAGCATTGTCTGGACGAACTAAGTGATCATTTCTGTCGACAATATGTTTTACCATTACACTATGTAAATACCCTCCCTTAAATTACTATTGTGCTTTTGCAGATTTTTTATGCTTTTCCACTTATCCCTATGTGATTCGTATGTATGGATGTTAAAAGCATTGCTTGGTAGTCGTTTGATGTAGTGATGCTCCATGTAATATTTGCAACATCATATGATGTGCTCCGTTTGTGATTAATTTTATCTGCACGTACATAAATGCTTCCTTATTCCTCCTCAGGAAGTAATTTATGGTTTATGAGTACTTAAGCTTTTCGAAGCTTGTGCTTGATGCCGATTGAACAGGTGTTTACATTTACCTTTTTAATCATGTTGTAACTTGTTTGAAAGTCAAATCATTTTGTGCAGGCATTATTTGGGAAGCTGCAACAACTAGCAGGAGATGTTCTTTTAGGAAGAGATAAAATACAAAAAAGTTTGACTGGCTAGGCTAACAGAAAACAGCGGTGATGTGGCTGTCTGGTGAGGAGGAATTTTGGGGTATTCTAGGACATGATTCTGCCCCTCTTCAGCCACTTGGTTTACAGCAGGTTCTTATAACCTGATATTATTTTCACAATACATATGTTCTTGCCATCATTATGTTTATTCTGGACAACAAAAATTGTGGAGAATGCCTAATATATTTGAAATATGTCGTCACCGTATTAATTAATATAAGGATTTCATACTAATGCGTCTTGGTTGTGACTAATTTCCTTTCCTGTAATTCTCTCATTTACAACAATTTCTATTGCAGTTAATGCTTGATATGGACTTCACCGTTGAAATAGCATGGTTTGCTGGCTATCCATCCAGACATCTGCATAAGATTTCATCCGACATAATTTCTCGTGCCGTCAAGGTTTTTCTGCTAGTGGAATCGATGCACAAAGGGTAATTGTTGTTTCATTTAACCTTGTCCAAGTGTTTACATTTCCTCAACCAACAAGTTCTAACAGTTCCCTCCCTAAGGATGAATGGTTTGTGGAAACGGTAAGAGGAACAATAAACCAGCTTCTGATAAGAGGCTCTGGTTCAGATACACCAGGGATCGATGATGAAGACGAGCACATCGTCATGGATGATGAGATCATCTCTGATTCAGATGACTCTCCATCTTCCTTCTCTTCAGTAGATTCTGAAGAGTGCAAATGGAAGAATTGGAGAGCCTGTCTTAACAGATTCTGAGAATTGATCTCTCTCTCTCTCTCTCTCTCAGTGCTGATCATTATCTGTTGTCACAGGCATGCATGCTTTCCATTGATGCTTTTTATGCATATTATGTATTTGCTATTTTGTGACGATGGGCTTTCTTGGTGTTGATTTGTTATTTATTGTTTGTGTTTCGTTGATTCTTGGTGTTTTGTGTTTGCTATATGGACTTTCTTGTCATTGATTTGTTATTTCTTGTTTTAGTTTCGATGATTCATGGTGTTGTGTTTCTTGTGAGAGTACATGGGTTTACTTTTGGTATCGTCTTGATGATTCCAAAAGGAGCAAGTGGAAAGAATTTAGGGAAGAACTTGAGAAGGTGAAAATTCTGAAAATACTAACTTCAAGTTCAGCATGCCAGCTAGACATTGAGATAAAAAGCTTGATTTAATTTTTTTTACAGCTTAAAAGATTGGACTTCGATTGTTGATGATGCCTTGGCTAATTCCTTCATGCCCCTACAACTGATGAAATTAGAGATGACACTCAGTTAACAAGTAAGTTTGTTCCCTTGGTTACAATGTTTTCTGGCAAAGCGCATTAAAACTTTATGTTCTGTTCATTTATATGGTGCATTCTTTTTGGCACAGTTGAGGAATATGTTTGGGTCTCAAACAATATGTGAATTATTGGTCATTGAAGGAGTTTCTTGGAGTACTTTTATTGCTTCTTGCTTAAATTTTATTGGTTCTTTGTGTTATGTGTTTGCTATTGGATTATGTGATGTGTTATTTCTTGTTTGAGTTTCGTTGATTCATGGTGTTCTGTGTTTCTGTTTTTTGACGAATGGATTTCTTGTTTTGGTTTGTTATTTCTAGTTGGTGTTTTGTTGGTTCTTGGTGTTCTGTGTTTGCTTGCTATTTTTTATGAATGGCTTTCTTGTTTTGATTTGTTATTTCTAGTTGGTGTTTCGTTGATTCTAGGTGTTCTGTGTTTGTTATTTTTTGATGAATGGCTTTCTTGTTTTGATTTGTTATTTTTAGTTGGTGTTTCGTTGATTTTCTTGGTGTTCTGTGTTTGTTGTTTGGACTTTCTTCTTGTTGATTTGTTATTTTATTGTTTGATCTTCGAAGATTCATGGTGTTCAGTGTTTGTTATTTTTTGAAATCTTGTAGGTTGGTTGATTTGCGTTTTATATATTATCTAGTTGTCATGTGCTAGATAAATGTCGTTGACTCAAATTCCGAATTTCACAAGGTAAGTTCCTCATAAATTGAGAGTATTAACTTTGTAACTGAATGATACAAGAAACTGATACTTTTGTTCTAACTATGGGATCTATTTCTTTTATGCCTTTAGAAATAATGAAGTGCAATTCGCTTATGTTTCCTTGAAATTTGTTCCCAAGTGTTTTGTAGATTTCAGTCTTTGTTTTAAGGTGTTGTGGTTTGTAAGGTATTTTGGATATTGTTTTATCTTCGTATTGATTTACTTTTTTACTCAGATAAATCACTTATCATTTTCATCAGCTATCTCATTCTCACCATTTGGATGTATAAAAAAAGGGTGTGACTAAAGAGACCCCATCAAATATTAAGCACATTCCATCTACTAAGTCCACTATAACCTAGGGGTTAAGTGTAGAAAGTAAAAAGAAGAAGAGAGGGTGTAAAATTGAAGGTGGGACTATCCACGTGCCACCCTTTTCTAAAAACATCCCATAATTAAAAAATGAGAATAAAATATAATTATAAATATTAAAATGTCCTTGTATTTTAAAAAAGGAAAAAATTCACCCTCCTTCCTTAGTAATGGGATCATCCCATCATGATGAAACATTAAATATTTCATTAAAAAACATGGTTCTGAAAAATCTCACTACAGTCATATTTTTGACTTGTTCGATATGAAATCATCGTCGACAGCCTCATTCAACCCAAACTAAGTTTGTAAAAAAAAATTAAGATTTTTTTACAAGGTTTTCCACAAGTTTTTGTTGCGGTGATGAGTTCTTCAAGAATTAAAAGAAAAAAAAAAGAAAGAGAAATATTTTGATGAGTTCTTCTTCAAGATATAAAAGAAAAAATAAAGCTCCTTAGGATTGCTAAAATGGAACAAGAAATAAAGATGGGTGAAACTATACACACCCAATATTATTAAATACATCCCATTTTTAAAAAAATGAAAGACATAAAAAAACAATTTTCCGGTGTGTGTAGTATTTTTTGGGGGTGTGGGGTTTTTTTTTCCTTTCTAAAGGGTAAAATTGGAATGAATTCTAAACACACCCCAAATATTGAATTTTATATATTTCATTTCCATAAATGGGGTGTGTTTAATAAGTTATGAGGTGTGTATAGAATCACCTTTATTTTAATCTTGGTGCATTTAGAATTTGGTGTGGATAGTCCCACCCAATTCTTTGTTTTAACTTGTAAAATGTAGCCTTGCGAGTGTGCAATTTTTTATAATTACAAAAAGTAAACCAGAGAAGAAGAAGAAGAAAAAAAAAAAGCAGAGAAAAATATGTTATAAGAGACATTTTTAAAGAAATTTGAAATTTCCATAGAATTCTTGTTTAACAAAAGTGGATTTTTCTTATGAATATCTTTTAATATTGAGAAGCTTTGAGGATCTTAGGCCAATTTAAACGGTGACATACCTCCCTTAAGTAAACAGAGTATAAATTCTTCTTAATTTGCAATAAACTGTAAGAACAAAAAAAGTAGAATATAATACGGTAAAAAAGCTGTACAAAAGTAAGTTATTGTATTGTACGTATATTTTGTTAGCATTATTAAATTACAATAACGATTCCAACTGTTTTAACTGAGGGTCCAGATTCTGAGGCTCGTAATCTTCACCTGGATTAATGTATGCATCAGCCATAGCTTTCCCTCTGTCCAGCACCTCTGCTGGGACTGTCTTCAGAAGGCTGTGCACCAGAAATATTATTACTATAGCTTCCAAATAAATATGCAGCAATTCTAACAACTTCGATTACCTGTTTAAAGCACCGATTGCGGTGACAACTTTCACTTTCATTGATTCGATTGAGGTCCCTGAATCATTTCTTGAAGCCCGCAGAAGCAGAGAATCAAGTTCTTCCAAGGCTCTGTCGAATGTTTTTTTCCAGATGACCGAATATTTTCAGATACTAAGGCCGAGTTTTAAGTTTTGAGTGTGAGTTTGCATAGGAAGAGAATGAATATGTACTGTAATCATATCCTATTTCTAAAGCTACAAAATCCAGTTGAGAAATGGATATGCATACAATACAGCAAGGCATATCCATAAAACCATCTATCTAGTCATTATTTCCAGACAAAGGAATCCAACATAATCATATATTTCGCATCCAATAATAGAACACTTACATCCACAAGATAATAGAAATAATACCTTAAACATTGATCAACCTCATCAAAAGCTGTTTTGCCGTTTCCAGCATCAGAGGCATATTGTGCTACCTACACCATGACAATGAAGTTCATGAAGCACTGTTATTCAATGTATTCCCCATATAAAGAGTATCAATTGGGACAAACCCTCTTAATTTCACCAACTGGAATAATGAGGAAGAATTCACTTTTATTTTGGCAACTCAATATATGTAGAAGAACTGACCCTCTGCTATGTATATTGAACTGAAAACAGATCAAAAGAAGGAATGTTGGAAGAAATCATGTCTTACTGCTCGAATATTGACACGTAACGATCCCGCAGGACCAGATCTTAAAAGATTTCGGCAATCAGCAAATTTAGGTTGATCAACTTCAAGATATTGCCCTACAGTAGAAGTAATAATTCACGAATACAGATACGGTGATATCTCTCCTATTACTAAACAAGCAAGAAAATAAGAATGCATGATACAGATTTCTAGCCACAATAAAGTAGTAAGTATACACAATTATCACATACTGCAGCAGAACATGTCAAATCTCTCAGTTTTCATCTCCAGTGAGAAAACAAAAGAAGGCACTTAGAGGCTGTCCTAGCCTAATTCAATTACAACCTAACCCCAATGAATTACAAGATAAATCAGCAGAGAAGCATTACCTAGTTCCTTTATCTGCAATTCAGTCAATATAACAGCCGGTACATAAGCTTCTAGTGGATCAAGCTTTTTCCTAGATAACAGTAATGATAAATTATTAGCAATACAAAAATTATAAGGAAGAATTATGCAAGGAAATTTGTTCATTAAGTGCGTAGCAGTTGCGAACAGTGTAATGTAATTTACAGCTGACGTAAGAACTGAGAATATAATAAGCTATTGAGCAACAACAATATACTGGCTATTCAATGAATCAGCAGAAAAGTATGGTTGTGCATTCATCTATTAACTTGACATGAGGCTTCTAAAAAAATGCAAAATGTAAATAAATTTAAATTTATCAGCCTTACAGCACGCAGAATATCGCCAACCCAGTCTATATACCAAGCCTACTAAACTAAAGGAACTTAAATTTCAGAGTAACACTTCTATCAAACTCAAAGATTCTTTCTTTTATGATTACTCATGTAAATTACATAGACAATTGATATTGCATTTGCAGTTGAGAAGATAACTAGCACACCACAATAAACTAAGTTCAACAGGCATGATCAGTCAATAAAAGTAGCAATCGGGCCAGCTCTTACCACAATGTCTATTATCTAAAAGCAAATATCAGAACTATCATTACTGAAAAATAATAAACATAGATAATTACGAAACAAAAATAATTTGATTCATACTTTTTGACGTATTTGTCCAATATGCTGGCGCCCAATGCATCTGCAGCTGCCAAAGAAACGTCGTTCAGAACATGAAAATTGGTTAATGTTAAGAATAATAGTTAGCATATATTCCTTTATTATTGATGTATATCTCTTCCTTGTATAGAATGATATGATCCCTAATTTACGGATCAATTTGTTGTAATCTTGTATTATTTATAGTGGCAATAACATCAATCACCTCACTAACGGTGATACAATCTTCTTCTCTCATCCTTTCATGGTATCAGCCTGATCACCAAAAACCCTACTCCACCATGGCTGCCGCCTCCTCTGATTCTCTCCCCATTGCCACCATGATTCACATGGTGACAATCAAACTCTCCTCTACCAACTTTTTGCTTTGGAAACGCCAAGTCATCCCTATGCTTACCAGTTTTGATCTACTCGGTTTTGTCGATGGTTCGAAGCCTGCACCCCCTTCCACTGCCTCTGCCGATTCCGGTGAGTCTGTCTCAAATCCAGACTATGATAAATGGCGTACTACAGATCAGAAAGTTCTTGCTGTTCTCTTTTCTACCCTTTCGGAAGAGGCCATGGCTGAAGTTGTTGAGTCCAACACTTCCCGTGAGGCTTGGCTTAGCCTCGAAGCCGCCTTCTCTCATTCCTCCGTCTCCCGCGCTCACCAGTTGCGTGAAGAGCTTCTCTCTCTCCGTCGGGACTCTCTCACTGTCAAGGATTATGGCAAAAAATTTAAGACACTGTGTGATCAGTTGTCCGCTATCGGAAAGCCGGTCGACGAATCTGATAAATGTCATTGGTTCTTACGGGGTCTCGGTGCCCATTTTGCAAATTTTGCCGATACAAGGATGGCCATGGCATCCGTTCCTCCTTTCTCGGTTTTATTACATCAAGCTGTTCAGTTTGAATTAATGACAAAAGCTATGGATTCCTCTAATTCTTCTTCTCAGGTAGCCTTCACAGCATCTGCTCGTGGCTCTTCCTACAACAACTCACGTCAAACTGGAAATCAAAATTCTTCCGGCCATTCCTCCTCTGGCCGGGGGTCCTTTTCCGGCGGTCGTGGCTCGCCGTCCGGAGGTCGCAGCAACTATCGCAAGCCCCGCTGTCAGATTTGCCGTGGTGAACATTACGCGGATAAATGCCCGCAATTCCTTAGTCGGACTGTCTCTACACCTGCTCATCTTGCCGAGGCCTTCAATTCCTCATGCCATGTTTCTGTTCCTTCTTCGGATTGGTATGTTGATTCAGGAGCATCGGCGCACATGACGGCCGACCCTTCCAATCTTGACAATGTTCAGCCATATTTTGGTAATGGAAACGTTGTTGTTGGTAATGGAAATTTACTGTCTATTTCTCATACTGGTTCTACTGCGATTAATAATGATGTGCGTCTTCTTGATATTTAAAAAACGATATCCCGTTGATCTTGCCACTTCTCCGCTTCTGTCTGCACGACTGCATCGACCGAACCGCGAGGCTTCAAATCTGCAGTAAAGCATCCTCACTGGTTATCCACTATGAAGGAAGAAATGGATGCTCTACACAATAATCATACATGGGATCTTGTTCCTCCTCCTCCGAACACCAATATTGTCGGCTCCAAATGGGTTTTTCGCACTAAGTATAAATCCGACGGCACTATAGAACGCTATAAAGCTCGTTTAGTGGCTCAAGGTTTCACGCAAGTTCCGGGCTCTGATTTTCATCATACCTTCAGTCCCGTTGTCAAAGCTGCAACTGTTCGCGTGGTTCTTGCTCTATCTGTACACTTTCGCTGGCCACTGCATCAATTAGATATAAAAAATGCTTTCCTAAATGGCGTTCCCTCTAAACCCGTCTATATGGCACAACCCCCGGGCTTCGTTGATCCTCGACATCCCACTCATGTATGTTGCCTTAAGAAGGCGCTCTATGGTCTCCGGCAAGCCCCTCTCGCTTGGTTCCAACGATTTAGCAACTTCCTTCTTGGGCTTGGTTTTCAACAGAGCAGATGTGATTCCTCCTTATTTTCCTTTCATCAGGGCTCGTCCATCATTTATCTGCTCCTATACGTGGATGATATTATTCTCACTGGAAATAATGCCATCATCCTCCAGCAGTTTATCTCTGGGGCTAGTTCAGAATTTGCTCTAAAAGATTTGGGAGCTCTAAACTATTTCTTGGGGCTTGAGATCACTTCGCAACCTGATGGCATTTTCATTGGACAAGCAAAATATGCACATGATATATTATCTCGTGCCAAGCTACTCGACTCCAAGCCCGTTGCCACGCCCTTGGTTGCTGGCGAATCCTTAATCAAAGAGGGCACTCCATTCTCTGATCCTACACTTTATCGTTCCTTAGTCGGCGCCCTGCAGTACTTGACCATATCTCGCCCCGATCTTTCCTATGCAGTCAATCTCGTGAGTCAATTCCTTCATTCACCCACTGAAGATCACTTCAATGCAGTCAAGCGCATCCTTCGTTACGTTAAAGGCACTGTTCATCTTGGTCTCTCTTTCACTCGCCAGCCCGATCTTTCAATTATTGGATATTCCGATGCCGACTGGGCACGGTGTGTTGACACTCGTCGCTCCACTTATGGTTATTCCATCTTTCTAGGAGGAAATCTTGTCTCTTGGAGCGCAAAGAAACAACCGACAGTCGCCCGCTCCAGTTGTGAATCTGAGTATCGAGCCCTTGCCAATGCCGCTGCAGAGATTGTATGGCTCTCCAATTTACTACGGGAGCTTCGTGTCTCGATTCCTACGCCGCCGACTTTACTGTGTGATAACAACAGTGCCGTCTTCCTCAGTCAGAATCCGGTTGCGCATAAACGAGTTAAGCATATCGACATTGATTGCCACTTCGTTCGAGAGTTAGTCTCCGCTGGAAAGATTCACACCAAGTTCATACCATCAGAACTTCAGCTTGCCGACATATTCACCAAGAGTTTGCCGCGGCCCGCCTTTGAACACATTAGATCCAAGCTCTGCGTTTGCTTTCACCCCACGCAACGCTTGAGGGGGGTGTTAAGAATAATAGTTAGCATATATTCCTTTATTATTGATGTATATCTCTTCCTTGTATAGAATGATATGATCCCTAATTTACGGATCAATTTGTTGTAATCTTGTATTATTTATAGTGGCAATAACATCAATCACCTCATTATAGGTGATACAATCTTCTTCTCTCATCCTTTCAGTTAAAAATTAACCTGCGGTTACTCCTGAATTCTGATCATATATACGATTTGAACAGCACAAAAGTAGAATTAGGGCAACATAAACGAATCAAAATCGTAAACTTGAGCTAAATATGGCTTCAACTTTGATCAAAAAACAGTCTCTGGTTAATTTGTCAAGTAATCAAATCATCGAATAACATAATTTCTACCTAATCAAGCTAATTTTAAGAATCAAAGTCGACAATTCATTGAGTGATATTCATAAAATTGAAGTTCAACTACGGCATTAAGTAAAATGTTTTTTTAATGAATTTATCATAATTAGAATAAGAACGAACTTTTGGGGTTGCGCATTGAGGCGTACCTCTGGATAGAGAGATGAAATGGAGAAAAACAAGAGAGAAGGAGACCAATCGTCTGCTCTCAGTTCTCCCATGTGGGAGCAATGCGCACCTCACTCTAGACCGTAAAATGCGCCGTTCTGGATTTACCTTCAAACTTAAGTCACGTGAGAAGTGAAAAATTGAAGCGAAATGGCGGGCGCTACCATGCGCCGCCGCGGCGGTTATGCCGATGGTGGTGGTCATTTCGCGGCAAGGTAATTGGAAGGAGACAGTTGAGATCTTATCCACTCCTTCCTTGGCGTCGTTATTTTAATCGAAATTATATCTTAAAGAGGCCTAAAGACACCTACCTAATTTTTAAGAACACCAACCAATTTTTCTTTTTTTTTTTAATTTCAATTTTATTCTTAGGGTTGTTGAACTAGTTCCGTTCAGTCAAGATGATCGAACGGACTTCATGATGTTCGGCCGAGGTGGCCAAACGTGCTTCTCAGTGTTCGGCCGAGGTGGCCGAAAGTCTTTCTAAGCGTTCGGCTAGGGTGGCCGAACACCAAGGTGGCGGTGGGCGTGTGAGCACGGATGAGTGAGGATAGGCGCTCGGCGATATTTTTACGTTTTTTTTATATTAAATATTTTAATTTTTGAAAATTGTAATGCCAACATAATGATGAACATTTCACATATTTATAAAATGTGTGAAAATCATAGCAAAGAACGTAAAAAAACGATTGAATCGAAGTAGTTTCGTTCGGCCCCGGTTGGCCGAACACATAGAAGTACTTTCGGCCACCCTAGCCGAACGCTTAGAAGAACTTTCGGCCACCTCTGCCGAACACTGAGAAGCACATTCGGCCACCTCGGCCGAACACCATGAAACCCGTTCGGCCATCTTAACCGAATGGAATTAGTTCAACAACTCTTAGGGTAAAATTGGAATTAAAAAAAAAAAAAATGGGTTGGTGCTCTTAGAAATTAGATAGGTGTTTTTAGTCCTCTCCTTACATCTTTTGTTCCTTTTCCTTTTTTTTTTTCCCTCTTTCTTTTCTGGAACTACAATGGACCAAAGTCAACTCGTGGTCGTAATTTGCAAGAAATCACAATTTAAGGTGTCGGTTTTTATATTCCATAGAAGTTGAGGGGGCAAACTGTAAAATTGGTGTCATAGTACAAGTGATGTCGGTGCCTATTCTTGTTAGATCGTCAGATCGATCGAAGACAACAGACAAACTTCTAAACTTTATACAGTTCCTTTCTTCACTGCGAAGCTTTCTTCACCTCTCTCTCTCTCTCTCTCTCTCTCTCTCTAAATTGCAGCAATGGCAAATCCCATATGGGCACTTGTTCTTTGCATTCTCTGCATTTCGGCTTCTGCTACTGTTCAAAGTAAGAAGGTTTCAAGAATTTACTCTGCCTCATTAACATTTATAATCTGCGTAGTTATTTATTGCAATGTTTGGGTATAGATTTAAAATTGTTGTGAAGTTGAATGGGAGTTGATCTGTTTATGAACTTGGCTTTACTTATGCTCATTTATTTCAAGTGGTTTCTGATCATTCTGAGGGTTGTCTATGTAATTAATACAGCATTTTTAATTATTTTCCTTTTCTGTGCTGTTGAATAATAAAATTGGTGAGTTCTACATTAATTAGAATCTAGATCTCAAGATTGATAGTTGATTTATTGTGCTTCTTTTTGGATTATTGTATCTTAGAAAGGTGGAATCAGAATCCACTGTTTTAATCTGACTCCAAAAAAAGCTTATTCGGAAAACTAATTTGAGCATGTGATTGTTCATATCCCAATTTGTTTCTTTGATGTGGTTGGCATACTTAACATTTAAGATTTGTTTGCATTTTCGTGGATTGCAATTCTTGGTTTACAAAATGAATGTTCCTCAATGGCAAAAATGCTATTGATGTTACCTATAAAATTCAGTATATGGTTCGTAATGAAGGGCAGGAAAAGGGTTTTTAATCCATAGGTCACAGATATGGAAATCGGGTGTTTCTTGCTTTCTAGTGCTTTTGTGAATGAGCATTTGACATTTTCTCAAACGATGCTTGTTAGCACTTTTAGGCACTCGTTTATTCAGTCCTCATACTGTAATACCTTCCAAATATGCTTTGCTTGGTGTAAATCTTCTAAATTCCCACTAATCAGATGAACCTTATGATGGTTATTTATGAACGATGATGAACATATATAGAAGTGAAGTAAATACCATTTGTATTTGGATTCATAATGCAGATAAAGTGACAGATAATCCTGCTGATGAGCTAGTAGCTGTAGTAAACAGTAATAGAACTGCAAGTAAATTGCCGTCATTATACAGCAACCAGGGTCTCGCCTGCATTGCTCTCCAATACATTAAAGCCTACCAAGGGAACTGTGATGCCGTGGGTGGATCAAACGCCAAGAAACCAGCCGACTCTGAGTTTGCTGAATCTTTTGCTCCCAACTGCGGTGTTGAGGTCTCGTCCCTTTCTTTGATAACTGGCCGTCTACTTGGTTGCCAATCCAAGTATGTGAACCCATCTCTGGCCTTTTCAGAAATCTTGATGAAAAACAATAAGAGCGTGGAAATACTTCAAAGCAAGAACCACACTGAGGTGGGGGCCGCTGTGAGTAGCTCAGGGGGTGCTCCGTTCTTTTGGTGCGTGCTGTTTAGTAATGGAAAATCAAACAACAGTTTTGTCTTGGAAGGACACGAGGCCAAGATAACCAGACCAGGATGTTTTAGTGGTGCCAATGATCAGTGTAGTGGTTCCATTGCTTTGTCAAGAACCTTTGGTCTTTGGTCGATTGCAACGACAGGTTTGGTCGCATTGGGTTATTATGCATTTGGAATTTGATTTCTTAGAATTGATTGCATTCAATTTTAATTTTTTAAACTTCTTTGAATTCCTTTGTTGTATATCTTCTATGATCTTTACACCACTTTGTTTTGCACGGTCTTGTGTGTGAGATTCCGAATTCACAATGGAAGAATACATTTAGTGTCATTTGATGAGACATTTGCACCGTGTTTATACTGATGATAGATGATGATGTCATTGCTATACATATACTATAAACTGATGCAAATATTTCTGCCATTTCTTTGGCTCCAACTAGACCACAATTCATGAAAGAATGCTGTAAGAAAAAAACTTTTGTAGTGTTGTACTTTGTTGTCTTAGACAAATCTCAATTGTTGATTGCTAGAATACTACAAGGTAGAAATTTGTTGAAATAATAAAGTGTAGCGAATTATCAAAAAAAAAAAAAAAAAGTTGTGATGGGACCAGTCCTTAGCTGGACTCAATTATACATGGTTTTTGGTTTTACTCTAAACTCAAAAGCCAACCATTCTCTTCAACATGTGTACTTAGGTTTTTCTTATCTCTTTTGGGACATAATATATCTTATTTTTTTGCCAAATAATATATGATTTTAGTGAAGAAAATGAGGTGAATGAATTGGAAAAGAAACACTATATCATATTCTTTTCACTTTTGCAGATGGTGGTTTGAATTTTTATATTGTAAATTGAAAATATTTTATATTTCAATAGATATCAACATGTATATTAATGGTACCTTATTAGATATTTATATTTGTGGAATATTCAATCTAGTAATAAAATAATAAATATCAAGTATTATTAAAAATAAAAAATTATCTCCAAGGAGAATTGAAAAGAGTTGAACTTGCACCCACTTTTAGGTTAGGTGGTTTTATTTTAAATGTCGATTGATTATTGCTCGGAAAATCTATCTACAAATTAAATACTAATAAAGTAAGAAATAGTAATTTAGGATTTGAAATAGTTTTCCTTATTGAACATGGACAGAGACTGCTTTCCTTCAAGTAGAATAAATGCCTGCACCAAAAGAGCATGCGCCGTTTAATCAATTATTGAGAAATTGTTTTTTGTTTAAAAAGAAAAAAGTATCTCTCTATAATATTATTATAGTTGTTTCGTGTCTTTCTTGAATTCACGATGATATGATAACCACAATTGAATGAATTAAAGGAATACTATAATAAAAATGAGAATTATGTATTGAAACAACAACCCAATTAATATATATATATATATATATATATATATATATATCATGCGTGGAAAATATTAAATTTGTTATGATCTAGACAAAATCAAGATCAGACTAATACAAATAAGAATGATATTACGAGATAATAACTTAATTGACGCAATAAAAGAAAAAAAATCATAATTTATTTGGAATAGAAATTGTAAAATGAAAACAATAATTTAACAACGATGTCAAAAATATAAATTTATTTTTATATTGACACAACCACACTAAGACTTATATAATAATATCATCACAACAATCATAGAAATAGCCAAAAAAAAATGAATATGAAGGTAAAAATAAATGTGAAAATAATAATAATAAGACAATACCTAACCCAATACAAAAAATAAAGAATAAAAACTACACATATAGGTAAAGCAAAAGGTAGGTGCTCACATTGCAACCACAATGTGGTACTTCAATATTTTCATTCTTTAGATTCTTTAATATATATTTTAGTATTATTATTATTATTTTTATTTTTTTTTAAAGAATTAGAAGTTAGTGATAAAAAGCAAGAAGTAGTGATAGGCATATATAGATACAGAAGTAGTGTATGTATAGATGCATTGCAATCCGACTCACCAAGATAAGCAAAAAAACAGGGGAGAGCTTCCATAACTGGCAGTTCGACAATACAACTTCTCTCTCCACCAAAGTCTGAATCCCTTTTTCCTCTGCTTTTGCTTTCAATTAATTTCCATTCGCAAACACAAGTCTTCGTCAATGAATTCGGATTCTCCTATATATACTGCTGCTTTCTTTATTCATATTACGAGCACAAGTATTTTCCCTCTGACATTACGTAAATGCCCCCACAGAACCCCTTTAAATCATGGTGAAAGTGAAACCGTTTTCTTTACTCGATTCAAATTTTCTCTTTTACAATCACTACTCTTTCATGATCCTCCTAATTCCTTGCTTTTTGTTTCAGAATTTATTTGTTTGAGTTTTGGGGTTTTATTTTTATTTTTTCATACTTCCCTGCTTTGTTCTGATTTATTCCTTTCCCTTTCGAAGAGGAAATTAGAATCCAAGTGTTTCTTGAATTCAAGAATTGGGTGATTGTATTTGATATGTGTGAACTCCAGAATTCCTCTAGGGTTTGTTCCTTTTTTCTTTTGGGTGTTATTATCTTGATTTTAAGTTTAAATCTTCATTATATATTTTTTTTTTTAAGAGAAACAGGCCTCTTTACGTACAAATCTTGATTTTTCTTGGTCGGTTGCTGTTTGTTGGGATGAAGAGGGTGAATGAGATTTTTGATGGAGGAAACGAAAATCTGGGGTCGAAGAAAGTTAAATTTTTGAATGTGATTGATGAAAGTTTGGTGGCTTTAGACATAAATGGATGTGAGGAAGAGAGAGTTGGTGTGGAGAATGGAGGGATAGATTCTGCACAAGCGGAAAACGATGGAGTCCCTGTTGAAGATATAGTCCCCAATAATCATGATAGTCCAAGTTTTGGTGTTCTAGAGGAATCCAACATGTGGGATTTCGATATAAATTTTGATTTGTTTTGGGTTAATGGAGAAGAACAAAAGGATTTAGTTTTTGATCTTAACCTTCCAATGTGTAGATCAAAGGACTGTGGATTGGAGCAGGGCGGTGTAGGATATTGTCAAGGACAAGGGCCCATGATCAATGAGAACAAAGTAGAGATTATCGACATTGCTTCAGATGATAGTGAAGATGAGGTGGAAATTATAGGATATAGTAATGCAAAGGTTAATCAGATGGAATTGGGGATGCCTTATGATGGGATGGATAATTTGAGCCTTGGATTGGGAGTAGTTGGGATGGATAATGCTTTTGGTCAGAGTGGTTTAATGACTGGAGGTGAAAAGAGATATACCAGTGAAGAGAAGGGAAAGGCTGATGCTATTGAGGATGTTGGTCTTGATGATTGTCTTATAGATTCGTGGTTATCACTTAATGCTAATTCTCCAATTGATTTGGAGTTGCAGATTGATAGTGATGAGTTAACCAGGTCTAATGAGCCTATACCAGATATTGAGGTTAGAATATTTCAGCCAGAAGTACCGGCAAGAGCAAGGCATCAAGCTGAAGAATTGGTAAGAAACAGAGAAAGATTAAGTCGAGAAGCTTGGAGAGACACTGCTAGACGATTTGCGCGTATACACCATCCAGATCAAGATAATGGAAACCATTCTTCTAGCAAGAAGCAAAAACCACCTACTTCCAAACCTGTAGAAAAATTAGGAAATTCTCCTGGCCCTTTTTCTGATGCTCTTAAGATGGTAAGAGAAAGAACTTCAAAGCAAGCAGCTGAGCAGTTGATTAAGTGGAGACGCTCAGAAGAAAATCAGGACCGAAGCACCACTAAAGTTTTTGTTCCTTCGCTGTTGAATCTATCATTAAAAGCTCTAGCGGAAAATGCTGAGGGAATGGTGTCGCTTGAACAGGTTCCAGATAACCTTCGTGGAAGACTAACTAACATATTGTGTGATACAAGAAAGATGGACGTCCATATTATGAACCTTCTTGTGGAAGGATGTCCAACAGAGATACGCGTAAAGAATTGCTCATGGCTGACTGAGAAACAATTTCAGCAGTCATTTGGGAATTGTCAGACAAAAGATTTGAGGGTAATCCACTTTTTGCTTTCTTTATTTCATATGCATTATGAGCTGATATGCTAATGAAGGTTCTAAAAGACAATAGATATATCTTTTACATTCTTATAAGTTTATGGGCATAGTGTATCATCATCTTATACTTGACTGGTTTTTATGAGCTGATAGCCAATGAAATTGCAACTATCATGCCTATAATTCTTAGTGTTATGTACTTATGTCACCAATGTGCACCTTGTTGCTGCATGTATACTTTTCGAGCCTCTGCATACTTTTATCTTAGCGTTAGTTCAATAAGGTGGGATGGAGGTTGAACTCTGTGTTTACCTCCCTATTTGTTTACACTTGATGCATGATCATTGTTTAGGCTTATAACATTTTGTGCCTTTTTATTCTCCTGCTGAAATGAGCTAGAGGAACTGAAGCAGAGTTGATTATCTTGCTATGTTTTTCCATACTGCTAATCTTTATGTCCTTACATGTTTAATCAAATTTTAATGATGCTATATGGATGCAGGTGCTTCAACTTGACCTATGTGGGCAATGCGTGCTTGATTGTGCATTCCGGGGCACATTCATTCAATCTTCAAGTTATTTATCTAGATTAATTATTTTGTCCCTTAGAGGTGCTTGTCGTTTATCAGACAGTGGCCTTAAAGACCTTATTATGTCAGCACCTGCACTCCAGTCTATTAATTTGGGTCAGTGCACCCTTATAACCTCCAACTCTGTCAACTTTATTGCTGATTCTTTGGGATCAAATTTGAGGGAGTTGTATATAGACGATTGCCATAAGATAGATGCAATGCTTATGCTACCTGCATTTAAGAAGTTCAGGTGTTTGGAAGTGTTATCAGTTGCTGGCATACTTACCATTACAGACCAGGTTCTTATTGGAATAGTTACTGTATGTGGTCGAAGTATCAAGGAGCTTGACTTGTCTAGTTGCTCGTAAGTTGATTTCTTTATTCCCTCTTGCTGATTTATTCAATTGTTAGTTTATGACTGTTGTTTACTGTGTACTGACTGCAGCCAACTCACTGATCGCTCTCTCAAAGCCATTGGGAGCAGTTGTGCCGGTTTATCTTCATTGAACATTTCAAACCTGGATCACTTGACAGATCTGGCATTGGAGTATCTTGCCAACAGTTGTAATGCAATTCAAAACCTCAAACTTCGCCGCAATGAGTTCAGGTTTTTGTTGATTCTGCATTTTTCCGCTTCATCTATAACTCTGCAGTTTCACAGTTACATTCTTGCATGATAATTGACAACACAATGGAATTTAACAATGTGCACATATCAAGCATTCAATTGAAGTATTGAGTCAGTCACATTTGTCTAAATAGGTGATAAACTATGCAATACATTTTTGTATGATAGTGGAAGTAAGCTTGATTTGATCATATTAATTTCTATAACAGTGATAGAACTGAACATGGCTTTTCTTCTGCATGTAGTGATGAGGCTATGGCAGCATTTCTAGAAAGCTCTGGAGAGTCTCTGACAGAACTTTTACTGAACAATATGGCGAAGGTATTGTTATCTGGAACTTAGCTACCTCTCTGTCCTGGCATTAATCCTCCTTTCGATGCTTGTTAGTAACTAGTTTTTTTTTTTTGTCAGATTGGACCAAACACTGCCTTTTCACTTGCCAAACGTTCAAGAAAGCTGTTAAGTTTGGATATATCATGGTGCCGCAAAATTAGTAACGAGGCTTTAGGATTGATCGTTGATAGTTGCTCCTCGTTGAAGCTGCTCAAAGTCTTTGGATGTAAGCAGGTATGACCAACAACAGTAATTATTTCCAGTAATCATGAATCTCTTGGTTAATAATTAAAAATCTTCAAATGTTAGAAGTTTACCTGCTTAGTTAAATACTGCATTTCAACTAGTCTCAACATTTCAGAATCATGATTCAATCAACGAATTTAAGATGTGGTTATTTAATTCATGAATTAATCATAACGAATTTGGAGTTTGGAAAATATTATGTGTATGTTGGGTTTGTGCAGATCACAGATGTGTTTCTGAATGGACACTCGAATCGACATCTGAGGATAATTGGTCTAGAGTTGACTCCGATTCTGGATCATTTGAACCTGCTCGAACCTGAGGAAGAGTACTTACAGTATTCATCTCTGCCAATTTGCATGGAAGATTGAAACGAAGAGATCTGCAAGATGGATCTCCTCCGTCTTTCTGACGACTGGTCTTTCCCATTACATTTTGAAAACACTCTCTTAGGGTGGCTCAATTTTCTTCATGGATTATATCATTTGATGACATTTACATAACATATTATTTCCCTGGATTCAAGGGTGAGATAAATATAATGATTTTCTTTCTAAATTTTGATGGATCCTTCTGTGGGATAGTTTTTCTGCATACATGTAATGAGATTATGATTCAAGGAAACATGACTAAATACATTAAAAAAGGGGACACATGAAGTGGCAAACTTTAAAATCTCTAATACAGAGTAGTTTCAGGCCTTGCACCTTAAAACCAAGGTGAGGATGACTAAAACAATGATAATCCCAGTCGAGGAGCCGCCTACACGATGAATCCAGTATGGGTCCAACCTGGTAAACCCGTACTCTAAGAAACCTGAAACGGCTATGGCTGTAATCAGAAGGAGCTCCAGGATGGGGAGGTAGGAAGAGAAGTTGGTGGGTTCTTCATTGAGCTCTGGCTCAGGCAGCGACTGGCGATCAATGTAGAGAGGAGAAAGTATAGCAAGAATTGCTAAGCCAATGGCCAAAAGCCTCTTATCATGGGTAGAAAACCTGCTTCTCCTTAATGCTTCTTGCTCCATTCTTGATTTCTTCCAAGTATGTAGATTTTGAAGATAAGAATAAGTAAAGAGATTAGAGAAGTATTCTCCATAACTACTTGTGGTGCAGATATGTGGGAATCTGATTCTTGCAGCATTAAGTTCAAATCTCAGACAGCCTGATTGGTTATCAAACTGGAAGTAAATTAAATTAAAGCAGTAATGGAAAAAGGATAAAAAAAGTGGTGTTATTTGGTAAAATCTCACTCTGATTTTATCTCATATCTCATATTTCATTTCATATATATATATATATATATATATATATAATAGATGGTTCCAACAGGATGAACCAACCAATAATATGCTTGTTTGAGGGCAAAATAGTCAATTTTGCCATCTAGATATTTCAACAGGATAACCTAAAATAGGAGGCTTGTAAAATTAGAACTAATTGGGGGAGGAATCCAGAATATATGCATTTCAAAAGGGAAGTAAGTTAAAGTTATACACAAAAGGAAAGTAGAGAACTTTGTCATAGAATTCAACAAAGCAACATAGTTTCAAAGAATGTGAAGTTACATCAAAACAATTACAAAATTCAGCTCTAGAAGGAACGTTTTAAAGTTTAGAAGATGTAGACTTATTTCCAGACAGCCTTGTCATCCACTTCTTCTGTGATGAGGTAATTGAAGGAGATGGAACTTCTTTCGAAGATGGAAGTTCAGCAGGCAGTGCAGCAGCCGCGCTTGTGAAGGCATTCAAAACAAGAAACGCCAGTATTGGTGAAAGATCTAGAGTCCCTCCAAGTGGTGGAATTATTCCACGGAATATGTTCAAATACGGGTCGCATAGAGTGCTGATCACAAGCAGTTAAATCCATGTTAGATTTTATCCTCTTTTTCTATACATAGGTAAACAACAAACAGTGAATCCAAATTGTTTCCATTTTCTATTTCCACAATACCAACAATCTGAGGCAACATACAAAGTACAGAAAATATATGACTTCCTTCCACCACAGAAACTCAGAGAATACAAGACTAAATCATTACCTATGCAAGGTTCAAGAAGCCAAGAAAGTGAGACTCTTCCAAGTTTACATAGACAAACATTAGTTAATCAACCACAAGGCATTGCATAGGGTATTCGATATATAAAAGCTGAAAAGTGGAGTAAGAACTCCAACGAATTTGTAACCTAATAAGCACTAAAATGCATTCAAAGAAGCATCAAATTAAGATTCATGGACCATACCTAAGGGGACTAACTATTGCTGGAGGAGCAGAAGGGAACCAAGTTAAGACCAGCCTCACCACCAACAACGTGTTGTAGATGTTCAAAAAATTCATTACTCCATTGCCTACCACCACTCCTGCCACTGAATCACCAGGCAAAATCGCTGCAAAATTTGAATTCGACACCATACCTACATTCCGGAAGTTCCTCCTCGGAATCTAAACAATCAAGAATGTTAATGAGCTTGTGTTCATTGAATTAAGATGTAGCAAATATCTCTCATCATAAAGCTACTTATCAACATCCAAGAATTGCATAGAAACAGTATAGAGCTATTCAATATTGTCAAACAACAAACACTATGCCATAATTTTGTTGAATTCACTGTTTCAAGAATGTAGAGAGAGACGGAACGCAATACCTGGCAGCCCTCCTGAAGATGAGACGAAAGGGACATTATTTTATCAATAATCCCGTTCTGGGACCTGAGTTTATCAAGAACCTTGAGACATCTATCGAAGCTAGACAGAATGGATTCTTGTACTTCTCGAACAACATTCGAAGTTCCCACCGGAAACGGAAAATCGGGGTTCGAACTTGAAGGTTGTCGCGAAAATGGAGCGCTGTGTATGAAATTGAACGTTGGAGAAGAAAGTGGCGACAATAGAAAATGCTGAGCTGGGTTTTTAGCAGATGTGCTTCGCTCCCCTTTCGCGGAAACGCAAGAATCCATTTTTTTTTTCTCTTGGTTGCAGTGAATGTGAGCAATGGCGAAGAGATAGAAAAGTTGGATAGAATGAAGATGAATATATTTTCACTTTGGTCCCTCTTCTTTGGGGAAATTATAGATCCAATCCTTGGCATTTTCAAAAGGTATTTTTTTTCTTTTTCCCTTTTTTTTTTTTCAATTTTATCAAAAAGTTTGACTCCCTGGAAAACATGGATTTCCCACCAATTTTAAAAATAAATAAATATTTTTTTTGAGGTAGCCATCGGTTGAATTATATCTACCTAACCACAAATATGATATAAAAATCAATTGTCACATGTTATCTAATTGTAGAGCTGTGACCAATACCATATAATTATTTGTGTCAAATTCCACGTTTGACCTTATCCCACACGCACCACATATCGCACGTGTCCCAGTGTTACGCTCAAATTCACGCACTCTCCGGTAACCGGCGTCATTCCTCTCTCTCTCTAACCATGTCCACCGCCAGTCTCCTCCGTTTCTCTCTCTCTCCTCACAGCTCCTCTCCCCACCGCCGCCATGAGTTCCTCCCGCTCCACCATAAACAACGCCTTGCGTTTCTTCCACGTTCGCCGAAATTGCATACATTCACCCGCATTTCCTCGAAAGCCATCGAGTTTGAAACACCTAAGAAACTCCAATTGCAGGAGAAGGACGATCAGGAAGAGTGCAATCCTACTGTTTTACTTGACGTGTCTGGAATGATGTGCGGCGCGTGTGTGACGCGCGTCAAGTCGATCATTTCCGCCGACGAGCGCGTTGACTCGGTCGTGGTCAATATGTTGACTGAGACCGCGGCGATCAAGCTGAAGGAAGGAGCTGGAGTAGATTTTTCCGGCGCGGCGGACGAGTTGGCGAAGAAAGTGTCGGCGAGAGGATTCGACGCGCGGCGGAGGGTGTCGGGGATGGGGGTGGAAGCGAAGGTGCGGAAGTGGAAGGAGACGGTGGAGAAGAAGGAGGCGCTGCTCGTGAAGAGTAGAAATCGAGTAGCTTTTGCTTGGACTTTGGTTGCGCTATGCTGTGGCTCTCACGCGTCTCATGTTTTGCACTCCGTCGGTATTCATGTCGGTCATGGTGAGAACTTTCAATTGGTTTCAAACGGCAATTTTTATAATATTGGAAGCATAACTTTTATTATCTCTTTTTTGTTTTCCTATTCTATTGGTGCAAATTGGTGCTAAGTTGTGTTGTTTATTTTTTATTTTTACTAGGATCAGTTTTGGATATTCTGCACAATTCTTATGTGAAAGGTGGCTTGGCTTTGGGCTCTCTGTTGGGACCTGGACGAGGTTAGTTTGTTTTTATCAGCTAGATTCCTTTTTCCCATATCAATCTGTGGAAGTTATATGCTTTTATCTTTGGGGATTGGTGTGCTTTTTATTCTGATACAGTTACTTACATTGTGTTCAAGATTTGCTATTTGACGGATTGAGGGCTTTTCAAAAAGGATCGCCTAATATGAACTCCCTTGTTGGCTTTGGAGCAATTGCTGCGTTTTCAATAAGTGCGGTAAGGATGTAATTAATGTTGGATTACTCTTTTCAGCTTAATAATATCAGTAGGTTGCTATTTGTGACTTCACTTCGTTGATTAATTTGCAATTTTTAGGTGTCACTTCTCAACCCCGAACTTCAATGGAATGCTACATTTTTTGATGAACCGGTATGGTTTGTTATATCTTGGATGCAGTATTTTCTAACTGACTGCAAATGATTATGAATTCCCATGGAAAGTAGAGTTGACTTCCTGGGTAATTTTCAAGTTTCTCACTGAAATTAATGGATTTTTAGCATGCAGGTCATGCTTCTTGGTTTTATCCTACTGGGGCGTTCACTTGAAGAAAGAGCTAGGATCAAGGCATCCAGTGACATGAATGAACTATTAGTGAGTTTTTAGCTCTTACATCCAATGATCCAAACCTGTGAGGAGAGCTTTCTCCTTCTCCATGATTGATGATTATTACCTCTCGGCATGGGTGGTTGGTCACACTCCTGTAACATGAATCAGTAATGAGTTCATGTGACATATGCTGATACTATGTGAGGAATTATATACAAACATGCCATAGATCAGCAAATATAAACATTTGAAAGAGAAGTTTTTTGTAACACAAACTTTTGGTGAGAAAGTAAGTGGAGGAATGATATACAGACATGTCATAGATCAGAAAATATAAACATTTTGTACCAGGAACTTTTTGTGAGAAAGTAAAAATTGCTTGCCTGATTTCTGCTCAATCCTCTAGCCAATTTTTTTTTATGTGGACTTCAGGTCGAACATGCTTTTGTTTGAAAATTATCTAGTACTATTTGTTTTTTATAAGGTCTTGATCAGGTTCTAATTAAGTATGCTGCAGTCACTCATATCAACTAAATCAAGACTTGTGATTGCTCCTTCTGGAACTGATGTCACATCAGACAACGTTCTCGGCTCTGATGCCATGTGCATAGAAGTTCCCACTGATGATATTCGGGTTGGTGATTCAATCTTGGTTTTGCCTGGAGAAACAATTCCTGTAGATGTAAGTGCTTTTCCAGTTCTGGTTGTGTTATGTGGCACTGTGTCCTATTATCGGTTTGCTTATGTTGTTTCCATTTTGTTTTGTATGATTGTGTGTTGCTTTGCATTTTTAAACTCCATCTGATGTTTTACCCATTGTTCCAACATCTTCAAGATGAGTAGATCTGATGCATGGTTAGTTATAATAAATGCTGAGAGTCTCAGGCCTGAATATTGCCTGTCAGAACAGAAACTGCTGAACAAGATTGATAAGTAATTCACACATCACATTAGTTCTGCAGATCAGTAAATAAAATGTTATTGGTGATGTAAATCTATGTAAAAAAATTGCTTGTTTTTAGAGATGCGCAGATAAGCATGTAATTAGATAGTCTGGTAATCTACTTCTTCACTTCCCTGCCCTCTCAATCTTGGTAAAGGTGAACTCCATGAAGGGCGCTTTCAGATGGCCATTATAATTCTTTGGTATGCTTGAACTCAAGAAAATTGTAGAGTTTATATGTTGGTATAGTGGATGGGGTTTTGTGTGTATTTTCTGTTTACAGAGGTGAAAAATCTCACTTTTTACTGGATGAATTGAATGACAATTGTCTTCTCAGGGAAAAGTCCTTGCAGGTCGAAGTGTGGTGGATGAGTCCATGCTTACTGGTGAATCTCTTCCTGTATTCAAGGAAAAAGGACTCTCTGTTTCAGCTGGGACAATTAATTGGGTATGAGCATCAACTTAATTTTGATTAATTGTTTTTTTATCAAGTGGGAGAGATAGAGCATGTTTGATGGATCATGGAAAACTAAAAACTTAATATTTATTTCTGCCAACATGACGACATCTGTGATTTATCAGTTCAATTTATTTACTTCTTACTTGTGTGTGACTTCTAACTGCTTGACTCTCCAAATTCTGGAGTCATAATAATTTAATAAACATAACTAAGATGAGCTGGAGTTATTTTCTGAGGAATCATGATTGCTTCCAGATAGTAGTTAAATCTTGCATAATGCCTCGTGGATCATTAAGATTGTTACTGCTGTTGGTTTATGTTACCTGTCTTTGCATTTATGGCTCTATTGTTGGCCTGATGCTTTTATCCCAACATTTTTCCAGGATGGTCCTTTAAGGATTGAGGCCTCTTCCACAGGTTCAAATTCAACAATATCTAAGATTGTTAACATGGTTACCTCTCTTTCTTTCTCTCTCTCTCTGTACACACACACAAATACATATATCATATATGAATTCTTACACCAACCATTGCAATGTGGAATTGCTCACAGTGGACTTTTTCTAAGAAAGATATTTTTCTTTCATGTTCTGAAGGTTGAGGATGCTCAAGGACGTGAAGCACCTATCCAGAGACTCGCGGATTCAATTGCTGGCCCTTTTGTTTATAGTGTCATGACATTGTCAGCTGCCACATTTGCTTTCTGGTAGGTATCTGCATCTTCACTATTATACTATGAAGTTCTAAATGCTTACCACGTGTTATCAGTTGCTGCCCACTTATGCGCTGACCAAAGATAATACAAACTTGATTGTGGCTAAATTAGAGGATTATTAAAGTAGTATCTTATTATAAAGCAAAGAGCTCTAATATATAAAGTTGTTGATGAAAAAATATTTCTAGAAACAGTTTTGGTTCCAGAAATAAAAGCAATTAATAAATAATTTTTGGGATTTTATTGATATAGGCCCCGAAAGATAAGTTATGGATTTTTTGGATTTTATCATCTAAACCTCGAAAGATAAGTTAAAAGATAATTTTATCAATCCAGGATTTAGAAAATGGAAACTATCAAATTAAGATTCCAAAATGAAACTCATTAACATTTGTCTATTAGGCGATATCTCATTTTTTTCCCATAGTTGACGAGGCTGTCAAATTACAGTGATTGTCAATTGAAAAATGAAAATGAAAATTAGTGTAAAACTTAAATTTTATAAAATATCCAATTGAATATAATTTTTTTTATATATACTCAACTTTAATTACTATTAGATATATTTAAGAATATTAATCAAATACGAAATATTACGTGAACTATCAATACTATCATAAAGATATTTGTTCAATATAAATTAGATCACTTGAAGAATGCGCTCTTACGCATTTCTTTAATTTTCTATATTTTTAGTTTTTAATATTTTATATTATACACAGAATTCTAATGCCACATCAACAACAAACTCTTGTTTTTTAAATTACATGATGGATCTACACATGTGAAAAAAAATTAAAAAACATCGGTACCACAATTTTCTAAATGTAAAAAATTTAAGAAAATAAAAAAATATTATGCCAGGATACAGTACAATTTCTCCTATCATGCCTACTAATGCCACATCCACGACAACCTCTTGTTTTTGAAATTATATAATTGATCTACACATGTGAACAAAATTAAAAAACATCAGTACCATAATTTTCTAAATGTAAAAACTTTTAAGAAAAAATAAAAAAATATTATACCAATTTCTCCTATCATGCCCACTAATGCCACATCCACTACAAACTCTTGCTTTTGAAATTATATAATGGATCTACACGTGAACAAAATTAGAAAACATCAGAACCATAAATTTTTAAATGTAAAAATTTTAAGAAAAGATAAAAAAATATTAAATCAGGATGTGGTACAATTTCTCCTGTCATACCCACGATAAACTCTTGCTTTTGAAATTATATAATGGATCTACACATGCGAAAATAATTAAAAAATATCAGTACCATAATTTTCTAAATGTAATAACTTTAAGAAAAGATAAAAAAATATTATATCAGAATGTGGTACAATTTCTCCTATCATGCCCACTAATGTCATATCCACGACAAACTCTTGCTTTTGAAATTATATAATGGATCTACACGTGTAAAAAAATTAAAAAACATCTGTACCATAGTTTCCTAAATGTAAAAACTTTAAGAAAAGATAAAAAAATATTATACTATCAATTTCTCCTGTCATACCCACTAATGCCACATCGACGACAAACTCTTTGCTTTCCCTCCACATGATTCATCGTCTTTTCCAGCCAAGTCTGTTTTTTTTTTTTTGTCCATTTGTTCCTTGTGATTCTGATGTATAGATTAGCTTCAGTTCAGCATGATGTTGGAGGTACATATTCATATCCAAGATTTTCTTTTATGGTTACGCCATTTTTTGCTTTCAGGTACTATATTGGAACACAAATCTTTCCAGATGTGTTGCTTAATGACATAGCTGGGCCAGATGGAAATTCACTTTTATTAAGTATGAAGCTGGCTGTGGATGTTTTGGTGGGTACTTAAAGTGTAACTGAGGAGACATTAGATTTTTAGGCAAAATTTTGTTTATGTAATCACTTTCTCTATGCTTCTCTACATGATGAAAGGTCCGACATATCATGTGAGTTGTACTTGCCTTGTTTAAAAACCACCTTTTTTTCCCAGGTTGTATCTTGTCCATGTGCTTTGGGCCTTGCAACACCAACAGCAATTTTAGTCGGCACCTCACTTGGTACTGTTTTTCATTTTAGCTTTGGAACTTTGTCTTTTTCTGCTTCCCTAGTCAGATGATCCATGATACAAGTATAATGAAATGAAATGTATTCCATATTCAATGTTTCTTCCTTCCCCGGGACTGACTTAAGCTTAATGCGTTATCAACATTCAGTTTTATAATCACCTCCATTCATTGATATGTTTGGGCCATGCCCATTATGTAATGGGGACTTCTTATAATCCAGGGTATGTTGCCTAACATTTTCTTACATTTATCTCATTCCCCCTCAGGAGCAAAACAGGGACTTCTTATAAGAGGAGGGGATGTGTTGGAACGTTTGGCAGGAATAGATTACATTACTTTGGATAAAGTAAGTATGAAGAATACACTATACAGTTTGGTATGCTTTTACTTTAATCACCTGAATAAAAGATGGGACAAAAAGAAATGCAAATACTATGGCACATGTTGACTATTATTATGGTTGCTCTCTTCTACCTTCAGACAGGAACTCTCACTGAAGGAAGACCCACAGTATCAGCTGTTGTATCTTTGGGTCATGAGCAATCTGAAATACTTCGAATTGCTGCTGCTGTTGAAAAAACAGCTTCACATCCACTTGCAAAAGCTATTATAGCTAAAGCTGAATCTTTGGATTTGAATATTCCTAGTACAAGAGGACAGTTATCTGAACCAGGTTCTGGAACATTAGCTGAAGTAGATGGGCTTTTAGTGGCTGTTGGGAAATTAAGTTGGATTTATGAGCGTTTTCAGCAAAGAATAAGCCTCTTAGATATAAAGAAACTTGAGCAATCTGTGATACATCAATCATCAGAAAATTATTCATCATCTAATCATTCAAGGACGATTGTTTATGTTGGTAGAGAAGGAGAAGGCATAATTGGTGCTATTGCAATCTCCGACAATTTGCGAAATGATGCTGAATCTACTATAACTAGGTATTATTGTCTTTCCTCAACCAAAATTTTAAATTTGTGATTTTTTGTTGAAGTGCTATTAGTGACTCCTCTGAAAATATATGTTTGTGGATGTTTAAAAATGGAATGGTGAACCTGCTTCCGGCTTACATGAACTATGACCATTCCAGTATTTCCTCTATTCTATTTTTCTCATGTCTTTTTTTTTAAAGGCTTCAGCAGAAGGGAATTCGTACAGTCCTCTTGTCAGGGGACAGGGAAGAGGCAGTTGCAGCTGTAGCAAAATTAGTTGGTGTTGAAGATGAATATGCAAATGGTTCGTTAACACCACAAAAGAAATCCGATGTTATTTCAAGTCTTCAAGCATCAGGTCATCGAGTTGCTATGGTAACTACTTATCTTATTCTTTTAGATTGAAAATATGGAAAGGCCGATGCTCTCTTTGATTTTGCGATTAGTGGCTTTCATCATTGAATTTAAGCTGATGAGTAGGTATCCCATTATTACTGCTTTATTGTTCTCATGGTGAAATGATTAACTTGCAAGTAGGACAGTTGATTATCAGCAAGTTCTAGTAAGTATAGCTGCTTATTGTAAATTAGATGTGCCATTTGATGAATTAGATATTTCCAGCTAGCCTCTTGTGAAGATCTCAGAACTCTGAGAGAATTTGAAGTGCTAAATAAACTTTTATTTTGAAGGTTGGTGATGGTATCAATGACGCACCTTCTCTAGCGCTTGCTGATGTTGGGATTGCCTTGCAAATTGAAGGACAAGAAAATGCTGCATCAAATGCAGCATCAATCATACTCTTGGGAAATAAACTGTCACAGGTATGCATTTCCCTCTCGTCATGGCATCGATCATCCTTTATTTTGTCATGTAGCCATAGCTGTAGTTTGACATTTTTAATGGTGGTTACATATATTGTGGACAAAGATCAACAGTTCAGAAACATAAAGAAAAGTGTGTCATATAACATAGGCATTATAAACCCAAGCTGTTTCCTGGAATCTGGATATGTAAGCAATTTTGTAGGATATTTTTTCCACTTTTTGTGGTGGGTCTTTTCTGCTATTGTTGTTTTTATGTTTCTGTAGCATTTTTTTTTTAATCTCCCAATCCATGTAGATTCTATTTTATTTTGTTCAATATTTGTTCTAGGCTTTCAATTCTTTGGACCGAAAATATTTTACTTGGAGGTGTGTGGCAGGTGGTAGAAGCAATTGATCTTGCTAGAGCAACAATGGCCAAAGTTCGTCAAAATTTGACCTGGGCAGTTGCCTATAATGTTGTCGCAATTCCAATGGCTGCTGGTGTACTACTTCCCCATTTTGATTTCGCTATGACGCCTTCACTTTCAGGTTCATGCTCCACTTTTTCTTGCTGAATTTCCTAACTTCCCTAGCTAACCAATACGCATGCAACAGATCATTGTCAGTTGGTATCTCTAACATGATCTTGATCTATATAGCATTACCAGCCTATTGGAATTGTTGGAAGTCAATTACCTACTTGATCAAACAAATTACCCCTCTGCTTTCATTTCGTCAGAATTTTAATTGGATTATCGTTTGATGACATGCTCGTGTTGGCAGGGGGGATGATGGCTTTGAGTTCAATCATAGTTGTCACCAACTCATTGCTTTTGCAGCTCCACAGCCCTATAAAAAAGAAAGAAAAGAGTGAAACAAACATCTATTTTTAAAAACACGAGTAATTTTCTGGTGAGTTAGCTTTTTTCCAATCAAAAGGATGAACTTTTTTTGATACTCTAGGATTGCTTGACCAATTTTGAATTTACTCCTCCTGAGAGCAGATTGCACGATTCCTTCGAATTCAATAGATTGAAATTATACAGCTCAAAGCCTTTGAGACGAAAATAAGTTTGCAGCTATTCCACAATAATGCACCCAGCATTGATACAAATATAGTGAAGAGTACTCAGCAGAAAATAACTCGGAGCATCTGTAGAATGGCATACTAGGATATTAATTGATATAGTGTCTGTTGTTGTTGTTATTGTTGTATATCTCACTCAATTCTATCTCCTTGGAGATCTAGTGCATATTCAAATTTGAAAATTTGTCGAACGTTGTATTTCATCAATACCAATTTATTTTTTTCATGATTCTATTTACATCTCATCTGATTTGATTTAGGCCTTGTTAAACTAATGTAGCGTTTTGGCTGTTGGATGTTATGATTATTGAAGATATAAATTGTAGTTGTTTGTTTTCACTCGGGGCCTGTGATTTTGAATGCACACGTAGAAACAAGACACTAATAATTATTTTATATATTTATGTGCTTATAATTGTCGCTTTCATTTGTATGGTTTAAAAGTTTGACAATGTTAAATATGTATATGTTTTTTTTTAGGCAAATAAATCCATATGATTTCATTCTTCAACAAAATTAAGGTTTTGGTCGAATATCATTGAGTTTGTCTTATACGACAATTGACATTTAATTTTTTGGTGTAGTGAGATATGAGACTGTACTTTAAAAATGAAAAAGAAATACCAAAAATTAATAAATATTTCTGATTTTCAATTTTTTTTTTTTTTCAATATTTTTTTGGTTTCATTAAGATGGATTTCACATTACTCAACGGGACAGAAAAGTTCATGTCATCCATCACGTAACGAAAAAAAAAAAGAAAAAAAAAGATATGAAACTTAAGTGATTTAATTAATTTTAGATTTTTTTTAAATTAATATAGGGATACCTAAATTACCATCACACTAAAGAAAAAAAAATCACACATTGTTGTCATTTTGGACAAATATAACGATATTATGTTGAAAACTTTATTTTGTTAAAAAGTTAATAATAATTTTTTTTATGAATACATGGCTTTTTATAATTTTCCCAAACCTGAAATACGCCTCATTGAATTGGCACGTGATTTTATATTCGTTGTTGGACTTGCATGTGATAATTGGGCCCACGTATATGTATTACTCCCTCATCCACATTTGGCAATTAATCTAATTAAAAAAATTAAGAATGGATAAAATTTGTTTGGGCTGTGGAAGATTTATTTATTGAAAAGCCTAACACGTGGTGGGCCTACTCCTCCTGAAAATGACTATTTCATGGGCTCTGCACGAGGCCCGATGACATGTGGGGTTTTGCCTTTTCAAATGTTAAGTTGTCAACCAATTTGCAGGATTTTCAATCCAACAACTAAACACTTGAATAAACGGTGTTTACAAAAATAAATAAATAAAAACTACCATAATGTCATTCAAATATAAGATATATACAAGGTTACATATCACCTCTCTTTTTTTTTTTCTTTTCTTGGGTTTCGTGATTGCTTATAAAATCCTAAGATTTCTATATTATTTTATTTTAAATAAGAATTAGGATGTCAAGAGTTTGTCATGATAATTCATCGATTTTATTCATAATTTAATTACACCCCAAAACGCAAGACAAGACTTGACGAGTGACAGTTAAATAATGTTAATCCTAAACATTCTCTAAAATGGGAGCAAGTGGGGCCCGACGAGAACTGTGGACAGTGACGCTAACGGCGTCATAAGATCCGTCCATAGGTGTCAGCCTTTTAAAGGATTGTAGGACCCACAAACTGTGTGATTATTTAATGTCAGAATGAATGAATAGACAACTGAACTTCCCGAGGTAGGAAAAAAGTAACTTCCATTTTGACGGCAGGGTTAAAAAATTATTATAGGGCTCCTATGATGTAATATGCTGATTTTTTGGGGCTTTCTTGAAATTTCTTATATTTGAGGGTAACAATAATTTTCATTGATTAATGTAAAATTTTACAAATGCTACACTAATGAAATATAACCACACATATAGACATGGTACTAGGGTTAAAAGTCCATTTCTTATTGTTAGAGAAATTATCTTTTATTTAGTTTTATCAAAATGATACTTTAAGTTATTCTCGTATGTATGAGTAAAAATAGTTTAGTCTAAATATTATATTTAAATAATCCACGCATGATTTTATGATTAAAATTTGTCCCCATCATAATACCATCATGATATTGTCTCGCACATATTTGTGAAATTGGAAATTAAAAAAAAAAAAGAATTGAATTGTGTTAAAGTGGATAATTTTTTACATTTAAAGCATAACAAGTACTTTTAACATCATTGTTAGCTTATCCCATATAATTATTCACAGAAATCCTATAAAAGGAGCATATTTAGTTCAATCTATCTCTGATGGTATTGATATTTTAGGTTGTGAGCAACAATAATTGGAAATTTGTAATAATGGCTTGCCAAATTTCTTCGCATTGTTCCTATCAAATTATGATTGTCCTATACATCATCATTTATGAAGCCTGCATATATTGCTTATATATGTATATATATTATCCTCATACATGTAGAGATCATAATAAGTGCACCAATTTATAATGTAAATAATTAAGTTTCGATAAAATTCCACGAGAATGTCCGATGAATTTCATTTCATAAAATGGACCCTATATTATGTAATGGGTGCGGCTATCCACACCCCAAGAAATACTAAACACACTCCAACCATAGTGTTACTGTTCACATCACATGTGAACAGTAACACTGTGATTGGGGTGTGTTTAGTAACGTGTGGGTGCGGCTATGTAATTAATAGCTCAGTTAATAGCTATGAGTAGAATTACATTTGAATTGTATATTGGAACATTATTTTGAAATTACAAATTGGGCATATTTCATACACATGTAATTTTAATTATTCTATTTTTATGTTCATACTAGACTGAGAAAAGATTAAAGTTCAATATATATATATTTTTTTGGTGTTGCACTATTCAAATTCACAGTTGAATATAAAAAGAGAAGAGAAGGTTTGCATGATGAATAATTCATGTGATTGAATGGAACAAGAACTGAATTATAACTGCTGCGTATATAGAGTGCAATACCATACAAAGAAAACAAACAAAACCCTCTCTCTCTCTTACCCACCATATATAGTGAAAAAAGGATGAATTTTTACAGTGTATAGATTCCAATGTGATGAGTGAGAGTGATATAAACTCACAGGTTACAGTTACACCTATATTGATAAGCCTTAGTTAGAGAGTGGAAAAGTGTTATTTTGTCAACTGAAGAAAAAAATTCTCTCTTTAGCTCTCATCTCTGTTTAAGACAGCGACTTATTGTGGATTGAAGCTTCGAACTCCATTAAAGATTCAGTTTTTACAAACATTGCTCTTGTGAATATTGTAGAGAATAGAGATACATGTTTGTATGTATAGATGGAGGGAGAAAGTGATTGGAATGCTATGAGAGAGAAAACTGTGCAGTGAGAGCTGTAATCTATTGTTGCAGGCTAATATTAGAAGCCCTTTGGCAGATAGTTTTCCCAACTTTTCCCCCTTCTTCAAATAATTCTCCATCTTACTTCCCCTCTCTCTCTCTCTCTCTCCTCTCTCTCTCCATATATATTCTTACATGCATTATTTACACTATTCTTTTTCTCTCACACGCAGAACACACAGTGCAGAGCTAACTGGCAGAAGGATGTGATTGAACGTTACACCAAAGCCTTTGCCCTCTGCTCCTTTTTTCTTTTGTCACATTTTTCCACATCTCTTCTCTGGAGTTGTAGTAATTGCATTATTCCCCTTCCTTCTCTCTCTCTCTCTCTCTCTCTCTCCTTTCTCTGTCGGTAAATCCATTGCTACTCCATCCTCTAAGAAAGTCTCTATGCTAGTAGCATTGTAGCTTTCACCTTTTTAATCACATCCCATTTCATTTTCAACTTCTCAACTCAAGAAAATGAGTTCCCTTTTTCTCTTTCCCTCTCTCTCTCTCTAGGTAGAGATTTTCATGAGTGAGTTCAGCTTATTTATGGTTGCTTAGCTTTGTAAATTGGTTAATCACAAGGGTTTCATGGCTAATACTTGGTTACGAGTTGTTCTTATTGGATTTCTAGCAGCGTGCTTGAGCTATGCTTCTGTGGACTGTGATGAGGGTAAGAGTGTAAGGCTGTGGAGTTTAGTGTTTTATACTTTATTCAATTAAATATTGTTTTAACTTTATAAAAGAAGTTTCCCTCTGTTTGTCTTTATAATGATCATGTTTTGGACCTCATTAAACTATCATTATCACGTCATTTTCTCCATTAAACCTTGTAATTTGTCTTATTTCCAACTTCAGCTTCTTCTTTATTATTTTTTTTTAATTTTTTTTTTCAATTTATGTGGAAAAGGGTCTATTTTGCTGGAGTTGAAGAAGTCATTTAGAGATGTGGACAATGTGCTCTATGATTGGACTGATTCACCATCTTCAGATAGCTGTGTGTGGAGAGGTATCGCTTGTGATAATGTCACATTCAATGTGGTTGCACTGTAAGTTTCTGTTCTATTGTTTTTTTTTTTTCCTTTTTCTGATTATCAACTGTTTTCTTGAGTCTTGGTAGTTAAAAAATTGATCTTTCCTGTAATGCAGTAATCTTTCATGCTTGAATCTCGAAGGCGAAATTTCACCTGCTATTGGCCAGCTTAAATCCCTTCAATCCATGTATAACACTCTTTTCAAATCGTCTTATTATCCTCAGAATGAGCTATGCCAAAAAAGTGCTTTGTAAATTTTATATCTGGAAGCTGTGTTCTGATAGAGAAGGTGATTGTGTGTGTTTAAAAAACAGTGATGTTCGGGGTAATCGGCTTTCGGGACAGATCCCGGATGAGATAGGGGACTGCTCTGCTTTGATTAGCTTGTGAGTATAATATTTCATTCGCTACTAATACACTGTTGATATCAAGTGTTGATTAATCATAATTTAGTGAACTTCCATAATCCCCAGGGACTTATCTTTCAATGAGCTAAATGGAGATATTCCCTTCTCAATTTCAAAGCTGAAGCAGCTTGAAAATTTGTGAGTTTAAACTTCTTGAAATCATCCTATTTTGACTATTGCATTTATTGATCTTATAATAATCTGCTCTTCACAGGATTTTGAAAAATAACCAGCTGATTGGTCCAATCCCCTCGACACTGTCTCAGATTCCTAACTTAAAAATCTTGTGAGTGATAATGGTTTTTCTCTGTTTTGCTTAGTTTCATTACCATCTTCTTGTATGAAGTAATATCACAAGGACTTTCATTGCTCTAGGGACTTGGCTCAGAACAAGTTGAGTGGGGAAATACCTAGACTAATATACTGGAATGAAGTTCTGCAATATCTGTGAGTTAGATTAACTTCTTGAGATATCACTTTTGTAATTGGAATTGGGTTAACGAGGTTAATGACGTGAAATGTGAATCTATGGACTCTGTTTTTGTTGATTAGGGGATTGCGGGGTAACAATCTACAAGGTACACTCTCCCCCGATATGTGTCAGCTAACTGGATTGTGGTACTTGTAAGTTTCTGGAATGGTCTTTCTCTGTTGAAGCTCTTGAGGTCATGCAATTAGAGTGATTCCCGACTAAACTTGAATCTGCTATTTGCAGTGATGTTAGAAACAACAGCTTGAGTGGTTCAATACCTGAAATTATCGGCAATTGCACTGCCTTTGAGGTTCTGTATGTATCTTGATTGATACCATAAGTGAATTTGATAAGTGTTTGGGCTAATAGCAGTTTCATTTGCATGTTAGGGATCTGTCGTACAACAATTTTAGTGGTGAGATTCCGTTCAACATTGGATTTCTCCAGATCGCTACCTTGTACGTGTCTTTTAAATTTCACTTGATGAAGTCCCTTTATGACATAACATGTATGTGATAATTCTTGAATTCTTGTACATATCAGATCCTTGCAATGGAACCAGTTTTCTGGGCCAATCCCATCAGTTATCGGCTTGATGCAAGCACTTACAGTGTTGTGAGTGCTTCTCTGTTCCAGTTGCTTCAGAATTATTGCATTTGTGAATATTGTTCTTTTCTGATGTTTAATTCATTCTCTCTGGTATACTGACACTGTCCTTGATGTTTTCGAGTTTCTAGAGATCTGAGTTGCAACATGTTGAGTGGAACAATCCCACCAATTCTCGGAAATCTAACTTACACTGAGAAACTGTAAGTATTGAAATAGTTCAATGATCCATTATTTGGATTTGATATCTGTGTTGAGGTTTGTTTACCTTGGATCATCTTTTTCTTGAAGGTATCTACATGGAAACAGGCTAACTGGGTCTATTCCTGCTGAACTGGGAAACATGACAAAACTCCATTATCTGTATAATTCTTTTCCACTATTTTTTCCCCTTCCTAATTAACTTTTGCACTTCAAAGATGCTTTTTGTCAACCTTGCAGACATAATTAGTTGTTATAATCCTGTTTGAACGGCTCTCTTTTTCAGGGAATTGAATAATAATCTTCTCAATGGGCTTATTCCTCATGAACTAGGGAAACTTACGGATTTGTTTGACCTGTATGTTATTTTTTTCTCCGATTAGCTTTCTTGTATTACTACTTGTGGATCCATATAGTGTATTTATTCTTATTTTACAATGCAGAAATGTAGCCAACAACCACTTGGATGGGCCTATACCAGATAGTCTTGGCTCCTGTAAAAATCTGAATAGCTTGTGAGCATCGTATGCTATTTACCATTCTTGTTCTGTTGAATGCTTGTTTCTTCGGATTTATTACATTCTTTAGTCTTCAATCACAGGAATGTGTACGGAAATAAGTTAAATGGGACTATTCCCTCCGCATTTCAAAAGCTGGAAAGCATGACATATCTGTGAGTTCCCTCTTTTATGACAGTTTTTTCTCTAAATATACATTGTGCTTATGATAGCATTTTATAGGAATCTATCATCGAACAATCTCAAGGGCCCCATTCCAGTTGAGCTATCACGCATTGGTAATCTGGACACTTTGTAAGTGCTTTATTTGCTTGCTTTAATTATTTTTTCCTCTTGTCAATGATTAAATCGATTTTCCCCTTCTTGTTGGAACAGGGACCTTTCCAATAATAGGATCAGTGGTTATATGCCATCTCCCCTTGGAGACTTGGAACATCTTCTTAAACTGTGAGTGTTCCTAATTCTAATATTCTTTTGGTGCAATTTTTTTAGCGTCTCATGACTGTCTTCTCTGGCAGGAATTTGAGCAATAACGACTTGACTGGGATCATACCTGCTGAGTTCGGTAACTTGAGAAGTATTGTGGATATGTAAGAAAGTAAAATGTTAGATAAATAAGTTTCAATTGTTCCTTCACGTGTTGCATTATCTTGAATATGCTCGTTTCTTGTAGTGATCTTTCAAACAATCACCTTTCCGGTCCAATTCCTCAGGAACTTGGTCAGCTTCAAAATGTCTTCTTGCTGTAAGTTTACCTTTTTCTATATATAGTTGATACTATCTTATAAACAAGTTGAAGCCATATTTTTCCAAATTAATAACACAGGAGGCTGGAAAACAACAATATATCCGGTGATGTGATGTCACTTGCCAATTGCCTCAGTCTTACAGTGTTGAATGTATCATACAACAATCTTGCTGGTTATATTCCCACTGGCAATAACTTCTCTAGGTTTTCACAGGACAGGTTGCCTTTCTGCTGATTCCTTACTTTCTTTTTAGTATCCTTTTATCATCTTTGTATTAACTTTTACCACCCTTTCAGCTTCTTAGGAAACCCGGGTCTTTGTGGTTATTGGCTCAGCTCTTCTTGCTACACGTCTCATCAAGCTGTACGAGGTGAGTGTGGAACTGATGTGTACGTACCATGATTGTTTTGGTGTCAATGCTCGTTGATGATCTTGTTTTCTGTGTTCGTGTTTTCAGCTACAATATCCAAAGCAGCTATACTTGGAATTGCTCTTGGTGCTCTGGTTATTCTTCTTATGATCTTAGTTGCAGCATTCAGGCCCCACAACCCTAAACCGTTCCTAGATGGCCCAATCCACAAACCAGGTCCCTTCATCACCATTTGGTCCATTTCCCATCTATACTTTAGCCTATTATAGATTCTCATGTGTACTTGTTTTCAACATACAGTCAGTTACTCGCCTCCAAAGCTCGTTATTCTTCACATGAACATGGCGCTTCACGTCTTCGAAGACATCATGAGGACGACAGAGAACTTGAGTGAGAAGTACATAATTGGTTATGGAGCATCAAGCACTGTATACAAGTGTGTTCTCAAAAACTGCAAACCTGTTGCTGTTAAGAAGCTCTATTCTCACTACCCCAATAACCTCAAAGAATTCGAAACCGAACTAGAAACCGTTGGAAGCATTAAACATCGCAATCTTGTCAGCCTCCAAGGCTACTCCCTTTCTCCCTCCGGGAATCTCCTCTTTTACGACTACATGGAAAACGGAAGCCTCTATGATCTCCTTCATGGTGGTCAGTTCACTTCACCATTGGATTTTTTCAAGCTCCTTTCAGTTTTGCAAGTGATTAAAGTGTTTTTCTTTTTGGTCTTATCAGGATCGAGTAAGAAGAAAAAGCTCGACTGGGATACTCGTCTCAGTATAGCATATGGTGCTGCACAAGGGCTTGCGTATCTGCACCATGATTGTAGCCCTCGTATAATCCACCGGGATGTGAAGTCGTCCAACATTTTACTTGACAAGGATTATGAGGCCCATCTTACTGATTTCGGCATTGCTAAGAGCCTATGTGCATCTAAAACACATACCTCTACTTACATTATGGGAACCATTGGTTACATTGATCCTGAATACGCTCGCACTTCTCGTCTCACTGAGAAATCGGATATCTACAGCTTCGGTATCGTTCTTCTTGAGCTGCTCACTGGAAAGAAAGCAGTGGATAATGAGTCCAATCTCCATCATCTGGTGAGTTATTTCTCTATGATATGATGCACTTTGAACCAATCTATATGATATTTTTTTGAAGTTAGATTTTGTTGCAGATATTAACCAAGGCAGAGAACAATGCTGTGATGGAAACTGTTGATCCTGAGATCAGTGAAACATGCAAAGATCTTGGAGAAGTTAAGAAGGTGTTTCAACTTGCTCTTCTATGCACCAAGAAACAGTTGGCTGATAGGCCAACCATGCACGAGGTTGTACGTGTTCTTGCAACCCTCATCCCGGCTCCAGAGGACAAAATGTTCGCCTCCATGCCACCGGCTCAACTCCCCTCCACGAAAGCTCAAAGTTACATGGACGAATACGCGAATCTGAAGACACCCCACTTGGTCAGTTGCTCATCCATTAGCACCTCAGATGCACAACTCTTCCTTAAATTTGGAGAAGTGATTTCTCAGAATAGTGTCTGAGATTGTAATTAAATGTAGTAGTAGTAAAGTAGTGGCAACTATTGTAGCTACTTCGATATCAGAATTAAAAGCAGTGGAGAGATCATCATGTGTATTTCTGTGCTGTTTAAATTTTATGGCATTTGGGATTTGGGGACCACTGAGCCTGGTAATATTGGCTCACACTCTGAGGCAAAGGAGCTTTGGATTGTTGTACATTGCAATTATTTGTGGTGGACCTTAGCTTCACAGAATCACCACTCCCCTTTTGAGAAAGCTATCCATTCCTCAGTGTCCTTGCCATTGAAGTCCCTGGGGTTATATGTATTTACATCATGGCTTTGTAGCAAGATTCTAAGTATGGGGATCAATAGAAACTAATATTTAATCCTTTAGGTGTAAATTTACAACTACATTTTCTTTAATATGAGTATTGTGTATTAATACATGTTATTTATAAAAACAATATTATCACTATATATTTTCAATATGGTTTTAAGTATACATATAAAAAAACCTCATCGGTATATATGTTATTGTTAGATTTGTCGGAGGATGTGTTGAAAAAACAAACTTTGAAATTATATTATACCACTATGCTTTTTTCTTTTTTTACTTAGAATTAATCATATCATAAAGTAAATATTGAAAAAAGATAGAGAGAGACACACACAGTAAGAAACATACAATTTCGATGGATTCTTGAGGCACTATCATTTAAGGGGCCGCTTGGTATGATGGTAAGGAATGAGAAAAAGAATGGTAATGAGAATAGTGAGGAATGAAATGAATAGTCTCTTTAAATTTGTGTTGTTTGGTTTACCAAAATTCTTTAGGAATGAAATCAACTTAATAATAATAATAACATTAATAATAATAATAATAATTATTATTATTATTATTATATTACTAATAATAATAATATTAATTATAATACTAATAATAATACTAAATAATAATAATAATAATAATATTATTATTATTATTTAGTATTATTATTATTATTAGTATTATTATAATTATTATAATAATAATAATTATTATTAGTATTATTATAATAATAATTATAATAATAATTATTATTAGTATTATTATTATTATTAGTAGTATTATTATAATTATTATAATAATTATTATTATTATTATAATAATAATTATAATAATAATAATAATTATTAGTATAATTATAATAATAATTATTATTAGTATTATTATTATTAGCATTAGTATTAGTATTATTATTATTAGTATTATTATTAGTATTATTATTATTATTATTATTATTGTTTTAGAAAATAGAGTTGAGTAATGAAAGTCATAGCTTAGGAAAACCTGAGTAATCGTGATTCCTTAGTATTGGGATTTCAAATCACTGTAGAAACAATCAAAGTAGTGAACCAAACACTCTAAATCCATTCTATTTCCATTGTTTGGTTCCAAAGGTGCCTACCAAACGGCCCTAAGTGCTTTTTATTTCAAACACAACTAAAAGTACCTAGATGCTCACCCAATTTAATAAAAAAAAAAAGAAATTGAAGAACTTGCTCACACGAAATTTATAGTGAATCGGGCTGGATAAATTTATTGGACTGGAATAAAATTACAACAATTAAAAGTGACCTTGGGCCAAGAGATGATCTTCTCGGCTTCGAACTTATTCAGTCCCAGATTCAACCTATCTCCAAACACTGGTGATTTTATTTTTATTTCACTTCCTTCATTTCAAAATAACAAATATTTTTTCCTTAAAAAAAATAACAAATATTTTTACAAAATAAAATTTGTTTATTTTAAATACTTATAATTTTGTGCGAACCACATGTCTTAGTACTCGGAAAAATGAATGTTATGATCATTTTATAGACATGAGACATAACTAATAAATGTTTTAATAATTTGAGAAACTATTTTAAACAATTATAAAATAAAATTAATGGAGTATTATTTATGTGGTCTTAATCAAATGTGACATTAAGTTTGAGACCTAACAAGTAAGCATTGGCGGGCAATTGACGTGTCACACACGGAATAAAATGAAAGGTATACAAATAATTATTTATACTAATAGAATCGCCAATATCTGTAAAAAAAAATAAAATTCCAACCTTGTTTCAATATAAGAAAAGTGTCAATTTCAATTATAAATCTTCATGGTTGAAATAACTACAGTGTACTTGACTTGGAGGAATTTCACATGATATTCTATCATATCTAGTAGTTATTACTGCTTTGGATAATTATATGAAAAATTAAGTATATCTCGTTAAAATTATTGAACAACACCCGCTAATATAAAATTTGTCAATTTAAACACTTATTTTTTAAAACTAAGACATGTGCACTTCAGTTTATTAATTATTAATACCAGGAGATAGTTTGTCTTCCAAGTTTTTTCTAATGATAATAAATATATGAAACCCACCATTCTTTATCATGTACTGGTTTATATTTTTCTTAATATAATATTGATAACGACTTGACAAAACAATTTTATATATTTAGTCCATTAAGTAATACTAAAAAAGATAACATTGTCATATATACACTTTTAATAATTGTTTTTTTCGTCACAATACGGAAACAGTGATTTATATTTTGTAAGCAATAATAACATGTTATCATGTATTTTAATATCATTTTATAGTTTGTGACGTATAACATGATGCTCATGTCATGTAGCAAGGAAGGATTGAGTTCAAATTCATAAGATATAAAATAACATGATACTCATGTCATGTAGTAAGGATTGAGTTCAAATTCACAAGAAATAAAACAACATCCACGTAATCTACAATAGCATTCAAATTTATGTTTAACATCAAACTTTATAATTTAAAGATATATTCATGGGCAAATTAAAAAATGAACAATGACATTGGAATCAGATATTGAAAAATGAAGTTGACGTTGAAATTAAAAAAAAAAATATACCATTCAACTAACATTATTACTTTTTAAAATTTATGATACAATTGAAAAACGATAGGTAGTTCATGATGTTTATGTAATTAATCTTTTGTTTTTGAAATGAGTGCAGCTAATATTTGAATTATTATTATTAAAAAAAAAAAATGGAAGTAGGCAGAGCAGATATGAATTTTTTTAATTTTTTTTTTTTCGAATTTTGTTTGAACTCCAAGACACAGCACAGTGGTCATTTATTCGATTCAGACGCGAAAAAGATAAAATAATAAATACAAACCATTATATTTTTGATTTCACAATGAATTAATTCCCCTTCTCTTCGGGCGGGAAGCTGAAAAATTCATCATTATATTCTCCAATGGAAATTAGGGCTTGTAAATTCCTTTGAAGTTCATCAAGTTCAAATCTTTCGCCTTCTTTTACAATTGCCGACATATGAATTCACAAGAAAACACGTGGAAAATAGCATAAAATTGCAGAAGAAATGGCTCTTCGGAAGGGTTCGAAAGTATGGGTGGAAGACAAAGAATCGGCTTGGGTCTCGGTCGAGGTTGTTGACTTTGTTGGTAAACAAGTTCAACTCATCACTTCATCCGGCAAGAAGGTGAGTTTTCCCCCAAATTTTGTTCATAATTAATGGCAGTTGCTGAATTTGTGTTCGAAAAGGTGCAATAATCTATTTTCTGTTAGAGACTGAAGTTGAACGGTGTGAGATTTATCCAGTTGGTGTTGGAATGAGGGTTGATTTACGTGAAAATTTGATGTCGTTTCACGAGCTGTTGAAATTTTTTGTAGGTGTTGGCGGTTCCGGAGAAATTGCAGCCATGTGATGGGGAGTCGGACCTTGGAGGAGTCGATGACATGACCAAACTGACTTATTTGAACGAGCCTAGCGTTCTTGATAATCTTCAGAGAAGATACGGTCTTAATGAAATATATGTAAGTGGCTTAAAGCTTTAAATACTATCTGAATTTTTTAGGAGGATTGTCGGTTCACGTACTCATTAGAAGACAATTAGTTATCTGGTACCTTTTCTTCTGTATGGGAGTACGATGATGGTGGAATAAAGGGAAATAATAAATACACATTGCTGCACCTGCCTCATTTAAGGTGTTATTCAAAAAGAAATTTTTGAATTCAGAAGAATATATGCAAGTAAAAGATTTTTCTTTGAATGTGAGCAAAATTAATGGATGCCAGTGTTTTAAGAATTAGTCTCTGTGACCAATCTATTCATAAGTCTGGCTTTAAAAGTTTCTTGTCATCATATAAATCCCTGTATGCATCTCCATTTGACTGATACTTGAATAAATTTATTATATTTTGTGCTCTGGCTGCTTTCTTCAGGCATTAGCAAGTTGTTTTCTGTTAAGGGCATATTCTAATGACAACTGTTTTATGACCTTCAAGTTTTATTGGTGTGGTGCCTCAATATTGTGTCATACTTATAGTATATTGCTATGTGTTTTTCTATGCGTCTTGCGAACTTATATGTTTGACTTAATCCAGAAGGCTTATACTGCTTGAAGATGTATCTTGGATGTATGTTAAAGATTTGACTTGAGTGATCATCACTTTGCTTAATCCTTTTACTTTATTTTCTCCTATGACTAATTCTGTATCCTTTTTCCTTCTTTTGGTCTACTTGTGTTCTTGTGCTGCAAATGCTTTAAGCTATTGAGGCCAGAACTGCGGAGAAACTGAAAATTTAGCTTATTTTTAATGGACATTTTGTGGTTTATTATTTTACATACTTTAATTTTCATTTCCTAATTGTTTCTTTTCCTTGTGGCTGATATTTGCTTTATGCCTATACTAGACATATACAGGAAGTATTTTGATTGCGGTTAACCCGTTTACCAAGCTTCCTCATCTATATAATTTGTACATGATGGAGCAGTATAAGGGGGCTCCATTTGGTGAATTGAGTCCCCATGTCTTTGCTGTGGCCGATGCATCTTACAGGTGTGTCTAGTGTGAATTGTTATGTTGAATTGAATACAATCAAGTTTACTTTTGTGTAACTTGGTGAGTTTTTTGTCTGATTGTTATGACACAGAGCAATGATGAATGAGGGACGTAGTCAGTCTATTCTGGTTAGTGGAGAAAGTGGTGCTGGAAAAACTGAGACAACAAAGTTGATAATGCAATATCTCACATATGTTGGTGGTCGTGCTATTAGTGATGACAGAAATGTTGAACAACAAGTTCTTGAGGTCGGTTGTGGACTCTATTTGAAAGTTAGTTTATTATGTATTGCTAGTTGAGCAGAGACTTCCATCGATAAAACTATATGCTCTAGTATCAATTTAGCCTGCATTGATAAACATCTTGAGAGAAAAAAATGTATTTAGTTTTTGTCCATACCCTGAAAAATCATGAAATTGGAGAGCATCTGAGCACATAGTAGGGTGTGTCTGAAAATTAACGTAATTATACGTAGTGTTTTATTTAATATTCAATTTAGCCCACATTGAGAATTACTTTGAGAGAAACCATGTATCTAGTTTATGTCCATATCATAGAATAGCATGAAATTAGAGAGCATGTTGTTCTAATAATAATAATAATAGAAATATTATTGTTGATTTACTTATTATGTAAAAGAAACTATCTTCTTAACATTGGTTATTTAATCAAAAAAATTATATTTTTTAATCTTGAAAGTGTTGAGCAACCTGATGGGATTGCTAACCACCTGTTTTTCTCCGTTTTAGTCGAACCCACTATTAGAGGCATTTGGGAATGCAAGAACTGTTAGAAATGATAATTCAAGGTATTGCTCGATTCTTTTTACTTCATATATCTGTGAATGATTCCTCTAGTATTTTATAGGCTGGAAGATATTATTGTTAAGAGTAATTTTGACTAACCTTTTCAGTATGTCGTATCTTGTAATAACAATTTTTTGGTGGTTTCCCTTTGATATAATCTTGCTTCTGAGCTTTTGTTGCTCTGTATCTCCTTAATCCTTGTGGTTGTACTTCTTGAAAATGTTTAGCATTCAACATCTTTTTGGTGGACAAGCTTTCTGGTCCAAATTGTATGTCTCATTTTAGATAAAATTAGGAAACACAACCTTGTAGAATGTAAGTCTTATGTTCTTTTTGGCATAAAAAACAATATTGTTCAGTGACTTGTGAGATTAAATTCCTTAATTTACTTATTTGTTGGCTTGAAGTATCTGACAACACTTTCCTAATTCAAGCCAGACTATGACTCTGTGAAAATCATTTTGAAGAAAAGTGTTGTTATGTCAATAATGTTTCTGCATTTAGATAATATCTTTTCCGGTTAAGATCTCAAGAAGATGCCCTACTTGCTGTTCACCAAGAGGTTATTCATGTTCTTTGATCTTATCTTGAGGTGTGAAGCCATGATGCAGTGGGTTGATTCAATCTATAAGTCTGGTTTCTGTGAACCGTTCAGTACATGAGGCACCTGGAAAATGATGTGTAGCTTGATTAATGAGTTCGACTCCACTTTGTTTTACTTAAATCTTTTACATACATTGGGCTGGATCGAACTTTATGAGACTGGCAATTATTTTTGGCCTCAGCTATATAATGACTTGCTTCTTGTATGTGCTATGCAGTCGCTTTGGCAAGTTTGTTGAGATCCAGTTTGATTCAAATGGTAGAATCTCAGGAGCTGCAATCAGAACATACCTTCTAGAGCGATCTCGCGTAGTTCAAATAACAAACCCTGAGAGAAATTATCACTGTTTCTATCAGTTGTGTGCCTCTGTCAGGGTACTGCCCATGTTTATGCTACATTCACTTGTTTGCCTTAGTTTATGTTACATTTGCATCCATCTAAATGATAATTTTGAGACTAATATATGACTTGATAATGAATTGTTGCGGTTGCTGTGAATAGTGCCATGGAAGAAGAGAATAGTAAGGAAAGCTTCTATTAGATTTTTTTAACATGTTATGTTGAATTGTTTCTATCTTTCAGAAATTGATGATGAAAACAAACTTATTTGTCCTTCTGGGTGTTTTACATATGAATGAGTTCACTGCCTGTAATATTCTCGGTGGTAATATATACCCTTCTGTTGCTTGTGGTGCACTCATTGGGTGGTGTGCTAAAATAACATAGTATTGATTCCATTTTCTGTAGGATTTCTATGCTAGCTGCCAAATGTTGATTTAATGCATGTTTCAATAACTAATCTGCATGACAACCATTGGAAATTGATGCGAGTATAATGATGGTTATTGTCTCCCCTAAATTCTGTCAATTAAATGTTTTCATTTGTTGCCTTCTTAACATGATGAGTATGCTCTTACCAGTGAGTGCACTACATTCTAAAAGCAGTTGATAGGAATTGTATATTTGGCTTTTTTTATGGTATTATTTTTTGGATTCTTAAACACCAGGTTGTGTACTTGAGGATGCTATTCTGTTATTCAGGATGCAGAGATGTATAAGCTAAGTCATCCAAGCAACTTCCATTACTTGAATCAGAGTAAGACTTATGAGTTAGATGGAGTAAGCAATGCTGAAGAATTTGTGAAGACAAGAAGGGCAATGGATATTGTTGGGATTAGTGATGATGAACAGGTTTGTTGTTAAGTTTTGTATTTTTACATGCACCTTCATTGTCATATCTTGGTCTTCATAAATTCTGTATATGTTTCACCCAGGAAGCAATATTTCGAACCTTGGCTGGTATTTTACATCTTGGGAATATAGATTTTTCTCCAGGCAAAGAGCATGATTCATCGGTCATCAAGGATCAGCAGTCTAATTTTCATTTGCAGATGGCTGCTGATCTCTTTAGGTACGCCACCACCAATTTTTCTTTAACCCGGCTGATGGCTGAATGATTGCTTATCTGGTGTTCTGATTTTCCTTTCTATGATTTGATGTTTCTGTATGTTTTTCTTCAGCAATTTATCTGGAATCCATTTTCTTTTTCCATGATGACTTTTCTCTATTGATGTTTCTATATGTTTTTTTTGCTTAAGTAGTTTTATAATTCCTCATTTGGTGGTTTCAACTTATGCCTTCATTTTACTTGGTCAATACTGCTCATTTTGGTGGTGGTAACTTGTGTGCTATTAATCTTTCTACAAATGTTTTCGGGTATTGGTATCTTTATATATTTTTTTTCTCTTAATTCAGGTGTGATGTTAATCTTTTGCTAGCCACACTTACGACACGTTCAATTCAAACTCGTGAGGGTATAATTGTCAAAGCCCTGGACTGTAATGCTGCTGCAGCTGGTCGGGATGTTATGGCCAAGACTATTTATGCTCGGCTCTTTGACTGGTCTGGTGTATTTTATATGCCTAGTTTGAAATGAGCTACCACTATATGGTTATGCTAATAATCTTAAGGCAAATGAAGATGATTTTGTTGTTTCAGGCTTGTTGAAAAGATTAACAGATCTGTTGGACAAGATCGTGAGTCTAAGATACAAATCGGAGTCCTGGATATTTATGGATTTGAATGCTTTAAGACGAATAGGTAAATTGTCATCAAATCATTTCTACCACTCTTTTATCTCATTCATCTGCAGATTCCACTTACTATTTTAACAAGACAGTATTGAGTTTCTAAAGCATTGTTGTGATTGACCTCATATAAGCTGCTCTGTCAGAATCTCTCTTGGAGACAGAATAGTTGCCAATTGATAATTTAGGTCTAATTGAAAATTGCAGACTTAAGGCAAAATAAGCCTGCACGACTCTGATGTTGATACTTGATTTTCTTGATAAATTTGCTAGGTACTAATGTGGTCTTTCTGTTATATCATTGCAATTAACTAAACAAGTTCAATTTCATGTTTTTTTTGGTCTTGGACTTTGCTTTCATTAAACAGTTTTGAGCAATTCTGCATCAATTTTGCTAATGAAAAACTCCAACAACATTTTAATGAGGTGAGTGATGATGTTTTATGGTGCTATCTTGGTAAAATGCAGTTCTTATGCACGAGCTCCTTATTAATTTAGTTGTCCTTCTTTGTTTTTGGCTTTTAGCATGTGTTTAAGATGGAGCAGGAAGAATATCAGAAAGAAGAAATCAATTGGAGCTACATTGAATTTATTGACAATCAAGATGTCCTCGATTTGATAGAGAAGGTCTTCCCTTTGGCTCTTATCTGATGTACTATTAACATGCATTGATGTACTTCACTGCACTGCTACCGTGAAATAACAAGAAGTGTAGGATGAATATGAGAATTTGCAGTTGGTCGTATAACTTTGGTACTGATCTTGTCTGGGACCAAGACTCAACTATGTGTCTGCAGAATTCATATGTTAGCTTTTCTGAAGTTTGCAATGATACAAATGATGTTGGAAACTATACCATGTATCTGGTTGTTTACTACATAATATTTGCTTTTATTTGAGATGTGCCTAGTGTGGCTTCTGAATGGTTCTGCCCACTTAGCAGTTGTTTATTATTTTCTTTAGAAAGTTTCTTTCTAAAATAAGATTAGGGGTGTCCCTAGTGCACTAAACTGGCCAAGCCATTCTGAAATAGAATATTCATTGTTGATTGAATGCAATGTGATAGCTGCAAGTTTTGGAAGCATTAAAAGTAAATGCACACTTACCTTATGCAATATACGAGAGAGAATTGTATCTTGTAGTCACACATTAATTTCCAGTAGAATTGCCATAAAAGGAAGATAGGTAACATATATGGAGATTGATGATTGGCCTATCTTTGTATTTTCCCTATTCTTTTTGCTGCATGCATGGCCTACTTTTCATTAAGACTAATTTTATGGTGCCATCCTTATGCAGAAACCTATAGGAATAATTGCTCTTCTGGATGAAGCTTGGTATATTCAGAGTTCCCTCCTATCATGTCATGTCTTGTTCACTTATTGGTTCTACTTGTCCTTAATCACCCGATGTCCATTTTTTCTGCAGCATGTTTCCGAAATCAACACATGAAACATTTTCAAATAAGCTATTCCAGAATTTTCGCTCCCACCTACGATTAGAGAGAGCAAAATTTTCTGAAACAGATTTTACTATTTCTCACTATGCTGGCAAGGTAGGTGTATCATTGTTATATACTCTTCATGAGCAGATTAATACACTACACTACATGTTAATAATTATGGACTATTTACTTATTGTTTCTTCTCTAGGTGAACTATCAGACAGAGTCATTTATAGACAAAAATCGTGATTATGTTGTGGTTGAACATTGCAATTTATTAGCTTCTTCCAGATGCCCTTTTATAGCCTATCTCTTTCCACCATTACCAGAAGAATCTTCTCGATCATCGTATAAGTTTTCATCGGTGGCATCTCGATTTAAGGTACTGATTTTTTCTGCTTTTTGATCTGCCTGACCTTGTTGCAGATAATGTTCTAATAGTTTTGAAACTGGAAATTCTTATCTAAGTTTTGATGCTCTGAAGAAAATCTCCACTGGTCCCCGTTCGAAGTCATATCCTTTCAGGCATTTGGCTTGTGCAAACATAGATATTGGCTGGCCACGAGAATGCATTTTTTCTTAAAATATATTTAATCGCAAATATGAGCTAATGGATTCCATGTTGCACCTCTCCTATCGATTTGGATTGCTAAAGTTGAGTTGCAGTACTTATAAACACCAATCCTATGAGCGTGGGTATACCTTGGGTGCATGCCAAACAACAAAATTCTTATGGTTCCCTTTCCCCTTAAATAAGGATTCTGATGTTTTATGAGAAAAACTGAAAACAGATCATTAACTATTTTTGTTTCTTAAATGCCATCATTGCCATGGTAGCTGATGTCAATGTGTGTCTTTTGGAGTTGCCATTTTCCATTTTAGTGTAATGCATTTCCATAATGGTTTTTTGAACTTTTAAACTCTTGGAAACATGTATTTACTGCATCATCTATGTGAGCACTCTAGACATCTCACTATTTTACCACTTTGCTTGCAGCAACAACTTCAGGCTCTTATGGAAACTCTCAGCTCAACAGAGCCTCACTACATTCGATGTGTGAAGCCAAACTCACTAAACAGACCTCACAGATTTGAAAATTCAAGCATCCTACACCAGTTGCGTTGTGGGGTCAGTATCGTTACACCTCTTGCTGTTACCATTTCCATGGAACCAACCATTTTATGATTGGATTTATCTTATGATCATAAGAAGCTGTGGCTTCTCAATCTTAGACTTCAACTTAAGCTGTGATAAAATTATATTGCATTGATAAAGTGGCATCTCTACCATCCATTGGGAACATTTTCCTACCACCCATCTGAAGTAGTAGAAACCTCATCAATTGAATTTTAGTTGTAGATGGATATTAATACTGATAATCTTCTCTAAAATAAAATGATATTCTTGCTGAAAATTGGCATCCAGTTCACAATTTTTTGCCTAACAGATCAGCATTTTTCACAGAACGAGGGAGCATGTTAGTCTTGACATTGCTACTGGAGTGGTAATATCATTATAATGAAAGTATATAGACGGATAGGACTGCCAATGGAGATGTTGGACATGAATAGATGTTAACAACGAATTTTCTCTGAATCAAGTGATGCCACCCCTAGATAAAAAGATTTTTACCTTTCTGTGATTCTAATTTCCTAATTCTTTTCTCTGTATAACTAGTAATTAGAAGTATATTTGTCATGAACTCATGGTTGTGTTAAAAAGTGCATGAAAACTTGAGGGATAGTTTAAAACAACAATTATTATGTTGAGATCATGAATATTTTTTTTAATGTTTTTTTTTTTTTTTTTCTGTGAGTTACTATTACCGTGCGTAATGTTTTTTTCTACATTTCTGCAGGGTGTTTTAGAGGCCGTTCGTATAAGCTTGGCAGGATATCCCACACGCAAGACATACCATGAATTTGTTGATCGGTTCGGGATAATTGCCTTAGATATTATGGATATAGGGTAGGGTTGAATATGGAGTCCTACTTTCTAACTTTATGTAATATGCTTTTTGATAACTTTCCAATAAGGTGTCCGAACCCAAAAAATATTTTTTAGCTTTCCAGATTTTGGATTGTCATGTCTTTGACATCTCTCTGTTCTCTTTCCACAGTACATGTTCAGTGATGATCAGTATTTCCTATCTTTGTCTAGTGATTGTGGTATCTAATTTACCTTTTTAATTTTCAAGTTGAATTACTGAGGTTGATTTGCCCATTCTTATTTTTTTCAGTTATGATGATAAAACCATAACTGAGAAAATATTGCAGAGATTAGAGCTTGATAACTTTCAGGTTTGTCATACCAAGAGCCAGTGTAAAACTAAAGTTTATAGATTGATTTTTTTCCACTTATTATCATGCATTACTCATGTCTGGACTTAACAGAGTTAACAGAGTTCTATTGTCTTTTGCAGTTAGGAAAGACCAAAGTTTTCCTTAGGGCTGGCCAGATTGGTATTTTAGACTCACATCGAGCAGAGGTTTTGGATTCTGCAGCCAAGCGTATTCAAGGTCGCTTGCGGACATTTCTTGCCCTCAGGGATTATGTTACTAAGCGTGTTGCTGCAATTTCTTTGCAAGCATGCTGTAGAGGTATATTGTCTTGGAATTAACAGCTTCCAAAAAATTACCCAGTCATATATATTGTATCATCATATTACATCATTTGTGTAAGAGATTTTTGAAGAGTTTAGTTTTTCTCTGGAGTGCTGATGTGTCATTGGCAATCGATAACTTTTCACAGGATTATCTATATGTTGGGTTATGTTGTTGAGAAATGAATAAATTCTCCAGGATTTACAGAAAAATACATAACACCACCATGCATTTAACATGCGGGAGGTGTAACCCTTCTGAAATTTATTAGATTCTTAGTGCGATAGGAACTCCGAAAGTTCTATTTGTGTACTTCCTTATTAATTGGAAGGAAATTCATTCCTTAAAAACGTTGCCCTGCAATATGCTAGGCGCTGCCATGGGGTTTTCTAGTAACTAATGAATTGTCTGATCTTCCAAACATCTTTATTTGATCAAGTGGAAAAATTTACTTTTTTTTTTTTTAAATTTGTGGCAGGCTATCTTTCTCGAAATAAGTTCACTATGATGCGTGAGACAGCTGCTGCCATTGTTATCCAGAAATATTTTCGATGCTGGTTTTCCAGGTCTGCATATATGCAACTACATTTGTCTTCTTTGGTCATACAATCAAGCATCCGTGGTTTCTCAACTCGCCGGAAGTTTTTGTATAGAAAGGAAGATAGAGCTGCTATTCTTATTCAGGTGAATATTATATAGTTGGTGTTATGTTCCTGTGGGGTTTTCTGATAGGTCTTTCAGGATAATATATGCATGGTAATTCCTAGTTTGCTACTGTTTGGAGGAATTTGTATCGCTGGTTTGCTTTTGTTGTGTGAATGTGCTATACCTAACAATTGGCTTCTACGTCAGGCTCATTGGAGGATGTTCAAGATCCGCTCTATCTATCGTAATCGTCAACATAATATTGTTGCCATACAGTGTCTCTGGAGGAAAAAGTTGGCAAAAAGAGAACTTAGGAGGCTTAAGAAGGTGAGAATGGGTTGCTTTCTCAGAGTTCATTGTCATTGTCAGAATGCAGTGCTTGTGCTGCTATGATGTTAAAAGATTTGAGCGCATATGGCTTATAGATTTTTGCATACTGGTGTGCGATAGGTTTTCAATTTCTTTGCTAGGTATTTCTGTTTATAATTGTTATACAGCTTTTGATTAGTAGGTTGCTAGTGAAGGCTACTCTTTATGTGTGAGATATCATCCTTTTCTTTTGCTCTCTTTAGAAGACATTTTCTCCACCATCTACACATTTTGGAAATTATTCTCCATTTGATCACAAATATATTGCCTGTATTTTATTATTAATGGATGATTTTCATTCTTCATGCAGGAGGCTAATGAGGCTGGTGCATTACGTTTAGCAAAAACCAAGCTTGAAAAGCAGTTGGAGGATCTTACCTGGCGATTGCATCTAGAGAAAAAATTGCGGGTACCAATATGGGCTATGTGTGCTTTAGGATTTATGAACCTGCAATTATGATTATGTCATGCTAGACTGTTATTCTGATATTATAAAATGAACATTATGTGTATGATCTGGGTTAGGCTGTCTTGCAATCTGTTGCGACCATTTTTTGTGTGTATGGGTTACATAATATTGTGCTCTTCGAATATTTTTGCATTAGATTAAGCATATTTTTATTTTTATTCGGCAATATATTTTCCATACTTTTGGTTTGGTTTTGGTGGTGGTATTCATTCTTCACTTATCATTCTTTTAGTCTCCTGTTCAGTATACTTTCCCTCTTCTCTGGTTAAATAGTTGTTTTGAAGTGCAGGTATCTAATGAAGATACTAAATCAATTGAGATCTCAAAACTTCAAAAGACTGTCGAGTCCCTGACGTTGGAACTAGATGCAGCAAAACTTGCATCTCTCAATGAGTTCAATAAGAGCATGATGCTAGAAAGACAGCTTGATGTATCAGCTAAGGAAAAATCTTCCTTGGAAAGAGAAATTGTTTCTTTGACTAAAATGAGGGATGAAAATGCAGTTTTAAAGGTAAATTTTCAAGACATATTGGATCTCTTGTGTTGTTATTAAGCTTTTTAATGAGTCCGTTGTAGTTGCCTGAGCAATTTCTATTCGTGAATCGTGATTGTTTAAAGAATCGCACTCTTTAAAAAAAAAAAAAACTCCACTATTATATTTGGATACAGAAAACTAGAGCTTCATCAACATTTTGATAATTAGCTCATGGGAGTTTTATACTCTTAACATCTATAATTGAATTTCATGCTATAATTGTGGGATTAATTTTTGCAAATATTTTGGAGCATCTGTTTCCCCATCTTAACATTGGTACCATTTTTTTGTTTTCCAAAAACCCTAAACAGATAAGAATAAAGGAAGTGGAAATATGGGCTTTTAACAAAGTGTCTGTGGATTCTACTTTATCGTGACTTTTTTCTTGACTTCCCTAGCCTTTCATGGTTTTTTTTAATAGTTTTTTTTTTTTCAATTGAAACTGGAAGGTTCAAGAAAAAAAAAATTCATGTAATCTTGCTAATTAAAATTTTCATTGGAACTCATTAGCTTCAATTATTTACTCTTTCAGAGTTCCCTTACTGCATTAGCAGAGAAAAATTCAATGCTAGAGTCTGAACTTGCCCAAGCTAAAGAAGATGCAAGTTGTACCATTACAAAGTTGCAGGAGGTTGAAAAAATGTGTTTGCAACTCCAACAAAATCTGCGAAGGTATTTTTTTGAAATTCTGTTGTACTTGCAAACAGTCAACATCTTGTCCACCCTAAAATAAACAATAGAACAGGTTTCATTAAACATCCTTAACCCCAGAAGAATGAAAACTATCTTGTCATTTTCCTGAACAACACTAGTGAATGTCATCCGATATAAGGTATGATGTCTGGAAGTGTTTGTGGATGCTTGATTGTGATTAATCTTATACTTTTATGTTAGTATGGAAGAGAAACTGTCGAACCTGGAGGATGAGAATCATGTCTTGCGCCAGAAGACATTGAATGTGTCCCCAAAGAGCAATCGGATGGCATTTGTCAAACCTTTTTTTGATGTAAGCAGTCTGCATCCTCCTTCCATCATGTGAAAAAAATAAAATGAAGAAGTGTTTTGGTCTTATTATGCATATGGCTTAAATCTTAATGTTCAACTAGAAATTAAAGTTTCATTTTTGTTGAGGAACTCAAATAGTATTATTTTCTAAATTTACTTTTTCCTTTTGAAACAGAAGTTCTCTGGTGCACTTGCTCTTCCATCTGCTGATCCAAAATCTTATGTAAGTTGTTGTCTATCTAAGATGCGATGAGTAACTAGTTTTCTGGCCAGAATTTCTTGTTATTTCGTTTTATGATTTGCAGGAATCGCCCACTCCATCCAAATTCATTGCACCAATGTCACAAGGCTTTTCTGATTCCCGCAGAACAAAGTCTGGGATTGAAAAGCAGCAGGTTTTTGTTCTTGTCCCTTTTGTTAACATACCTTGTCCTTGGTATTAAGTGATTCTCTTGGGCCTTTCATAACATGGCTCACAAGTGAAGTATATTTAGCTATTTGGTGATTTCTTTATTCAATTATGTGTTTCTCACTTTAAGCTGTAAAAATGGTTATAGGGGAACTTAGAAATCCTTTCACGTTGTATTAAAGAGAATTTGGGATTCAAAGATGGCAAACCGGTTGCTGCGTGCGTCATCTACAAATGCCTCCTTCATTGGCATGCCTTTGAATCTGAGAGGACTGCTATCTTTGACTTCATTATCGAGAGCATCAACGATGTTTTGAAGGTTACTTTTTTGTTTAAAATTATATAAACTTTTGCATGATTGTCTGTGTGGTAATTAGTTACTGAATTTTATGGACAAGTTACTCAAATGAAAGTGACATATTTTGTTTATGATATTTCCAATGATGAGAATACACCAATGCATGTGTGATGACTATTTGATCTTATGGTTTTCAGGACGACGACGAGAATGCTACTTTGCCTTATTGGTTATCCAACACATCTGCACTTCTATGTCTTCTCCAAAGAAACCTGCGGTCTAATGGGTTCTTGACTGCTGGTTCTCAGCGTTCTGCAGGTTCAGCAGTGCTGAATGGGAGACTTGTGCAGGTAGGGGTGGGCCTCAATTACTCGTTATGCACTGACACAGTTTAATATTTTTCATAGACTTGATTTTTCCTCAGCTTCAGGACATCTCTCAAAAGTACATTAAGATTATCTGCACGTCCTAGTTTGGCTTTGTTGAATCACATACTAGTTTAAGTTGCAAAAGAAAAATGACTGAAACACTTTGTTACTCACTTATCAAGAAAGGAGTGCTTACTTTGACCCTGCTATAATTTGCTATGATGTGTAAATATTGTGGATAACATCATGATTAATTGAATTTTTAATTTTCCTGATCTTAAGCTAAAACTAGACCGGTGAAATCTCAATAACTTTCCCATTTGTAGTCAGCTAACTTAGAGTCATTTGATGAAAGCCAGACCTGTTCCTAGTATGTCATATTAGAGTATGCCAAAATTTACTAGTGAGAAATTTAAACCATGCACCCTATTAGTATGAACCTTATCTCACATCCACCATATGTTTTGCATCATTATATACATAATGCAAGCAATCCATCATCAAACACTTGATTCCTTTGAAACTAAAAGTCTTCTTTGTGCTTCATAGGGCCCAAAGTCTTCTTTCAAATATCATGGATTGGATGATGGTCTATCCCATATGGAAGCCAAATATCCAGCTCTATTATTTAAACAACAACTGACTGCTTGTGTAGAGAAGATATTTGGTTTAATCCGGGATAATTTGAAGAAAGAAATATCTCCATTATTGGGACAATGCATTCAGGTACTTCCACTATCTTTGCTCTGTAAACTTTGCCCTCGTATCTGAAAATTATTGTGTCATATAACATTTTTTACGTTTGCTTTCTGATTTTACTGGGAACATAATTTTATCTTAAAATAAATGGCTTCCTAGACAGAGTTCACTTGGCAATTTGGGAATAACTGGAAAAGTAACAATTGTGTACCTCGCATAGTCTTCTGTATCTCTTTAACTCTTAAACTGTGTATTTGAGAACTGAGATTTGATCCACTTATTTAATGTCATTATTGCCTCCCTACTTTTGGGTGATATATCTGTTGTGCATCGTAGATAGAAATACACTATGATATTTTCTTTAACTGAAGACTTTCAGACACTAGCTTTCTATAATTGCATCTAATTCTCACTCTCTTTTAAAAAAGGCACCTAAGATCCAACGAGTTCATGGTGGTAAGTCATCCAGATCTCCTGGTGGTATTCCACAGCAATCACCAAGTAGTGAGTGGGATAGCATCATCAAATTCTTGGATTTGCTAATGAGTCGCTTACGTGGAAATCATGTATGCTACATTCCCCTGATCCTTGTGTCTCCCACTCTTTTGGCATTTGATTTGTATTCTCATTTTAAGTGAACTAATGAATTTCCAGGTTCCTTCATTTTTCATCCGGAAGCTCACTACCCAGGTTTTCTCCTTCATCAATATACAATTGTTTAACAGGTAACTCATCTCATGTTTAAATGTCTGTTCATAGCTTTTAGAACAGTGATGAATCTTTAACCAAAATCATCTTCAGCCTCCTGCTTCGACGTGAATGCTGCACATTTTCAAATGGTGAATATGTCAAATCTGGTCTGGCTGAGTTGGAAAAATGGATAGTCAATGCAACAGAAGAAGTATTCATGATTGCTTTCTTTAACAATCTCTCTCGCACAAACTGAATTTTCTTTTCATAGTCTGAGTCATTTATCTTATGCAGTTTGCAGGAACTTCCTGGCATGAGCTAAATTACATTAGACAAGCTGTTGGATTTTTGGTATATCCCATATTTCTGCTTTAGGTTTTGTGATTTTGATCTTTGAATATGTAATTTCTGACATATATTGCAATTGAATAGGTAATACATCAAAAGAGGAAAAAATCTTTAGAGGAGATACGACAGGATCTCTGTCCGGTATGACTTTCTTAAAATAGTTTAAATATACCATTTTGCACTTTCTTTCTTCTCTTTTCCCTTGATATGCATGACTTTATCTGGTCTCTTCTCGCATTAAAAATTTCTCCATTTAACAATTCTGGCAGAAATTGACTGTGAGGCAAATCTATCGGATAAGCACCATGTACTGGGATGAAAAATATGGAACTCAGAGTGTGTCAAATGAGGCAAGTAGTTTGAATCTTTCTGCTATGCGCAATTTAATTCTGAGTTATGCTGCCTGCCTCCACTTGAACTTTCAGAGACAGGTGTCCCCTTTGTTAGGGCTTTATAGACCACAGTCCCTCAAGTAGTGAAAAGATAAAGATTATGAGAATTGCCACTTCTGTTTACATAATGAGGTTTTTGAAATAATAAAAGTTTAAAACACTGCTGCTTATAGCCTGGCCAAAACCCTCACTCAGTGAGAATTGACTCTTCCAGAAGATGGTTACACATAAGTTCACAAGTAAAAATATCCACATTTCTAAATCCTGCTTCAATTCACTTCATGCTGGCTAGATAATGTACCTTCCCACGCATTAGGAGATGTAACTTGTACTTTCTTGAAGATCAAATTTTAGGACAATATATGGAGAAAACATCTCTATTCCCTGGCTTTAGCTATAAAATTTAAGGGCGAACTAATCTTTAAATAAAAACTTTTTTGCACCATAAGCTTTTAAATTTGTTAATTTGAACAAAAAAATATTGGACTCCATGTATCCTAAACTCTTTCACCTTGAAGTGCAGCAAGGGAAAAAATTAAATTTGTAATCTCACTTTTTAAAATTGAAATAAGTGGAGCTACTTTGAGCAGAAACTTGTTGTGTAAGGTCTGAGCTGTACATTTGTGTCAACATTTGTTGTTAACATCAAATTTTTCTGTGGTTTTGGGCAGGTGGTGTCTCAGATGAGGGAGATGGTGAATAAGGATTCACAGAATTTGTCCTCATCCAATTCATTCTTATTGGATGATGACCTGAGGTAATAATATTAGAGTATATAGTTAGGATTGTGATTAGCTGGCAATGGAAATGAGAATCTTATATTCATTGAAGAAATACCTTCAACTTTTGCACCTATATCATGCATGAATCATGACTTACGAGCTGTTGAAGAGTTTGTAAAATCTATTTTGTTATGGCGGTGTTTAAGAACTAAGGTATAATGGAATCAAATGAGGAAATATTCAGTAGATATTGTGGTGCTCGGCTTAATCTCCTCCTATTTGGTGGGTATTACTCTAATTGCAGTCTGCATTTGTGTTTGGGCACTAAACTGATAAAATTCTCCTCTGTTGTCTTTCTTGCAGCATTCCATTTTCCACAGAAGATGTATATATGGCAATTCCTGCAATCGATCCTTTAGATGTAGAACTTCCGCAGTTCTTTTCTGAATACCCTTCTGCACAGTTGCTACTTGAGAATCTGAAGTAAATGATCCACCATTGTTTTTTAGTTGTACATCAGAGGTCATCCTCCCTGTAAGTTGGCTTTTGAATCTGTTCCATGGGAGGTTCAGTTTTGTGTTGGACATTAAAAAACGAAAGAAAGAAAGAAAATCAGAATCTCGATTTTCTTGCATTTTCATGGAGTGTAGAATCAACTGAATGTCGGGTTGTAATAGAAGAAATAGGCAATCTGGACATTTGAGTTGGCAGTTCAAGATGATGGAAAAGCAATTGTTTAATTTCAATTACATTAGCTCTTGTAGATCACACGTAGAATGTGCTGGTGCTCAATGCTTGTATAAAGGATAGGTAGCAAATTTACTCATAAGGCAGAAGTTTTATTTTTGTTAAAGCTTTGGTCCTTTTGAGCAATGTACATCATTTGTCTTTGTTAATGCAGTATGTTGTTTTTCTATCATCGTTGTTTTTGTTAAAAGCCCCCTTCCCTGCTTCTACTTCGCCCGTCTCACAATTGTGAAATTTGCGCTCATCTCTATTTTTTCGAATAAAAATTTCATATATGTTCACTCTCCGTTAGATGATGAATGTTGTAACGCAGACAGTGAGATATATTCCAAATTTCATGGTGATTACTACACCCAGTGTTGTAGACAAAATGTAGAACACATTAACCATGCCTAATTACACAAAGGCCTTCAACTTCAGTTCCCTTAGACAGCAACATCACAAAAAATTGATGAACATTCACCACTATGTAAACATTAGCTTCTACACAAAAAGATTAAAAAAAAAACATCAAGTTAGCCTTTTTATATATCAAGATTTATTTGCAGCAGCACAATGTTGCAAATCAGCCAAAGAAAATGATCTCCAATTGGAGCAATCCTTCCTAGGTAATGATCCAGCACCAGAGTTGCATTCCCCTGCTTCCTTATCACTCTCTGCGTTGCTCATGGCTACGGCCAAAGCCAACGTTGTTCTGCTCGAGTTTGTCACCCTTTTTGAAATGCCGCCCCCATTGCCTCTCAGGGGGGAGGAGCTTCTTGTCTTGTCCCAATTGAGGTTGTAAGAAAGCAGGTTTCTGCGTTTTCTCATGAATGCATTCTCTGCCTTGGCTATGTCTTTTACGGATGATGAAGGTGATGCATCCGCTAAACTCGCAAAGGACTTGGATTTGCCATTGTAGAATCTTGAGATGCCCCTTCTGCATTAGAATCTCTCAGAGTGTCATCATCTATCTATGCTCTACATCAGATGAAATATAGTTGTAAAGTATCTATTTTTAAAAAACACAAATACACCCCTATTATGTGTAGATACTGGTTGGATCTATTTATTTCTGTTTTGTAATGGGTTGCAGTTTAAACACCAGACAAACAACTGATGAAAGATATCCTGTAATAAATGTCTCAAATTAGAAAAAAATTAGATCAAGTTATAGCTCTTACAGTGTTCAAACAACATCACGAAACCCAAATTGGAACTCAAGATTTCAAAAGTCAAAACAGAAGAAGCAACAAGAAATCCAAGAAAAAAAATATAAATAAAGTAACCTTATTGGCAAAACTTCCTCTAAAGCTTCCATGGCATCTAAGGACCCTTTATAGGAGCTCTGAACCTCTTCATCATCGCCAGATATCTCCGATGAATTTTCGGAAAGATCGCTATTTTTTCCGATGGAAGATGATTCATCTGAACAAGAAACATCCTTAATACATGAATTCTTCATCAAAGTCAAACATTTTGTTTCATTCTCTTTAACATCCTCAAACATAACCTTCTTTCCGACCAAAAACCTCTGATCCCCACCGTAAATCTCATCACCACTCTTGTTCATAACTCTTGTAGGCATATTAGTAAACACTTCCAAGGCAACTCTTGTTATATTCAAGAAAAACCGACACAGAGCAGATGATCATGAACAGAACAACATTTATAAAAACAAAACAAAAAAGGGCTCTTGCCCAGAATTCATATATCCTCCATTGAAGATGGGATCTAAGAAAGAATATACTTGGGAGAAAATCTTGGATTCTTACTCTGGATTGCAAGAAGAAGGATCAAAAAAATTGATACTTTTATTATCTGGATCTTAACGACATGAGAAAAGCAGAGCAAAGTTTTAACAGAAGGGATTGAATAATAGCATTGAATATTCTTTGTGGATGGACATATAATAAATGATGAGATAAAATTTAGGTCTTATCCACAAATCCTCATCCACTAGTTATTCTTTTTTTAGAGGAAAAAAGTTTTAATTAATTAAGTTATTGGTGTTTGTTTAAAGATGTAACTGTACTAAAATTAAGTAATAATACTTAGATGACAAGTAGCTGTCTTTTGGCTAATGTTTCACTATAATTATTCCAACATTATCTGTATCTAGTCAACTTACTGCTTCAGATTCGTTTTTGATTTGCCGAGGGCTTTTGGATTAGTCAAGTGCTTCACCAAACCTCTTAACCATTTTTGCTAATTTCTCACATAAAAACACTCATATTTTACTAAATTATAATTTTCATTTTTAAAGAATTTACAACATTTTCTAAGGTATGAAGTTTCATTTATACGTTAAACCAATTTGTAAGTTTGTTATAAAAGTAACATAAAATCTTTAGTTAAAAGCTAATTTTAATTTTTTTGAAACATGATCCTCGTGTTGAGAGAAGGCCTATTGTCAGTTCTAATCAAACATTCTAAATTGCTAATAATAGATAATAAGGATGTGGAAGATCTCCGAAAATCTTTTTGTTCACAAATTAAGAGTAAGATGTTTGGTTGGGATCCAATTCAAATGTATGCATAGTAATTAACAACAAATTGATACTTTTAGTCAACACCCATCGATTTCAATTTGGCAAAAACTTTTGTGCACGAGGTGCACGGATCTTAGCCATAATTTGGTATCCAACCCAACTGGCCCATCATATATATAAATTCAGGCCCAAACTTATATGATGCAGTCCACCACAATTTATTTTCTCTCTCTCACACACAGGCAGACAGTTTCACGCGTTTTCAACGTCTTCTTCAGCGTCTTTTTCTCTCTCACACACACAGGCAGACAGTTTCACGCGTTTTCAACGTCTTCTTCAGCGTCTTCTTCTCTCTCCTTCTTCAGCGTCTTCTTCTATTTCAGAAGAAAAACTCAAGTTCTCAAAATTTCAGTACAAACTCATTTTCTTCAACGTCTTCTTCTCTCTCACATTGCAAATTTCAGTAATCGTCTACTTCTCTCCGCAAACTTAGTTCGAATTTGTAATCGTGTTCTTCTATCTGACATTCAAAATTTCATTTTCGTGATTTTTATTTTATTTTTCGTGATTTATTTTTCAATTTCGTGTTCTCTGTTTTTTTTCTGATTTTTTACAAATTTCGTGCCTCTGTTGTTGAGTGCATAAATTAATATAACAGTTCTATATAATTTATACATAACAGTACCACTAACTTATACATAACAATACCACTCAATAAACACAACCGTATCACTAAAATAACACAACAATATTACATAAATTAATATAACAGTTCTATATAATTTATACATAACAGTACTACTAACGTATACATAACAGTATCACTCAATAAACACAACCGTATCACTAAAATAACACAACAATACTACATAAATTTATATAACAGTACTATATAATTTATACATAACAATACTACTAACTTATACATAACAGTACCATTCAATAAACACAACCGTATCACTAAAATAACACAACAGTATTACTTAAATTAATATAACATTTCTATATAATTTATATATAATAGTACTACTAACTTATACATAACAGTACCACTCAATAAACACAACCGTATCACTAAAATAACATAACAGTACTACATAAATTTATATAACAGTACTATATAATTTGTACATAACACTGTATCAATAGCGGAAATTTTTCCTTCGCGATTTTGTTAATCGATGTCGCAGTTCTCCCAATTTTTTTTGAGATTCGTCCTTCAATCTTCAATTCAAACACTAAAACTTTCAATCAATGGGTATTTGAACATTGTATCAACTTTAAACCTTCATCAATCACTGTCTCATCTTCAAACCTTCATCAATGGCGGAATTTTATTTTTTCAGAAACAGTATTTATGTGTTTATGGTCGAAATTTGATCAATATTGGACGTTATGTCAATGGATCGAAATTAAATTAGAGTATTAGTCTTTTTTTATGGTCAAAGAAGAGCTTGCCTTCGTGATCAATGGTTGTCGCAGTTTTTTTCCCCCAAGTCGCCGAGAAGATGATGAACAGTGAAACAATTTTTTTTTTTAATTGATGGCGCGTGTTATCACGCGCCATCTGTGTACGGATCCACTGATTCGTGCACAAGGTGCACGACAGCACACCTCTTTCAATTTTCAACTGCAATCATACCAACTTGGAAAATAGTTCCTCAAATTTTTTAAGATTAATATTATATTCGATGAAAAATTATTTTATATATCATCTGATGCTCTCCATATACTATCATGTGTGTAACTGCATGGTGGATATTATATGTTAATTTCAGTGAATATAACATCCACACAATCATCTATAGTATAGTGGATTTGCTACATGGATGGGTGGTTTCATTTGTTTGGATGGGTGTTTCATTGTAGGAAATTTCTTAATCATGAATTGAAATTCCAAGCTGCTGGCCAACATATTAGCTGTTTATTGTAGGGAGACAAATTATGAAACACACAAATAAGACCAATCAGAAAAATGATGATAATGTTAGATTTAGGTGATGTGACCAGAATAAATATTCCCAAATCTTAATCATACTATGAATATTACATTTGATGTTATATTTCATATACAAGTATTCATGATTTCTATTACGTATAAATATTGTATGATGCTTATTTTTAAAATTTGAGATTCCATATAGCCCCATCACTATATATATATCAAGGTACAAAATCAAAGAATAAGGGCCGCCTGCACTCCATGGTACTATTATGTAATGCAGCAACAATAATCTAGAAAGACATAAAGACTAAAGTTTCAATTATCTAATTTGGGCCCTACTAACCCAAAGATAAGATATGAGGCCCTACTAACCCAAGGATAAGATATGAGATCCCCCCCCCCCCCCCCCCCCCCGCAAACAAATTAAAATAAAATTTCAAAAAAGAAAGATAAATCTAATTAGTTGACTTAAAGTTACAATTTATAAACTAAAACACTATTCTAGGCAGCAACTATGCGTAAATATCTAAAGTTGAAATCTCATTTTATTATATCAGTATTGCACATAACTACTACATCTTCATTATACTAGAAATTATGTACTACATATGAATAAAATATATCAAACAAAAAACAATCTAGGTCTCAAAATTAAAATCCCTGCTTTTTTTTTTTGTGGAACAAGAAAACTGTTCGAGGCATTTGACATGCCACAATTTATTCATTAAAAAATGAGAACTACCGGTACTAGGGATTTTCTTGACATAACATTTTAAGCACACATTTTCTTTCTATAAATCAGTTAGTAAATAAATTAAAGTTAAAAAATATAGGATAAGAAATAAATCCCAAAAGATTTATATAATTTATATCTTTCTTTATTTTTATACTTAAATACTGCTAGGTATTTTAATTAACTAGACAAAATATGGAAGTGAATAGTGAGAGTTCAATTCCTGAGTCACTAAAAATAGGTTATTGGGCCTACTCCAGAAAATATGAATTAAAGATGGGCCGTGATCCAACTCCCACATCAGATAATGAAGCTTCATAAATTTCCATATTTAAAAAATGCAAAACTAAATAGATATTAAAATACTAAAATATAGTCTACTTGCTAAATGATATATTTGTTGAAATCTTCATAATTCATTTTTACACCTCTTATTCTTCCTCATGTCTACATCAAAGATGGCTTCATTAGTGTTTCGTTTGTCTTGCTTTGAGATTCCGTCCAATTTTTTTGGTTTCTTTTATCCTTGTTTAGACATTCTAATTAAGAAAAGACTTTAAAAGATCATTAGTATAGTGTCATTCCTAATTAGTAGGAAGTTTCTTGCAACTACCTGTAAATGAGTTAGTTAAAAAAATCGTCATACCATAAGACCTATACATCACAATGTGACACATAAATAATCAACAAAGTTATCTTTTCAATTATTAAAAAAATTCATATAATGAAATCTGGAATCAAGTTCACCTATCATTTCAAATAATTTTGAATTTTTTTAATATTGAATTTCAAGTATCTTTGAACTATTGTGCTACAATTTTTTTTTCCAGGGTATAATCGAAAAGTGGATATATCATGTATATCCGAAAATATTACATCAATATAAATCAAAGCCTCAATGAAAAAAGAGAAGACACTGAACAACTATGTTTTCTATCTACCTCGATATAGTTGTTCTATCTACCTCGATTTTCTTCCTTTTTCAACGACAGATATAGAGTTTTTAAAAAATATAGAGTTCTTCAAAAATATTATTTGAGGTTTTCAAAAGAGATTTAGGGTTTTTCAATGGTTGCATATGATCAGAGATATGAGGTTCTCAAAAATCCAAAAATCTTATTTGAGGTTCTTCAATAATCTTCTTCTTTTTTCAACGGTGGTGTATGATCAAAGATTTAAGGTTCTCCAAATATTTTGTTCTCCAATATTTGAGGTTCTCCAAAAATCTTGTTCTAAAAAAATATTCTTTTTTTTTCAAGCCGCAAATGATCAGAGATTTGGGTTCTCCACAAATTTTAACTCCCAATAATTTGGTTGGGCAATAAAATTTGTTTTTCAATTTGTGTAAAAATAGTTGTGAATTGTGAATTAAAAGAAAAAAAACTAGACAGGCCGTGTGGAGGAGGAAAAAGAAAAAGAAAAAATGTAGCTCAAAAAAACTAGAAAATATTTTAAAAAAAGGGGGAAAAAAACTAGAAAAAATCAATAATAAGGGTAAAATTGGGCTTGGTTTAGGGTCTACTTCTGTGGGAGTTGTTTTATGTTTTTCTTGGGCTTGGCTTAGGGCTACTTCTTTGTTTCTTTTTTTCTTGGGCTTGGTTTGATTTTTCTATGATAAAATAGTTGGCCGCCGACAGACTAAAACTTACCTTTTTTTTTTTTTTTTTTTTTTTTAAATTTGACATCATTAAATGAAACAAATAAAAAAAAAGTTAATTTGAGCGCTATCCATTTAAACAAAACAAAAAAAAAAATTGAAAGGGATTCAATATAACATTAAAAAAAAGATCTCCTTTTTCAAAAACAAATATTTGTTAAGAAAAAAATTATTTGTATAATCTATTCTTACAAATTAAACGAGACATACAACATACAAGAATATTATATCAATATTAATTATCCCCACAAAAAATTATATACGCCCCAAGATCATCAATAATAAATTGGGTAGCACCTACAAGATCATACATATTATCTTTTATATGCAGGATTGATTTTGACTACTTTACAGATGTAGCATGTACAAATTCAATAGCTTCTATCTAATATAGCAATCTAATAGTCTAGACTAAGTTATGTCTTCAAAATTTAGTTGGGCGAAACTCGAATATCAACTTAGCTATAAAAAAACAAAGGTCACACTTGAGCATGATGTGTGGCAAGCTTTGCTAGCACACCAATGGCCAAAGAATTAATGTAAGTAGTTGGTTCAGTCATGGCGGAACTCGTACGTTTATCGACAAAGTTGTCGTTCTTATCAGGGCCACCAAGAATGGCCCCGGTTAGCTCGTTCGGATTTGGTGCATCTTTATTGAGCCAATTGACGAAGCTCATGGGGCAGCTAACCACTTTATTTGGGGCCAAAACAGGGACAGAAGCACCCCTATGGTGAGCTTGTGTGGGTGGGTTCTTACCAAATCCAACCATGTATGATCTTCCTTGAGGATTCTTGCCTAGCAGATAGTCCATCTGTTGTCTGGCGAAGCCCATCAAACGAGACGAATCAAATTTCTTGTTGCTGCAATGCACTTGCTGTTTGTGTTTGGCTAGTATGTCACTGTAGGCACTGAAGAGGAAAGCAGCACCCGTTACGTATTGGGAGTTAGCTCCATCTCTTAGGTGGATGTATCCTCCTGTTTGATCATTAGAGTCTCAAACGCATGGTGGATAGGATAGGATAGGATATAGGATAGGATAAGACAAACCTGGAGAGATGTAAACCTGGTGATCAGGGCTATCAGGAAGATTGGAACATATAAAGCTATCAGCTTCTTGTTTGAAGCTCTGCAATTCCTTGTGGCCCTCAAAGTAGAACTACAATGTCATTGATGATTCTTAATTAGTTAATGAAGAAGACATGTATATGATGAAGAAGAAGAAAAAGAAGGGATATTTGAGTATACTTGGGAGAGAAGGATTTGTGCTCCTGCATATTTAAGATCCCAACTAAACTCGGAAACAGTAGCACTAATGGCCTCATCTTTAATGTAGTCCATGTACATGGATCGTCTCGTTGCTTTGTACAGCCACGTCGCTGCCCATAAGAGCTCATCCTGCAATCACACATAAGGTACTCATTCATATGTTGATAAATGAGAAATTCATATTCATATTCATATTCATAATAATTACATTGAAGCCGGAGCTTGAGCAATAGAAGGGGCATTCTCCATCATAGGTTCCTTTATACGCTTTAGCGAAAGTGAAGAGTGATTTCCCTCTATTAAGTAGTTGACGAGCGTAAGCACGATCCTGGTGCCTAAATACAATAGACGCAGCAGCAAAAGCAGCAGAAGTCTCAGCAACGATCTCAGTAGCAGGCGTGTTGCGATCAATCTTGAGTAGAGTCCTCGGTGTCTTCATGTTCTCCGGCCTAACCCAGCATTCGTGATCCTTTACCGGATCTCCTACCTCAATCATCACAATTCCATCTTTTTAATCTATCTTCAACATCCAAATGTAGTTTCATAGGATATAATATAATATGATATGATATGTACCTGCACGTACAAGCGATTACGCTTGGCGCTGGCTTTGAGAAGATAATCGGCGCCCCACCTGATAGAATCTTCAAGGTTCTTCATTTCTCCGGCAGCTTCAAGATCGGATTGATAAGCAATGGCGGCCCACGAGAGCGTTGTCACTGTAAAAGCCAATGGAAGGCCGTATTTCACGTTGTCACCAGCATCGTAGTATCCTCCCACAAGATCAACGTTTTCGAGTTTACCATCTTCCAAAGCAGAATCTCCTCTCCAAGGAACTCTGTTATTTGGGGGAAGCTTGCCTGATCTTTGTGCCTCCATGAATATAATGGATTTTGTAAGAGCGCTCTGATAATCTATGTCTGCACCAATAACTGAGAGAAGACAGCCAGAGAGCATAAGCCATGTTATTACCAACTTCATTTCAAGATTGGAATGTGTATTGGATTGGATTAACAATGAGTAAAAGGAAAATTGTTGGTGTTGAATATTGTTTGATCAAGGAAGAAAAAAGAATCATATATATGGTAAAAGAAAGGTTGGGATTAGAGTGAGTGATTTGGAGGGAACTCAGCTGAAAAGTTGGTTATTTGGCAGTTGGGCGTTGAAAATCTAAGGACTGCTTTCCATCTCTTTGGAGGGTCGCCCATTTGACTTGCTTTTACTTTCTTTTTTTTTCCCCAAATTATCTCTGACTCGGATTTATATTTCATTATTATTTTTTCTGTTTATTACACATTCTTTGTCTGACATCAAACTCATTTAGCATTTTCGTGAATCACATGAACAACCCCATTATTTGGAAATTGAAAATTCATTTGAAATACTGCAAAGTTAAGGCACTTATTCACAATGGCATGAACCTAATAATTCTTGGAACCCTTATTCTTAGCAACTCTTATAAGAAAAGTTCTTTTTATATGTTGGATTCTTAATTTGTCCTTTGATTTTTTAGAAAATTAATTCTGGCATAGCTCTTGCATAGATTAAAATCCTTGTTAGGTTCTATTTTTACCCATAGAATATCTATGAAACTGTCTCGCGAATTTAATTCCATGAAACGAGTCAACTCATAACATATTATCTCATGAGAGGCGGTCTCATTGTATGGTCTCGTCGTATAAGCTTATACATACCAACAAAAAAATTCCACATAATCAACAATCAACTCTTTTTATTGATTTACAACAGCTAAAGAGTCGAAAATAAACATAAAGCTACAATGGTAAAAGGAAGCAGTAACTGCAAGTGTGTAGGTGCAAAGAATCATGGAAACAAGTGAAAAAACGAAAAAATTCCTACATAACCCCAATTTAATACAGGGGATTGCTCCATATTACACTATTTTGTATACGACCTCTGCCACATTAAGAGCTATATAGAAACGAGACGATACACTTGATTAGCAGCATATACCATCTCGTTGAAATGAATGTGTATATAGCAGCACCTTGGCCATAATTACAGGTTCCCGTTTCTTCATGATCTCGATGGATTTAGCCACCTCGAATCTTTTGGTGGTTTATCGTAGATATCTAATACAACTCAGCACATCCTAATGATACTTGCTACATTTTTCCCAATCTCTTCTTTCGTTTGGTTACAGATGGGTAAATCACCAATATACATGTCAAAAAAGGCCCCTGCATTATACAGAAAAGGTGTCAAAACTTAACATCTTTTTCATGGTTTGTTTAACATTTCCTTTGCAATAATAGTTTGTTAATATTGCATAGTTATTTTAGAAAAACTTTTTACTCCAAAACAACGACACTTACTGCATAAATCTTTGCTTTGGACTGCTCCGATATTATTCCCTCCAACTGCACAAATCATATTGAACTCATAAATGAATAATAAACAATCAGAACAAGGTAACACCCATGAGTGCATAGTTTCAAGAATCATTCTTTGTTAGCATCATAGTGTTGCCCACCTTCAGTTATTAGATGTCCATCAGCTGTACGCCGGAAATTGATTGTTGTACCCTGCATATTTTCCATCGTCTCAGGGATTCATATCCTTAAAATATAAAACATAAGAAAACAATGGATCAACTGGCTTATAAGTCATACCACATGTAAGGGAATATCCTCTGAGAACATGGCACGAAACGCTTGAAGACAGCTAAAATCAGCTTCAGGATTTGTCTAAAAAAGACAAAAAGAGAAAAGATGTTTTGTCAGTATAAGAAAACGATACCATCATCAACAAGAAAAACTCGAATAAACCTACCTTTGTTAATCGGGCCTGGAGAGCCTTCTCAAAAGCACTACAAGAGAGGATTAAGATTTTGAATCAGAAACATTCACAGTTACTGGAATTTTCCTTCGTATTTCTCCCACCTACTTCATTTCATTAGTTTTATTTTAATTCTGTGTTGCCTTGAAACTTGATGATAAGATCATTTTAAGCTCATTCAGTAGATTCTGATCATAATTGGTTCTCCAATATACATGGAAGAATGCGAGATAACTGGAGATGCATAGGTATTTCCAATTACTCTGGTAATATTTCACACAACTTACTCTTTCACAGTACTGATTTTGATTCCATTGCAGCTAACCACAAGCCTAACCGTCATGTTGATATCCGCCCTGAAGCACATCACCAAAATTTTACTCAATAAAACTTCTCCCAAGTTCATTTCAGTTCACAGACAGTTAATATGCTAGCATATAGCAATCTTGAGTGAAATTGAATATAGAAGTAACACTGCAATATTAGAGACTAAATGTCTAGATTCACACTGGTAGCAAACTTAATATCTCAAACATGGGTTTTCAGTCATTATATGTACAAGCAATAGTGTTACAACTTACAAGGTGAACTGATGAACTATGATATTATCACATGTAATCATCTATCTCATTAGTCATTACCTAAACTATTGAATTCTTACTTGATAACTAGTACATAAGAAGAAATACATCATCACAACAGTTTGAAATACATTAGGAGATTCAGGCTGTATAGTAGTAAATAAAAATTTTGACCATATACAATTTTCTGTTAACATCTCTACCATCTATTTTAATGTCTTATATGTTAAAAATGCCATGGACATGATTAAACATTTTGAGTCATCTGAATAATATAGCTATTGCAGTACATCATTCCTTGGATGATTCAGTGAATACTGCAACAAACCTTAAAAGATCCTGATAAAAATCAGGGCACTTGTTCAACTCATAGTCTGGAATGCAAGCATACTTTGGGCCCAATTTCTCACAAACATCAAATGGATGAACATCTGTTGAAAGAGCAAATGAGCTGAATATTCGGGAAACATTTTCTGAAGCAAAGATAATATGTTTAAAGGGAGTCAAGATTTGGCAAAGCACTTACAGAAACCAAATGCATAGACGTCCAGAGACTTGATTCTTATAATGGTCATAGTTCTCGATCCAGTACCAACAAGGACCTGTTAGGCAGTATTGCCAAAGAAAATTAACGGATGAAAGAAAACAAGGTGAAATGCAAATGAAATCAAAGGGTTCAATGAGGGATTTGACATAAAGCATAGGATCTCATGAGAGTGCATCTAAATACTCAAAGCCAAGGGAATAGTGTAGATTGGATAGTGGAACTTAGAGAGAAAAAAAGGGAAAATAATAGCAGGAATAAGAATGAGAATTATAATAATTCAAGGCAAACACACAGCAGTAACTCGTCTGACATGTGTTATCCCAAACACAAAATAAAAGGCCCAAAATGATAGTATATTATACAAGAAATAGCAGAAGCCAGAATGTCTATCTTTACATAAATTCAAGCCCAAAATGATACCTTTATGTTATGAATGAGATGTCAACTATTTCAAATTTTAGAGTATTAACGTCAAAAAGATCTCATAAGTATTGGCTTTTAGAAGTCAATGAGAAAACCAAAACGATCTGCTTAAGATTAAAAGGGTGTGGTCCTACCTCGGGAGTGAAACTGGAATTACTTTCTCTGTCCAACATGGTAGGGAACTCTACTCCAGTTCTGGGCTCAATTGTCTTAGCCCAAGCTAAACTCTGTAAATAAAGATCACTGCAGGGCCCACATCCTCTACTTTCAACATCACAGGATTTCTGATCCATGCTACTCTGTGCTTCCACAGAACTGGTGTCCATTGGAATAGCAAGGACATTTGAAGAGCTAAGAGAACAAGCACAAAATCAGAAGGTTTTTAAAAGAGAAAAGAGCATTTATCGCATGTAAGCATGACAATCACATGAAAATTGAGCTTACACGTTAGTGATCGGCGGTACCAATGCAGCTGCCAATGATAGCAGAGGAAATGATTGAAGCCATTCAATGTCTTTACATATCTGCTTCAGAGCAAAACTCGATATCTTATTAAACACCACTGGAATTGCAGACCTCCGTTTACATTTTGACTTCCAAAAAAAACCTCTTAAGTCTTGTCTTACGGAAGAAATGTGCTTCACTTGTGTCGAAGAATTGGAGTAACTGGAATGAGAACCAAGATGTTTACCCGGTAATTCGCGACTAATATTGGAGTTAGACCCACTAGCAAACCATATAACTAGAGCACCAGCAAATTTTGACATACTGTTGAAAGCTCCTTGAAGTACCAAACTCCCAGGCACATAAAGATGTCTCGAACTGTCAACAAAAGAGGTTATATGGGAGAACCAATGGGCCCCCAAACTGTGTGGCAGAAGTGGATCCATGGGAAAAAGGCCACTTGAACTCCCATCAGGATCAACCAAGAACAACCAATTATTTCCCATATTGAACTACAACTTTACTATTTTCAATCTCGATTTCTTGTAGTCACTAACTAGACCAAAAATTGATAGAAAAACCTGCTGAAGTTATAATGAGGTCAGCAAAGGATAAAAATTTCATAAAATTCAATGATAAATTGCATTTTTCAACACATGGATATATCAAGCCAAAGCATGAAGACACTGACAGCTCCCACCCAAATAACACAATGAACACATTGGAGATGACTTCCAGATTGAACTTTTCACAAGTAAACGACTAGGTGATATTGGAAAAAAGAGGGAAAAAAAAAAGCCCCTCAAATTTATCCGTCTGTCAATTGGATAATTACATCTACGTATGAAACAAGAAACAGCGCAAAACAGACGAACTCAAGGAAAAAGTCCATCTACATTGACAATTAAACTCAAGAAAATGGAATGTAAAAACCCAATCAAGAAACTCAAAATCAGTTCTAGCCTAATCAGATTTTATCATCGTCACAATCAAGAACAACAGCAAAATCTTGCAAGCGAACAAACAACCAAAACCACATTCAACACATCAATTCACAAAACAAAATAAATATAAATGAAATGGCAAAAAGTGGGCAAGAACCTGGTAAAGGGGAGAAAAAAAAGTCCGAAAGGAGAGATCAAGAACCCTTTACGATGATTTCAAGGATGATTTGAAAAGTATGATCAGGGTTTTTGCATTTGAGTCTAGAGAGAGAAAGAGAGAAGAGGCAAAGAATATGCTTTTATTCGATCTCGCCGAAGAAACAGAGAAAGAAAAGCAAACCCAGATCAAATATTTCCTTTTTCAAACACCTTTTCAAGAAATCTTTCGGACCCAGATCATTCTTGTTATAACATTATGATTTCTTGACTATTATAATACTTGGATTGTGGGCACACGGAAAAGGAAAGAATGAAAAAAAAAAAAAACAATAAATAGAATGGAGGTAAATGTGAGATGAAGGATCTCTGACCTCTGTCCTATTCGATTACTCCGAATATTAATTCGAATAAACAATATTAAAATCTCAATGCAGACCAAAAGTTGGTCGAATAAGCGATGGAACGGTCTGAATCAGGATTTTCTGGTGGGTGGGCTCCGTCTTTCTCTCTGTTTCCGCCCCTTTTTTCTGTTCACATTCATTGCCTCTTTCTCTCTCTCCCCTTTTCCATCAACTTTCTTCCTAAGCAAAATTTTATGACTCTTTCCTCATGTTTTGGAGTAATAGTCATAAATGAAGCTACATGACAAAGACAAATACTCCTTGCATTTCTATTTTGGAGTATTAGATAATATAGTATTTTTTGTAAGTATAATAATACCTATTAAATGTTTTTCTTAATATTTATGAAACTACTGAAACACGACAAATATATGATCAATTCTAATGAGTTTAAAGAAACATTTATTACAACACTTTTTTGCAAGTGGTGTAGATGTGTAATTCATATTAAATCTGGTGATATTGAATGCAATGTCTACTATCGTTTTATACATAAATACACATACGTGCAACATTTATATAATTGGATTATATCCAATTGTGATTCATCATTGTGTACTGATTACAAGATTGAATGAAAGTGAATAATATTATTGAGGATAAAGAAGAAAAGGAAAAAAAGTGAACCATGTTTGTGTGGATATGGCCAGATGTTATGCCTATGTCCAAACCAACAAATCACATGGGATTAGTTAGTTCCAACTCCCATGCCCCAAGCTTTATTCCCAGCTAGCGATTGTGACAATTTCCAATTTTAATATTATTAATTAATAATTACCATGTTGATTAAGTCATTTGAAAATATGATTTGAAATCAAGAATTCCTTTTAATTGGGCTCTTGTATGTTTGGCACTTTTGGAATTGTGAATCAAGCGTAAATCAAAATACTTGACTTGCCGTATTAAAGAATGATTCTTTATGATGTTGACAGGATGGCTACACACCTACGTGAGACAATTGAAAGTCGTTGTCTTTCAAAATTAAATGAATAAAATATGAATATCGAAATTAACAAAAAAATAAAAAATTAAAAGGAAAATAATTTTTCATTTACGCTACTTTTCTTGTTCCAGGAAATGGATAAATATTGTCCAACAAATACAAATCTTGTACGAAACTGAGACTTGAACTTGAAGTCGTACCAAATCAAAGCTTGTTCGAAGTCAGAATCAAAATATTAAACGATACTAATAACCATTTTGATAGTAGGCATTTTAAGCTATTTCTCAGCATCGAATTCATATACATAGCATATGGCGCAAAATCAATGTGATTTACAGCCAAATCACCTAATTTACAGATGATGAATATAGTGGAATATAAAGTTGAAACAGTACTTTGTCAATCCTCGTATCGAAAAAAAATTCAGAAGGTTTTTAGGCCAACAAATGCAATAACCAATAGCTGCTGCTTTTTTTTTAAATCATCTAAATTACAGGGAATTTAACAGCATCTGAGAGACCCAAACAATGTAACCTGTGGATAAAGAACCAGCACCCAATGTAAAAAAAACCTGAAACTCTGGAAGATATCAATGATGCTTCGGTTTTTAAAGTTTCCAATGGCATCACAAAAGCCCTGCTTCAAATAGATTTCGCCTTCTCAAAGTCTCATCTACCAACTTGAAAGTCTTCTTCACAAGTTTCTGATCTAAGGCAGTTGTTCTGTAAATCTTAAAGACCCGGTCAACACAATCTGGGGTAGTGTTTTGGAAATACAACTCCTCAAATTTTTTCTTCACAAACCTGAGTGCAAAGAACATTATTTTTGGTGGAAGTTCAGTGTATGGACTAAAAAATATTGGAAAGTAAGAAACTAAGGACAATCAATAAACGCAAGAAAAATAACACACCAAGTCCTAATGACTTGGTTGATAGTATTTTACATAGATTTTCATTAAAAGTTAGCCTACTGCATTTCATTGTTCAAAAGAGTGCACAAGAAAGTGCTTACTCGTAGGCATGCTCAATTTCTTGTTTCCCAGTTGAAACTGGCTGGTAATCCTTGAACCAGCTACATACATTCAACGGCACCTGCAAACAAGAACATTATCATCCAATCTCATGGAAGTCACTTCATCACATAAGAACTCAAGAGATTGTATGTACTTACTTTCAGAACCTTCTTTTCAAATAAATCGAATTTGTTGAGAAATAGCAGGAAAGAAGTTTTCTGTATGCAGAGAGGTGAAATTATTCAATGATTAGCCAATGCATCACACAACTATAACTACAACATATAGTCTGGTATCAAATAATAGATAGAACCTCGAAGCAAGGTTGCTTCAGGACCCACTCAAAGAGTTCTTTCGTCTCCATCATGCGATTCCTGTTATCATCCTCAAAGAGAGTTTGGTCATACCTGAAAACATATCAACGGAATTAACAGATGGATATAAACAATGGCATGACATCTAAGTCAAATTTCTATGTAATCCAAAACATGCATCCTGATGACATGTTGTGCTGTCACCATTGCTACAAGCATGGAAGTAGTAAAAGAGAAGAGTAATGTGTCATACTCGCTTATAGAGGCACAGAATATCACGGCTGAAACTCCCTCAAATAGATGAATCCATTTTCTTCTTTCATTTTTCTGGCCTCCAACATCAAAGAGCCGATAAACTTCTCCACTTTTCTTGTTCTCTCCAACTGGACTGCAGATATCTAAATAATTAGAGACTGCTTCACATGACTGTCATTTGAATAACACCTTGAAATTTCAACAATGCTAATGCAGATAGCAGGAAACAGAACTATTTACTGACAGCCAATAGGCTGGTGCGCACATGAGGACAGCAGATTGTCAATGATATGTAAGCAGGTCTAAATGCAATATCAATCATACATGATGAGGCTGCTGCCAATAAGTATTACTCAACAATAAAAGAACACAAAAGGGAAAAGGAAATTTGGGTTTGTTATTTGTCGTTTTTTACTTTTTCCTATTTGAGATCACAAAATTTAAATAAAAAAATTCTAATTTTGCAATCAATAGAAAGCGAAAAAACTTTTCTAGAGAAAAAAAAAAGCCTGAATTGCAATAAGACTAAAATATACCTCTACAAAGTCTTCCAACCGCTATACCATTCCTATAACTATTAGTTGAAGTACTTGGAAACAGAATGTCTGAGTTAGATGTCATTATATTTCGCAACTCATTATCATTCCAAAATATGATTGGATAACTACAGAACATTAATTAAGAATGTGATGTAACTGAAAACTCTTCCAACCAGGAAAAGAAAGGCATAGGCAGGGGTGGTGAGGAAGGACTCCATTCAATTACGAAATGCAGACAAATCATAAAATTAATGATTTAAGAAAAAAAAAAGTATTTTCATAGGGAGGAAAGGATAAGTAATCACCTGAACTGGATTTCTACAACGCCGGTTGTCCGAACCCTGGCATAAAGAACATCTTCCTACATCATGACATACATTAAAAGGAACATATTTTTCAACACTTGCAAAAACAGAGCCACTAGTTATAAGGGATGAAAGATGATAAGATTCACTAAGAATAGTACAAAAGGAAGAGAGAATAAAGAGATGATTTCCAGTAGATAGATATTCTGAAAACAAAATAGTTTAATCTGACAGATGTTCTTTCTTTTCTCTTCTTCATCCTTGTGAACCTCATCAATTTGTACAAGTCTAAATGTATAGTGAGTAATTATTTCAGACCACTAATTGTAAGATCACGGAATTGGTCTCTATTCTTGTTATGGGAAAGGGCAGACATGAGATTTAGTTTGAAATCTATTTTCCACCCAAACAGTTACCAGAAAGACATTTTAAATTTAAAGCAATGCAGTCCCCCAACCGTGCAAATGCTGAAACATGGTATGTTTACACAGAACATTAAATATTTAATATAATAGGTACATATCCAATGAGAATCTCAGATTTATTGACAATCAACCCATCAGAATTAATAACCATAGAAAAGCTTAGATAAGATGTCTTGCATTCTTATGAAAAATAATAGGTCTATAAGTTCCATCAAGCTCACCTATTGTTGCCATGATTATTTGATGTATTCACCAAACTGAAATGGGAAACTCATCCTAAAAATAGCTATTAAGAAATATATCACATCTTGTTCCCTTATTTACTGCATGGTCTGAGACTCTGAATGCATTTTACCAACCTCTGTAATACTGATCTAAGACACATTTTGCAGTCAATAGTTGATATTTTTTGTTGGTTGTCCACTAGAACCTTTTTCTGAACTTAGATAAGGAGGAGAGGTGGACGAAGATGTAAGTCAGTTCACATGTTTCCACATACCTTTGTAGGAACATAGTCTGCGTCAGATAATCTTTGCAAATTTTCCATAAAATAATGGGCACAATCAGGAACCTGAAGTTCATTACCACGGGAATATGTTTCCTGCCAATCAGGATCAAACACTTGATTAAGTAATACAGTCCTGGGATCCAGAAGACTATTTTAGACCATTGAGATGAAGCACAACTGACTTGTATGGCATTTTCTCTCCAAAGAGTGCTGATCTCATGTGCAAGATCCTTAGTTAGACGTGGATAATCCAACCTACCACCAATTTCCGAAAGTTTCTCGCCAATTTGCTGATGCAGAAGAGAAAAATGATATTAATTTCTCTCCCAACCACAGAAAATTGATATTAAATGTTGATATGCCCACTGGTTACCAAATGATGTGTCCTTAAACAATGACAGACACGAATAAACAATGGGCAATGGCTAAACCATGATAACAATGATGCAGACCTTATTTTCATCAGAAATAATGAACTTTGAGGAATCTTCCATGCTTAGAGACATTTCCTTCGATCCATCATATAATATCTGTAAGAAGAGATACAAATCTAAATAAGATGTCACTCATAAACTCAACATATACAAGAATGTCATTTCAAGAATTTATGCATCCTACCAAACAACTGCAAAATAAATCTAAGGGAAACAACCAACACACCCTTTCATATATTTCGTACTTTTATTGTCTGATAAACATTGGCATGGATAACTGGAACATATCCTTTAAGCTCAGCTTCATCAAACCCACTCTGAAACAGAAGTTTTATCTGCATTGCATTCAAACAATTCTCAATTCGAGTGATTGGCATATAATGCAGACATATGTGTGTCAAATAACTTGCAATCTTATAGAGAAAAGAAAAGCAACTTGCCTGCTTAAAAATGGTGGACTTTCCAGAATCTCCAGCACCTTAGCCACAAAAAAACACATTCCATAATTGTAGCAACAATGTCAGAATCAAACATAAAAGAAGAAAATATTAACACACATGCCTTTTATAACAGATTATTAACTGAATTTAAGGGAATTTTGGTGCAAAAACCCAGTGAAAATATTTGGGGCAGTAATAGCAATGGTCATGCTGAAAGATGACACATGACACGTGACAGGTTATCATGAGATCAGCAATAGAAAGAAATCTATGTTCCTGTTATCAAATTGAATGGCTAATGGAGGATGGTTGGACAGAAAAAGTTGAGAACAGATACTCCAAAAGATGAAAAAGATACAACTGTATATTAAGAATACTAAAAAGTTTAAACAGAAGATAGATTTTCAACTATACACTAACACAATGATAAGGTTTTCCAATGGCATCTGGAATAATGCAGGAGGATTGATCATATATTTTGAAGCACATCATTAGTAAATGAACCCTTGTGTTATTCCTATGGCAATCAACTTGTTAAGAATTTTATGTTTTATGTATGTGTCAAGAGGAAGAACTAATAAAATCACAACAGTGTGCAATATTTAATACATAGAACTACAATTGGTCACTATACTAAAACCAACTCATAATAGCCCATTCTTTAAATGATGAACCCTCCAGAGAGGAAGCACAAACAAAATCACAAAATGCATGATAAAAACAAGTGAAAGCAAATTGCAAAATCAATGAACAAATAGTAGAATCAGTAACCAGCTTCCATGTATCAGTACCAAGTAATAGAAGTTTCTGAATATGCTTCTCCGCCTTTGTTTCTTGCTCAATTCGCCTTTCTATTTCTGCAGTCTGAAAATTGAAGTGCCAATAAATGTTAATATTAAAATAGCAACAGCTAAAACGAATGAATACCACAATGTACTATACTTGAACTGATGTGAAAGTATTGGATAATTCAAAAGGGATGACCTGCTCATTCTCCTCAGAATCAGCTTGATTGTGACGCTGTCTACTGCAAAGTAATCCCATATTATCTATTAGCGTACACAACAAAAAAACCATATGTACTCAGGCTGTTTCTGGGGATCAATCCCAAATCTCTCCGCCCAATCTTCTATACACTTCCATTTGGTACCTAAATGCAATAGCATGACGTCAGGATTTACCACAAATGCATTTGAATAAAAAAAAATGATCCCCTATTTGGTAGTCTTGTAAAAGATCCATGATTTGATTATCAAAACTTTAAAACGTTCAGATCATCACAATCCACAAAAGCAGTAAATCCTGTGAAAACATTGCAACACTCAGATGCCACGTATATTGTGTCACCCTTTCAGTATGATGACTATCCACAAAATGCACAGAAGGGAAGTCCTGCAGCTATATCAAACTTACATCATATTTCTGTAGAAAATATATCAGTCAAATTCTAAAACCGGGACTGTTAGCTGCAACTACTTGAATCATATCAAACAATCCATGTCTCGACAAACATGAAGTTCTTTTCTCACCTATAATGGACCAAAACTTGGTAAAACCAGATTATTCATTTAATAATCAGAGTATCAAATACATAATGACCAGGTTAATCTATTGAACTCAAAACTCCAGCAACACAGATGAAAATATCTAAATATGATCTCGTAACTTCTAGTACTTGGCTTCATACGGCTGCCTTTGCAGGAGCATGGAAAGTTGACAACCTCAAAATAGAGATACTGACTTATCCTCAACTAAAGATAAATTAGTTTACTTGACTCAAAGATGGCTGATAAGCTAGGAATAAAGATGCAAGAATAAGATACAGCCAAACACAATTGACACAAAAACAACCAAAAAACACAACATGCCCACTAAAGGCTTCAAATACTGCAAATAAAACGTCAATATTTTATTTGCGCCCCCAAATGTAATGAAGCAACGTTGTGATTGGCAGAAAGGACACCTAATCTCATGTTACAAGATATAAAGAAAAAGTTTCAAAGCAGAGGTCTTGAGTAAAAGAAACCCACCCCTGATCAAGAGCTCGTACTTTATTCGATCCCATCCTAGCAAAATATCACAGGTTCAATGCCTTAATCACAGTTCCGATTATATGAAAAAATAATAAAAATTGGGACACCTCCCACACCATAAATCAGAATCAAATAAAGTAACCTCCGACCACTTAGAATGCTCTAAATACCACGTGTAAAATATACAGCTGGGCCAGGAAGTGTAGAGTAATTAAAACTATCGCTTGATTCTATTTCATTGGCACAAAATCCAACTATTCAAATGGATGGCTTTTACCTAGTGATTTAGCGAAAAGCTATAATTGCATTCACAAGCTTCAGATAAAGAGAATGTTAAGTACCTCGACGAAAACGAGGTCTCGAAACTTGAACCGACTAAGCGACAGCAGCAGCGGGTTTTGATAGAAGGTTAGTCGGCGGAGATGGTGAACGAGACAGTGGTTTAGCAAAAGGTGATTCGGTGGAAGTGGATCTAATGCGGGTTTCAGTAGGTCATGATAGGCTTTTCTCCGATCGACTTAGGAACTGGTGGTGAAGTCAACAAAAAGCGACACTGGATCTGGCGTGGGTGAATTACAGGTTACTGAGGCGCAGTGATCGGCGGTGGAAAGGTAGTAGCAGCCGCCGCAGTGGAGATATCCGCGGTTGCGGTGGACGGCGGTGACCGGCCGTGGAAAATGAGAGAAAGGGTTTGGTGGGTGGAAGAAGAGGGTTTGGTCGTAGTTTTGTTGATAGGTTAAATCTCTCAGATCTGACGGTTTTAAATCTTTTGACCAGTCAAACGTGATGGAATATTTTAATAATATGATTATTACTAAATTTATTATTATCAAAACTGTGTTTATTAAAGGGTTTCTTTTGGTTGGTCTATTAAAGTGTTTTAATCTTCATTCTCGAAACAGTACTTTTACATCTGTCCATCTTTCTAAAATTACTTTGAAAAGTTGCTTTTATATGACTTTTATATTCATTATATTTGTAAAAAAAAAAAATCCATCAACTTGCTATAATCAATGATTTTACTAAATAATCATAAATGAGACACAAGTGCTTAGGTGGCTAGTCAAAATCACTTAATTTGAGAATAGCCAAACATAGAAGACTAGTATTTTTTTATTATTACTAAATTAGATTATGGTATAATTCATACTTCAAATTCACATGGTGCAATATTTAAAGATATTGCATACCATATGAAATAAAATTCGAGCTAGATATGTTTTAGGATATGAAATTTTATTATAGTAATTGGGCTTGGGCCTGAATCTGGTTTACTAATAAGCCAATTTTGCTCCAACTGTAATTTATAAGGAAATAAATATGTATGCACCTTTTTAAGGGTTGTAATTTACACACTTGAAAATTTCGAATAATATATGTAATTTAGAACCAAGAACGATTATTATGCGGTTTTCTTTTAAATGGGAATTAAAACGAGTTTCTTTTCTTAATAAAAGCTATATTTGATCAACTATCATTAATCAGATACTTTCATACAATGGATTAATAATTACTAGTGATTAACAAACTATAATTGATAATTATAGGTTGGGTACATTTCAAATTAAAAACTTCAAATCTTTAAACTAGCTTCATTCATTTTTCCAATTCAAAAGCATATTCTCAATTTTATTTTAAATTTTTTTATATAAGATCGTTTTGACCTATCATTTTCACCAAGTCAATTTTTATTATATGGATTATGATTGTAACTAGGGATGTTAAATGGGTCATGACCGACGGGCCAACCTGTTTAAACCGGAAAAAAAGTGTTAGGGTCGAATATTTATAACCTGTTTAAATTTAACTGTGTAACCCGAAGCCCGTTTAGCTCGAAACCCTTTAGGGCCTGCCCGACGATTCAACAACTACGTCTTTAACGGACGAGTCTTGGTCTCCCTCTTCAACTATTTGAATATAGTCCTGGTCACCTTCGCCCCGTCGTAGCAAACCTACATGTTCGCAAGATCGTAAGGTCGGGAGATTCTGTTGGTTCCAACCCTTACGCTTTTTGCTTTTGTCCACTTGCTTCACGTACTCCAATCAAGAGCTTGAACCCTTAACGGAGCTTTGTCGCGGTAAAAGCTTATTCGTTTAGATACCATACAGTAGGTCTCCCTCTTCAACTATTTGAATATAGTCCTGGTCACCTTTTTAGGATAATGTAGAAGTACTAGCTAGAAGTGAAAGGTACGAAGCCAAGAAAGGTTTATACCAGGAAAAAAAAAGTCTCTAATTTGTCTTACCAAAGGCTTATCTTCCTGCTGTCTCTTACAAATACAGAGAAAACAGGCAGTAAGGAATAGGCAGTAAGGAGTGGCATGAGTGAAGACTTTTTTTAGGAGACTTTTTTTTGGGTAAAAAACTAGCTTTTTTTAGGAGACTTTTTTTAGGGTAAAAAACTAGTTGTTGGGAAAAGACACAATTTCCTTCCATCTCTAAGGAAGAAGAAGCAAACGAGAAATAAAAGGAAGAAACGAAACAACAATCCACAACACAGAATTAACGTGGAAAACTCCAAAACCGGAGAAAAACCACGACCAAGAGAGAATATCACTGTGTGAAAAATTCTTACAATCACACAATATTCCATTTTTCGACTACCAACACTCTCTATACTCTTACAAGCCTAGAACGATTCTCACCTTTCTTAAAGCACTCTTTAGAAGAGAAAACATGAAATGAATTTAACTAGAATCAAACACTAGACTAAAGTGTATTGATTGGTGTGTTTGAAACCAAAACACTCAAGCTTCTTAAATAGCATTAGAAAGTCTCATCATCTTCATCTCCAAACCGATGTGGGGTAAGAGAAACATTCTTTTATTTTAACAAACTCCAACACTAACAACTAAAAAAAAAGGTCAACCACTGTTTGAATGACTAAACAAATACTAGCTAACGAACCGAACCCCCACTAATAACTAAGATTGCTCAGGGTTGGATAATCTATCAAATGCTCATTAAGTGTGGAGGATATTGGTTGTTTAAGAAGAGAACCTTATTTATATTACAAGTCAGAATGTCATCCTTTATTTACAAGCCCCAATTACATCAAGACTATAAAATAAAGGGTTCCTCCATGGCTTGCTAAGAATAGGTCCTACAATGGTACCCTCCTATATATTAGGGTCACCCGTCACACTATGGGAGTTGGTCATGCCCGAAGTCGTTATCTTAACCGTAAGGGGGATGCCGAAGGCAAAGTTAGTGACTGGAGTGAAGTCGTAACAAGATAGCCGTACTGGAAGGTGCGACTAGATCACCTCCTTTTCGGGGAGAGCTAATGCTTATTGGGTATTTTATTAACCGGTTGGCCCACTAGCCAGTATTTTTTTAATCTTTTTTAAATAGATTTAATATTTTTAGTTTTTCGTATATAAAATATAATACAAACGTCTAATTATATGTGTATTACCCTAAATTAGTGTCTTCAAATTTGATTTATAAGAATTAACTATATAAAATAAATTAAATAATAACAATATACCACCTATAAACTATATCATATCAAACATTTAGCCAATAAATGTGTACAAATAACATGTTTGCTCATATTTTATTGCAATTTATAGTCATTTTTAATGGTTTAACCTAAAGTCCGTTTAAACCGAAATCCGCTAGGACTAGCCCGAAACTGCTAGGCCAGGACTTAACCTATCTTACAAAACTAAATCTGAAACACAATCTTATAAATATTCTGATTTTTATTTTATTATTATTGTTATATATTATTAAAGTTGAAATCAAATTCGGATACCATGCATGTATTCGAAATAAATGCAAAAGCGACATACAACAAACTACATCATAAAGTAAATACAAAAAATTGAGTAGGAATCTTTTCATTTGCCTTGATAAGAAATATATAATTAATTATTACAACCCATATAAAAAATCCTTGACAATTTTGTTAAATTGGGTTGCATGCTGAAGTTGGGGCACATGTGATGCTTCTTTTATGATTTCCAATCTCACCTTCTCACCCAGCAATCTGCATTTAAATCCTCACCTAATTATTCAAAAGCATTGATTGACATATATTTAATAATGCATTAATTGTGTGATTAAGAATTAGGTGGTACTTAATTAGAGCTAGACATTGGTATTCCATGAGGAAAAAAATGAATGGTTTTTGAGAAAAATAAATGCTAATCATATATATATGGTTATTGAATTTTATAAGAACACATACTTCTTGAGTTCCATAGCTTTCTCCAATAAAAATATCTGGTCATTCTCTCCCCACAAAATCAACACTTCCTGCATTTACGATGTCGTTACATGTACACATGGATGATAACGTTGTCACAGTATATGTGGTACATAATAGTAGAATTAAATAATTAATCAATATCAAAAAGGAAAACACAATATAGAATTTGATTAAAAAAACAGAAAATAAAATACTTACTTGTGAAAGGGGAGTAAGGCTTACTGATTCATCCTGTCCAATTGTCAATTCAATCAAGAGTTGCAGCTTCTCTTTCCTATTTTGAGATATTAATTTCTGGATCCAATTTTCAATTATATTTACCATATAAGATTCAAATACTGTAATACGGATTACAATTTGTGTACTTTAATTAAAAGCATCCCACATTAATTTTAATACATCATATCACCATTTTTTTAAGGTAAATGAATAGGAAAAAAAATGAATATTGAAAAGCCAAAAAAGAAGCATAGAAAAAGGGGGGGAAAAGGGAAAAGTCATCTTTTACTTCGAGTCAGCACGCAGCCTCTGAAGTGCATTATATACATTTCTTTAATAATAATTTCCATATAAAAAGTTTTAAAAAATTGTATTTTCCAATAATTATTTTCTCGAACATACCACACTGGATGACAAATCAACATAAAACACCGAAAAAGTGCCCAATGGATTTTTTTTTTTAAACTTGCAATATAAAATTTAAAAAAATAAAAAATAATTATTGAAATGCTTAAGGGGCAATAAATTGACTCACGTCAAGAAAATCATTGAGGACGAAATCAGGCAAGTAAAGCCGCCGCGAAAGAACGAAGCCGATCAAAGTCCGGAGCTGCTTCGCCGTCGCCGGCATCATCAAATCCTCAATCTTTCCGACGTTCGCTTTCTTCAGCAGCCTGTCATTGTCGCTCCGCCGCATGTTCACGGCGGAGCTGGCGATCACCACCTTCTCTACCCTCTCCGGCCACATACTCGCCATGCGATACGCCACAAATCCACCGTAGCTCGTCCCCACCACTGAATACCTACATAGATCTAATTATGAAAACAGTTTGTTCTCCAACCAATTAATTAAGCAGATAATTAATTAATTAATTAATGACCTAGAAACCCCGAGATTTTGAAGGAGCTTGGCGACGCAGGTGGCCTGGAAAATCTCGGAGCGGTGGGGAGAGGAGGAGAAGGAATCGCCGAAGAAGATTAGATCGGGCATATAGACGTCGAATTCTCCGGCGAAGAAGGAGGCCTGGTGGCGCCATTGCCATAGGCTGGAAGAGCCGAAGCCGTGGATGAAGACAAGCTTGGGTTTGGAGGTGGGGGAGGGAGGACCCCAGAAGTGGATGGTGGTGTCGCCGTCGATGTCTGCCGCCTGAGAGCTGAGCCCCGCCGCCGTAAAAGAGCGGCGGAGGAGAGCGCTGCATAGGGAGACGATGCTCAGACATCCCATATCGTTGGACTAAATTTGAGGGCAGAAAAGCATGGCCAGCAATATATATATTATATATGGTATGAGTGATTTTGTAAATATAATTTATTTGACATTTATAACATTTATATTCTATTTCCAGAATTCAATCCATATATAATAATAATCTTAGATACTGAATGAATTATTCACATAAATTTTTAACCGAATCTAATACTTGTGTGTATAATAAAACATCCTCATTATATTTTTATTAACTATTGATAAAATAAAACACAATTAAAAACTAAAATAAATTAATGAAGGAATACTGAAACACCTTGTCGAACATGTCCTTGGATTAGTGACATTTATGAATGAAATTATAGAAATTAATATAGTTTGAATATGGCACATTCACACACACACTCAAATGCATGTATGTACATAAATCAATTAATGATAAAATTATTCATGATTCAACAAAATTAGAATTGATTATCCGTCATATCTATAATACTATATAAGTAAATAAAGGAAGACGTTGAAATACAACTACATTTTTACCCAAAGTGGTGGGACAAAGTTTGTTGTGTTTCAATAGAATTGCATTAGATGTATGTATAAATCTTGGGAGGGTACACACAATAAATTTGGTTTGGTTAATTGTCATCTTTACATGAATGCCTATTTTTTCGCACACGTTTTCATTTCTCATGTGAAATAGATGAAAACTATTGAAAATATATTCTAGTAATCTAAATTGAAGATTCGATGGCACTAATTAAGAGAAATACCATATAGTGAGGAGTCATATATATCAGTAGATAAAAAATATTTAATATGTATAATTATATAATAAACATGATTTATATAATTCACTAAACAAAAGTTTAGGACAAAACACAAGACAAGGATTATAAAGTTGAGAAGAAAATTATCAAATTTTATTGGTAACGAAAAAGCAACAATTTGAAAATGAGATTCTATATTCTCAAAGATGGTTATTTGAAAGATTTGACCTCCCTATTCCATAGCCATAAATTTTCAAAAGAAGAATTAGTTGTGACATGATTTTTTATTACCTATATCTATCTTTTAAGATTATTTGACATAAAATTTCATATAAATATAGGAGACATTGAATTGATATAATTATGCATATAAAATGATCACAAAAAAGATTAGGAGTTCCAACAAAACTTAGGATTATTCATAATAAATAAGCTAAAAAAAGAAGAAGGTAATAGCAAATTTGGAAGAGAAAATAATTTCTTCTCAATTATCAAAACACAACATATAATTGAAGGACTGTCATTTTGAAAACAAGAAATTAAGTATTATATTTGTGTCCCCTAACTCCTAATCTTAAGGCTATTTCAATGCATACAAGAAAGTAGAGAATGACCTGCGATTTCACATATGGGACAACAAGAAAACTATTCAACATATTTAGCATATGAAAGATAAACAGAAGCCTCAAATTAGTTATATTTTAGCTGTTGCATAGAAAAAAATAAAAAAATAATACAAAAAGTTGATAAAAATACGAAAATACGTTGAATTAAGAAATTACTAGTATGAAAGTATCTAGTCTTTTTATTAAAAAAAGAAAAAAAGCAAAAAATTACTAGTAATTCAGATAAAGCTTTGTATGTGCTAAGAAAGTCTACATAGTAAGGTATTGTTTACGAATGAGATAACCACGTCGTCCTACTACATTTTGTTGCGACCACTCCTGAAATGATTCGAAATTCTGACTAAACTTGAGCATCGATTCTGGTCCAAGCTTCACTCCGAACATCTGAAACTTCTCGATTAACATCTCCTTGTCGTATTGGGGGGGTTCAAAGGGGAGATCAAAGAGATTGGAAGTGATTGGTTTATCCAAAACCAGAGGAGAGTTGCTTTTATTAGTTGTCAACCATGCTGCTTCTACTGCAGCTCCATAAGCTACTATTTCATCACAGTTTGTTTTAGTGAAGGACCTCATCTCCCCATAACTTTGGAAATAATTCTGCACCAATTGTCGAAGCTTTGGGATCCTACTCGAACCACCAAGAAGGAAGGACGATATCACTAACATAACTCTGATTTCTCCCCTTAAAGCATTTCTCGACCACCCCAATGCATTTCCAAAATGAGCACGAGTGATTGAAGAAGAGAAGTCCATTCCCCCATACAAAGAATCAAGGAGAGAGCCCTTTTGGCCCTTTCACAAGCAGCACTCAATCTTCTCAAAGCTCTGGTGTCCTCACTTATATCCGCCCCGTATTGCTCCTTCAACTTCTCGACAAAGTAATTCACCATTTTTTTGTTCAAGTCCATTCCTCCAAGGTGAGCATCACCTGCAGTTTTGTAGACACTAAACATCCCATCCTGTAAGTACACAACGGAGACAACACAAGTGCCACCACCCACATCAATAACAACAATATTCTTAGCCTTGCCTGCCTCAATCTTCACCTCCTCACCATAACCAATGGCGGCTGCAGTGGTCTCGCTCAAGATTCGCTTAACATTAAGACTGGCAATAACCCCAGCATCCCGGATAGCCTGCCTTTGAGACTCACTGAAACAAACGGCACTGTCACAACAGCATCCATGACCTTCCTTCCAAGATATGCCTCTGCCATCTCCTTCACCTTCCTCAGCACCATCGAAGAGATCTCCTCACCCGAAAATTGTTTCACCTCACCATTATAAGAAACCTCAACCATAGCCTTCCCATCAGGCCCATCAATGACCTTGAATGGCCACAATTTCATGTCATCCTGAACCGATGGATCATCATATCTTCTACCAACGAAAAGGAAACGAAAGATGAAACATAAATCATGGGTCAACTAAGCCCTCTCGGGGACTTTCTTAGAGAGGAACCACATGTAAATACCATGGAATAAGGTTTGATCTTGATCCTATTCCTTTCCAACCGTTTTGCATCTGTCACACAATTCCAATGCCATGATATTTATACAACCAACTTAGGGTTTGAATTTATGATTATTATAAATCAAACATATACATTGGTGAAATCAATCGGTCAACAAGAACAGAGTACTCACCAAAGACGGTATCGGAGGGATTCAGATCATTGGAGACGTCGGCGCCGATGAGAGTACCTGTGGCGGTGAAAGACACGCGAGAAGGGGTGGTGCGGTTGCCCAGATCATTTGGTATAATCTCAACGCCATCGTTTTGCCACACTGCCACGCGTGAATACACAAATCGAAACCAATCGCCACTTCTTTAACCATTTCCGCCATTGACAACACCCAAAACTCCACACAGACTACTTTTGATTGATCCCAATCTCTCGCCTAATACATTCCGTTTTGATTTCCTAGTTAAGTGGGACTATAATCCAATCATTTGAAAAATAAATATAATTAATAATTAAAAAGACTGAAATATTCTTGTATAAAACCACCCAAAATAATTTATTTACAAAGTGATAATCATCTATTATATAACTTAATTATTTATTATTTATTATTAGAAATCAAAAAAAGTAAATGTATTTAATTGATGTAAGATTTAAATAAAGATGAGTCAGCAGATGGTAAAATCCATCTGTAATAATTATTAATTGAAAATTGATATGAATGTATACTAATAAATAGTGGATATTAATGAAATGTTAACTAGACATGTGAGATGGGGAGATTAGTGATCCTAATTATCATGGACCATTTTCTTTGTTGCAACACTTTAAGTGTAGCATTCGTGAACCTTAACATCCAATCAGTGTTTTTTTCTTTTTGATTCGTGCCATCAATCAATGTAAAACTATAATTTTTCCGTTAAATATTGAAAACAAAAAAACGACACAATATAATGGATATGATTAGATTTAACTCAACTATGGTTAAATTGGTAAACTAAATCACAGAGATATTGTATATATACTTAAATCAAAGAAAACCTCTCTTGAATATTTCAGAGCTGAATGAAAAAAACATCTCTTGAATACTTTGGGCTTCTCATATATATATCAACATGTATTGATACGTCAATTTCTTTCTTTGTCGATACTAATTATCAGTAATTCTTGATCTCATTTATGTTTGATGATATACTGCAACGTCTTCTAGGAGATTGGATAGAGAATATGTTCTAACTTGTAGATTACAGATCTGGCTAATATTAATCAGGCTAATCATGATTTGGATAACTCCACTAATGACGCATGTCAGCTTGAGAACCTTTTTGTTCGTATTCATATCATGACAACAATACTGTGGTGTTTGATAAGTGAAATGACCTACTTTGAGACTTTGTTCGTATCAAAATTTCTATCTGTGGTCATCGAATCACGTAATATTCAAATTATTTTACTTTTGTGTTCTTTTATTTTGTGTTTTGTCAATATTTCTGTATTTTTTATGTTCCAACTTCAAACATAAATGAGTACAATATAAATTTCTCAATTATTTATTTATTCTTCTTTTAAGTTATAGATATAAAAATTTCAAGAATTTATGATTTAATTTCAAGATATTGAATTATATGAAGAAAGAAAAGAGTAGGACTAAAATCCGCAGCATCTCGCCTTACACTTTTCAGATTTCCGGAAATCCATTTACTCTCTCTCGCGCGTTATGTTTTTTAGGTTTTTTTTTCCATTCGCAGGCTAAATCCATTTATTTTTATTGTTACTTATATTTTTTACGAATTTTTTAAAATGCATCACGTTATTTAATAATTAAGTCAAGATTTGTAGCATATTTATCCCAAGTAAAAGAGAATACTAGACCATTCCTTGCCTCAATTCATCTCATTTTTCACTTCACATCATTTAGTTTAAATGACATTTAGCCAAGATTTCCCAAAACAGGGAATTTTGTTGTTAACTATTCTGGGTCCCACAAAGTAATTCACCTGAAGTGCACAATGGAGCATTTGGTATAACCTCAACCACATCGTTTTGCCACGCGTGAATAATCATTTCCAAATCTCTAGCGTTAATATCAAAATACTAACTACATTTCACACCCCAAATCTCTACCCATTGTCCGGTTAATATCAAAATACAAGCTCTATTTTAGCTTCTTTTTTTAATTTACTCACTAAATCTAAAAAATTTAATTTGTTATTTATATTTGTTTACAAATTTTTCAAATTGCCACCTGAAATCTAAAATTTAATTTAGTCGGAAACTCAAAAATGCAAATGCACTTTCAAATATGAAAATTTTATTTGATTCGAGTTTGAACTAAAAAAAGAGTTAGTTTTCAATCACTAAATCCTCAATTTGGAGTGTCCAACGTAGTATCATCAAATATTGAATTTTTAACTATAATCGAGTGGTTGAAAAAAAAAAGGATTTCACCAAACTTATAGGATCAAAATGGACAGCTACCAAAATAAGGTTATGATTGAATATATATTTTTTTTTTTTTGAAACCGTACTTTGAAGGTCATCAAAGGTGTAGTTCTATTGCTTATAATAATATATGTTTTGGTAAAATGTATATTATTTGATAATTAACTCAAGATTTGTACCATATTTATTCCAAGTAAAAGAAAAAACTAGACCAATTCTGTATGCACCATTCTCATTTTTCACCAGTCGCCCAACAGAAAAGGACTCTGTACTGGGAAACACTTGACATCATTCAGTTGAAATGACATTTAGCCAAGACTTTCCAAAACAGGGGAAACAGAGATGCAATACAACTGATAAAGTGGAAAGGCAAAATAGTCAAATACTGAATTATGCAATAAATAAAATACTGATAAATCATAAATTTACGCACATCTGTTTAAAACAACAAGACTGTATATCAGGAAGAAAAATAAAAATTCAAGATCCAATCATTAAAACCCATCCAACATTCAAAGAAAGAAGATCAACAGAAGATTGGATCAAGCACAAGCACAGGGATTATCCACGAGCACCGCATCCTCATCGCCGCCCCTGAAAACCAAATAGCCGACCCCCAATCCCACCACAATCGCGATAAACACGCCGGCGTTGAACGACATAATCGCGAGCATCAAGAAATATCCGATCGCCGAGTTGATCGTGAACAAAATCGCGCCGGCGAATTGGGATGGGGCCCACCTGCGCCGCCCCAACTTGGAGAAGATCAAGGGCGTGTTAACGGATGCGGCGGCGGCGGGCGGCGGATTCTTAGCGACGGAGAGGAGCTTCAATTGGAGGCGGCGGTCCTCCATGTACTGGTAGAAGACAGAGAAAACGAAGCAGGCGAAGAGAGAGAGAAAGTAGCTGAGCCATGAATCGGTTTTCCAGGAATCGAAGAGGATTGTAACTGTTTTACCCCAGTAAAACGTCATGTGCATCATCTTCGCTTGCAGAGATTGAAAATTCTTCTTCTGGGTTTTAGAGAGAGAAAGCAGTTGATTTTTTTGGTGTTGGTTGATCGGTTTTAATTTTTGTTTGGTGATGAATCGGGACTTAATTCTGGGATGGAAATTATCGAATCTTGGAATAGATTGGTGGATGAGATAGGAATTTTATTTTATTCTATTTTATTTATTTGTCTTGGGTTGTACTACTGTTCCTACATCCTAGTACGTTTATTAAAATACAGTAATAAATTGTGGCGTGTACTTGGTAATTATCGCCGAACGACTTTTCTTTTTTTTATTATTACTTTGCCTTGGTTTCCACTATTGTTTAGGATAAATTATATTGAATTTTTTTTTAGGATAAATTATATTGACAAGAGTACATTTGAATATTTTTCAAATAATCATGTATAAATATCTACACAATTTTACAAAGTAATAGTATTTTATGGCAAATGCATTTTTAGGTCCTTAAAGTGTTAATCTTTTTCGAAAATTTATAGTTTTGTTTTGTGTTACGGAACCCTAAATATCTGAAATTAATATGTTAAGGAATCCGAACGTGCCATTAATCTATGACAAAATTCTAGAAGAATACTTAGTTGGGATGGGGGAATATTAATTAATAAATTATTGAATGATTTTTATAAATATGTATCTATAAATCCGTATATTATAAATAATTATCTGAATTGGTTGGTGATTAGTTAGTTTGTAAGATATAAATGTAGTACAAATTCTGTGGATGCAAGTACATGTAGTACACTAGTTCCTTTTTAGCACTTGAAAAGAAAAACAGCCTCGGTTCCCATTTTTTTAATTTCTAAAAACTGAAATTTTAAAAAATTATTTAATTGGAAATACTTATGGCTATTAGTTAACAGATCAGATGAATAATTAACAAATATTATATGGATATAAATGTTCATCAATATAAATGGATATAAATTAATGTTAATAGAGTTTGATCACGACTAGTATTTTCATCAAACGTTTTATAAGTTATCGTTCACTGACTATCGAATAGTTTGATTCAGCTACCAATCTTATATTATAAGTACAATGCTGAGAACTGCAATTGCACCCACTTAGAAAACAACCTTTGAAGAACTTGAGATTGTTTGATTAAGGAAGATTAAAGAACCTGGGTCACATATTTTCGGACCACATATGTTTGTTAGATATTTATGTCGATTCATATTAATTTCTGCACCTTTTTTCCATGCAATAAAACCCTCTGTTTCTGCAAACTCTTTCCCTTTCACCTCATATATTCATTCTGCTTTTCTTCTTTCACCTGATTCAGGGTTTTAAATAGATAACACAAAAGGGTCCAACAACCCCATTACAGAGGTGATAAATTTAGAGTCGAAAAGTCATTGGATTTAGTTGAAAATGTTAATGAGACTTTAAGTTGTCTATCTATACAATATTGTAGAACTTGAATGGAATAGGGATTTAGAATGAATTCCAAAACAGTAAGGATAATGAAGGTGTTTGATGATTCAATTATGACAAATTGATCAAACCAATTAACACTAAAAATATATTATTGATGATGTCAAGAAGAAAAGGATTGAAAAGTTTGTGTTGTGAATTCTGCAAATGATTGCCAAATATTTATAGAGGAGCAGGATACACTTATTTAAGGTTGACCTAAACATTTGCAAAGTATTTATTAAAACAATGGTATAAAAAATTCAAACACACAAGTTCCACATGAGCATTCAGGGACTATTGCTAAACATGTTGAAGAAATGTAAAAATGATACTTTTATCCAACAAAAGTCAAACATTTTATATTAAGTGGTCATTCAACAATTCAATAACTCAGTTGAATGTATATGCTGCTAAATTTACCTAGAATTTGAACAAATTTATGCTTTTGTATTATTTATTTGTACAAGCACATTCTTTGTGCTTGAGATTTGCTTGATTTAAATGAAGCACAAAATAAGAAGAATGTCAAAAATAGCAGAAAGAAAGAGTTGTACATCATTATTGCTAATCAGATCAAATATCAGCAGAAAAATCCCAACAAAGCATCTAACAATAGATCAACATTCATTTTTTTCAAGAACAATTCAATGATCATACATCCTCAATACCTAATAACCAGTTCATCTGGAAGCTCCAGAGCCAAGAGCAGAACCATGTCGAAGCAAGTCGGGCTTCCTCACCGGGCTGGACCGGGGCGAATCCAGGCTCCTCAGAAGCAGCTGCTTCACAGCCGAAATCAATTCCTCAGTCGGGTTCTTTGGCGGGCTTTTGAACTTCTTGCAGAAACTCATGTGCTGATTCAGAGCCTCTTCACTCCCAATTCTCTTGTCGGATCTCACCACCTCATCCTTAACAGCCTCTGCGCAAAGCCCGCAAATCCACCGGCCCGAATAGCGATCACGAACACGCTTTATGTATTCCACCGTGCACTCCTCGGTGAGCCCGCAACACTCGCATTTTGCAACCACGAGTTCTGTTCCCTTCATCGTTGATTTTTGCTGCGCCGTCTCCATTTTCTTCTCTGCAAATAATCGAATCACTAAAATTTATAAACTGAATAAATAACATTTAAAAGAAAATCAAATGCTAGAAATAATTTAATGGCGATTACATTCGGAATCGAATCTGCTCAAACTTTTGGGCTGATTTATATTTGGTAACTGATGAATCTTGAAAATCTGCTGGATTTTCCTGCTCTTTCTTTCCTTTTTTTTTTTTTTTTTTTTTTTGCTTTTCCCTTTTTTTATCTCTCTTTTTCCCACTCACCTTCTTCTTCAACAATCTCGCCGCCGATGATCAGACGCTTGAATACCATATACATTTCCGGCGAGGCTCCTTCTTTTTCTCGATCTATTTTTGTTTCTCTTTCTCAATACTCGAACTGAATAATCAAGAACTTGTGCTCAGCATTTTGTGTGTGAACTGGGAAATATTGTATGGAGAAAATAGGAAGAATGTGATGAATATATATAACAGAACTGTGTGTAGAATTCTGATAGGCTATACGTAGATTATGTTGGATGCAGTATTTACTTAGGATGGATTTTGTGAACTCTTTTGCCAATTACAGATGGAAAATTCATCGCCAATGATTGGCAGCTTCTGCGACAACGGTTAGTTTCTTGATGGCTACAGTTTTTACTTGTCATCGGAGAATGCTAGGGCCTAAGGATCCGCTGTTTTCTGGACCATGTAATTTTGTGCTCCCGATGCATCGTGACCCTTCATCTTTGAGTCAGATTTGGTTCGGTCAGAGTTCTGCGAATTTAATTACGTCACGTTTCTTTGATTTGACAGATGCTAATTGTCCTGATTCGAATAATCTAATGTGTTTTTTACTTTTCCTTTTTCCAAAAATAATTTGTGTAGATATAAAAAACATCTTATTAAGTTTTGTATTTTATTTAAATTGATTTTTTTCCTTTCATTATGAAAATTTCCAAATTTTAGTCATACATTACCTTGCCCACAAAACACCTATTGTAAATAAATAAGTTTCTTCAATAACTGTATAAATTTATTAATAAATAATTGTATTAGTTCACAAGTAATAAAAATTACCTGTTATTAAAAATAAATAGATAATAAAATCGACTACATGTTAAGTTAATTGTCATGTTAAAAATAATTTCATCTTAACATATTACAACAAGTTTACTGAACCAAAAATCACTAATTTAGAAATTATATGAAAAAAATAAATAGAAAACAATTATAAATAACAAAAAAAATCTTAAAAAGACAAAGTTAGAGAACCAAACAATTATGTGTCTCAAGTTTTAAAATGGATTAATCACAAGTTGGAGTAAAAATTATACTCCTAAAAAAATAAAATATAAAAAAAATAAAAAAAATCACAAACTCTTGACAATCAATAACCTATGGATAAATTTATGAAACAGAAAGAGTGAAAATATTCACTCGTGCATAAGTTAAAAAAGAAAAAAAGAAGGAAAAAACGAAAATTGATAAGTGGTGCAGGAATGTTAGATAGACCGAGCAACAGGTGATTAGAACAAGTCGGGTGCAGTGCGCCAGCTGTGGCGACGGCGACGTTTTGCGGGTCATCGTAGCCAATTGTAAAAGAGGACGCCCACGTGCAATTTCGCATGCATCATATCAGATCACAACTCTGCCTAATAATACTGCCATAAATACGTCACTATCCGCAATTAAAATTATAATGTACAACTCTTAATGCTCTTTAATTTTAATTAATGCCTTTTATTGTATTGTTCACAATTTTTTATTTTTTATTTTTTAAAAAAATGTCTTTTTTTTATTTTTTTATCTCTATGACAATCATTTATCCCACCTAGGGGTGGAAATTGGAACGGAATATCCGATATCCGCCGAACCCGATCCGAAATTTTCCGATTTTGGAACGAATTTTTTTAATCCGAAATTCCGAAAATTTTCGGATGGAAATCGGAATTAGTTTTAAAAGTTTCAGAAATTCCAAAATCCGATCCGAAATTATAAAATGTAGAGTGAGTAGAGACATTTGAGAATCAAACACGAGACCTCTCACACTCAAAGCACGAAACTTACCATCAAACCAATAGTAATTATTGTAAATAATTCAAACATTTTATACTATATACTATTTGCTATAGAAGAATACTATATAATATATTTTATATACATTTACTATATGTAAATATAAATATACATATTATAGTATACTTTATAATACTATATACTATATAATATATTTTATATATTTTATACTATATTATAGTATATAAATATATTATATACTATATGTATATAGTATAGTTTATACTATAGTTTTATTTTATACTATATACTATAGTTTATACTGTATACTATAGTTTATACTGTAGTTTTTTAGTATTATTTTATAATATATACTATAGTTTATACTGTAGTTTTTTAGTATTATTTTATAATATATATATTATATATTATAGTTTATAGTATAGTTTTTTAATTATACTATATACTATATGCTATAAAATAATATTATATACTTTATGCTATATACTGTATACTATATGTATATAGTACAGTTTATACTGTAGTTTTATTTTATACTATATACTATAGTTTATACTGTAGTTTTTTAATTATACTATATTATATACTATATACTACATACTATATACTATATGCTATAGAAGAATACTATATACTATATACCATATATTATATACTATATATTATATAAATAAAAAGTGAATATCTAATTTCAAAGGTAAATATATCATAAATTTCATTAAAAATGATAACATTTTATATAATAGGAATAATGATAAAGAAAACTATACAAATTATAAAACAAGTATTTTAAATATCGAAGGATTTCGAACAAAGCATTATCATAAATCATAATGTAGATTCAAATATTCATTTGATTTGAGTTCCTAAAAGAAAAATAACTTAATAAATATGAATTAATAAGTATAATTACTTACAAAATGATAATAGTTTATAATATAGTTTTATAGTTTTACTTTATACTATATACTATTCATATAAATTTTATAATTTTATTATATACTATATACTATATCAAATTTTTAATGTTTTTTTTTAAATTTATGAATTCCGAAAATTTCCGAATTCCCGAATTTTTGAATTTTCGAAAATTCCAAAAATTCCAAAAATTATCGGATTGGATTTTACAATTCCGAAAATTTTCGGATGGAAATCGGAATTGTTTTTTCATTTCCGAAAATTTTTGGAATTTTTCCGAAACACTCTATTTCCGATCCGATCTGTGCGATTTCCACCCCTAATCCCACCGTTAGATTTGTGAAAATAATTCTTTAATTTTATTAGAGAAAATGGATCATTGAAAATAGTCTAGTTTATGAATTAAATTTAAGTTTAAAAAATAACTTAAATTTGCAATACTAATATTGTTTGGATTGATGTGAATTTAAAAAAATTTCAAATTTATTTTGAAATATCTTTTTCAGGGATTTGAGTAAAATTCATTGATTTCTAAGTTAGTGATATTTTCAACTCATAATTCCATACTTATGATTACATTAATATTAATACATAGAATATTCTCCTAATTTATATATAGAAGTAGAATGCTAAACAAATCTACTAAATAATTGATGGAACGATTTAGTCAATTATATAATCATTGAAGTGTCAGAAACTTATTGTTAATGATCAGGGCAAGATAATTATTGATGATGTTGATAATGTTAGATAAGCTAGCTAAGATGAGAAATTTGACCTTTTATAATCCTTATTATTTATAGTTTCTTTTGAACAATCTGTTAAAAGGGTCGAAATTTTTATAGTAAGAAAATATGTTATTGTTTGGGTTTTTAGGAAATTGAGATGGAAATTGCTACAAATTATACAATACCAAACATATATAATCTTATTTAATTTTAAAAAAAAATTCTACAACAATTTAGATAAGGGAAGATATAAAAAAATAATAGACTAAAATAAACCAAATATGATACATATTCTTAATCATATTTATATCAATTGACAATTTTTTTATGTGTGATATATAGAATAAAGCTTCATAACAGTAAAACAATTCGAACAATACAAACTATATGATCAGGTCATTGTATGTTTCTCTATTTTATTCTATTTTTGAGAAAAAAGATTAATCTATTATGGATGTAACATTGCTAATGTTATGAAAGTCTAACTAATTTGACCAAGTATGACTATTCCACAATAATATTATTTCAATTCTTTTACAATTATTTAATTGTTCAACAAAAATTATTATGATATATATATATATATATATATATATATATATATATATTGCAGTAGGGCTGTTAATAGTACTCGTTTTATTGGTATACAATGGCCCTCTCTACCAACTTGCAATTAGTGGGACATCAAAAAGCAAAAAAAAACAAATAGTATAAAATTCCAAAAAAAAAAAAAGAAAAGAAAAGAAAGAAAGAAAATAAAATAAAACTCTTTTTTGAGAGAAAAAAAGAAGGAAAAGAACAAAAAGGATAAGAATAATCTCTCTCTCTAGGGGGGGAGAAGGAAGATAGGGATAAATATGGTAGCACATTTTGCACCACTAAGATTAATCTTAAATTCGTGTGAGTATTAGGTCCTCATATCACTCTAGCTTCTTGATAACAATGATGTCTTATCAACAAGTTGTGCTTATTTTCTTATCATATATTCTTTTAATTTACGCATTATATCTTTTTTAAAATTTCCTATTTATATCATTTTTCGTGTACGAAACCATTTCCATGTATTGGCGCTTATGCTTCCTCAACTATTAATACTCTCACATTTTCCAAATATATTTTGATTCCTTTTGAAATATCAAAAAAGCATTTAATCTTTATAATTATATATAATAATTATATTATCCAACAATATAATTAATACATTGCACTAAGTAAAGGTTTAATAGAAAAAAAGTTAGGGGTAAAAATTGAATATATAAACTCAGCAACTCTTTTTGATAATTGAAGAGTGAGAGATAAATTAAAACAAACTATCGTTATCATAACTTATAATTATTTTGAAATGGAAGTTTGATTAAGAAAGTTACTTCAGTTTCGTACAAACAAATTATGAAAAGAAGTTATCACTAAGAGAAAAAGAGAGATGGTTTTGGATGAGTCATGAGCAAGGATAAAAATATCCCGATACACGTGTGATATATCCGTATTTTGAAGGTTGCGATATGAACATGGACAAGGATGAAAATATCCCAATACATGTGCGATATATCCGTATTTCGAAGGTTGCGATATGGATATGGGAGTAAAAAAATTTTTTCGGGATATCCCGGATATATCGCGTATATATCGCAAATATCCATATCCGTCCATCTCAGTGTAAAATTGGAAAAATATCGAAAAATATCACGGATATATTGCAAAATATCAGGATATATCCAAAATATTGCAAAAATTTTCAACAAAGAAAGTGTTGATATGAATTAGGTGTTGCAACAAGAAGTTGGTAGTACCACTTCTGGTTCAGAATCTTCACTCATTTACCAAAACGAATAGCTCAACTGATAATGGAGGAAATGGTGGAATCAGTGATGGTGGTAATGGCGGACCAAACCAAGAAGATTATTTTTCAAATCAAAGACCATTGAATCCATTCACAGGCGAGGATGAGTTCATTCACGGGCGAGGATGAGTTCACTCATGCAACACAAGACACAAATCATGGATCAAGAGAAAGAGGTTCGGGTATAGGTGCAATCAGAAATGATTATACAAGGAGACATGCTTGGTATGAAGATGAAAACGATATAGATCAATCACTTTCAATGAGCTTTGACTCAATAGGTATGGGCATCAATCAAAATGATATGTCTCAAGAATCACATACCATGGGTCATGACACATACGAGAGTTCACAGTTTGATTGGAGTACTCAAAACGTATTTAATTATCTACTCCCTCAAATATCCTATGGAAGCATGTACCAACAAAATGATGATTGACTCAATCCACACTATCCAATATATGGTGAAACCATTGGACCATGGGAAGAGATAGAGTAACGCATCAACACATGTGCATAATTATATTCATAATTACTCAAATGTGATGAGTTGGTATCAATATTCTTTTGACAAAGATAACATTGCACCTGCTAGCGATTTGGTTGTATCAATCAATTTTGAATAAATCTCAATTTCATTTTGATTTGTATCAATCAATTTTGAATAAATCTCAATTTTCATAACGCATGTTGTAAACATGTCATTTTGTTGAGATTTCAAATTAATTATATGCATTTTTGGATGATATAATAGTCTGTAAAATCTTATGTAAAATTTCCAATTTTTTAATAGAGTTTCCATAATTTTTTTTAATTTTTTGCGATATATATCGATACCTCCATCGATATATCCGTAAAATCAAGATTGCGATATAACACGCGATAGAGATATTTTCATCCTTGGTAATGAGTTTATGGAGTTTCTTTTTCCTTTAATTTATTATATATAGACGGTAAGATATTTTTTGTCACGTACTCATTAATTATTATTTTCTTGAATAAACGGAAAGCAAGCGTAAAAATTACTCTAATAAATTATCAGCACTATCTGCTATCAAAGATAAATATAATCAATAATTTAGACCTTTATTTTGTTGTAATATACAATAAAGTGATAATGTATAATTGCACTTAGATTTTCTCAGTTTATCAGCATTGGTACAGAAAAAAAAAAAAAAAAAAAAAGAAGGTAAAGTTGGGAATATTTTTTTTACCTCGATCTTCATGATATATAATTAAAAAAAAAACCATAGATAAATTTAAATAAATCATTCTCTAACATAAGTAGGATAGTGAATTACTTTTCTACTACAATAAATATAAAAAAAAAATAATTTTATCCTTATTAATGAGCCATAAATTGTTTTCATCATATTTGTTAACAACCTTATACTATAAACATGTGAATATAAGAGTTATTAATCTTTTCACTTAAATTATATTAAAAAAAAATTAACAAAATATATGTTGCGAATTTACAATAAAAAAATTAATTTTATTTGATTTTGTGATGGAAAAACTATTAAGATAAACTTAACTTAACTTGAAGTATTCAGACATAAAATAATTATTGTAAAATGGAGGGCCAAATTTTAGCCTCAAAGTTTGGACCTCTAAGCATCTTGATCTTGTGAATAGCAAAAAGACAATTAAGGCCATGTGACATGCTCTTCTCAAGTTGATTTCTTTCTTCTGCAACAAGACTGGATTCATTGTACCACAGAGCCTATATTCATTACCTTGTCGAACAGGAAACAGACAAAACCCTAAATATTTGATCCAAATAAAATTCCTCGAAAAGACATTAGTAATTAGAAAAGCATGGAAGGTGGAAGTGAGAACAAGGAAGAAGTTTGTCTGTACAAGGCATGGATGAGGTTGCAAGAAGAAGAAGTGAAAGAGCTTTCCCAACAATCCTTAAAATACAGCAACCAGAGCAGTGTGAGTAGTGATGTTGTCAACTCAGAAACGAGTCAACTCCTTGACAAAACCATTGAGCACTTCGAGGAGTATATCGATGGGCGGCGCCGCCTCGCCCGCCACGACGTGTCGGCGTACTTGGCGCCGAGCTGGTGCACCACCTTTGAGAATTCTCTGTCTTGGATCGCTGGTTGCCGCCCTTCTTCCTATTTTACCCTCATTTATGCACTCTGTGGATCTCATATTGAATCAAGGCTCTCACAATTTCTCCAAGGTTTTGTTAATTAGATTTATTACTTGATTTCATTTATTAATCCTAGTCATATAACTTAAAATTCATTGAAAAAATTTGGAGATTTCGAGCCTTTTAAATGATGTGATCGATTGTTGATTTTGACGTTGAAATTTGAAATATTAAAAAAAAATTAAACTAGCGTTTAAAGTCATCAAAATAGTATCACGTCATTTAAGTGGCGGGAAATTTTTAAATTTCTAGGCCACGTGATGAAAAAGAAGATAAAATTGGATAATTGTAGAGCTACAAAAAGTAATAAAAGAATGATGAATATTGAATGACAGGTGATAGCAGCGGTGACTTCCCTTGGCTCACACAAGCCCAACTAAGTTCAATAGACAATCTACAGAGAAGAACAATAATGGAGGAAGAAAAGCTATCGAGCCAGATGGCTAGCTTGCAGCAGGACATGGGTGACCTTCCCCTGGCCCTCATGGCTCGAGACTCGGCCCCAACGCACCCTCCTCTCAATTGCAATGTAAGAAGCACGATTGGCGAAATCGAGCGTGAAATGGTTTCTACTATGGAAGAAGCAGATCAGCTAAGGCTTAACACAGTGAAGAAACTGTATAGTATATTTGAGCCATCACAAGCTTTGGACTACATAATTGCTGCCAAAAAACTTCGTCTTTGCGTTCAATCCTGGGGAGTTGAGAGAGATCGCCAGCACGGTAGGGATAATTAGCATTAATGATTTGGATATCTTGTTCTTGTTTCTTGTTATAATTATGTGATGCAATTTGATCAACCACTTTATTGTTTTTTTTTTGTTTTATACTTTGCTTTTTCTATAACGTTTTATTCGTCCCTTAATTATTTTTAGGTGTAAGAAAACACAAAGATCATGTTTTGAGGATATTTTATACATCAAACTATACGAATTAGCCCCTAGCTCATTTTAGAAAAAAATAAAAAACTATGTTTAAGTTTAATCTAATTTCTTTATAGAATTAAAATAGAAAAGCGAAAAAAATAAATTAATTGACGAACTTATATGAAATTGCAAGTCAAGTAGATTTATTTAAAAGCGTAATAATGAAATTTAATATAAACAATGTTTACAAATCGAATTGAGAACATAATGTAAAGTTTATGATTTGTTTTTATAAATCGAAAATTTGTGTTTTAAATTTTCTTTGCAATTAAGTATTTAATTATTTGTATAGAGCAAATAAAATTTCCTTTATCATTTTAATTCTATCCAAAAAAAAAAAAAAAAAGGATAAACTTACCGCCTATCGGAATTAATACGTGATTTTTGTGATTTTTCTTGCACTTAAAAATACTTTAATGTGATATTTTGGGGTTTTTTTCCTTTTATAAATCATCCAACAATCAAAATCTGGATTTTCTTTTTCTCGGAGATGCGATGCCTTACTCTCACGCGCTTCTCTCTCTCTCTCTCGCCTACTGTATGAGATCGTTGTACATCGAATTTCAAGAAACAGTATGAATGAAGCTGAGCCTTTCTGCTAGGTTTTAATTTGTTGCAGAATTTCTGGAAAATTGATGCATGCTTCCTTACAACGAATTGCTCGTAACGTGTTCGATAAAATGTCCGAGTGAGGATTTCGTTCTTGTATGCTTAAAGTGTGAAGTGGAAAAGCTTTTCGCAGGAAAACAAGAAGTAAGATGGCCTGCAAGAATTTGCATAACTTTCTTTCAGGGGCTAAATATTTATTTAGACAAAATACAGTGATGTGTGGGAGGCTACTGTATTATCATTCTGGAGCGGAAGAATCCCCTGAAGCAGAAGATGAGATTTTGCCATCAGAATGGTATGAAATGGCCTATTCAAAGATGAAGAAATGGAGCCACTCTCTGAAAGAACTCGACTTGATTAATGGGAGGCTTGTGAACATCAATGATCATTCAAGAGTTTTTGATGATAATCTGGAGAAAAAACTGCACACTTATAAGTCTGTTGCTCGGGTCTTTATTGGGCTTCCATCGATGAAGGAAACGATGCAGAAGAATTTGATGGCTTCATTAGCAGATAAACAATGCGCAGAGTTTGAGTATTTCAGTAAACCACACGAAAGAGAGGCTCTTATAGTGAGCTCATTGACCAAAGTGTCCGACATTTTGAGCGTTTCAGCGCAGCAAAGGAAGGTGGTTCGGCAAAAGATTTGCCCACAAGTAACTCAATATAAGATATGGACTGGTGCACTTGTTGAGATATTGAATGGGTTGAAATCTGACATTGAGGTTCTGATTCATCGGCAATCAAGTAAAGATATACGATTAGCTGAGCAAATTGTTGTTGGTTGTCTAAAGTTTCTTGAATCTGCTACGTCTTATGACCCCGAGACCAGTTCGTGGATGCGTCTCAAGCCTACGAAAGGGGAAGGTTCGCCCGATTCCCCCAAGTGGGAAGATGCTCTCGAGATGTCAACTGATCTTGTCAACTGCTTGAGTGATGAAAGTGAACTAGCTCTTCATGTTTCGAAGCTTGAGGTGATGAAAGAAGGGCTCTATCAGATTCGAGATGTGATGATTGATAAGAACATTGGGTATAAGGAGAATCGGTATCAAGAACATTTGGTGAGGAAAAAGCTAACAAAGACATTAGGGCACTCATCTCGATGTTTGTTCACACTATTGCTGTATTATTTGTATGGCAGTGTAGTGGATGTGGAAGTAGAAGTTCGTGGAGGGGTTCATGCATTTCGTGGAGGCAATAAGTTGTGCTTGTATATGGGGAAGATTTTGACTGTGGACGAGGAAAATGTCATGTGGGATGGGGTGAAGAAACTCGACAAGGCGATGGGGCTGTTCAAGTTTGTGTGGGAGACTGCAGGGATGAAAGGGGATCTGCAATTGCAAGGCCATTTGTGGTGTGTTGGAGCTCAAAACAGGTCAATTCAATATAGAGGAAATACGTACATGGTTCATGAGATCAATCTCTAATGTAATTCAGAATCATTCATTCAAAAATCTAAGGAGAGAGAGAGAGAGAGAGAGAGAGAGAGAGAGAGAGTCCATCTTAATTTTATTGCTATTTCCAGTTAGGTAAGTGAAGCCATAATTTAGTGAGACAATTGAATTCAGATGAAATCCTTCCAGATTTAAGGTACTTGTCTTCATGTTTCAGTTTTCCTTGGATGAATCATTGAACAAACAAATATTCAGTAGCTGATACACAATAAATAAGAAGTAGAAAAAACAAGAAAAATTAATGTGATTGTCATTCTACTCTGGCCTCTTGACAGATGGAGCAGCTGGGGTGCTTCTGGTAACCTTCTTAATGTCGTATTTTACTGATAAGAAGGCACAAACCAGAGGTGTTTTAAGTTTTAAACCACAAATAAATTCATATATTTGCCCAAAATCATAAGCTTCCTGTTTCAATTAAGAGGTGTTTTAAGTTTTAGCTCCATAAAATTGAGCCTCTTAACAAAGTCATCCTTAATAAGTTATCATCAAAATTTTCAAACACAGTAACTGAGGAATCAACCCTTTGTGGCTTCTTATCCTCAAAATCCACTTCTTGGACCAAAAATCATGAGGCCGCCTATCTATATCTTCGACAACCTCTTAAGTATTGAGCACATCTACTTCGCATACTAACTGTGCAAAGAATTAGTCTTTAATTACATCATCCAACTAGTCCTGGAAGCTCAATACCAGAAACCTAACTAAATAAGCAATCCAGACATAAAACCAAATACCTGCAATCTTGAGCATGATCTACAAAACCCACGAGTTATTTTGCATCGAGTCCCTCAAAGAATCACGCCAAAATTTCACAGATTAATCATAACAAACACCATGACACCAAAAGCCCAATTAACAATTACATTGATTGAGACTCATGCTCATGCAAACATCAATCTAGATTCTCGTTCAACAAGGCCTCATACCTCTCACTGCTCAGAGCATTCCCTGGTGGAGGGTAGGGAAGCATCGAGACATCTTTGAATGGAATCGAGAAATTGTCAGAAAATTGAACCGAGAACTAAGCAATCGGTGATGAACAAGGCCTAGATTCTGAAGATCGCAAATTTTTGCAGATTAGATAATCTAGGGATCGAAGAATTTGGAAACCCAAGAGCCTGGAACCTGGAAAATGCAATTTGAATCATTTTCAGGACATGCCAGAATGGAAGGCAAGAGCAGCTAACATGTTATATTTTCTTCAATGGAAGCTTATGCATTTTGAGAACAATAATAAATGAAGTGAGCAAACAATTACTATAGCTTCATCGCATCAATTAACTTGTGAAACAGGAAGCCAAATGCAAACCTCTAAGCCAAATGCAAGGGGAATACCTCACTAAAAATCAACTGTGAAGATGTAATCTTCACAGTTTTGTGCATATACCAGATATCCATTCTGAAATAATCTGTTCTGGTGAATTTTTTCAGAGATGTAGTGTAAAATGTAACAAAAGATGTTGAAACACTTTTTCTTAAACTTTAGCAGCGGAAATTATAAACACAACAGCAAACTTGAAATAACTACATAGAAATACTTTATAAACATAGCAAAACATAAACTAAATATATAAATAAAGAACTAAACAAACACAAGAGTAGAAACAACACTTCCCTTAAAATTGCTCCTTGTCTTTCACACACATTCTTGGAAATACATGGATAACATATTTCTTGAATGTCTACGTAACAAACTTACTAAACATTAGAAGATTCATTCTGAATCATACACACACTCTAACTATATATATCAATATATGAATGCACGTGAGGTGCTCTAGAAAAGCCTAAGAGATGTGTAAGTCTCTTGACAAAGGATTGCAAAAGCATAGCTTCACTCGCTAGCCACGGGGCAGATGTTTTCACTCACAAAAACCTCAAATTCGAAATGTGAACAACCTCCTCAATATATAGAAACCTGAAAGAGCAATTATAACAAGAGATAAGTTAATTGATAAAAAAGTTGGTTAGAAAAACCAATCCCTAAAAACATGCAACTTCCTCTTGTTTGAATTTGAATCTGTAACCGTCAATCATCATCTGTTCTAAGTTACATTCATTTCTTGTAAGAAAGAAGTTACTCAAACATATGCAGTTAGAAAACAGGAAAACTTATCCAAAAGGCAACAATCTGAAAATAGATATTGTAACATTTTAAAGAACACTCAATGTTCTTAAGTTCACAACATCTTTCACATTCAACCCTGAAAAATCATACCAGAAAGGAGAGAATAATTCAGTAAGAATAATTAATTCTAACTTTCCATTGTCTAAACTCTAAAGTGATGTTTCTAAACCTTTCAACACTACATATGATCAGTGTGGTTTCAATTTCAATTCTTTCAAATTCACATAACACATAAAAGCAATTAATTACTCTTAAGTAAGACAGATCATTACATCCTCAGATTAACTTCTATGCAAGAATATTTGAACTAATGATCAGAACTAGTATATTTCCACACAGCAGATTCTCAATTAGTCATCATTTTCTTATCATCAAGGTTGACATTCCTCAATCACACTCACACAATCACAAGATGCCACGTGGCATTTCTTTATATCCACATGAAAAATTCGATGCAAAAACTAATGGCCGTACAATCTTATTAATTTATACTAACCATCAAACAGTAAGTGAATCTGCATTAAGTCTAGTCTAATCACCAATCTGCACACTCTTAATGCCAGAGATTACAAGAACATCATTTCAAATTATTAGCATCTATCAAAATATCTCAAAGAACCTCCCATCTTTTCAATCAAACAAATCCCAAACCCCAGCTCTATAAATACATGAACATCATGAAGCCATACAACCATCAATCAAAAACCAATTAAGAAGATAAACTTGCCATACCTATAACTATGTATTAGCAAGATCTCTTCACAGAAAGCAGTGGTGCAATTATATACACCTGCCGATGAACTTTTAAGGAATGCAAGCATTAGAAGTATTTGAATTCATCAAGTACCACACATTTGCAATCAATAAGCAATCTGTGTACAGTGAGTTTTAGAATGGAGTACATTCAATATTAATTTGTAAGTAATCAATAACTCCAATGATTGGTAAATGTGATAAATATTATCGTAGCAAGGCAAATAAAACCTAACCTAACTCATGTGAATTGTGATCCATCGAGGGTGATTCCTTTTCCATTCTTATTAACAACACTCTCAATCCAAATAACGAAAACCCAACCGGATCCCTCAATGCTATATACTGCAGAATGCTCTGAATTATCGAGGGCAAAGTTATAGATGCAGATCAGTTATCCTTCTAACCTAATTATTCAATTAAAAAAACAGGTCAGATCATCAACATATTTGATAAATATGATTGATGAAATTATGAATTGACCTCCTCAGATCTATCAACTCTACTGAAAATGTTAAAACCATTCATTAATTTCCTAATTAAGAGTAGCCTATATCATAATTAAAGCTCAAAACTCTAAAAGTAGGATTAATTTGACATATCTGCGCCATAAAGATAAGTCCTAGCGCTGAAAGTGGCAAAGATCAACTCCAACTAAAATCACGCAAAATTCATTTCAACATCCACATAATTAAATACAGTGAAACTGAATATTAAAGTGGAAGTTGCACAAAATTGCTTCAAAAGAATTGCCTGAAAAGGTGCACCTAAAGAATTATGAGTGCAAAAAAAATTTGACAAGCGTACTTTATATTAGATTGTTCCACTTTCCCTTTCCTTGAGCTGACCTTGGAGTATCTACCATTCCCAAAAATTACAAATATTACCAATTCAACTTCATGTAACAAATTAAACTCCAATTTTACACGAAATTTTCATATAAACCCCAATTTTATAGAATTTTCATGTAAAACTTTAATTACACCAATTTCACACGAACTTTTATATAAACCCTAATTTTACAAAAGTTTCCTGTAAATCATAATTATACCAATTTTAGATGAAATTTTCTTGTAAATCTTAATTTCGCAGAATTTTTATGTAAACCCCTAATTAGTGTTGTCCTGATATTTTCACGAAAAATGAAACCGTCTCTTAATTTTGTTTTGAAAGTACTAATGAAAAAGAAATTAAAAATTATCATTAAAGGCAAAAAATCACCTGAAAATTCTTTCTCAGAATCGTCCTGAAAGCCAAGATTCTACAGTACTAAGATTTTCACGAAAAACAAAGCCGTCTCGGAATTTTGTTCTGAAAGTACAAATGGAAAGGAAATATGAAATTATCACCAAAAGCAAAAAATCACTTGATCCTAATGATCGTCCCGAAAACAGAGATTCTGTTGTTATGAGATTTTCACAAAAAAAGAAATCGTCTCGGAATTCTGTTTTGAAAATACCAATAAAAAGGAAATTCAAAATTATCGTTAGAGGCAAAAAACCACTTGAAAATTCATCCCCGAGATCATCTAATAAAATCAAGATTCTGCTGCACTAAGATTTTTATGAAAAACGAAACCATCTCAGAATTCCGTTTTGAAAATACTAATGGAAAGAAAATCTGAAATTATCACGATATGCAAAAAATCACCTGAAAATTCGTCTATAGGTTCGTCCCGAAAACAAAGAAAAACAAAACCATCTTGGTATTTCATTCTGAAAGCATCAATGAAAAAGAAATCCGAAATTATCACGAGAGGCAAAAAATAATTTGAAATCCACCCCCAAGATCATCCCGAAAGCCCAGATCTATTGCACTAAAATTTTCACGAAAAACGAAATCGTCTTGGAATTTCGTTCTAAAAATACCAATGAAAAAGAAATCCGAAATTATCATGAGGCAAAAAATAATCTGAAAATCTGTCCCAAGATCGTCTAGAAAATAAAGATTATGCTGTCTTAAGATTTTTACAAAAAGCGAAATCATCTCAAAATTCCGTTTTGAAAGCACCAATGGAAAGGAAAAATCCGAAATTATCATGAGATAAAAAATGGAAAATACGTCCCTAGAATCGTCATGAAAGCAAAGATTTTGCTACCCTAAGATTTTCACGAAAAACGAAACTATCTCAGAATTCCGTTCTAAAATCATGAATGGAAAGGAAATCAAAAATTATTACAAGAGGCAAAAAATAACCTGAAAATTTGTCTGTATGATAGTCCCAAAAGCCAAGATTCTGCAACCTTAAAATTTTCACGAAAAATGAAATCATCTTAGAATTCTATTTTGAAAGCATCAATGGAAAAAAAAAAATCAGAAATTATCATGAGAGGTAAAAAATGACCTGAAATTCGTCCTCTGAATCGTCACGAAAACCAAGATTCTATTGCCCTAAGATTTTCACGAAAAACAAAACAATCTCGAAATTTTGTTCTAAAATTGTCAATGAAAAGGAAATTCAAAATTATCACGAGAGACAAAAAATCACAGGATAACACACCTCCGGAATCGTCCCAAAAGCTTAAATTCTGCTACACTGAGAATTTCACAAAACCAAAACTATCTCGAAATTTCATTTTGAAAACACTAATGGAAAGAAAATTCGAAATTACCACGACTGCAAAAAAATCACCTAAAAATACATCCCCGTGCTCGTCTAAAAAACAAAGATTCTGATGCCCTGAAATTTCCATGGAAAAATGAAATCGTCTCAAAATTTCATTATGAAAATACCTATGAAAAGGAAATCCAAAATTATCACCGAATGCAAAAAGTCACCTAAAAATACGATTCAGGGATCGTTCTGAAAGCAAAGATTCTATCGTGCTAAAATTTTCACAAAAAATGAAACTGTCTTGTAATTTCGTTTGGAAAACACCAATGGAAAGGAAATCCAAAATTACCACGAGACAAAAATCACCTGAAAATCCATCTCTCAGATCGTCCCGAAAGCAAAGATTCTACTGCCTTAAGATATTTTAAAAAAACAAAACTATCTCAAAATTTCGTTCTGAAAGTACTAATGAAAAGAAAATCCAAAATTATTAATAAAAAGAAAATCCAAAATTATTACGAGATAAAAAATAACCTAAAAATACATCGATGAAATTGTCCCGAAAACTAAGATTCTGCTGGCCCAAGAATTTCACGAAAAACGAAACTTTCTCAAAATTCCATTCTGAAAATAATAATGAAAAGAAAATCCAAAATTATCACAACAATAAAAAAATCACCTGAAAATACATCGTCGGAATCATCCCAAAAACAAAGATTCTACTGCACTAACATTTTCATGAAAACCAAAACCATCTCAGAATTCGGTTCTGAAAGCACCAATGAAAAAGAAATCCGAAATTATCACAAGAAGCAAAAAATCACCTAAAAATACGTCTCCGGCCGTCCGCCAAATCACTTGAAATTTTTTCCGCTAAATCGTCCCGAAAACCAAAATTCTACGAACCTAATTTTTTTACGAAAAACGAAATCATCTCGAAATTTCGTTCTGAAAAAATCAATGGAAAGAAAATCTTAAATTATCACGAGATGCAAAAAAATCACGAAAATACATCTTCAAAACCGTCCCGAAAGCAAAGATTCTACTGCTCTAAGATTTTCACAAAAAATGAAACTGTCTCGGAATTTCATTCTGAAAACACCAATGGAAAGTAAATTCAAAATTATCATGATGTCAAAAAATTACCTGAAAATCCGTTCCCGGATCATCCCGAAAGCAAAGATTCTACTACCCTAAAAATTTCAAGAATAAATAAATTGTCTCGGAATTCCATTCTGAAAGTACAAATAAAAAGGAAATCCAAAATTATCACAATAGATAAAAAATCACCAAATAATACATCCCCGGAATCATCCGAAAGCTATGATTCTATTGTTCTGAGAATTTCACGAAAAACAAAACAATCTCAAAATTCCATTCTAAAAACACTAATGGAAAATAAATCAAAAATTATCACGACACACAAAAAATCACCTGAAAATACATCCCGAGATCATCCAATAAACAAACATTCTGCTATCCTGAGATTTTCACGAAAAACGAAATCATTTTGAAATTCCGTTTTGAAAATATCTATGAAAAGAAAATCCAAAATTATTACCAAACACAAAAAATCACCTGAAAATACATCTCCAGGATTCTCCTGAAAGCAAAGATGCTACTGCCTAAGATTTTCACAAAAAATAAAACTGTCTCGAAATTTCATTCTGAAAGCACCAATGAAAAGGAAATCCAAAATTATTACAAGGTAAAAAAATCACTTAAAAATTCATCCTTCAGATCATCCCAAAAGCTAAGATTCTATTGCATTTAGATTTTCACAAAAGACGAACCCATCTTGGAATTCCGTTTTGAAAGTACCAATGGAAAGGAAATCGAAAATTATCACGAGGCAAAAAATCAACTGAAAAAACAACCCCGAAATTGTCCCAAAAGCTAAGATTCAACTACCATAAGAATTTCACGAAAAACGAAACTTTCTCAAAATTCCATTCTAAAAACACTAATGAAAAGAAAATTTGCAACATATATACCACAAAAATTTGCAGAAAATGATGTAAACCACAAAAATGTGCAGAAAATGATGTAAACAACAATCTAGCAACTTTTAAATTTATTCCCTAAAAAAACAAACACAGACAAACTAAGATAATCAGATACAGAAAGCTATATATACAAGTCATTTGCTTGACTCATTTAGTTAGTTATCGACTCATATAATGGTTAGGAGTCATGTGCTGATTGTATATGAGATAGTAAAGAGGTTATGAAACAGAATCGAAAGAAGTATTTGAAAAAGTTCAAAGTACAGTTCATATTAGTTATGTTCTAAGTTCGGTTGGCGCCAAAAAAATTGAAATATCAAAAAGACTTCCTACATCTGGATCATACACAATACTCCAACAATATTTGGTACCATCAACGTTTTTCTTTTAATTTCTGAATATTCCACATCCAAATCTGTGAAGTCCACATATCCAAGACAAATGTAGGTTCAATAGCTAAAGCACAATTACTGCAATACCAGGGACTAAACCGCCACCAAGCACCCTCTCCACTTCAGCTCGAAATTCACCGAGCCTACATACAGTACAGATAATAGAAAACTTAATAATCCTCTACATACTAAATCAACCGATAGGGATGATACAAAAAATCAATTAGTAAATAAAACATCAGACATCCTAAAATCATATTAAATCGACTTCTTTGCTGTCATTATAATCTCTCTTGGTAACCACACGGCCAGTGGTAGCTGCGGCGGCGGCTGCGTAGAGTTAGGGAAAGCAGACCAGCTGGCGGCGGCGGAAGAGGAGGATCGACGTCGGGGAATGGAGTGAAATATTTTGGGGAACCGAGGGTGATTACGTGAACTGCAACAGGTGATAATGGGGTTAGGTTTTCTGATGGAGATAATTCGGAGGTTTTGTAGAGGTGGAGCGATCGGAGTGCAAGCATGTCTGGAGCTTGCATCTGAGAGAGAAAATTGACGATTCAATTTGGAGACTAGGGTTTATGAAAGGGTTTTCCCCTTTTCACTTCGCTGAATACCCGGGAAATTTGAAAATAATGGTGAATTTATCTGAAATTACAACTAGCCTCCGCCAGTGAATCTTACTATTTTATCAAAAAATTATTTATTACAAATTAATTAATTCTAGTTATTAGTTAATTTCTTTTAACCAAAATAATATTATTTAATTATTAAGTAGTTGGCAATATAATATATATATGTATATACATATTTCTCACTTTATGTTGTATTATTAGATATAATATTTTCTTTCGATTGTAGAGTATATTACAATTTAAATTTAAATGTTTGTAATTTTTCATATCTAAATTTTATTTTTATATATAATATAATTATTTTTAAAAAACTTTATAGAATAAATTGAAGAATCATATTTTCTTATAAACTATAGGATTAGATTTACAAAAAACAATAGTAATATTTTTCATATTTTAATAACTATTTGATTTAATTTTATATATGTAATCTATTATATATACATTATTTTAGGACATTTACATTTGTGTTAGAAATTTTAATTTAAAGTTAAAACAAATAAATCAAAACATTTACATATATCACACAAATTATCAAACCCATAAAATATAAATTTCAAAATGATGTATTATACATTGAAAACCGATTTGAAATGAAATAGTTATTGGTCTTTAAACATCTCGGAAAAAAAATTAATTCTTCACCTTCCCCACCAATCCCCCTAAGCTACCTAATGAAGCCATAATAATGAGACACAAAATTCTGATGAAATCTTTCCAAATTTATGGTTCCCGTCTTCATGTTTCAGTTTTCCTTGGATGAATCATTGAGCAAACAAAATTCAGTGCTGATACACAATAAATAAGAAGTAGAAAAAACAAGAAAAATTAATGTGATTGTCATTCTACTCTGGTCTCAAGTTCCTGACGAATCATTTCAGCTTAGATTTTGAAGACCTCTTGACAGGCTTTGCAACTGATGGAGCAGCTGGGGTGCTTCTGGTAACCTTCTTAATGTCGTATTTTACTGATAAGAAGGCACAAACCAGAGCCAACAACATAGTCGGGTAGACAAATACTGCTTTTGTTGGATCTGTGTTCTCTGGTTTTCCAAGAAACCCTTCCTTAAGAAGACCCCAGATGACTAAAAGATTCCCAAACATGCTCATTCTCCCGGGTTTTATCATACCGACAAGGGAACCAGCCACACAGAAGTAACTTCCAGCAAGAACCTGGAAAATGCAATTTGAATCATTTTAACACATGCCAGAATGGAAGGCGAGAGCTGGTAACATGTTATATTTTCTTCAAAGATTGGAAGCTTATGCATTGAGTACAATAATAAATGAAAAAAGCAAACAATTACTATGGGTTTATCGCATCAATTAACTTCTGAAACAGGAAGCCAAATGCAAACCTCTAAGCGCTGTAGGTCTGTTACTGCAGAAGCCTCCTTTATGTTAGTCAAGTTGTAGATGCTCAGCAGGTTATCCCAGCTTGGCACTGTCATATTATTGATGAGCCCATTTACAAGGGCTCCCGGATAGAGAAGACCTTTCACCACTGCAAGGGGGAATACCTCACTAGAAATCAACTGTGAAGATGTAACCTGTACAGGTGTTGTGCATATGCCTGATCTACATTCAACCCTGAGAAATTATACAAGAAAGGAGTTACAGATCAATAAGAATAATTGAAATAGGTTGGTTTCTAACTTTTCATTATCTAAAGTGATGTTTGTAATTGTATCCTGGTAGAGATCAATGCCTGCCCACGAACTTCTAAAGAATGCAATCATTAGAAGTACACGATGTAAAAAAAGCAGCTACTTGAATTCATCAAATACCACGCTTTTGCAATCAATAAGCAATCCATGTACAGTGAGTTTTAGAATGGAGTGCATTCAGCATCAATTAGTAAGTAATCAATACCTCCAATGGTTGGTAAATGTGATGAATATTATCGTTGCAAGGCAAATAAACCTAACCTAACTCGTGTGAATTGTGATCCATTGAGGGTGGTTCCTTTTCCATTCTTATTAACGACATTCTCCCAATCATAATAACGAAAACCCAGCCGGATCCTCGTGCTATATGCTGCAGTATGCTCCGAATTATCGAGAGCAAAATTATAGATGCAGATCGGCAATCATTCTAACCTAATTATTCAATTAAAAAACAGGTCAAATCATCAACATATTCGATAAATATGATTGATGAAATTATGTTTTTCAACAAAAATTGACCGCCTCAGATCTATGAACTATACTGAAAACGTTAAAAACATTCATTGATTTCCTAATTAAGCGCAGCCTCAACCATAATCAAAGCCAGAGCTCTGAAAGTAGGATTAATTTGACATATCTGCACCATAAAGATAAGCCCTAACGCAGAAAGTGGCAAAGATCAACTCAAACTAAAATCAAGCAAAATTCATTTCTACATCTACATAATTAGATACAGTTAAACTGAAAATTAGAGCGGAAGTTACCTGAAAAGGGGCACCTGCAGAATTATGAGTGCGAAAAATATTCGACAAGCGTATTTTGATAGATTGTCCCACTTTCCCTTTCCTTGAGCTGTCCTTGGAGTATCTGCCATTGTTGTGCGACAGTGCGTGTGTGTGAGACAATGGATTTCTGGAAATCGGAAGGAGATATACGCTTGTACTTGGAGTGTAACGCGAGATCCTGCGGCGTTGAAAATACGATTTTAGTCATACACTTTTCTTTCTCCATATAATTCAATACCTTGAAATTAAAATATTAATTTATGAAAATTTTATATCTATAACTTAAGAGAAGAATAAATAAATTACTAAGTGAGAAATTTATATTATACTCATTTTTATGTTGCAAGTAACATGAACAATTTGAGTATAATATATAATTTTTTTAAGTGAATATTTATGATTATACGATCTAAGCAACTTTTAAATCTTTATAAATTCTACACTCAAACAAAAAACACATCAAATATATAGTGAAAGTAAAAAATTATAGATACCAGGATATAATCACTAGATCCCTAAAAATTTTATCATTGATATGAATCATTAGCATAAATACCAATTGGTCTTACAATACAATATCCTTCATGAAATATGTGTAATTGATATAAGTTATATAGTCCTACAAATAGGATTACAAAGACTGTTAAAAGAAAATAAAAAAATCGTTTGGAAAGGTGGTCGGCCAGGGCCTCAATTTTGGGAGCCCGATCGGATGTGAATATTAATATGATTCTTGAAGCTTATTTTTAGAATTAAGCCATTTTTTCAATATCTTAAAAATGATTTTGTTTCTCAAAAGCTAACGCGTTTTCGTTAATTTAAATCATCATTTGATGCTTATTTTCATTTTTGTGTTTGGCATTTAGTGAAGTATTTCAATCATCATTTGATGCTTATTTTTATTGTCTTTGGCAGTTTTAATAAAACCTAATTTGGTTAATTACTTAAGGTTGTTGTGTTTGTAAATTTGAAATTTATTTATTTCAAATTTCTTAATTTAAACACAATTTGAAAATCTATTTGGATGAACGGATCTGAGGAGATATTTAAAATTCTTAATATCATATACATTAATAGTGTTTAAGATATAGACTTGATATCCATCATTTTCGTTTAAACTAATTTAAAAGTAATATGAATGAATATTGAATTCACTCAAATTTCAACTAATTTAATTTCCATTATTTCAAATCTCTCTATCTAAATGAATATGAGAGATTTTCGTTACGTCTTATAATTTTTCCTGATATTCTTTCAAATCAACTAACAAATGTGTTATTTCGTACGAGTCATCTTTAATATTACGATCTACACTGTGTCATGCATGTATAACATCCCGTAAAAAAATCTTCACAAAAATAAATAAATAAATATATATATATATATATATATATATATATATATATATATGTTTATCCTCACCTTGCTGGAACTTTTAGATTCTTGCCATATAATCCAATTGCAAAATCCTTTGCATCCGGATCAAACTTCAATTCCAAAATTGATAGTAGATGTGATGATTCTCTAAATTAAACTTAAACTTCTTTCTGTGTAATGCTCACATAAGTTTGTAGTAATCAATCTCAAATATGAACATAAAATTAATAACTCAATGCATATTTTCGTTCCTATATCAAATTATCAGTTATTATGCTTAAAAATGTAAGAGAAATTTGTCTTTTTATATAGTATTCTACATTGGTTGGTTGAATTTTTTCAATTTTGGAAAAATATTTCACATTTATCATATTTACAAATTTGTTCTTTTTAACTCCTCAACTTACTCCAATTGATAGCTTTTACCGGTTAATGCTTATTTAGCCCAAATTATTTGAGTTTGAAAAATTCCAACATGATAATTATTACCTAATTTGGCCTCAATTAATTACTACGATTTTGACACCTTACGTGATCGCATTTAGAATATGCTGGTAAAAATACCAATCACAACAAATTGGGACAAAAAAATAGTTTTTACAAATATGGCGTGTGTAATAATGACTTCAAAGTTAGAAGACCAAAAAAAAAAGAATATTTTTTAAACATAATGGATGTAAAAATATCTTTCCAAACCCTAAGAACCAAAAGACTCCACATCCCAACATAAAGTATTAAAAAAATTCCTCAAAAATGCTAAATGTAATAATTTGATAAATATAACAAAAAAAAAAACCCACAAGATTATTGTATCTAATGATGTCATTATATTTTTGATACAAAAAAAAAAAAAAAACAATTCATATAAACACTATTATACAATGACAAATTAAAAGTCTTAGCTAGAATCATATCCCCAACTAGATGCGACCGTATGGCCTCATTTCCGACCGTATATATATAATATAATTAACCATCATATTTTTCATTAGAATCATAGCTTACGTAAAAATAAATTGAATTAATTTTGTAATATATGGCCAGTTTAAAGAGGTCTACAAAATCATTCAGAAGGCAAGGCTCATCAGGATCAACATGGGATAGCAATGAAAATTTAGCAGATGAAATTAATCATTTGATGAAGGGTGAAGGGGAATTGGCAAGTTTAAGGCATTGTTGTAGCACCGGCGGCGGAGGAACAGCGGCAGGCGGTGACGCGGATCCATCGGAGCCACCACTTTTCCGGCGGAACTTATCTGCTCCGCCAGCCAAGCCACCGTCGCCGCCAAGGAAAGGTGGATTTGGAAAAGTTTTGGAGAAGGCATGGAAATTGTAAGATTTTTTATTTTAACGTACGTGACAATTATCAATAATTATGTTATGTGATATTTTTTAACCTTGTTAACTTCTCGTGTATTTTTCTTCATAGAAGTTTTGATGAGTACGTATGGTGTTGCCAAATCTCTGTAGTGAAATAATATTTAGTTTTGTGATTCTTTGTATTGAAATATTTGTTGTGTATGTGTAAGAATGATTTTATTCATATATAATATACAATGTGTTAATGAAAATTTTGAAATTGAATAACGACAGAGAAAATAAAGAGTGGCAATGTAATTTTTTCATTTAAACATCTTATTTTTCAAAATATATCTTTGATTTAATTAGTTTAGAATTAATCAAAAGAAATTGTGATGAGATGTCACTTTTTTCTTCTTATGTGACTGAAATGAGAACATTATATACACATATGACATACAGTTGTAGACAAATACAAAAAAGTCATAAAAACGAAAGTAATTAGCAGGTTTTTATATAAATCTTTAAAAGTAAATTACATTGCCGTAGTTATGTTGATTTTCATTAGTATAATTCAAAAGCTCGTTAAAGTAATAACATATTTATAATTGTTTTTCGTATAAGTTATATTGGCTTAATAAGATTTTAGCCCATAGGTTTTGAAACAAAAAACAATTTTATACCAGCCATATTTCTCAAATTGTTTTTTTTTATCATCAAGATTTAGAAAACTAATTTTTCATCCTCTATATTTGAAATACCTTTTGTTTTGTCTTAACGTACTATAATCAATAATTTTCACCAACTAATCTTGGTTAGTCTAAATTACTTAAGGCGATAAATCTATACTAAATATACTTTTTCATCTCAAATGATTTGCGTTGAAACTTGCATTAACCGATAAAAGTTAATGACTTTTTCAACATTAAAAAAAAAAAAAAAAAAACCGTTTTGGTAATATAAAGATGTAGAAGTATTTATCAATACTAGGGACTAAAACTTCAATATATCAACGTATATTTTTTCTTCTTTAGTCTTTATCTCTATGTAAAACACAGTTTTTGGTTAAAAAAATTGTTCCTTGCCTTTTTATTTCTACCGTTGCCTCCATAGCACAGTTTCTGTCAAAAATTTGTTTCCGTTTTTCACCATTTTTTTTCTAGCCATTCTCTCCTCAAATGTGTATAGTCTTCTCAAAATGAATTTTGGAAAAAATTCATTTGTATATTGTGATAGATTACGAAAATTCATCTATATATTGTGGTTGTATTTTGTGAATTAATATTTGATAGATTGTATTTTGTTCATGTCATTTTTTAAAAAAAATTGTTTTACCAAGTTGTTTTTTTTTTTTTTTTACATAATACATGAGCGGATGACTAGTTTACGAATACAATAAAATGACAGCAATATTATTATACTAGAGATTTAGTATAATTTGAATTGAATATTAGAAAATATTTTTTTTTTTTACACAATACACGAACGGATGACTAGTTTACAAATCTAACAAACTGACAGTAGTATAATTGTATTAGAGATTTATAATTTAAATTGAATATTTATTTTTTTTATTTTTTTTTTACATAATACACGTTGGATGACTAGTTTACTAATACAACAAACCGAAAGTAGTATTATTGCACTGAAATATTTGATCGGATTTATACAATAGTATTACTGTACTGAAATATTTGATCAGATTTATATTTTCAAATTAAGGATATAATATGAATTGAATATTAAAAAAAAATTATATATATATATATACACATATATATATTATAGTATACACAGGCGGATGACTAATTAATACAACAAACCGACAATAGTATTATCGCAAAAACTTATATGTTCCGGGAACACGGATCTTAGTTCCGTATCCGCAACCCGCCCTGGCGTGTGGGCTGCTCCCACGCGTCCCCACGCCGCACGCACACCTGACATGTATCACATATTTGTTTTAAATGTATCACACATTTACTCTTCAGGTATCAATATAAAGTATTATATTCAGGTATCACACATTTGCTCTTCAGGTATCACACATAAATCACACATTTTCTCTTTAAGTATCACACATTTACTCTTCAGGTATCACATATATACCCTTAAGGTATTACACAAGTATCTTTTAAGTATCACACATATTTCGTTCGAGTATTACATATCCTATAAAACAAATCTGTAATACCTGAAAACTATTTTTCATAACTTACATATCATTAACGCATGTAATTATGTAATACTTTTAGTTCATGTCTGTAATACTTATAGGACAAATCTGTAATACCTTTTAGTTCATGTTTGTAATACCAATAAGACAAATCTGTAATATCTAAAAAAAAAAAAAAACCTAAGGGAGAATGCGCATAGGTAAGGGAAAAAAAACAAAAATGTACACAGGTCGCTAGGGCGGGTTGGGGATCCGTGTCCCAGGGACACAGGAGAATCACTCTAGTATTATTGTTTTGAATTGAATATTAAAAAATATTAATCTTTTTTATAGAATACACGGACAGATAGTTTACAGATACAACAACACACAATAGTATTATTGCACGAATGGATGAATAATTTACGAATACAACAAATCGACAATAAAGTTATTGTACAGAAATATTTGATCTGATTTATATTTTCAAACTAAGGACATAATTTAAATTTAAGTATAATTTGAATTGAATATTAGAAAATATTTGTTTTACAAATACACATGCAGGTGACTTGTTAATACAATAATTTGAATTTGAATTGAATATTAGAAATATTAATTATTTTAGAGAATTCACGGACAAATGACTAGATTACAAATACAACAAACCGACAGTAGTATTTTACTGTATTTGGAGAGTGTGTGTGAGAGATGGACAATTGATCAAGGCTTGATGTCGGTGCTCTTCTCCACCTCACACTCACAGTTGGTATTGAGTTTTATGTTCATGTCAAGATAAACCTATTTTTCTCCTGCCTTTCCTGACTGTGGTAATTAGGATTAAATGGAGGCAAATAGGGGAATGGTGGCTGGATCGCACAAGAGGAATGAACTTGTCAGAATCCTCCACGATTCTGATAGTGGGGTAGGGCTTTTTCTTAAATGTATATTTTGGGTTTTAGTTGCTGAATCAATGTTATCTTAGTATTTGGATCTGACTGTTGTAATGTTGAAGTGATTTCTTGGAGCTCTTCACATAGAGCTTAGTTCTGGTATTGAAAGTGCTATTTGAAGTTGGCATTTAATCTTTGTACAATGTTGTATTTAGTTCCGTATGTCGGTTGAACCAAATAACCGTTTCTTGATGTTTTTATATCATTTTATCTCTTTGTGTTTTCTTTAGATTCTCTTGATAATTGACTGTTTTTTTGACTGATTTTGATGATAGTCAGAGGTTTATAAGGGTTAATTCACTAATGGATTGGCTGCATTTGTCCAATCTATTTCTATGGCAAGGGAGCAATGTGAATCTATTATTGATTTGGTTGAGATTCTGTTTTGATCATTACTATGCGTGTCTATGATGCAGTCAAAGCCACTGAAGAATTTGAATGGCCAGATATGCCAGATTTGTGGAGATACTGTTGGGGTGGTTGCTAATGGTGACGTCTTTGTTGCTTGCAATGAATGTGCCTTTCCGGTTTGCCGTTCTTGTTATGAATATGAGCGGAAAGATGGAAACCAGTCATGCCCACAGTGCAAGAATAGGTATAAGAGACACAAAGGTTAGTCGGCTTCTAATAATTTTCCTCTGATTCTCTTGAACCTTTTTTCTATATGGAGGCATATGGACTTGTTTGTTTTGCATATAGGGAGCCCAAGAGTTGATGGTGATGATGATGAGGACAGCTTTGATGATTTGGAGAATGAATTTAGTCATTCTCAAGAAAAAGTCAAGGCTAGATCTCAATGGCATGATGATGATGTTGAGCTATCTGCATCTTCTAGGCGTGAATCTCAGCAACCAATCCCTCTTCTTACTAATGGACAGCCTGTAAGTCAAGAAATTATGTTCTTGATAGATATGTTTTCTTCCGATAAACTCATATGATACCTTGTAGCCAGAACTGATCACATCCCAATGCACTGTGATGCTTCCAAAACTTAAATCCCTATAGCTCATCAGTGGAACTTCTTGTTGGAATTGCACCTAGCACGTGCACTCTGGCAATGTCACCTTGAATTGTATCTTGCTATACCTTTGCAGCTTCTCTGGCACTGCAATGATGAATTTTTCTATTTTCTAAAGTCTACCTCACTTGGTGCATTTTCCCTGATTGGGCATTAGCAAGACACTATCATCTTTTATTCGATGTATATTGTATAGCTTCATATTGACAAAAATGTCGTATTTTACCCACTTTGCATGGCAATGGACCAATGAGGATCTTGTTTGCATAAAATGGCCCAACGCTTCTTTTAGAACTTTGTGGTGCTGTTGATGGATGCACATGTACCTTTCCTTTTTCTTTCTTAATTTATTTACCTAGTTTATGATGAATCCGTTATATATGTTCTCCTCATGATATATGATTCATGTGTCATTACCTTTATTTTACTAGACACAAAGTATTTACGATTCTCTCATATTATCCATGATTGATAGGTCTCTGGTGAGATTCCTACTTCCATACAAGACACTCATTCTGTCAGAAGTACATCAGGTCCTTTGGGTCCTGGAGACCGTGTTCACTCCCTGCCTTATGTTGATCCACGGCAGCCAGGTACCTACTTGTTAAATGTATTTATTGATATTATGTCGTTAAATCTTTGTTGTATGCAGACAATTGACACATTCGTTTAATTTCTGCAGTTCCTGTAAGGATAGTTGACCCGTCAAAAGACTTGAATTCATATGGACTTGGAAATGTTGACTGGAAGGAGAGAGTGGAAGGCTGGAAACTAAAACAGGATAAGAATATGGTGCAAATGAACAACAGATACAGTGAAGGGAAAGGAGAAATTGAAGGCACTGGGTCAAATGGAGAAGAACTACAAATGTAATCTTATTATCTTTTGATTTGTACATCTGAATGGATGCTGATAGTTTGTTTTGGTGACAGGATTGATGATGCTCGCCAACCTTTGAGCCGTGTTGTGCCCATTTCTTCTTCTTATATTACTCCCTATCGTGTTGTGATCATTCTTCGATTGATCATCTTGGGGTTTTTCCTTCAATATCGCTGTACTCATCCGGTGAAAGATGCTTATCCGTTGTGGCTGACATCAGTTATCTGCGAAGTCTGGTTTGCCTTATCCTGGCTTCTGGATCAGTTCCCAAAATGGTATCCCGTTGATCGAGAGACCTTTCTTGACAGACTTGCATTGAGGTTAGTCACCGTATGTTGAAGCTTGGATAGCCAGGATAAATTCTATGCCTTGCGATCCTGTGTACTTCGATTCTTACTATTCAAATTGTTTTGTCCTCTCTGTTCATAGATACGATAGAGAGGGTGAGCCGTGTCAGTTGGCTCCTGTTGATGTGTTTGTGAGTACAGTGGATCCCATGAAAGAACCTCCCCTTGTGACTGCCAACACTGTGTTGTCCATCCTTTCTGTGGATTACCCTGTCGACAAAGTCTCATGTTATGTTTCAGATGATGGCGCAGCAATGCTGACCTTTGAAGGCCTCTCTGAAACTGCAGAGTTTGCCAAGAAATGGGTACCTTTCTGCAAGAAGCACAATATTGAACCTAGGGCTCCTGAATTCTATTTTGCTCAGAAGATAGATTACCTGAAGGACAAGATTCAGCCTTCATTTGTCAAAGAGCGCAGAGCAATGAAGGTAAATGATAAGTAAATCTAAGCAATCTCTGATAGGTTCATTCAGTAAATCAGGAAACAGGTCAACAAGGGGATGTAATTGTATCCTGAACATGTTTTCCCACAGAGAGAATACGAAGAATTTAAAGTACGGATAAATGCTCTTGTTGCAAAGGCTCAAAAGATGCCTGAAGAAGGGTGGACGATGCAAGATGGGACTGCATGGCCTGGAAACAACACACGGGATCACCCAGGAATGATCCAAGTATAGGTTTTTGTCCTCAAATATTTGATATTGTTACATCCTGTGTTTCTCTTATAATTATTTTTCCCTGCCTTTGGTTAACAGGTATTTTTGGGGCACAGTGGGGGTCTTGATACAGATGGAAACGAGCTACCTCGACTAGTTTATGTTTCCCGTGAGAAGCGTCCTGGATTCCAGCATCACAAGAAAGCCGGATCCATGAATGCTTTGGTATTGATGCTCCTCATTATAATCATGGCATCCTAATTGTGTGATATTTTGGTTTTGAGAGTGGCATTCAAATATTTAACTTGGATGTTATTGTAGAAGTTGGTGATGAGCTGTCCCATGCTACATGCGGAACTTTCTAGTTTGTTAATGCACTTAACTACATATATATGTTTCTCTAGAAGGATACACCTGCTATTTTGAAAACATTAAAAAAAAAACTGCGATATCCAAGAATTGCAGTAAACAGTCTTAAATGTTAGTGGTTATAAGCATATGCCTCAATGGACATATTAACTAAATTTGATATTCATCAGATCATATTTTCATGGGTGAGCTATGGCTTTTAGCACGATGAGGATTTGAGCAAAAGAGTTTCTTAAGCATAACTTTCTATAGTTTCTTACTTTCTTTTCTTTCTCTCGTCTCCAGTTGATTGGTGATTTTCTATATGACATTGACCTAGTGTTTTGTTATGTGCTACAGATTCGTGTCTCTGCTGTCCTCACAAATGGAGCATATCTTTTGAATGTTGATTGTGATCACTACTTCAATAACAGCAAAGCTCTTAAAGAAGCCATGTGCTTCATGATGGATCCTGCTCTTGGAAGGAAGACTTGTTACGTTCAATTTCCACAACGTTTTGATGGCATTGACTTGCATGATAGATATGCTAACCGCAACATTGTCTTTTTTGATGTAGGTGTCTCTTCAGTTTTAGAAGTATATAATATCACTCGAACTACTTATATGTCTTAAATTTTCTTTTCTGCAGATCAACTTGAAAGGATTGGATGGCCTTCAGGGTCCTGTTTATGTGGGAACTGGGTGCTGCTTTAACAGACAAGCTCTATATGGCTATGACCCAGTTCTAACAGAAGAGGATTTGCAACCAAACATTATTGTCAAAAGCTGTTGTGGTCCAAGAAAGAAGGGAAGGAGTGCCAATAAGAAGTACATTGATAAGAAACGAGCAGCTAAAAGGACTGAATCAACCATTCCAATCTTTAATATGGAGGACATAGAAGAGGGTGTGGAAGGTAGGTTCTAGAATTGGCAGTAAACTGCTTAATCAAACAGGCTCAATTTTTTGGATCTGTGCCTGCCTATGTTATGACTTTTAACTCTTTTCTTTACATTTGGCAGTGGTTCTCATGTAGGCAATTTTCAAAATTGTAGAAATTAATGCAATTGCGTTTGTTGTATTGACAGGATATGATGATGAGAAGTCACTTCTTGTGTCCCAGAAGAGCTTGGAGAAGCGGTTTGGTCAATCTGCGGTATTCATTGCTGCTACCTTTATGGAACAGGGAGGCATTCCACCTTCTACAAACTCTGCTACTCTTTTGAAAGAGGCTATCCATGTCATTAGTTGTGGATATGAGGATAAGACTGAATGGGGCAAAGAGGTATGTTAGTTTTACTTATTCTGTGTAGTAAAAATGAAATTTTAAACATTTAACTCCATCAAGCCTAATTCTTTGCTTCAGATTGGGTGGATATATGGTTCTGTCACAGAAGATATTTTAACTGGGTTTAAAATGCATGCACGAGGGTGGATTTCAATTTACTGTATGCCTCCCCGCCCAGCATTCAAGGGTTCTGCTCCAATTAATCTGTCAGATCGTCTAAACCAGGTTCTTAGGTGGGCTCTCGGTTCCATTGAGATTCTTCTAAGCAGGCATTGCCCTATATGGTATGGCTACAATGGGAAACTGCAGCTCTTGGAGAGACTTGCATATATCAACACCATTGTTTATCCGCTCACCTCTATTCCGTTGATTGCTTATTGTGTTCTTCCTGCTATCTGTCTTCTCACTAACAAGTTTATCATTCCCGAGGTAAGTAACACAGACTTTTTTTTTTTTTTCATTTGTTGATGATTGCAATCATTTTTTTTCAGTACACGGCATGTTATATGCTAATTCCTCTATGTTAGACTTGACTGACTCAGTTTTTTTTTTCTTCTGCAGATAAGCAACTTTGCTAGCATGTGGTTTATTCTTCTCTTTGCCTCAATTTTCGCCACTGGCATACTGGAAATGAGGTGGAGTGGTGTTAGTGTCGAGGATTGGTGGAGAAATGAACAATTCTGGGTCATCGGTGGAACATCAGCTCATCTCTTTGCCGTCTTCCAAGGTCTCTTGAAAGTACTAGCCGGTATTGACACCAACTTTACGGTTACTTCAAAGGCATCTGACGATGATGGGGATTTCGCTGAGCTTTACATATTCAAATGGACCTCTCTCATCATTCCTCCCACCACAGTCCTCATTCTGAACTTGGTAGGAATTGTAGCTGGTGTTTCACATGCTATTAACAGTGGATATCAGTCGTGGGGTCCTCTTTTCGGAAAACTGTTTTTCGCCATCTGGGTTATAGTCCACTTGTATCCCTTCCTCAAAGGTTTGTTGGGCAAACAAAATCGTACTCCTACAATCGTCATTGTTTGGTCTATACTCCTTGCATCCATCTTCTCTCTGTTGTGGGTTCGGATCGACCCGTTCACATCAGATGCCACAAAGAGAGCTGCTCAAGGACAGTGTGGTATCAATTGCTAAGGTACTTTGAAGATCATTTAGTTAGTACAAATGTGGGGTGTGTATAGTATAAAAAGACAAGAAAGTAAAGTCACAATTCTTTCAAGTGAGATATATTTATCAAACAACTAAGTTATTTTTTGTATTCTTTATTCTTATTTGTTGTATACAGTGTTTCTACCATTGTATTTTTGATGTATAAGTGTCAAAATACTTATTTTGTGCAGTAATTGTGTATGAATATCACATAGATCTTGGAGAAAATGAATTATTATTCTCTCTCTCTCTCTCTCTCTCAGCCCAGCATTACTATTCAATAGTTCACAATTCACATCGGTATTTGTGGAATTAGATCATGGTCAAAACGATTTTTATAAATTTATGGGATGAGAAAATTGCAGACAAAGTTATAATTCTACCAAAACTTGATCCATTATGGATGAGAACAAACATTTAACCACAAAATTCCAAGCAGATTTCTGCTTGCAACCAAACAATGTTGAATGAACTCTAATATAGCAAATCTAATCTAAAATTTCAGGAAAAATAAAAACTTTCAAATGGTAAAAAATACGTAGTAGTTGTTGACCCAAAACTTGTAAGTCTGTCTTTATTAGACTATTCTTCGTGTCCTTTCTCAACCAAAATCTTCTTGCATGCTTCATAGCACATAAATGATATCCCCGCAGCAGGCACCAACTTCAAACAGCTCGGGCCTAGCCCTTTATACAAGCCCGCGATTCCTTCTTGTTCGAGTATACAGGCAAGAGCGTGAAGCACGTTCTTGTACACTTGCCTACCACTCAATGCCCCAACTTGCATGTGCTTACGAGCCACCTCTAGAGGAAATGTTGCAGTGCTGGAAATGGCACCAGCTGCTGATCCAATGAGGAGGGTTTCTATGTTGCCAATCTTTTCCTGTTTGAAAACTCTTTTGCAGGCTTTTCGTAATGTGTCATAAGCACAATAGTTGGTTGCAGCATATGGGATTACTCCAATGACACTGGGAGTAAGGCCTCTATAGAGCTCTTGGACCCCACCTTCTTTCAATATTTTCACAAAAGCATCGAGCAAACCATCATAAACCCCTCTCTGCAAGATGGAAATAGGCCAAACAATGATGAATTATACATGAATGATAATGAGTGGTCAAAGTTTCTTGGATTTACCTGTATAGTCAATCGAGTCTTGACTAACTCAAGTGGATATGTGATCAAAGTTGAGGTGACTCCGGCACAGGCTCCCGCAACCAAGGAAGGAGGGAACGGCAATTTCAATTTGTCGCCAACTTTGGGTGACAGATTCTTATTAACAGTGTCATAAACTAATAGCTGCAAGGAAAGTTTTGACTTTACATGATTAGCAGGACACAGAGGTCAATACTTTACAAAAGCAATAAAAACAAATTTAAAGACAGCTCCAAGCCATATAAGAGCAGAAATATTGATTTGAGGAGAGATGAGGTACATAGGCATACTTCCTTTACATAGATGTGCAAAGAAAGATTATTACAAAGTCGGGCTTCTTGTGCAGATGATGTGGGCAAAGGAAGATGAAAACTCCTTGTGTGTGTGTGTGTGTGTGTAAGAAAGTAAGTTTCTCTACAAGTTACCCAATAGCAAAAACAAAGTACTTTAGTCCTTAGAAGTGTTTTTCTTTTTTAAGGTTATTTTTAGTACTTAGAAGAGTTATAGATGAGCCTTGCTCAACCACTGTTTCCTATCTTTGTCCATACAACTGGGGTCTTGGATGACAATGTTATTGCTGCCATGAACTCAAACTCATCTCTAACTGTGAAGAGGAAATTGCTTTAGTCTAAATCCTAAGATGGAATCCTACAGAACTCTATTAGAAAGACAACAACTGAAGTTTCCATTGTTAATCATCCAGGATGTGCAATCACATAATAGAGGAAATACTGTATAGCACCAAAGTCGTCTTTTGCTTCATGCAAGGAAAACCAAGGTTGGGTTCAGTGTATTGTGATCTTTCTCTTTCCTCCAACGAGCCAAACATACAGGTAACAAGAAAATTCAAACAAATCATAACTAGAAACAATCACAAAAAGACTATAAGTGATATGCTGTCTAACACACATTTAAACAAACACATCATGATAACTAACTCAAGCAAACCATTAATCCAAACTCTAAGTACCAAGTCAACTGTAATAATGCACTTAAATCAAGAACCACGCATAGATATCTACAACTAAATAAGCCAAAACAGAACACATGGAAATGCACAAGTACAAAGTACAACAAGGCAAATAAAGTAAACACAGCAAAAATCAGAGAACCCTTACTAATCTTTTACCTCAATGGCTTTGCTAGGTGCAACACGAATCACATTAACAAAATTTCCCCTAAACAATCCTTTCCACCCCTCGATTTTCATAATATTTTGGAAAACCTCCGTAGAAGAATGGCCGCTGCTCCCGACCATCAAATGAGTCCTAATTGTCTCCAATGGAGCCACTGCAGTCCTAGAAATCACCCCAGCAATTCCACCACTCACTAACCTCCTCAAAGAAGGATTTGCAATCTTGATCTTAATCTTTAGCCCACTTTTCTTTTTCTTGCCCACCTCTGTCGAGTCTAAATCCTTAAACCCCTCAGGCAATGACACGTACTTCCCAAATAAATCTGCATACGGTAATTTAAAACCGCCATTTTCGTTGTTCCCCATTTGACTCACAGAAGCGAACAACCCACCACCTGGGTAAAAGTTGCAATCTTGAACATTCAATTGAAGCTTCAAAGAATTTGATGAAAACCCATTGCTCTTAAACTCCAAAGATTGCATGTTCTCTCTCTTACTCGTCATTCTAACGCTCCCAACTGTCTGCTACAGTGTTCTTACTCCTTTTCAATTCCTCCTCACCTTTTCTTTACTCTCAAAACAATCCGGAATTTGGAGAATTCAAGTATTCAGGCAGAATTGAAAAGGTAAAAGTGGAAAAAACATTGATTTGGGGAAAACTGGTAGACAAGAAATTCCATTCTTGAAAGGGTGTGGCTATCCACACCCCACCTAATACCAATTTTCCAAAAGAGTTAAAGCCTTTTTAATGTTGCAGTAATGGGGATTGAGAATAAAGAGGCTTAGAGCAGAGATTATGGTGGCGGAGGACTCAATTAGGGCTTCCTTTCAGCCCTGTTCTTCCTCTTTTCAACACCGGGTGGAAAATTAAATGAAATTTTCTAAACCCTTATAAAGATATTATTTTATTTTTGGCCTTTATAATTTCTATAATTATTATTTTAAATACTTTTTTTTTTTTTTGTTATTGCAATGTTATAGCCTATCATCCATATATGGCATCTATATACGGCATTGCTGTTATATGCATAATTATTATTATCTTTTCCTTTTTTGAGATTTCACACGTGATGTATTTGAAAGATGCTTGCTTGAAAAACAAAGATGAAACGGTAAAATTAAAAAAGAAAAAAAAGATGAAACGGTCAATTTTTAATTTTTAATTTTTAATTTTTAATTTTTAATTTTTAATACAACATACATTTTTTTTGAACCAATACACATACAATATTAAGAAAAAAAAACTTGTCAAATATAATAAAAATATATAATTTAATATCAATTTGATACAAATTAAAATTTAATTCTTAATTTAGTAACATAATTTGGTACTCATTTTCATTTATACAATATTTTGATATTACAACAATGGTATTTTTTAGTTTTGTTTAACATTTTTTGGTACTTTTATCTTGAGTTTGGAATCAGATTGGATTTTGTTCTGTAGAATCTTTACCGAAATTGATGGGTTGAATGTATACTAAATCAAAATTTTGTAGTTTTAAAATATTATTATAAATATATTCTAGAAATTTTAGGAAATTGGTCACTTGAGAATTTAGGGACACCTAATCACGAAAGATAGAGATAGGTCACATAAGACTTTAGGGATACCTAATTACCGTAGAGATAATAAAAAAATTGTTATGCTTTTAAATAAATTATATTAATTGAGTTAACATTAATGGCAAACTTAAATTCTGAAGATAAAGAAAAGACATCATAATTCAAATATTCAACTCTTTATTTTAGGAATTTTAACGATTTTTTTTTTTCCGCCATATTTAATAGGAATACAGGGTATTGTTGTAATCTCTTGTAATTATAATCTTATTTAGTATCAATATAATTTATGAGTTGGCTGTTGTTTGAAAAGAACACTAATAAAAATTGAGAGCAAATACGCTAGGCCTCTTTTGAAAAGTATTTTCTCTTTAGGCCCAATGCAAATAAATTAGCAATATTATTGATTTATGGGCTAAGAAAGCCCAACAATACTTGGGCTACACTTGTGTGACTGTCATGAAGTGCTTAATTAAGTAGCTGGACCGTGACATTAAATTATCCATGAAGTTTTTGGTGTGAGACCTTTTCTTTTCCTTTTTTTTTTTTTTTAATTAAGGCACGACATGGTATTTAACTTTTAAGTACAGTCAACATTATCTTAATAGACGTGAGACATAACGTTGAAATAGACTACGAAATAAAAATATAATATATATAAATATATTATATATATACATAGATAATAATTGAAGGATCAAAATTAGAATACATAAAATTAATGGTAATTCTTTTTGAATAAAACCTATATTATGAAACGAAAATTACAAATATTCATAATAAAAACTTATCTTGTATATATAAATATGAAAGTGTGGTAAGACAGAAATTCATTTGCTTTTGTATAAAAATGTGAATGGTAATGCATAAAGTTAGAGAAGTGCTTCAAAATCCCACTCAATAAACAAAACGTGTCCATTTATTTTTATACATCTAATTTTCATTAATTAATTCCAAAATCTTCTTTAATCCCACTCATCAATGAAAGTAGTATTTAATCGAAATCTTCATATATATATATATATATGGCTTGTTTGATGTGGTTTATTTCTTCCATATGATTTACAGGTTATTGCATAAAAGCATGGTCTAGCTACCAAATTAATCAACACAATATGAATAATCATGAATTAGAGAGATATCAAATAATGGACTCAAAAAAAAATTAGACTAACAACCAAAACATAGGGCTCAAATTTCCACTTGATCAGTTGATAGTTTGTTAAGTTGAAAGATAGCATCTTGTATAAAAAAATTGTTATCCACTTTTTATTTATAAATCATCCACACATGTACCTGCTAGGTTAATTGAACTTTTAATAGAAAGTCAATTTCCAAAAAATTCATATAAAATAGAGATATATTAATAAATGAATTAAATAAATATATATGAAACGCCATTCGTAAAAGAACGAATACAATTATTATATATGGGAGGAAGAAAATAAATATAGATTGTTGTGTATTAAAGTATTATAGTAGTAGATGAACAAAATGAATAAGTCTGGTCAAGCTAAATTGAGTAGCTATACTTTTATTAAAGATTTTTTTTTTTCTGAAATTGCTCCCACAAAATCTAGTATGGTAGGAAATGTCGGGACTTTTCAGATGCTCATCTAGAAGACTAAATAATGCAAAAATCTGACCAAAAAAATAGTCAAAATGAGCTCATAATTTTTATTTCCCATTTCATACTCGATCTCCATTATTACTACATAAACCTTTTGGTTTAATGTAACTACTTATATATAGGCGTGATTGGTGCTACAACCATACACATCTCATTTTATATAATTACCAAAAAAAAGGTCATATATATGTAGATTTTGAGATCAACTTTGAGTTTTAATTAGATATCGATCATGGATAACTCAATTAGAAGAATAGTGATTTTCCTTTTTTGTGTTTGTATTATTATAAGCCAAGTTCTTGGTGACGTTGGCACCGCCTTATCTTACAATCCTCCATACTTACGTAAGTAATCAGACTCTTTTGTGTGTAATTTGTGATCATATGTTTCTATATTACTCCTATTTAGCATCATATATGATATCATACTAAATGCTAAGAAATAATGTTTTTCACATTTGGATTTGGATTTAACTTTGACTTTGACACATGCAGCTACAAAGTGTAATGGAAATAAACAAGACCAATTTCCATCGGGAAATTTGTTTGTGGCGGTGAGTGAAGGGCTATGGGACAACGGGGCGGCGTGTGGGCGGCGTTACCGGCTGAGATGCTTAAGTGGAAATAATAAGCCATGCAAAGGTGGTGCTACGGTGGACGTTAGGGTAGTGGATTTCTGCCGGAGAAGGCCATGCCCTTCAACCATCCTCATGTCAAATGACGCTTTTGCCACTATCTCACTCTCTCCCCATGCAAAAATCAATATTGAATACATCCAGTAATATTATATTTATATATTACTAATTTGTTTACTTTCTTAATTTGTTTTCTTTCTTCATGTGTTAAACTGCAATTTTTTTATTTATTTTTTAATGCAGGATATGACTCACGCATACTTTCTCGTAGACCAGATCGGAGTTCAAGCAAGAACATATATGAGAAAGTAAAAAAATGTAGCATTGTATTAGGAAATTGTGTTTTTGAATTTCAGATGAATTGAGTTTTTGATATGTAATCCAAGTCCGTTATTTTTTCTATTATTATTATTTTTTCTTTTTGAAGGCTAAATTGCAATTTTAAATTAAGAGCAACAAATTACTTTTGGATATTCCAACTTCGAAGGTTGAGTTAGATTTTATTTCAATAACTGATGTGGATTGTCGGTTCCGAACACTCGTGTTATGACCACTCCACTCTGCTATCAAGTGTATGAACTTGATCATATCAGGGAAAGTAGTTGATGCGTATATCCTCAAGATTGACTTGAGATCTAAAATATTTGGGCTCAGTTGGGTTTGGATGTTTTATATAGTTAGGATTTTTGCAATAGAGATAACTTGTCGTATATTGAAAAATAGATATAAATAGTTGAAAAAAGGAACTTTTCCTCCAAGGTATTCATTCTTCAAGAAATAATATCTCACCATCTTTAGTATCGACTTCTTAGCTCTTTAATTTTCTATTCAATTCTCTTATGTAATTTATTAATTTATGATGGAGATTTTGTTATTGTGCATCAATAACTTTTGATTTTATGTTTGAACTAATCTCGAATTACATAATCACTGATATTGCACTCGTTGAGAAAAGAACGCAAGTTCAGAACAACTCTAAAATCAAATATTTAACTATTGGATACGTTATTCAAATTATACATATGGCTAAAATATATATGAGAAGTGAGTCAAATGAGGACCAATATACCAAGTCACGCTGTTCAGACACACTATAGGAAGAACATATAAAATCAAAATTATAGTACAAAACAAAAACAATAAAAATCAAACACTAAGAAAAACCATCACTTGTCCAGATAATATACACACACACATAAATCCGGTATACAACTCAATATTGAGTTTAGTATATATACAGTCAGACTTTAACTCATGTTTATATTCAGACTTATATATTTTACGTGGCACATATATATTCAGAATTTATAACTATTTTTAAATATGTATAGAGAATTAATTGATTAGTGTAGACGAACATTAATAAAAGTCAACGTTTTGTGCGCTCACATTGCACAAATAAAGAGAGACACACGATGATTGATAGTTAGTGTATTTGACTAGAACTATAAATATCATATGGTCTGAAAGCATATATTGTAATCATTGTCCCCCTTTTGACTCACTTTTTTTTTTAGCATATGTACAATTTGGTAGGTATAAATTTATATGGTTTTGTTATACACCTTAATAAGTTTTTTATGAAATCAATTCCAATACTGATTGCTGAAACTTGAAATTAAATTCAAAATTTTTAACAAAATGTCTCGAGTTAAATCATCAAATAATGATCAATTTTGATACTAATTCAACAATGGTTTGGATTGGCTTAAATCCAATTATTGGTTTTTTCTACATAAATTTTTCGAAGTTTTGAGACTACTAACATATATACTGAAGTTGAAGTTCAAGGTTAAGGTATCAGAACAACTTCAAGTAGAGTTCTAAATGAATCAATTAATCAAGGTAAGTATTTAAATTTGCTTTGTACATTATGAAGTTTAATTCAAACATTGTTTTGAATCTTGTTCGATAATAATAAAGCTGGTTTATGAAACAATTTGTTCCTATCATGAACAGATCATGGCCTGTAACATTCGCGTCCTTTCCAATTTCACTCAAGTTGACTCGTATACACTTGTTAAAATTTAAATTAAAAATCTAAACCAGATAGTCAAATTTTCTTATATATATAATGATTAATTGTTGAGAATTTATTAATTATAGTGACTATCTATAAGTGCGCAATGATATAGCCGCCATATGAAACAAATATTAAATTCTGGCTCTAATTTATCTCGTGCACAAAGTGGATTCTCAATTATATCCCTTGAGATAAGATATATACCAATATGGAATAGCAGTGCCCCACTTTTACAATATATAAAAATAAATTCGTGATTCTGGTCCATCACAATCACCGAACACTCATTAATTAATTTCCTTAATTAAATATTTTTTCCATTTCAAAATAAAATAATTATCATTTATGGTTGTTTCATAAAGATTAATTAAGAAGTGTTTAATGGTACAATTTTGTGTATAAAATAGTAGTACTTATAATATCCAACATGTAATAGACATGATAATCAAGGTATAATACAAAAAATAAGACAGATAAAGTTAAGGAAAAAATTAAAATGACACATGATTATATTTTCTAAAATATTAATGTGGATGGTTTAAGGATTTAAATTAATTAAGAATATATTATAACTGTTGGGGTTCTTAGTGGAATAATTCCGTGGCAGTGCAGCCTGCTCTAGATGTTGAGCAGCCATTAGTTCAAAATTGGAGCACATTCTCAATACTTATCATGTCGTAAAGTATATATGTAATGAGTGTAAATTTTTTTTTTTAAATTATCTTTCTTATTAAGTTTTAATCAGCGCTGAAAACCCATTTATTAGAATTTTAATATATTAAACACAAAATATATATATATATATATATATATATATATAATATTTGAAAACTTATTGCACCCACTTATATAGATTTACCGTTAATGTATTATTATTAATCTATTTATTTACAATTCAAGCACTATGAATAAATTCAATATAGTGGAAGCCTTTTTAGTTACTTAGTTTACGTGTGCTCCTTCACTTCTAGTTCTGAAAGGATAATGATCATGTAATGATATCGTTAATTAAACTAAATTATCAAAAGAAAGTGTAAAGTTTGAAGCGAAATATTTAAATAGATCACAATAACTTACGTCACGTGTCATTTTATGTAAAATATATTATGATTCTCAATATATTTTCTACAAAAATTACTAACGGAATTATGCGTTGTTCCACACTTCCACTTAAGGTAAAGTATATATGGAAAAATGACTTGCTCTCCCAATGTTATACTCGAACTATATGGAATATTTATTTATTAATTAGTAGATCAAGTATAAATATATTTTTTTTGAAACAGAATTATATATTACATATGTTAAGTGTAATATCATATTAATTTTAGTGGCCAGTGGCCACACACATACTCTGATTGTGGCCAATGTTAAGAAAAACTTTTAATTATATCACTAAAATTGCAAATGACTCAATTCTTGAAAGATGAGATCACCAAATACCATCGGTATATAGCACTACAAGAAAATGATATACAAATTGAGATAAAATTTTCTTCCCCTAACTTATGTTTTCGCCCATGTACGTATAGGCTGAATTGATTTTCATTATAATTAAGAAAATTACTGAAAAAGACAATAAATTAAATCAGTTATATTTTTCACTACGTCTAGATTTTAATGAACATCATACTCTATAGAATATTATATATTAAATATATATATATATGTATATCAATAAATGGACTAAATAAATATTATTTTATATAGAAAATGAAGTATATATTAATTTGAATATCAGTAAAAAGAAAAAAACCTATATATATAATTGTGAAATTAGTATTAATACAAAATTGACCTTATAATAAGCCAAATTCATGGTACCGACATAACTCCATACTAAATTAAAATTACACGTGCGCCAAGTGATGTCTGAAAAGATTAATTAATTTCATAAACTTAATCCCATCCAAATTGTGCTCTATAAATATGGGTTAAACTAAATTAAATCCTTCAAACAGAATCATACACGCTTCAAATTCTCCTGGATTTCTTTTCTGAGTGATATATGATGAGTCTAAAACTAGGCTTTGGCATTGCAATGTTAGTCCTAAGTATTTCATGCAATGAGATGAGGGTTGTTCGTGGTGATGTGGGATCAGCTACTTCGTATGATCCTCCATACACTCGTGAGTATAATATATGAGATTAAACTCTTATATGAGATTAATATTCTAACATGAATGTAACAAAATTGCAGCAACAAGGTGTCATGGGAATAGGGCAGATCAGTTCCCATCAGGGAACCTGTTTGTTCAGGTGAGTGAGGGTCTATGGGACAACGGTGCAGCCTGTGGTCGACGCTACAGATTGAGGTGCCTGAGTGGGAGCAATAGGCCCTGCAGAGAGGGTACGGTGGACGTGAGGGTAGTGGATTTCTGCTCCAAAAGGCCATGCCCCTCCACCATTGTCATGTCCAACGATGCTTTCGCTGCTGTTTCGCGATCCCCTGATTCTAGAATCAACATTGAGTTTATCCAGTATGTGCCTTTCTAATGAATTCTATTATATTTTCAATTCTGTAACAATTACATTTTTAATTCTCTTGTGGTTTCATTTTGCAGGATTTGACATCAAATATGGGCACTTAATGTTATATAGGAAGAGAGAGTTTTAATGATCAAAAGATATGTACGTATGTAGAAGAATTCATGTAGCTAGACAGCATATATATCATAAGAATCATGGAAGATATACTATTAGTTTTATTAAACTTCACATCAAAATCGTGTGCTATTATATTGGGAATATGTAATTTAACACTTTTATTAGTTGGTCAATAATAATAGAGGGAAACCACAAGTCAAAAGTCTAATTTACCTCAATGTTTTACTGCAGTAAAAAAAGGTGTATTTTAATCTGTGAAAAATGGTACAAGAAAGAGATCAGCAAAGAGTTTTTTCGAGTAATGGGCTGGCTGAAATTAATACAGCCCAATGGGCTCGTTCATGGGCTCACAGCGGATAACGCAAAAAAAATAAAATCATATTGGACTTCTTAAATTTAAAATCAAAATATGTGTAGAAGTGAAAATACATTGGTGGGCCGAGCCTGACATTTTAAAGGCTCATGCTAAAACAAGAAAGGATCTTTACAAAAAAAAAAAAAAACAAGTTCAATATAAATATAATTCTATTAAAACTTGAAAATTAAAACGATTTTTAAACCGTTGTACGTTGTAATTAATAATTTGAAGAACATTTACCCACATAAAGAAAAAAGAAAAAGAAAAAAGAACAATGGTGTTACAAGGGGTGTAATACATAGGAGTCCTACTCAACTAAGTGGCACTATGATTGATGATGATGGGTTTCTTCTCCAAAATCTACATCCTTTTGAAACACTTTTTCAAATTACTGACCATAATTAAATAACCAAAAAATAATAATAGTAAATAAATTAAATAACCTTTGGTGTTATTAGTTGTCGATGTCTAAGTTAGGTATGAAGAAAGAAAATGGCACCATAAAAATCAAGATTGTCTCAATCTTTTAATTTCTACTCAGCCAAACAAGAGCCAAGAAAAAGTGAGTTATAATACCTTTAAGAAAGGCTTTTTATTAGTAGATCCATGTGAGTTATGCGTATGCCACCCTTTTACTCATTTCTTTAAGTCTACACCAATTTAAACAGTCTTCATCTAAAAGTCAACCATCTTATAGTAATGTACATTCTTTAATCCAATTAAATCAAGAATAACCCCATCAAGTCTCACTATTGATTGTTTCCATATTTTCTATTTTTATTTTCTAGGTCTAAATCTAAATACATGAATACTTTTCTTCTTCTCTGCCAATTTTTTCCACCGTATTTCAAGACACGTGTTAAGTTTCCATTCGTTACTGGCAATTTTTTCCACCCTATCGAGACACGTTTTAACGAATTGGTATCCTTTCTTGTCGGGAAAGGACAATCACGTCAAATTAGATTACAATCTGTAGTTCAATTGAGAGTTGGTAATTATTTCAAAGAACCATTAATGGAAAGAAAAGAAAATTTTGACAACTCAATGAAATTCGATATCAATAAGAAAAATAGAATGAGTATTGAGATATAAAATTTATGATAAAAATGATAGAGATAAAACAAGAGTAAGAGCATGAAATGAGGGAATCTTGAACACCATCATCATCAACATTAGACCTAAATAAATTCCAGAAATCTTGCTCTAATTTATTGGAATCAAAACCCATTTTGCTGCTCTGTTTGTATAAAAAAGAAAAGAAGAAGAAATTGAAGAAATCAAGCCTGTGAATCTCCCTTCTTCCCCAATCCATCTCCTTCTCTCTCCTCTAATAGCTTCCCAGATTCCTCATTGTCAGTTTGCTGTGTCTTCTTCTGCGCTTCTTTGGCCTTCAATGCCTGCAATTTCGAGTGGTTGTAATACGCCACGCCTAAAAACGCCAATCCATATCCCAGCAGATTCATCGGAGTCACAGTGTCCTTAATCACGGACCAAGAGAATGCAATCAGCAACCAATCTTTGACCACGCCGGCGACATTCATGGTCAACGCCGACGTCTTTCCGACCAATAGGAACACAGCCAGGTTCAACGCGAATGCGCAGAGAGAATTGGTCCCAAATATGACGAAATCGAAGTGGAACTGCGAGCTCTGCTGTCTCAGCAATGGGAATTCGACGATTAGCCATGGAATCGAGAGAAAAACGAAGCAGCTCGGCGCGACGTAGTAGAGGGAGGTGATAGGGTTTAGGCTGATTCCTTTGGAGGTCAAGAGGATCTGAATCATGACGAGCCTGGTGGCCTCGAAAGCGACGGCGCCGAGCTGTAGGAAGACTCCCCAAGAGTCGTATTTGGCCTCGCCGTAGGCCGCGATGGCGACGCCGACGGAGATGGCGAGCATGTTGGACATGGTGGTGCTCTTGTAGGAGTCCTTTTTGAGGAGGATTCCGATGGAGTAGACGGCGACGGGCATTAGGGCTTTGAGCATCTGGATGAAGGAGACGGAGAGGTAGATGTAGGCGGAGTTGGAGAGCCAGAGGGAGAGGGAGTAGAGGGCGCCGATGGGGACGACGGAGGTGAGGTAGACGCGGCGGCTAAGGGCGGCGGGCTCGACGAGGTGGAAGAGGCGGACGGCGGCGAAGGCGAGGGAGGAGCAGAAGGCCATGTGGATCATGGTGAGGGAGATCGGGAAGGGCCAGTTGTAGAGCTTTTTGTCCAGGATGTATTTGTTGTAGACGATGACGGTGAAGGAGAGGAAGATCCAGATGGCCACGTAGGTGTACGAGAGGATGATCTTCTTAACGACGCCGTCGGAGAGAGCTCCGCCTTTGCCCATTGCGGTGGCGTGACGGTGGCGAGATTTGGGGGAAGGGGGATTTGGAGAGGAATAATGAGAGTTTACTTTTTATTAGTGGAGTTGGTCACCTTGACTGCTTCTTTGCTTTTGTTTATATCGGTTTCAAGTTTCAACTTCTTCTTTCTTTCCTTTTTTCCTTTTTTTTATAATTTTTTTTTCTTTTATTTGTTTACTTGAAATTTGAAAATGGGTTTCAACTCTCAGTATTAATGTTATGCGACCAAGTACAACATCTAATTTTGAAAAAATGGGTTTCAACTCCATTAAGAAAAATGGTTGATTTTTCAATTCTGATATATTCATGGAATGTTAAATTTAGTCATGATAGGGTCGAGAATTGTATATTGTTTATAAAAAATATGGATATTTTGGGATTATAATTCCCCATAAATTTATTACTACATCTGTCTCTTAAATTTTTTTCTAGGAGATTAAGAGTTTACCTTTATCGTATTTCGAACAAATAGATTAAACAATAGTATGGTAGGGATTCCAATTTGTATAAGGATTTGAATCTTCTTGTTAAAAAAAAGAAAAAGAAAAAGGAGACTACAATTATAAGGAAAATAAGTAAATGGAAAATAAAAATCATCATGACTAGAAAGTCACAAACTTGGTAAGTTGTGGGCCTATGAAAAGAGCCCAACAAAGATTAGTGTATTTGTTTGTATTTGGTAATTTTCAGTGGCTGTAGGATCCCCTTTGTATATGCCCTGGATCTTCATTAAAAAGAAAAGGACTTTTTTATGGTTAATTATTTCATCGAGTATTATAAGTAGTATATTAAATGTCATACTTACGGAAATTGTTTTATTTAAATTTATCATCCCCATTTCTTCATTAAGGAATATTTTTAAATAAACTGAAGTGGGATTTATAGGCATTCATTCACATGGTTGATGATTCAAAAGAGAATAGAAAATTCGTGTTCACATGTCTTCACACGTTATTAAAAAATAAGTATCATCTCTTTTCCTCTCTCGTTTTCTTTTTCAAAGAAAAATAGATAATTAAATATGAGCCCCCTCAACTTTTATAATATACCATAAAGACAAAAAGTAATTCACCAACTTTTGCAGTTGTGTACTACGATTTTCTGGAAATGTTAAAGCCTGCCAGCTTTCCTCCTGTCTTTTTTGTCTATCCATCATAGTTCATTTTTTTAGTGTTCATATATAAATTATCAAAAAATAATTAGTATTGGTATATAAATTATCAAAAAAAAAAAAAAAAAGTGTTCCAATATAACTTGTGATGATGCCAATAATACTTTTTTTGGGATTTCGGAATATACTTATGTCCCTCTCTATAAACCATTATATTATATATATTGTAATGGTTTATATTTCAAAATGTTGAGCTTTTCAATTTGAAATTTGTAATTCACGATATTGTTAAAACTTTGGAATAATGAAAAAGACAAAGAAGAGGCTGCCATGAAAAGAAAGATAAAAAGTGGGATGTTGAAAAGATTTGAAAATAGTATGGTTTTTAGAATAATATATTTCTTTCTATCAACAATAAAAAAAGTAAATTACTGTTTTTTGTTTGCTTGCATAAAGAAAATTAGATAATTAGATTAAAAAAAGGGGTCATCCGTCATCCAAGGGATGTAGCTGGAAAAGCAATTACAAAATTATTAGGGTTGTTTTTAGCTTTGACCATATTTAGCTAATTATAAAATGGAATAATTTAACTAATATTCCCAATTCAGTTCTTCTTCTTATTACTATTAACTAATATTCCAAGTTATTTAAAGATTGTATAGTACTAATAGTTACTGCCTACCTACTTCTTTGATGGATATGCTAACACAAATATTTGACTCTTCAATTTCTCCTACATTTACCTAATCCTAGTTGTGATCAAACACTAATTGCAAGTGGAATTTGTCTCACTTCTCATCAATTTGTTTTGACAATTGCAAACCTATCCCTGTCTCTGTTGGTACAGAAACTATCTTGATCATGACATGTCAAAAGGACCAATAGTAGTAAATAAAAAAGCCATATGCAATGAAACAGTAATTACTTAAAATTGTTATGTGTATTCAATTCCAAATATGTACATGTATCATTCTAACATCCATCATATTGTATGCTCATTTCATCTGGAAGATCATCTTCCATGGAACCTGATCCGAAATCAGTCGTAGTATTTGAAGGCGAAGAAGATGGTAATGATAAACACAGCTCTGTGGGCCGAGATTGAGGCAATTTCATCAATGGCTCATCAACATTCAAGAATATTTGAACAACTTTTCTCATTTTAGGCCTATGCATTTGATCAGGATGCAAACATGCCAATCCTACAATCAAGCTTCTTCTCACTTGTTCTTCATCAAAATTCCCTTTCAACCTATGATCCACGCATGATAGCAACGAGCCCTTGTCGTATAAATTCCAAATGGAGTCTACTATACTATGTTCTTCCATCATGCCCTTTGATCTTCTCCCACAGATCACTTCAAGAACCACCATTCCAAAGCTGTAGACATCTGATTCGGGGGTGGCTCTGCCCGTATAACTAACTTCTGGTGCTAAATATCCGATAGTTCCAGCCACCATTGTGGTGATAAAAGCGTTGTTGTTTTGGAGTAATCTTGCTAGGCCAAAGTCACCTAGATGAGCATTGTAGTCTTTGTCCAACATCACGTTGTTTGGCTTCACATCACGGTGTACTATAGGAGTGTCGCATTCTTCATGAAGGTATAGTAGAACTGATGCTACACCTGAGAGAATTTTGTACCTCGTTTCCCAATCAAGAATGTCGTTTCCTATGTACCTGTCCAGGCTCCCATTTGGCATGTACTCGTAGACGAGCAGTAGTTGATCTCTGTCATGGCACCAACCTTGTAATTGCACCAAGTTTTTGTGCCTTAGACGCCCTATCGTGCATATTTCTGCCAAGTACTCTTTTTCACCTGTGAACTATGTGTTATCTATCAGCCATACAAAAAACATAAAAGTGATTCAAGAAGGGAAATAAATACCTTGGCTTGAAGTTGCATTGATTTTCTTGACAGCAATATTTTTAGGCAGCTCAGAATTCGATACAACACCTTTATAAACACTTCCAAAGCCGCCTTTTCCAATGAGATTTTCTTTACTGAAATTGCGAGTGGCCTTTGAAAGCTGCTTATAAGTGAAAAACTTGGGAGCGTTGGCTGCATTTTTAGTCAAGATTTCAATGCCATCCCTTTTGTTGAGCCTCGTCTTTCGTCTCCTCTGAGCTATAACCAAAATTAGCACAACAGTTGCTGACAGAGCCACAATAGTTGGGGTGAGAATCAGTGCAAGTTTCTTACACTTGTTCTGACAAATCCGATGATTTAGAGACTCTTTAGGCAATTCATACAAGGTGAAATTCCAATCAAGAATCTGATGTAGTTCCCAAACGTGGCCCGTAGAGGCAGTAAAGCCCACATAAGCATGCTCAGGGACTGTATCTTGCATGATTATCTTGTGGTTCAAGAATTCCACCATGCTTTTACCTGCATATGCAACATAAATCTGTAGAATGTTTTGCCATCCATCGTACTCGATTCTGATGCTGATATTTCTTCCACTCTTGAGATCAATGCCAAAATCAGTTAGGCTTCTTACAGCAACTGGATACTCCACACTGGTTGTGTCAATTGCTATATGATTCTTATCTATGTCCCGAGGATTCTTGTAAGTGTCGAATTCCACAGCAAGTTGTTGAAGAACGCCACCTGAGATCAATTAAATCATTACACTAATTCTACACAAACAAGCAGTGGAGGAGTGTAAACAAGAAAAGAACATCAGTTTAAGGAATGCATGTTTACCTTCAGTTGTAGGATCCATGATTCCAATGAAGGAGCCATAACTTTCTGGTGGGGAGGGCATATTATCCTGTGCGATGATGAAGGCCATTCCATCACCAGATACAGATGAATTAGAAGTGATTCTAATGGTGAAGGTGGTGGAGAAAGATGCTGGCCACACAGGAATAGGATACCGGAACAGAACTCTTCCCACCTCGCTCGTCTCTTTTGGCTCGTCTGGTGTGATGTTTAGGCTCCCATTACCAGAATTCACTGATCCCCAACAGATTAGATTGCTTCCATTTCCACAACTTGCAGGATCAAATGATGGGAAAGAGAAATTCTGTGATCCCACTAAGTTGGGAAAAGCTTGATGAATCAAGAAAATAAGAACTAGAATTAACAACATGCTTGTGTAAGTAAGTTTCAGACAAGGTATGATCCTAAATAGAGAAGCAAAAGTTATTTTATGCAACTAATGGAAGACTAGGATGTCGTTAAGCGATAGATTTTGCAGGTGGAGTCAAACTGTGTCATAACAACAACTCAAGTAGATTCTTGGATTTGTTTGCACAAATTATACTTTATGACAATGCTACAAAAACACAGATACTAGAGCTGCTCAAACTTGTCTTTTTCCTTACTGTTGGTCTAACTATGCGTTCATTATTTAATATATATATGGTTACAGAATTGAATAGATGCAGCAGAAGGGCTCAATTTTTCTATGGTACAATCATTGCCACATCAAACCGAGCACGATTTCATTGGCAAGACTCATAATACTTGCGTAGCATTGATAATTGAAGCACTGAAAATAGGATCTTTCACTGGTTATTAAGGCAGCAAGACAGATTCACATTGCAATGCTTTGAAAGTAAGTACCCACTTAAGAAATTCTGATTATTAACACGACAGATTCTGGCTTTGATAGCAGCGATCACAACTACTTTACCCTGTAATGTAAAAGCCCATCACAATATGGAGTCATAATGTTCTCAGCTTATAATGTTGTAGTGAAGATCTTTTCATGATTACAGAAAACTTTCTACAAATCACAACAAATCTGCCAAATCCATAACCAGTGCATGATCGTTCAAAATTTTAAGAGATAAACTCAATTCTCTCTGCCAGGCAACTGACCAGCAAGAAATTTAAGATACAAGGTACAATGACGAAGCACGGTAGAGCACACCATCAACTATTCTGGATAACTGGTTTATATGTCTACATAATTATAGAAACTAGAGCTTAAACACGAAATTTCACTCCATTCTCTTTCAACCCTAGCAAAGGTCTGGATTCTTGAACGGCTCTCTCTATGATGGCACTGCATAAGAGAAAAGATAGTGTAAGCCAAATGGGACAATTATAGACCAACAAATAACCCCTATTTATAACCATTCACAGTGCAGCAAACTGCGTACTTCAGGCAAATACGAATGAACAAAGGGAATATCAAAGTCAAAAAGTGGTAGATAAAAAAGAATAAGAAAACAGAACTGACAGTCAGTTGCTATGTGATCAAATGAAACAAAAAAGTATTTTGAGTAGAAAATTAAGGGCAGGGCAATAATAACTCAACCCATGCCCTCACTCAGGATCATATGCCCACAACCTAAATAATCAAGTGACTCCATTTACTACTGTCTAGGAACTAGGAGGTACGAGTAAATTATATCAGATGGAAAAAGTCTGTAACTCGTGCCAATCCTAACTACATGTTGAATACATCTAATTGAAACAAACAACAAAGACAATGCTAATATGTTATAAAGATTATTAAGTGATGTAACAATATGAAAGTGGCAAGTCATCTCACTTCATTAAGTCGTTATTAAGACCTCATAAATATGCAGCAATCGTTGTCATTTTCTTATAGAACAAATTCAGACAGTTACTGGTCAAATAACCAAAAGCCAACTTACTGTAGGTGGATGTATCAATTTGCTCAGGAAGCTCTTTAATATCAACTTCAAACCTCTCCTGAACCTGCAAGACATTGCCACCACATTCTTAGTAAAGAGCCAGGGGAAATTTATTAGACAATTTAGCAAATAATGTCAAACCTGATTAAGAACGTCTGAATCAGATGCAGATGAAACAAATGTTATAGCAAGCCCTTTGGTACCAAACCTCCCAGCTCTGCCAACCTAAAACATTGAAGAGCAAATTATGGGGGAGATAAGGTTAATCATTCAAAATCTCTAATGACAAAATTGTCAAGGACCAAAGAGCATACCCTGTGTAGATAAGTGTCTGCAGAATCTGGCATATCATAGTTAATCACAATGTTGACTCGTTCTATGTCAATTCCTCTACCAACCAAATCTGTTGCAACCAAAATCCTCTTGTGCCCCTCTTTGAATCCCTTGTATCGAGTTAATCTGCATTCCCAAAATTCACAACAATTGAGTCACAAAGAAATAATAACTTATCTGTCGCTCACTTGTAAAATCATCTTGTAATAATTGATAAAAACATTGCACACACCTTTCTTCTTGGGACATGCCAGAGTGAATGCATATCGATGGAAAATTACACTCCACAAGCAACTTATTTAGCTCTGCTGCTCTACTGACACTTTTGACAAAGATGACCACTTGATTGAAATCCAAAGCATCGAGCAGATCATTTAGCTTCCGGTTCTTCTCCATCTCACTCAACTTGATGTAGTGCTGTCATGAAGTGATATCAAGTTAGGTAAAGCATTACTTCAAATAAAAAATTACAATACTGTGAAAGTCAAAATCTAACCTGAACAAGACCATGAAGGGTCAATTTGGCCTCATCATCCACGTAAATTTCCATAGGCTGAAAGGAAGAAATGTCACAGTAAAGCATATTAGGAGCCCATCTGAAGCTAAGGGTATCCAGTATGAAATGAATGACGTTCAAAAAAGGTCCGATTGAGCTACTGGGCCATCTGAATCATCTCCATGCAGGTACTTTACCACCAACTAAATATCACAACTGCTGTCCAGACAACGACCCATAACCTAGACAACATTAATTTCATTCCCAACCCCTCTCCCCTTAAGTCTCCTACTTTTAAAATTAAAACTAATATATTAAGAAAACAGCATTAGCACTGATAAGAGCCAAATGAAAGCATTAGAACCGAAAAGAGCCGTGACTATGGACCTCGTTGACAGTTGACCTATTCCAGACTACTGAATCTTTCAAATGAACCATCACTTGTTGAAAGTTGTATAGATAAACACGACATGACAAGTATACAGTACATCACACACTGCATTCTTGACTAAGTGCCGCCGCAGAAATCTGGGGAAATTGAAACATGGCAGACTTCTAAAATTCAAGGACTGGCCACAGGATATTACATCTTGCATGAATTTCTTGCAAACCGGTCGAATCTCCTTGCTGAGGGTAGCTGAAAACATCATAACTTGTTTGTCATGTGGAGTCATCTTGAAGATCTCCTGCACATCCCTCCTCATATCTATGCATGAAAAAAAGTAGTCAATAAAATGAGAGAAAAGTTTTGTTTTAGTAGAGTTAAGGGAATAAGGTGGTTGTAATGACAAGGCTCACCAAGAGACTCAAGCATCTTGTCACACTCATCCAGTATGAAATGCCTCACATTTCTCAGAGAAAGATCCTTGTCTCTACCAAGAGCAAGTATCCTTCCCGGTGTTCCAACAACAATGTGAGGACATTCATTCTTCAGAAGATCTTTGTGTATCTTGATGTTGACGCCACCATAGAAAACAGCAACTTTAATATCTGGTAAATATGTACTGAACCTTTCAAATTCATGACAAATCTGCAGATGGCAAAAACATGCAGGCAGGGTAAGCGCACAGATAGACAATCTACAAATGCAGAAGTAGACAAAAATAAATAAATATACATACATACATATATATATACATATACATACATACATATATATACATATGTATGTATGTATGTTCTGTTTATACACAAAAGTCTTGGTAAATAAATTGGTCAACTATCAACACCAATGTATTTTCAATGGAACAAACATGAACTAATTTAAGCACATGGACAACAATGTTCATAGTTGAAATACATGCCTGGTAAGCTAATTCTCTTGTATGACATAGAACAAGGGCAGCAACTTGGCCTGCAACTGGTTCTATCTGCTGCAATGTTGAAAGAACAAATACTGCAGTTTTTCCCATACCGGATTTTGCTTGGCAAATGACATCCATTCCCAAAATAGCTTGAGGAATACACTCGTGTTGAACTGACGAATAACCAAAGAAATTTGATCCAAGGAAGCCTCAGTTTCAATTAAAAAAGTTTTACCATTCAACTTCTCCAAGGTAGAGTGATAATAATGATTTACCTGAGAAACATAATGACCAAAACCAGTTGTAAGTCTTATTATAACTTACAAGCACTACATTTAAATGAAACATAAGGAATAAGATAAACAGCAGAAAGAGATCAAGAGGCACACGTGCTTGACAAAGACAACACCAGCTATTGATTAAAAAAAGGGATGACAAAGGTTTCATACTCAATAGGACCAACATCAATTACATAATAAAAAATGATGTAGAACCAAAACCAGGCTAGAATAAAATAATCAAGGTTATTACATGGCAACAATATATAGAACTGCTATTTGTTGTTAATTCAAAAATCTCATGGCATACAAAGATCACTAGCACTAGTTATTCAGACCATTAAACATGAAAATCATCTTTAATTCGTACATCTACAATATCATGAATTATGCAGATAACATTCAATATATCTTAATAAACAGAAAAAAAAAAAAAGCATCTTGCCTTCTGATGGATGTTCAAATCCCGAGTCCACAATAGCACGTAGAAGCTCTGGCTTCAAGAGGAAGTCCCTGAATCCGGAACTGTGAATCCCCACATAACCTCTGTTCTCAAAAGGGACCAAAAATGACGATTAATGTCTTGCACTAGAACCAAATATATTTAAAAGGATGCTTTACCACTAAACCACATCCCAAAATAACATTTGCCTATATCTCGTGATAGTAAATTTTTCGTGCAAAGAAACTTGTGTTCGAGTAAAAGAAATAAACAACAGCTAAGAAAAATAGAAAGCACAACAAATTGTCTATTCACCGGACAAAGTGAGGAGGTTACGCTATTAAAACTTACTATAAACAGAGGATTATATATTTTAACTACACGAATTAATAAAGGTCTGATCTAATATGGAAATCTTGCAACTTCAAGAAAATATGGAAATCTTGCAAGAACTAGTTGCAACACGTCACACAAATATCCATAAATTCGACACAGGAACAAGATTAACTTAATAACATTTATATGAATAGATAAGCTCGGGACTCACTTCTTCGCGGACTCGCCGTTGACCTTGGCGCCGACTAAGTCAGATGCCTTTTCGTCTTCTTCCTCGTAATCCAGAAGCTCCTCTTCGTATGCATCGTTATCCTTTGTTTCACCCATATTCTACTGCTCGAAACAACAGATCGACAAACAAAATTCAATATTTCGCAATTCAGACTGTAAAATATTTATACAAAAACCAAACAAACGCTTAAAGTTCGAAACAATTCAAATAAAAGCAAAAGGAACTGATGTTTATTGCTTTAGTTACCTGCTCAAGAAAAGATTTGATATTAATTTGGGAGTCGATTAGGGTTACAAACTTCGAATTTCGAATTTCGAACTGATATATATATATGTATGTTAGGAAACCTACGAAACGAAGATATATTTGTAGAGAAAAAACGATAGGGTTTGTAGCGAATTTTTCCTGACCTTTCTACCCTTGGACAAATTCGATAATTACAATCTAACATAGTAGTGGAACTCGTAAAGCGTTGCATTAAGCGCTTTCAAAATTTTAGTTAGTTAGTCTTTCAGATTTTTTGACGGCGCTATGTTAAAACTGAAATAAATTTGATTTATAAATATCTTATTATTTTATGAAAATAATATTCCATAATAATAATTTTAGCCAAATATAGAACTGATCATTCATGTTCTACCATCCTACAAATTCAAACTAAATCTTCTATTTCAATTTAGCATTTTATCATGTATATATTCAATTGTTTTTAATTTACATCATGTGAAAATTAGTCTAATTATTAATTAGTAATGTCATATGCGTGTAATGATAGTTTTAAAACACCAACATGAAATAGAAAAATGTTATATGTTAGAAAATATATGCAAAGTTTTATGTGTTAAAAGAATATTGAACAACAATTACTCAACATTTGATCAAATATATTTATGGCCTCATATCTTGTCGATGAGATTTTCATAATGTGACTATGAAAATTTAGGACTCGTTAATATAAAAAAATTAAAAGAAAAACAAAATAAAGAAAGTAAGAGTTTCTTTCATGTCAATATAAAAAAAAAATTAAAAGAAAAAAAATAAAGAAAGTAAGAGTTTCTTTAAAAGAATACAAATCTTCTAAAAATCACAATTTAATACATGAACTTATTAAACGTTGCAAGGGTCTTGAGCACGGATTGTTATATTGTAAATTTGTTCATCTTCAAGTCAACTCGTACATCGAATTATAAAAAATTAAAATTCGTTAATTAAATTGTAAAGAAAGAAAAAGATAAATGTCATGACTTTTTAGAAATTGATTATAGTCCGCATGCTAATGTTCAAAGATTATTTTGATATGATTCCATGTTATCCAATTACTTTAAAAAAGTTCGAGTAAATTTGTTTGTTACATATATAAATTATAATCACAGGCTTTGAATGAAACTAGTCATCTGCTTTGTGAGAGTGAGAATTCCATGCATGAAAAACATGCTTTTCGTCTTCAGCTTCAATCAAACTCACTCTTTCCACACCTTTTTTCTGTTGGTAAAGTGGCACTCAACAATGGGCAAACTTGTCGAACTAAACAAAGACAAACAGGAAACCGCAGTCGTTGTAGGCTGTTGAGAGCCGGTTTTCGGGGGCGAGGCGATAGTCGACTGAGAAGATGATGGTTTTGGCCGTGGCGGATAGGTTTCCGAGGCCGTGGAAGTAAACCAGGACTGGAAGTTTTGGCGTTAATGGTGGGAGTAAGTTGGTGGGGTGGATTATTACATCCTTGGATTTGAAGTTGGAGGGTTGAAGCGTGTGACGGCGCCATTGGAGAAGACTTGGAGGAAGTTTGGAGCTTCTGCAACTATTGACATTGTGACATTTAATGGTGATAATTAGGAGAGTTGAGAGATTGCTTATTTAATGGCAAATGGGTATGAGATCATCTTTGCCTTTAATCTCATGTTCTTGTGAAAAGACATATGATTTGGTTGGGTTTGTGATTTGTTGGGTAGTGGATTGATCATGGAATGTATGCTATCATAATCTTGAAAAGATTCATAGGTTTGATTATTTGGATGAGTTGATGTTAAGAAGTTGAGACATATCAAATGAGAAATTTGAGACATAATATTATGTACCGTTCAAAAGTGATTAATTTTTTTATGAGATTTATGTATGATATCATAATCTTGAATAGATTTGTAGATTGGCTTTAGGTTAGTGCATGAAATGAGAACATATTATATGAGAAACATAAGACATGTAATTAAAAAATATTTGCAAGTATAAGAGAGATTCTAATAAATATAACAAAATTGGTTCAAAAAAAATAAAAAAATAGTGTAGTACTTTGGAAAATAATAACAATTTAAGAATTTGAGAGATATTATATGAGAGATTTGAGACATGAAACATAATGTTGGAAAGTTTATTATAAATATAAATCTAAGAAAAATTGAAAGTTTGAAAAAGGAGTTAAATATGATTTATTATAAATAAATCTAATAAAAATAGGAAGTTTAAAAAATAGGAGTTAAATATGAGTTGCGCGCCAGGTAGGGGTCGAACCTACGACTTTCTGCTTAGGAAACAGACGCTCTATCCACTGAGCTACAGGCGCTTAACAATTAAATTGTTATAGTTTTTTATTTATATATTTTGTCTTACATCAAGTGCATGAAATTCAACAAACAACTAGATCAATTACCATTTACCACTAGTCAACAATTGAAAGACATTCAATAATATTATTAAAAATATAAAATAAACAAATCAAGAACACTCTATTATACTATTCAAATAAGTAATTTATAACTGCAAGCTTAGTTTATAGGGAATTATGTCAACAAATATTTGAATAAACCTACATGCGAATACTTATATCTTTTTGAGTTCTCCTCCTTCACAACAAGTAGAAACTAAATATAAGAAAAACCATAAAAATAGATTGCCCTGTGGTATAACATTGTGTGATAAATGTTAAAAAAGGAATATTATAAAACTAAGTATATCATAAAATTTGTGGGCATCGAATAAATATTATGTAAGACTAGTATTTCTTCCGTGCGTTGCACGGGTTGTCATATTTATTGTTGAATTTCAACAATAATAATTTATACTAAAAGTTTGTTTATAATATTTTTCTCAAAACATTATATCTCTCTAAAGACAGAAGATATTTTTGCCAACTTTCTTACTTTAATATATAGATATATAACATTAGTTTAGTTTTTATTGGATACATGATTATACGAGTGGATAGTGTCACATAAATTTAAAACATATACTTAATTTTATTTAAACCTCATATTATATGGTTGTACTATAATTTTCCATCCGTAGATTATTACACTTCATTATAAATATGTTGCATGCAGTATTATAATTGTTTATTTTCCCATTATAAACGTATATTTAGATATTCATTGTTTTATTTCAAATTATGATAATTACAACATTCAGAGAGATGTGGTACCGTTCAAGAACACATCAACACAAAACATATTAAAATGGATTAATCATTTTTAATAAATAAAAGATAATATACTTTATTCACGTCAGGAAAAACACATATATCATCTTTTTTTTTCTTTTACTTTTGTCATATGTACTATATTTTATGTTATTATTCCTTTATATATTTTTATTCATATTTTATTTGTGCTCCTTTGACTTCTACCTTGTTTTAGGGGCAAAAAACAAAAAAAAACTACGGATTAAATAACAGTTATAAAATATATAGATAAGAGATTCTATGATTGATACATGTTAGCTTGTATGTTAATCATTTCCTTCTAATAATAAATTAATCATAACAATACAAATGTCCCCAATTTATCTGTTTATAGATATCTATAGTTACACTAATTTAACACTTAATTAAGATAAAAATAATCATTCCTACCAATCTCTCATGGTAATAATAATAAACGGAAATTCATATTTGTCAGATGCAAGTTTTAACATAGTTGTAAAAAAATTGAAAATTAAAATTTCTAAATATATAAATTAATATCATGAAATGTATTGCATTTATTCACTAAAGTATACAACGTTTCACTCATCATTTTTATTACTTAAAAATAATCATAAGGCATCAGGCTTTCACATTTGTTATTATAATTATTTTTCTTTTAGTTAAATTCATCTTGTAAAATTATTCAATTTGAAAAATCTCATCGTACAGATACTAGATAATGTATTTTAATTATATTATATTATGTTTAAATTTTAAATGAAATGACCCTAATTTATGTCAATTACTCTATTAAACTTATTCATAAATATTATTTTAATTATTTTTATAAAATTCGTGTATTACTCGGCGAGAAGTCTAATAAAGCGTAAAGAATTGAAGTAATAAAAAATTAAGAATGCAAAAGATGAATATTTAATTTTATAATTAAGAAAACACGAGAACTACTGCTATTAATTTTTTTTTTTTTTTGAATAATGCTATTAAATATTTAAATGCATCAATTGGGTAAAACATTTAATAATAACTGGCAAACGAAAAAGGTAAATGGTGCCCATACTTAATTCATCAAGAACAATCAAGCAAACATCTTATGTGCATTTACTTGGTACCTTCGAAAGGACAAAAGGCATTCCCGCGTGAACCCCACAAAAAAAGGAAAAATGAGCAAGTCTTGATTCTAACTTCATTGGAGGAATGCATTCAAATTTCCAATAAAGAAGCTCACTGTAATTCCTGTTTTTCACTTTACAGAGTTTTGATCGACTGTTGGGGGCTGAAAGATAACTGGGCTCGCTGTAAATTGTGAGTTTCTTCTTTTTCTTGAACGCTTTTCTTACTGTTCAGTGATCAATCGTTTACTTCTCAGTCCCTCTCTTGTTTTCTGTAACTGATACCCTTTTGCGTTGAAGTTTCAATCATTTATTCATTTGGTGCATTATGAGTTGCAATTAGGAAGTAATGTATGTTAATATCTCGCCGAAAATGCACTGTTTCTCCGATTGGGGCATGCTATGTGTATGTGTATGTGTGTGTGTGTATTATTTATTAAAATTGGAACCCTTTACAATGGAAAAATTAAGGGAAGGTACCAGCTGTTGTAGGGATGGTGTTTCCTCCCTCTTATATGATGAGAATCAAAATGTTAAGCTGATAAAAGTTGAAGCTTTTTTTTGTTGGTACCCTTCATCAATAAACTTTAGATTAAGGAACAAAAATTGTAGCCTTTTGTTGAATCTGTTCCTGGTCCACTTGACTGTACTGATCTTTAGCCATTGGTTTGCTGGTGTCGGTTTTGAGCTTGTTAGATACAAATAGTCTCGGTTTGTCCAATGGCTGTGTGTATCATGCTTAGCTGATGAAAATTTTAAAATTGATTCAGAAATGTGATGTGTTGATGATGTTTCCCCCACTTTATTGTGTATTGATGGTTTCTGTTAATTTTACATGTGTGTGACAATTGAGAAAGGGTTTATTTCGTTTAAAGTTAAAGTTATAATAGTGTTTGGTCACAGAAGATATATACATCTTTGTTCCCTGAAAATATTTCTCTTCAATGTAATATCTGATTCTCCTAAACTTCATTTTGTGATGGTGATTGTATAGAAGTGCTCCAGTGCTTTTACTGTTTCTTGCAGCTCCATCAATTAATCTATTTAAATGTTCTATTTCTGCAGATCTTTAGCTATGGGATCTGAGGTGAGTGATAAAGACATGGTTGTCACTCAAATCAGTGTTGGAGGGTTACAAGGTGATATTACTGCCAAGATGCTTTTAAACTACTTTGAGGACAGTATTGGACTTGTCTGGAGATGTAGATTGAAGACTTCCTCAACTCCGCTAGAGTCGTATCCGAATTATCAAATAGACACTGACGGTGTGCAGAGGAAGGAGGACTATGTAAAGGTGGAGCCTCACGCATTTGTACATTTTGCGCATGCACAATCAGCAGCATTGGCACTAGAAGCTGCAGGCCGTGGTGAGCTTATATTGGGCAGGAAACCTTTAAAGATTAGTTTGGGACCGCAAAATCCTCACAGCTTGAATGAGAGGAGAAGAACTACAACACCATATAAGCTTGTTGATGTCTTTGTTGAGACCGGAGTTATGAGGAGCAAAGATGAGTTCATTGTTCATTGGAGGGGACCCAGAGATGGGGTTGATTTTCTTGTCGATCCATTCAATGGGATATGCAAATTGCATTTCTCAAAGGATACTGCCTTTTCTTTTAAGGGTGAAGCCAAATGTGCTGTCATAAAGTGCAACTTCAAAATTGAGTTCTTATCAAGAGAAATAAACGAGATAAAATGTTACAGGACTTTATCTTCTATGATAGTGATGTTTCAGCTGGCATCATCTCCATTGCTTTACTATAGAACTGCGGATGATGACATTGAAGAACAAGTGCCTTTTGATTTGTTGGATGATGATGATCCATGGATTCGCACCACAGATTTCAGCGTGAGTGGGGCAATTGGTAGGTCCAACACTTACCGAATTTCAGTGCGACCTCGATACATTCCCCATATCGAAAAGGCCCTGAAATATCTTGAATCTCGTAGGGTGAGAATCATCCGTTTAAGTACAAAAGTGAAAGAGCAAATCCAGGTGCAGGATGAGCCTGATTTTGGGGTGCCAATGTCAGATCCATTTTTCTGTTATCAGTACAAGAAAGGTCTATCATTCAATATTATGTTTTTGGTGAATGCTGTCATGCACAAAGGCATAATCAATCAACATCAGATGACAGAAAGGTTTTTCAATCTGTTGAGAAGTCAAACGGAAGAGCTCAATACAGCTGCACTCAAGCACATGTGTTCCTACAAGCATCCCGTTTATGATGCCTTGAAGGCCTTGGGATCTGTGCAAAAATGGTTGATGAACAACCCTAAGCTCTTTGAGAGACCACGAGAGATGGATGACATTGTTGAAGTTAGAAGATTGATCATAACTCCATCAAGAGCTTATTGTCTTCCTCCGGAAGTAGAATTGTCAAATAGAGTTCTGAGAAATTACAAGAACCTAGCTGACAGATTCTTAAGAGTTACTTTTATGGATGAAGCAATGCAAACTCTTAATAAAAATCTTCTCACATACTATGCTTGTCCCATTGTTAGGAACAGTACCTCGAATTCCAACCCACAAAGGACTACCATGTTCAAACGGGTGAATGATATTCTTAGTAATGGGTTCTATGTGTGTGGTCGAAAGTACTCCTTTTTGGCATTTTCTTCGAATCAACTAAGGGACCGTTCGGCCTGGTTCTTCAATGAAGACAGGAATATTGGGGTTGACAACATAAAGGATTGGATGGGAAAGTTCACCAATCGTAATGTTGCAAAGTGTGCTGCAAGAATGGGCCAATGCTTCTCTTCGACTTATGCTACAGTTGCAGTTCCACCATCAGAAGTCAATCCAAACCTCCCTGATGTTGAGAGAAATGGTTATGTTTTCTCTGATGGAATTGGTAAGATATCAGCTGATCTTGCAATGGAAGTTGCAGAGAAATTGCAGTTGAGTAGGAACCTGCCCTGTGCTTATCAGATCAGATATGCAGGTTACAAAGGTGTTGTTGCATGTTGGCCTGATACATGTGATGGAGCTCGCCTGCATCTCAGACCAAGTATGAAGAAATTTGATTCAAATCATACAATACTTGAGATTTGCTCTTGGACCAGATTCCAGCCTGGTTTTCTAAATCGGCAGATCATCACACTTCTCTCTGCCTTAGAAGTTGGGGATGATGTGTTTTGGAGAATGCAAGAAATGATGGTTTCGAGACTTGATCGGATGCTTGAAGACACAGACATGGCTTTTGATGTTCTCAGTGGTTCATGTTCGGATCAAGGGAATACAGCGGCAATGATGTTGGCTGCTGGTTTTAGACCTCACACCGAACCTCATTTACGTGGAATGCTCACAAGCATCAGAGCCGCACAGCTTGGGGACCTTAGAGAAAAAGCTAGAATTTTTGTTGCTTCAGGAAGGTGGTTGATGGGCTGCTTGGATGAGCTTGGTAAACTTGAACATGGTCAATGCTTTATCCAGGTATCAAACCCATCCTTAGAAGATTGTTTCGTGAAGCATGGGTCACAATTTTCTGAGACCAAGAAAAATCTTGAAGTGGTCAAGGGTCTTGTTGCAATTGCAAAGAACCCCTGTCTTCACCCTGGAGATGTGCGGATTCTGGAGGCAGTTGATGTTCCTGGGTTACACCATCTTTATGACTGTCTTGTCTTCCCTCAGAATGGAGATAGACCACATACAAATGAAGCATCTGGGAGTGATCTGGATGGCGATCTGTATTTTGTCACGTGGGATGAGAATCTTATTCCTCCTAGCAAGAGAAGCTGGACCCCAATGGAATATGCACCTGGAGATGTTAAACTTCTGCCACGTGAAGTGAAGCACCCAGTAATAATCTGCCTTTTATATATTTTATTCTTGAAATCTTCCCTTTCAAAATTTTTTGTGAAGTGCTTATCTTTTAATCATTTTAACGCTTCTGTTACTTGATGCAAGGTTTTTCTGGTCATTCATTTTCATGGCTGAAGAAATAGTTTGACTCTGCTGATATTCATATTAATAGTCTGTCTGATCCTCAGTATTGTTACTTCATTTGAATGATTCAGAATATGATACAGATATATTATGTTTTGAAATAAACTATTGGCTATTATTCACATTGCAAAGCTGGTTTTAGAGTTTGGACCTCATTTTGTTTGTCCTGAATAATATTCTGATTATTTAAGCTTTCACAACATTCTTTTTGTCATTATTTCTCCACCTTGACAAAATCGCAGAGGATAACTATCCTTCCATGCATGATATTTTTGGTACATGTTCTAACATAAATGCCTTTCATGCAGGATATAATTAGATTTTTCACAAAGAACATGGTGAATGAAAGTCTGGGTGCTATCTGCAATGCACATGTGGTTCATGCCGATCTCAGTGAATATGGGGCTTTGGATGAGAAATGCACCAAATTGGCAGAGCTTGCAGCGATTGCTGTTGATTTTCCTAAAACAGGACAGGTTGTGACTTTGCCTGGTGATCTGAAGCCAAAGCTGTATCCTGACTTTATGGGGAAAGAGGAACTTCAATCATACAAATCTGATAAAATTTTGGGCAAGCTCTACCGTAAAATCAAAGATGCTTATGACACAGAGTATGAAGCATCTTCTGATATTACATATCCTTCAGAAAATATTGTGTATGATCAAGACCTAGAGATTACAGGTTCAGAAAGTTTTATCTGTGATGCATGGAACTGTAAGTCTTCCTATGATGGACAGTTGAAGGGCCTCTTAGGACAGTACAAAGTGAACAGAGAGGAAGAGGTTGTTACTGGACACATATGGTCCATGCCAAAGTACAGTAGTAAGAAACAGGGGGAATTGAAGGAAAGAGTCAAGCATGCCTATAGCACCTTAAGAAAGGAATACCGGAAAGTTTTTGAGTGCATGGGCCCAGAATTTGATCAGCTCTCTGATGACGAGAAGAACATTATGTATGAGAGGAAAGCATCCGCATGGTATCAGATAACATACCATGAAAGTTGGGTGAAGAAGTCCAGGGAGTTGCACGAGGCAGATGAAGTGGGGAAGGCAGTGATGTTGAGCTTTGCTTGGATTGCTGCTGATTATCTTGCTCGAATTAAAATCAAGTGCAGAAGGACAGAAAATGCTATCTCTAGTAAGCCCATTGATTCTCTGGGCAGGTACCTGGCTGATAAAATCTGATCAGGTTCTTTAGTTTCTTCTAAACCCACCTTTGATCTCCATGTTTCTTTTCCATATGGTTGCAAGGTCACTCTACCGCTTATGAAAATCAGTTTCAAGATCCCATTTTGCATGGGCACTTTGTACTTGCTGTTATCATGGAGAAATTGCCCAGTGCAATAGATTATGTAACTTTTTTCTGATTTTAATGTTCATCAATTGGTATTGAATTTTTTTTATGTATATAATTATATATATATATATGTATTGTTTGAGATATGCACTCTGTTTCTGTCATATATTGGTCATTCATTAAACAGTTTAATTTTATGAATTTTAGCAGATTCACTTCTAGATAGAGATTCATTTTACCTATGACTTTTTCTGGGTTTTAGTGTTGAGAAAAGTTTTGTGGTGGGCAATGTGCACAAAATGGATTTCTGTGTCCTTACACTATAGCTTGCTAAGCTCATCAACAAAAACTATTGTACAACCTCAAGTATCTAATTCTACTATTACTATATACCTGAAAAGAGGCAATTCATCTTCAACAGGAACGAAGTTTCTTCGTATAATGTAGTATGCTTTTGGTATTTACATTGTCTATTGTGCAGTTTACGAAAAGACATCTAAAGATACATTGTAAACAGATCTGATGGAATTACTTTACAAGACATGGTTGAGCTCATAGACTACACAGAGGTATGTGAAAGTTAAAGAAATCCCTTCTGCTGTGCACATTACTCTCATAAATATATTGTTTATGTTCAATCAATCATCTGTTTCATCTACCATTTTGAAAGTAGCTCGTTAGTTCTTATCAGCATTGATGATCAACCAACCAATTCCTGTGAGTCCCTACAGTTAGTGTCATTAGTTTGATGTATGAAGAATATACCAGTAAGCGTAGGCCACCTGTATTTTTCTTTCAGAATCCGAAATTCCCTTAAAGCTTGGATATCATGAGTCGTTTTAAAAGTCAATCCTTTGTTGAAGTGGGCCAGAAACTTTTATTGCAAAACAACAAATGCGCTAGCCGACATTTAGAAGAGTCCTCTCTGTGACCCACTTGCCCCCTTGGAAGAAAGTACAATCTCTACTGCATGTGCGACACATAGACACGTGTTATGGTGCTTCTTTCATTAGCTGCATTGTTCGATTTTGTGCACAATATGCAAGGTTAGCAGACCAAGCCCCTGGTAATGCAGTCTTGAATGGTATGGGATATTCAGCTTAAAATGTAATCTTATCTAATTTTCGTTCATGATTGACCTTATGACTTGAAATCTGTATTTGGTGTTGCTGCTATTTGAGTCGGTGTGTGCACATGAAGGTGGGTACACGTGAGTGCATTTTCTTTTGACAACTTGTGACCTCTTTGTCCTGTTATAATAAACCTCATTCTTTATCTAGAAACCACGAAAATATCCACGGAAAAGCAAGGATCTTTCTTGAATAGGTGCAGTTCTTTTTCATAATCACATTGAAAACCCAGAATTTACCAAGAACTGCTACAGTAAGATTGTTCCATGTTATGGTTATCAATCACTAACTGGCAACGAAATGTTATCTATAATATCATCTTTATTTTCAACTGTTATTATACACCAATGTCTGAAGTACATAGAGAAGTATATATACGACTTTATACATTTGTCATATGCCAGTAGAACTTTGCTGTGTACAAATTGGTTATTAAGTTATAGCACCTTGGCTTGACTCTAGCATAAGTAAATCTATTCCCCTTTACCTCCATTCTGCTCATATGGAAGTGGGGATTTTGAACCATTCCAATAAAGCAACTCTTCAACCATTTGCAGGGCAACTCTATTCTCTTCATCCATGGAATCATCAACTTCAGAGGACTGAGACGAGGAAGTGTCGTCTGAGGGCTTCTTCTTGAGCTCGAGCTTCATGACCCACTGTGAGTCGGAATGCCTACCGGCTCGCTTCTGCCACACTCCCAAGTTAGAGTTGTCATTGTCGAGCCTCAAACAGGTGATGGAAGGAGCAGGATTCTTGCAGCATTTCTTGAGCTTGGCTCCGAGGATGTCGGAGGAGTCTGTAGCTTGGGTCGAGTCGTCTCCACGGGTGGCCAAGACAGGGAAGTTAGTCTTGGCATTTTGGCCACTCATGAGAAGAGCTGCTTCGTCATATGCTCTAGCTGCAGCTTCTGCAGTCTCGAAAGTCCCCAGCCAAATCCTCTTCTTCCTACACACACAAAATCAAAAAGAGGTATATAATAAAGGTGGAAAAGGGTAGGTGAAAGAATATGAATGTTTACAGTAAAGGATGGCGGATTTCTGACACCCAGGACCCCCACTGCCGCTGCCTCACACCTCTGAACTTGTTGCATTGTACCATGTTTCTCTGTGTTGCTCACTAATGGAACTCTCTGCTATAACCAGAGGATATCTTTATGTTATATGTACCTTCACTTGTCGGTGTTGCCTTTTTTACGTGCCTGCATTTATACCTCTCACCAAACCCATAATATTCATAACCGCTTCACTAAATGTTGCTCTCTAATTTTTTTTATTTATTTAACATCAAAACCACACCTCATCTTCTTTTTATTTTACTTTTTTGTTATCAAAGTCGAGAGTAATTATCATCATTTCATTAATTACTCTTAAATTTTGTGAGATGGCCTATTTGTCATATTTCTTCTGCTACTTCCCAACTAAATTTAGTGTCTTGTTGCATTTTATTGCAAAGCACAAAGGTAGGAGATGAGGCTATAAATTGTCATTATTCTCAAACATAGGTGGAATTATTTATGTAAGTTGGTGAAATTAGACTTTTTTAGCACCTAACTTTGACGTGATCAAAATTCAAAAGTTAATAGTAAAACTCGTTCCATTTATTATCATCCTATCCCTAAAATTGATGAAAAAGATTTAGTTTTGGTTGTGAAGAATAAATTGTTTATTGGCAGATAAAATTACGATCTTTGATACTTTTTAATTATAGCAAAAATATATTTTTTCTTTTTCATTGGTCGGTCTCAAAGAAAAAAAAAAGAGTTAATTTCAAGTGAATCCGTACACTCATTTTTTTATTTTTTATTATATGTTTGTACTTTCATTTTATCATACTTTAAAAAAAAATTGGCCTAAGTTGCCACTAACAATTATTTTCTATAAAAAGAATTAAAATTGTAAAATGTTTACAACATATTTCAAAATAAAAATTATTCGATCACAATCTAAATATTTTATAAATATTTTGTATATTCAAATAATGATACTTAAAATGTCTTTTTTGATAAAATACTTTCTGATATGATATTTTGTTTAGATTTATCATGAACAAAAAACAACTTAATAGTGACATGTGAAAATAACCTTAATTTCTCTGTAAAATGACAGGATCAAGGACCAACATACCTTAATAAATTTAGATTTGGGAAGGCTAATGTCGAATAGACCTCTAAAATTTCCAGTTTACCAAATTTAGACTAATAAGTAACACTCTATTGTTAGTGTTGTCTATTTTTTTATTATTATTATTATGATTATGATTTTGATATGATTATTACATGCATATAATAACATCGTACGAATTAAGTGTTTGCTCAAATTCTCTTTCAACTTCAATGCTTCGTTCATTCAAATCAATTTCCCCTTTAATGATAATTAGTGAGCTTAAAACTAACTTTAATTTCCCATGTGCATTTGTTGGCAGCCTGGGTCACATCAGCAAACGAGATATTCTTTTTTTCTTATTATAATTCAATTCCATATTATATTTTATATTCATGACCTATAAAGTTATGATATTATATTGCAAAGTATTATATTTTGTATTCATGACCTATAAAGTTTTATAGGTCATGAATACAAAATATAATACTTTGCAATATTTAAGACAAAGTATTAAAGACATACACTCATATTAGTGATAGCAATTTTGATCCAACATGACTGATTTGCATCAAGAAAGTTAAGATTAAACTGGTTTGAAGAGATTTCGAACCCCTTTAACCTAGTTCAATGGGCCAACAATTTAAAATGGTTCATCAACCCAAATTGACCTAACATAAAAATAACTTAAGTAAAATGAACTACACTGGATTTTGAAATTGGTTCGATTTGCCCTAATTCCTCAACGCCCTTGATCGATGAGTTGGATTCGGATAATCCGATTTATCACTTTTAGTTTTAACTGTACGAAGAATTGCTAATGGATGTGGACATAAAGTTTTGAGAAGAGAGCTCATAACTTTATTAGAAAATTCAATTAACATCTGTTGTCAAATACATACTTCGTATTATATTTTATAAATCCGCCTTTGTTGTGTATGTATATAAATCTATTTTCTCCTTAAAAAAACAAAGAAATATATTTTCTTGAACTGGGCCAGGCCCACATGAAGTTGGATGGAATCCCACTTTAATTGAGGATTCACGTGATGGGCCTAAAAATAATTCAGGGCTACACGCCCATATACTTGGCTTATTATTGAAATTCACAACTTAAATCTATTTTTAAATCCTCAATTACTTTACCCCCAAAAAAAAATATTTGAGAAGAAAAACATCGATCATTACCATTCCCTTTTTTTTTTCTTTTTTTTTTTCCCATTAACTCAATTACCAAGTATTAAATAATATACTGAATTAGGGGTTGTGAATTGGTCTAATCTAATGTGTAGCTATGCAACTCAATAAATTATTTGGATTTGATATTTTTAATTGGTTCTACGATATTTGAAAATGGCAAAAAAATTGTATTCTCCAGGGTAAGATCCGTGTCCCCAATCCGACCCGGCGTGTGGGCGTATTATGCAGAAACAGTGTTGTTTTCTTTTTTTTACTTTTTTTCTTCTTCTTTCTCCTTCTTCTTCTTAGTCGTTTTTCTTATTAATTTGTTATTCTTCTTATTTGTTTAGTGCATTCTTCTTCTTATTCCTCTTGTATATTTTCTTGTTTCTTATTCTTCTTCAAATTGACATGAAATCATTTAAGGTATTACATATTTACCTAATAGGTATTTGTATATGTTACTCTCAGGGGTATTACATAAATACCTTTCAGGTATTATACAAGTATATCACACATATTTCCTTCGATATTACATAAACACCTTATAGGTATTTGTATATGTTACTTTCAAGTATTACACAAGTATCTTTTAAGTATCACACATATTACTTTCAGGTATTACATAAATACCTTATAGGTATTTGTATATGTTACTCTCATATATTATATAAATACCTTTTAGGTATTACAAAAAGTATCTTTTATAAGTATCACACATATTACTTTCAGGTATTATGTAAATACTTTATAGATTTTTGCATATGTTACTCTCAGGTATTATATAAATACCTTTCAGGTATTATACAAGTAACTTATAATATCATACATATTTCTTTAAGGTATTACATAAATACTTTATAGGTAGAGATGCACTTTGCAAGAATGAAGGGGATAAAGAAGATTAGAGACGAATTAGGGCTCGAATTATGCTTCAAGAGGAAGAGGATGGGGGGACTTAACAAGCTGCCTAATATTATTTTTCATCTAAGAGGATCATATTCAAATGCAGACCTTGTTATCAAGGTTGAGGCTGTCTTTGAGGTTATTCATCAAACACTTGGTGTATAATACTTTTGTTTGGCGATGCTTAGAGATAAATGTGTCCATTATTGGAAGTATTTACCAAACTAACCACAAGATCATCCATGATACAAAGAAAAAGAGATTGTTTTTCTATCCTGATCATGTGAAGAAATTGAGAAGAAAGAGAAAAAAAAAAAAAAAGAAGAATGAAGAAGAAAGATACAGCGCGCGAGAGAGAAAAAAAAAAAGGAATGGAACAGGTCATGTGTGAACGGAGTGGATTGGGGGCACGGATCCTAGTGCCCCGGGCCACGTAAGTGCTACCCTTTGAAAAATATATATCCATATTTAAGATAGTCCGAAATGGTCCAAATAACTAACAAATTTTTTGAATATATTGAACCATATATTGTTGGGTCTGAATTAAGATTGAGTTGCTCAAATTAACCCATCAAACATACCTTTAGGCTGTGCAGTATGCTCGATTTGTCACCTCTATATTTTATTAATATTTAAAAAAAATCATCTTATACAGTCTATTAATCATGTACAGAAATGAAAAATGGAAACAATATATATTTCTGAATTAAAATGGAAATAACTAATCAAACGTTATTAAAAGTAGAATTAGATTAACCAAATAATTCAATAATTTGAAAGTCAACCTCAGAGGAGGGGCAGTGAAGTACTTTCACGCCCAAAACAAGTGGGCATACATCCCATACTTTCCATTCCCACCCCACTTACACAAAGCGCCTACTCTCTCTCTCTCTCTCTCTCTGTTCCTTTCTCACTCTCTCTCCGCAATAGGCATTTTTTCTGCTACTATATTCGAGAAACAACCGCCCATCAAACTGTTGTTGAATGGTAATTGATCAGATCGATGGGCATTCAGTTTCTTGATCGGAGCATTTGATTTCTTTATGCTTCTGTTTGATTGATTAATTCTTTTTTTTTTTTTCGTTTGCAGATTGGTGGGTTCTCTCTATTCATGGGTATATAGATCTGGGCTTCGAAAAAGGAATGGTTTTTTTGAGTGAATTAATGTCAGTAATATCATCTGTGAATGAAGTATTGGTGTAGATCACTTCCCTCTTGGATTTCTCAGTTGATTGCATGCATGGGGTCAGTTTTTTTACCTCTCTCTCTGTGTATTCAGTGTTTGTGTCTGTGATTAATCAATTGGTTTGAGTAGAATATCTCAAATTTGATGATGAATGATTAATTGGGCTGGCTATTATGTTCCTTTAAGCAGCTAAAAGTTAAAAGAGTTTTTTTTTTTTGGTACCTAAAGATTTCATTTAATTTATTGAAGCTGGAAAAAAAAAAACCAGTTAAAGACTAGAGATTCAGACATTTTACCCCTCCCTCTGTTCGTTTCTGCCCAACTATTAAGGAATATCGATGGAGGACGATAGAAAGGATATTCACCCTTTCTGAATATAGGTCAATTTAGGAAACTAAAGTGGTTATTTGGATAATTTTTGTGAGGGATATTTTTTTTGAGATTTTGGTTCAATTTTTTTAGTTAAGAATTGGTTTTGTACTTTAGATTGTCTTTTTTTTTTTGGCTTGGAATCTTGATTTTGCTTCTGCTGTAAGCAAGCAACAATTTGAAACACTGTTTTGGTATTGATCTTTCTTTGGGATCATGCATCATTGGGTGGTGTAAGGAGTTTGTTAGAGTAGTTGGGAGATGCCCTTCATAATTGTATTGATCGTCTATAGCATCATAAGACACTTATAAAAAAAAAAAAAAGAGTGAATTAGAAAATATTTGTGTTATGTACAATGGATGTTGGTTGTTTATGCAAGATAGAAGCTTGTTTAGAAAGGCCTTTATATTCTCTCTTGGGTTTTTTAAGGAAGAACTTTCAATCATTCATTGGGTTGATAATGGAAAGGTTTATGGATAAATGCAGATTTCTTGTAAGAGGGTATAATGAGTTTTTAACATTCTATTTGGCTAAATTTGCTTTGATTGGTTGATTCAAGTGCTTATGTAGTTGTTCTGGATGTTGAGATTTCCATTTTCTTCATAGTCTTATGAAATTCTGCCTTTAATATTTCAATTACCTCCCTGTGGTTGAGTTTAGTGATTTGATTGCTTCATTTTTGAGTTCTGAAAGTTGAAGTTTTATTTTCTCTCACTAAAAAATTAGTGTTCTTATTTCTTAGTTTCTGGATGTTGATATATATATATATATATTATATTATATATATATATATATTAATGTTCATGATCTATAATGAACTTGAACCATTCATCTACTAAAGTTCAAGTGGTCTTGTTTACTAATGCCAAAGAGATTACAACTGTAGAAATATAATCTCGATAATTGAGGCAAGGTCTCAATTTTAAGTGGCTGATTTATCATCCTCCAATTATTAATGCAAAATATGCCTTTGGATTATGGATAACCTCTTCAGTATAGTGTCTTATAATTCAATAGTTTCTGCCGATACACTAATCATATGTATGGTGATAAACCTAATTTGCAACAGAGCAGAGGTTGTCTTGGATGTTGTACGAAGCCGCCGCTTGTAATTTCTGTGGATGAGCCATCCAAGGGGCTCAAAATTCAAGGCCAACGTGTGAAGAAACATAGTCTAACAGAGGACTTTTGGAGCCCCAGTTCAGGTGATATGGATGATAGTGCCTTTCCATCCCACAGAAGTATGTCATCAATCAGCACTTCAAACCAAACCCTTGACACTAACAGCAGTGTCGGTGGCACAAGCAACTCTTCTGAATTTGTAAATCATGGCAAGTACTTTCACACAATCTTGTCATCTTCGCATATTATTTATATATATTTAAACTTGTTGAACGTGTAGTTTTGCCTTGGGTTCTGGCACCTCTTTATACATTATATTTAGTTATAAGGTTTGGTAATATATACACACTTAAAACTCTAATACCCGTTCAGATCCTAATTGCTTTACCATGCTGTTTAGTTTTTCTTTTAACTGCTATATTGGAGTTTTCTTGAAGTTGGAGAACTTATACTATTATTAGTTTCTTAAAGGTAGCCAGTCGTCGGTGGAACTGTTGGGGTTTGAGGGGGGGTTGGAAAATAGTTAAAAGAAAAGGCATTGAGAACTGAACTTTTGAGGCAAATACAGTTACTTTGGCCCTGAACTTTTGAGGTTCGTACACATTAATAAGTATTACTAAGTCTTTTGTAAAGGTTTGGTAAAACAACATTTGGAAGTTTGGAGATTTATTAAAAACATCATATCCTGCATCTGCCACTGTGGTCAGTGTCTGTTCTTGGCTTTCATCTTTCTGGACAAACTTGAATGATCAATCCCTTTTTAGTTTGTGATTCGCTATTCGTGATGTTCTGATCCATCTGGCCGTGTGGATGTATAGGTGTATGAATAAATTTGAGAGTCGAGAAGAAGATATAATATAGCATTGTCCTATGCCTCTGTTTTTCGCTTCTTTCAATTTGTAAAAACTAATCTATACCTATCTCTGCATCTTATCTTTTTAATTCTCCCTGTTGAAGGATTTTTACTTTGGAATCAGACAAGGCAGCAGTGGGTTGGAAATAAAGGGTCACAAAAGAGTGGACAAGTACAAGAACCTAAATTGAGGTAATCATCAGCACCTTTTTGATTTTCCAATTCTTGATTCCTGATATTTTATTGAGATTATGATGGTATTGCAGCTGGAATGCAACGTACGAGAGTTTGCTGGGGACGAACAAACCTTTCCCCCAGCCCATCCCGTTGGCGGTTAGTTTGCTAATCTAGAAAGTTGATTTTGGTGCATATTAATATTATCTTTGTTGTGTTGTTAACTCAACTTATACCAACAGGAAATGGTGGATTTCCTGGTGGATGTGTGGGAGCAGGAGGGACTCTATGATTGAAGGAACAATTTTCAATCCTATTCCTACCATTCTACTTGTATACATTCATGAACCATATTACTACATTATGTCATTATCTAAAGATATGCAGCATGAAATTCTTGATTTTCCTTGTTATTATTTTAATTTTAAAATGTTGGTTAAGATTCTTGCATCTACTATTCACCAATAAAATATCGACTTTGTATTTTTTATGAGGAGGAACTTTATCTGAATGTTTTTTGAGGAAGATATCGTGGGTTCATGCTATTGCAACCATGCCTTTACCCTTTTAACTTTAGTAAAACCTTACAAATGAAATTAAAAAAAAAATGAATTAGACAAATATTGTCATACAGTTGATAATGACGTGGCATACTGGGATTAATTTCTGGTGGGTAATGACTCGGAAGCTTGAATAACATTAACATGTACAAACAACGACAATAAAAAGGGAGAAAATAATGATGAATATAATGTGATGGCGTAATTTATACACCACACACGCTTATAACTTTTACTCTTCCAATTCACTCTTTTCACTTTTCGATTTCTTCAATTTTCACGAGACAACGCTCACAAAAATTTAGATAAATATAACATTTTGTAAGATGGAGCTTAACTTAATTTGTTTAACTTTATTATTGATGTAAATCTAATCATTTATATTTGATATTTTAAATAGATCATATTTCATTTCACGAATCAAAATTCGTGAGATGAAACCTTATATAATTCCTTTGACCAATGAATAATTAGTTGTTTGACAATGTGAAAACGTGTCTTTGATTTTATTTCTATAAATAAAATATTATGTACGGAATATAATATGGTTGAACTCTTCAAAAGTAAAGGCCCCTAATTCTTGAATTAGTAAGAAGACAAGTCTATTCTCTTTCTTTATCCATCAAATTCTTATGGTGAATTGTCGGCCAATTTGATACAAAGACCCATCAAAACTTTCAACCTCAATTGTATACTGTGAATATTTAATATTATTGATTTGCTCATTTTATTTAAAAATATATTTAATGACCTGAAATTTTTTCGTCTTATAGATATTATACATAATTTGTTTTGCTCATTTTATTGAAAAAAAAAACACAATGACATGGAAATTTCATCCTCTTATAGATATTATACCGAATTAGATAGAGTTTATTGTTACGAAAATCACAGATATTGTCTTATTTTACAATTGCAACATACATTTTCAAAACCTGCAAATTTTAACATGAACTGTAAGTATTTTTACAATTTCAGTCACCAAGTGAAAATCTGTATATTTTCAACTGATGTGACGATTGTTTGATTCCCAGCCAAAGACGAGAACCACCTTGTTTTCCATGTAAGAAGCTGAAAAAAATAAATAATAATAATATAAGAAAACAATATTTCAAAGTAACAAGATTTTGGATGGTTATAGACTTATTGAAATTGCATTGTTTTAAAAAGTTTTGATTTAAAATTACCAACTTTAAAAGTCTATGATTAGTCTATCATAATTTTGTACATACACACAGGGATATACATGTGTAAACTGAATTAATATATATAATTTAGTTAAATATAGCTGTAGAATGTAATAAATGATTATTGATAGAATTCAAATCATCTGCTACATTTTTTTAAGTTACATTTTACGTTCCACATACTAATTAAATTTTTTATTCCGTTATTTATATACGCAATATTTTCAATCTAACTAGACAACAAAATTATTTAGGGTCGGTCATATTATTGAATTGGCTCAGCATATACAAAATTAGAGATAAATTAGGAATTAAATTTTGAGAAAAAAAATGCAATAATGTACCTTAAGTTACATGGGTATAAGGTTTGTGTCACAACTCACAATATACACACACACACACTATATGTGGTGGATATATTTACCAAATTAATTATGAAAAATGAACTTATTAGAAATACTATTAGTTTATTTGGTCTGGCTGGCTGTTGAGCCAATTTGCAGGAAATTTGGTTGAAATAAAAAGGAAGATTCATAAATCATAATGCATATATATAAATTTGCAAGTTGCAAAATAGGATGAGTTGTAACAACATGCGGAATAACGTGCATTGTATATAGAAAATGTTCTTTCCACCATTTTTAACTAGATTCATCTTAATCATCTCAATACCACTAAATTCTACGAAACAAATCCACATGATGATCCTGTAAAAACAATATTTTATTTTATTAGTGAAAAAAGAATATATATATATATATATATATATATATATATATATATATATACATGCATACATCATTCATATAGTCATCGTAAATATTAATCAATCCATAAACCTCATCTTAAAATATAATATAATATGAGGATATATTATGACTTTATCTGATATAATCTGGTCATCATGAACTTGTGTTTTAGTACTTGCAAATTTATGTTTCAAAAGAAACCTCATCTTCAAGCAAATTCTCTTGAATTACCTAATTGCTATAAATAAATTTAGTAGGTTCTTTAAAAAAGAAAAAAGAAAAAAAAAGAATGCCGGTATATATTACTCCATTCGTTTGATTTGATGGATAAATTTTTCTTTCAAATTAAATATCATTTTAAATTTTTGTACAGTTTTATTCTCAAATTATTCATATAATATTCTTTAGCTAAAAAAATATAGGGATTTAATATGATACTCTTTATGAAATTAGTTTGATTTTATTTTCAATTTTAAATCTTAAATTTCTTGATTAGTTCAGAATATATTTGTCCAATTTTTATGTTTTTTAAAATATGACATTTATTTTAAAATGGAGGGAGTATTATCTAGCGCAAACTTTATTCTCTTGAAATTATCTCTATTTCTATCAATTCTCAACAATTAAATATTTTAAAGAAATATTTTATATTTTATATCTAGGAAAAAGCGTTTTATTTAACTATACATATACATTGTAAAGAAATATTTTATATATAGGAAAAAGCGTTTTATTTAACTATACATATATATTGTATATGCGTTGGCTGCTATGACAATCATGTTTGTCAAGTAATATTATAGAAATAAAATAAAATAAAATAAATCCTCAACTATGACTGCAAATAATTTTGATTTGAGGCGGCCTAACTATTTAATTATTTAATGGCCGGAGCTTACTTAATTACATATTAATTGAAAGATTCGTTCAATGATCTTGAGATTTACTTGTATCTATGGTATTATTATACAATATCAATACTTACCACTTTTAATTAAGATTTCCATGTGTGAAATAATCTTGAAATAGAGGGGATATTAAATTATTTCTTTCCTAACTTGAAAAGATAGTGGTGTTGTTGTATCATCCAAAATCGCTTCATTTTTACATATCCTACATGAAAGTCCAATATTTCTTCATCCCATCGTGACATTTTTATACAATATAATACTTGATGTCAGATTTTGTAGAGTACAAAACCCTAGTCAAACATCCAAAATATCGATTTGGATCAAATAAATCGAACCGAACAAAAAGTATAGAAATCGAATGAGAATAAGAAAAAGACTTTGGCTCAAATAAATCGAATCAAACAAAAAGTACAGAAATCAAATGAGAATAAGAAAAAGACTGTGCCCGGTGCCTACTCGGGTAAATTTATTTGAATTGTTTTGGTCGGTCAGTTTTGGTCGGACAAAACGTTTTTTATATAAAATCGAGACTAAAAAGCTCTCTAATTACTTGAATTACAATGATTTCACATCTTTTTCAATGTGACTTAAGGTCTAAGGTACAAAACTTAGAGAATAAGACTTAAATCCCCTAATTTTAGTGTCTACATAAGGAAAAATTGAATTAATCTAAATCGGATATGATTTGTTTGGAGATTTGTTTCCTTCTTGGAAAACCCTTTCTCGTGAGACTAAGTCTTTTGGGCCCTCCAGGGTGATGACCTTGATTTCTGGTCATCCCCATGATCTCCAGGAATGCCTTGAGTGATATCATTTTCCTCGAACTCTCTGACATGCTTGACTCGAATTGGTTAGGTCGTGACCTAGACTTGGTCGTCACCCGGGTCGGTCTTGCTCAGGCCGACCCCGTTTCCTAGTCGGGTAGGTAAATCGGGGACCCAGATTGACACTTAGTTGGGTTGGTCATCTGCCGGGCTGACGCCTGTTTTGGTTGGCATCGGGCCGGGTTGGCACCCGCCTGCTTATCTGATCGCCCATCTGGGCGAGACTCCTGGTCAGGTTGCCCCTGCCGGGTTTGCATGTGCCGTGAGGGGCTTGTTCGGTCGGCTCCCGCTGGATCGACACACGTCACCGCCGGATTGGCCTGGTCGATCGACCCCACCCGGTTGAGGACTCTCGTCTTTCTGTCTGGTTTGACCCCCTCGATCGGGTTGGATTAGTAAGGGCCCAATATAAAATAAAAATAAAAAGTAAATAGATACATAGTGAATAAAACTCCTAGACAATGAATTGAGGGTTCCAATGCAATTCAAGAGTTACAATAACTAATGTAATTCATTGTTCAATGAATGCTATTATATAATGCTGCAATTAGACTTTATCAAAATAAATAATGAAATAATTAATTAATTGATCCTTCGAGCTAGGTTTTGGGTCTGGGCCACTATTACTACTGCCTAAGTAATTCTTTAATTCTTTTTTTTTTCAAAAAGAAATTACATATTATGGGTTATATATACGTGCTTAAATATATACATTTTAATACAAAATTGAATTAGGTTCGAATAAACTACATATATACCTTAATTATAAGAAATGATAAATATCAATGTCATTATTGTTCATGAACAAGCTAAGGAAATGAAAAAAAAAAAAAAAAACTATAGACATCCTTTATCTTTTTCTCTCATCAAAGTAACAAATCAGTAAGATTCAAATATTAAATTTGTAACAAATGATTTAGTTTGATTCAGTCCTAATCACATTAATAATTTATTCCTTTTCTGTTTCCCTTGGTCCATGATTGTTGGTAATAGTTAATAAATTTCAAACTTTGGTGAAAACCGTGAAATCACTCGTAATATTAAATTATAAGCACTAAATTAAAATAAAATAAAATAATGAAAGTTGTTCTATTTCGTTGGATTTGGTGTATATCATGAAAGCTAGAGGTTATGGGATTGAATATTTCAAGATAATAATGAATGAATCAATGAATAGAGTAGAAACATTGAACTTAGCAAAGAGTTTGATTCATTGTATGTAATCCATTCTCTCTCCTCTTTCTTGAAAACATAAGAACTGACAATGGCAGGAAAGATGGGCCCCACCTCTTGACAACAAAAGATATGCGTAACATATTACACCACCACACACCCACACCCACACCCACACTTTTGTGTTTCCATGTACAAATACGTATAAAGGCTAATACTATTATATGCATTTTTTGTGATATCCAGCCACCACACCTCTCTCCTCTCTTTTTGCCCTATCAATAGGGTTTCTTGATGATCTCTTTCCCTTGAGTTCTTTTCTTCTCTGATGCATTCAGCCTTGATTGTGGCACTGTTGATAGTCTTCTTCTTGATCGATCTGATTGTTTTTGCTCTCGCCAGAGGGTTTTTTGGGCTTCCACGGTTTGGATTTGACTTTCTTGGGGTTTCCACACCATTAAGATGTCTAAAGTCTTTGATTTCAGTGGTAAGTAATCTTTTCTTTTCTGGGTTTTGATTAAAGTTGAGCTTTACTAGGGTTTGATGGTTTTTGTTTTTTTCAGATTTTTTTTTTTAATGTGTTTCTATGAATTGAAGGTCTATCGTGGATCTTGGTGGACGTTTGTGTCTTTAGAACTTATACACCCTTTTTTTTTCAAATAAGATTTTGTTATTATTATTCTTGTCATGTTTGTGTGTATGTTTAAGATTATGTTCTAGTATCTTGATTATTCGATTATTAGGGTTAATTAATCTATTGCTCTGTATCTTATTTCCCTGGAATATGGGTATTCATATTTAAGTTGATGTAAAAATGAAAGCTTGAGTTGATTAATGTGCTTAATGGTTGATATAAGAGTAGGATAAACAAAGGTTTGATGAAATTGAGGTGTAAGATATTCTTATGGTGGTTGATGTGCTATATATTTGGGGGTAGCTAGTTGGAATTTTATTTTTTGCTACTGAATCAGTTTGATCCATTAGGTTTTTGCATAATAATGATATTCCTTGAGTTGCTTTTGTCTGAATATTGCCTGATTCATTCTGTTCCACCATCTTTGGTATCAGGTGATAATGATTTTTGCCTTGGAGGGTTTCTGTACCAAAATCCCAAGGAATCGAGTCCCTTTTTGTCTCTTGGCAGCCATGTGGATGTGTATTTTCCTCCACGCAAGAGATCTCGCATCACTGCTCCGTTCGTTGTCAGTGGAGAGCGGAAGCAACGACCATCAATTGAAATTCTCCCTGATGAGTGTTTGTTCGAGGTTTTCAGACGCCTTTCTGGTGGCCAAGAGAGGATTACCTGTGCCTCTGTATCCAAACGTTGGCTTATGCTTATGAGTAGCATCTGCAGGGATGAAATTGTCCCATCTTCGACTATTAAACTCATCGAGTCTGAGATTGGATCTGAGACTCAGAAGGCAGATGAATCTGCTAAGCCTAAAGAGAAGGCTGAATTTGGTGATCTGAATGGAAGCAAGTCTGATGACGAGGAATGCATGGAGACTGACTCACATGGTCATCTCTCTAGATGCTTGGAAGGAAAGAAGGCTAGTGATGTGAGATTGGCTGCCATTTCTGTTGGAACTGCGAGTCGTGGAGGTTTGGGCAAGCTTTCCATCCGAGGAAATGCTTCGACTCATAGGTTGACGAATCTTGGCCTGAAGGCGATTTCCCGTGGTTGCCCTTCTTTGAAAGCTCTTTCTCTGTGGAATTTATCCTCTGTTAGTGATGAAGGGCTGTCTGAAATTGCAACTGGTTGTCATTCGCTTGAGAAGCTGGACCTCTACCATTGTCCAGCTATTACTGATAAAGCCATAACTTCCATTGCAATGAACTGTCCCAATTTGAGATCAGTTACACTAGAATCTTGCTCAAACATCGGTAATGAGAGCTTAAAAGCTTTAGGCCAATACTGCCCTAACCTTAACTTGATTACTCTTAAGAACTGCCCTCTTGTCGGTGACCAGGGAATTGCGAGTCTCTTTTCTTCAGCAGGTCACGTCCTAACCAAAGCTAATCTTCAGGCACTCAACATCAGTGATGTGTCTCTTGCTGTGATTGGGCACTATGGGAGTGCGATGACTGATCTTTCACTCAGTGCCCTTCACAATGTGAATGAGAGGGGCTTCTGGGTCATGGGCAAGAGTCAAGGTTTGCTAAAGCTTAAATCTTTGTCGATAAGTTCTTGCCAAGGAGTTTCCGATGCATCACTTGAAGCTATTGTTCAGGGTTGCCCAGATTTGAAGCTGTTTGGTCTCCAAAAATGTCCACTTGTATCTGACAATGGAGTGGTGGCATTTGCTAAAGCTACTGGTTCACTTGAAAGTCTAAAGTTGGAAGAGATCCATAGGATCACACAACGTGGAGTCGTTGGGATTCTCACAAACTGTGGAGGGAAATTGAAGGCTCTTGCTTTAGCTAACTGCCTGGGGCTTGGAGACATAAACTTCGGATTTCCATCAACAACACTTTGCTGTTCTCTCCGATCATTGACCATCCACAACTGCCCGGGGTTCGGTAATTTGGGCTTGGGCATGTTGGGTAAATTATGCCCCAAGCTGACCCATGTGGACCTCAACGGCCTTGAGGGAATAACCGATGTTGGTGTTCTTACTCTCGTCCAGAGGCCAGAGGCTGGTTTGGAGAAAGTAAATCTGAAGGGATGTGTTAACCTTAGGGACAATGTGGTTGCAGAAATCAGTAAGCTTCATGGGGAAACTCTGGAGATTCTGAACCTTGAAGGTTGCAGATATATCACTGATACGAGCTTGGTTGCAATTTCCAAGAATTGCTCGGTGCTGTGTGAACTCGATGTTTCCCAGTGTGGAATAACGGATACTGGGATTGCGGCCTTGGCCGGGGCTGAGCACCTCAATTTGCAGGTTTTTTCACTCGCAGGTTGCTCTCTAGTGTCCGACAATAGCTTCCATTTCTTGAAAATGGTGGGTAGGACTTTGGTGGGATTGAACATCCAACAATGCCGTGGTATTAGCTTTACCACCACTAATCTGCTTCTGGAGCAACTTTGGAGGTGCGATGTCCTTTCTTAAGGACTCCTATTTTCGAGAACCCCAATCAAGAACGAGCTTAGACGACAGGGTTGATCAAGAATTTCCATTATTTCCGTAAAGCAATTATATCTAGCTCAACTAGAAGAAGTTTTTGGGTCCATCCAGATGGGAATCTTCAAAGGTTCAGTCCCGAGTTTCTTTTTTCCAGCGAACGTGGCGACTCATTTTTTTGCAGCTGAGAAAGCTGTTCCACTGTTGCCATGCTTAGCTGAGAATCCGACTGTGGGTGTCTGGATCGCAGATTCTCCGATTGTCCATAACTATGATAAATGTTTTTAGCTTCTGCCCTAGCAGCGGTTCGCCTTGTTACTTTGGTGGAAGGCTTGTCCATGAATACGTTTTAGTTTACAGAGAGTCGTGTCTATGTTATGATTGATCGTCATCTAGTGTCTGGTGTTGGTAGTGTCTATTGGGGTTGTTTTGTGGTTGCTTGGACAGTATCACGTTTGTCGCCTTGCTTTCGGGGGCTTCGGCCATGGCAGCTCTGCCATGACAACCTCTCCAGGTTGTTTTTTGTTTTGCCAAGCCCTAGTTTTGCAGGTTTCTCTTGTTGTGATCTGTTGCATGCAACCTTGCTATGTAATCCTCTGCTTATATATTTCACTTTGTTTTGTGCTTCCAAATTGTCTGATGAATAAAATTCCAGTTTAATGTACTTGACTGTTAAATTGTCATAGCAACACTTGACACCTTTGCATCTAAATACAAGTACCTCTAATCATATCACTAGACGTATGTAATGGCATCTAGAACTAAGTTATATATTAACAACACATGAACTATGTAAATAGGTCTGATTTTTGAAATTATGGATAGCTGTAAATACAATAAAAGATTAAAAAACCTCAACAAATATTGGAACTTACAGTTTATCTCAACAAATTACAAGCCCAAAGTAGCAGCAAAACTAAAAAAACTAAAACAGCAATATTTTGATATTGAACAATTCAAAGGCACAAAATTTCCACTTTTGACATTGGGTGACATACACTAAACATAAATTAGGACAAGTTACCACTCAGCAAGCTTGAAAACCATATTAAACAACCAAACTTTGCTGACTTGGGATAAAAAACACACGCCAACTCTTAGTATGTTGTCTTGCATGCCTTCATCCTAGGATTAATCGAGTTCTTATAGTTCAGGTGAAGATGGTGTTGAAGGCGAAAACACATGTACAAATAGAGCCACGACTACTGATTGATCACTCACTCACACCGCCGTCTCTTCTTGAGCTTCCACAACGAGTTCCTCATCTATGCTCGACTGATTCTTCACAGGCTCGACAGCTGTCACTGTCTCCTCGGATGTGTTGTTCAGCTGAACAACAGATTCACCTGTTTCTTTGGGGGTCGTCTTCTTATGAGAGGTAGATTTTTTCTTCTCATTGGATAAGGTGGTGTTCTCAGATGGTAACTTGGGAAGAGACTTCCTTTGAGGCTTTTTAACATGGTCAGCTTTGGCAGGAAGGTTATTATGTGGGAGCTTGTTGCCCAGGCTTAACCTAGCTGAACGAGCACTGAGTGCACCATTTTCATCCGAGTCAGCAGTCTTTTTCCGACCAAGCTTGGGAGATTTGGCTCTCGTAGTAGGTATCTACGTCAAGGAATGATGCTGACAAGGAATTAGGTGTTTTATGGAAACCACACACAAGAATCCTAGTTAAAGATCTGTTGAGGACTAGAGAGCCCTAGTTAAATGGACTAGTGACATGGATCTTATTGAATGCTCATATATTAGAAAACGGCACATGAGAACTAGGAACTGATGCTATCAAAACAAAAAAGTTTCATTTATCAATTGAAGGATTTTAGGGGCACCACCAAGAATTACAACAATTATTTTTCACTAGCAACCATTTGTTTAGATTTATTAACTACTCATGGTCAAACTTGAAATCACTTCACCTTAAATCACAATTTCCTGATGGCTTCACAAGTAAAGAATCCCAATTTTATTTTACGTAAAACTTTTCACAATGGCCTTGAAATATTCACAAATAGACAACAGATGAATGACAACAATCATTAATTCAATGTTTAGGAGAACTGCTGATTAAAGAGGTTCATTGTGAAAAGAAAATTAAACCTTTAACGTAATAAGTATACGCTCTGTAAACACAAAATTTGCATCAGCAAAAATAAACACAGCACCATAGCATGCATAATAAGAATTTACCTTCTTTAGTTCGACCTTTGGAGGTGAAGGTTCCTGATAGAAGGTTGGCATCGGTGTAGCTTTAAATCCCAAACTTTTTCTCAACATTTTGATCTCAGCATCTTGTGATTCCTATTTTTAACAGACAAAAAAAATAAAAATCTGATCCGATCACATTGTCCATCCCTTGAAACTTTAGAACCATAAATATCAAATAAGAACCCACCCTAGACATAGCCTGCAGATTATTCTTCTCTGCTTCCTTTGCCTGAATCTTTTCCTCGAGTTTAGAGTAAAACTGTCGAAACAAGATGAAGGCAAAACTGTTAGGTCCATATTATGCAATACATAGCAAACAGTTGGCTCTGCAGATGGGACAATATACTAACCTCTCTTCTTTTCTCAGCCCTTTCATTACATTTAAAACTGAAACCATAGGCTGGGAGAGCACCCAATTTACGGGGCTTGGCATCTCCATCAGTAGGACTTTTACAAAGTACTTAAGGATAAACCAAAAAAATAAATCTTTATATCAAATGACAAAAACGATTATCTTCACCCTTCAATATCAAAAGAATGATGGAAATCTAATACACACGTAAAGGATACGATGAGGACTGAGAGATCTCGTCGTTTTTACTGGAATGGCCTTTTTTAAGGGCTTTCAGCTTGGTCTTCTCCCTATGATCAGAAAATCTTATTAAAAGGAATAAAGAGTTCATAATGGAAACATAGGAGAAACAACTTCAGGTAGTGCATGCTTGGTAGAAAGATTTTATTGCATTTTCTATAAATGAAATATCCATTAAATTCATAGTCATTTATGTATCATGAAGATCCATCAAGTGAAAGGGGCCATACGGGAGTTCTTCAGACTGTTCTTCATTTGTAGAAGATGATGTTGCTTCAGGAAGCCCATGCTGCTGCTTGAGATTAGAAAAGGATTATGTTGAGTCCAGAAGAGGGAGACAACCGCCAATGTAGTTATGTAAATCAATAACAAAGTATACAGTTTTCCACATTTTACCTTATTATCTTGAACAGATACCGCTTTTGAGTTGCCAGCAACTTGATTCTCGTTAAATGATTTACTTTTTGTTCTGAAAGCAGTAGTCTGTTTCACACGTGATTCTGAAGCAACACCATTTGAAGCAACAGAAGGTTTTATCACCTCTTTGGCATTTTTGCTCTTGCCCAAACCTGTCGCAGCATGTCTGGAACTCAAGGGCTTCTCTTTCTTGACCCGTCCCATACCCTTCACTGATTTTGAGTTCTTTGAATTCACAGACTTTTTAAGTCCAAGTTCCTAGAAGTATATTAGTCATTAGAGCACTTCTCAAAGAACTCATTGTGCTAAGCAACTAAGTATATAAGTCAATAGAGCACTTCTCCTACCCGAGATTTGTCGGTTGAATGGCTTTCTGATGGTACAGCAGGTTCTCGTTCTTCTGTGATCCCTTGTGTGGAGCTTAAGGTTTTATCATCATTTATTTTGACAGCATCTTCTAGATTCTGATCAAGTCCTTCAATTTCCACACTACCATTAGAAGACCCATTTCCAGGCAGACCATTCTCAAAATCAGCCCCATTTCCAGACACAGGAATCACATTATCAGCATCCATCACATCCATTCTATCTAACAAGAAAACGAATCACAAGCCTTAAATATCACCCATAATGTGCCCATCGAAATGGTTCATTTGAATTACAAAAAACATTACATGTTTTCCATTCCATAAAATCCAAAACAGGCATTAATTTTACCTCACAAGAAGACTTAGTTATACATAAAAGGGCTAATTGTGGCAAAGCCTATATTCAAAGATGAAAGGCACAATTAATGCAACACAATAAGCTCCAAAAGAAACTTAAGAACACTAAACTAAACTGAATCTAAATCAAGATTCCATCTTCACCAACAAGAATGCAACACAAAGTCTTGAAATACTACAGAATCTACTCTCAAAAGTTCAACATTCCCAATCTCCCTTCAGTATTACATTTTCTTGCAACCAAACACCCCTTTCCACAATCACATCTTATGCCAATTGCAATAACACCTAAAGCATAAACAAAGTATTCAAGAAAACAAAAAGGAACTCCACAAAAAGAAGGACTAAGCATTAAAACCGTGAGAAAAAGACAAAGTTATCTGGGAGAAAAAAAAAAACAGATCTTCAAAACCCTCAACCCCAACAAGATCCCATCTTTACCACAAAAGATTCAAATCAAGAAACCCTTTTCCACTTCACAAACAACACATTATAACATCCAAACAAGGCGCATTCATTTCTAGCTATGGATTTCATGCTTTGCAGTTACCAATACTAAAAGAAGTTACCTTTCAAAGCATTTGAAGGAAAATAATCAGCAGAGCGTCAAATCATTAGAGGATTGGAAAGATCTGAGTGGTACTGATATGGGTCTCATCCGCTCTGCTCTGGTCACTCTGGTCAGGCTTCTACTCTGTGCTTTGAAATGATCTTGAATTTTTAATTTTTTTTCTCCTTAATTTGGGCAATATTTTTTTATCCTTTTGGGTATTTCTTGAAATTTAAAAATAAATGGAAGGTATTTCCTCTCTCTCTCTAAATTTAGAATAAGAACACTGATAGTGCAATCGCTATGAATCAAATCCACGCCGCTCCGGGTCACTTTCTGTTATGGAAAACAATTAATTTTTTTTAATTGTTATTATAAAAATAATCGAAAATGAAAGCAAAAAATATTTATAAAGAATGAGAATGAAAATAAGTTTTTGAACTTCATTTATTATCTTTCCCAATATGAGGCTTTTGTTGTTAAACAAGAAAAACTTAATTACATACCAATACGAACTTTTATGAAAATGTAATTTCAACATGAATTTTCAAATATAATCTAATAAATTACAAGTATAACACTATTTTGCAATTCGAACTATCATCATTTTCTCGATGAAAACTTACAAGCATATCCGGGTAATCTATTTCATGTTGGTTGTCTCGCTAGTAAACAAATAAAATAAAATATAAATTAATGAAAACCAAATAAAATAATGTCGCTTGTTCCATTATTCATGCAATCCTAATAAAATTGAAGTGAGAAAATGAAACTCTTTTTTTTCCACATTCATTACCTTTTATTTTTATTTTATTTGGTCGACAACGAGTGCCAATCAACATAGGCAAATTGGTCGAAAATGCATGTAAGTTTTAACTATAAAAGTGATAATTATTAAAATTGTAAAATAAAGCTAAATTTATGATATATTTTACTAAATTTGAAACTTTCTTCCTCATTTAGCAATTCCGTAAACGTTTGTATTTTCAATTTGCTATTAAGAAGAAAATATATTGAATTCTGATGGGAACAGTAGAGTAGACTGTCCACGTCATCAATTTTGACAAGGCAAATTGACAACATTGTATAATTTCATAATTTGTTACCAAACAATCAAAAGTTGGTGCATCTAGTGCATATGGTAAGGTGTCCTCTTGGATGGAATGATTGATGATTGGTGGAAAATATAAATAATTTAATATGATTATTTTTATCCCATAAAAATAAAGAGTTGGTCTTGTGTGCACTTGGTGCACATGCAATCCGGGTCGACCCAGTTTTTGACCCAAATCCGCGTGTTTTTGAATTTTGCTTTTTTTTTTTGCTTCAGGTTGTGACCTTTATGTTGTAAATGTGTGACCTTTATGTTATAAATGTGTGACCTTTATGTACAACTATCATAACCTTTATGTACTGTAACTTAGAAAAAAAATGAAGATTTCTTAGATCCGTGCACCTGGTGCACAGAAGTTTTTGTGAAAAATAAATATTTGAAAGGTTTCAAGTTTTATTTCTATCCAAAATAGTCACATGAAGCACATAATTCTTGCCATGTTTCATTTAAAAAAACAAAAAACAAAAGGAGTTTGATTTATTTTTCCTTTATGAAAAATTCCTTAACGTTTTGAAGAATTACAAAATTAAAGTCTTCAAAGACAATTCCAAACAATAGGAGATATAAAACAAAGAATAAAAACAAAAGTGATCAATATAAGAATAAGGTGCTAGAGCAAGCTTGTGGGCAGCAATGCTAGTTTTGATTTAAGATAACATAAATAATATTTGTTTTTTTGGTACCTAAGTTATGAAGTTCAAAATAAAAAATCATCAACTTGTCTGTAAAGATACCACACAAGTGTTTCTTTTATCTGGAAGAAGATTGATAGAGACTTGAGAATAGGAGTTCAAATTTCACTTCTATATTATTGTCTCAATTAATTTGAAAGGGAAAGAAAAAAACCCTTTGCCAAATAAGAAAAGATGTATCAAAGGTTGGCATTTAGGTCCCCCCCCCCCCACAAATTTTAAGCTTTTGTAGTATTTCTTCATGCTTGTCATGATTTTATTTCATGCTGATTTTTAAGATAATATTCTGTATCAAAATAACATTTTATTTCACGTAAATTAAGAAAACATTAGTATATTAAGAACTCATTAATAATTTTTTGGTTAAAAAAAAAAAAGATTTGAAACAAAAAATATTGTTTAAAACAGCAATTATTTTGAAATGAGGGAAGTATTTAAATTATTAATAATGTGATGTGCAGAGTTTGGTTGGTAAACCACAATGTGTTATGTGTGCAATTGAAGGTAAATTGATGCAATGTGGATATATCTTGTATATGGTATGGCTATATACAACCATCACATTATATATATATAAAATATTTTTGTAATATATTATTTGTCTTGTAGTGTCTATAGGGTATAACCTATAGCACTATAGGGCCATCTTCAACTATATAAAGAAATCAAACTCTCAGGATTTCATTCAAAATTATAGAACATATTCTCTCACTACCAATAATTGAATCAAACATGCTTTTCAAGATTCATACAGATCTCCACTTTGCACCAGTATTCACAAGTTTAGTATATACTTTCTTAAAATCTTCAAAGAACAGGTTTTGATCATTGGCATAATTTGAGATCCACCTGTTCAACAAAATAACAAAGCAAAAATCATAACAAAGTAAACATCCGAGAACATGTTTAGTTATAAGCAAATTAACCTTTGCAAAAGTATATCAATTAGATTGAATGGTCTAATGGGGCTAATAGGTCCGATTTTTTGGGCTAGCTCGATATTGAACTAATTAAACCAGATAGGATAGGTACTGGACCACTTATTCAAGTTTTTACATCCACCAGGCCAGGCTAATAAAGATAAGTGCAATGGTTGCTAATAGTGAGAAAACGACATACCTAACGCATTCATCATCCTCGGCTAATGCTCTGTCTGAAGGAAGACCAATCATACTAGACATCCCACCTGCATGTATGATAAATAATTAGTGATCTTGACATTATGAGATGGGAAATTCTGGATTCTCCAGTGGAAAAAAATGGTGCTGTCCTAAAATGACGAACTACTTGGGTGGCCTGAATGAAAAAACACAAGTAAAACAAGATGACACAGGAATAAGACACTTAATTACCTGAAGCTGACCATGGCTTCTCTAGAAGAATTTTGTAGTACGAATTGTCGAAGACAGTAGGATTTCCAAAACCTTTGTTTCCTAGAGTATGAGCTCCAGATAATGCAACGAGTTCCTGGGCTCTGTTAATGAATTCCATTGAGAATTTAATCAAACTCAGTAGGCATAAATGTGGTACGAGTGAAACAAGAACGATAAACATTTACTGGTATGCCTATTTACAGACAATATATTTTGTTGCTTTAAAGGTTAGACAGTCAATCAAACTTGATTATAAGATGAAAACCATTACATTGGTGCACCAACAGCTACCTAGTTACAAGGATGAAAAAACATATGCATTGTTTTAATGGAGAAATTTTATTAGGGTAGAGTAATTTTAATGCTGATCTTCTTTACTTGGGAAGTTTTAAAATGCAACATGTTCAAAATCCACTTTCATAGCCAGGAATGATGCTGTAAGTAAACCAACTCTACAGAAAATCGATCAATTTAGAAACTGGACATATATGTTCTTCCTACATAGATAAATAAAGAACACTTAAACCAAAGTTTTTTTGTATATGAGAAATTTAAATGCATTCTTGATGGTAAGCAGGCGAAGAAAGAGTGATGCCAGACGTGCATAGGTAAAGAGAAAATGTAAGTCAGACATTATTACTCACGAGAAGCCTTTTTTTTCAAAACATTGCTTCATGGCATTGGCATCGAGTGATTCTTCAGGAAGCTTGCCTTCAGGATCAGGCACCCTGTGAGGTAACAGTGAACTTAGAATTGGACTTCCTATGCAGTAAGTACCAATTGATGAAACCTGTGTGTGATTTAAAGAGATATATCCAGACTATTTAGTGAAATCAACTGATAATCCCAAATGTGAACTTTTATTTAGAACTCTTATGTATAAAACTGATCTAAACCCAATATTGAGTGAAAGATTTGAAAAACAATCCAACTACATGCAAGAGTTGACAATATTTGAGCCATTTACGTTGCATCTACTCTTCCCAGCTGAACAGGTATCTTTGGACCTCCACAAATCAAAACAGCCTCTGCTCCAGCCACGGCTATCAGATCTGCCCAGGATACTAGCAAGCACCAAGAACAAGAAGTTAGGTAGTATATGATTGCTGTTACAGCAACAATATTCTTATGGCTCCTTTGGTCAAAATACCTGGTTGGACTGCATCCACTTCACCTTTTGCTTTGTCTAGAATCTAATAACAAATTATCCATTCAGGAGTTAGTTGATTGGAACTTGTGCTACGGATGACAGAGCTGGATTATATAGAAGTCAACATGAATTCTCAAATCTTATAGGACATTAAAAAGTGTTAGATAATATTGTCACAGGTGAGACATATATGTGCATGTATAAAGGATAGCACTAAACTAAAAGAAAGAGATAAAGAAGCAGATGGGAAGCTTGCCTTCACAGATTTCTGAAGGCCCGTGTTTTCAGGTCTGTCAAGCTCATAAACTATTGATCCATTCATACCACCTAAAATAACGAAACTAGATTAGCCAAAAAATGTTTACATAAAGAACCACAGGGAAATGGCCCTTTCCTAACATAGTGATCATACAGGATCTAAACATAAGTCCCAACGGATATTACTGTTTCAAGCCCGATACCATCTCTGATTACTTAAACTTGTATTTCAACTGCAAAAGATAGTACTTTTTAGTTTTTAGCACTGATTGTTACCCCCACACCTAAACAATACATATTTTCGTCGTCCTCAAAATTCTTTCCTTTTCTACTTTTAAACAAAAACATGTAGTCCTCAATGTGATACCTGTTCTATCACTCTTGTTGAAAGTTCCAGCGTCGTGAAAAACTAAACGAAGTAAGCCAGGAGCCTTGGCCTTAGATAATACCTTCTTGATTTCTTCTTGCAACACAGAATTTTCACTGGAGCCCAAAATCGTGAGGTCAATAAGCTATTTCACAAATTATACGTGTGGTTTTCCACTAAATTATCACCACAGTAACTAGAGTCTACTCTTAAGGTCAATAAGCCATTTCACAAATTATATGAGTGGTTTTCCACTAAATTATCATCACAGAAACTAGGGCTCACTCTTAACTAGATTTCTGAGTATGATACATATGATAGCAAAAGAAAAATTGCAATTGCCCATCACAAACAACTACCATTGGTGCAATGATTCTTCAGTATTAACAGCATTATTGTAATACTTTCCTAATTTTGTACTACAATAATCAACAAAATTTCCTTTTTTAGTTCATTAAAACCTCCCACTGCAAATCAACAATTTTGCTAAATGTCAAATTGTCAATCATCCAACTGAAAATGAATAAAAGCAATATATGTAACGAAAAAAAGCAACTGCAAACCATTATGCTTCAATCTTACTCGGTAGCAGATGCCAAACTCGAATAAGGCATGAGTAACGACGTCGTCGTCACATACATTAGCGCTCGCCTCCCAAACGAGGAAGCAGAAGCACAAGCTACAAAACTTTTCCCGGAGAATTTGGCTGCCGGAAAGTTTCTGACATGAAGCTTGAGCTCTCCGCCGGCGGAAAAGGAGGCTGCGGAACCGAACAACTTCGGATCGACGGCGGTGGTGATGCTCCTCATTTCCAGTAGCGCTTAGTTTTTTTTTTTTTTTTTTTTTTTTCTGATGATTTTTTTAATAGAAAATAAAAGATATTGAAAAAGGAAAAAATAAAGATGCAAAATAGATAAACATGAAAATATCTGCAACATAGATTACATAAGTTGGTGGGCTATAGCCTATAAGACTAAGTTTATCAACAACCTCCCACAACCCAACCTCTTAATAAAATATTCATTTCTCTCTCCTCCACATACACAACCTACAACGCAACCCAACCTCTACAATTTTCACATTTTATCAATAACATCAACCCAACCTATAACAATTATTAATTTAATGATTTAATAATTACATATATATATATTTTATAATCAATTTTTTATTATTTGAATTATGTACGAAATATATTAAATTATATGATATTTCAAATTCGTAATTAAAAAAAAATATGATCAACTTAAAATAAGTTACAATCTCAATAACAAAAATAAAATTCATAGAATTGAAATACAAAATTATTATTACATAAGTCAAGCTACAAATTGATAAGTAAAAAAATTTGGGTTACTTGGATCTATAATAGAAATTAGGAGAAATAGTAGAATATGATATAAATTATGAGAGATTAGGAAAGATAGTACACAAAAGAGATAATTTGAGATTGTGATTCAAAATGTATCAATATTAGTCTCTATTTATAGAGAAATTTTTTTCATGAATTTTGGTTTTTTTTTTTTTTATAGATAATTAAGTGTGTAAAAGATATAAACGAAATCAAACGAACGAATCAGAAAATGACATGTGGCATGGATCATGCCATGTGGCAAAATTGTGGATCAAATGAAGCCTTGGAATTGGTGCACAAACCGGGCGGTCAACAGCCCCGGTTGTGCAACCCTTGCCATTTTAATTTTTTTTTTTTTTTTTATTCTTAAAATATTCACAACCGGTCGAGCACCCTTCTGATAAAGATAGTCTAAGGATCATCCATTTCCATATCCGTATTTTTCAGTCCAAACATATAGTCCACAAAATAAGGGGAAATGTCTCTCTGTACCATAAATATTTTATATTTTATCTTTAATATTATTAAGTATAATTTTTTTTCTCTTTTACCATAAAATATAAGAATTTATTTTTAAATACCAAAATTTTTGCACTTTAAAGTTAGAAAAGTCACATATCACCAGATGTGAAGAAACGGTTGCATGGATTTTGTCGGTCAAAATTGACGGCGGACTCACTGACATACACAATTTTCGTGTAAGCTTATGTTTCATAGGGTTACACAAAAATTGACCAGTTTTCGTGTAAAAAAAATTATATATTTTTTATTTGGGGTTACACGAAAATTAACTTATTTTCGTATAAAAAAAAAAATTATCTAGGGTTACACAAAAATAATTTAATTTTCATGTAACCCCAGATAATTTTTTTTTTTTTTTTTTTACACGAAAACTGATCAATTTTCGTGTAACCCCAAATAAAAAAAAAATTTACACGAAAATAAGTCAATTTTCGTGTAACCCTATGGAATATAAGCTTACAAGAAAATTGTGTATATTAGTGAGTGTGCGTCGTTATTTTTGACATGACATGGAGGTTTTAATGAACTAAAAAAGGAAATTTTGTAACCAAACATTTCATTGTAGTACCAAGATCCACGTTTAAACTTAACTTTCCAACAGTTTCAGAAGGCTTTTCGATACCCAGCCGTTTCAGAAGGCATAACCGTAACTTTTCAGCTTTACCTCCTTAAAACTCAGCCATTTCAAAAGGCGTAAACTTAACTTTCTAACAGTTTCATAAGGCCTTTTGGAAACTCAGCCGTTTCAGAAGACATAACTGTAACTTTCCAGCTTTACCTCATTAAAACCCAGCCATTTTAAAAGGCATAAACTTAACTTTCCATCAGTTTCATAAGGCTTTTTGGAAACCCAACCGTTTTAGAAATGGCATAACCTTAACTTTCTAGCCGTTTTAGAAGGTTTTTTTGAAGAGAGCCTCCGTACAATACTAGATGTTCTTCAATTGACATATATTGATAGTGAAAATATAAAGGTTGAATATATCATAACTATTGATATTAGAAATATATAACTATTGATATTAGAAATATCAAAGATGTATCGACATATTTTAAATACTAGTGAATATTTATAAAAAAATATAAATATTCTTAAATTTTAATTTTTATCATTTATGATATTCTATGAATATATATGAAAAAATATTTATCTAAAATCATAACCATTAATATTGAAAATATCGATAATATATTTATTTATCATAACCAAACAATCATTATAGTACAAAAAAATATATAAATATTTTTAATTTTTATCATTTATTGTATGGATAGTTATGAAAAAAAATATTTATCTATAATCATAATCATTAATATTGAAAATATCAATAATATATTTAGATATCATAACCAAATTATAGGACCAAGATTCACGAATCAGGGTATCATTTGGGAAATTTTCATTTAATCCTAAAAAGTTTGGGAAGTATACACAAATGTTTAAGTTTTTTGATTTTAGAATTGTCATCTAAAAAGAGGTAAGTAAGTGTAAGTTTGGGGGAAAATACTATATGAGAGTTTTAGATAAAAAATATTTTAGAAATACTTCAACAAATATTATGAATACTTAATTTCATATTTTGATTCTCTTACCCTATATTGATTCTCTCTCTGATAGATTTTTCTTAATTACTGCTCTCTCTAAAATCTATTGATTACTCTCTCTTGGTTACTATCTAAAATGACAAAATCTTGGGTGAGTCCGTCTCGTGGATTCCATTCCATGAAATAGATCGAGATGTGTCGAATATAAGAAATTGTGTAATATTTTTGTGTGTATTAGGTAATATTATTCTATATATTAGATAATACTTTGTATTATAGGATATGTTTTGAGTCGAGTCAAACTATACGAAAATTTGTAATACTTTTTTGTATATCATGTAATACTTTTCTGTGTATCAGATAATACATTTGTATTATAGGATACATGACCCGAATTGGGTCGGGTCGGGTCTTAAAAAAACACGTGGATTCTAGGGCTTCTGGGAGCTCTTCTCTCTCGTGCAACATGTAATACTTTTGTATATATATTAGGTAATACTTTTCTATATATCATGTAATACTTTTGCATCATGTACATAAACTACATAATATAATACAAAAATATTACCTCGATATATAGAAAAGTATTACATAATACACACAAAAGTATTACATAATTTATTATGTCCAACCCGACCCGCCCCACCCCATCTCACGAAATGAGATCCGTGAGACGATCTCGCACAAGACCTACTCATCTAAAATCTATAGATTATTCTCTTAAGCTGCCCCACCATTCATAAAAAATAAAAATAAAAATAAAAGTTTTTACTAAATTAAAACATAATTAATCAGTATAATTTGTCCAAACATAAATTTAAAAAGATTTAAAGTGAGATTATACACATCCCAAAAATACCAAACACACCAAAAATTGCGCTTCTATACTTTTCATTTACACATCAAAAATTGTGTTTTAATACCTTTTATTTTATAAAAAATGAGGTGTGTTTAATAAATTATAGGGTGGTGTATAGCCTCACCCAAAGATTTAAACTGCACAATCAGGAAATAGATGATCCAGTTCTCAAGCTTCGTAACAAACAATCTAGAATAATGAAAATCTTTGTACCAAATTTTTTTGTTTAGTCATTCCCAAAAACTTAATTAATTTTAAAAATTATTGAACTTATTACAAATTCCTAGAATTTCTAATTCTCGAGTCTTAAGTGGGCTATGGTTCAAACCAGGGTTTCTGTTAGTATGGAAAGCCCAAGAGGAACTCATGGGCCACTAACATAATAACATAATCCAAAAGTTTTCAGTGACTTTTTAAATTCAAATATGAAAAGTTCTCCTTAAAAAATAAAAATTAAGTGCCCAAATTCCAACCTTTGACTTAAAAAAGAAAAAAAAAATTGATCGAATTTTTTTTTATCGATTTTTTTTTTTTGAAAAGTCCACAATTCATTACTAAACCTCAAAAAGGACCTTTTACCATCTATTTATATAATATTTAGATGTGGTCAAATATATATTTCTTATGAAATATTTGAAACTCCCGTACAGGTTTATAACTTATTATTAAGAAATCTAGATTTCTTAAACACAAACTCTTATAACTTATTTCATCGACTATTATTAAAGATACTGATGTACTTCGTGAAAGAAATATCCACATTCTTGTACACATCCGATGAAAAATAAAATATTTGGTATATCAACTGAATTTCTACATAAAAAGGAACTATATGTACACGGTATATCTACGTATTCGTATAACAAGTAGGATTCCCCTGATTTCACGCGTACACCACGTGCGGAAATTCCCTCCCGCGTCTACGTGTCTTGGGCCCTCACGATTCCAGACAAGCTCTGCACAGCACACGCACATCTGTATCTCGACAACAGACCAATACCAACACGACACGTCATATCATGCTTCTCGTCAAAGTACAATATCCCCACGTGGCAATATCCAATATGCTTAATTCGTTGTTACAATTTGCCTTCGAGTTGTACGCGGGTTCCTCTGCTCCGTTTCGTCGCAATATCCCCTTTTCTTAATAAAACAGTTTTCAATCCTTGTATTTTTGTAAAATATTTCATCTATCAATTTTTTAAAATTTCTTCATATCCTCAAAAGTACGTAGAACAAGGAACCGGTCGGAAAAGAGATGGCGGTGAAGATGAGGAAGTGGTCGCCGTGGACGCCGGCCACCTCGGCGGCGATGCGGAAGTTTCAGGTGGCGGTTAAGCCGATGAAGCTTGAGGGATTGCAGGAGGAAGACGGCGGCGATGAGACGACGCAGAAATATATTGCGATCAAAATAAGATGGAAAGGAGAGCCCAAGCTTTTTCCGTTAATGGCGCCGTTTCAATCGAAGCCGAAGAAAGAATTGTCGAGTTTGAAGAAAGGGCGGGGCATTATCGTGTGGGACGAGGATCACTGGTTCCAGAACACGTGTTGCTTTTCGGCTGCTCCGAATCACCATGATTCCAAGTTTGGACCATGGGATGTCTCCTTCAACGTTGTCTGTGTACGTTCTAATTTCATACCTTTATTTTTTTTATTTAATTAAATTATCATGTTTCAATTGATTGATATCAGTGTATATATAATTGTGAAACAGGGAGATAAGATGGATTCGAAGGCGAAAATGGTGGTGATTGGTCGTGTTTCTATAAATATATCAGAAATTGCTTGGAAAATGGAAAACCCTTGTGTTGAACAAAAGCTTCCTTTGAGTTTGCAGATTAATGGAATTTCCAGAGACGCTACCCTTACGGTAATTTAAGCTCTTCTCTTTCTTGATTTTCAAGATATCTAAATTGACTAGGCCTGGTCAAAATCTTGCAGACATTCATGAATTCTTGATTATTTTTTATAAAGATTAGTTTGATTTGATTTATGATGTTGATAGTAGTGTTGCATTCCATGTGGATGTTGTGTTCAACCAGAAATAATTGTGAGCGATGATAACAATTAATCAAAGCTTGAGTTATTTCTGGTTAGGCACAAATAATGAATACAGTGTCATAATCCTACGTTGGAAATCTAAGGGATCATTAATATGTAATTGAGTGGTTAATCTAAATTGGCCTAGTTTCAACTCCATCTATTTTCCTAGCTAGTTGTAGTTAACTAGGTTGTCTTGTTACATCAACACACACCTCATACGATGTCATCACCGTACAAAGCTAATATGATATTATCAATTTCTTATCTTAGGTGCTATTCAACTTTGTTGAAATAAGAGAAGCCCCCTACTCGTTGGCTACTCCTCGACTCGTAGCCAATGAGTATAAAGAAAATGTGAAAGCAAGAAGAAGATCTACGAGTCTAGAAGAGGTGAATTTGAATGACTCGGATGACACAATGTCAAGATTGCCAGGAACTGCGGTGGATCCGGACAAGAAAGAAAGATGGTTTTCTTGGACGAGTAGACACTTTAGTATTAAGCGAGCCAAGACTAGAGAAGATAAATCCGATGACAAGATTGATGCTTATCCTCAACCTACTACATCGTCAATGGACTTGTTCAGCGACCATGCATCACAGGTGCATTTAATTGTATATCACTTGTTGTTTTTGTATGCTATGAATTATTGACTTTGAATTGGTTTTCTATTACCCAAAGGAGCATAGTTATTGTCCTTTTGAAGTTTTCAATATAAGAAAGTTGACTTGTGCAATTTGACTAATTACTAGAATTGTTCAGACAAGAAAGAATAAGTCTTATTTTAACCAATGTCCTTTTCCTCGTATCTGCTTTCAGAAACCGTGTGTTTGGGAAGGAACGGAGGTGATTAGTCGAGACGGACAAGCGAAGCTCAGAGCTCCGGTTTTCTTCGCTTCTTTTGACCAATGCAGCGACAAGGCTGCCGGAGAAAGTGCTTGCACGGTGTTAGTGGCCGTCATATCCCACTGGCTTCACTCCAACAATGAGACGATGCCCAATCAGTCGGAATTTGATAACCTCATAATGCAGGGTTCATCGGAGTGGAGAAAGCTATGTGAAGATGATGCTTATGTGAATGACTTCCCCAACAAACATTTTGACCTTGAGACTGTATTAAGAGCTGGTATTCGACCCATCTCGATTTCTCACCACAACTCGTTTGTTGGATTCTTCGGGGCTGAAACATTCGAGGCCTTGAAAGGAGCCATGTCGTTTGACGACATGTGGAATGAAATTGGCAGTAACTTTGGAGTGTACATAGTGAGTTGGAATGACCATTTCTTCGTGTTGAAAGCTGAGGCGAACACTTATTACATCATAGACACGTTGGGTGAGAGGCTGTATGAGGGGTGCAATCAAGCATACATTTTGAGGTTTGATGACAAGGCCATAATGCAGAAACAGGCAGAGAAAGCTCAGACAAAAACTGAAACACTGGAAGAGGAAGAGGTAATAATATGCAGTGGCAAAGAATGTTGTAGAGAATTTATCAAAAGATTTCTAGCTGCGATACCATTGAAGGAGACCGAGGAGGAAGAGAAAAAGAATGGTGTTTCTTACGTTTCTCTCCATCACAGGCTGCAGATAGAGTTCAACTACAGCTTCTCAACTTCCCCTGTTTCATCCTCGACATCATCTCCCCTCTCTTCTCTATCTACCTCTGCATCTTCTCCATTTTCCGAATGAGAAATTACACTATCGACAACTCTAGTTTATTACAACATGTGCCAGCTGTATATAGGAGAAAAACACAATGTTTCTTGTTTCTCACAATCTGTATGAAACATCAAAATAAGTTAAGCATAACTTGCGTGTACTACGAGCCACTATTTCAGATGTTCCACTGCAATATAAGGTCAATCTTGATGCTACCATAAAGATGAGTTCAAAAAATCTTAAAAGTTGATGATCAGTTGAGTCACCATCAATGAAAATGGAGTACTCACTAGCAGAAAAAGAAAGATGCTCAAGGCAATTAGGGACCTACGAACTCATAAGCAATGTCACGAAAACTTTAGATAAGGTGAATAAGTTTACATGATTGCAAATAATCATATCCTACTGTGGTCCCAGCTTTTCTCAAATGGTTTATGGAAGTTAGACTAATCCACTAGTTTTATCGAAAAGGGTCCATGCATATAATCAACTCTAAGTATCTAAAGCAGCATCACAATTCATGATATGCAAGATGTGCATATAATACTATGGGAATATAAAATCAAACACTATTTGCAATAAACAATGAGGATATGCTTTTCAGAACCATACAATATTTTTTCGTAGAGTAGCATCTTAAGATATCTATGGACATTGAGTCAATGTGATGGAAACTGGAAAAGGAAGCATTATTAAACACACTCATTTAAGCAAAAAAGAGAATACCAAATATGCTATCCATTCTTTCAACCACAGCCACTTTATCACCTTCAAATCAATAAAGCAAAACACAAACTATAATCATCAATGGGCCTGTCATGTCTCCTTACCAAACAAACCAGGCCTAAACTATATCATCTCAAACTTCATCCCCACCTTAAATGCAATGTATATACTTGCCTAATGGTCCACCAGCCTTATGTCTATCGTCTCGATGAGATGAATGAAATGTTCAAGTGGTTTTATACGAAACTAAAGACTGACCCCACACATGTAAAGAGACGGATCATTAAGCAAACATAAAACAGTCTTTAAATAGATTGAATCATGTCACCACTTGAACCATCACTATGATTTTCTACTGCATTTTAATAGCCATTCAAATTACATATCGAGTTTCTATGCAAATCTAAGAACTACTCTAAATCTATAAACAAAGCTAGCATTTTCTTAAGTCAATCGCGAACTAGTTGTGTATCCATATTTTAGATGCACAAACTCACAACTATAGTTTACCTGGCAAAAGCCGATTTCTAGTTTAAAAAACGGTGGATACTGAGTATGCCTCTGAAAACATGTTGAAGTGCACTCGTTCCTCCAAAGAGCCAACCCTTAGCTGCTGATAAGAATTGCTCGCTCACATGCTTCTTCTTTCTGTATACTCAGTGTTGTCGTTACTGTCAGCATATGGCTCTTAGAATAAAAAGAAAGATAGACTATAGTTCATCTGTTAAGATGGCTCTTGAATTTCCTCCCCTCTAGAGTGCTTTTATTACCATTTTCAATACTAGCACATGGAACCACAACAGAACCTAGACGCAATGTTAAATCACACTCAATCCCACGTTCTTTATCCAACGTACGATCATGATTGGTCGGACATATAGCATCCAAGGAATCAACTCCGGAGGACGTAATATTTTGATGGAGACCAGTTTTATCCTTTTCCATTAGGCGAGAATTTGAATGTGAAGGTTTCGGTGAGTGGAACTTTGGGTCGTCGAGTCGAGCTTGACCATTATAGTACAAGGGATAGACAGACCATAAGTTTGGTGAGGCAGAAGTTTGTGCTGGTGGATGACGGTTATCAATTGGAGCAAAATTCTTTGGTAACACGAGAATTTTCTTAACCCGATCTTGCTCCTTGAAGAGATTGATGGGGTCAAAAGACGAATATTGGGGGCATTGGAGAATGAGAGGGTTGATAGTTTCAGTATTGGAATTACTCTCAAGAACAGAGGTGCCCTCTAATTTTTCCTGCCTAAGGTAAAATCTGGGAGCGTCGTTTCGTTGGCTTCTTGATGATCTTTGAGGAGTGCACCCTAAATGCAGGGCAGCTGGACATAGTGGAAACAAAACAAGATATTGCATTTTAGTAGTATTTTCCAATCCCAATGAGAACACATGCTTAAATGAGAAACACAATTTAAAAAAATCCACTATCTATGAGTGCAGAGAAATATTTTAAGATATTGGCAGAAGCAACTATATAGCTTCAACTGAAATAGATTACCTTCAATACAAGGCTGCAAAAGTTCCCCAGTTTCAGTAGTTTCGTCTCTTCGAATTATAGTGTTAATTGCATCATTAACTCTATCCCAAAGCGTTTGAAGGTCTGAATACTCAACCTAAGCAAACAGATTTTGCACCCAGCTCAAAGAATTATGAAAGGGAAACTGGACATACAATAAAAGAGCAAGCTTTAGTGAAATCAAGAGTTGTTAAGCACAATAGCTACCTCAGAATTGGCTTTACAATATATAATTTCTTCAGCTTTCAAGACAACAATGGGGAGTTTCTCTTGCCACTCTCTGTTCTTTTTAGTAGTTGAACTATGAGCCTCATTCACAATCCTAAACAAACATCCCAAAACACTTTAAGCAAATCAATGAAACTAACAGAGAGAGAGAGAGAGAGAGAGAGAGAACCTGAAAATTTCTTGAATAAGAGAACCCCTAATGGGATGGTGCCTATCACTGTGCCAAGCTCTTCTAACACACTCATAAGGTCTTGGGCCTGGTCTTGGCATCTTCAAAGCATCAAGAAACGAGAGAGAGAGAGAGAGAGAGAGAGGTTCTTGTTCTTGATGAGGAAAAACACCCAAAAGGGTTTGTTCTTGACTAGGTGGCTTTCTATGGTGTCTCCATTTATTTAGGTAGGAGAAACAAATCGCTGTGTTATGAATTCTAATAGTAGATTATGTCGAATGTATTATCCACATTCATGTATACTTGTCAAACAGACAGATAAAAACTGCATTCGATTGACGCTGTGAATCAATAATTCAAAGAGCTTCTGCTGTGTGTGTCCCCCCCACCCCCAGTGAGCCAGGTGCCAGCTTCCCAGTGCAAGAACCCACACACAGACCAATGTGTATGTGTGTGTGTTTGATTCATGTGGTGGGGGAAGAAAGCTGTGGTGATGATCGTATTTGTCACTGTCGGTGGCCAATTAGCAAAACCCCAGCCTCACGCTCTCTTTTCTAAACCTATTTTTACTCTAAACTATCTTCTTGCTTTCTATTTTTCCGTTTATAATTATTTCACATAAATATTAAAAATATTTAATAGTTTTAATTATATATATAATAATAATAATTTTGTTTTTTTGTTTTGTTTTTTGGAATGCTAAATAATAGGATTTCTAATCAGAATTATAAATATTGACAATAAATAAATAAAAACCTTCTAAACAAATAAAATAAGGGTAGAATTACAAAATAAGGATTAATTCTTTTTAATAATCTAAAAAGACAAATAAATTGAAACAAGTTCTATTCATAAAACGACTATTATTTTACAATGAGCGGGAGTACAACTCTACAACTAATAGAGAAAATTATTTTTCAATCATCTACGTCGGACTGTTAAGTTTTATTTGGTCCCAAAATTGGAAAAAATGCGTTCACATATTGACACACCATGTTTGTAAGAATTGTTCACTCCTAATTGGATACAAATGCTAATTTTCATCTACAAATTACTTGATGTAGGAAAATATATTCCAACATGATAACTATTTGAATTGGAAAAAAAAAACTGATATTGATTTATGATCTTAAGTAATTTTATCTAAATTAGAATTAACAGGTAAGATTACCATTTGTAGTACGTAGTTGGTTGATGTCCAAAAACAGTTTTTCAAATATAGTGAATGTAAAAGTGATTTTCCAGATGAAAAAATAATAATTTTTTGAATTATATTGAATGCAAAGTGTTTTTTTTTTCATATCAAAACACCTTAATAAACTTTTTTTTTTCTCCCTCCAATTAATATGATAAATTATATGAGATTATATACGAGTACTAGTCATGTTGGGGTCAATTGTGATATAGACCTGGTACATTGTTTGATAAAAATTTGGAGGTTTGAATTGAATGAGATTATATCTCATATAATGTAATCCTTAAGATGATCTTATTCAAGTTTTCATCATTCAAACTATAATTACATTACTTTAGGAGATTAATTAGTATCATGGATCTGGAGGAGAGGAGAAAATAATCTAATTCCCACATGTTCTGATCTTTTATGTCCATATTTTTCAAATATCTCATGTTATGACTAAAAAATTAAAACATTCACTCAACATGATACTATTTGTTAATAGAAAAATTTATATATATAAAAAAATCATATTCAACGAAACCAATATTGATATTTTGGATCTTGAGTCCTATATGCATTAATATTATCAATTACATATAGTTACAACTTGTTGTCCTAGTCATCTGTTGAGACCAAATAGAATTGTGTCTAAAAAAACATATTTACAAAATATAACACCTACGGAAATGAGCAAAATTGAGGGATCAGAAACATGAGTTTGTCGACCATGGTCACGAGGAAATTAATATGGAAATAAATAAATTACCAGTCTCGTGACCCTACACAATATAAATGTTTTCCAGCTCATAATTTTATATCCACTTTCTGCATGTAAGACATTTGTCCCTCCAAACCTTAAATCTGATGCAAATTGGAAGCTACTCCTTCTTTTTTAATTTTAACCTTTTATATTTATGTATACAAATTAATTATTTAATTTTATTAAAGCATCTTGCATATGGTACTAATTAATCGAATGCTGAATGTAAGAAAATAGTTAGTGATGAATATTCATTACAGTAATAATTATATATCACTTATAGATTGATAATATTTAATTTAAAATTTTAAGTATCGTCCACTATCTACATGTCTTTATACACTAATGGTATACAAAATTTGAATATGTAACAGATGCATTTTGCTACAATAGGGATTGAGACAAATTAAAGTTCGAAATTTTCCTTTTCATTTATGAGAAATGTTAACGAAAAAAGTATACTACTTTGAATACTTATCCCATCGCATAATGAATGCTTTTGTTAGCAAAGTCATGTTTGGGTGCTCTCATCATAACTTGCATTTATCTCTTTTTAAATTTTATCACTTTAATTTAACATAAAAATATTTCCATCACATATATAAATATAAATATCCAAAAAAGCCTTTACCAAACTCCCACCACTCCCTTCTAGAAACCATGATTCCTCCCACTCCACTCTCTCTCCTCTGTGCCGTTCTTCTCTGTCTACCACTCGCCGTCATCTTCACCTCCACCACCTCCGTCGTCTCCTCCGGCGGCGCCGCCACTTCCCCACTAACTCTATCTACACCCTCCACTAATCTAACTGAAAGAAATCCAACACCTACTATATCACTATCTCCAAGAAAAACACTAGGAGAACCACCCAAAGTCGAGAACCAAACCACCACCGCTCCGCCGCCGCCGATCCTAGCTGAAGATGAAGATGATCGGTCACGACTCAAGCTTGCTTCTCAGGTCGACGCGATTCCGAAACCCACAAAGAAACTTGCTTTCATGTTCCTAACCACATCCCCACTCCCATTCGCGCCGCTTTGGGAGCTCTTTTTCGCACGCGCCGCCGTGAATCTGTACAACATATACGTGCATGCTGACCTGACCGGCGTCAACAACACGGCGGCGTTCAACGGCGTGTTTACCAACCGGGTCATTCCGTCAAAGCCCACACGCCGCCACACCCCCACTCTCATCGCGGCGGCGCGTAGACTGCTTGCCCACGCGCTCCTCCATGACTCGTCGAACGCCATGTTCGCACTCCTCTCGCCATCCTGCATCCCCATACATTCCTTCAATTACACGTACAGAACCCTGATAAAGTCGAGGAGGAGCTTCATCGAGATACTTAGAAACGAACCAGGCGCGTACGAGAGATGGGCGGCGCGTGGGGAAGAAGCGATGGTGCCAGAGGTGGCGTTTGAGGATTTCCGGATCGGGTCCCAGTTTTGGGTGGTAAAGCGTAAGCATGCAAGGATTATTGTGCGTGACAGAAGGCTTTGGTCAAAGTTCATGCTACCTTGCCTAAATGATGACACGTGTTACCCGGAGGAGCATTATTTCCCTACGCTGCTGAGCATGGTGGACCCGCGCGGGTGCATACCCTGCACCCTCACCCACGTGGACTGGAATGGTAGCCATGGCGGTCACCCCCGAACGTACATGCCTGCTGAAGTTGACCCAGAGTTGATCTGGACCCTCAGAAAATCTAGACCAAGATACGGTGATGAGAAATCCGACGTCTCAAATTCGTCTGTGAGGATAAGACGTGACCAGTTTTTGTTTGCGCGAAAGTTTTCCCCTGGCTCATTGCACCACTTGATAAATATAGCCAATGAGGTTATTTTCAAAGATTGAATTTCTTTTTTAACTTTTTCTTTTTTATTACTTGTAATATTTATGTAGGAAAGTATAATTTATAGTGAGAGAAAAAATAAAAGTAAAGAGACGGGACAAACCCGTGTTCTTTTTTTTTTATCACCATTGCTTTTTCTTTTTCTCTTTCTCTCTCTAAAAAAAATAGAATTTTTGCCTCTCTCTCCTTTTTTTTTTTTATACAAGGAATTTTAATTGTGTAGTGCATTCTATGAATATTTAAACTGGCAAATTTAATAGTGAATTAAAAATTGTTTCGAGGCTTTTCTAAAAATAAATAAATAATTGTTTCGAGGAATAAAGTGTTGGGAGTTTTTTGCTTTCCAGTTAATGGGCTCAAATTTAAAACTCCAGCCCACTAGACGAACTATTAATTTGGGCCATCCATGGGGGGGGGGGGGGGGTCCAGGATTACAATAATGATGGTACGTTGGCATCAGCCATCAAGTATGAGATTGGCTTAAAACATTAATCTTGAGATGAATTTTCACAAATTAAATTAAGTTGTGTATACTTACAATTATAAAGACGTAGGAATTATTTATATTAAGATAAAAATTATAATTGTCACAATTGTTCGATGACAATAACAACATTATTATGTATGTACATATATCTATCTAAAAATGACTTAGTTATTAAATTTGGACATAAACTTATGTGTACCAATTGCATCCACTCTATTTTGGTACCTTTATTGATTATCGCATCTTTCTAGTCAATGATAGTTGTTAAATCAACTATTTCACTTTCTGAACTAGATACGTGACAATTGGACTACAATTTTGACCTATAAATATAAATTAGTAAGTAGACCAATTTAGGTAAAAAAAATCACTTTAAAGATATTGCTTTTATAGAATAATAATTTTTTTTAGTAGATATATTACTCTCTGCTTGAAATATACTACCTTTGATTCAATAATAAGTGTCATCCTGAAATTTAGTTTGTGAACTTAGACTACTTAGTGTTGTTTTGAATCTTTATGCAATTTAATTTAAATATTTCTATTTATATTATTCAGTTATCATTTAGAGATTTAATATGCTAATTTTATAAAATTAATTTAATTCTCTTTCCAATTTTAAATCTTAAATATTTTAATTAATTCAAGATATATTTGTTCAATTTTATATTTTTGTATGATAAAAATTCAGATATTTTGAAATTGATATAATATATAATAACATTTACAAAACATAGAGTAGTATTTTATGGTTGAATAGTAAGTAACACTTTTACCACTGGCTTAACGAATCTGCGGAATTAACATATTAGCAAACGCGACATCACTTTCCTGAAATGTCCAAATCACCGTGAGTCAGAAGCGTGGTAGTTTGTAATTTATTATTATCATAACAATATTATCGTAATTATAATTATATATTACAACACTATTGTTTATGATTTTTTTTTGTTTTTTTAAGGAGTATTAAAGACACTCAAAACCGATTCGGAAAAACATTTCCGACAACTCCACCCCTCCCGACATACACTCGAACATTTCCTATTATCAAATTTAACGGCCCAGATTGTCTCGGATCCCAATCCTCCATTTAAATCCACCTCTTTAGTTTTTAAATCCATCTCTTAATTTAAATCTTGTTTTAATTTTTTTTATTTTATTTTCCGTTCTTATACCTTTCTCTCCCCCAAAGCTCGCAGCAAATCTAGAGAGAGAAAGAGAGACCACCCTGTAATTGCAATCTCCCACACCCCATACCCAAATTTGCAGACACGAAACACACTGTACTCTCACGAAACGTTAGCTCATTTTTTGTTGCCACTATTTATATATTTTCCCGGTGGAGCGATTGTTGTTCCATCACCTGTTCAGATCTAAGCGTTTGATTTTCGTAAGGTGAAAAAAGTTTACGGCTCCGTTTATTATTCATCCTTTTCGAATACGGAATGTGTATTTTCGTTGATTAAAGGATTTGTCATCGCTTTCCCATAATTTTGTTACTGGATTTGACTGCAATTGGTTTATTGAATTTGTCGATATCGGGTTGACTCTGTTTTCATACTGAAATATGCGATGTGTTGAAAGATAACCAAGTGTTGTAGTTTGCTTTTGCATTGAAATCTTACTTGGGTGTTGATAGTGTAGGATATCGGTGAGATCGAGTTTAAGCCATGGCGCCGAGCACGATACGCAAGGCGATCGGAGCGGTGAAGGATCAAACGAGCATCGGAATTGCTAAAGTTGCAAGCAATATGGCGCCTGAGCTGGAAGTTGCCATTGTCAAAGCCACCAGCCATGATGATGATCCCGCCTCTGAGAAGTATATCAGGGAAATTCTCCAATTGACCTCGTATTCTCGGGGTTATGTTAGCGCCTGTGTTGTTGCAGTGTCCAAGAGATTGGGGAAAACCCGTGATTGGATTGTGGCCCTCAAGTGTTTGATGCTTATTCACCGCTTGCTCAATGATGGGGATGCTATTTTTCAGCAGGAAATTATGTATGCTACTAGGAGGGGGACTAGGTTGTTAAACATGTCTGATTTTCGTGATGAGGCCCACTCGAATTCGTGGGATCATTCAGCTTTTGTGAGAACTTATGCTTTGTACTTGGATCAGAGGCTTGAGCTGATGGCTTATGAGAGGAAGCTGAGCGTGAATGGAGGTGAAATCGAGAGATATGGGGGCAGAGATGATAGATATAACCATCGTTCACCCCCGGGATCAAATCGGGGGAATGATTATGAATACCACAGTGAATATCGGGATGAGTCGAATTATGGAATGCGCAGATCAAGGTCGTCTGGTGATGTTAGAGAGTCGGCACAGGAAAGGAAAGATGCCACTCCTCTTAGGGAAATGAAGCCTGAGAGGATTTTCGGGAAGATGGGTCATTTGCAGACGCTGTTGGATCGGTTTTTGTCCTGTCGGCCAACTGGCTTGGCGAAGAATGAGAGGATGGTTCTGGTGGCACTCTATGCTATGGTGAAGGAGAGCTTCAGGTTGTATGCTGATGTTTGCGAGGTTTTGGCTGTGCTTCTGGATAAGTTCTTTGATATGGAGTATCAAGATTGTGTAAAGGCTTTCAATGCTTATGCTAGCTCAGCGAAGCAGATAGATGAGCTTGTTGGATTCTATAACTGGTGCAAGGATATAGGTGTGGCGAGATCTTCTGAGTATCCAGAAGTGCAGAAAATCACTAGCAAATTATTGGAAACGTTGGAGGAGTTTGTGAGAGACAGGGCTAAGGCGATGAAGAGTCCTGAAAGGAAGGTAGAGGCCCAGCCAGCTCCTCCTGAGGAAGAACCAGTGCCAGATATGAACGAGATCAAGGCGCTGCCGGCTCCTGAGGAGTATACTCCCCCACCACCACCCGAACCTGAACCTTCCAAGCCTGTCATTCAAGAGAACGGGGATTTGTTGGATTTGAGGGACGAGGGAGTAACTGCTGATGATCAAGGTAATAAGTTTGCTTTGGCGTTGTTTGCTGGACCGGTGGCAAACAATGCCAATGGCTCGTGGGAAGCTTTCCCTTCGAATGGAGGGGCAGAGGTGACTTCTGCTTGGCAGAATCCAGCAGCAGAGAGTGGCAAGGCTGATTGGGAACTGGCTCTGGTTGAATCAGCCAGTCATTTGTCGAAGCAAAAGGCTGCAATGGGGGGTGGATTGGATCCTTTGTTGTTGAATGGGATGTATGATCAGGGAATGGTGAGGCAGCACGTGAGCACAGCCCAGTTGAGTGGTGGGAGTGCCAGCAGCGTAGCATTGCCAGGTCCTGGAGCGAGTAAAACTCCCGTTTTGGCGCTCCCAGCACCCGATGGAACGGTCCAAGCAGTCGGACAAGATCCATTTGCGGCCTCTTCATGCATTCCTCCTCCTTCGTACGTGCAGATGGCGGATATGGAGAAGAAGCAGCAGTTGCTGGTGCAGGAACAGATCGTATGGCAACAGTATTCCCAGAATGGAATGCAAGGCCAGGCTAGTTTGGCCAAGATTAGCACTGGTGGATATCATGCTCCGGGTCTACAGCCTATGGTGCCGTATGGTATGCCGCCTTCTGGTTATTACTATACTCCTTACTGATTGATATTTGGGTAAATTTCTCTATACATTAAATTTCTTTGGTTTTCATTCTGTAAGCCAACTTAATTCATCATGTCATTTTTACTTGCAATTGTGCATGACTAGGGGAATGATGGGGGTGAGGAAGAGAGGGAGAAACTGAGCTTCTGAGATTAGTGATTGTGGGACTTGTTATGTTTCTTTCTGTTTTGTTATATTATTTGGATTTCATGAAACATAGTATGCTAGTATCAGTGTGGTTCTCTTTTTTCATTTTTGATATGAACTTATAACTGCATATAATCACGAGTAATGACAGAGCTACAAGTTTGAGGACCCATGGAATTGTTGTAAATTTGTCTATATAAATTTAGACTTGATTTTTTTTTGTGCATATCTTGGTGTTGATTTTATTAGATTATTAGCAAATTTAGGATAACATCTATCTTTGCCCTGATAGCGACTCACCAAATTGACTATAATTTAGCCCAGAATTCGGGTTTGTGTCTCAGTCCAACTTCCAAAAATGACACGTTGGATCATTTGTTTTTGTAAATAAATTATTTGTAATATTATTTTATAATTATCCTGTTGAACTAAATTATTTGAAATTACTTGCAATATATATTGTCCTTGTTAGCGTTTGTTTGATAAGGCCATGTCAAATTGCCTTATCAGGTTTGAACAATGGCTTTTTTAAATTTCATTGTTGATGGTTAAGTTATTCCATTTTCTTGATTTTTATTGTGGAACTAGAAGCATCTAAAGAATGTAAACAAGATTCCAAATAAAAGACTCTCTCTCTCTCTCATTTGATATTCCTCCATCAGAATACATAATTTGACTTTTATTATTTTAGGGCCTGCAAAATTTGGTCTTTGTTACGAGGAAAGTAGGGTTTTCTCAGGAAATTCATTTGCATCCAGAATTTGTCATTACTGCTGTTTTGCCGCTTGAAATATTCAAAGTATGTTAGAAAATGTGTTCATTTTTTTTCCCCTCTAAATTCTTGGTTGTCTGAATTTCCTTGCGAGTGAATTGAATTCAACTTGTGCACACTTTTTTCTTCTCTGTTCTGCGTTGTTGGAATTCTGTATTTTGGTGGCTAAAAATTGACCCGAATTTGGCAACTGGTAATTTCCAAATTCTGAAAGCAACTGTATTCTATGCTACTCAAATAGTACTACTACTACCCAACTCAGTTGAAATATCATGTGTAATTTAAAATTAACAGGAACCAAAACGCCAATTTCTTTTTTTTTTTTTGTTTTTTTTAAGAAAAAGAAGGAATCAAAACGCCCCACCAAGGAAAAAAAAGAGAATAAAAAAATCGAAAAGTTGGTTCAGATGACAATTTGGGACCAGTAAAGTTGAAACCAACCAAACTGCCAGTTGCTTCCAGGTTGTAGTTGTACACTTGTACTTGTCCTTGCTGGTCAATCACTGTCTAAATACTTTTTTATTCTTTAAATTAATTTGTAGACTTGGGTGACTAACTACTACTTTTATGAAACGTGACGTGTCGTCGGTTCCAAAGTCAACATTTATCTTGAAAAAGATAAAAAATATGTACAATGGCATCCACTTAATTATCAGGATAGATACAAAAATTATTCATGAGATATATTTGGAAAATTTCGTAAACTGTAGATTATGGTGCGTTTGTTTCTATTTTACAAACTTTACATATTAAAAGGAGTAATTTGTAATTAAGGGGTTTCTGTTAGCATCTCGAGGAGGTTGAATTCAAGGTAGAAACTTATCTCCAATTATTGTTCACCTACTTAAACTGTGCTGATTACATAAATTTAGAAAACACCAAATATGTGATGTCAATTTGTCAATGGATATGTACCCACATGATTCTACTGTTTGAAGTCGATGAGATTGTCAAATTCCTTCAATATGCAAATTATTCTCTTTCTGTTGATGGTTAAAATTGAGTTTGAAATTTTATGTTATGAATTGTAATTCGTTAAACAATCTTACTCAATTTATATTACTATTATTTTTTCAGTAAAATAGTGAAATCTAAAAAAAAAATTGGGTTTTTTAGAAATGGATTTGAATTGGTAGCAAGGAATTAGATGAAACCATGCAATAGAGAAGCAAATATTTGATACGATTTTTCACAGTGACAGAATGAAGTGAGCACATGTGCTTCAGTTTTGACATAATAATGCTTACAGAATAACACAAAAACATCATTAATCTTTCCTGGGAGATTCAGTGTGAACTCTAATGTGTTGTGTCTCTTTCTTTCCACGCCAGAGATATATAACAGAACAAATTACCATTAAACCTGCAGCACATCCAAAGACAATCCCCATAATCTTTCCTAGACGCTTTCTCTTGGACAAACCCTTGTAAGCATGAACTGCACCAGAATATATGAGTTTAATTAATCCTTCTGAGACACAGAAAAAATAAGACTGAGTATATGTAGGAAACGTTTTCAAGAACCTTGAGACACATGAATGGCTGAAACTAAAGGACCATATGTGCTTTGTAGTGGAATGCAGCATGTCCCTTTCCCAGCCCACAACAAATGAATGTCTATCACCGTATTCGTTATGTTCGCCTCAAATGTCTTGATCAACGCTCTCTTCGACCCTCCACCTTCTTTCATTATATTGAAATCTTGTAAAACTTTTTCACCCTTGATGAGTTGGAAATTATCTCAAGTTATCAGACATAACATGAAAGCTATGGAAAACCAAGTTGTTGCTTGAATACCAAAATGTGATCAAGTACCTGAATGTAAATATCAAAAACACGACGTCCCAAACCTTTCCAAGAGGCAGAGTCCTCCATCTGTATCTCAGCAAAATGAAGCTCGACTTGATATGCTCCGTTTTCCATGCCGAGGCCATAGTACCTCAATGAGTTTGGTGATATTCTAGCTGTTTTGTACAGTTCAGAATCCAAAGTGTTGGTGATTTGAGAGTCTGTCTGATGTGTATAGCTCGGTCCATGGGGGTTAGAAATGTAAATTCCAGAGCTGCTAACTGCCCATTTATTGTTATTGCTTGTGAACAATGAGGCTGCTCCTAGCATTTCTTGATCGTCATCGAATTTGACGCCATCTGCAGACAATTGTTCTTTGCCTCCGTTGTTGACAGCAAACGAAGCTACAAGAAAATTCACGAATAATTTCACATTTTATGTTCTTAGCTTGCAAAAGGATTAATGTTTTGACAGATAGGACACTTACTTGATGGATCCTTATTTCTGCACTTAATGCTTCCTTCAAGGCACTGCAACATACCTAATGCCTTCCTGCATCGATTATAGACCAAATTATAAATGAATATATGTACTATATACAACACAATGAACGGTTACTTACTCATTGTTCAAATTGACAACGTTAATGGAAGTTCCGACTGTATTTCTGCATTCATGAAGAGTAACGAAACTTTAAAAAGTAGCTAAATTTCCACATCGTCAAGTTTGTTATGAGTTAAGCAGGCTTACATTGATACATGATTCCGATATAGAGGGACATTCCCAGTTAGAGGATTGAAGGATACATCTCTGCATAAGTTTAAAGGACACAAATCAAGCAACTTTGAATACTACATAATCTCTGTAATCAACACAAAAATATATCCAAAAATGGGGCTTACACGGCTGTTACTGTTGGAGCTATAATATCAGAAGGTAGATCCCCGTTCAGGTTATTACTTCCTAGATATCTGACAGCAGGTCAAAAGTCATGTTCATAATACAAACATTCTCAAATATTTAGTCGACTTTTGAGAAGCAATGGCTCACTTACAAGTATTGTAAAGAATTGAAGTTTTTGAATGAATCTGGTATTTGACCTGTCAGCTTGTTGAAGCTCAAGTCCCTGACATGGTGAAAAAATTCCAGGTAAAGATCGATTGCATAAAGTCGAAAGAAAAGATTTACTATAGCTAAATTGAAGCAAATTAGCTGAAAAAAAGGTCAAATAAACTTGGCAAAAATTACTCACAAGATTTTCAGGTTGGAGAAGGTGCTTAATTGTTCTGGGATTGGGCCACCAATTCGACAGTTTCTCAATGATCTGCAATTAGAATTATAAGAAAGGGAAGTATTTTTAAAATATAGTATGCTCTAACTGGGTTCTTTTATAGTGATTCAAGAACTTACAGTATGGAAAGACTCGTCAAATTCTCTAAGAAATGAAGAGAACTGTCAGTTGTACCAACAAGATCGCCAATTCTCCTGAAAGTTTAAAGAAACATAAGAGAAGAGCCAGATGGTGGAAGAACAAAAGATATGTTCCATTTTTAATGTTGTTGTTGTTGAGATAGATGATGTCAGATGCTAACTGGAAATCCTTACAAATCTTCCAGTTTAGTTAGAGCACTGAAGCTGCTTGGAATCGGGCCCTCAAGATTTGTTCCTTCCAGTCTCCTATTAACAAGAAATTCTTCACAACTCAGAAGCAGTTATGTCAATGCATGCATACTGCTAGGAAACAAAACAAAGAGAAGTTGTGCATACAGATTGCGGAGTTCAGTGAAAGTTCCTAAGAATTCTGGAAGCTTTCCAGTGAAACCATTATCAGATGCCCATCTGAAAGATAATCACGAGCATCATCTAGTCAGTTTAACTGATTCAATCATAATAATTTAAGCATATGAAGAATCATCCATTTCAGGAGAAGCATAGAAAGATACAGTGTTTGAAGAGATTTCAAATTCAAGAATTCTTGTGGAATTGGTCCACTCACTCCACTGCTATCGATGTACCTGCAAGATCAAAAGAGGCTTAAACATTATGAATTGCAGCAAGACTATATCTATTTTCCAAGTAAAAGTTGTTTATTTACCATAATTAAAAAGGTATGAAAAGTGACATGTAAGTACTTACAGCTGCTGTAAAGAGGTTACATTTCCTAATTCAGGAGGCAATGTTCCTTGCAAATTGTTTGAGCCAAAACTTCTGAATTATGGAAAACAAATTAAAAGATAAATAAATTACACATTCTAAAAAGAGAATTACTAGAATATTAGCTAGTTTCTTACAGCGAGATTAACTTGGTGAGGTAGCCAAGTTCTGCAGGCACTGGACCTGTGAAATTATTAATCCCAAGTGCCCTGTATCATCAATACTTCATAATAAAGTTCTTGGTTTCAAAATATGAATGTAATAACACACACGTTACTTGAACATTTTAGTAAGCTCATATCAAAAGTAAAGAGATTTCAAGTAACACTAACAAGTACTCCATTTTCGATAGCTTCCCAATTGCTGGTGGGATGGATCCATTTAACACATTCTGATCCAAATTCCTTCATAATATAATCAGAGAATCAAGTCAAAAAATCAAACAAAGAAAGATGAAGAAATGTTTAAAGAACTTTAGTCTCTTACAAGTCCATCAACTCTGTCAGCAAAAACAGTTCTTGAGGAATTCCACCAGAGATATCTAAAGCATATATTTTCCTGCATCAAGCGATAATTGGAAACCACTCTCAGTTTCAGACAAAATCAAAGAAAGATGTATGAAATGAAGGTGAAAAGTAACTCACAAGTGTGTTACGTGGCAAACGGTGTCAGAACAATCACAGGCAATTCTTGGATTAGCATCTTCAGCAGCCCAAGCAGCATTTTTGATGCAGGGATCAACACTCAAATTCAGCTTACTCCTCAGATTCCAATGATCAATTATCTTGTTGATAGCATCCACTAATTTCCCAACAAAAATAAAAACATAAAAGATCAAGTTCAACTACACTGGCAAACATAAATAGGTTAAACTATATTCCTACATAGAATCTTTGAGACATTTAAACAAACACCTTCAAGGGGTTCAGTTCTTGGTTGCGCAGCTACAATTTCAAGCATCCAAATTACAATCAAAGAGAAGCTCAAAAACCCCATCTACAGATCAGATAAAATACACACTGAGAGACTGTACTTCAAACTGAAAATTGTGAAGTTCTTGGCAAGCTAAATTAAACAGGGGATATTTGGTATTTCGCAAAACAACAATAGCATAAGCCATGGAGATAAATTTCTCTACTTTTTGTATACTAAAAAGTCTAATTGACCCACATAATTTATATGCAACAAATAATTTATGTGATGCTAAAGCAACCAAAATAGACTTTTTTGCTTTCTTTGACTGTTCCATTATGTGAAATTTACGTTGTTTTCATGCAAGAGTTAAAATCTGGGTGTCTTTTCTTCACATTCCTACATGAAAATGAGACATCATGTCAATTCTCGAGACAATAATAACAGTATGTTTTAGTTCAAATCATATATTAGCTTGTTTAATTAAGATAAGATTAGGCCGGCTTAACAGCATCAACTTTTAATTTGACTAATTGTTCCTTTCTGTTTCAAGCAATAACTAAAATATGATTATCACTGGTCCAAGCAATGAGATTGGTAACTAAATTGTAGATAATTCCAAATTATATAAGGTGATTATAAAATAAGAAAGATTTCACATGATTATGTGACAAAAATATCAATAATGGCAATATATAACATATGATTGAGTTATAAATGGTAACCCTGTCTATTTATTGTAATATTGACTGATGTAACAATAATCATATAATTATGGTAAATGGTAATGGTGATTATGTTATAAATTCTCTTTACATCAGTCAACATTACAATAATATATTATAAAATTAATCTTCTTGTTAAAAATCGGACTTACCATAAATTTTACACATATTGACTTACTATAATCAACATAACCCCAAATATTCCTAATAATAATTAAATAAAATACATACATACACACACACACACACACACATATATATATATATATATATATATATATCTTTTCAAAATAAATAAATAAAATCCAATTGGTTAATTGAAGTGGATCTATGTACCAGGGCCCAATGAAATTATAGGCCCAAACTGTTGTTTCAAAGAAGCCCAACTACTAACTATATAACCATTAAGCTCCCGCCAGCATAATGAAAATAAATTTTTTTCTTTTGTTTATTATTATTTTTTTTAAACTCCAATAAAGTTTCAAAAATAAAAAAATATATCAGAGAAAGTCTTTTTCTTTTTCTGGAGGGATAATTGCGCGAAATTCTCTTGGGGTTTAGAAAATCGATCTGAAATCCTCTTATGTTTTAAAAATTACGCGAAATCTCCTTGTGGTTTTTTAAATATAGACTGAAATCCTCAATTCCGTTAATGTTAATGGAAGTGCTATACACGCGCTCTTCATGCATTTTTTGGTGTTTTTTTTCCCACTTTTTTGCTAAAAAATGACATATTTATCATTTTTATACTATATTAAATGACTAAATCTCTTGTGGAGTGTTTCATGCAATTGAAACACTTCCTTCAAACTTATTTTCTATACTAATACATATTTCTTTATTTGCTTTTATTTATTTATTTTATTAAATAATTAAATCAAAATTAATATTGATGAAAAAGAAACCTACATACCAACTAGGGATGGCAACGGGGCGGGGATTCCCCGTTCCCCACGGGGATCCGCCCCGAACGGGGCGGGGAATCCCCGAAATACACCTCCGCGGGGACGGGGACGGGGCAAAAAATTTCCCCGATTGGCTTGGCGGGGCGAGGACGGGGATTGTATTCCCCACCTCGCGGGGATCCGAAAATATTATATATATATATATATTTAATATAATATAATTAATTATTATAAAAAATAAATTTTATTTTAATTTTATATATATATATAAACTATATATTAATATATTTTTAAAATAATATAATTAAATGAATATAAAAAATTAATTATATAGAGATTGAAATGTTGAGTGCATTGAAGTATTGAACAATGATGAAAATTAATGAAAATGTATTAAGATAATTTATTTTTGTGTTTTAACTAATTTTATTAAATTATGCTTTCATCTTTTATTTGGATTTTTGAGTCTTTTTTTTTTTAATATTTGAGTTATATGTAGTTGTATGAATTATTTTTGTATATTAATTAAATTATAAACTTAAAAAAAAAAAAAAAAGACGGGGCGGGGCGCGGGGTGGAAATTTTCCTCGATTCGTTGGCGGGAACAGGGACGGGGATTCCCCGCGAACGCGGGGACGGGGATAGGGATTGCTCCTCCAGCCCCGCCCCGTTGCCATCCCTAATACCAATTGTTAGTATTAATAACAATAAAATAAATAATTAAATAAAAAATTAATTGAAAAAAAAATAAATAAAAAAATAAAGAAATAGGTGTTAATGTAGAAGATTAGCTTGAAGGAAGTGTTTGCAATTGTAAGGAACCCCATAAGAAAATTAGTATTTTAATATAGTAAAAAAAAAATATGTCATTTAATAGCAAAAAAAAGTGAAAAAAAACACCAAAAAACGCATGAAGAGCGAGTGCACAACACTTTTGTTAGCATTAATGGAATTAAGGATTTTGGGCTATATTTAGAAAATCACAAATGAGTTTCATGTAATTTATAAAGTTCAAGGGGGATTTCACGCCAATTTTTCAAACCATATGGAGATTTCGCACAATTAACTCTTTTTCTAAATGGGATCCTCTATCCCAACAGTTGTGTACCACCCCTCTGCCAATCTTGAAACGATGTCGTTTTAACAAAATAATTAATAAATAATAGAATGTATAGTAAATTTTATCGGCGCGACTGTATACTAAAATAACAGGACCATAGCTAAAAATAACATATCCAATTTTCCCGCCCATTTTGTTTTTCAAAAATGGAAACTAAGAAAAAAGAAAAGAAAATAGAAAAAAAAAAAGCAAGAAAATGTGATTTGTTAGGAGGGGAGACAAGAGTGGGAAAATTGAAGGTTTCTATTGGTGGGAGGAGTCGTTATATACTTATATATATATATTCTCCAAAAAGTTTTGAGCTACCATAATTAATCATTATAAATCAATTTTTATTGTATAATACATCAATTTAATCATCTTTAATTTGATATCCATATTGTATATAAAAAAATTGAAATTTTTTTGGGGTTTGATTAATTTTATTTGTTTAGAACATTTTTATTTTTTTGAGAATGTGTTTTGAATAATTTACTTTAAATATTTTTTGTAAATCTAATACTTTTCAAGAAAATATATATTTATTATAAGTTTATAAAATCTTATAATATTAAGTATACCTATATATAAATATTTTTTTTACTAAATATCTATATCTATTTATATAATAGATAGTTAAGAATAAAAGATCTATTTTTTCCTTCAAAATAATTTTCCTTTGTCTTTTCAACTCCATGCCTCATTAAACATTCTTTGGAAATAAATATAATTCATAGTCAATTTATTAATCTGAATAACTGAATAATTCTCAATTATTTGTATAAATGATATAAAAAAATCTTATAAATTTTTTTGACAACCTCGAAAATTTAATTTTAATTTTCATGTTAAAAGTTAAATTTACGAAAAGATAAATCTTTGGGAAATAATGAAACAAAAAAATTATGAAATAATAACAATTATTATTATTAATATATTATTGTTATTATTATTATTATTATTACAAATTATATATTTTACAATAATAAATAATAAACCGCGTGTATTACTAATATATATCAACAGAAAAGAAATAATTGAATATAAAAAATAAAAACATCAAATTTAATGATATCAAATTCTCTTTGATTTCAAGTACCACATCACCATATATTTCTTCCAACTAATTGAATCAGAAAATGAAAAACATCAGATTTAATGATATCAAATTTTTTTTTGATTTCAATTTGAGTTAAAACGAGAATTCCTAAAAAAATATTAATCATAACATCAATGATATTAAAGCAAGAATTCTTGATGAAATAGTTGCAGAAACCATCTCAAATACCATGGTGATGCGGTGCTTCGCGAGGCAATTTCGATTTTAGCAAATTTGATGCAATTATCAAGTTTGTTCTTCGCGAGGAGCCGTATTCCATGGTGTCTTGTTTCTGTCGTCAATATTGTCGGAATCGAGGTCGGAAACAGTAGTGCCTGTTCGGATTTGTCACCGTTGCAGTTGCTAAAGATGGAGGAGGAGGTGGTGAGGCTAAGATCTCTGAATTTGCAACCTATATAAGTTACGTTAGATTGACTTGATTTCTTCAAGGAGAATGATTTATGAAACAGAAACGATGTCGCTTGGAGGGGTGAGAAGAAGAATTAAATAAAAAAAGGGCAAAAAAGATAACAGCCGCTCAGAGGTGAGCCGAGCCGATAAGATTTACTACACGTCCTATTGTTTATTAATTATTTTGTTAAAACGGCTTCGTTTCAAAATCGGCACAGGAACACAACTGTTGGGACAGAGGATCCCATTTGCTCTTTTTCTAGACTATCAATCTATCTCTTTTTCTAGACTATCAGTTTATCTGATTACACATTCGTCAAAAGTAAATCAGATTATATAATTTAGAAGTATTTATAAAATTTTCAAGAAATCTTGAAAATATTCTATTTCGATGATCATAATATTACATGACCCATAATTTTCTGCTATATAATCCGAAGTGAGACCAAGGATTTTCATCAGTTTCAAAACTTGAATTTTGAATTTTTTTTTCCTTTTATATACAAAAATTGGAATAAAAAACAAACAAAATAATTTTATGGCAACGAATTCGAAGAGCAGCTCAATTTTGCCGATTGCGGCGGCGGATAAGTCGGAGAAAGTGGAGGAGAAGCTGTTCGGAGGTTCCGCCATTTCTAAGAAAGGCGCTTATGCCGCCATTTCTTACATGATTTGTGCTGGTAATTGCGTCGTTTTTTGTCAATAATTTAATGTTGGTGTTTTTTTTTGGTGTTGATCTTGCCTGAATTCAGTTTCAGTTGTTTTCATGTTGATTTCTTTTTTGATTAATATGGAAATTGTTTGATTACAATCTTCAATCTTCTGATAAGCATTTTCACAAACATGTGTTGGCTGCAATTTTTGCAGTGCTGTTGGTGATGTTCAATAAAGCTGCTCTTTCTTCTTACAGCTTTCCTTGTGCTAATGTCATCACCCTGTGTCAGGTAGTATAAAGATCTTGATTCTTGGTAATGTCTTTAACATCTATGTACTATTTAGTTGGTCTTAAATTACGATATGAAAAGTACTGCTACAGTTTATTGTTGTTAGTTTGCTCAAACATTGATCACACATTTTGCATTATTGTGGGATGTCAGAAGTTTCGTATGCTCATTGGTTTATCGGCTGCAGATGGTATGTTCATGCTGTTTTCTTTATGCGCTAAGGCGCTTAAAGCTCATTTCTTTTAGCACAACTGAATCTGTAGCCATTGATGGTTCCATAATGTTGGTACCTATGAAGGCATTGATCAGAACGTCGCCTCTTTCTCTAACCTATTTGCTTTACATGGTACTAACTTTTCTCTGGTCGTCGATGTTCTCTCTGTTTTTTTTTTCCCAGTTGTAACGTTTCGGTTTGTTCATAGAAAAAAAAGATGAGAAAATAAAATTGTTCACATGTTTCTTTGAAAGCTAGCCTCTATGGAGTCTATTCGGGGTGTAAATGTACCAATGTATACGACCTTAAGGAGAACTACAGTGGTATTTACAATGATATTCGAGTACATCCTTGTAGGGCAGAGGTATACACATCCTGTTCTTGGAAGGTAAGCATCCTGTTATTCTATACATGCCTTTTATATGAAATTACTTTTTTGCTGGCCGGGACTGGTATGCTCTCTATATATACTAATGATATGCTAAGTGCATTTTACAGCAAACGAGCCAAGTAGCAAATTACCACCAGTAGCTTTTGATTAAGCCACAACAGTGCTTAATGTAATATATTCTCCTTTTGTTTGTTCGGCTGATGAATAATTTAGATTTTGCCAGTGTGGCATTAATTTTGTTAGGTGCTTTTATTGCGGGAGCCCGGGATTTGTCATTTGACTCCTATGGCTATCTAATTGTTTTCGTATCCAACATCACCACAGCAGTATACCTCACTACCATAGCTCACATAGGTTTTACTTCTTCCCATCACCGTGTTTTCTTTGCAGGTTCATTCTTGCTTTCACCTTACTGATATATTATTCACACAGGGAAATCCAGTGGCCTGAACAGCTTTGGCCTCATGTGGTGCAATGGTAACAACCAGACCTCTGTATTCTCCCTCTCTTAAACATTTATCTGCCAATTCTTTCATTCAAATCTGTGATTCGACTACAGGGCTTTTGTGCGCACCCATTTTACTGCTTTGGACCTTTTCCGGAGGTGACCTGGAGACGACCATGAATTTTCCATATCTGTTCTCTCCAGGCTTCCTGGTAATATTTGCTTCATGATATACTTTTATCATTTTCTATTTCCTTGTATTGTCATTTTAAATATCATACTAGTTGTTAAAAATTGAAGACAAAATCAATTTAGTTACTTTGAACCTTATGGCACACAAAGCACTGAAGAACATCCCCAGTTCCTTTGTGATCAGGTTTCTAATTTCTCTGCTGTTTTAGTGTACCTTGTATATTCTGCTGAAGTAACATTATATATGTCTGACCTGTGATAAGAATTGTATAGAGAGTGCATATAGGCAAAGGATCCGATCATGAGGGCATCTAGTTGTGCCATTAAGTATATAGAAAGGTGGATTGGCATATCATGTTGCTGTATTGTCTTTCCAGTTTTAAAGTTTTACAATACACAAATATTTAATTCAATGCTTAGGATTGTGATTACACTAGTATATTACATCCCAACTTTTCTGATCTCAGGTAGTAATGCTTTTGTCCTGCATATTGGCTTTCTTCCTGAATTATACGATTTTCCTCAACACTACTCTGAATTCCGCCCTCACACAGACAATATGTGGTAATTTGAAGGTTCGTTCAATTTTTTTCTTTTTAATCTTTCTTCTGTTTGTTTCAGTCTCAAACTATTGGTATATTGCCTGGAATAAATCTCCTCAAATTTTTTGTGTATGGTAGATTTGTAAACGTGGGCCATACATACCAAATGTTGGTGATTTAAATCATTTAATCTGACTTTTATTTTCCAATAATGCCAGTGATAGCCTTCCATTATCATTCTTACCACTTTTGCACGTTTTGTGGTTGAGGTCCTCTGTGCTTTTGTAGTGATCAACTATACTTGCCCTTTTTTTTATGGTAGGACTTTTTCACAATTGCACTTGGATGGGTGATTTTTGGTGGACTGCCATTTGATTTAGTAAGTGCAATGAAAAATGGCCTTCTAGTTATTCTGTTGCACGCTTGAGCCTTTACGTTTGCTAAGTAATGCTTACATATTGTTTGCAGTTTAATGTCATAGGGCAGCTCGTTGGCTTCGTTGGCTCAGGAATGTATGCCTATTATAAACTTTTCGGCAACTGATTGCTCTATCCGTTCATCACCCGTAAGTTTCGATTCGAATTATTGGTATCCAATGGTTGATATAGACTTGTGATGGGGACTCCAATAAGTTGGTGGTTTTTAGAATCAGAATGCAGATTGTGATATGTAGCATATGCAATTCATCACTAGTTGTGCCAAAGTCAAATATAATACTATACACTCCTTAATGGTGGTGCATGTAGCATAAATTTTGGGGAAAATGTTATGATATCTTATAATTTAATTACATGATAAAGATCAAATCGAGTTATGGTTGTAACAAAATTAAGTTTGGTTTGGAGCAATAATAAATCTTGTATCTTGTTGGATTGATTGGAGATCCAACACTTATTATCATTATTATTACTACATTATGCTTTATTTAATTTCGATTTTTTATCATATTAATTGTCTATTTTAATTGAATTTTGAATTCGATTGGTAATGAGGAAATTTTTGTATGAATATTATTCAACTAACTATATATTTTGTAACGAGGAAAAATATTATTCAACCTACTATATATTTAACTACAGAATAAAATATAAAATATATATTATTATCTTAATTATTATGAATAGAGCACACATATGCTTAAGTTTGTAAAATTTGGGTTCTGAAATATTTATTCCCATGGCCTACGACGAAAGAAATACGTAAACAGAATTACTTGACAAAAATCTCTTTTATTTTTGTAATCCAACCCCAAACGCCTAATACCAAATCTCCTGTGATATATTAACCTGGATTTGAAAGTGGAAATGGGTTGTTAAGATGAGAAAAAAAGCTCATAATCCTCCTATTGGGATCATCACTATAGATATTATTATGGGGATAACCATAGATACCAAGATTATTCAAGTCAAATAGAATTAATTCATGATTCAAATAGCAATCTCAGGACACGGCAAATCCTTCCACAAATCATTCTTAAGTGAATACACCTCAACATGCTCTTTCATTTCATGTATCATCATCACCAAAATTACATTCAGTAAAAAATCTTAAGATTTTGTAGTCACTACATGTAGCAGAGAATGTAACATCATGATCCTTATCAGGAGAATTTGTAGTTGTTTGTCGATGGATTCCAAAGAACAACCTTACCCCCTCCATAATCTAGACACGACACTCCATTACAACTAAGGAAGATCATCAGTCTTAACATATTTTGGTGACAAGTTTTTGCCTGAGAGATGTGAAATAATCGGTGCTGGAGAAGAAGGCTGATTTTTACCAATTGAAAAAAATACCCTGTATATGAACCCTAATTATAACCTTATCCTTTAATTTTTTGAGTTTTTAAGAATATCCTGTATGTTACTGATGATTGCCAAAAATACTCATTTATCTTCTATAAGAGGTGACATGCTGACATGGCAGGTTGTTACACATGTGAATTGACTTTTTCATTATTTTTTCCTTCTAAATCCATGTCACTCGAAAAGAAATTCAAAAATCAGGAAATTTCACTAAAAATAATTAATTGCTAATAATAATAATAATTATTATTATTATTATTATTATAAAAATTATTTTTGGAAATTTAAAAGTAAAAAATAAAATAAAAATATTATTTAATATAATATATAAAATCTGAAAATTTCATTTAAAAAATTAGAAAAATATTTTAAATTATCTAAATACACATAAAAAATCTAGAAAAAAATGTTAAAATAACGCAACAATAATCTTATTATTAATTTATGAAAATTAATTTTCAAATTTTAAATTTAACAAATAAAATTTATAATACTTATTAAGTAAATATAATAAATTCAAAATATTTATTTCAAAAATCATAACTTATTTTCAATTACTAAAACCTATGTTTAACAATAATAATAATAATAATAATAATAATAATAATAATAATAATAATAATAATAATAATAATAATAGGAAATTATGTTTACAATATTAATTAATACATAAACTTTCATAATAACAAAGAAATTATTTATCATAGTTATTAATTTCTTTATAGTATTTTAAAATATTTATAAACCAACAAAAAAAAATTAGCATGATAGATATTTATTGGAAAATTATCTCTAAATATCTAAAAAAAATCTATTAAATGGTGAAAAGTAAAATAATTAATAAAATCGATAAAATTCTTAAAAAGAAAAATGAAGTATTAGTAAAAAAATTTATACATATAAAATAAAATTAGAATTTTTAATCTTAAAAATAAGAAAATTATTTTTTTTGTCTTTATTTGTTGATTTTTAGATATTTAATATAATTTATGTTTTTTGTAAATAAAATTTCTAATTTTAATATATTTTCATATTTACTTAAATAATATTTTAAAATTTAAAATATATTTTTTCAGAATTTCTATTATTATTATTTTTTTGTTGTACACATTTTTTTAAAAGATATTTTAAATAATATTCTGAATTTTTAAATAATAAATTCTTATTTTTATTATATTTTCGAGAATACCCCATATGATTGTATGTTTTTGCCAAAAATACCCATTTCTCAAATGGCATGGATATAGGATTAAAAATAAACTCAAAAGTCAATTTCACATGTGTATTTTTATGTCAATTGTAACCGGTTGTTTACCTTTTTTTTACTGGTAAGTGGATATGTTTAACAACAAACATTAACATACGTGGTATTTTTAAAAATTCAAAAAATTAAAGGGTAAAATCATGATTTGGGTAATATAAGGGGTATTTTCACTAATTTTCCCGCTGATAGAGCCCTAATTTTTTTTGGTATTTATGCATAGACTCCCGAGACCCTAATAATCGGCGTAACCCTAAAACTCGAGATATGGCACGCACCGCCACCCGCAACAGGTGGGGGGATTCTGAGCTTTCAACAAAAGCCTCAAAGAAACCTGGCATGGATTTTAAGCACTGGTTCGTTCAAATTGACCTAATATTAGTATTGAGGAACAATTAATTTGGATCGATCACGTTTAAAATTACTTTATTTATTTATTAATTGAGTTGTAATTTGTTAGTGAGGAGGAAGTTAAGACTATCTTTATCCATACCCAACCATACCCATAACCAATTAATAAACAATTTATTTTTCTCTCCTCCACATACACATTCTACACTACAACTCAATCTCATTTTTTTCATATTTTATCAATAACCACCCACAACCACAACCAACCTTTAATAAATTATTTTTTTTATAATTTAACAATTATATCTATAATTAATTTTTATTATATTTTAAATATTTAAGAAATATATACAATTATTTGATATTAAAAAAATCGTAATTATAATAAAAAAATTTACCATACAGTTAAAATAAATTACAACATCCAATAACAAAATTAAAATTACAAGAATTGAAATACAAAAGAAAATAAATAAATCAAGCTACAAATATATGCATAAATTAAGTGAATGAATCAAAATCTGCAATTATCTAAATAAAATACACTCGACGAATCATACGATGACATGTGTCATCACAATTGATTAAAGAAAATCTCATGATCATGGTTATGAAACAAACTTGGTCATGGATATTAATTACATTTTCCTTTCTTTTTTTTGGCATTTAGCTATGTCTGAGCGTGAAGCAGACCGATAAACATGGTCTAAGAAATATAGCTGGTCAAATGGATTATTATGCTGAATAATGATTATGGAGGTGAGTTTTCCTTTATTAATGGCAACCTCTTTGAAAGGTTTTCCAAGAGGATGTTTGAAGTTGAACCAAAGACTGAATTGCAATTCAGTCCTTGGTTCAACTTCAAGCATTTTAATATTTTTTGTTGTGATCTGGACTTTGAACATAATAATCAGGTGGGGTTATTATGTTCAAAGTCCAGATTACAACAAAAGATATTAAAATGTACAAGATTGAAAAGATTGAATGGAACCAACCACTCATTTGCATTGCCAGCATTATTTTGTACACGGATGAAAAGAGACTGATTCCACGAGATTCGTATGGGGCACCAGATATTGACATTTATGACTATAAACACCAGTTTTTCTACTCCAGAAATCATCTGTTGCACCATTTACATCAAAACCATTGTTTTTTATGAAATTTTCTTTGTTATCTATATATTCTGGAAATGGTTAATTTAACGACGGTTTTTATCATGATTTTCTTGAAAATTTATGAAATTAAAATTTGTTCTACAATTTCATGTAAATTTTATCATTACATTTTTACACCTCAAACTAAAATACAAGAATGTAGATAAATGGAGAATTTTTCCTAAACAGTGACCTTAGTTTTTTTTTTTTTTGGTTATATTGTTAAAATAATAGTTAGAATTAGAGATGTTTGAATAAGATAAAAGTGATAAATTTATTGAAAATATTGGTGATAGAATCGAATAAATTGTATCATTTCATTATTATTTTTTTTGGTCGGTCAAAGTGAATTTTTTATTATAGCCACATGAATGGTATAAAATATACCCAAATACAAAATATCACACAACAAGCTAACATTCTATGATTAGTCTCGGATTATTAGACCAATCTCTAAAGGAAAATCTAGTACAACCTACCTCTTTTATATAAATCCAACTCCAAAGTCTAGCTTTCATCTCATTAACAATTTTTTCTATCGAAAATTCTTCTCCCCCAAAAATCAAAGCATTCTTACTTTTCCATAAAACCCAAACTACACGAAGCCAAAAAGATGCAGCCATTTTCTTCCAACTCTTACCCCTTAAATATGACAGTGAGCGATCAAGTTGATTAAAATATGTATGATTTCATTATATTCTCGTAAAACTAATGTTAGATTTACACTTTAATAAATGAAAAAAATATGTTTTCATTATATTCTCGTAAAACTAATGCTAGATTTACACTTTAATAAATGAAAAAAGATATGTTTTCATAGTCTCTTTGGCAATTAAAAAACAGTAGATACCTAAATATTTGTAAATTCATTATTAGTTAATCATATTTAAAAATCATAAATAGCTCCTAATAATACATTTAAGAAGCTATAAGAAAAATAAAAACTTCGCTAACATCGATCTAACACTGAGCTTGATCAAGATCGTTTCTTTTAGCAACAAAATCTAACAATTATTATCATTATTATTATTATTACCTTACGTCAATTTAATTTCCATATTTTTATTATATTATCTATTTTAAATGAATTTTGAATTTCAATAGGCAATGATGAAAATTTTGTATGAACTGGAAAAAATATTATTCAACTAACTTTTTTATTTAATCACAGAATAAGATACAAAATAAATATTATTGTCTTAGATATGGCACGCGCCGCCACCTGCCACCGCATCCTAAAAGCTTTATTAATTGATGAATTTTTCTTTATTATCTAAATATTTTGGAAATGGTTAAATGAGGTTTTTTATTATGAATTTCTTGAAATTTATGAAATAAAAATTTGTACTACGGCTTCATCTAAACTTTATCATTACATTTTTACACTTCAAACTATAATATTAAAATATAGATAAAGGGAGAATTTTTCCTAAACTGTGAACCGTGATTTTTGTTGTTTTATTTTTTAAATATCAATAGTTAGAATAACTCTCCAAATGATATTTAAATAAGAGGAGACAAATGATATAAATTTGCTGATTATATGGTGATAGAATAGAATAAAATTATATCATTTCATTATATAATTCTCATAAACAGTAAACTAATGTTGATTTACACTTTAATAAGTGAATTTTTTTAATTTGGCGTTTATTACAGAAAAAAACAGAAAATTCTCTACATCTCATAGAAAAGAAGAAGAAAAATGAAAACAATTAAACATTTTTAAGTTAAGCTATTCTATTCATATTTAGTTAAATCATATTAGGGGTAAAAAATAAATAAATGTTTTCTAGCTAGTCTCTTTGGGAATTAAACAGTAGATTCCTAATAAATATTAGTTCATTATTTAGTTAATCATATTAAGCTATTTTACATGTTTTGCACATGCAAAAAAATTACAGTTCTGCATAACCAAAATAAAAAAAGCAACAATAAATTTCACACATAAAAGACATGTTAGCACTAAAATAAATTAGGCAAATTTCTAAAATAAAATAATAAGTTACTAAGAATTACAGAAAACTTCAAAAACCTACTAAATTACAAAAGAAAATCCAAAATAGCTTCTAATTATACATTTAAGAAGCTGTAAGAAAATTAAAATCTTCGGTAACATCTAAGGCCTGGTCCATACTACAAATTAAAATTGGGCACAGATGTAGTAGTCAAATGAATCTAAACCCAATTAATAGCCCAGCCCATACAATAATTGAAACTGGATCTGAATGTAGTAGTCGAATGAATACAAGCCCAATTAATATGAGGCCCGGCCCATACTCTTTATTTGCAGCTAGCCATGAAAGTCGCGTGTTGAAGCTGTTGGAATAGTGCCAACAAAATTAACTGTCATCATTCAAACAGAGGGAAACTTGGAATGACTAGCCGAATTCGATTCTCTTACTCTCTCTCTCTATTCTCTCTCTAGAATCTCTCCCGACACAAGCCAAGTTCTAGCTCCAATTCACCGCCAAAGAATCACATAAGAGCTTGAAATCATGTTGCCGAAACCACCCTTCTGTCGGAAGCGAAAAAAAGGAGAAGATCTATAAATGATGATTTCATTTGGTATTCTATTAGGTAGAATTTCTAAAATCTAGGTTTTTGGAGTGCAGCGTTTGTTTTTGATTTGCAATGATGCAGATCGTGGAGAGGAGGGACGATTGTTTTGAGCCTCGTTTTTCGAATGGTTCGATGAGTTGCATATTTCCTCCATTGGCGTTCATCGATGGCCCGAGGAAAAGCCTTTACAATAAGCTCCAGCGGCAGCCTATCAAGCTCACCGTTCTCAAATTGGATGGCTCGTCTTTTGGTATTATTCCTTTTATTTATTTTTGTTCATTGGAATTTCTTAAAATTCGTCTGTATATGTGAAATTCATACATATTGTGTCTAAGAAATGGGGATTTCTGGTATTGAAGGAATTGAGGTGGTTAAGATGGGGACGGTTGCAGAGCTGAAGCGAGCTGTGGAAGCAGCTTTTGATCATTTGCCGAAAATGGGGCCTGGTAGAATTTCATGGTAATGTGCTTCGCACTTGCAAAAAACTCATGTAATATATGTTAGGTTTTAAGAAAGTAGGAGAGTGGATTTAGATCTTACATCAATGTTGATGTATATATATGCAGCTGATTTATTTTGATTAAAAAGAGTTGTTTACTCATTATGCAGTGATTTGATAAGTCAGTGATGTGACTGTGTGGGGTCTTTTCCATGGAAAATAATCTGACAGTCATTATGCAGGGAACATGTATGGGGACAGTTTTGTCTTTGTCATGAAGGCCAGAAGTTACTGATTGACAGTGATCATATTGGCATGCTTGGCATCAGGGATGGTGATGAGGTAGGTCATAATTTCTTATAAATATATTTGAGATCCTGCCTTTGGTTGAAATGTTTTGTATTCAAGGAAGTTCCAAAACTCTTTCAAGATCGAAAGACTTGGACCTTATAATATATAATGCAGCATGATCTTACAGATGCTTTAGTAGTAGAGGTTAACCTTATAGGAGAGCGAACCATAAGTAACTGTACATGAGGTAACTAATTGCAAGGAGTTAGCCTTTCTGGTTTAATCATGGTAGTGAAAGGCATAAATATAACCACCCTTTCAACCAGTGGCGGATTGGGCTATGCTGAGAGTTTCTTACAGGTCATCCAAGGGAAGGTGAGTTCCAAATAGAAAATGAACCTTCTAGTATTTCAAAAGAAACATGAAGTAACAATCTCGTTGATCTGCTAAAAGAATCACAGTACTTGGGATGGGTTTAGATGAATTAGTGAACAGAATGAAACAGGATTGAAATAAGACTTATCTTTTGAATTCCTCAGACTGGAAACACCAGATAGAGAAGCCTGTATCCTTCTTAAGTGTTTGGTATGGGTATTACATGAAACTGAAGATTCTCCCTGCAAGTGGTAGATGTGGCCAAGACTCTGTAATATGTAATGGAGATTTCAGTATTTCATTTGGTGAACAAAAGGAAACAGATCAGCAATTGCTGTATGTGAAGCTTGTAATCACCTTTGGAAAATGTAGTCCAGTTCAACATTTTTGATGAATTTTGAGTGAAACAAACCAACCTCAAATTGTGAACCAAGTTATGAATTAGCAAAATGAAGTCTGTTGAAGGTTCTGATATCTCTGAAAGCAAATATTGCTGTGCGATTGAAATAGTTAGCAAAATGTGGTCTGTTGCTTGATAGTTCTGGTAGGTTTGAGAAGAACATTTCAGCATAATCATGGTGTTCGTCAAGTTGTTTTGTAAAAAGATAAGTTAATTTACTTTTTTTACTTCTATCTTTGTTTCTGCTGATGCTCTATTTAGCCACCAAGAACATTATTTATGCTGGTTGAACTAGAAACATATTTGTATTAGAAAGTTGATGCTGCACTTTAACTTTGTCTTTTGTATAACAACGTTCAGTTGTTTGGCACCAACAGCTGCAGTTTGTTCATCACGCTTCCAATACCTGCAATTTTGTGAAAATGCAATCCAAGCGAGGGGACCCTGATATGGATGATGCGCCCTGCATGTAAGTTTTTGCTTCTACTCTGGTACATCATAGCTGAAGTGGCTGATACTGAAATTGAACAATGTCTTTTCAGCTTCTTTCCTTTTTGTTGAGAATTTGTCATCTAAGATTGCAGCTACTTGTGTTGCATTCGTTTTCACTCTTAGATATGGTGGCCAATATCATTGCTTCTTCTGTTTGGACCAAAATTACCTTTTGAGACTTTGATACTCCCTTGCACTTTGATGCACTCTTCCCTATGCAGCTATGCTTTTGTGCACCTTTTAAATTTAGTAAGATTGATTAAAGAGCTAAAGCATGCTAGCATCCAGCCAGTATCCTAACTAGACTTGCAATGGAATTGAGTACATCAAGACTTTCTTGGATTCCATAGATCTAGCGGAGCTACTAATCATGGTTTAAAATCAGTGCTTATGATATGTCAACTCATTTGCGCGTATTTCAAATGGCTACAGGGATGACCATAGGAAAGAAGATCCTTCAGGTTCAGGAGCAGAAGATGGTAATTCAGGAGGTGAGCACAGGTTAAGTGACATGTTGAAAGGACTGTTCCCATACGGTAAGTTGAATAGCTCCCACAAGAGACTTGGAGAGAGGAGTTGCTCATCAAGATCCTCCCACAACATGCTAGGAAGTCTCAAGAATTACGTACGATTTTCTAGCAATAAATACGACTCACGGAAAGTATCATGGAAAAGAAGGTAAATCATGCAATTCCAGATGGAAGTTAAAGTTGTACTGAAGCCACACAATTAATGTTCAGCTTTATTACATGTTAGATAGCAGCTCTAGGAACTGAGAGAGAGCGATCAGTTTGAATGAGAACATGATGATGAATAAGGAATATACACTCCTATTGCATTCACGTAGTGATGGGGTATATGTTTGAGAAACAGTTTTGAATTTTGGGGATGATTTTATTTGAAATATAAATAATGGAGTTTTTTTTTTTAGCTCTAATTAACATTGTTTTATTTTTAGTTTTCGATTGGACGACAAGTAAACTTTTTCTTTTTTTTGAAATAAATCAGTGTTGGGTGCCTAATATTCAATTATTCATATGTGACAATTGCATATTGACATATAGTTAACTACACATTAGCCAACTTTATTCCTATGAAAGTCGTAGAGAGCTTTTTTCTTATTGATTATTTCTTTAATTGAACATATTTTTGTATCTTTATGAACTGTTTTTTCTTCCTACGTAACAGCTGGAATATTACTAATTTGAGTTTCCCATTAATTTTTGTATTGGCATATTAAAATTAGACTTCTAAGTTTCAGTTTTAATTACAAAATTTAAATGAGATTTCAAAAAACAATCTTTATTTTGTGGATTTACCTAATTCACGAAATTAGATCACGAGATGGTCTTTACAACAGTTCTATTAGTTTGGCAATCAATCAGAGAATTTTTATTATTTTTTATTTATTACTTCATTAATTTTAATTTTAATTAAGAGGTAATCGAGTTAGAATTACTTTATTGAAGTTTAATTTAATGAGGTTCAATTAGATTCATTGTGATCTAATTATAATGTTTATTGGATCATAATATATAATGCAATATAATTAAGTTTGTTGCATTATTGGATAAGAAAATCAAGCAAATGAGATATTTATGTTGTAGTTATATTTAATCTGATTTGATTCTATCTGATTGATTTGTTATAAACTTAAATAAAATAAAATAAAATCAGATACAACAATATAAGAAGTTTTAAACTCCCAGCACTCAATGATATTAAATAATTCATAAGGGTAGTTCAAAAAGGTACTTCATAAATCTATACTGCAAGAACTATTTAGAAGATTATAAAAGAAAGGTCAACAGTTTAGCGGATTGATTAAAGAAGGTACAATGACTTGCAAATTGTCTTTTCAAGAAAAGATAAACACTTAAAAATGGAACAAGTTTCTTAATTTCGAGTTTCTTGTACGCATTGAAATAATCATTTAATAGGACCTACAAACAAATACACTCATATATATCTGTGGCTTTTTAATTATAAAAAAAATTTACAAAATTTTTCATTGTTTTGTTTTCTGTATCAGGTTATCTATTATGGATACTCCTAATTTTTGTTGGAACTTCCACTTTTAATACTAAAAAGGTAATATTGTGATCATTTTATATATAAATATCTATTAAAATTATTGATTTTCTCAAATATACTCCTAATGTTTTTTTTTAAATGTTGTCTCTTGTGTTAAACTTTTTAAATGAACTATATAAATATGCTTATTAAATAGTTGCGTGATCGCTATTTTACACATATAATAATATAATATCTGGTATCAGATATTTTTATTTTTCGTGAAAGAGTTTTTAAAAGAACCGTTGAAAGTGGAAAACTTGGAAATTCGAGGAAAATAAAATTTGAAGATATGCACAGAATTTGATAAAAACCGACTAGATTGGTCGGAAAAAGAAAAGTAAAAAGTAAAATGCAAAACCATGGCGTTCGTAAGCAAGCCACATCGCCTCAATTGAGATGACTCCTCTCTCTCTCTCCTCTTCTGTTTCACTGAAGTAGCGGTTGCGTTATTGATCGCTTCATACTGATAGTCGTATCGAGATCACTGTGTGCTATTTCTTCATCCATATTTTTGTCTCCATCACTACTTTTCTTCCTCTCCAGACTATTTTGTGAGTTTTCTGTTATTCTTCTATTTAATTTTCCTTCTACTTGCAGGCATATGCATCTATCTACTTCTGTGATTCTATGTTGACTTGTCCTCTTTTTGGTTGCCCTCGAATATTGTAATTTTGCTTACTTTGGTAAAGAATGAATAATAGAATCATGAATTTGTTTTTTATTTATTTATTAATTTTTCCTCTTTATACACATAAGTTGCGGGGAAAAACTAATCTTAATCTTGTATTGAAGAATTGATTTATGTAGAGCATGAAATTTAATTATTCCAGATATCAAATAGGAGAGTGATTAGATTTTTACAGAGGACATCAAATTTGGCAAAAGTATAGTTGGGGAGATACTATTGTTAGCATCTCAGAGGCTTCTGTACACCAAAGAATTCAATTGTCATCACCTGGAATGAAATTAGTTGGTGTTTTGCATCTGGTATATGATCTGTTTACATCATGTTCGGATTTTCTGTTTGTTGTTGTGTGTACTTTCAAGCATCTGTTATCGACTTGGTTGATGATTTCTGTGTTAAAAGCTCTTGTCTTGGAAGTTGTAGGAAAATGTCGGGACAAGTTGTTGCTAATCGGCCTGCATCATCATTTGATTTTGTGATTGTTGGAGGAGACTCCGGTGATAGTAGTAGCTTGATTACATCACCTGGGCAGATCAGCCCATGGATTGATCCAACAGCAATTAAGCTGAGGCACCGGATTGGGAGAGGGCCGTTTGGTGATGTTTGGTTAGCGACTCATCATCATACATCTGAGGATTACGAAGAGTATCATGAAGTTGCTGTCAAAATGTTACATCCAGTTAAAGAAGATAGCATTAGAGAAATTTTGAATAGGTTGGGTGATTTACTTCATAAGTGCCGAGGGTTAGAAACTGTTTCTTTGCTCCATGGACTCTCTGTTATAAATAAGAAAGTGAGTTAAGCTTAGCTTTTCCTCACCTTATGCGTACAAAAGGTGAAGAATATTGAGAATCTGAAGCATCTTGTGTTTTGTTTTGCTAGATATGCATTGTCATGAAATTCTATGAGGGCTCAGTTGGAGATAAAATGACCCGCTTGAAAGAGGGGAAGCTGTCCCTTAGTGATGTCCTGAGGTGATTTCTGAACTTTTTATCAGGAAAAGAGTGTTGTTTTACAAGTGGACTTTTCTATATTTGCTGTTCCTGTGACTATGTTTACAGGTATGGAGCTGATCTGGCTCAGGGAATAATGGACCTACATGCAAAAGAGATCCCTATTCTCAACCTTAAGCCTTTTAATTTCCTTTTGAATGAAAAAGAGCAGGCAATAATTGGGGATGTTGGTATCCCTTATGTGTTGTTGGGGATCCCATTGCCCAGTAAGGACATGGCTCGACGACTTGGTACCCCCAACTACATGGCTCCAGAACAATGGCAACCAGAGATAAGAGGTCCCATCTCTGTTGAGACTGATTCGTGGGGATTTGGTTGCAGCATATTGGAGATGTTAACTGGCAATCAGCCTTGGAGTGGTAAATCAATTGAGGAAATATATCAGTTAGTTGTATTGAAGCAAGAAAAACCTCATATCCCCAGTGGGCTTCCACCTGCAGTTGAGAATGTCATTCTTGGTTGTTTTGAGTATGATTTCAGGAGCCGCCCTGTGATGGCCGATGTTTTACATGCTTTTAAGAGGTATCCTTTCATTGCCTTCTTTTTTTTCAATTTATCACTCAAAATCAGCTTTGATTTTGTTGTTTCGAATCATGCTTGAGCCATATTTGGGGTATAATCCTTCTATTTATGAGGCACATTTTTGCATAAATTACTCGATGCTTCTATCTTGGAGGATCACTATCTCCCTCATAAACCACCACTTTTATTCTACATTTTCAGATGCATGTGTCAATTGTATTGTGTTTCATTGAAAGGCTAAGTAGATTCTAAATGAATTTGCAGTTCACAGAATGCAGTCTTCGAGGATGGATCCTGGACTGGTGTTGGTGGTAGAATGATCAGGGACAAAGCAGGTGGTGTTGGTTATACAGAGTGGTTCCTCGCCAAGGATCACCTTCAAGTTGGCGACATGGTCAGATCTAGGAAATCACCAAACTCATGCAACTCAAAAAATATGGATGTCCCTGAGGGGGCTGTAGTTGGTCTGGAACGGGATACAGATCAAGATGGATACGTTTTAGTGAGAGTGCATGGAGTTCATGATCCAATAAGAGTTCATGTTTCCACATTGGAGAGAGTCACGTTTGGCTTGGCTGCAGGTGACTGGGTTCGCCTCAAGAACGAAGACAGAAGGCATTCGCCAGTGGGCGTGCTTCATTCAATAAACCGTGATGGAAGTGTAGCTGTTGCCTTTATAGGACTGGAGACTCTTTGGAAGGGTTTCTATTCAGAATTTGAGATGGCAAAACCCTATTGCGTAGGGCAGTTTGTGAAGCTTAAATCAAGTGTCTTTAGCCCCAGGTTTGATTGGCCTCAGAAAGGAGGAGGTGAGTGGGCAACTGGGAGAATTTGTCAAGTGCTGCCCAATGGCTGCCTCGTTGTCAAATTCCCGGGCAGATTGACCATCGGTCTCAAGAACGACAGCTTCTTGGGTGATCCTGCTGAGGTGGAATTAGTGTCGTTCGAGACTTGCTCTACTTTGGTGAAGAAGTACAATCACGTAGAGGATTTTCATTGGGCTGTGAGGCCACTGTTGATTGCATTAGGTCTATTTACCGCCATGAAGATGGGTCTTTTCGTTGGTAAGAAAATCGGGAGAGGAAGATCAAAGGGAAAGAATTCTTCTGTACAAATCGAGAATCAAAATGTCGAAGGCCCAAGTAAGAGTCGTAGTGGATGGCGTCCTCCAAAGATTTTCGGATGATGTGTTTACCAAAAATCAACTCTGAAACCTCACAAATTGCACAGTAGTTGTGAATTGACAGCAAACTTGATGGATGATCAAACTTGGGAACATTTACTTTCTTTCTTTGAAGTAAAAATTAATATAGGAACTCAACATGGAAAGTGATGACTTGGTTTATGTAAATAGTTGGATGGTTTTCATTTCAATGTTTCTAGTTAATTTACGTAAATATTCAGTTATATGTTTAATTGTTGGTGTTGGCATTTGAAGATGGTTGGAGAAGTTGTAATCTCCATTTCGATGGACTTGCGGTTTTCCAACAGCTAAATACACATTTATAAATTCTATCATTCAAGATTTATTATAAATAATCAAAAAAAATTCTTCGACTCTTCTTTGAATAGAAAATAATCTTTGATCTAGGTTGTTATTTTTCTATTCATAATTCTACGAGATATTTGGTAATGGAAAATGTGGGATCACGTCACAATAACAACTAAAAGTCTAAAACGACTATACCTTACGAGATATTATTCAAACGACCATCATAAATATATCTGAGTTTTGAATTAAAAAGCAATTCAAATGGTATCCCTCATTTTTATAAAAAGGTGTTGAACAAATAGTTAGAAAACGAGCCCAAAATCACCCAATTCTCTAGTTCACTAAATTGAAACATAATTAATCAGTATAATTTGTTCAAACATTGCAACCTGAAACAAGAGATTGAAATCAGAAACTAGATATGATACACTGTTAGTTACGGAAAAAAATCGAGTTAGATGACTAAACCTCTATGAAATCAAGAAATTCATATTGCATCCGGCGTATGCCCCACCACCAATACTTGCTTCTCTGACAAGCTGCTCAGTCAACATCAGAAGTCGAGAAACTTCGTCCTTAACTTCTCCGGGACATCCATCTTCAATCGTTGTAGCCTCAGAGATATCCTGCTTGTGAGGGCTGGTATGAAAATCAACCTCGATGCTTAAACCAGTTTTATTCAGAAGCTCTCTACTCATTTCCGTGATTTTCTGTAGTGCACTTGTTGCAGCTTCCACTTCTAGTTGAGCTGCTTCTAATTGGAGTTTCTCAATTGCGAGGTCACCAACACTCTTTTCACCGATTCTTTCTTGTGCCAAAGCATAAAGCTGTTTCAGATCATTTTTATCTTGCGTCATTTCCCCCTTCAATTCTGTTATTTCCTTCTCTCTAGCATCCAGTTTCCTCAGAACCATTTTTATCTCCTCGTCTTTGATGGTGAGATTCTTTTGTGCTGCAAGAATTTCAATTTCCTTCGCTCTCAGGCTTTCTCGGGTAAACTTCAGTTCAGCTTCAAGCTGCTTCACCTGCCACTTGAAACTATCTGTTGCTCTGTCTAGCAGTGGAGGTAGCAAACCATCGCTTTTCAGATGAATCAGGCTCAGTGAATTACGGTCTTCTTCATTACATGACAGAACCACTTCCTTAGTGAGATCCACAATCTTTTCCACTACTGTCTCAGCTTCAGAGAATTTTGACTTTGCATTGCTTAATTCATGTTGCATTGTTAGGACATGTTCATCCTTCTCCTTCAGTTCGGTCATAGATTGAAGAAGCTCCTCTTCTCTGCCGGACAAAATCACCTTTAGTTCAGCAATATCATGATTTAATTCATCCAAAATCTTCTTTGCATCTGAAAGTTCCAAGTCTTTCTCTTCCAGTATAAGTTGAAGGGAAGCTTGTTCAGAATTTAAATGTTGGATCTCTAACCTTGCTTCCACCAATTCTGACTCTTTAGCAGTGAGAAGAGCCTGTGATTGTTCATATGCAGCACTCTTATGGTCTATCTTCTCCTGGAGAGCCGACATTTCTGAAACTGCTTGTTTCAAAGACGATCTCTCTTTTTCTAATTCCTTCTGTAATTCGATGACAAGTTCTTTCTCCATTGATAAATCCCTTTTAAGCTCCTTGTTTTGAGCTTCAGCAACCCTTAGTTTCACTTTCTCACTCTCCATTTCTACTTGAGCATCTCTTAGACTAGTCATATAAGAGATAATACTCCTCCTTTGCTCTTCAAGCTCTGTAAGCTGTTTCTCCAACATCTGATTTTGACTTTCCATTCTGTGTCTAGAGGAAGCCAAAGCCACCTGAGAGGAAACTAGCTCAGATCTCACATCTGAGAGAAGCTTCTTCACCCTTCTAAACTCCTCCACAGTTTGATTTGCTTCCCCAACACGTTTAGATGTTTCCTCTGCCAACCTTTTCAACTCCTCTTGCGCCACTAGCCAATCCATTGTTTGCTTCTCCAAATTTGCTTCAGCAACCTTCAGCTTCTCAGATTCACTTTTCTGCATGCGGACGGAAAGTTCCAGCTCTTTCTCTTTCATCTGAATAGCCCTCTGAAGTTGCTGGAGCTCAACTTCTTGCTTTTTAACTACTTTATTTGCTTCATCCAGGAGCCTGGCCTTAGTTCTGAGTTCTGATTCAACATTAGCAGCTTCTTCAGTCTTCTTGGTCAACTTCTGATTCATCTTCATGATTTCCTCCTCTTTAGCTGAGAGTGCTAATTGAGATGCGGAAATCTCCTGATCCCTCTCCTTTAGACGTAGCTTAAGATGACTAGTTTCAGTGGCTTGCGTAGCTAGGTCTATATTTGCTTGTCTTAACTCCTCCTCTAGTTTTTCCTGCTTCAGCCTTGAAGCAACTATTTCTTCTTGTCGCTGCTCCAAGTCCTTCCTAGCAAGATTAATTTCATCATACTCCAACATGACTTTCCTCTCTGCATCTTGCAAATCTTCTTCCTTCTTCTTCAAAGCTGCTAGCGCGGCCTGAAGATCTGATTCCAGCTTATCAAGATCCGCACCCAGCTCAGCAATGCGGGGTGAATGAGGATCTCTGCCTATCTGTTCTTCAAGTCTTTGTGTTTGAGCAAACAACCTCTCCAAAAGAATCCTAGCTGGTTCACTTGCCCCATTACTACTGATGCTTGATGACGTTTTGCTATTTAATACTGATTTGACTATACGGAAGTACTGTAATTTTCTATCTTTCGGCTTCACAAACTCTAATCCCATGTGCTTCCATTTAAGATTAGGATAGCACAACTGCAAACAACTTTCAAACTCATGACCTCATACATATATCAAACAAGTATGCATTCAAATAATATTGCTCTTGTCCACATCAAGTTGTTTCGATTAATAACAGCTCACAGATAACAACAAAGACACCAATAGTAACTCTAGTAAAAACAATTCAGAGACAACATCCTTTTTCATTACTGGAGACATTTAACTGCAGAGTTTGAAATCTAAAGATGCTGTGATTAACCGGAATAGCAAATCAAAGGAGAAGAACTTAATCAAAACAAAAGAGTACTAACTCGGCCACTTTTCCAGGTTAAATAAATTTGTCTTACAAAGCCCGTTTCATCTTCCCCAATCACTCTTCAAAGTTTACTTCTTAGTATCACGTTCAAAATTAATCAACGATTTTCCTCCAATTGCGGGTAAAATGGCAAAAAATTGCATTGCAAAAATGCAGTAACATAGTATTCACTACAAATATCGAACCAGCTAAATTAAAAGGTTACATTCTTCACAAAATCAACCAAAACAAATAAAATCAACCAGGCATAAAACAGAACTTAACTCCATAAAAATTAGTTCACAAAACAAACATAAGAAAAAAAAAAAAAACCCAAAATTTAGAGAGAGAGAGAGAGACCTGAGAAGGCTGATGAGAAGACGCTAGGAAGAAAGAGGTAGAAATCTCCATACTTTATAAGCCGACCACATCTGATGATCTCAAGCGGAGCTTCAAAAACATAAAATTTGCATCTTCCATCGGAAGAAATAGCGATAACTTGAAGATGAATCTCACAATGAGATAAAGGTGAAGAAATTAGGGGAAAACTTGAAGGTGTGGGAAAGAATTGGCAGCGAGGCGCAAATTAGCAGAGTGCAGGCGGCGGAGAGCAAGTTGAGGCGTGTATTTCCGATCACCACTAAAACTAAACTCTAACTTTAATTAAAATGCCAAACACCTCAATTGTGTTTGTGGCCCCACTTTTTTGGTAAGATTAATGGGCCCCATTTTGCTTTAATTTATCCTTTTTATGTTATTATTTTATTGATGCTCCAATACTGCCGACCTACTCGATACAATTGTTTGTGAAAATAGCATAAAATTAGATTGGGCAACTCTCAAACCACAACACTAGAATTTATGATTGTTGAACTATCAAATACGAGTAATTAATTCTTGAGCACATATTTTTAGACATCACAAACCTCCCAAATTTAGTCACAAAAAAGAATATATATATCAATATTTCAACAACAATTTGAAATTTGATCTTTATTAGACCATAAATAAATTTTGTATAAATAAACTTGGTTTTTATATTATAGGCTAGTGTATGTGAAAATTCCTCAATATATTAAACGCTTTAAGATAAAAATAGAACAAAATCGCAAGTAGAAAGACACAGCTTGAGACCAGAGTCGTGTTTCTAGTGGATGAGCTGAATGAATTGAATACATGGGAAACTGTAAAAGTAAAAGAAAACTCCCATGTATTGTACTCTACATATTATTTGTATAGTGGTAAGGGGTATAATACATTGCGCAACTGAATTTACAACATCATCAATGAGTGCGTTCAAGCTCGCTTTCTACATTTACATTGGTCTTGATATCAATGTTCTCATTCGATTTCTTCATCCTAAGAGCATGAACAATAAGAGAGTTCACCTGTTTCCTCAATACACCGTTATCAACTAAGATGCTCGTTACCATCTGCTTCAACTCCTCGTCTATTGAGCTTGTGTCATCATCACCCAACTCACCAACTTCATCGGTGGTTGAAGCTGACTGATCGACATCCTCACCCAAATGCTGAATCTGTGGGGATTTAGGAAGTGACTTTAAGCAACTTTAATTGGATAGAACAACAACATATAGATGAATCTAATCGCACAAGCTGTACACCTCCACTTCCAGAGCTTACTTTCTATTACTCTCTTGAAATTGTAATGTTTGAAAAAATTAACATACTTGATTCCCAGGTAATGTCACAACAAACTACGTTTCATTTTATCTGTTTTCAGCTGAATTACAGTTGTCCCTTCAAAGTAATTAATGTCTAGTTTAACATCAAATGAACCGGAAAATGTCCCCTCCTCAACCCCAACCAATTGAAAGAAAGGGAAAATACCAGCAACCCGATGAAAATGAGAAACAAAATTTCTTTTATAAATTAATGGGGTAATTACAAAAATTACCTTTGAGGTTTAACCTAATTACAGAAATCCTCAGCTCTCCTTCAGAACTAAAACATTTGTTTTTTCCAGGTATTTTGTAAGAAAAACATAAACATCTCAAGAGGGTGTTTGTAATTTCTAAACATACTAGAGGCTTTTTTTAATAGGTCAAACTTCAAGGGTAGTTTTTGTAATTTGCCCAAACCTAATTCCTCACCTTCCTACATAAATTTGTAGAACTTTTTCCTTCTCTTAACCTTTCAATATCAACACTTAAAGAATCTCAAGTTCTTATTATAATCAGATGGTTTTAAAATATTGATAAATAGTGACACAAGGATAAGGAATATATGTTAGTGGCACATCAGGATAAAAGAGCTGAGTATAATCAAGGCATCAGAAGTACCTCAGTAAGGAGAAGGTCTAGCTGATTGTCAGATGTGCCAACAATATCCAACGGATTCAACAATGACGGAATACTGTCTTTTACTGCATCATCTTTTGTGTGCATTAAATTATCAATATTGCACTCGTGAAGCTGATCCTGAAGAATCTTGCATTTAGATAGCAACTTCCTCCAGGAGATTCTCATTTGCTCAGTTCTCTCTCTTTCTTCCTGAAGGAATTCCTGGTGGGATTGCACAAAAAATTTCAAAAACAAAAGATCACTTTCTAAATTAAGTAAAAGTTTATGTAATGAACTTGGAAATATAAAATGATAGAGAAACAGATATATTAAAAACATAGTAGTGTACTCTATAGGAATCTTTCTTCCTTTTCATCTCACAGATACAAGGGAAAGCAAACTGCACTACATGTGTGCATACATGTACACATGGAATGAGCATTCTTGGTTTGGTCTACATCTCTACACAATTTTTCACGTCCCACAAAAAAAGTTCCATAATGAAAGCAAGAAACAAAGATTCCATTGCTCAAAGGGGGATAAAAGTTCGAATAGAAGTTTGAAAGGAACACAGAGAGGAGAATTTATATTATGGGTAACAAAATAAGAAGTCTAAAAGTTAAAAGAAAAGTTAAGATTGACTCAATATATAAGAGACAGGAGAGCTGTAACTATGTTATGTCAGAGTGAACTGGCGGATGATATTTATGATGCATTTACATGCTTTAAAAAGTTGAGCAACTAAAGTATACCTCCGCTTTAGATTTTTCTTTCAGTGACTGATTAAGTTGTTTAGTTAACTCTGCTTGGGAACTTCTTAGAGATTTAACTTCTTTCACAAGTACTTTGATATCAGCTTTAGACTTTACTTCCAGCTCTTGATGTCGCTTCAACAAGTTCTCAAACTGCTGCTTTGCAGACTCCAACTCCTGATATAACACATCTTTCTGCTGATTGCCTGGTGAATTGATAGACTGAATGTCCAGCCTCTGGGCCTGGGGAAAGGGTTTTCATCATTAATGAATTAATTGAATTTGTACTAACTAAAGCAGGGATGTACAGCAAACAGGATGATTAACCTGATGAGAATTCAACTTTAGTTCCAGTTCCATTGAACTCCGCCTAAGTTCTTCCATATCCCATTGCATTTGTGTCACTCTTTCTCTTTCAACTAATATAGCTTGCTCAATGTTCTCTTTACTTTTCTGTTTAGTAGTTTCAAGCTCCACTTCCAAATCCTTAACCTGAGAAGAAATGATAAAATCAGAGATTTTATAAATGTTATGTGGATATGTATTAATATTTGGCCAAAATATGTGTAGGGAACATTTCCTCCAAACTAAGGGCCTTGCAGAAAATATTTCAACCAGGATTGTGACAAAAAAAAAAAATTAAAAGACATTCTCAATTGACCACATACAAACAATATTTAATGAACCTAAAATCACATGAGTTTCAGAACCATAATACCATATTCAAGTCTCATTACCAAAGGTTACAAATGAAGGGGCTTAAAACTGGATGTATAGGTGAAGGCATAATCACTTTCAACAAATTAACATTGAAAATTCTAAAAATAAGGAGCTAATAGTATCTAATTCTAAGCATGAAAAACACCATTCAGACCGCAGATGAATCCTCCAGGAACTTAAAGAATTCAAGTATCACCTTGAGCCAATCCCTTCTCTTCCCCTCTCACAATAGCTCATTTTTTCAACGAGAAAATTTTAAATCAAGCTGTACATTATAATAGGCAATTCACAACCACAGATTGCCAGAACAAATCTATTAGAGCAACACATAATAGCTTTCTAAAACAAAATAGAATTTACTTTAACTGCAATTCTAACATTTTGCTTTCCACATCCATGCTGTGAGCTATAGTTTTCCAACTGTGCCATCTTTAAGATTTTACTTGTTCTTTTTTTTTTAGATTAAAATAATCACTTTCATACTTTACTGTAATTGACTTTTAAGTTTCGTGTGATATGAAATGAGGTTCTGTAAGACAAAATTTCAGCATTCCACTACCTTTGTTGTAAGATAGTCCTTCACAGCAATTTCTTGATCCAACCTTGATATAAGATCCTCCATATCAGTTTTGGCTGTGATCAGTCTTCGCTGAAATGTTGTAAGTACTCTATTCATCTTCTGGCGCTGATCGATTGGGACCAACATATGTATATCATCTGGGAGTTGATAATCTGAGTCGCCAATGGTTCTTGTGACCTCAGCCCCACTTCCAAGATCAAGAAGTCTATGTCCATTGGAATTAGGAAATGTTAAACTCGATGACTCACTACCTCTTAGAGAGCTCCTCTCACTTCCAATACTCTCATTTGACAGCTTGCGACCATGATGAACCACTGTACCATGATATTGCTCAGACAGATGCTCCAATGTATCTTCTGTATGACTCTCTATGCCATGCAGTTTATGACTCTCTATGCCATGCAGTTTAGAAGAACTTCCATTGGTCATAATCTGTTCCAAGTTATGACTCTCTATGCCATGCAGTTTATGTTTAGGTAATCTTTCAAGCTTCTCTAGAATAGCATGCCCCATAGACAAACCCTCATCTATATTTGACATGCCATATTTAACAAATTTATCTACTGGACTTGTTACATCATCGTAATACGACAAATCCTCAATCCCAACTTCAGAGCTGTTATCCCTCCCAAGGCTTGGAGTACCAATATCAGATATTTCATAAGCTGTATCACTGCCATAATCTGATGCCACTGATGAACTACCTGCTGCCATAGACATGCTTGAATTTGGATGAACATTGAGAAATGAGTCTGTAGTAGTCATAGACATTTGTGAACCGGAACTGTTTTGGCCCTCTTCTTGGAATGCTGAAAACAATGGTAACAAAAGGAAATATATAACTGACACAAGAATGGGAATCCATCTATCCATAAAGTAAATGATAATTGCAACATTAATTTAGTAAAAAAAAATTACTATAATAAATATCAAATCAAAGCTGACACGCACATGACCTAGCAGCAGCTTCCAGTTCTAGAAAGGATGCAACAACAATGCTTCTTGACAAATCAATGTCTGACAGTAATTTTGCCATCCATTCCTCCAAAGAACTCCTCCTCTGCAACAAACAGAAGTGGAGAAGACTTCAATAATCTTAACTGTCAATTAAAACTACAGACGAATAATATGAACAAGAAGAATGGCAGTCCCATGCAATTGCAATGCGTCCTTTCAGATATAAGCTTGGCTTTGGAGGCATCATAAGGCCTTATGAGAAACATTTTATAAGAATCCAATAATAAACCATGCATGAATCAGCCTACCCCCACCCCCCACACACAAAAGTATAATAAAAATCAAATAAAAAAATTGGAGATCAGAATATGATCTAGTAAATATCTATAAGGATCAGACTGCACAGAAAAAAGATGGACCATAAGAAGCCCATAAACGCATGAACAAATAAGAACTAAGACACAAAAAGATTGCTATTAGGAGTTTCCTTAGCTTCCTGACGATTCTAGGATAAATAAGTTATAAAAATTTGCATTTTGAGTTTATTAATATATGGAAAGAAACAGGTTTGGTTGTGAATGTGGGATTTCCTAAGTTGGTAGGTGTGTATAATAAGCAGCTGATGAACATAGCGTAAGTAGATGTGTGTGAGCTATATTTTCAAGTATGTGGAAACAGGTTAGGAGTGAACAGGGGATTTTCTATGTTGGTGGGTGCGTGAAATAAGTCATGGTGCTGGTGAACACAGTAAAATAGATGTGTCTGAGATATAGTTTCAATTATGTAAAGGGTACTGGGACTGGCTATAAGATGTAGTGACTATAAGATGTAGTGAGTGGTCTTATGATTGGAAAGAAACATCACTTACATCAGAGTAAGATCTATCCGAAGAAAGAAACACCAAACCAAATTCAAGTTCTTCAATGCAGAACCCCCCATTTAATCATAAATCCAATTCTTCAACATTAATAAATATAAATTGTAACTTTTACCAATCTTAGAACATCACTTACATCATGGTAAGATCTATTCGAAGAAAGAAACACCAAACCATATTTAATGCAGAATACGACTTTAAGGATATAAGCTTTAAAAATAAAAAAATTACCGCTTCAAGCATTGCCCTTGTTTTTATCCGCAAGAGTCCCTTTGGGGGAGTTGGTGGAACATTTTTCTGAGGAAAGGCTCGTTTAAGCTGCCGTAGAAAGTTTAGAACAAGATCAAAATTACTGATTACAACTTTCATCAAGGAAACCATGCAAAAGCTCAAGCTAGGCCAGAGTAGCAAACCACAATCTGCTCAACTTCTAGCTAAAACATTTGAACTTACAGCAGCATGCAGCTTCAAGAAATCATTGAATCTTCTCAACACAGTCCTTGTGGTTGTAATTCCTTCTGGTGATTGTATGCCAACCTGTACCCTGTAAAACTGCCCCTCGTAATTGTTAGTTCAGGGAACTACTAGTATAGTCCTAGGGGGGTGGTGGTCTCAAAGAACCATAAATAAGAGATAGAAACAGATCATTCACCAATAAGGGCTCAGACTGAGAACAGATAATCAATAGAAATATATTCAGCCTTCCACAGACATATATACAGATAAATGTGGGAGCAATCCCTATAAGAAAACACTGTTTTCCATCACACTTTGCATAGATGCTGCATTAGACGCAGCTTCACCTTCACACAAACCAGTTTACAGAAAGAACCAACCAATTCATAAAATCTTGGGACAAATTTTAGAAGTTCTAGAGAAAAGGCAAGGAAATGACCAACTTGACTGAATATCTTTAATTATTCTTCATTTGTATACGTAGCTAATTGAGTTTCACGACCGTTTAATGGATGTTTCATTTCCTTTTAGTCTATTCCTTCACTTCATACACTATAATAAAGTATAAGTACAAACCACATCATGCAATTAACAGATAATAAAAAGATGAGATAAAATACCACTGTAGGGTCAGAATCTCTTGATTTTGCAAGCACAATCCAGGAAGGCACTGTAACACAATAACTCCATCCTGTCCGAGGATCATGAGGCCACACACTATCTCTGCCAGCCTGCAAAGTACAATAGCACATAAGCTCTGAGCATTGAACCTGAATGAAGTTTAAAACCTAATTATAGCACCAACGCCACTACTCCAAATTCAACCAAGTTGTTACTACAAGATGTCGGTATTGAGTCTAGAGGATCAACATTTCATGCAACAATTTGACTAAGAACACCACCTCAATTTGAGCAAATTCCAAAGCAGAGATATTACAAAGACATTTGGACTTTAGATATAAAGAAACACTATTTTTCCTCTAAAAACCGCATCTTGAGCTTCTTGAGAAGTTCCATTTTAACGCAACAAAAAATCTCCTTTACACTAACTCCTAACTGTTACTCAATAGCAAATTTTAATTCAGTAGAACTGTATATCAAAACAACCACATGAATCACACTCAAAAGCATCGCATAAGCAATGCATGGAATGGTGAGAAGTAGAAATTTTCAGCTCTTCTACTCATACTAACTCATAATAGAGCTGATCACAAGATATATTACTTATAAACTACAAATCAAATATCAAATCCCAATCCCAACCAAATCGATCAGAGTATCTTTATACATGGATCAATCGGCCGTAAAAAGGAGCAAACTCATGAAACAAAATAACAACAGAATCATACCCAAATTCGAGGAGGTGGGCTCCAATCCATACCCAAAGGCAAAGGCGAAGTCCCATCGTGCCTGTGCTTGGGAGGACTCTGCCTCTGCATCTCTGCACTTTTCGAATTCGATCACTTTCAACGTGTAATTCAACAACGATCGATCACTTAGATCAATTACTATAATGTTACTCAATCACTCAATATCAATCAGTTCTGAATTAGGAAACAGATAAACAGGCATCAAATTATGGGGAATTTAGGGTACAATTAGGGTTTTGAGCGATAGAGATCGGAGAGCGTTCGATATTTCTCCGGCCGCGTGTTGAAAGAAGGTGAAAGTGGGACAAAGTGCAGGATGCGTCACGGTGTCCTGCTTCGCTTCACGACTTCCACCATCTTTGTCTTTTCTTACACCTCTTAATGCGTTTCTTAAAAGGCGTGTCCAGAGATACAGTTCTATTCATAATTGGAGATTACTGGAATTGTAGCACCGGAGAGGATCGATTTCTTCTATTCCTTTATTGTTTTAAAAAGTCATAACTAAATTTGAAATAGTTTTAAATTCTAAAACTCTAATATTAAAATGTGAATATAATATATTTATATAACTATTTACCAATATAAAACTATAAAGTACTTTATAAATATGAAAACAATAAAACTAAATTTAGAAAATCTTTTGTAAACTATAACTAAAATCGAAATTAAATTAAATATTAAAAAAAAAACCTTGTTTTAATAAAAGATAAAACTATCCAAACCCTATTAACCTTTTTTTTTTTAAGACAAAATCTATTAACCTTATTTAACTACAAGATAATAGGAATTTGAAAAGGTTTAAATATATTTAACATTTAACAACTCTTTAAAAACAACATTTAACAATCGTTTTTTAAAATTTGTTGCCTAAGAAAAAAAGAAAGTAGCGGCGAGGGAAGAAGCAATTTAGAGCTAAGGCCTTCTCTTTCACCGCCATTAAAATCCCAAAACCCTAGTTCATCACTCTCGTTTTTGCTAAGTTTTGGAAATTTCTGACGAAAAAATGGGGGAAGATAACGAAAACAAAAACAAATGCAAAAACAAGGGTTTGAATAATATGGAGCGGTCCGAGGAGGCTGCTGGCCAACAACAATCGTCTATGAAAAGAAAGCGGAAAGAGATTGCAATCTTTGGGAATTACAGGAATTACTATGGTTATAGAGTAATCCCGTTTTCTTTTTTAACATATCCCCTTTTTTTTTTAACTTCGTTTAATATAGGCAGTGATTATTATTTTTCAGCTATTTTTGTTTGAATCTTGAAAAGGAGTGATTTTTCGTTAAAATTCTTGTTTTTCTGTGTTGTGTTATTCTTTTCATAAACATTGGTGCAGAAATTCATTGATGAGAATATTGTTCGATATAGTGCAAATAATGATTTTTCATTGTCGTATTGTACAACCTTGATAGTTTGTTTGTAAAGAAACCTATGTGGATCATTGTGTCGACTGAATGTAGAGGTTTGCTTGCTTGCTTTCCCAGGTTGGACAGGATCTTGAAGATCCAAGACTAAAGGTGATGAAGAGGGAATGGTTTGAGGGCAAGGATTGTCTTGACATTGGCTGTAATAGTGGGTTGATCACAATAGCTATTGGTAACGGAGTTTTACCCCTCTTCAATTTATTTGCTAATGTGTTAGTATCTTGCCCTCGTGCTTGTTGGACTTAGTTTTATTGATCTTGATCTCTGTAATATCTGTTTCTCTCTTCCTCTTTACAGCAAAAAAGTTCAGTTGCCAGAGCATACTTGGTATTGATATTGATGGAGGTAACTGTTTTCGATTTCCTTCTTGAACCTCTTCTTACCAATCTTGAGAACAAATTTTTTTTTTTTTTTCAAAAATAATAGATTAAAAGCAATTAAGGTGCAGATCGCCATTATACATATAGATTGCACTTGGATTCTCTTTTGGTGTCATTTGCATTCCAATGAGAAATTTGTGCTTGAATTTTTTTTGGAGTTATCCATTATTATCCATTAGCTTTTGGATCTTAAAAGAAGATCCCTGTTTCCACAGTTGAGGTTTTGATCTCAGTTTGTTCATATTTAAGATGTCTAGAGTTCTAGTTGTTTACTTCAAACCATGTATTGAAAAGAAACAAAGAGTACAAACTGTTAGATGATCAGGCATCATTGAATTAATTGTTTCTTACTAAATTTTCGTTGTTTTGCCTAAGAAAATAGGGTGCTACCATATGAATCTTTTTTATTTTTGCCCTTTTGAGAAGAATTCTAAATAGAAAGAGAGAAACTGAAGCATCTAGGGTACTTTTCAATTGGGTGATGGCAACCCATGTTCTGTATATTCTTCTAACTCTAGCTGACGTTCATACACAGATAAATGTTGGATTATTGTATAAACCTGGTTTACTATTTTTGGCAACTGCTAATTCATCTTTAGAGCTATAACCCATGAATACCTTGCTTGGAAAATAAATGAATTCTTCTAATAATGGTTTTTCATCACATTCCAGCTCGAATTGAGGATGCGCACTGGACACTTAAGAAAGTCATGAGGACGAGTACACCTAAATCCAAGATTCCTGGAGCAGCTGATGAGTTGGTCAATGGCTTGGAGAGTAATACCAGAGAATCACTAGATAAAGAGAAATTGCACAACAATGAGGATTCCCTTCTTCCTGTGGAAAAAGATCTGCTTAAAATAGTGTCTTTTCAGAAAGGTAATTTTGTTCAGAATTGGCATCCACCAGCAGATAAATATTACCATGCAATCCTTTGGTAAGAGTGCTCCCCTTTCTTATTCCCTGTGGTGTTATTTCAGTGCTTCCCAGTTTCTATACTGCTAGTTACAATTAACTTCTTTTTTTTAACTTCAGTTTAGATTATGTAAATCCTAGTCAGTTTTGACATTTTTTCAGATGATAAGAATTTTTTTTTATTTACATTTATTTAGATGGTGATGGGCTTTTCTTTTGTTGTCTGATCAATTCGATACGGTTCCTTGCAGTTTAAGCGTGTCAAAATGGATACATTTGAACTGGGGTGATGACGGATTAATAACATTATTTTCAAGAGTGTGGATGTTGCTTCAACCGGTACTGCATGCATGCAACTATTTTAAATTGTTTAGCAAAATTGTAAACTGTCTTTTACATTTCAAAGTAGTGTTTCGTCATGAGTTTTAGATGGGGGGCTAACCACACTTGTGCAGGGTGGCATTTTCATTTTGGAGCCTCAACCTTGGAGCTCATATCATAGCAACCGTCTCGTCTCTGAGGTATGCTTACTCTTGTTCTGCTTGAAACTCAAAACTTAGATTATAAAATGGGGTTGCGTGTGAGCGTTAGCCAATGCTTCTGATAGTTAAACTTGAGCCATACTATTGGAGGATTATTTGTCGTTGAAATTAGTGAGCTTGAGTAAATAATATTTAGTTTATAACTATAGTGGCAAAATTCCTTAAACAGTAGCCTTGTGTTTGCAGACAGCAAATGCTAACTACAAGAATATTCAGATCCCTCCCGAAGATTTTCAGGATATACTTTTAGACAAGGTAATGCATTTCTTTGTTTTTAAGTTGAGGTTCGTTAAAATTCGATTAATAAATTTGTATGTAAGAGTTTGAGCAATATTGTTGACGGCTGCAGATTGGATTTCGGAGGGTAGAAAATATAACATCAGGCCTATCCGCCACTAAATCGGGATTTCAGAGACCTATCTTGGCCTTCTGGAAATGATATATTTAAGGGACCCCCATCAATGTTCTACATTGTTGTGAAATTTTTGGAAAAAAAAAAAAAGCAGTTGTATAATGCCATCATTAGTATACAAACACTTTCCTGAAATGAAATTTCATTAATTTCTCGGTTCTTTGTTATGCATTCTGCTGCTTTTCCCATTTGCAATAAGCTAGCCTGCGAAATAAAATCTTAAAACGAACTTAATATTAATTGTTAATTATCGAGCTGAAAAATATCCCAAAAGAAACTCAACTATTGTTTTGGGTTGATAGTGATTTAAAAAAAAAAGCAGTGTAAATAGTAACCTTTAAAACTCTTTTCATGATTTTTTTTCAGGTAAATGTCATTATACTCGTTGGTTGGTCCATCATTTTCAACAGAAAATGCAATGATTACTCTTTTCATTTTTTCTGCAGTTAGTAATGTTTACTATATAATTATTATTCCTCATCAAATAGCAAGCAATAAAAGATCTAGCACATTAGATCTTGTCATATTCCGAGTTTTATCTTATATTCAGAAATCATTCGTCATTAATTAACATTAATAACAATGAAAACATAAGACACAAGACTAAATAAAATAAAAGATGGTGACAGCAGATCTAATATATTAGTTTTTACATCAAGTGAAGTGGAGGATAGTGAGAGAAATAAACAAGAATTACAGAGCACAAAGGCAAACATGCAGTTTGCCTTGGTTATTGCATGGAAACAAATGAAACTGAACAATAAAAAAACACAGAGAGTACCTAAGTAATAACAGACATAATGAAGAAGAAGAATGAATGCAGGTATGTATTATACACATTTGAAGCCAGGAGGAAGAGTCTTGTGGCAAGCACTAACCAAAGCACTAAGAGCAATGGGGATGTTGAGGTTAATGCCAAGCACATTGGCCTTAATGGCGGTGCACAGGCAAGCCGCCACCTCCAAGTCAGCCAGCCCTTCTAGAAGGGCGCAGCACTTGTCGCCCGAGGGTGGATCTCCGATCACCACATTCACCAGCCCCAGCAGGTCTGCACACACACCAAGCTTCAACGTGTCTCGCGGGCAGAAGGGGTTCACCGGAGGCGCCTTGGGTGCAGGCTTTGGATGGCACGGGTCGCACGCCGTGCTCAGACTGGCCAGGACGAGGAAGGTGGCAATGGTGGCTGACACTTTGCTCATGGTGCTGGCCATTGCTTGCTATGAATTATGTCAAGAGAAGAAGAATGTGGGAATTATATAAAGAGGAAATGAGAGGTTGATGTTTGGAGAGTGAGTGTACTGAGTTGGATTTTTGTAAGCTTGTGGAAAAGTTGCAGGCATGGGTATGATATATATCTCATATATAATTTTCTTATCTTATTTTCTTTACTATGTAATGAAATAATGCATTCTCTTCTATTTATTATGTTGCTATTTTGTAATATAAAGTTTAAGATATTGTTACCAATTTGTTTTGTTGAAGAGTACATACACTACTCCAGGCTATGTGAGCTGTAGGAGCTTCTCAAATTGGCAAAAACGGACAATAGCTTTAATGTTTTCTTGTTTTCTACCTAGTCTCCTCCAAAAAGAAAAAAATACTGTAATTTCAAAACAAGTACTACTGTAACTTTTGTTCTCCATTATTTTCCTAAATTCGAATGACAAGATGGGATAATTGTTTTTTTTGTTTTTCTTTTTAGAAATACTATATTTAAAGAATTTGTGCTAGATTTAACGTTGATCGATACACATATATGTGAGTGTATGAATATTTATAAATAAAAGATAAATCACACGCAACACTCGATCAATTTATATATATATATATATATATATATATATATATATATATATATATATAAATTGATCGAGTGTTGCAAAGATTTAAACGGATATACATTGGTAGCATATAAATGGACCCCCACAATCTGGAAACACATGCAAAGCTGGGCCAATGATTCGACAACATGTGACTACTTTTTCTTTTATAATGTTGATTAATTTTTTGAATATTATGTAACACCAACAATCAAAGGATGAGCTACCAAAAGCTACACGACAGCAAATACAACAAACTCACCTATTGTATGGGTTGATTGCCTCTGGATTTTTAGGAGCACAATGAGTGGTCAGTGATACAACAATGCTAATTGATCAAAAAGATACGACCATAGTCCTGTGTGTATACATGGTTGAATAGTCTTAACAACAATAGTACAATGTAGTTGAAGAATCAAATGCTTATTATCCTCCAAAGCAGCAGCAACAACAACAACAACATGATTCAACTTCAACAAATTATATTGAATCACAAACAATCATAGTTCCATGATATGTCTCTCTAACAAAGGTATGATTATATTTCAAATACAACAACACACTTGGAACCATATAAATTACACAAATAAGTATCTACAAATGATGATTACAAAATGTACCAATCATTATGCATTTGATTGCACATCTTTTGTTTTGTAATCGACGAATTCTGGGTAGAGCTGGACCCTAGACAAAGCTTCACACAAAACAAAATCTCAAACCAAGGAAATCAAAGATAGAAAACCAAACATGTCGAGAACATGTCGACTACAAGCGATTGCACAAGTTCTCCGTACATCTCAGAAAGATGTGAAGCAGAAGAATTGCGAGTATAATCAACAGAAAAAAGAGGAGGACATGGTGACCATATCTCACTTGAACAGACCTCACACTACAGGCATGACGGAAGAAGAGGTCCATGGCAAACAAAGGCCAAAACAACATAAATTATTACCAGGAAAAGGAGTATCAATAAAATCCTGCAAAAAACCAAACACCACTAGTTTAGAAACAAAAACAACCTAAATGCAGATGTAATTATGATCAAGATTTGTCTGCTAGGCTGCAAGGTTTTAAAATAGATGGATCTTCTAACACCTTCAAAGAGAAGTAGTGACAAGGAACATCATCGATTGAAATATGATGTATAGGCCAAATTTTATTTTTCAAACTAGAATTCTTAATAATTCAATGTGCATAGGTGTTAAGCTCAACAGACTCACGTTAGCTTGACATTTCTCCACCAGACAGTGTTTCTAAAACGCCGAGTTTGCTTCCTGAAGCGAAACGTGTTCCCTTGCATATTGGCAGTTTTATCAACCAATAATTCTAGGCGATCACCTCTCTCTAAAACTTTATCGATATTTTCAATCATGACATCTCTAACCTGTAATGACAGCCAATAGATTGTATAATTATTAGTTATTATCCTGGAGCAATAGCAAAATAGATAAGTGACAAAGGTAAGCATAGTCATTTTAATCAATCAAAGATAAACTATGGCAATCCCCTGACAGAGTATAAAATTACAGCCCGAAAATTATAATCTTATTAGGTCCTTTATTCTGGCAAAAAAAAAAAAAATCTAATGCATTTTACCCTCATATACAACTTAACAAACACATCTAAAACATATTATAACAGAAACAAGGTACACCCTGAAATCGATAAGTCCATCTAAAACTTGGTACCCAAAACAGTCATTAGAGGTCAAAGTTACCTGGGTCATTTCACCTCGAAGCCGGTTTATCCTGTCAGCATTTGGATCATTGGAGTAATAATCCATTTGTTGGCTGAGAACCCTTGAAAATTCATCATTCATTGCATATGCTTGTGCAGATAAAACAGCTCGGCCATAAGTCCGAACAAATCTTTGATGAATATCTTCAAGAAATGCAAAAGGAATTCTCCCTGTACAGATTTCAGAATATAAGAAAAGGTCAATCATGTGATACAAGAAGGAAGGGCATATAATGCAATTTCTCACCAACATGAAAATACTCCAAATATTTGTAGCATACTCAAACCAGGCTTACATAACACAAAATTAAAGAAACCATCAAAAGTCAAAATCTCCAACTCAAACATACTCAGAATGGCTGCTACTATCATGATGCTTGAATACTTGCCATTAACTGTAAAGCACCAAACGCCCAATGCAATCATGATGCATCAAACTATTTCTCCAATAAATATAAATGCCTCCTAAAACAGTGGAGAACAACCAAAAAAATAAAGTAAATGATGACCAATCACATCAACTCACTGAATTGTGGCAGCTTGAAAACATTGTCCAGATACTAAAATATGATGAAAGAAACGAGACATCAACAATGCATGCAGCTTCCTTGGACAAATGATTGAATGACAATTATGAAGTACAATAAGCATCTTTGCCAGTAACCTAGACAAACATTTACAATATGTAGCTGGGTTTTGGCAAGAAAACACTAAGATGTAGAGATCCAAACATTGTGTAAAGACTCAAGGGAAAGGTGAAGAGAGAATAGGGGGAAGAGTTCACATACACACAAACTTACACTAACTCTGGACTTCTAATTATTACTCCATAACGTACAGCCGTTTATAAGGAACGAAAACAACTTAAACTTAACTGATAGTTTCCATTATGTTAGACCTTCCCATGAACTAAAGGCCAGTAAACCAAAATAAAAGGAAGGGGCATATGATTATTCACAAATCATCAAAAAATATTGTCCTTGTAATAATGGATAAATTATAAAATAAATGACAACAACACAAGAAGTAGCATAATTTATTCTATCAACACAAATAAAATCAAAGCCCTCTGTAAACAAAAGAACATTTCATCAATCAAAACCAAACACTAAACAAAAGCAAGCAATTGCATCAAATTGAAAACGAATACACATTACAGGCTTACAGCCTCAGATAGTACGTTTTAAGATCCATAAATAAATCTAAATATTGAAGACATGAAATCAAAATATACAGAGCCGTACAACTTCAGTTCGTCCACTTGCCAAATTCCACATTCAAAAAAGTTAAATAGAATTCGCTTTTCAAGGCCAAGGTTCGTCTAGATATTCATCAATTATTAACTTTCATAGCCAAAATCAGAATCCGAATCACCAAACCTATACACATCAGACTCAATTCCAGTAAAATTGGCTCTTCAAAACGTTAAAATACCAAAACAACAAAACACAATCAATTATTCACCAAAATGAAGAGTGAAAGCCAAAAGTTACTGCGAGAGAGAGAAAGTCAGCGTACTTCCGGCCGTGTCGTCGGCCATACAAAGAACGGCGAGGCCATCGGTGCGTTTGACGTGAAATATGTAGCGATCCTGCGAGTATGAAGCATTGGTATCATTGTTTCCGGGGATTTTCTCAAGAATTTGACGCGCGATCGCATTCGCCGTGGTTGAAGTAGCGCTGAATTCCGCCAGCACAACCGAGCCACGCGCCACCAGCGCGTACAGTATCGCCATCCCCACGTCCTCTCTCTTTCGCTATTGTCAATCTGTCCCGAGTCCCTGATTGGATTTGAACGTATTAGTGTGAAAAGATAAACAGTAAACGCAAACAGTTTTGGAGAAAACGCGTCTCACTAACACGCCTTTCACTATATATTGTTATATAATTTCTCTTTTTTTTTTTTTCTGAAATTGATTAATTAATTAATTTCTCATAAGATCCGAGAAATAGGGCTATTGTCTGAAAAATCTCTTTTTTGACCTTTCGAGGTGGTGATGACCTGCGTAATTATAGGTACCACGAAATAAATTGATACATGGTTTAGGAAAAAAAATGATAATAATATTTGTAAATAGTAAATTGAAACGGGGGCAAAAAAATTATGCTATTAAGTAAATAAAAATATAGTTTTTCAAGGATATCTGAACTCATTAATTCATCAAATCCTTCATTTAAAATTTATTTCAACTAATCACAAGGTTTTGAGAAAAGGTAATATAGGAATTTCAATTCAAAACTGACTTTAATTTTCAAATAAAACTATTTTCTTCAACATAAAGTTTCAAAGTATGTATCAAAATTCAGAATCTCGACGAATATTGCATATATATATATATATATATATAATATACAGAAATTTGTAGCTTATTATAGTGTTAGTAAGGAGTGCTGATTCAGATTTCATAATAATGGTGAAAAAGAACCGAAATTAAAGGATTTTGTGTTATTATAAGAATTAAATATGGAGTTAGACCATATTATTGGTTCATTTATTTTGAAGTAATGAATTTACATACATCTATTACAGATATGTACATAATTACATATATAGCACTTTCTTTTTCTTTTTTTTTGAACCCACGTACATAGCACTTTCAAAATTTATAGATACAATACTTGACATTTATTTTTATTTTCAAAAACTACACGTGTTGACAGGGTATTTGTAGAGAGAAAAAGAAAAAAAGAAAAGGAAGGAAGAATTTAAACCTAAGGGAAAGTAAAATTTAATTTATATATATAGCTCAAATTTGAAGACTAATTTTTTTGTAATTCACCCTGTATATGATAAAATTTGTAACTGTGTTCAACAAAAAAAAACTTCAAATTACTTACCAGTCACTTAAAGTATGTTTAGATTGGGATGTGCTCATCCGAATTTTGGATGAGTCAAATCTCAATCCTTGTGTGTTATGAAATGGGGAAAGATTTGCAAATTTCATCTCTACCTACTTTTTTTACAGCTCCCAATAAAAACATCAACTGTTTCTACAATTCCAAAAAAAAAAAAATCTACTTTTTCTATAATTCCCGATTTGATGAGGACATCTTAACTATAATCCTACATTATATAATCTCAAAACAAACACAAGATTTTCAAAATTTACCTTTTTACATAGTTCACTCAAATCCCAAATCCGAACTTGCAAAATCCACCTCCGCCCAATCCAAACATACCCTTACTATATGTGGATGGGTGTATTTTTGCCAATATTGAATTATCGATGCTGATTTTCTAACAACTGGTGCATGTTAGGAAATAAATGATTCGTGCCAATTAAAATGAAGTTAGACACGTAGATGTCCTCCCAATGTTAAATTAGTATTACAAGAAAGAAATATCTTTTGCTAGTAATAGAATTTTTTTGTAGCGACGACTTCCCGTTTATAAGTTCTTTTGTTTTGCTAAATTATTACTTAATTGTTATTGAGATGTTATGTGGTCCTATTAACTTACATTGGACATAGATTTATCGATTCAAATTAATTTTCTATTATATTTGATGATTACTCATATTATATTAATTTTAATATATGTTGTGTGAGTATTTATAGGCTTAGTTTAGCTGGTAGATGCATCAACTCAAAATCTTTATATATATAAAATGACCATTTTTGCCACATGTCAGCACATACATTTTTTCATACGTGAAATAGCTAAAAAAATCCATATCTTTTCAAGTTTTTGTTATTTTTTGTTATTTTGGTCAATCCTTTTATTTTTGTCAATTCATCCATAATTTTAAGAATTTATTGTTATTTTGGTCAAATCAAGTTTTGAGTCAAAATTAAATTACATGGCTTATATGTGGTTACCACATAAGCTTCCTTCTAGTACCTGGTTCCATTCGGGATTGGTTGATGAATCGCCACCAGGGGATTAACCACGGGCTTCGATCGGAGGAAATGGCCCGAAGTGCAGATTTTCACGTGTGAATTTTCGTTCATTGCGAGCCCGCGGGCTTTCACTATTCTCAGGAATAAGTACTACATCGGTTCCACTAAATTGAATGCGTGGATTCTCTCCGATATATCTTCGGCGAACTTCCCTAAGATTACTCTCGGGGAGTAATCTCTGTTTGATGGACGACGCATTACCTTCACCCTCTCTCCAGGCATAGGGTCAGGCATGTCGTTCCCGCCTCCCATCTGCATTCTTCTTAGATCCGGCGAGAACTCCGGCGGCAGAATATTCTCCGACGGAGGCCTGTTCTTTGGTAGAGGCTTATGAATTCTCACCACAGGAGGTGAATGCTCACGGAGCTCCATCAGAACATGATGGGTGGGTAATTGCATCGGCGGCGACTCTTCCATAACCACAAACACAGGCTTCTTTATAACTTCCTCCGGCGGCGGCTCCTCCTCAACAATCTCATTGTAGTAATAAATCTTCATACCCAACTCTCCTTCAATCCAACTAAACACACTCTTCTTCTCCAGTGTAAAATACACCAATCCCTCTTCCCCTCTCTTCACAAACTGCGATCCGTACAGCTTCACTCTCCCCAAAAAATGGTTCTTCCTCGCATTACACATCAAAATGTTAACTCTCTCAAATTGTTTAAGAAATATAATGAAAAAAAATATTAATCATGGTTAATTAGAGATAGTTAATATTTTGATGATGTGTACTGTAAGGAAACTTGTGTGGCAGCTGCATATAAACCATGTAATTTAATTTTGACTCAAAATTTGATTTGGCCAAAATAACAACAAATTCTTAAAATTATGGATGAATTGACAAAAATAAAAGGATTGACCAAAATAGCAAAAATCTGAAAATGTTTGGATTTTTTTAGCTATTTGGTATTTTTCATATTACTTTTATTTTAATTTAAAAATTAAATTTATAATAAATCTATTCTATATATTAAAACAAGAAAGTTGACAAAAATTACAAGATTACTTCTTTCCCCGCCTAAAAATGTCATGTCAATAAAAAAAAATCTTACTTGATAAACTATTCTTTAATAAGAATTAAAAAAATATCAATCTTACTCTAGAAACTATTCTATAATCTATATAAAGCTAAGAGATAAAGAGAGAGATACATTGATTTTTCAAATCTAAGTAAAACTAAAAAATGGAGAAAAATATAGTGATTTATCAACAAAAGAGAGATGCATAGAGAATTGAAAAAATAAACAAGATATACAAAGAATGAAAAAAAATAAACAAGATAAAATCGTAAATATTATTATTTCTCAAATCTATATAAAACTAAAAAAATTGAAAAAATACAAGATTTGTTAAACATTCAAAAGTAGAAAAATTCTTTCATATCTTATTGTCTAGAGAAAAAAAAAGAACAATAGAAAATCGTAAATATAATGATTTCTCAAATCTATATAAAACTAAAAAAATGAAAGAATACAAGATTTGCTAAACATTCAAAGGTAAAAAAAGTTCTTTCAGATCTTATTGTCTCATATCTTGATCTAAGAAGATCCCACCAAATTGACTTTGTAAATGATGATTCAAGTATGAGAGTGGAATATACAAATTATAAAAAATATAAAAGGAAAGATTAATTATTATGATTGAAGGAAATATTATTGTATTTAATAATTTTAATTTGATGAAAATATAAATCAATAAATAAAATAAAAATATTTAATAAAATTAACAATTAAAATTATTAAAGTTATATGACAATTCGCAGCACACATGAGTAATATGAAAAGACATTTGTATATGGTACATGTTTTAAATTAAAATAATAAAAAATATTATGAATAACCTGTTAGTTTATGCAACTTCATTGTATTATTACAAATTACAAATATTAACATAACAAATAATAAACCGCGCATCGCGCGGGTGGACTAGTAGAATTTTAAAGCTAATCAACATGACTATATAATGATATCAATTTAATTATGTTGATAATAGATATTAGTAATAGAGCTGTCAAAATGGGTTTAGCCCGTTGGGCCGGCCCGCCCCGCACTGCTAGATCGGAGGGTTGGGTTGAGTATTTATAGCCCCCGCGAAAAAATGAGCCTAAGTGGGTTTGGTTCGCGGTGGGTTGGGCTTTTGGTGGATTGACATGCCTTTATTTTATTATATATTTTTTAATTTTTTTAAATATGTTTTTATTAAGACTATACAGTGAAATCTCGATAAATGAATGTTCGATAAACGAATAACCTCGACAAATGAATAATTTTCTTCGGTCCCAACTTGGGCCAATGAGGTAAATGAATAACCTCGCTAAATGCATTAATGAATTTTTTTTTTTGAATTCTTAAAGGCCCTATGTAAATATAAATGAATAATCATTAAAATACATAAGATATATATATGTATAAATACCCTAAAAAACATGTGTTTCAATAAACAAATACAAAATATCATTTTTTAACAAAAAAATCATCTAAATATAGACTCTAAATATTCCATTCATAGAATCTTATAGATATGTAAAATAATTGTAATGATAAAAAAATATATAAAAATACCCTTTAAATGAATAAAAATTCGATAAATGAATAAATTATTCATTTATCGATAAATAAATAATTTCGCTAAATGAATATTTTTTTCTAGTCCCAAGGGTATTCATTTATAGAGGTTTCACTGTAGATAAAAAATGAATAATAATGATGGAAAATATTACCTAATGCAGGTAATGATTTATAAAAATATTGATATGAGTCATTTATATATAAAAATGAAGAAAATTTAGTGAAAAACTATTTATAAAAATTTATTTTCATATATTATATGTAATTGAATGCATATTAGCATATATATCTTAGTAAATGTATATATAAGCTATATATATATACTATTTTTCCTTTGTAAAAATTAAAAAAAAATAAAAAAAAATTGGTGGGTTGGCCGGCCTAACCCGCGGCCCATTAGAGGGTTGGGTTGGGTTGAGATTTTGAGGCCCGCCGTTAAGAAAGTCCGCCCCGCCCCGCCAGTCCAGTCCAGTCCGTATTGACAGCTCTAATTAGTAAATAAGATATACATTTTGTAATTAAGTTTTGTTAAATAACATGCTAGACTTCAAATATATAAATTATTTATTAATTTTAATCTTGTTTAACCTTAAAATTTTTAGTGAAAATATATACATAAAAATTAAGATAAATGTGAATTAATTAATTTTTTATCATTTAATTAAAAATAAATTTGGGGTTACTCTAAATTTTAACAATAAAATCAAATAAAAAAAATGGTGGGAGGGTTGAAGAATATAATAGACATAATAATAACAATTTTTTTTTCTAACTATATAATAATTAATACTAAATTAAAAGATGTGTATCATATAAAATCATATATATATATATATCGTGTTAATTAGTGATGCTTTTGATTTTTAGATTGATTATTTTATGATTAAATTACATATTTCACATGAGTATATAAGAATGTGTACAAATCTATTATAAATTTATAACTACTTTTAAAGTTACTTCACCACTAAAAAAAGAAAAAAAGGGATTTACCCTCATTTATGAGCATTCAATATTAAAAAATAAAAGCTATGGAAATGGGATAAGCACTATACAGCCTGTAATTTTAGTCATAATTGCTATTGTGTATTTTATTTTATTTATATGTGGTACTAAGTTAAAGACAAAAGGACAAATTAAATTTATTTGGGCATTGTATTAGATTAAAGTAATGTAGATAAATTTGTAATTACGATCTCTTATATGAGTTCCATCCCTCATTCCAGACAACTCATTTCTTATCAATTAATAAATACATTTAGAATTCCTACTTTGCTATTATATAATGTAGTTATTTGAGAGTTGATTACTACAAATATTAATTACAAATAATATTAAGCAATGATATATTAGGAGAAAAATGCATATAATTCACCTTTAAGGTAGAAAAATTGACTATTTATATTGAGATAAATGAAAATATAGGGGAAAAATATTCTTTCATCCTCGAAGTTTGACTAATTGGATTTTTCATACTCTATTTATCATGTTTTAGTCGTCTATATTTAAAAAAAAAAAAATCATTTTTCGGTCAATTTATCTACTATAACAAGTAAATGTCTTTTTATTTTTTATTTTTTTTTATTACAAATTAACCTTTCATAGATCAAATTTGCAGTATATGATAACTAAATTCAGAGAAGAATGAAAAATAATGATAAAAAACATTTCTCTAATCATATAGGAAGATGATGGATGGTTGAATGACTAATTTTAGGGTTAGAAAGAATGAAATAAGTAATTTTGTAGGTGTCAAAAAATTAATTAATTTATTTTGTCACATTTTATTCCATATATATATTTTTGATACACAACAAATCTTATGATTGCTTTACAAAATTTTATTTTCAATTTTATGTTTACTTGACGATCATAATAAAAATAGAAAAATGTTTCTCCATTTATAATAATTTGAAGAAATACATAACTTGAAATAAAAAGAGAAAAAGGAAATTTGCTTTGTTAGTTTTTATTTTTTATTTTTTTGTGTTGGTTTTTTTTTCATCAGGTTTTGATAATACATATTTACTCCAACTATATTTGCAAAAAAAAATTTTCTGATTCATAACTTGATGCCAATCATTTGAACCCAACATGATAATTATCAAGAATAAGTTGGCTAGAAATATCTTTAAAGCAAGTAGAAATATAATTTTTATTTTTACAAATATAAATTTTAGGAAACTTATAATTAATGAAAGAGAATGAGAAGTCTTATAAAAATTACGTATTATAAAAATCTTTGTAAGAAAAACGGGTATAAAAATGATTTTTCAAAGTTGGAGGATGATAATTTTTTTTTCTCTAAAGAACAATGGGTGGAAAAGTATTATTGTGAAATCTGAAGATTAAACTCAACGGATTAAACATTAAGGACTGAAAAAAAAAAAAAAAAAAAAAAAAGAAAAAGCATAAAAACCTAGATATTGCTAGTGACTAGTGTTGAAGGAGAGCATGTACTACCAATACCCTCTCAGTCTCTTACCCACATAATCTTACTCTCTCGCTCCCTCTCTCTCTCTCTCTCTCTCTCTCACACACACACACACACAAACACGCACACACTTTCTCTCTCTAGATATGTCGATCAATCAGCAATAAAACCAGAGGGAGAGAATATATACACACACACATATATATATATATAATTTCAATTGAATAAATATCAATATAAGTTTAGTATATAGACAGAAAGAAAAGAAACCTAGACAAGCCCAAAAAACCTAACTACACAACTCACATATCTTCTCATCAAACAATGAAACACCATCACTACTCTCAAAACGACGTCGCCGTCTCCTCCTCTGACGCCGCCTCGGAGTCCGCGGCGGTGCCGCTCTCCTCTAACCGAGCATCGGAAAAGCTGTCCATTGCGGTGGAGGATCCGTTGCGCGACTCCGCCTCCGCCGGCTCCATCGCCACCACGGCCTCCGCCGACTCGGTGGTGGTGGAGAGGCGTGGAGATTACTCCGCTCTATGCAAATGGACAATCGCGAATTTTCCAAGAATCAAATCGCGGGCGCTCTGGAGTAAATACTTTGAAGTCGGGGGTTTCGATTGCCGCTTGCTAATTTACCCTAAGGGTGATTCTCAGGCGCTACCCGGATATTTGTCCATTTATTTACAAATCATGGACCCTCGAAACACAGCTTCTTCCAAGTGGGATTGTTTTGCAAGCTATCGTCTCGCCATTGATAATTTGTTAGACCCTTCTAAATCAGTGCACCGGGACAGCTGGCATCGTTTTTCCTCCAAGAAAAAGTCTCACGGCTGGTGCGATTTCGCCTCACTTTTTTCTCTTATAGACCCAAAGATTGGATTCTTGCATTCGTCCAATGATTGCATTCTTATCACCGCCGATATTTTGATACTTCATGAGTCCTTTTCCTTCTCTCGTGATAATTACGATTTGCAGGCGAATAACGTGTCTATTATGGGCGGGGGAGGGGTTATTGGGCCTGTGGTTGGGGATGTTTTGAGTGGAAAGTTCACTTGGAAAGTGCATAATTTTAGTTTGTTTAAGGAGATGATTAAAACGCAGAAGATCATGAGTCCAGTATTTCCTGCTGGTGAGTGTAACTTGCGTATAAGTGTGTACCAGAGTGTGGTTAATAGTGTGGAGTACTTGTCCATGTGTTTGGAGAGCAAGGACACTGAGAAAAACTCACTGATGTCGGATAGGAGTTGCTGGTGTTTGTTTAGGATGTCAGTTTTGAATCAGAAGCCGGGCAATGGTCCGAACCATGTCCATCGTGATAGTTACGGGCGGTTTGCTGCTGACAATAAGAGTGGGGACAACACCAGCTTGGGTTGGAATGATTATATGAAAATGATAGACTTCATCGGGCCTGAGTCTGGGTTCTTGGTGGATGACACAGCAGTGTTTAGCACATCATTTCATGTTATCAAGGAGTTGAGCAGTTTCTCTAAGAGTGGAACTTTGATTGGTGCGAGGAATGGAGGAAATGTTCGGAAGTCAGATGGACACATGGGGAAGTTCACATGGAGAATTGAGAACTTTACCCGCTTGAAGGATCTTTTGAAAAAGAGGAAGATTACTGGGCTTTGCATTAAGAGTAGGAGATTTCAAATTGGGAACAGGGATTGTCGCCTTATTGTTTACCCCAGAGGTATGATATGTAACTCTAGCAGGGAAGAAATGGGAATTGCACTAGCAACATTTATCTTCATTTACATTAAAAAAGACCTATTGTTGGCCATAAACATATTTTTTAATTTAATTTTAATGCAACTGCCATCTATTTGGTTATTCTGTTAATACATAGTTGAATGGTGTTTAAAACCATTAGATGAAATCTAACTTTGATTATATCATTTTTTCACTATTGGCAAACTAGAAGTGTTTGGATAGTTTGACCTTGTACAATACCAAAAATGATTCTGGGAGAATGGATTATTAGGCAAGGGTAATATGATAGCCATTTGCTTTTCTCACTTGGACATGGTAATGCATTGATGATATTTTTATTTTCTCCATTTTCATCTATTGTCTATTCATAATTGAATTTCACTTATTGATGCTGTGCATAATGTGTACAAGAGATAGAGGGTTGATTTCCCATTTGATTGAGTGCTTGATAAGTTAGTAGTTAAGTGAATTATTCTTGTTGCTTTCTAATCATTTCTACTTAATGATTGTTTTTCGCATAAAGTCCTAGTAAAATATCCGGGTAACTAGTTATGAATTGTCATTCTCAACTGCTTTCCTTTGTTCTTGAGCTGAATATGCACAATATGTGAATAGATTAGTTGAAGGGTTGGTGTTGGTGTTCTAAACAAGAAGGGTTTGTGTTGGTGTTCTAAACAAGTTCAAGTTTTGTAGACATGGTGTAGTTGTATTTGAGTATCGGCCCACATTTCTAAGATTGCTCAGGCAGAGTCACAAACTTGAGTTAAAAGCTTCTATTGCTAGTAGTTTCTTCTTTTGATTTCCAGAAAGTTGCTTTTAAGCTAATGCAAGATTTGCTTATATCAGGGCAGTCTCAGCCTCCCTGCCACCTTTCTGTGTTTCTTGAGGTTACAGATTCACGAAATACTAACAGCGATTGGAGTTGTTTTGTGAGCCATCGTCTGTCAGTTGTGAACCAAAGAATGGAGGAAAAATCTGTTACCAAGGAATCTCAAAACCGCTATTCAAAGGCTGCAAAGGACTGGGGTTGGCGTGAGTTTGTGACGCTCACTAGCCTCTTTGATCAGGACTCTGGATTTCTAGTCCAGGATACTGTTGTCTTTTCTGCGGAGGTCCTTATCTTGAAAGAAACATCCATAATGCAGGACTTCACTTCTCAAGAAACTGATACAGGAAGTACAACTTCTCAGTTAGATGGAACAGAGAAGAAGTGTTCATTTACATGGAAAGTTGAAAATTTCTCATCCTTCAAGGAAATAATGGAAACTAGAAAGATATTTAGCAAATTCTTTCAAGCTGGTGGATGCGAGCTTCGGATCGGTGGGTGACTTTTTAAAAGCTTGCATAATTGCATTCAATTTGTTGCAGCAGCTATTGGAATTATGGTGGGTAATTAATTCTAATTTTTTTTTGCTACGCGTTTTGGTTGTACAGGAGTTTACGAGTCCTTTGACACCATATGTATATATTTGGAGAGTGAGCAATCATTTGGCACTGACTCTGAGAAGAACTTTTGGGTCAGATACAGGATGGCTATTGTGAATCAAAAGAATCCATCTAAAACTGTTTGGAAGGAGTCTTCTATTTGTACGAAGACATGGAACAATTCTGTTCTTCAGTTTATGAAGGTATCTGACATGCTGGAAGTTGATGCTGGGTTTCTGATGCGCGATACAGTTGTGTTTGTTTGTGAGATCTTGGACTGCTGCCCGTGGTTTGAATTTTCAGACCTGGAGGTAAGTAGGTCATATTTATTCTCGAAATATGCTTTGTCCTACCTACTACTATCCTAAAACGTAAGCTGTATTTGTGTTCACAGTTGTCCTGCTGACTATGAGCTAGTGCTTGTGTGAATGTATATCCTCACCATTCCTGCTATAAAAGAATAGAACATCTGGCCTGGGTTACTTAGGCTTAAGTATGGACCCATATTTGTAGCTTTGGACTGCCTTTCTTGAGTAAAAGTTTGATTGGCTTTTTCTGGTGCCACTCATCTTCTTATGGACAACCACTATTGTACAAATATGTCAATGAAATTTAAAACTCGAACCCTGGTTGGCGAACTAGGCTACAAACTAGAACTTTTAGATCTCTATATTGAGAATAGCAAGTGTATGTCGCTCAGCACTGTCTTTCTCAGTTTTAACCATTATATTTTATATTTAGTGTCATGCTGCTGTCTTAACTTGGTTGATTGTTTGTCAGGTTTTAGCTTCTGAAGATGATCAAGATGCCCTGACAACTGATCCTGATGAACTAATTGATTCTGATGATAGCGACGGTCTAAGTGGAGATGAAGAGGACATCTTCAGAAATCTTCTATCCAGGGCAGGGTTTCACCTTAGTTATGGAGATAATTCTTCTCAACCTCAGGTTACTTTAAGAGAGAAACTACTCATGGATGCCGGAGCAATAGCTGGTTTCCTGACTGGACTCCGTGTTTACCTTGATGACCCTGCAAAAGTGAAGCGCTTGCTGCTTCCTACAAAAATATCTGGCAGTAATGATGGGAAGAAAAATAATAAGAATGACGAGTCTTCACCGAGCTTGATGAATTTGTTGATGGGAGTCAAAGTTTTACAACAGGCAATCATTGATTTACTTTTAGATATAATGGTTGAGTGTTGCCAACCTTCTGAGGGTAGCTCAACTGATGATTCCTCTTGTACTAGCTCCAAACCTTCTGCAGATGGCAGTGGTGAAATTAGCCCACTTGAATCTGATGGAGACAGTGGAGTGACAGAATCTGGACAGCTTTCTGTGGGGGACAGATTGGACCTGGGGATTGGAGAAAGTACAAATGCAGCTGCTGTACAAAGCTCTGATCTGAATGGGATCAATGTACCTGCAAAAACTGTTCCTGGACAGCCGACTTGTCCACCAGAGACATCTACCGCTAGTTCACTGGAAAACCCCGGTCTCCGGTCCAAGGTATGGTTGTTATATTAATTGAATTGAACTAGCGAACTTCTTTCCTGCGTATTTTTATATATTGATCTATGGAACCTTCAATTCAGACGAAGTGGCCAGAGCAGTCAGAGGAACTTCTTGGGTTGATTGTGAACTCTTTGAGAGCTCTTGATGGAGCTGTCCCACAAGGCTGTCCAGAACCAAGAAGGCGGCCGCAGTCTGCTCAAAAGATTGCTCTTGTATTGGATAGAGCACCCAAGCATCTGCAACCAGATCTAGTTGCATTGGTTCCCAAATTAGTTGAGCATTCAGAACATTCACTTGCTGCTTGTGCTCTTTTAGATCGGCTGCAGAAGCCTGATGCAGAACCTGCATTACGTTTGCCTGTAAGATATTGAGGAACTGCTTTGTGCATTATTATTGCTTTGATTTCTTATGTGTATTAGTTTATTTTTTGCTAAAGTAAGATCAGCTTCATTATTTTCACTGTGTATAACCTATGTCTGAGAAACTGTTATTTCCCAGGTTTTTGGGGCACTTAGTCAGTTGGAATGCAGCAGTGAAGTATGGGAACGTGTTCTTTTCCAGTCGCTGGAGCTTTTGGCTGATTCTAATGATGAGCCTCTTGCAGCTACAGTGGACTTTATATTTAAAGCTGCTCTGCATTGTCAACATCTTCCTGAAGCGGTATGCATAAATGAGACTATACAACTTGTTTCATGGTTACTTTTCCTATGAGCAAGCCAATGACTTTTTTGAACTCGTGTCGCAGGTGAGGTCTGTACGAGTCAGACTAAAAAATTTGGGTACTGAAGTCTCTCCATGTGTCTTAGATTATTTAAGTCGGACAGTTACTAGTTGTGCAGATATTGCTGAATCTATTATTAGAGATATCGACTCCGATGAAGATTTTGGTGATGGTTCCTCAACTGCCCGATGTGGGCTCTTTATATTTGGTGAAAGTTTACCTAATTCTGAAAGACAACAATCTGGGGAAGATCAAGCTTCCCATGCTAGCTCTCATTTTTCTGATGTATATATTTTAATTGAGATGTTATCCATACCTTGTCTTGCGGTTGAAGCTGCCCAAGTTTTTGAGAGAGCTGTAGCCCGTGGAGCTTTTGTTCCTCAATCTGTTGCCATGGCCTTGGAAAGACGCTTTGCTAGAGCATTAAATTTTACTTCCCAGTATATAGCTGAGAATTTTCAGCAGCCTGATTTATGTGTGGAAGGGGAAGCCATTGAGCAAATGAGAGCACAACCAGATGATTTCACTTTGATTCTTGGTCTTGCTGAGACAATGGCACTTTCCAGTGACTTGGTGGTGAAAGGATTTGTAAAGATTCTTTATACAATGTTGTTCAAACGGTATGCTGATGAGTCTCAGCGATTAAGTATTTTAAAGAGGCTTGTTGGTCATGCTACTATGACTGCAGATGCTACTCGTGACTTAGATCTAGACATGGAGATCTTGGTGACCTTAGTGTGTGAGGAGCAGGAAACAGTAAGACCAGTTATGAGCATGATGCGGGAGGCTATTGAACTTGCAAATGTTGATAGAGCAGCTCTTTGGCATCAGTTATGTGCTAGCGAAGATGATATTCTTCGTATTCGTGAAGAAAGAAAGGCTGAAACTGCAAGTTTATCTAAAGAAAAATCTGTTTTATCTCAAAAGCTAAGCGAATCTGAGGCCTCCAATAGCCGTCTCAAGGTAATTGTTTCCCTCTATTAATGCTTTTCTTTGAAAATCATTATGATTGCTGACACTTGCATATGCAATGACAGTCTGAAATGAGGGCTGAGATGGATCGCTTTGCTCGGGAAAGAAAAGAGCTGGTAGAGCAGTTACAAGAAGTTGAGACCCAACTTGAGTGGGTTCGCTCAGAAAGGGATGATGAGATCACAAAGCTTATGGCCGAGAAGAAGACTCTTCAAGATCGCCTTTATGATGCAGAATCACAGCTCTCCCAATTAAAATCTCGAAAACGTGATGAATTGAAGGTTTGATATTTTACTAACCAGCTGCTGTGGCATTTTATTAGATTTTTTTGGTTAATGACCAATGTAAAATATTTTCAGTAGACCTTTTGAATTAATATGGTTAGAGTTTGACTTTGGCTTTAAAAGATCAAGTAAAATTTATTTTCTATTGTCATGAATATGATGGTTGTCTTTTCACCCTTTAACCCCCTCTCTTTACTTTTCCGTTCTTCCGATGTCACTCATGATTATCGTCATATCTGATAACTCTTTGTAAATATTTCAGAGGGTAATGAAGGAGAAAAGTGTTCTTGCTGAGAGGTTAAAGAATGCTGAAGCAGCACGGAAAAGGTTTGATGAAGAGTTGAAAAGATTTGCCACAGAAAATGTGACTCGAGAAGAGATAAGGCAATCTCTTGAGGATGAAGTTCGTCGACTAACACAAACAGTTGGGCAAACAGAAGAAGAGAAACGTGAGAAGGAGGAACAGGTTGCTCGATGTGAGGCTTATATTGATGGGATGGAATCCAAATTGCAGGCCTGCGAGGTCTTTGCTTCAGCCCAAATCCTTATTTCAACATACTAATTTAAGTGTTAACAGTCTTCTCCCATTCAATTTCTCAACAAAATCATGGATGAGATTGAGGAAACCTATCTTTTGCATATTTGTAATGTGTAAGATGCATCCATGTGCTGTGAATTTACTTGCTTTCTGTATATGTTAGATTTTAACCAATAATTTAGGACATTGATGTTATAGTGTTTTGGCTTGTCCTGTTACTGACCGATGGAACCTTTGTTGGAGTGTAGGGCTTCCATAGACTAAGACCGTTATCCTCAATCTCAGTGACTTTGTTGAATGCTGTATAGTCTGTCCTTTTGTTCAATGTTGCTTACCATCATTCTCTTCTAATTGCACAACTCACTTCAAATGAAATTGTTCTTTAGTGAAAGCTAATGCAGTTTCTGTTTATACTCAATTCTGACGTTGATGTCTTGCTATTTTCCTTGCAGCAATACATCCATCACCTAGAGGCTCAACTACAGGAAGAAATGTCAAGGCATGCTCCTCTGTACGGTGCTGGCTTGGAAGCTTTATCGATGAAGGAGCTGGAGACAATATCTCGAATTCATGAAGAAGGGCTGAGGCAGATTCATGCAATCCAACAGCAGCGTAAAGGAAGTCCAGCCGGCAGTCCTCTCATAAGTTCCCACCCACTTTCTCACAGTCACGGGTTGTATCCAGCAACTCCACCTCCAATGGCTGTTGGATTGCCACCGCCTCTTGTACCTAATGGCGTAGGGATCCACAGCAATGGGCATGTGAATGTGAATGGTGATGGGGTAGGTCCCTGGTTTAACCCCTAGAAGGGGCTGCAGAGGTGAGATGGGATGGGGTTAGAAGTTGAGATGGCAGGATACTTGTCATGGTGATGGGTATCATTATTCTGTTTTTCGAGGTTTCTTGGCATTGGAACTGCTGATGATAGGACAGGTGAAAAAGGGTTGAGAAAATTCATGCAGATTTGTGGGAGATGAGAGATGCATGGTATTGGTATATAGGATTTGGTAGGTTTATTTTCTGGTGCCACCACCCTTACCATTAGCATCAACAGTTGCAAATGCCATGTTTTAGAGTTCCTCTCTTCCATTAATCAAAGGCATTTAGTAAATTTTGTTTACTTGCTTTGCAATTTTAGATATCTCTCTCTCTCTCTCTCTCTCTCAAATGCAGTATGTGGTGGATTCAATCATCTTAGTTTCTTCAAGATGGACTTTGAATTTATAGGTTCTTTGGAGGATTTATGTATTCCTTCCCACATTTAATGAAATTCCTTTCAAAAGGAAATGAAAAAAGGTACTTTTCACTATGTAATACTCATTCAATAAGGTTAAATAGTCCCCTGAAAAGGGTTAAATAAGCTTCTATTAAAACCACTGAAAAAAAAAAGCCAATACATGGAACTGAGATAATATGGTTATTTTCATTAGTATATTAATAATCAAGAAATATTCAAACTTCCAGATAAAACAAGATAGATACTCCAAATGGATAGAAGATAAAAATTTATTTTAATTTCAAGATATAAAAAACTCCAACTGAGCTCTAACTACCTCCTTAATGTTGGTAGTATCATACTAAATATGGAAAGTAAAGGTTGAGAGCCAGTCCTTCATTTTAGGAGAATTTGTGGATGTCAACCAAGATTGTATGACTTGTGACGGAGATGGCTATAAATTCACGTTAATTTTTTCTCAACAAAATTAAATTCAACCATCCAATGTAAGATTCCAGCATATTTATTCTGATTTTTCTTCCCCAAAAAGAAAAAAAAAATCACACTTTTTGTAGTTGATTTTTTTTTGAAATTTTAATTCTCCCTTGTTCTTGAGAAATAGCTAGCTACCAAGCTAGCTTGCTTCATTATGTTGTTCATAATGATATGCTTGCCCTCATTTCCTTGATGCATATTAGATGCAACACTATTATTTCAGGGACTGGAGATCTAACTCATTTTGTTGAAACACACAACACAATTAATTATACTTGCAGGTAAATTTTATTGGTTCCTGCAAAGCACATAATTTGAAAACTGGGATGTGGTTTTGATGCCCTTCATTTGTTGAGTGTGCAGAATGAACACAGTTTACTCTCCTTACTTCGATCCAGACTTTGATAGCCTTCCTGAGAGGATATATGGTCCACCGTACGTTTGTTTCTCCTCTGATTAAGTATAGGTAGTATTTGGTTGGTGATGTTGATATCTGTTGATTGCAGTTGTCGAGTGAACATAGACAATGAAAGCTTGGAAGACTGCACGATCGTAAAGGTGGTTATTATTAATAGTAATGAAGGTTGATGTTGTGATGCATGTGTTAAGAGAATAATGAAAGAAAGAATTGAATGGCAGATCGACAGCATAAATGAGCAGGGACTTCTTTTGGAAGTGGTGGAAGCTCTTACTGATTTGAACCTCACCATTTCAAAAGGCTACATCTCTTCTGATGCTGGCTGGTTCATGGATGGTAATTTTTTCACTAATTCTTTCTTTCTAAAATGTTGTTCCATGAAATTTGAGGTCTGTTAACATGTGCAGTATTTCATGTCAAAAATGAGGTTGGCAACAAAGTCAATGATCAAAGGGTAATCAACTACATCCAGCAGGTAATGTAATGATTGATGATGAACAACAACAAAAACTGTGGTATTTTGGTGTTGAAGTTGATTGAGTTGATGAATGTAGGCTATTGGTTCGAATAGTGGTGGTATGGATTGGATGCATGAAGACGATAGAGGTGAGGGTGAGGCGAAAGCAGCTATAGAGCTGACAGGGAAAGACAGGCCCGGCTTATTCTCAGAGATCTCAGCAGCCCTGGCTGATATGGGATGCAACATAACAGAAGCACACGCGTGGAGCCATAACGCTCGTCTGGCCTGCATTGCTTATATATCCATGAACAGAGGAGCTCCAATCGAGGATCACACCCTCCACGCCATAGAGCACCACTTGACCACTGTTCTCCGAGCCACCACTGCCAGAGACGAAGATAGTGTTGATCATCAACAAGTGAAGCCTGCTGGCCTTCCTAAGGGCAAACTAAGCAGCACCACTAGAGTGGAACGTCGTCTCCACCAACTCATGCTTTCTCTCCCTGATTTTCCAATTTCGGAAACCCATGAGGATGAGGACGAGGAGAGGAGGAGCAACGTCAACATCTTGATTGAGAGTTGCATTGACAAGGGATACTCCATTGTCACCATCCAATGCAAGGACAGGAAAAGGCTGATGTTCGACACTGTTTGCACACTTATAGATATGCACTATTTCATCTTTCATGCTTCCATTGATTCTTGCAGAGGCTACGCCTATCAAGTAAATCATCAACTCTTCATTCATAACATTCATTAATTCATTCTTCATCAATTAATACTCTCTCTACTATACTTGCTTGTTTGAGAGCAGGAGTACTTTATAAGACATGCAGATGGTTGTGCATTGAACACTGAGACTGAGAAACATCGAGTCGTTAAATGCTTAGAGGCTGCCATAGAACGCAGGGTTTCGGAGGTATATTCTCTTTTATCATTCATCATCGTCATCAACTAACAAACGCAACCAATTCCAAATGCAGGGCATTCATGTAGAACTGTGTGCGTACAGCAGGGTAGGATTACTGTCGGACATAACACGAGTACTAAGGGAAAACGGGCTAGCTGTAGTAAGAGCAGACATCGCGACACAAGGAGAGAAGTCTGTAAATGCTTTCTACGTGAGGGATATCTCAGGAAACGATGTGGACTTCAACTTCATCAACTCTATAAAGAGAGAGATGGGTGCTATTATCGATCTTGTTGTCATGGACAACACTACCAATTCTCAACCACATTCGCCTCCACGCCCTAAGTTCTCCATCGGAGAAATTTTCAAGTCTCAGATCGAGCGTCTCTCCCACACCTTCATCGCCATTAAATGACCATGTAAATATCATGTAGCTTTTTTTCTTCTTCTTCTTCTCAGTTTTGCCACTTCCATGTAGCATTGTACATACATCATTTTTTCAATATTATAATGCACATATATATATACAGAAAGAAACAGTAGGTTTGGAGCTCTGAATTTGAATAAAATTTACCTATCCAAGCCTTAGATTTAATCGTCTAAGCCACACAGAATGCAAGATCATATGAAACATATCAAATCTCTTGGTGGGTTGGTTCAGAACAAAATGCCTCCTTATAGCTCTCAACCCTTCCTTGAGCCTCCGATACTTGTCTTCTGATACGGCCAACAATATCTCTTTCAATCGAGGTATATCTGAAACCTGTACCTCTATAGAGAACGCCTCCCACCTTAAAACATCACTGAATGGAAGCACGTAGTGATCGGATAATATGACAGGGATGCATTCTGCGTATATGGCCTCAACGATTCTGGGGCTAGCCACCTCATATCCACTCGGACACAAGCAAAACTTGGATCGTAACATGGACTCGTAATAGTCTTTGTCTTTAGGGAGGTACTCGTAAACACGGAGATTGGAGTCTCTGCCCTTCCAATGTTGAAGCAGAATTGGCCTAATGGGACCATGAACTCCACCAGCAAAGAATGCAAGGTAGGGTCTCGAAACATTCAAAGGTGGAGAAGAATTCAGCTTCGGATTCACGGTCCCACCATAGAGATGGATTTCAGGCAAGCTCACATCTTTTTGTGGATTGAATCCTTCAGAAGAATTTGCATTACACAAGACACGAATTGATGTGTTGAAAACAAATGCATTTCCTTCGGAGGCATCAGGTCCCTACAAAATTTCAAACCAGCTCAATAAACCGTCTTTTGAATAGAAAACAAGACATGAGATGTTTACCAGGGTGCTCACCCAATCATGGCAAGAAAGCATGAAGTGATCAGCTCCTTGAGTTCTATTCCAGAAGGGGTGTTTGGTGGAGATGAGTTTCACATAATCGGAGACGAAGTTTTGGAGCGGGGTGACATTATATGTATTCGGGACGTAAAGATACTTAACCATCCATGTCACACTGAAAGGCATGAAGTATAGGTGAGCTTCATGGGCACTGCTTGTCCTAAACCTGTTGTTTCCATGCTCCATCTCATGTATGAATCTTCCTTCACTACTATATATGTCTTTGCATGGCCCATCATGTACAATTGGTAGCTCCCCTTCTTCATATACATAAACCTTCAATCTTCTTTCCATTTCTTTGTAACTCCTGCAATATGTATAGTTTTAAATTAGATCAAGGAAAATTATTCATGCATTTAATTTTTAAACCACTTCAGTAATATGTCTCTTTTTTTCCTCCTATTTTTGGGGCTTTAGTTGGAAATATAAGTAATGGTGGTGGATTTCCTGGAAAGAAAGATGAATTAACATTTCATCATACAAGTTACTGCGCTTCTGCTTAAGGATCAAAATGAGACCAAATTGTACCATGAGTACTTATTACAAGGCGATCATTGGAGAGTGATATAATTAATGCTTTATGCAGGCATATAAATTATAACATACGTAAAGATTTTGTTATATATAGTTATACTCCATCCACTCTAAAGAAGAAGAAAAAAAAGAGAAAAAAAGAAAAAAAGAAAGGTGATATGAAATATTTTTTATCTACAATGAAATCTCATTTTCCAATTCTTTGAACAAAACACACTGTGATATAATTAAAACCTTATCCTCTGCGGATGTAATTATATATCAGATAATCAATGTATAATTAAAACATGAATATTTCCATATAATTACCCAGATTACAAAAATATCTAGCACGCAAAAGAAAAGTGGCAAATATTAACCTTTATATTCATCTATTCTTCAAAAGGCAAAAGAGAAATTTATTTTTTCTTTATTTCCCATAAAGCCATGACTAATCTATTATTGTAGGCTTGTAGCATACCAAATCTCTAAGTAAACATTATTAATCAATTTTAACGTGGATTCAAAGATTAGTGTTGTGCTTTTTTTTTTTTTTGTCACTTTGATAGACTATAAAGTCATAACATCAGCTGGCAATCATCCTAAGACACTATTTCTTTAAATAAAAATAAATAAATAAATAAAAGGATATACAACTAAAAATAGGCTGTGAGGTAATATACATGAGCAATGTTTGATAGAGAAAAGTAATGAGTAATATTAGCACGAATTTCAGACTTTTCAAGATTGAGAAAAACTACAGAATTGAGGGAACAATGAGTATGCGCACTAGGCATCCCCATGCTTTAAGTGGAAGACTTGGAAACCACAAGATCATAACACAAGTAGTCACACTAGCTTTGTGAACTATGACATGTTGAATGTATAATTTTGAAATTTTCGTTGAGTATCTTTGAAGTAAAGTTGTCACATCTCAATTTTCGTTTTAATAACAAGTAAAAAATTGTTTCCCGATTGATTACAAGGCCCCGTACAAAATATAGGTTCATGAAATTCGAAGATAAACGAAAGAAAGGGACCAGCAACATGACTCGTGTGAGTGCCTAGCAAGCTTTTCGCCATCATTGAACAGAGGCAATTTTTGTGCAAAAATCACTATTGATAATTATGAGAATTAATTACTTACTGAAAGAAGGCAGCGGGGTTTCGATATATTGCAGAGGAGAGAAGATGATTGTTGTTGATGATTGCTGATAAGTTTTTGATAGAAGCTGCTCTCCTAACCGCTGCTCTTGCTCTAGCTAATCCTTGCTCCAACTTGTTACTTGCATTTCGCTGCACTTCTCATATTATAATAATTAAACTATGGATCATCATCAATTCATGCTCTCAATTAATCAACTTAATTCTAATTAAAACTAGTTCACGCACCAAACACACACCATTCAAGCTGTAAATTTAGAGAGAGAAAGAGAAGCATATTGTGATTGGCTAACTGCATTCTCAAGTTCAAAGACCGGCCTCCAAAAAAAATTCAGGCGTTCAAAAATTGATAGCCTATTAAATTTCAAATGAGAATCTTCACGTAATTAATGCACATTAATATATTAGATTCATAATTTGGCAAATGAATAAATGCAGTTATGATGTAAATGCTTAGAGCAGATTTCATACCGTAAAATTAATTTACAACAGGCTGTCATTTACAAATTACATTTAACATTCACAATCAAAATCATCTGCAAACTTTTCTGGAAAAAAAAAAAAAAAAAAAAAAAAAAACTAAAGAGATCATCTGCAGAAACTCACGCTGACGGTTGGCTTCGATTTGGATATTGAGAATTCAGAAGAAAGCACGGCTCTGGCTTCATCACTACGTGTATGTGCAGCAGCAGCAACCAACTCAACAACTGGTATTTTGAATTCGGCATCAGAACCGGAGTTAAAAGTCTCGATCAATCTATTAGCTCCATTGGAGAAGTATCCGAGAATGAAAACAACGGCGAACGATATAGCAAATACTGCTGAAATTATTAGGATCGGCGAGGATGATGCACCTCCGCCATTCTTCCAAATCATCGTCTCTCTCTCTAAACGTGCTGTTTGCGCATATAAATGTTTATGTATATGTGTAGATTTTGGCACACCAGTTGTGATGAGTGTGTGAAGTAAAGTTGTTGAAGAGACGGTTATATATTGGAAAGGGAATGAAAAGGCGGGGAAGAGAGAGAGAGAGAGAGAGAGATGGTGCGGTATCACCTTTGAACTCAAAAGTGTGAACGTGGATTTTACCCTTCAGTCCTATTTTGAACGAAGGTAGCTAGATTAAGAAATCATTTAATTGCTATAGTTATGAGTATAAATTGAATTTATGTATTACTCAATATTTAATACCTATAATTAATTTATAATACTAGATTTAAGTTTAGTATTAAAAAAGATATATAAAAGTAACATCCGCAAAAAAAATTATTAATTCTTTTGATAATAAAATAATGACAGAAAATGAGATAAATTGGAAAAAAAAAAAAGTTCCTCAAGTGATAATTATTTAGAAATGAATGAAGTAAATTAGTACCCCTTTCCTTTAATATAAGTCTACTTTGAATAATAAAATTAATTTTAATTTATCTTGTTTTTTATTTTACCAATACTAATTAATAATTTTTTATCCCAACTTCTTTTTCCTTTTTACTGAACTTTTATCAAGTATTTTAGAAGATTGGGTAAAATACAAAAAATAATTATTTTGAATTTAAAATAATCAAAATAATTATAGTTTGTATTTTACCCAATCTTCTAAATAATTATTAATGTGTAAAATATTGATGATAAATATTATTCTCAGTATAATTTACTAACATACATTTAAATTTACATAATCTATTGCAATTTGTTAAAAAATAAAATCCGTTGTAACATTTTTAGATTTAGATCGATAATATCACATATTCACCATTTTATCTCTAATCAATCACATTCACCGCCAAACATGCCGCTCATTAAAGCCAATTGATTAATCATTTTTTGTGTCACTTTATTTTTATTTGGATGCAACACACGTGTGCATAACATTTAATTTAGTATTAGCTCTTAATTATTGAATCCATAATGGAGATCATGGACTGGATGAAATTGGTGGGATTGATTGGATTATACAATTTAAATAAACATTATGTTCGGGATAATGAAAAAAATATATACATTACAGAATAATTGGATTTTCCATGAAAATTAAGAAAATTATTAATTAAAAACATAACTAAGCAAATTACTTTTATTATTTAATAATACATATTAAAATCCAAGTAGCTAGCTAGGTTTGGGTGAGCAATAATCAAATCAAAATTAGGCTGTTTGTTAATCGCTACAAAACATTGGCAGATTGAGAATGGTGAATGAATTCAAACATGTCGCTATCCTAACTACGTACCAAACACAGGATGAGTTAGGTTAATTACTCAAATAATGCCTAATTCTTCATATAAACAGAAGCCTGTAAGGTGAAATAGGGAAAAAAAAATCACCCCTCATCCCATGCATTTAAATTTCTGTTAGTGTTTTTATCATACATTAAGGAATATTAAAAATTGGATAAAAAATGTTTTTAAAAAATCTATGGTCAGAAATAAATATGAAATAGATTGAATACGGAGCTTGAAAATTAAGAAATCTATTGAGATAACGATCCGAATAAACTTGATTTTTTTAATTTTAGATTATTTAACTATAAAACAAATAATTGAAAATAAAATTCAGTTGCTAAACGAGATTGGGATTAAAAAATATCTAAAAGGTTTGAAGTTGGACACAAACAAATTTCCCAAGTACCCCAATCAACAATATAACAAATGGAGTGAATCGAAGTACTTCTCTAATATATTAGTCATTTAATTAGAAATTCTGATAAATTAATTAAACTAAGAAAACACTCAAAGTGATACATTCATAATGCTAAATAGAAGAAAAATAATAACTGCTAGAAATTTATAGAACATTTGTGTCTTTTAAATTGATGTATGATTTTTGTAGAAAATTATGTGTTGTTTTGAAACAATAATTCATATTTGCATGTGGGGCTAAACCCAATTGCATAGCGGCAAATACTTGTTTGGGATGTCAAAGTATTTTCTAAGTACTCCATCTGTTTTAACTGTCATTTTAGAAAAGAAAAGTTTCAATTTATACTTGACATTTTTATTATTAAGATGGGTTAATGACTTTTTCCAACTTTACCTATATCTTGTATTTTATACTAAACTTGAATTTAATGTGATACATTTATTATGCCTAATAAATATTGGGTAATTTAATTCATTTGAATTTTAATTTTTGGTCATTCACATCTCGTTAAGAAAACGATTAATAAAATTATAAAATAATGTTAAATCCATGACTTATTTTGCAACCAAGCGAGTAAGAAAAGGGATTTCATGACGTTGGCATTGCTAGCCAGGTGGCAAGTAATGACGTTAGACACGACCGGTAATACCGTTGTGGCAGCTGTCGTGAAACAATGTTTGTTGGGAATTAAATCACAAAAAGTAATTAATTATTCCTCGCAAAAACTCAAAATAAATCATCTTTCCGACACTGCATTAGCCCCTGTAATATACTTTTTTTTTTGCATGTTTGTCGTAAATCCACATTCAAGAATAGAAAGAGAAAAACAAAAATAAAAAGCAGATCTTTAATTATCTGAAATCTGTGTGATGGAATTTGTACTAGGTTTTTTTCTAGGTTTTGTAATCGGTTTCGGATTGATCGTATGCTTTGCTCGTTACCAGAATAGCAGATCCAAAACACGCATTGATTTGGCAGTAGCAATAGCAGCATTAGCGAGGATGACAGTCCAAGATTCTAGGAAGCTTCTTCCTGATCAATTCTACCCTTCTTGGGTTGTTTTTTCACACAGACAGAAGTTGAGTAATTCCTTTTCTTAAATTTAATTTCTTATCAATTAGGCTTTCTGGGCTAGTAATTAATTGCCACTTTGTGATTAATGATGTATATATACTAGTGTCTAATAAGGCTCTTGAATTTCTGATTTTGCAGTTAAATTGGCTCAATCATCATCTTGACAAAATCTGGCCTTTTGTTGACGAGGTTCATTCATGTTTTCCGAAATAATTTGTCTGTGAATCTTTTTCTAAATAAAATGATATTGTTGCATATAGGCAGCATCACAGATAATAAGAGATTCAGTAGAGCCAATTCTTGAGCAATATAGACCAGCAGTTTTGGCTTCTCTCAAGTTTTCTACTTTAACTCTAGGAACTGTGGCACCACAATTCACAGGTTAATTAATTACTTCATTTATTACAAAATCTTTAGATTCCAAGCAATTACTTATTGATGTGGAATATATATAGGAGTGTCGCTGATCGAGGGTGAGCCTAATGAGATAATAATGGAATTGGAGTTGCAGTGGGATGGAAATCCAGATATCGTACTTGATATCAAGACTCTAGTTGGTGTGGCACTACCCATACAGGTCATTTAATTTCTTGTGATGTTATGTCTTAATTTGGTAGAGACTAGAAAAGTAAAGAGTTTGTTTGTTTGTTTGTTTTTGGGTATATATATAGGTGAAGAACATTAGATTTAGTGGAGTTTTCAGGCTGATATTCAAACCCTTAGCAGATGAGTTCCCATGTTTTGGAGCTGTTTGTTATTCCTTGAGACACAAGGTGAGAGTTTGTCTGTCTTGTCTTGTCTTGGACAAATTAACATGCTTAATTTAATTCACCTACATACAATACAGAGGAATCTTGATTTTACCCTGAGAGTGGTTGGAGGAGATTTATCTGCAATTCCAGGAGTATCTACTGCTATTGAGGTTTGAGATTTGATTGATCAAGTCTTTGATGAGCTTGCACCTCTCTCACTTTCTCTAGTTCTGGCTAATTAGGATGCGATACGAGATGCAATCGAAGCTTCTATCACTTGGCCAGTCCGCCAAATAGTACCCATAATTCCAGGAGATTATAGTTACCTACAAGTAAAGCCGGTTGGAGTTGTGGAAGTGAAGCTGATAGAGGCTAAAGAACTAACAAATAAAGACATAATCGGCAAATCTGATCCCTTTGCAAAACTATTCATCCGTCCTCTACCCGACACTACTAAAACCAGCAAAACCATTGTAAGTTTTGTACATACATTACATAGTTTATACTAACAGTGAATGACATGACATACGAAAACCATGATTCAGGACAACCAAACGAGCCCAATCTGGAACGAGCAATTCGAGTTTGAAGTGGAGGACACATCCACTCAACATCTGACAGTAAAGATCTATGATGATGAAGGAGTTCAAGCTGCAGAGCTAATTGGGTGCGCTCAGATTCCAATCTCAGAGCTCGAGCCAGGCAAGGTCAAAGACGTGTGGTTGAAACTCGTCAAGGATGTGGAGATCCAGAGAGACACCAAGAATCGAGGGCAGGTGCATTTGGAGCTTCTTTATTGTCCACTCAGCACTGAGAATGTGTGGAATCCATTCGACCCCGACTTTAGATTAACATCCCTGGAAAAGACCCTCAAACAAGTAACCGATGATGGAAGTGCAGATCCTCAGAATGCCAAGAAGAAGGATATTATTATCAGAGGAGTTCTTTCTGTCACAGTTGTCTCTGCAGAGAACCTGCCAGCTACAGATCTCCTCGGAAAAACCGACCCTTTTGTGGTACTCACCATGAGGAAATCCGAGCAGAAGAACAAGACGAGGGTCCTCAATGACACGTTGAATCCTGTTTGGAATCAAACTTTCGACTTTGTTGTGGAGGATGGATTGCATGAGTTACTAATCATCGAGGTTTATGATCACGACACCTTTGGCAAGGTTTGTCTACACTAATATCCATTCCAAGCTAGTCATCATCACAGCTAATCGTTTATCTTGTTGAATTAATTCAGGATAAAATGGGGAGATGCATAATGACACTCACAAGAGCAATTCTTGAAGGAGAAGTAACAGATAGTTTCCATATAGATGGCACTGAATCTGCAAAGCTTAATCTGCATCTCAAGTGGACCTCACAAACCATCATCAAGGACTGATTCATCTGCTAAGACTTTCGCCATTTTCATCCTCTCTTTTGTGGTCTAGTTTTAACAACATAAATGCAACAATTTCATATTCAATAATTTAAGGCGTGTGATTGGGACTAACCAACTATACTATAATTTACACCTAACAATATTTATATTTCTGAGGGCGACATGACTTCCAAGTATTCCTCAATTTTCATAATTTTGTCAAAAAGTATTGAGCTATGAATTAATTTTCAAGTACAAAGAGAAGAGAGATACGTTTGTGCTGGAATTAGCTATATTCTTTATGATTAAATAAATGCATTTCTTGTCCACTAACTACACCAGACAAATCCACAAGTGATTTGCCAAATGCCAACCACTCATTACATAATGGCATGTTATAATTTGTGCTGCAATTCGATACTCTTTCCCACTTGTAACTCAATAGAGTTGAGTTGGATGTTTAAAACTAAAAGGGGAAATCACTTTGTAATTTTTTAAGTCATCTTTTAAAAACTTTTAATTTTTAGTCCAAACTAGATATTGTAAATGAATAATTTTCTGAAATAATCATTTTAATTCATTGATAAATTCTAATTATTAAAAATATAAATAAAAATAGATATTTATATAATATTAAAAAATACAAAATTTGAAATAGATGTTGATAAAAAAAATTGTGAATACATTTGTAGGACATATAAATAATGTTGAGTCATTTTAACCTGTTTAGGTAGTCGGATTCAAAATTAAAATAAAAAAGGAAAGAAAAAAATGGTATGAAATAACGGATAAAAAATTCAAGAACGGAAAGTTATATATATAGAATAAATGGATAATTAAATCTATTAAAAAAAAGGAAAGAAAAGGGAAATTAACATTTAATTCACATGCTATGAGTTGAATATCGAGGGACTCTCACATGCTGTAATAAATCACATGTCAAAGTGAAATCTTGATTCTAACCAATTATTATACAACAGCCGACTATTTCCGGCAAAACCGAATCAGATTACAAGAAGATTTAATCCCTTCACTTTAATCCAACTCTTTTCTTTTGGCTTCTTCACATTCAATTTCTCGCTGTCTTTCGCCCTCCATCTACAGGTTATTGTCATGCCCACCAACCCAACAAACACTCCAAGTTCTTTACAAAAGAATTTATTTTAGGTGCTTGTTTTCTCTGTGTCGGTTTCATTACAAAAACCTCAACAAGATCTCCAACTTGGGAAAGCTCAGATCTTTATTGATTTTAGTGGTAAGGATCAAATTTTGGCATCTGGGTTTTGCTTGAATCTGTGATGGGGTGGAGATACAAGACTGGTTTGCTGTTGATTGCTGCTGTCGTCATTATTTGGGTTACCTCTGCAGAAGTTACGCAGGTCCCTTTTCTTTTCTTTTTTCTCTCTTTTCTTTTAAGGCTAGATTCAGTTATTTTGCGATTTAGCGTATTTTAGAAGAATGACATGAACATGAGTTCTGGAGAACCTCTGTTGTTGTTCTTGATTCTGCAAGTTTGCTTGTTTTATGTTGTTGGATCGATGTTTATGAAGCTTTAACACTTGGCATCAATGGTATTGGGTTTTGCGAACAATTTCTCAAATAAGCTATCTGTAGAACTAAAGTTCTGATTGTTTCTTGATGGTTTGCAAAATCTTCTCCATTCCCGGACAGAATCAACGAGTATGATTATGTTCAAATTGGAAATAGTCAATTGTTGTGTAATTAGTTGAGACTTGAGAAATTATTATCCTTTTACACCATTTGACCAATTCTTGGAAATTATTAGCTAGTTTAACCTGAATTAAAGTTACAGAAAAAGTGCAACCTCATCTTAATCTTGAATGTGGTTTCTCAAACAGGATATATTCACAGACTATAAGCAACCATTTGCTGTGACTTACCTGGGGGCTTCATTGATGGTGATTTACCTCCCAATAGCATTCATTAAAGATCAGATATGTAATGTCCTAAAGAGACGTAACCGCAAAAAGGGTCAAGATAAAAGCGATGACGTGCTTGGGTCTCCTCTAAAGTACATTGGAGGACAGAAAATCTTCGAAATTGAAATTCAAGGATCCCTGAATAGAAAAGACAGTGAAGTCGACCTTTCAGAACATGAAGAGGGTAAGCCTTTAGTTTCCAAACAAGCAGATGATGCTAGAAGTATCAGACTTGAAAAACAAGTCACAACCAAAGAAATTGCTACTTATGGATTTTATATCGCCCCTCTTTGGTTTCTCACTGAGGTAATTTCTATTTTTTCTGACATTATTTGTCAATTTCAAGTATCTTTTGAGGAATTTCAATATCTAGATTTTTATAGGAGCTTTGGATTTCGTAATTGTTTTAATCAATAGATGCACCTGATTTAGGCATTTAACTTGTAACCCTCATATTGCAGTATTTGTCAAATGCTGCTCTTGCACGTACAAGCGTTGCAAGTACTACAGTTTTATCCTCCACTTCTGGACTGTTTACTCTCTTCATTAGTGCATTTTTGGGCCAAGATTCCTTAAATTGTGCAAAGATAATTGCTGTATTTGTCAGCATCACTGGTGTTGTCATGACAACCCTAGGAAAAACTTGGGCTGCAGATGAGTCACAACTGAATACGTCTTCGTAAGTTTTTCCTCCAACTTGGTGGAATTTGAATATTGGATAATAAGATTCTAGATAATCTTAGTTTTACTAATTATATGAATTTATTACTTATGTGAGGTAATATCAATAATTTTTAAGACTAATGGTAAATATGTGGAATCCGTAGGGGGATTTACATCACAAAAAGATAAAAATTTGGGATTTTAAACAAAGTTACTATTATTTTTAGTAATAGTTTTTGGGTGTGAAAATCACACTTTCTATTCGTTCCACTTAATTGCTTTTATATGTATAAAGATGCATCAAAGCAAGAGTTTATTGTATTGTATGATCATCCAATTTCATGTTTATTCCTCATCTTGCACTTGTAATGTACATTTCAGGACTGATGGTTTTGGTTCAACTTTTTTGTTTCTGTTAAAGAAGTAGCCAACGCTCTCTTTCTGGGGATCTTTTTGGACTTCTATCCGCTGTGTCGTACGCTTTATTTACAGGTGAGGACCTCTCTGATTTCGTTATAAACCAACTGAAGACCACATTGTGTATTTGATTTATTATTATTGTTGCTGTTATTATTATTTTCTTCCCTCTCTCTACGTTGCAGTGCTTCTTAAGAAGTTTTCTGGTGAGGAAGGAGAAAGGGTTGATGTGCAGAAGTTGTTTGGTTATATTGGACTATTTACCCTTGTGGCACTTTGGTGGCTTGGTAAGAGCTTTTATTTTGTATATTGCACTTAGATCGAAGGATTTGGAGGATAATTTGGTTTCTTTTGTTCATTCGTCTTAATTATTGAATTTCGTTTCATTGCAGTATGGCCATTGACAGCGTTGGGTATTGAACCCAAATTCACAGTTCCTCATTCTGCTAAAATGGATGAAGTTGTCATCGCTAATGGACTTGTTGGAAGTGTTCTTTCCGACTATTTTTGGTGCGTGAAATACTACTTATCCTAGTCGAAAAATAGAAGGGCAAGACGAATATTCTTATAATTTGGTATGCACTTACTTGTTAGGGCATTATGCGTTGTATGGACAACACCATTGGTGGCAACGTTGGGCATGTCTCTCACCATTCCACTTGCCATGCTGGCTGATATGTTGATTCATGGACGACACTACTCTGCCATTTATATCCTCGGTTCAGTTCAGGTAACACGATGCAATTTCATCACATTTCGCATGCCTTTACTCAATGATGCATATATATGACAAGAATTTTGGCATTGCAGGTATTTGCAGGATTTGTAATTGCCAATCTTTCTGATAGGCTTTCAAAACTGTTGGGTTTATAGCACAACTCAGACGTAAACAGCGTAAATATCCTTCGTGTGAGGCTGCTGAATCAGTATCCGCCTTTGCAGATAGAGCAGCAATGTAATTAGTAGCATATTTGATGCAGCTAACTGTGTTATTGGATGGATATTCACATTTAACTTCATTCTTGATTTGATCTTCTTCCATGGTTATGGACAATTGTGTACACATACATATATCAACTTAGCTGATTTTAGGAGCACAAAGTGTGCAATTCAATACTCTTCATTCCTTCATTTCCATTACTACATTAAATATGTGCTTGTTGCATCAATACACTTTACTCCCTTCGTCCTCAAAAAGAAAAATGTAGTGAAAATAAGCTTTTTAGTCCTTTAATTTTATATTCTCAAAATTTTAGTCCTTGTCTATCTTTTTTTTTCTTTTTTCTTTTTCTCTTTTTATCAAGTTCGATTATGTATAATAACAGGTCAAAGAGTCTCGTTGTTTACTTGACATCCAAATTGTTTACTTGACACCCAAATTACATTTAATAAATAGATGAAGTTTTTAATTATTTATTTGACATCCAAACTAAATTTATAAATACAGAAAGTTTTGGAATAGTTACTAATTCACTATTGGTCAAATGAAAAAAAGTAAAAAATCACATGTTATTTTAGAAGTGTTTAAATTACAGAACTGAATAAAAAAAGTGGATTAATAAATGAATTAAAATTTTAAGAAGAGAGAATTATAGTGACTAAAAAAACATTTTTTTCCAAAAATAGAATACAAAAACTATTTAAAAAAATGAAATCATTAAAGTTTGTTGTTAATATTATTACTACGGCAAAACCCATGATATAAATATAGATATTTTACATAACAGAGAAGAGTTTCTCGTTTCGTCAACTGTTCACTCTCCCCCCTCGCCCTCTCTCTCTCTCTCTCTCTCGAACAATTCCATGGAAGCGCGTTACTTTTTGATGTTTCTCTCTCTGATCTTACTTCTTCTGCCTTCCACTCTCGGGATCTCTAATGGGTAAGTCTTCCTCCTCTGCACAATTTACCCTTTTCAAATTTTCGATTATTTTAGATCATATGTTGAAAGCTTTTCAATTAGTTCCGTATTTTATTCAATTCTTAATCATTGCAATGGATTATTTTGTTTTGGATGTTCCTGCCCTAATTAATCTTTTTTTTTTTTTTACTGTAGGAATGTTGACGGATATAGTGTGAATGGTAAAGTTCGATTTCCAGGTATGCTTTTTCGCGACTATATACCTAGGGTTTTTGCATTATAATTGCTCGATTTTTTTTTGGTATTTTGTTAATTTTTCTTATTTAATCAAAAATTTCTTTGAAAATAGTTAAAACGAAGCTATTTGGGGATAACAGATCGAGGCGTAAAACATTATTGGAAGTGTGCAATATGCTCGATTTGAGTTTTTAATTTTAGTTTGGTATGATTCCTTTCTATTTTGTTATTAAAGAATAGATGTGTGTTTTAGGATATGATCACGGATCACCTAGGTTCCATTTTCTAAAGAGAGAAAATAACTCACAATGGGTCATAAAAGAATTTGGAAAATAACTTGAAATGATCAACAGGCTGAATTGATTTGTTATTATAGATTTAAAAGTATCAGCTCCTATATCTTTTGTACATAAACAAATTTTGATTTTGTATTTTGTACCCTTTATCCTGCCAAGAATTACGAGAAATCTGGTGTATGTAATTGGAGGGGTCAGTTCTCTAGGTCGAAGGTGAAGTATTCCCGTTCAATTTAACATTAAATGGGAATTTTATTAGTCTAGATTGCAAGGTTTTTTTTTTTATCAGGTGGCCACTCTATGTTGCGTGGAGCTAGCAACTTAATAAACATGATATGAGCCAAAAAAAATTGAAGGGAATATTGATTAAGACATAGGAAGCCCCTATTAGTTATATTTGGTGCTGTAATAAAAAAGTTCATGTTCTAAATTTTTACTTAATTGAACTAATGTTGCTTTTCTATGTCTAATATTTGTTCCACCAGGATTCAGTGCAACAGGATTTGGTCTACCAGCAAAAGTCTCAAATGTCAAGCTTATATTGAATGGTGGCGAAAAAGTTACCTTTCTAAGGCCAGATGGATATTTTTCATTGTATCCTACTATCTTTGTCTCTCTGCTCATCATTCTAGGGACTTGATCTCTTAACTTTGGCAACCTTTAGTTTAGTATTATGGTTCTTCTTTCGCTTGACCTGGATACTGCATCATATTTTCTAGTGTGTGAATCTAGTGGTGAATTATTACTATATTGAAGAACTAGAGCTATCACTAAATTTCTAAGACATGGCAACTGTTTGATAAATTGGAGTAAAAGTTGTTCTTTAACTATTTTTCAAGCCATAATGTGCCAGCAGGAACTCATCTTATTGAAGTGGCTGCGATTGGCTATATCTTCTCTCCTGTAAGCTTTTTAGTTCTGCCCCTTGATTAGTTGGTTAATTTATACATGATGCATGTAATATAGATTTGTATTTGCTTTCAGGTCCGTGTTGATGTCAGTGCCAGAAACCCTGGTAAGGTCCAGGCAGCTCTAACAGAGAATAGGAGAGTGTTGAGTGAGCTTGTCTTGGAGCCTTTGAGAGAGGAACAATATTATGAGGTTAGTTAGAGTAATTATTCGATGTGGTTTTTAATTATTTGGCTTTGGTAACTATTCATTCTGAAAGTTATATATTCTGCTTTTTTCATCTCATAATTTGCAGATACGAGAGCCGTTCTCTGTGATGTCCCTTGTGAAAAGCCCTATGGGACTAATGATTGGATTTATGGTGATTGTGATGTTTTTGATGCCCAAACTAGTGGGTAAGTTATACACATTAAGCGATGCTTCTTATTTCATAAAATTTGATTTTTCTCTGTAAATCCTTAGCTTCCTTTGGCTACTTAGTATCTAACAACCTAAGATCTAATTAATTCCTAAATGAACTTTTGATTACTAAATTATGAAGAAGGCTTTGGCAAAACATTCCTGAGTATTTTCACAGATCATTATGGCAAAACATTTCTGTATCAACCATTTGTTTTGACAAAACATTGATAATTTCTAAGACTGATAGGTATTATTCCTAGTGATGATGATCTCCTGGTTTTTTTCACACAGATCCTGAAGAGTTGAAACGCGCCCAAGAGGAAATGGGAAGCCAAGGTGTTCCATCCCTTGCAAACTTTTTGGGTGGGGCCCAGTCTCAGAGGACGAATTAGACATCCAAACACACGCAAATTTGAAGAATTTTTTTTTTTTCCCTTTTTTTGTCAGAGCCAGAAATGGAAATGGACATCCTAGGATTTTTGTATTTGCTACATGTTGATTATTCCATGCAATACATCTTAATTAGCAGCGTTTTTTTTTCACAGGTTTAATATGACATTGCATTTTGTGATTGGTGTAGTCAAATTAAAAATTTTTGAGTGATAGTTTAGAATAAATTGGGATTATATTTTATGTGAAATAATTATTTGTAAATGAAAAAAGAAGGAAGAAAAAGGTGAGAGGGCGGGTTGAGCCGTGAATAGTACGTTAGCCTAACGTCAGGCGGTCCACACAAGGGGTGATACGGTCAACTCCGGGAGGTTAGCGCGGGGCATCGGGCTTTTTTTCACATTTAATAAGGGGGAAAAGCCCGGAGAAAGACCCCCTTAATGAGAGAGCCTACTCGAAGTAGGAATTAGGTCATAGATGGGACAGCGAAGAACCTCCCGGACCCCCCAGCACCCTCTCTAGTTGACCCCACTTCTCACCTCTCTCTTTTTTATATATCTCTTCTTTTTCCTAATTAATCGATGTGGGATGAATGGATGGACATACTTTTCAACCTCTTTTCCTTCACTCTCTCCTCCTGTTAAACACTCTCTCCAACAAATCCTTTATGGAGAGCAACTTACCATTTTCGACTGTGAGGCGATCCAAATCTATGGCTCTTCGTAACTCCTCCAAATCTTCTCTCTTTATGGGATTTCTTTCTTGCTTCGCCTGGCTTTACGTTGCTGGCCGGCAAGTCTCTATTCTTCCTCTCTCTTTCTCTTCTCTATTCTCATTATTAAAAATTCTCTTCCTTTTTTCTCAGGTTGTGGCAAGATGCAGAGAATCGAATGTTATTGTCTACTTTGTTAAACATGAATTCTGCTCAGGTTTGAATTCTCTAAATCAGAATTTTTTTTCTTTCTCCAAAATCCTTGTGATTTAGTTTCTTACTAAATGTGTGAATTTTCGGAAGCTGGAGTATTGAGGGAGAGAATTTTGGCAGGCTGTTGTGGATTGTTCAATTTAAGCTTTGTTTCATTGTAGATTGCAATACTTAAAAGAAGAAATGTTGAAAAAAGAAGATATAAGAGAGTGCTGCTTAGTGTAACATGGTGCATAACTGAGTTGTATGAAGTTAGGTTGATAAGGATGGAAGGAAGTGATGCTCGCTAGTTACTAATAGGAGTTTATTCAAACTGTGTCTGAGCACGTTGTTGGAAAAACACTATAGAATGTGCCTTGTTGAATTATGTAGTTGTAAAAGCTTGCTATGTTGATATCATGTAATGGAGAAAGGCAAGGAAAAAAAGTGTAAACATGACATGAGCAAGACATATAAGACATTGAGAAGGACTTTTTGCTGTATAGCATGTTGTACATGATGTTTGAAGTTGAGGTGTTTAAAGCAATCCTATGTGAATAAGAAGTGTGATTGGACTATCAAGACCTACCTTAAGAAGGCCAGAATTGATTTAAAGATTTGCTAACTGGGTCTGACAAATGTGTTGTTCCATGATATGGAGATTAACCAAGTCCTTTACTATTGTTATTTTACTTTATTCTCAATTTTTGGGTTGATTGGTTGGTTATGAAGAAAAGTTGCATCAAAGTTTGGCATTTTTTTAATGTTTTACAGTTAACTGTAACATAGCTATAAAATGTTTATGGATGTACCTCATTACTCATACATTTATGTCCATGCCAAAGTGAGGAATAACAAAACTAATAAGTAATTGTTTATCCTTTTGTTGGCAGCTACCTAAAGTGCTTACCATGGAAGACAAACTAATGGTTCTTGGTTGCAAGTATGTATTTTCATGGCTCCACTTTTCCAAAATGCACACACCTTAAAAAGTAATGCACGATACATATGTTCTTTGCTGGTTGGGATGTTGAGGAAAACCAGGCTCATATTGATAAACATTTATAGGGAATTGGAGAGGAGAATAGTTGAAGCTGAAATGGAATTGACATTAGCAAAGAGCCAAGGTTATCTAAAGAACCATTTAGGTGGGTCTTATTCTGGTAAGAAGTTACTTGCTGTTATTGGAGTTTATACTGGTTTTGGAGGTCGGTTGAGGCGCAATATCATCAGAGGGTCATGGATGTCAAAAGGTGAGTTCAAGTCCAATTTCTAGGTGTGCAATACTGTACTCTGACTGATGGAGTGCTTAGTCTGAAAATTATGACACAAACTAATTTGATTGTGATTGCAGCTGTTTTATCAAAACTGGAAGAAAGAGGGATCATTGTGCGATTTGTGATTGGGCGGAGGTTAATCACTTACTTGGGAACTTTGTTTTAAGAATAATTGTTAGTGGTTGTCTTTGATATAATGAGCACTATCAGTGTTTCATTAGATCTTCATCTATTTATATACAATAAGTTAAATGATCACATAGTACCTTGGATTTGCAGTCCTAATCGTGGTGACAGCTTGGACCACAATATTGATGGGGAAAATCATGTGAAGAAAGACATTCTGATTCTTGTGAGTCATTCAAATACCATTTTGGTTCTGTTGAATCTTAAATCTTCTTGTGCTACATGATTATTTCCGTTAAAATTTTGTTGTACCTAGTATATATTTCGTTAACATGTTAGTAATTGTGTTTTTTTAGTGCTCCAGTGGTAAGGATTGTTTTTGTTGATTTTTGTGTAATGATAGTATTGTTTGTGTTGAATTGTTGTAATTAATTTTTTACGAGCTGGTGGTGGTTGATATGTGTATACAAATTGTTAAAGGATTGTTAATTGGTTAGGATAATCATGAGGAGGCTCAAGAAGAAGTCCCGACGAAAGCAAAATTCTTCTTTAGCACAGTATTCCAGATGTGGGATGCCGAGTTCTTTGTAAAAGTGGACGACAACGTTGATTTGGATTTGGGTAAATTTGGATATGCTACTTGGAAATTGCAACTCACCGAATATCTGCTTTTCTCTAGCTAATTATGATATTTTATGTACTCTGGGCAGATGGTGTTGTTGAACTTCTCCAAAGCCATCACGGGAAAGATAGTGCTTATATTGGTTGCATGAAGTCCGGGGAAGTTGTAGTTGAAAAGTAATGCACCTTATATTGATTTGTCTAACTTCTCGTTGTGCTCACATACATCTTTTGTTATTATGTGGTACAAAGAATCGCGTCTGTGTGTTTGTTTTAACTTGTAAAATTTATTATTCAGGGGAAGACCTTGGTATGAGCCAGATTGGTGGAAATTTGGTGATCAGAAATCGTAAGTGCATCACTCTTTGTTACATTTATTTTTATATGTGTTCAAAGTTGGAACATGAAGTTTTGCTATAGGTACTTGCGGCATGCAGCAGGTTCAATCTTGATACTTACAAGAAATCTGGCTGAGTATGTAAATACTAACAGGTGAGTGTGTGAATATTATTAAGGATGTAGTGGTTAGAGTGATGATGTATGTGATTGTGGGTGCATGTAGTGTATCTTTAAAGGCTTATGGGCATGATGATGTTAGTGTGGGGTCATGGATGATGGGTGTTAATGCAACCTACATAGATGAACCTCGTCTATGCTGCACTTACTCCGACCAAGGTTGGTTAACCATATATATGCACTTTTCTTGTCTCTTTTATCATGTTATGTTGTTAACCCTTTGTTTGTTTTGGAATGGTGGTTGTGTTGTGTTGTGTTGTAGACAAGCTTTGCTCCTCCGCTTGACAAGGAAGGCTGAATGTGATGGACTATTACTACATCTTTCTTCAACCAAACATCAGAGTCGAGTCTCATACACATCACTTTTTTTAAGTGGAACATTCTTTTATTCTAACCTCCATACCAAACCATACATAACTTGTTTCCTAATCATCTTTTTATTCCCATTATCATTATTAAGGGCTTGTTTGGTTTAGAGGTTGGGTTTATTTCATATTGGTTAAAAATGAGATTATTTACTATCCATTGAAGGCAAAAAAAATGTTATTTTAGGTGTTTGGTTTGTTGGTTTAGGTTAGATTTGAATTAAATTTTGTGTTTGGTTTGAAGGTTTAGATATTTGGATAAATTGGGTTAGCTTATAAACTTTTATTTGATTTGCAAGTTAGTTAAGTTGAAAATGTCAAATTCCCAAACTACCCCCTCATTTATATTACTTATGCAATAATACCCAATTAGATTACAAAATTTAGATACACTTCTATTATATTCTTTTAATATTTATATCTATGAAATTTTCCTCAATACATGCAAACTCAATTAATTTGTCAATGCATATATATTTGTATTTGAATACAAGTATATATAATTTTATATTGTATTATATTATATTTTTTAATTTATAAGTTCTATTGGAATATTTAAAAAATATATATAATTTAGATATAATATATATTAATATTCAAATAAATATAAATATCATATACATAAATATTTTTCAAACAATACAATATTTATGATTATATAAATTTATATAGCCAATACAATATATGTGTGTGTGAGTGGCACGCAATACTCAATAGTTTAATATATTTACCAACATAATAAATTAATCATCTTACAATAATCTTGCATTATATCATATACACATATTTAGTTTTTTGCAATAAAATTTAACACCAACTCAATTTCTTATCATTGATTTAACATTTTTCAATACAACTTACCATATTAAATATTCAAACAAATATACATCTTTTCCATTCACTTTTACTTCAAAATACAAGATTTCAATGACAATATCTCCAGAAATCCACTCAAACCCCTTGCAAAACATATTAGAATTTGAACACTATTTATTGCTTGAAAAGGTCAAGCAAAATATAAAATCTTACCTTAAAAAACTATTCAATATGCAAATCTGTTATAATTCATCATATAATGATGATATGATTCCAATGTTAGTATTACACGGAAATTTCAGGAATAAAAACAACTAGTATTATATTAAATGCAAAATTATAGTTTTAAATTCAACTAAATTCCATAATAAATAAATAATTTCCATGTAGGTAAATTAATGAATAAGGGTTTTAAGTAAAAAAAAAAAGGTTTTGCCACTTTTTTGGCAATCCACTCAAATGTTGCAATAGTTTTTAGCAGAATATTCAAACAAAATTTCTACATCAAACTGCCACTACAGTAACACAGGGGCAGTAGTAGACTAGTGGTAGCATTATAAACACAAAAATACACCTCTGATCACAAAATAAATTTATACAAAGTCCACAAAATTAAAACAATCACCTACACAATACAAATCAACTAAAATAAAACATGTCAAGGCAACACACACAGATGTGCCAATAAAAGCAACAAAAAAGCTGCATCAAGACTGCATTTCCAAACTACGAATGGGATTTGGTTCATGACCGTGTACCCTTAGTCGGTAGATGCATGTATGAGTAGCACTCCCATGTTTCGAAGTGAAATCAAGTCTAATTGTATCGACAAGGTTAGAGGCTGCAGACCCCACCTTATAAGTTTGAGCATTGCTCTTTTCAAGATCGTAGGTGAATTCGGTCACAAGAAACATTTTCTCCGAACCAATTTCAGAATCAGTTGAATCTTGTCCATGCATCCATCCAGAGACTTTGCAGTGCTTGGGAGCACTGGACTTATCATAAGCCACACTCTATTCATAGTAAAACAAAAAGAAAAGTTAGTACCGGTTGCAGAACAAAAAACATTCTACATAATTAGAAGCATTATAGAATCAAAAACTCATGAAGAAACAGGATAGAAGATATAAAGGTAAATATGTAAGTTGAATGACTATAATTATCAATTTAGCTGACATTATTAACACTAATAAAGTCAAAGTTAGGGCACTTTTTTAAGAATGTTACAAATTCAATAGAACAAATCATATAATAAAACATCTCTTCTACTGAACTTTTTAGATGCTCTAGCTTTGTGACAAAGTATATAACTATATTGCCCTTAGCAAAGGTGATGCATGTAAAATCTTGATGTCTGCATATGGCTTATAAGTGATATCTTTAACAAAGAAAACTACTATGTCTATTCTCTTGACGCATCCTATGAAAAATTTTCTTGTTTCAAATAGTGGGAGATCTGAATCACAATCAGCTCAATTCCAAAACTTATAATGTTGTTGTAATAGTCTTAAAGAGGGTATACCACACTAACCTGTATTTTGCAAGCAGTACGATGCGATATTGTTCTTTCAAGAAGAGTTCAACCCCAAGTGATAAGGATTCGGCAGACAAAGTAAAAATAACCATGAATAGTTCATTTTTTTCACCTAATTAGGAGTAAGATGTAAGTACATAGTTTTTAATAATTGTGAACCAAAATACTATTGTCTTCGACTACATAAAAACCCAACAAAAAATGGGATTGTACATAGATACATGAAGGGCTAGTTGATTTGAAAACTTTATCTGCAATAAAGAGTCATTTGCTACATTTTCAAAGCATCAATATGAATTATTTAGGACAACCGACATCTCGTTTAACCTGCGATATGTGATGGAGATCTGCTTAGCTTTGAGGTAAATGCTTGTCCGATGAGATAGTGTTCTTCTTATACATCCAACAACACACCTTCAAAAATTAGTATAAAGGATTATCACTAGTACAAGACAACGAGACAAAAGACATTTACAATTCAAAACTGATAGATATTATATTCTATGAAGTATACTTCCATATATCCATCAAATGATTATATATAATATATATCTTATAATATTTAAAAAAACCTCTAACTGAAACCTTAACCTACAAAAAATGAGAATTTCCGTACAACACATCAGCAAGGTTCATCTATATAGTGTATCCATATTATTACTGCACAACCACAAAAGGTAATCATATATTATGATAAACAAATGATCTATTCTGTGGACTATTATGATTATGAGCATTGAATTAAAAAGATTTCAGAAATTTAAATCAAACATATATAAATCTTATTGCAGTTGTTTGACAGTAATGTTTTGCACTCAAAAATTGCAGGATGTAAAGGGCTACTGGCATTAGAATCGGCTTTGATTTTTGGAGGGCTGAAATTTTAATATTTTCAAATTTTTCATTCACTTATTATACCACAGACAATATTTTACATGGATTACCCTTTATTGGCCCCCAACAAAATCCATTGCTATCTCCTTTCATATGGATTTTTAGATCCGTGCGCAAACCATTATGCAAAAAATTGGAAATTTTATTTTTGTGTTATGAAATTCCATGTTTGGATACTGAGAATGCATAAAGAACACTGCAAAAAGATTTGCTCGATTCATACCTGATAATTTACCCGATGGAACCCCGATTTCTTCCCTTTATAATCGATCGCCGAAAAACTCACCGTTGCGCCGGCTTCAAATTATTTTGAATATTCTGCAGCAAAACCTTGACAAAGCCGTGAATATTAGATCCTTCAACGATCTTGTGATGACGCTTGAGGCGTCGGAGTTGGCATTTCTTTCTTGCGAGGATATTTGCAAGTTTGATGGGAATGGTGCTCCTCGATTTGTTGTTCCCCGCAGGTTCTAGGGCATACACGATTTGGGGTTTTTGCAGTTTCTAAGGATTTTGGATATCTGCAAGTGATTTTCATTCAAAATGACAATGGCATTGGTTGGTAGTTATGATGAACTTTATGTGGTTATTTGTCATCTATTTTGGATATCTGCAAGTGATTTTCATTCAAAATGACGATGGCATTGGTTGGTAGTTATGATGAACTTTATGTGGTTATTTGTCATCTTATTTTGAACGGTAAGTGCAGATGAGACTTTTAATTGTGTTTTTACTGTTGATGATTAAAGTGGGTTTACAAAACCCACCAAATTGGTGGGTTTATTAACCTTCCTTTTATCCGAGCTTATCCCACTCAAAACACCGGGCCCAAATTATAAAATAAGAAGGAAACCCCCCAACCCTATATTGTCATGGAGCCTTAGTCAAGCCTTCTAATTAAGGGTCCTTCTATAGTACACCGTTGTATTAATACATCGGTGTTTTCAGCCATCAGATCTTGAATGATCTCATCCTAACCCTTCATTTACTTTTTACCTTTTTTACCTGCCTTGAGAAATTACCGCAGTAAAAACTAAGAATTCCCCCCAACAACCAAAAGAGCCTGGACAATTAAGTCTAAATCTACATTCTTCATTAATTATATATATCATTAATCTGCAACCATAAAAACACAATCAAATATGTTTGTATTATGCATCTCGTTATTACGAATCATTTGACATCCATATTCAATATGTTTGGATATTTGTTATGAAATCTCGTCATTATAATTTCACATAGCCTGCTTCTGTACTGCTGCATCCACTTCATACCATGATAGTATCTCTACTGTCTATAATTATTTGAAATACCACAAAGTAATCAACCAATTTGATTGTTTGTTATGTGTACGAATCATTCACCGAATTAATTATGTACTGTGGTTTTCTATAACCCTAGTTTAAAAAATATCACTGCTAGTATGCAACAACGAATTAGTTAAATCTATTCAATCTGATAATTAAAAATTAATAGTTTGAATATTGATTTCAATGGATAGTTGTATCCCAACAATGTATGTCTTAGATTTGGATGCAACAATAGAAATGCATGTAATATTATGCATTAATAAATTCAGGATTAACAAATATTATTGTGATACTTCAGTTACATTGATTTCGATTTATACATACATACAACATGATTGATTTACAATGATTAAATGCAAGCAAAATAGGTAAATGCAAGCAAAATCAAATGCAAAGGATGATGCATTGAATTAGATGAATTCTTATTTTCAATGAATTGACATGCAACCGATATCCGATGAAATAGGATGCAATTGATGCAAATATAGTATGGCTTACATTAAATATAGTATGCAACGTGAATTAATTCAATCTATTCAATCTGTTAAATCATAATTAAGATTTTGAATATTGATTTCAATGGATTTAGTTATATCCCAACAATATATGGCTTAGATTTGGATGCAACAATATATGGCTTAGATTTGGATGCAAATGCATGTAATATTATGTATTAATAAATTCAGGATTAACAAATATTATTGTGATACTTCATTTACATTGATTTCGATTTATACATACATACAACATGATTGATTTACAATGATTAAATACAATCAAAATAGGTAAATGCAAGCAAAATCAAATGCAAGGGATGATGCATTGAATTAGATGAATTCCTATCTTCAGTGAATTGGCATGCAACCGATATCCAATGAAATAGGATGCAATTGATGCAAATATAGTATGGCTCACATTAAATATAGTATGCAACGTGAATTAATTCAATCTATTCAATCTGTTAAATCATAATTAAGATTTTGAATATTGATTTCAATGGATTTAGTTATATCCCAACAATATATGACTTAGATTTGGATGCAACAATATATGGCTTAGATTTGGATGCAAATGCATGTAATATTATGTATTAATAAATTCAGGATTAACAAATATTATTGTGATATTTCATTTACATTGATTTCGATTTATACATACATACAACATGATTGATTTACAATGATTAAATGCAAGCAAAATAGGTAAATGCAAGCAAAATCAAATGCAAGGGATGATGCATTGAATTAGATGAATTCCTATTTTCAATGAATTGGCATGCAACCGATATCCGATGAAATAGGATGCAATTGATGCAAATATAGTATGACTTACATTAAATATAGTATGCAACGTGAATTAATTCAATCTGTTAAATCATAATTAAGATTTTGAATATTGATTTCAATGGATTTAGTTGTATCTCAACAATATATGGCTTAGATTTGGATGCAACAATATTTGGCTTAGATTTGGATGCAAATGCATGTAATATTATGTATTAATAAATTCAGGATTAACAAATATTATTGTGATACTTCATTTACATTGATTTTGATTTATACATACATACAACATGATTGATTTACAATGATTAAATGCAAGCAAAATCAAATGCAAGCAAAATAGGTAAATGCAAGCAAAATCAAATGCAAGGAATGATGCATTGAATTAAATGAATTCCTATTTAAATGCAAGCAAAATCAAATGCAAGGAATGATGCATTGAATTAGATGAATTCCTATTTTCAATGAATTGGCATGCAACCGATATCCGATGAAATAGGATGCAATTGAGCAAATATAGTATGGCTTACATTAAATATAGTATGCAACGTGAATTAATTCAATCTATTCAATCTGTTAAATCATAATTAAGATTTTGAATATTGATTTCAATGGATTTAGTTATATCCCAACAATATATGGCTTAGATTTGGATGCAAATACATGTAATATTATGTATTAATAAATTCAGGATTAACAAATATTATTGTGATACTTCATTTACATTGATTTCGATTTATACATACATACAAGATGATTGATTTACAATGATTAAATGCAAGCAAAATCAAATGCAAACAAAATAGATAAATGCAAGCAAAATAGGGCCTATGGATGTCAAATGAGTGTTGGAAGGTCCAAACCATTGCAGCCCAGCCCAACTTAAAAAAGTTACCTTACACAGAAGTTACAGCAGTAAAAAAAATCGGTGTATTAATACAACGGTGTATAGTAGAATTACCCTCTAATTAATGTGCAACCAACCACAAGAATACTCTTAACTATTTTTCAACCAAAGATCTCCCTTTTTTTTTTGAAAAATAAATCACCAACCTTACACACTTTTACAAGTTAAATCATCATCAATTTTTCGTCAAAGATTGTTACACTTGCACGACATTCCAAAATTTAGAAAAAAAATGGTATTCAATGCATAAAGATTAATCGGATACATTGTGAATTTTGTCGAGAGGTGGATGATAATGAAAATTGTAGAACCCTTGAAAATTTAATTTTTTTTTTTTTTCCAAATCCCAAAAATCATGTTAAAATTGTAATTTTTTCAAAGTTTGTAATTAATTTTTATTTACAAATATGTAAATTAAATTTGTCAATTGTGAATTTTTCGGTCCAATTACCGAATAATATGAAATCAGCATTTATTAAAATGAAAAAGAAAATCTAAAATTACCTGATAGCGGTCGCATAGTGCAAATTGAATGGTGTTGAACTAACAAATAATTCAATTATAAACGATGAAAAAACGTTAATTAATTTTCTTTATATTTATTCAGGGGACCCTTGAAAGTGGATAATGATTTATGAATTATGAAGGCTACAAAACCTTGGAGAGATTGAGAGAGAAGAAGACCCCCAATTCAATGGCCACTCTACTCAAATGCTACAAACCCTTCTTTCCGCCTCTGCCTCTTCTCCGGAGAACATTCACCTCTAAATCTCTGCATTCTAAAACCTATTTCCGCTTTCGCACCTTTTCTTCTTCTATCAATTGCGTCAGTAAATGTAATCCGTTGACGACTGTGAATGCGAATAATGTTGCGAGCGGGGATGATGGTTCCATTAAGTATTCGCGAGAACTAAAGAAGGAGCTTTGGCTATACAATACAATGAGCAAGCAAAGAGAGTTGTTTAAGCCTAAAGATGAAGGTAAAGTAGGAATGTATGTGTGCGGCGTCACCACATACGATCTCAGCCACATTGGTCACGCCCGAGTTTACGTTGCTTTTGATGTGCTTTACAGGTTTATTCTCATTTCCTTTTTCTGTTAATCATTAAGACCGTTTATTCAGGTTTATGTGTTTGATGCATTTGAATTGTGGTTGATGCTTACTGTAGATGGATAATTTTAGTGAACAAGTGTGTAATTTGATTTTAAGGAGGTAAAGGTATGATCTTTGTTCTAACAATTGTGTACTAAATGCAAATTTGTGCTGACCTTTCTTTAAAAATTAGGCAGATACCTTAAGTACTTGGGATATGAGGTCAACTACGTCCGCAATTTCACCGACGTTGATGACAAGGTGAGTCAAAGAGTTGATGATTGTTTGTTGGTGTTTATATTCTATTGTTGTTTCATTGTTCAAGAAGATGATTTGTTTTTGAGAAAACCCTACTGCGCTTAACTGGGACATGTTGGTTTCTGTTGGTCTGAAAGGATTTACCTAAAGATGCTTCTTTATTTTGAACTGGAATTATAATTGTACTTAAACTCAAGGATGGAAGTTTGAAGTTATAGTGGTAGTTTCTATATGCACACAAAACAGTTGTACTTCCCACTATGAAATATAAAGGTCTTATACGTTGAAAAGTTTATTGGAAGTTATTACAAAAATGTTCATAAAAGATGAAAAAGACTAGTTTATTAGATGCTGGAACGGTATATCAATTTTAAGTTTCTTATCACTGGGATCAATTTTTTGATAAGAGCTTTTGGAGGGGTTTATAATGCCACTTGCTTAAAGTACCAACTACTTCTTATAAATGAATGACAGGATAGCTGAGTCCCCATTTTCGAATTCTGTAGATTATCGCTAGAGCAAATGATTTGGGTGAAGATCCACTTCATTTAAGCAGAAGATATTGTGAAGAATTTCATCATGACATGACATATCTCAACTGCCTTCCTCCTTCTGTTGAACCTCGTGTCTCGGATCACATACCACAAATTATTAATATGATTAAACAGGTATTCTGCTAACCACTATTATGCTCTCACTTCTTTTGTTTCATGGTAGTAATAAGTTCTTGTTGCAGTATTGGTTTGTCAGTTGATATTTTCCCATCTGTTTGCTGTTATAGACTAAAGAAACATAGATGGAGATTGCAATACACATAAAATTAGACTGCTATGAATATTTGATGCATGATGTTTGTTTGATCGGTTTCTCTTGTCCTGACAGTTCTAGCATCAATGAAATCTTCCGTATAAGCATTAATTGTAGATTTGATGCTCTCTTTGCTCCTTCTTTAGATTCTTGATAATGGGTATGCATACACGATCGGTGGCGATGTGTACTTCTCCATTGACAAATTCTCTGAGTATGGTCGATTATCTGGGCGAAAACTAGAAGATAATAGGGCAGGTGAACGTGTGGCTGTGGACTCTAGGAAGAAAAATACAGCTGACTTCGCTTTATGGAAAGTGAGTACTTCTTACCACGTGAAAGTTCTTTAGATGGTTTCTATGGCGTCTTATCTATTTTTGCAACTTGTATTATTCTTTGACAAACCTTTGAATTTCCTTTTTATAAAATGGAGTAGATAATGATGGGTTTGTCCCCAATATATTTTCTTTTTATGTCCTACTTAGTCTCAGTTAAATCAACCTAAACTAGGAGACCTTAGTGTTAAATTCAACTGGTGGTTATTGTAAAAGGGGAATATGTTTAGAACATCCAAGAATTTTTTTTTATGTCTGGGTTATTGAGGTTTGGGGTATCGTTTGCTTATTTTGCAGTCAGCAAAGGAGGGAGAACCCTTTTGGGAGAGTCCATGGGGCCCTGGAAGGCCTGGATGGCATATTGAGTGCAGTGCTATGAGTGCTGCTTATTTAAGTTATTCTTTTGACATACACGGTGGAGGAATGGATCTTGTTTTTCCCCATCATGAGAATGAGATTGCACAGAGTTGTGCTGCATGCCATGAAAGCAGAGTAAGCTATTGGGTTCATAATGGATTTGTGACCATCGACTCTGAGAAGATGTCAAAATCTCTTGGAAACTTTTTCACAATTAGACAGGTATAATGACAATGGATGATTTAAAACCTCTCTTTCTCACACTTATACACACTTGATACCTAATATTTAGCTGTTTATTAACTAATATATTGTAAATGCCCTTGATAGTTTAAATGCTTCTATTTTTATCAGTTAGGCCTTCTTTTTGTATTATTTTTCAGGTTATAGAACTTTACCATCCAATGGCTTTAAGGCTATTCCTTATGGGAACTCATTATCGTTCCCCTATCAATTACTCAGACCTACAACTTGAAAGTGCATCTGACCGTATTTTTTATATCTATCAGGTAACATGAGCATTCAACCAACGATTGGACATGATATTTATTATTTATCTTATGGTTCCATTTTGTACACCTCTTCTCTATTCCCAGTTGTAAGCTCTTTGTCTGTATTTTTCAGTAGGCATGCAATTCTTGTGGCCTTTTTTCCATTCTGTTTTTGTTTGGTCTGACCGTTATATTCATGTGGTATTATGACTGCAATCTTGATGTTACTTTACATCTTGAATATTTAGCTTCTACTTCTCCACAGATATTGTTCCCAATTATATGCACTTTACAATTAGAATAGAGAGGCACTTCAATTATCTGAAGAAAATATTAATCACATACTAATTAGACCTGCACTTTTATTTTAGATAACTCATTCCGCATTCAATTTGTTCACACTTGCAATTCTTTTGACATTCACTCTTAAAGCTGCATGTTTTGTTATAGATGCTCTTTTATCACATTTTTATACTTGATATGATTTTCTTGGTTAGAATTTAATCTATATGAGTTTTGAGTGCAGACGTTACATGATTGTGAGAGTATCATTGCCCAGTATGATGAGGCTAGTTTGAAGGATTCAGTTCCATCAGAAACTGCAACTTGCATCAGCAAATTTCAGGATGAATGTTTGATATCGATGTCGGATGATCTTCATACTCCTGTAGCTTTGGCTGCCATGTCTGAACCATTGAAAACCATCAATGATCTTTTACACACTAGGAAGGTACTTTTGGTTGCAATTGAAGGAAGCAATACAATCATCGTTGCATTTCCACCTGCTGACCATGTCTAAATTCTTTTTACTCATCTGGTGGAATAAGTTGGGATACTTGTATGTGATAATGTAACTGGAGCATCAATAGTAAAAATGGTTTTTCTTACATATAAATCAGGATATATGCTCCTTCTCTTTCTGGAAAGTTAAATTGGCTTCATTTCTGGACCTCCTTATTGACATCTGAGTGTTCCATGCAGGGAAAGAAGCAAGAATTGAGAATAGAGTCACTTGCAGCTATGGGAAATACGATCAGAAACATTCTTTCTATTTTGGGGCTTCTGCCAGATGGTTACTCTGAGGTAAACTAAGTTGTTCTTCTTTTCTCTTTGTTGCCCATTTACTCTCATTTGATCATGTGGGTCCTTGTAAGTGTGGATATGAGTGTAAGACCATTTTTTTTTTTTTTCAGAATTTTGTACTTTTGATCTGTCACTGCCATTTAAGCCACGTGACAAGTAGATATTGTTGCTGAAGCTAAGTTTGGGCCATGAATTTTGGTTGGAAAAATTATTGTAAAAAAAAATATGTACATCAAATTTTCGTTGCTGTGATAGTGATGTTATGAAAATTCTTGAAATTTCAGTAATTTAAGTAGGGGTTTACATGTTGCAGGCATTGCAGCAGCTGAAGGAATATGCATTGAAGCGTGCAAAGTTGACAGACGATCAAGTTATGCAGAAGATAGAAGAGAGGAATGTTACAAGAAAAAACAAAGAATATGAAAAATCGGATGCAATTCGAAAAGATTTGGCAGATGTAGGCATTGCTCTCATGGACAGCCCAGAGGGCACTACTTGGAGACCAGCTATTCCTCTGGCTTTGCAAGAACCATAATTTATAGATAGTTGAAACATATCAAGATTCGCCATTAATAACTCTACTAGAGCTTAGGAGTTGCTACTTTTCCTATTCAAAATGAACATTTGCCAAATTTACCAGAAAATATGGAAACATAAGCAATTTTTGGCTATTTATGGAAATGAATTGAAAAATTTATAAATCATCGTTATTGAAGTCCCAACTAAATCATTCAACTCGGATTTATTTACAAGCTGGAACCTCAATGAAGGGTATCCGAGCAAACAGTATGGAGTATGGAGCAACAGTTATAGCCTCTGAGGGGTCTACTCTTCTAGGTTCTAATGGAGGTATTTCCCCTGCTGAATTTACGTTTATTACTTCCCCATTGAGAAGCATTGTTTGGCTATGCAAATCGCCATCTTTTGCAGTTAAATGGTATTCTTCTCTCATCATCTCATATTTGGTGTTGTTATTGTGCCTGCTTGTGAATATTTGTCTTGTTAGTTGAACAAATTGTTCGAGTGTCAATGTCTCGCTTGAGTTTGCATTTTTGATTGAAAGCCCAACTTGAACTGTAGTGCTGTTATCCAGGTTGATCAGTAGCAATGTGATTCCCTTCTGTGACACCACAACACAAAAGTGAACCAGTCTAAGTTTCCTGTACATGCCAATGGTATTAAAAATTTTACTTACTGATTTCTTTGAACAGTGGGCATATGCACGTAGCTTATTTGTCCTGTTGAAGCTTGTCGATAGAACACTTCTTCCCATCAGACGGTGCCAAAGAAGTGCACTGCACGTATTCATTAATAGGCTAAGTGAATCATGTATTCCTACTAAATAGCAGTTGGAATGTGATAACATAGAACTGGTTTAAAGTTGACCTGTAGAAATCAGGGTTTGGAATGAAAGTGGTAGTGTTGAGCAAACCATAGTTGCCACCAATCAGAGACTGTCTGCAGTATGTTTTGGTGTCATAGGAAGAAGACATCCCCAGCTGATCCAGATACCTTTTTCCATTTCCAGGACAAGATTACTCATCTATAACTCTATATTTGTCTGATCACAAATTATATGAAGAATTTATTGTTTTCTTTTACCAAAAACTAAACACGAATGCATTGCTGACTAGATTGCGGCCACTGTTATAGGCCCCTCCGGCTTCACCCACCCATGCAACAGTCGACGTTGTTGAGCTTTTCAGAATATTCTGAAGATCCCTGAAGGTCTGTGCTTCGCCATCAAGATACGAGGGATCCAGAATCTTGTCTATCAGGTGATTATCGACACCTAGTTACAAAAAAACATTTACAGTTGCATTTTCGTGTTTCACAGAAATACAACTTACCAATACGATTGATACCTGGACCAAGATTGTAAATGTGGTGTGTAACGACTTGAATATAGCCAGATGTTGCGTTTATGAATCTTGCGAACCAGCCAGCATCAAAGAACCCCCCAGGTCCCAGGACTAGTGGCTTGGTTTCGAATCCCTTATATATCTCTTGCACTCTGTTTGAAAGAGTGATCATATCAGATGCATATTGATCTGCCGCTACTCTCGCTCCGATTCCATTGCCACTCAGTTCATTTCCTGACCTCAAAATACATGAACTTTTCAGACGATTTCGATACTGAACTTTGGAGAAACTTTTGTTAGGAACCTAATTGTCATTATCACTAACAATTCTTACCAAGCTCCCATCCGTGTATAGTATAGCCACTGTTAACAGTGTGCCTTATAAGAGATTCTGCATTGCTAGAATTCCAAGCTCCTGTAGTCGACCCATCTGATCTGATTGTTCGCCCTGCTAATGCATTCAAACCAAATATAATCTGTGCTCTGCAATATAAAGAAGAAAATTTTACAAGATTTATGATCATTTCTTGTGATAAAACAAAGCTTCAAATGTGAATATTACCCTGCAATTTTGAAGAAATTATTAAGCTCGTCCCATCGAGACATAGGCAAGCACCCTTGGGTGAATCCGAACATCTCGGAAGCATTCCTAACGAATTCAGTACATGGTCCATGATCGTCTGTTGCCTGGTATCTGAGTTTGTCTTGCAAAGACCCACCCAGTCTTAGTTTTAGGGGATAAAAGGCTGCAGTGAGAAAGATGCATGTTTTTTAGTTGAAGAAAAACATGCTTAGAAAAGTGTTTAGTTTATTGCAATATACCCAATTTTTATACCTCTGATTGCGTTTAGCAAAATCTTGTTGCTTAAATCCTATAAAAATGAATTAAGATTGAATTAGTATAATGTTGTGCAAGAAAATAAAAGCTGGCTGGCCTTAGCTCAACTACTTTGAGGAATCATATAGAAGGCCCAATCCAACTTATATCTAAAACGTTGCCTTACCGGATTAGGAATATCCTATGTTTTGATATTGACATGAACTTTTGTTGAAATATATCTCTTTCCCTTACAATTTGTCAACTTGAATGTGATGAATGACAAGTCAATGGCGTATGGTGAGAAAAAAACTGAACTTGGTCTAAAACAACTTGGCATTCATATAACTTCATTGTTTTATTACAAAACAATAAGGAAAAAAACTTGTAATTTTCTTGCAGAAGAAAGAGTAGAGGAAGAAGAAGTTGATCGAAATAGGAGGTTACCATATTGAGAAGTGAAGAGTTTCCCCAACTGCAAGTTCCATAATCGCATTTGGTGGGAGGCCACCAATCCAACGTTGCACACATGGAATCTTCATCAATCAATCCAATCGAGGAACCTCCATCCACCTCTACTGTTCCATTAACCATGGTTGTGCCTGTCGTAGAGGCATCGCCATGGCTGGCTAAGTAGAGCCACAAGCTCAGTCCTAGAATCTTCAATAAACAAGTCATCTCATTAAACACTGTGTCTGAATGAGCATTGAACGTTGAGCAAGCCATGGAAGTGTCTCTGTGCTATATATAGAGAGGCTCATCAATCATTTTCTTGAATGATTAAATAAATGAATAAAGATTCTCAATAGAAATCAAGAAAATGTGAGAGCAACTTGACAACTCTACTTTTTTTTTTTTTAACTCTTTAATCTGAATTTTCTGACATGATGGATTTCCTCACTTTAATTGGTGAAGATGTAACTAACTAAGATAAGGTGTTGTTTAGTGTAGTTAAAGGTAAGAAATTATCAAAGGGATAAGAGGTCTAAATTTTATTTGACAATGATTGATTAAGAATAGACTTGGGCTATGCATTCTTTTGCTATATCATTTTATAATTAGTTAGTTGAAATAATCATTAAACTATACAACAAAACTTTGTAATGACTAATATAAATATATATATATATATATAATTAAACAAAGCATACAACAAGACAAACCCTAAAAATCAGTGAGCTGAATCATTAATACCTAAGAGTGGACAAAGACCAAAAGAAATTGTGATAATTACTAATTTAAGTGATATTTCCAGGGCTACAACAAGACAAACCCTAAAAATCAGTAATATATCTGAGCTGAGCTGAATCATTAATACCCAAGAGTGGACAAAGACCAAAAGAAATTGTGATAATTACTAATTTAAGTGATATTTCCACGCAATAAGTAGAGACCAATGATGAAAATTTCGGTTTCGATGAAAATATCGATATCTTAATTTTATGGAAATATCGTGGAAATATCGATATCGGTGGAAATATCAGCACATAAATTTATCAATATTTTTCCGATATTTCTACGACATTTCACCGATATTTATCGATATTTCAATGATATTTCACGAATTTTCATATAATTTGTAACATGAAACTACCGATATCGAAATCAATACCGATATTTATCGATATTTCCCCAATATTTCGTCAATATTTCATCAATATTTTACCTATTTTCCTATAAATTGTACCATGAAGTCACCGATATTGAAATCGATATTTCACCTATTTTTCTACAAATTGTAGGATGAAATCACCGATATTGAAATCGATATTTCGCCGATATTTTACCGATATTTTAACAAAATTTCTTATTTTCTTACCGGTTATTTGGAAAAATGAAAATATCGGAGATATATCGATTGCACCCTATTTTATCGATCACGTGATAAATTGGAAATATCGAGAAAATATCGAAGATATTTCCGGATATTTTCATCCATGGTAGAGACATGACCTGCCTACAACCACTTGCTACAAGAAAGTGGATATTTTATTTAAAAAAAAAAATTAAAAGATACTTGACCTGACAGGAGAAGATTAAAGGGCTTTCTGAGGAGGGTACAAAACAAAACACTGGGATAGTTATTTAAAAATGAAAAGATATTACCAAATCCTCGAAGGTATATGTCAACAAAAACGACAAATACTATCCGGACCATAAAATAACTACATTACAAATAATCAAAAACAAGGAGAAAATGGCCAAAGCCAGGGTTTTATAAGAAGAAAAAATGAGATCACTTTCAAGGAGGTATTTCTGGTTGTGGCATCATCTAAAGCCTATAATTGACATTCTGTCTATCTTTTTTTTTTTGGTCTTAGCCCTTCAATTTATTCGTTATTTGGTTAATTAATATATACTATTATTGGTCGCCTCGTTATATTTCTGGGTAGGTGGGTGCAGTTAGCATGTTTTGAAACAAATCTTTTGATAATTGTTTTTTAGGGAACTTTTGGTAATGATTTCAACCTAGTCTTAAATTTAACTTACCTGTTTTTGTGATTCAATAATTGCACCGCTAGGATACATTAGCATGTAAGATAGTTTTTATAAATAATTTCAAGATGGGGATGGAATATAAGAAATAAAACTATATATTTTATATAGAGTAAAAAAATTATAATATGTTCTAATATAGTATATACAAATATATAATATAATCCATTTCAATATATATAAATAAAAATATATTATGGGAATGAAGAGTTAAGGTTTAAATTTTGGTTGTCGTTCTTTTCTATTGAGGGTGGGGGTGGGGGTGTCACTGATTTTATAAAATTTTAATTGAGATGTCAACAATTGTGGGTAGTATACATATATATGATTCTGATATAGGAATACCATATTATTATTTAGTATTATAATTGGTTGATTAGTTATATGGAAAGTTTTTTTTCTAATTAGGAATCTAATTAAACTAAATTACATAAAGAGGGTTAAAATAAAAGTGATTCCACAATTAGTTACCTTTTATTTAGAACTTACTTATTTTATATAGCATGTAAAATACAATTGGAATTCAAGAACTCATGTCCACTCCCATAAGTCCATGCTTTCAGATAAATTGATATAGTTTCTGCACAATGATGACTTCAGTTAAGCTTTTCATGGTAGAATATTCGGTTATGTGTTTCATCATCTCAGGTAACTTATTCAGAAACCCAAACATGCATTCATATTCAAGGCCAAATCCACTGCTATGATAATAAATGTATAGACGAATGATTAGCTGATGAAACACTGCAGGATTTGGCAAATGCGGATTGAACGAATTTGTGATCGGGACAGAGCGGAGCGGGAGAGAAATACACGGAAAGCCAGAATGGAATGTGGAAGTTGTCAACACATGTAACTGCTCACAATCAGGTTTAGTATTGGCATGTCAAGGTTTTCAGACAGTTGAGCCTGTTGATCCATCTATTTTTGAGATAAATGATGATGTCTGCTTCGTAAATCAAGGCCGCCCTCTTCGACCGGGACTTCCTCTCAGATTCTCTTACGCCTGGGACCCACCCTTCTTGCTCACCCCTGTCTCCTCCCGTTCCGCCTGTTGATCGACAACAAGCCCAAGAATCCAATTCACATATTTGGATATCAATTTTATAAACCAATGTCCTATGGAGATGTTAATGTATGGATTTTTGCAATTACTCTTCAAATAAGTAATTTTGCAAGTACTGTATTCACTTCCCATCTGATCTAACCACATTTATATTATTATTCAGACCATCTAAAAAAAGTTTTGATACAAAACATGATCGAACACTCGCAAAAAAACTAGTCAACTTACTACAGAAGAAGATGCCCCAGCACATGAACTGCTATTATTCCGACCCATTAGAGCAAAAAATTTGTCTCTGAATTCCAAGAGAGGACATTTATCAATTAAGTTTGATCCATCATAAGCCTCCTTCAGAAATACCGTACTCTTTGCACCTTTATTAGTGATATAAAAAATGCCCTGATGCTTAATTAAGCAGAGCAACAGTCTAGCTGGTAAACGGTAGTCTGAATGAAATGCATCCAGCTGAGCAGAAGTCAGTCTCTTTTCAATAGTCAAACTGAGGAGCTCATGAAGCACTGAAACTGCTCTTTTCCGAACTTTTGGATCTGCTGCTTCAAGTCTCCTTGCATTCAGGTATGGAGAAGGAAACTCCAGCTTCTGCCACCTCTCGACTTCCTCTAGATAACTCACGTTCGGCCTAAAACCAGCAGGGAATTTCAAGTGAAATGCAAAAGGGCCCAAAAAGTTACCATCTTTCGATATCTTAGCCCTCTTTGCCTGCCCAATCGAACTCACCCTCCCTTGTGATGCCAGCCTCTCCTCTCGGGCTGTTTCTGCTAGTGAAGAATCCCAGTTCTCCAAATTCAGATATTCCCTCCCATTGAACTCATTCAATCTGAAATACTCGGGGTACTTCAGAATTATCGAGTTCTTGAAATCACTCGGCAATCCCAGTTCACTAGCAATCAGTTCCACCTTTTCTAGAGACAGTCTACAATCAACTGACAACATCAGCAATTTCCTCAAATTCCTAACCAAAATGGGTTCCATTTGAACCCTCACCTCAGATTCCAGAGCTGCAACCATTTTAGCTTTTTCGGTCAAAGTAACCGCTGGTGGAGATCTGTCACCTTGACCACCAATGACACGGAAAATGGAAGGGTATTTTTCAATAACAGCCATGTAATTCCATTTCTGCACAAACCCAACTTCCTTCTCAAGATCCCTAAGCAGAAGAGACGCCATTTTCTGGGACTGTATGATAGATTTCAGCTGTAGGATTAATGATGGCTTCTTTTGAAGTTCCATCACACGGTCAAGTTCATGCACCCTGTGGTATATCTTTTTCTTTGGTTTTCTTCCCAAGGTTGATTTGTGCATGATTTGCATCCTCCTATAACCTGATAAAACATCAGATACTCCCATTTCATTCATCCCATAAGATTTATGCAGTCGTGAGAGCGCCAAGTATCTGCTCATTCTGAGATCTCACTGAGGAAATTGGTCGAACACTTTGAATGCACCTCGCTGCCAAAGATTCCTGCAATCATAAGCGTTCTTCCATAACACCAAAAACTTCAAACTAAAATTCTTGCGTGGATCGTAAACGGAAACATGCAGCTATTAGCAGAAATTGGTTCAGAAACGACAAATTCCAGACATAGCATTAGAATTTGCGGTGGCAGAAGAGAATCATCAAGAAAAGGGCAACTTAAAGGTCGAATACGATGATTAAGCTGAGTTTAATGCCATCTAAGTGGAGACACGCAGCCCATTTTGCATTCTAATTCTATTCAAAATAATTCACTTTATTTTAGCATTTTTATATCGCTGGCCAAAAATTAATCAATTTTCCCTATTAAAATTGAATTGAACCTAGTTGTGTAGATGTTATAACTACTTATAGACTGTTGATGGGCACACAAGACATCAAATGTGACATCATTATCAACAAAATGCATATATTTCCTTTAAAGACTACCATCAAATCTCTACATATAGCTGATTTGTTGGGCTCATTTTCTCAGGTATTTTTATCAAGTTTAGAATTAGGAAGAGATTGTAAATCACCAAAATGTTCACATCCAAACAGATATCACACTACTGCACATGAGATCAAAGCTACAAACTTGTAGTGACACATAAGATATCTGAGAGTTAGGTACAAAGACGTATCAAACCAAAAGGTCCTGAAAATCCTAGTACCAAAAAAATCTCAGACGACACACTGTATGATGTTATATACTGATGGTAGTTGTAAACTAAAGAAAATAAACTGGAGTCATTAACATCAGCAGAGTTTTCTAGTTATGAGACAAAACTGACAGACTTCCAAAGTCTTTATGTTTTCTTTTTTATCAGCGTCACATGATCATATCCTTTGTTAAACAAAAATCAAAAGTAGAAAACACACAGCCGAGGAGTTGACTCGCTCATTTTCTCCTTTTCGCTGGTGGTTGGGGAGTCTCCTCATCCTCATCTTCTTCCTCTTCTTCTTCCTCTTCCTCTTCCTCCTCATCTTCATCCTCATCCTCATCCTCTCCATCCTCATTCTCTTCGTCGTCTCCATCTTCTTCTTCTCCACTTCCAGCACCACCATTTGCCTCAGGATCTACTTCATCATCATTACCTTCATCTTCCTTGTCCTCTTCATCTACAGCATCTTCATCATCCTGCTCATCTTCACCTTCAGCTTCGGCTTCATCCTCATCATCGCCGTTGTCATCTTCATCCTCATCCTCACTGGCTTCTTCAATCTCAGGTTCAGACTGCTTCTTTGTGTATAGTACAGTATCATTTGGTAAAGTTCCTATCTGCAGGACATAATAAAAATCATAGACAACCAATGTGAATGACCCAGAATCAGAAATCATAATGAATACCAGCGTTCATCAAAATGACTAACGGTAACTGCAAAAAAAGAGAAGCAAAGTGAATGTAAAAACAAAGTAAACGGATATGGAACTACAAAACCTTAAACTATCACAACTATGAAATAAACAAAAAACTTTCAGCCAACAAAGTAAAATCATTTAACACTACCACAAACAATCAGAAAACTAAACGAATCCAGAGTAAACGTTAATAAAATGAGAATAAATATAAACAAATAGCAGCACAAGAGAAAATAAAAGGGACATGGCAGTCATTGAAAAATCAGCATCAAGAATCTATGACATGAAAGCGAACATAACAACACAAGTCAAAAGATATGTACAATAATTCGAAAAGGAGCCAAAAAACTCCTAAATTGATAACAAAAAAGTAACAGACAAGAGTTAATTACACAACAAAAACAGGAAATCAATAAAAAATTTGCAATATCTATCCAAGATCTAATCCCAAAACCTTCAGTAACTGAGCTCAAAGCAAGAATTTGGACGCACCGAATAGAGTGCACAATAACCAATAAAACAGCCCCATAAATTATTGAATGCAAAACAAGAAACATCAACAAAGAAGTAGAAGTATTATACCGTGAAGAGAAAGAAAGCAAGAGACTTCGCAAGAGTGGCGGAGATTTCAACCACAAAAGCCTCAATCGCAAAGCTAAAAAGCCTCTCCGCCACCGCAATTTCAGTACTCAAAGCCTCCATCTTCAGTTCAAGCAAAACAAAACCCTAACAGAAAATATAGGTACAGAAAAGCTTTCAGAAACCGAAAAGAGTAACTGTTAGTTGTGTATACCTATACACACACACACACACACACACACACACACAGATGGATTATAACCAACTAGGAATTTTAGACACACCCCATAAAACCCTAATGGGAAATATACTTCCAATTTGGGGATTTTATCAACTCTTTTGTTAGGGTTTTAATTTTCTTTTGTTTTATTTTTAATTTCTCGATTTTCTGATAATGATTTTGTATATCATAATCTCTTTTTATTTTTAATTAATCATTAATACGGGTAGTAAGGAATTGGATAAGCCCAACTCTGCGGCCCACAAAAATATAATGGGGAGGTTTTTAAGTCATTATTGATTTTTGTTTGAACAATTGAATAACATAGGGCCCAAATTTTGATTGTTTTGTTAGAACAATCCACATACCATATGCATGATATATCAATATAAATAATTATGACAACTAAATGTTACAGTATATTATGATTAGAAAAATATGATTTAAGAGTTGTATATGAAGGAAATGTATCTTCTTCAATAAAAAAAAAAAAAAAGAAGGAAATGTATCTATATTAACATTTTTTGGGGAACAATCTTTTAACATTTTATTATAAATTTAAAATATTTTTGAAAATATTTAAAAAATAATGTAATGTATATATACATGGACACTTCGATTTATATTATATTAAAAGTAATATTAAATTTCATATAATCAAAGGACATAAAGTGCCATGCCATTACTTTTTCAATACATTAGATTTTTTTTAAAAGATTAAATTAGAATAATCAATTTGATCATCCATTCTATTTGATGTTACATTTCATGTTTTATTTTCATAATATTTAATATAATATATTCTACATGTTAATTACTGATGTCATATGATATATGTGACGTGTGATGATTATTTTTAAATAAAAGAATAATATCGACTATAATGAAAAAAATGGAAAATCTCGTGTAGAATAATTAGTGGAAAATAATCCAAAATATAAACATAGTGGCGCACGTGTTAGTATAGGGGAGGGACAGTTTGGATGTGAAGTCAATTGCCCATCGCGAGAGGGTCATTTTGGTCCTTTCAGAGTTGAACAATTCGACTGCAAATCAAACAGCAGTTATGCATGTAGAGTGGAAGACAATAGCAATAGAAACTCCATAACCAATAATTGCCAAGGCTAGGGCTCCTTTTCTCTCTCTTCTCCTTCGCGCTCTTCCTTGAGCTACTTACTCAGATTCGCTGATTATCGCATTATCCCATTCTCTAAATTTCGGCTCTATCTTCCTCCGTTGCTGCTAATTAAGGTATGTACTTTCGAATCCCTTATTTCATATTGATCGATTCGTTATTTTGTGAGACCCTAAGTTTTACACTTTTCGAATACGCTATCGTCGATTATTAGGTATTAGATCTAACTTGTATAGAGATGTTCGATATTATTTTCGGTAATTTGTTTTTGCTTGATCGACATATGAGTTGGCGTGTGTGTGATTGAAATTGTTGTGAATTTCCAAGAGTATTGTTGTTTGATGGTTTGATATTTTTTGAGGATTTGTCTTGAACTAATATTGGATCTAGACTTGGTTTAGGGTGATCTGCAATTAGTTTGGGAATGAGATCATACCTCTCAAGTGTCCATCTTTGTCAAACACAACATGATTTGCTCAGCTCTCTTTACTCGATGTTAATGCCTCATTAATTAGGTATCTTTTTAGTGGAAGGAAAATATAGGGGAGGATCTAGTTAAACAGCAAATGATCAAATGCTCTATTTGAGGGGTTGTATGGATTTAAAGTAGTGTTTCGTATTTATGTATACAGTGACATATAAACGTAGTTGCTCATATTCTGTTCCTTTTCTGATTGCTTTTGTTGTTCACACTAAAGCTAAAGATGTATGTTATACATGCAATCCAGCTTAATGTTGTAATGATTTCATGAAAGCAGTTAGTTAATGGTAAGAAATCTGCCCATCTCTCGCTCTTCATGCCACTCTAAGTTTGTATGTATATCCTATAGGAATATCAGTATACTATCAGTATAGCCATCCTACCTTGTTATGTTTTAGCTGCATTTATACTTAACAAGTAGAAAGCAATATGGTAATGTTAACATTTATGTCATGCAGTTTAAGCAGCCAGGCATAATCTTTTCTTTATATATATATATATTCCTACAAATTTTAAAATTTGAACTTTCCCTTATTGTTTGTATCTTATGGTGTTTGAAAAGTGGAAAGTATAACTTGCTAATCGTTCTGTGCTATTCTTGTGGTGGGTTGCAGGGGTAGTCCATTGTTTTCCATTCCCATTTGCTATTTGACAATGTGAAGGATCCAAAAGAGGAGTATGTTTCATGTGATCTGATATTATTAAGAATCCGAATTTAATTTACAAAAAATTCGTGAAAATTTTGCTTTTGGAAAGATCCTAAAAGACCTTTAAGAATGATTTCAATATAGTTAATTAAAAATATTCTAACAAGGTTTTTTATTGATTTCTGTTTAGAACATAAACACTTTGGAAGAGTCCAACCCCAATTCATTTTGCATTTGGAGAAGCAAAGTCATACTTTGTGAACAAGTTGACAAAAGATTTCAGCTTGACTACTCCATCTCAAAACTAACGAATATTCATCGCTGGAGATCCTGATGTCGAGCCAACCTCTTCTTCTAGTGGCTTCCCGTCTGCAGACCAGGGCAATGGCATGATGGTGGATGAATGTGAAAATATGATTCAGAGAAGTCTCAAAAGTATTGTTCTTTTCAATTTTGATCTCATTTATCACCCCTGCAGTTTAGGATTCTAGACCATGATTCATTGCTGTATATTGTAGCTCCCATGGTGAAATTTCTAAAGGAGCAGATGGAGAAATCTGGATGTGATATTGGAAGCAATTTCATAAGGGCACGCCATTATGAAGAAGATGCATCTGGTGGATATGTTAAGGGTGAAGGGGTAAAAGATTGGTTATTTTATTGCTAATTACTCATTATAAGTTCAAAGTATGAAATCCTGAATGGTAAATATAAATGTTTTACATGATTTTTTTCTTTGAAATTTACTTTATGCTTTGATCGCCAAAGCACTTGTCATTTATAAACTTGGTCATGTAGCATCTTGCCATTTTTCTTCTGGTAGAATTGTTACCTGTACCGGTAATATTATTCTACAAGATGAAAGATGTTAGTTTGTTTTTTCATCAATAGATGAACGCAAAGAATTTGGTTTGTGTTTATTGTTTTTATTAAATTATTGTTTTTGTTTGTTCAAATAGATAATTGTATGTAGCAATCATTTGGAAATGCAAGACGAGGTAACCCAAGTGGTGATTCATGAGCTGATTCATGCATATGATGAATGTCGTGCTGGACCGGTCTGACCGTGCTCATCATGCTTGTAGTGAGGTTATGCTCTGTGTTTGTTTATACTTATTCTTCATTAATTTAATATTTGGAAAATGTAGTGGTGTTATTGGTTTTGGGCTCATCATTGTTTTATTTTTATGATAATATATGGCTTTTGTTTTACTGTTTATGGGATCAGATTCGAGCTGGTCATCTCAGTGGTGATTGCCATTATAAAAGGGAGTTCTTTCGTGGTTATCTAAAGATAAAAGGTCATGAGCAAGTGAGTTACATCTTGTACTAATTTTTCATTATCCCGCTGTTAGTTTTTTGTTACATGATGTGCCAATTTGTTAATATCAGAGTGTTGTGGATCCTTTTCAATTTACCTGATAGTTTAAATCAACAAACAAAAATATTGATTCTAGTCATGAGTGACCAGGTTTTTCTCTTTAAACTTTTGAATGAGGAATAAAGGATCATGTGGATTTAAAGCCTTGTTAGTGAGAACCCTGAATTTCTTGATTCTCTGATATGTTTTCTTAGGGCATTTGGCATTCCCACTTGAACTTTGGATGGTCAGCTCTGGAATTCAATTTAAATGACCCTGTTTGGTCCCTACGTACTCTTTAAGGCATTCTATTGATGTATAAAGTCTTTATATCTGGTCTATCCTAACTGGGGAAGAAAAGGAGAGGAGATTAGCCTGCTAGTTATAAGAAACATATGGTGATGTGAGGACCAAGATCATGTCTTTTTCCATCGGTTCTTGAATTAGAAAATAAGTTGAGTATTTGGTGAGCCTCTTGCAATAATAATAGAGAAGATTTCAATTGTTATTGTATAAGAAGAGTTTTCTTCATTCACTGGTTTCTAACACTTTTTACAAACATTGCGGAACTCCATAAATATTTGTATTATGAATAGGAGAGAACATCCTGACAGTAAAATGAAATGTATTTAAATGCAGAACAACTTGCATGTATCTAGGATTGGAATATTGAATTACATCAGAATTGTGGGGTCTTTTATTTGTACGTATATGTAACTGTCACAACTCCACAACTAAATTATTTCTTATTAATTTGATGTCTAATTGCTTTGTGTCTGATCTGAAAAGGACTGTGTGAAGCGAAGAGTGATGGATTCAGTGACTGCGAACCCCAACTGTTCAAAGACAGCAGCTAAGGATGCCATGGAAGCTGTTTGGGATATTTGTTATAACGACACAAAGCCCTTTGATAGAGCTCCTTGAAAATATAAGGTTGGTTTTTTATTATGTTTGCCCCTCTGGAATAACATTCTTGTGTGCACTTATCTAATTATATCCAAGAGGGAAAAGTTTTTATGCTACATTTTCTTGAACCACATGTTTTTCCTTTTCAAAGGTATAATTTCTAGTATTCTTTTCCCCATATAGAAACCATTTATGATTCAGAATTTTAGAATCAGAAATCTTGAAAAATTATACAGATATTGGTATACTCCCTTGAAAGGTAGTAAAGTTTATGTTCTTGATAGCCAACTTTCATTACCATATTCTATTACATGAAAAATGATAGGTTGAATCTTTTATTTGCTACTATGTTTTATTTTATATATAATATACACATTCTTCATGTGAACAGAAAGAAATTAAGAAAAAAGAAGAACAAAGACAAAGTTAAAAGAGTTTTATCAAACTCATATAATAGTAGCAATGAAGACGATTCTTTGTTAAGAATACAAGTACACACCATCAAAACATAGAAGAAACTAGTGCTCATATAATTGTAGCAACGAAGTTGATTCTTTGTGAAGAATACAAGTACAAACCATCAAAACATAGAAAAACTAGTGAAAATTTAACTAAATTAGGTTGCATCAGTGCTCGTATTGAATACGATAAAATATCGTCTAGCAAACAGAAACGAAATATTGCGTAAACTCATAAAGACATGCAAATTGTCCCTTTACTTCATTGGCTTTCTCCAAAAGCATCTTTTCCTTGTCTTCTTCATCCATGAAAGCAGTGAGAGGAAAAGACCCTCATAATTACTCATTGGCTTTCTCCAAAAGCATCTTTTCCTTGTCTTCTTCATCCATGAAAGCAGTGAGAGGAAAAGACCCTCCAATCCCCATTGACATTCTTTAACATTCTCCTCAATGCTCATTTCAACAATAGGCACCCAAAGAAGAAGTTGCATACTCTTCACACCACTCATCTAGGAGACGGATTTCTAAACTCTTAGAACATCAGAATCTTGGCTAGACGATCCGAGGACGGATTTTAAGGTGATTTTTTGCATTTTATGATAATTTTTTATTTTCTTTCCATTGGTGCTTTCAAAACGCAATTCTGATTCATTTTTGTTTTTCGTGAAAATCTTAGAACAACAGAATCTTGGCTTTCGAGACGATTCTGGGGATGGAGTTTCAAGTGATTTTTTGTCTTTCGTAATAATTTTTAATTTCCTATCCATTGGTGCTTTCAAAACACAATTCCAAGACACTTTTGTTTTTCGTGAAAATCTTAGGGCAATAGAATCTGTGCTTTCGGTACGATTCTGGGGACGAATTTTCAGGTAATTTTTTGTCTTTCGTAATAATTTTTTATTTCCTTTCCATTGGTGCTTTTAAAATGCAATTCTGAGACCTTTTTGTTTTTTAATGAAAATCTTAGGACAACAGAATTTTCGGAACGATCTTGGGGACAGATTTTCAGGTGATTTTTTGAGTTTTGTAATAATTTTAAATTTCCTTATCATTGGTGCTTTCAGAACGCAATTTCGAGACAGTTTATTTTTCGTGAAAATCTTAGGGCAACAGAATCTGTGCTTTTAGTACGATCCTAGGGATGGATTTTTAGGTGATTTTTTGTCTTTTGTAATAATTTTTTATTTTTTTTCCATTGGTGCTTTCAAAACGCAATTCTGAGACACTTTTGTTTTTCGTGAAAATCTTAGGACAACGGAATCTTGTCTTTCGGGACGATTCTGGATACAGGTGATTTTTTGAGTTTCGTAATATTTTTTTATTTTCTTTCTATTGGTGCTTTCAGAACGCAATTTCAAGACATTTTTTTTTCATGAAAATCTAAGGGTTGCAGAATCTTAGCTTTCGGGACGATCCTAGAGACGAATAAGTCCTTGTTGTTTGCTGATTCCTTGTTATCCAGGTCCTGGTAAAACTTGACGTGTATGCTTAGAATCCAAACAGAAAATCTAATAACTTTTATAAGTTATGCAAAAAATACAATCCTAATTGTACCATAACATCTGTGGTTAAGAGCTTTTCGACTTCAATTATGAGTTAGTGCAGAAACATGTCTCCCCTAACCTTATTCAAGAAAACAAAAACGGAAGTACTCAAACCCCATCACCCTCGTACAGTTCTTGGATCATATACACACTACACTTATATACAAGCTTAAATGTTCAAAAGTACATGATTAAAGTAAATGAGGCCAAAAGAGTAGCATTTTCATAATTATTATAGCCACAACATTGATATTCCAAAGATACATTTGTTTTTGCAGGCTCCACATGCAAAATACATGATTAAACCTTATGTGTCAAAGCAGACAGTAGGAACTGCATTCATGTGTAGACTAAACCAACAAATATGTAGAGTAATACATACCTTAGAGTTACAATAACCACAGGCCTCAGCCATAACGACCACTTCTTTGAAATAAGGTATATCTGTCTATAATGAAACCAAGAAAGGCAAAGAATCAATAAAACACAGATAAGAAAAATAACAGATGAAAACCAAGAAACCCCATCATCACAAAACAGCAAACAAAGAACACCAACCAAACTCAAACAAGAAATAACGAATCTACATAACAGTAAGAATTTGACACAAGAATTATTCAAAACAAGAGATAAATTTAAGCAAGAAACAATAAAAATACTCCAAAGAACTTGTATTGAAATCTACCCCGCTACTTGAGATTTTGTGTTTCTGTAAAAAAATTCATAGAGAGGTATTTTTGGTAGAAGAAGGAATGAGTCCAGAAAGTATGAGAAAATTTAATTTGAGGGAGCCCTATTTGAGTATTTATAACATAAATTAATGCGGCGGATTGCGACGGCAGGATTTTTGGCTTAGCTGGTGGAGCGTTTTATTTTAAGTAATTGGTCGTGGGTTCGATTTGCCCTGAACACCTGTATTTTGACTTGCCTTTTAATTATTTTTTTTATACGTTGGACCTGGTCATGCCTTTTTTAATTCTTAGTTTCTTACATGCCTTTTTTAATTTTTTTTTATACCGTTGGACGTGGATTCAATTCCCACAGAATTAATATATCTTGGGCTGGGCTTAGGGCTCACCTTTGCTGGGGAATTAATATTTTCTTGGGCTTGACTCAGGGCTCACCCTTACTGATCCAAACAACTAGGTTGGGCTTAAGAATTCTACTTAATTTTTTAAATCACACAATTAATAATTAGGATTAAATTAAATTAATTTAATTTAATTAATAAAAACGACGATATCTAGAGAGTAGAAGATTTGGAACATACTACTTGATATGATGCAATGGTGCATAGAGTCGTTGTAATTTTTAAGGACTTCGCATTATGAAAATGACAATTGCTTTTATTAGTTTTTTTTAAACGTGTAAATATTGTGGCAAGTTTTCAATTTAAAATTAGCAATAAGAGTTTTACAATCTTCCTTATCCCTACTTCTTCAACTTTCATTAATAATGACTGCAATCGAAAATAATTGTGTGATGCAATTTAAAATCTTTAACCCCAAAATTTAGATTGATTGCAAATGGGTGGGACTGTATGGATCTTCCTTCCTCTTATATCCTTCCTCTCATGTTTTGCATTGATTTTATATTATCTCGAAAATATAAAATTTGGTACATATGTTGGCTGTCAAATATAATATGAACGGAACTATCCACACCCCACCCTCCCCAACATTTTAATATTTTAATTAAAAAATTAATAAAATCTGAAAATTCTAAGTTTATCCCTTAAAAAAGTTTTGCTCACTTTGAGTAAGTTTTGGATATACACCATCCTTGCCAATTTTTTTAAATATAAAAGAGATTAAAAAAAATTCAATCAACTTGAAATGGTATTTATTGTGTATTCATGATGTATTATGAAATTTTTAATTTTAGTATCATATAAATACAGTGATGTGGTCTTGAGGTAGTAAACAATAATATGATCATATTTGTAATAAACGATTTCTTGTCATTTCAAGCAATACATATGTACACTGATGTCAATCATTCTCAACAAGTCTATATTTTATTTTATCGAGTTTGGATTTTTAATTTAATTTATGAAAAAAACACCACGGTAGTGAGATTTGAAATGATACTGCAGGCTCTAGAAGGAATTTCATCGAGACCCTATGTGAAAAGTGCAAATCAATGACCTGCCAAGCAAATCACATAAGCACTTTTCTTCGTGGACAATACTCTCAATAGAAGGCTCGTTGTTCACAAAATTAAAAAAAAAAAAAACCAATTATTATATAGGAGCGTATAAAGTTATCTTCGATAGATAACTCTACCATGCATTGATGACGGCTCATAAAAAACATACACTTACCAAATAAATGCTAAGAGATATTATATTGTTCGAAAAACCCTAGATTTTTTTAATATTGAACAACTAATTTGAAGATTGATATTTTTATTTGTCCTAGAAACAATTTTTTTTTTTTTAAAATTGTGTGAGGATTTAAATAGAGAATTCGTCATCATTTTTAGCATTCCCTCGTTTTCCTGCTAGGATTGGAAATCTCCTGCTCCCAAAGATCGGTCAAAACGGCTTTCAAATAAAAGGATGTGTGTGCTCGAAAATGATATTGACTAATATATAGATATAGCACCTCTATATATATAAATTTTAATACTACTCTCTCTTTTTTATTCTTACATCAGCTCATGTTATAAAAAGTTGATAAGTAGTCCTACTTATTTCTCATCCTCGAAAAATAAAAAATGGTCGTACTTGATTTGAGCACATTCCCACGTGAAGATCCGAAAATGCAATGGATTTATTCTCGTACCTTCGATAACTTATCTGATAAGCAGCAGCACCTATCTCCTTGGACGCATCGCTGTCGCACTCCTTTAAATAGACACATTCTCACCCTGGAGGAGGCACACTGACACTCCTCTTTTAGTGAGAGAAAATCTGTCTAGAGGGAGAGAGAAAGAGAGGAAGGCAGCCAGTCTACACCTTTTGCGTTCACTTCAATTCTTCACTTTTTCTTTTTCCAACCAATCTAAAAGTAAGCATCTCAATGTCCTTTTTGCATTTCTTTTTCTTTTGTTACAGCAACCGCGCTCTCTCCTTTTTTTTTTTTTTTCCTTTTCTTTTCTTTTCGATTTCTATGGACTCTGTTCTGAATGAAATCAGATAAAGAGATTGAAAAGGATGATATAATTCATTCGATCTTATGTTCCGTGTGATTTGTTGTTTTCCTCTAAGTTCTGATTTCATGTTTTCAGTTTCGTTTTTTCGATTTATCAAAGATTTAATCAGAAACCATTTCAAAAAACCGCGTTCTTCCTCTGTTGAAAGGCTCTTCAAATTGGATTTAGTTATCCTGAATTTCATGATGTAGAGCAATTGAAGTTATGCCAGTTTTATGATTGGTTGTAAATTTTTCGATTTGTTTTCAATGTTTCTTACGATTCTGCACATACATGTGTGTGTGTGGAATAAATTATTTAGTTGAATGTTTATTTTTTTATTAACATGTGAAGTTTTGTTGGAAGGAAAGACTACTCTGAGAATGTCTCTGAGTAAAGATCTTGTCTTCTTGATGTTGCAATTCTGTGATGAAGAGAACCTTAAAAGGACAGCTCACATGTGAGTTGCGCTTCTACTTTTCTTACGATTCTTCTCTCTATACCTCGTATCATTAACTTGCATTTTATGCCTTCTTCTGTGACAGGCTTGAGCAGGAGACTGGTTATTTCTTTGATCTTAAATATTTTGGAGAGCTGGTGATCAATGGAAACTGGGACGAGGCAGAGAAATATCTGTCAAGCTTCACTGTAGTTGAAGATAACAAATATTCGACTAAGATATATTTTGAGATCAGGAAGCAAAAGTTTCTTGAGACCCTAGACAAGTAATATATCATGATGGTTTTGTTGAACTTTCCTTTTAATTTCATTGTGTTATTTCTCACTCTCATATGCTGATTTATTGGTGATAGGAATGATGGAGGTGGGGCTTTAGACATTCTTCTCAAAGATCTTAAAGTTTTTGCACAATCAAACAAAGAACTGTACAAGGAAATGGCACAGCTCCTGGCACTAGATGACTTCAGGTATGGTGGTGTAGCACTAAACTACTATAAATAGCCTTATCTTTTGGATAGCCCTTTTAAAATGTGTTAGATATGAGTAAAGATAATGGAGGCGAGAGAAATACACGTGTCGACAATGGGCTACGTTCACTGATGAAATGCCCTAAAGAGCTAATAATTTTTGTCTATTAAATTTCTTGAGTTTAGATTACGGTCATCGCCTTTGTATATAGCTGGTCTTATTACAACACGTGTCAAATTTGTCGAGGAAATCTCTGAAATTGAACAAATAAAAAAATGTCAAATTTTGTAGGTATTCCTTAAAAAGAACATGCCACTTTGATTCATAACAATTATATATTGCTAAGTAAAATGGTAAACCAACAGGGAGCATAGCTCACTCGCCTCGTATGGAGATACATTATCTGCCAGAAAAAAGATTCAAAAGGATCTTAGGACTCTCATTGAGGCGAATCCCCTTCTCCAAGGAAAAACAAGGTTTCCTCAAGTTAACAAGTCAAGGCTAAGGCGTCTGATTAACCAGAGGTTATCTTTTTTCTTTGCCTCTTTTCTATGGTTTTCCATTTTTTTTATTATCTGAGATCTCTTCATTTCTTTCTGTTGAAGTATCCGAATCATTTCAATCATGTGTAATACATGTCTTCAATTCTGAGTAAACTAATAATAAAGTTACTGTGTGCAGTTTGAACTGGCAGCATATTCACTGTGCGCATCCTCATCCGCAACCTCACATTGACACCCTCTTCACAGATCATAAGTGTCCTGGACCAGATATGATGCAGGATCAACTGAACGAGGATAGCACTTTGGTAAGATTTGGACAGTTGACTCAATGTATTCCTATATGTTGTCCTAAAAAAGAGGCTCGACAAAGCTTTATTATTTTTCCTGTGGTAGTATATTATACTGTCTGATTCAATTCTTTATCAGCCCCCTATGACCATGGCAATGCCTGCAGCACCTCTCGTAGGCAACTCAGCTTCTACCCCGTCCTCAGCGACCGAGTCTATAGTTAATGCCTTACCTGTAAATCTTGGGAATCTCTCCTACCAAGGTGATATCTACTTTTTTTTTTTACAGTGTACTGAATATAGAGTTTCTTTTCTTTCTTTCTTTTGTGTGTGTGTTTGTTAGACCAAAACTCATATTGCATGTATGGTAACTGCAGCTTTCGGGATTTCTCTTGATGCCTCTAATCCAAAGGTAGTAAAATCTCTTGAAGAGGTAACTCATCCTTATAACAGTACTCATCACATATTTTTTATTCTGTTTATTAGCTTTCGTGATACATAAGGTCATCAGATTTTCAGAACAATATTATGCAGGTTGCTTGTCAAGGTTCTACGAATGGACCTCCTAGTGAATTTCCCAGGACTGTTGAACGAGTTTTAAATATTGGCGCTTCCCTGACTAGCATGGATTTTCATCCTGTTACTGAGACTCTGCTGCTAGGTTGACTATGCTGATTGAACTTCACACTTGTTCCAAGATATTATGTGCTGAAAAACTCATGTAATGTCGGTTGATTCTTTCAGTTGGGAAAAGTACCGGGGATATAGAGTTGTGGGATGCCTCTTCTGCACAGAAGTTTTTCACGGGACAATATAAAGTTGGGGAAGCAACGCCAGTCTCAGGCATATTTTTGGTATACCTCTTCTAATCTACTCCTTTATGTCACTTGGTCCCTTTTTTTATCATAGAATATGGATTGTATATTCATTTTTGTGTAATCAGGAGAAAACGGAGAATAACCATGGCATATCTGTTAACTGTGTGCGATGGAGTCCCGATGGTTCTCTATTTGGTATACCTGAATCCTAAAACTGCTCTTATCCTAGTCCCTGGCAACTTGAATTGTTTTTATTTAACAGGAATTTTGTCAATAACAGGGGTTGCATATTCACAACACGTGGTACATTTGTACAATGGAAATGGCAATCACTATGAGAAAAAATATCAGGTACTTGTATTACTGTCTGTTTTGTTATATTCCATGTATATATGTATTTTTTGATTGAATTCTTCCATCCAGATTGTCGCACATAATGGCAGTGTAAATGATCTAGCATTCTCTAAACCATACGACAGACTTCTTATGATAAGCTGTGGTGATGACAAGTTGATTCAGGTTAGTTTCGTAATGAGAAAGTTGATTTGTCTTATAAAGATTAACCATCAATTATCAATCTTCAATTGTTTTTTGAAGGTCTGGGAAGCTGCAAGTGGAGCTAAATGCTTTACGTTTGAGGGTCATTGGGATGCAGTGTACTCCTTATGCCCTCATACAAAGGAAAATCTTCAAGTGAGTATAACCATATGATGATCTTTTCTTTAGATGGCCACGCAAATGAGTATGTTGATAATCAATTCTTTGTTTTGGTACAGTTCTTATTTTCCGTGTCAAGAACTGGGGAGATTAAAGCATGGCTATTTGACAAGTTAGGATCAAGGATCACTTACAATGCTCCTGGCCTCAGTTGTATGAGGATGGCTTATAGTTCTGATGGTAAAAGGTAACTGACAGATCACTCAGCTGTCTACACTGTTAACCTATACATGCTGAATTGTTTAAACATTCTTAGGCTATTTTCTTGTGGGACAAACATAAACGGAGAGTCCTATATTGTTGAATGGAATGAGAGTGAGGGTTTTATTCTAAGAAACTACGTTGGACTTGGCAAATGTTCTTCGGCCATTGTTCAATTTGATACATGTATAAACCGATTTTTGGCGGCTGGAGATGAGCATTTGATAAAAATTTGGGATATGGACAATGCTGAAATGTTAGCAATCATTGATGCGGATGGAGGTTTGCCTGTAAGTTTCCTGTTGTATTTTCTATTTTCTTTTTTGGTTAGAAGCTGTGCCTTCTAGATTGTTATTATCTGACTGTGGGGTCTTATTAGAATGTTCTCTTCTTTTTAATTTTGAAAGGCAAGCCCATATATTTGCTTCAATAATAAAGGCAGTCTGTTGGCTGTTTCTACTGAAAACAATCAAATCAAAATCTTGGCAAATGATCATGGCCGTGAGTTGCTGCAAAAGCGTTCCTGTGTTTCTGGTAATTCTTCCAGATGCCTAAGAGAATCTTTCGCAAAGGTCAGTACGTAAATCATTTTATAGTTCCGTCTAAGGAAAAATATTATACTTAATGTTTATCCTTTGTATCAGCTATCTGTAGATATGAAAACTTCCACTCATGGAGCTAATGTTGTGGGACGAGATGGCACTACAGTAAGTCTGTCTTCAAATTGTTTGCACGGGTTTTTCCATCTTCTTTATTTGGAACCACTATGGATCTAACAAGGATGATGCTGAGCATCTACTGCTGATCCAAAACACTTCCATGATTGTATGATTCATTATATTTTACTCCTCATGTCCAAATTAATTTGGTGATTCTATAGGACCAAACTCTGAATGTGTTGGTAAATTTTGAACCCGATGGACATACAGAAATGGAGATTCCTAAAATTGTTGAAGTTTCAAGCTGCCAATTTGTGCTGCTCACTTCTGAAGTTCATACTGAGAAGGTATGATCAACGGAGGCCCTTTATTATGGTTCTCATTACTCAATCTTGTTCACGAACTTTGAATGGATAAAAAGATAATAATAGTTTGATGGTTTCAGATTCGGAGACTGGCGTACACTCATGCAGGTGATGCCATCCTGGCATTAGAAGAAGATGGGGCTCTTTTACACTGGAGATGGCCAAAAAGTGCTGCTAATTTAAGTGGCCAGGTATATCAATCTCTTGAAATTCTTCTTTTAGGGAATGGAAAGTTACTGATTCATGATCTGTGCGTGCGTGTGTGATGCAGGCAACTACAAAATGTGACCCGCGTCTATGGCAGCCAAAGAGTGGATCGTTAATGCTCAATGGCATTCCTAAAAACAGCATGGAAGTGGTAACACATTGCCTTTCATTGTCGAAGAATGATTCCTATATCATAACAGCATCAGGAAGGTCCATTAATCTGTTCGGTGTGATGATGTCCAAGGTAATAAATACTTCCACCAAACATCATGATAGTCTTTCTTTTGGGATTTTCTTTTTGCTAGTCAATGTGCAAATCTTATCAGTATGTTGTGCGATTACTGTGTAATTAATTCTGTGGCTCAAATAACAGAAAATGAAAAGCGTGATGCGACCGCCCCCGGCTGCCACCTGTCTTATGTTCTATCCTCCAGATAACAACATAATTGCCATAGGCATGGATGACACGACGATCCTCATTTATAACGTACGCCTGGATGAGGTAATAACTAAGCTGAAAGGGCATTCAAGGAGAGTCACTGGACTTGCTTTCTCAACCAATCTAAACGTACTAGTCTCTTGTGGCGTGGATACTGAGGTTAGTACTTGTTTTAGTTTGCACATGTCTTGCACGATATCCATATATGCCTTTTAGTTCTCAACCAATTTAATTGTTTGGGTGGGAACAGATTGTATTGTGGGATAGTGTTAGATGGGAGATAAAGAAAAGGACGGTGCTGCAGATTTCAATGGGTTGGCAAGCCTCGGAGTGGTCAGAGACGCATGTTGAACTTGACAAAGATGAGAACCACTTTCTTGCAGTACACGAGACTCAACTGGCAATATATGAAACAGCAACACTACGACGTGTGAAGCAGTGGACTATTGCACAGTTTTGCACACGGGTGTCACATGCTACATATTCATGCGATTCCCAGTTGGTGTATGCTGTCATGACAAGTGGAATCCTGTTGATACTCCATGCTTCAGATCTCACCCCAAGATTTGAGATTGATCCATTAGTATACTATCCATCTCATTTCTGGTATGTACTATCACTATCATTATCATTTGAGATAGTGCTTAAGTCGAGCAACAGAGCAAGAATGAATCACTTAAATTGTGCTTGTTTGAATTGCAGTGCTGACCCTATAGTGGTGGCTGCTCATCCACACAAGCCATACCAGTTTGCTGTCGGCTTATCTGAGGGTGGAATCGTCATAATCGAGCCCCCTGATTCTCAACCCAATTGGACCATCCACAATGTATGAGGATACTTGGAATCAAATCTGTAAATCTATTTCATTTTTGGTGGATTCTGTTTTTCTTTTGATGATTTCTTGTAATTTGCTCAACAATATGCTGCCTTTTTATTATGGTTAATGGATGAATGTTTGAAGTCTATTCCTGTGATCACTCAACTCCTCTCCGGTTTCTCTAATCGATGCTATCTTAATTTGATGAAATGCACGAGGCCCACACACCATTCATCATCATTTTTCATAAATATGTGAATTATCATTGTGTCTATTTACAAAATCTAAGAACCTAGTCATGATGTTTTTGTTATATTAACAAGAAATTTATGTGGAGGGTTTGAAATTCAAAACTACTCTTACCCTTTATATAATTATATATATACATATATATACACTCTTGATTTTTCTTCTCTTTCCCTCCTCGTTGCTCAACAACACCTCTCTCTTTGGTATGCTATGTTCATCCAGTTATTGTAATTATTTTGTTAATACTGGTTTCTTGACCTTAATTGAGATTCTTTTTCATCAATATACATTTACCAAATTCTAATATTTGTTTATGTTGTATATATCAAATTTTAACAAATGATGGCTAATGCATTTATCCAATATTGACATATCCAATATTGGTATTTGGTGATTTGTAGGTATCAAATATTAATATTTACCTTAAAGTTTCTTCCACTCATTCCTCAAGATATCTTCTAAAATTCCTCAAAAATCGTTCATATGAATTTTCAAAAATGAACTTCTCGTGCAAATCGTGCAAGTTGTGTGGGTAGTGCAGTTCGTGCGCGTAGATCATACAAGTCATGCGGGTCGTGTTTTATTCAATAATATTATAACTTCTAATTATTTCAAAATTCAAATATTTTAAATATATGAAAGTTATAATATATTTGTATAAAAAACTTAATCCTGTACATCGCATGGGCAACAAACTAGTATAAAATCAATACAAAACATAAGAGGCAGGAAGATCCATACAGTCCCACCCATTTGCAATCGATTTAAAATTTGGGGTTAAAAGATTTTAAATTGCATCACACAATTATTTTCGACTCCAGTCATTGTTAATGGAAGTTGAAGAAGTAGGGATAAGGAGATTGTATTCAAAAGGATAAAGACTCAATTTATATATTAATTTTCAATTTATACCTGAATTTTTAATTTTTTTAATAAGAGGATCAATTTACATTTTTTTTTTAAATTTAAGATTTTAAATTAAATTAAGTTTTCTCGCAAAATTTCATTTTCTTTTTCCTTTTCTTTTAATTATATTTATAGATGTATTTATATTTTTGATAAATTAAGACAAGTTGGATAAAGATCGATCAAAAGTTGCACCAACTTATCTTAATTTATCCAAAATATAATTACATATTGAAATATAAATGAATCTATTAATATAAATAAAAATAAAAAGAAGAATAAAATTAAAAAAGAAAACAAAATTTTATTTTGAATTGAGAACTCAATCTAATTTGAAGTATTGAATTGAGAAAATAATGTAAATTAAATCCGTTATTGAAAATTTTCAAAATCTGAGTCTAATATTGAGATTTAATATATAAATTGGATTTTATTATGAAATTTATCCTTTTTGCAAAACTCTTATTGCTAACTTTAACAAACTTACAAAATGTATTTCGTTAAATTGAGACCTTGCCATAAATATTTACACGTAGGTTAAACTTCTATAAATAATAGTTTGTTTTTACTTTAATTTTGTTAAAAAAAAAACTAAAAAAACAATTTTTATTTTCATAATGCCAAGTCCTTAAAAACTAAACCGACTCTATGCATCATTGCATCATATCAAGTAATATGTTCCAAATCTTCTACTCTCTAGATATTGTCGTTTTTATTAATTAAATTAAATTAATTCAATCCTAATTATTAATTGTGTTGATTTAAAAAATTAAGTATAATTCTTAAGCCCAACCTAGTTGTTTGGATTAGTAAAGGTGAGCCAAGCCCAAGAAAATATTAATTCCCCAGCAAAGGTGAGCCCTAAGCCCAGCCCAAGATATATAAATTCCGTGGGAATTGAATCCACGTTCAACGGTATAAAAAAAATTAAAAAAGGCATGTAAGGATTAAAAAAGGCATGACCAAGTCCAACGGTCCACCAGCTAAATACTGGCGTTTAGGGCAAATCGAACCCACGACCAATTACTTAAAATGAAAAGAAGAGCATTCCAGAATTGCACCAACTTATCTTAATTTGTTCAAAATATAAATACATATTGAAATATAAATGAATTTACAAATATAAATAAAAAGAAAAAATGAATAAAATAAAAATAATAAAATTTTATCTTGAATTGAAAATTCAATCAAATCTTCCAAAATAAAATGTGTACCGAACAAACACACGCCAGATTAAAATCCAATTGATTTGACTAATAATTAGTAAATATAATTATTGAAACTCATCAACAATCCAAATAAACTTGAGAAATATGATGTTAGGCAATGCCCTAAATTCAACTTGCATAATAAAAAGTCCACCCTATTTTTAATTAACATCATTTACTGACCTAAATAAATATTTCTGTAAATAAATATTTTTAGCTTGGGGTCAAATCTCTGCTGCTTCGTTCTGCCCAATTACGCTCTCTCCTCCCTTTGTTGGGTCAAAGTTTTATTTTTTTTCGATTTTAGGAGGGAGCCCTCTTCATCTCCAGGTCAGTTCAGTTTCTTTCTTGATCTTCTTTTAAATTTAGAGCTGGTATTAATGGTGGATTCTCGTTTCTTTTGGCAGTTGTGTTTGCTCTTTTTTATCTCATGCTTCTATTTGGGTGTTTGAATTACTCGTATTGTTAGAAAACACACAACAACAATGGCTTGAATTTGTTTATCGGTTTTGTTGTGTTGTGCGTTTGGGTTTAATTATGTGAATGCAGTTAAGAAATGTTATACTGCTGCATTTTTGTATTTGTTTCAACTGTTCTGAGACCGGTCTTAACAAAGATTGTCATTTGACAAATTGTTGATCAACTAGTGTAGGATTTTATAAAGGGTATCGTCTTAAATCTGATATAGTGTCGATACCCAGTGGTTTCCATTAAATCGGAAGCTGTTTTAATCTTCTTCATTTTGTTTTAGGTGATAAAATCTGTGCAACTTTTTCAGATCTCATACTTCATTTCACCTGTTTGTTGAAATTAGTTCGGCTTGTCTAGGACTTGATTTTGTTACTAGTCCATAAATATAATGATCAAAGTCAAACAGGTGTGAAATTACTGCCACATACATAGGTACTTCTTTGTCTGCAGTTGTGCAGGGGTCTCTGTGCCCTCTGGAGGTGGTTCTCTACTAAAATTTTGCACGTCAAACACACAATTGTGTTCCAAATATGTTATATGACCATCTGAAGTGTAGTGTTCCGCAGTGTGTTTGTTGGTCTATTATTGAACTTCATTTTCAAATTCTTGTAGGAGGGCTTCTTCCATCGTGACTTTTGGTGTCTCAATTCATGAGACCAACCGAGAATGAAGATGGCATATTTACCCAAGCGCTATGTGATTATAATCTTGATGTTTATCTGCACTTGCGTTTGCTACATAGAACGAGTGGGGTTCTCCATTGCATATACAGCTGCTGCTGATGCTGCTGGAGTGAATCAGTCAAGCAAGGGCCTGATGCTTTCCACATTCTATTATGGGTATGCCTGTTCCCAAGTTCCTGGTGGTTGGGCTTCTCAAAAAATAGGGGGACGCCGTGTCCTCCTACTTTCATTTCTTTTATGGTCTCTTACTTGCTTTTTTGTACCACTCGATCCAAATCGAACTACAGTCTTGGTCCTAGCTCGCCTACTTGTCGGGGTCGCCCAAGGCTTCATCTTTCCTTCCATCCATACTGTACTGGCGCAGTGGGTGCCTCCCCATGAAAGGTCCAGATCAGTTTCTCTTACAACTTCTGGTATGTACTTTGGTGCGGCCATAGGTACACTTGTGCTCCCCAGCCTTGCCAAGCATCGGGGCCCACAATCAGTATTTGTAACTGAAGCTACATTAGGAGGCTTGTGGGCACTACTCTGGTTGAAGTATGCGAGTGACCCTCCTCGTTCCCATCATCCAAAGGCTACAGCTGCTGGTTTTGGCGAATCCTCCTTGCTTCCAACAAACAGCACTAAAGTAGAGAATTCAAAAATTCCTTGGAAGAGAATTCTTCTGAGCTGGCCGATATGGGCCATAGTGGTGAATAACTTCACATTCCACTATGCTCTGTATGTACTCATGAATTGGCTTCCAACATACTTCGAGTTGGGACTGCAGCACAGTCTAGAAGAAATGGGTTGGTCAAAGATGATGCCATACGTCAACATGTTTATATTCTCGAATGTAGGTGGTGTGGTCGCGGATCACTTGATCACCAGGAGAATACTGTCAGTAACTCTAACGAGAAAGCTCCTAAACACAGTGGGTTTTGTGGTGGCTTCATTTGCTCTGATGGCACTTCCCTTGTTCAGAACAGCAGATGGGGTGGTGTTGTGTTCGTCAGTGACGCTTGGATTCTTGGCGCTGGGAAGAGCAGGATTTGCAGTGAACCACATGGATGTAGCACCAAGATATGCAGGGATAGTGATGGGGATATCTAATACAGCAGGGACCATAGCAGGGATAGTCGGGGTCCATCTTACTGGTCGGCTTCTAGAAGCCGCGAAGGCAGCCAACTTGGATCTCACCTCTTCCCAGAGCTGGACCCCTGTGTTTCTTATCCCAGCCTTCCTCTGTCTCTTTAGCTCGTTTCTCTTTCTTCTACTCTCCACTGGGGAAAGAATTTTTGTCTGACCATTTCTCACACACACTTTAACATTAAATTATACCATTTTTCTTCAAATCTTTCCATACCATTTTTTCTGCTGCATAAATTTTGTAACACTCACCCAAGCCATATAATTTTCTTTGTTTCCTTTTGACTTATTACATTCAAACAATGTTTATGTCGTTGAGTATATGAGAAAGTTGCGTCGGCTGTTGGAGATGGTTGATTTTGTTACATCTGTTTCAGATTATTTAGATTAAAGCATCCGATCAAATATGTAAAATTCATGTTGGTTTTTTGAAGGTTCTATACTTCTATTACAAAATTTATGTATTCTTTTTCTTGTTCATCGGTTTTGGGTTGTCACAAGATTGAAGCTAAATAAGCTGATAAAAATCTACTGAGTGTAATTTATTCAACAGCAGGAGAATTTTAGCTTGTGCTATATTACATGTCCATTTGCAGACAAACTCATAATCAAAACGGGCAGTTTCAAACTCAGACTAACATACAATATAATCAACAAGACACAAGATAAGATAATTATTCCAATCTCTGAAGGAGGGGAAAATATAATGACCAAAGTTACTCATGTTTGAAATGTAAGGAAAGAAAGATGCTAAAAAATTCATGAATAGTTAGTTACTTATTTGACAATAAATTAGTGCAAGAATTACAAGTCAAGAGATGGAAATGTCTTCGTTCAAGCTTCTTCGACTTTTGCAGCTGCAGAAGCATAACTTACACTGCTGTCTCTCGTGGACTTGCACTGGCTCGACTGTTCGTATCGAAGAAATCCAATCTTTATCTTCCTTGAGCTATTCTTCAACATCTAGTTCAATGTGAGAAAATGTGGTTAAACTGGTTCCAAATCAAATGAATATTTTAACATGAAGGAAAAAAAGGGGGTGAAGATTTTTACATGAAGAAAAACACTAATTGGGTGCCGTCCACATATAGTATTCTCTGTTTCCAAGAGGTAGTGCTTAAATGCATCAGGGTCTCCTGTTTCTATTATTTCCATTCCCCTTTTGTCTAATGCTTCAATGGACTTGTAGATTGCTCCATGCTTTTTATCAAAATGCATGTAGTTGAACCTAGTAGACAATCAGAATCATGATTAAAACAAGGCAAGCAGGGTGATAATATTTCAGTAAAATATCTTAACATCACAAGTCATACCGAGAACCCCAGTGACAAAAATCTGAAGACACGGAAAAGAAATTAGTGGGGTCATCCACATATTTTGCTAACAATCGACCATAACTGGCTTCGCTTTCAGCACTCAGAGCACCTACCAAAATGGGCACAATCTTCACCGAATACCTGTATTCACTTCTTCCAACATATTAGTCAAAAGAAAAAATCAAAGGGGAGGGGGTGGGTGGATTGTCACCAAAAGCATTACCCCTGGAATACTTTTACTAGATAGGGTAGGTGCATTTCCATGCTATGTTCAGCTTCATCGACATGAAGATCCATTAACTCAAACTTCCCCGTGGCTTTTAGTTCTTCGTTGACTGGCACAATGGTAAAGTAGAAACTAATTAAAGGAGGGATATCTTATTATATAACTATTTCATGCGCTGGTACATGATATAGACACTACTTAGAAAGGTGGAACTACATTCTCTTCATCGAATTTTGGGACATCTTCAATTCCTAGGATCATGTAAAATAAATGATTTCAGAAGGTTCCTCTTTTCTGATACCATTTAACTATTCCTTTCTGCCACTCTCATTTATTTATTTTAACAAAAAGTCATAAACTTAGCAACTTATTTCAAATTTTATCGTTCTCCTTTCCAGTATCTTTGCCCACTATAAATAGCTCCCCTCCATCCTGCGAAATATTGCAGACTGTTTTGCCATTATAAATAGTTTGTAAGTTGCATGTCCAACTTTCTGGAAGCATTCAACCAGATCCTTATTGAAGAAGTCTGTGATAAACCTTTATTTCATGGCACAATGTAAGTAAAATATAAGAAAAAGGGCCATATGGAACATTATGATCATAATGTCAAATAGATGGATTATGCAACGAAACAATATTACAAGACCAGTCAAAATACCACCTCTGTCTCAGGCTTGCCTTATCAAGTAATCCTTCAAAACCAATGCCTTTTTTTTTTCTTAGATAAGAAAATATAAGGTACACCATCATACAAGAATCGATAACGATGACAAATTTTAACACACTGACATTAAATAAAAAACCTAAAGAATGCCACCATAATACCTTCGAGATCAATTGGTAGGTCTCCTATGGGTGTCTTGTAGACAGTGGCTTTTGAAAGTGCACATTTGGGAGTGTAATAGTGATGAGATGGGCCAAGAAGAAACACCCTCTTAATGCTAGCAGGGTCTATGTTTCCAAAAGCATAGGCGGCTGCACGACCAGAATATGAATAACCTGCATGACTAAAAGGTACAAAACCAGAAGCATCAATTCATTACACTTGTAAATGGTTAATGTAACAAAAACAGTGATTAGTTGGAATCTCACTTACGGTGCAATTACACCTCTTACGTCGGAACATTTGGCAAGCCCACTACTCGTAAGCCACCCATCAAGTTCTTCATCTAATGTTTTAGCTGAACATCAGAGACAACATAACATAAAACCTTATGTCAGAACACTGTAAGCACAAATTGAAGTAGATTTACTTCATACTTACATGTGGATAAAAATCTCTGCAAACAAGCATTCCACTATTAATTTAATCTAACTATTCAAGATAAGCAACAACAAAGGACCAAATAGCAACCATTAGAATCCAAAAGAGTAAAAACTAATCTTGATCATGAATTAACTTAAAGATTATTCTTTTATTTTCTCGAACTTTCCAGTTGAATTCGATTAAAAAAAAAGTTAGAGAAGCATAAGATAAATCAAGTGATGAGAACTGAAGTATGGTACATACGGTTGTCGGAGTACCATGAACCAGCGTGAGATGGTCTTCTGATCTTCTCCATATATCCTCAGTGAAATGAAAAAACCCTAATGATATTGCGGATCTTTCAGAGTGAATTGATTGGAAGTGAGATAGCGTCTATAAGAATAAGAGATTAGATTCCGACGCAAAGTGCAAAGTCACCCAAGCCAATTCTGACAATGTTTATGTACCGCACCTACACCAATTCTATTAAAATATGTATGTTGTATCAAAGGGTTTTTATCAGCTGTGCTTCACTCCACGCTCCCTTTTTTTTTTAATTCTTATTCGGACTCCACGGTTCCTAGGAGACCTAATTCCCCCTCAATTTTTATTGGATACTACTTTTAATTTTGGTGACAAAAGATGATTGATTTATTTTGTTTTCAATTTTTTTAAATATTAGTAAAACATTTAGAATAGATAAAATTCTGTTTTTAAATTAACCAATTCTTTGATATTTGAGTAAAACTCTTGTTAGTATTTTATTTCGTGAAACTAATAGGAACTCTATGTCACCAATTTCATAAAACAATCTTATAGTATATTTTTATGTTGGCATTTTACTCTTATTAACATAACGATTCATAATAACCATTACACAAACTCCAAGATATTTGTTGGATGAAGAGAAAAGACAATGGATCTTCAGTTGTATACCACATATAAGCGTATCCTATTTATAAAAAGTACAGATGTCCCATGGTACAAAGGTTTGTGATTGATATTTAATAGTTTAAAAAATAAAAAACAATAATCGATACTCTTATTTATCAATACTCCTTGTGTCATTGTGTGTCAGTTACCTAAATCTAAAAGTTAGAAAATTGAGGCCATCACCTTTTAATTTGTGTTGGAAATCCATTCCCCAAAATATATAAATTAATTTAGAAAATGAAAAAATAAAAAAACGAACCCATTAATAATAACAATAATAATAAGATATAGAGAGTGGGTTTAAAAGCAAAGAGAAAGAAGAGATAATTTAGAGAGGAAATATGAAATGTGAGAGAGAATGTAATGCAACGTACAAACAATGTGAGAAGGAATGCAATGTGCGTCCATCCTCCAGGCCCAGGCCCAGGCCCCCAAATAAAAAACCACTTTACAAATGAAATTCTGTGTGTCTATGTATGCTCTCAACATTCTGGATCCTTGAGGTATAGAGTGTTATGCTACTTCCCCAAGAGACCAATCAACTAATCAAACCACAACTTTACTTAACCCCAAAACAAAACAATACTATGCAATCCTGTCTGTCTAATCCAACAAACTGAAGCGTCGTGTTTATTCCTTCGCTTCAAACAAAACAAACCAAAACATCAACTATCAACCACCTGCAAAATCATAATATCCCTATCTCATCAGTCATTGTGGTTTTGGATCAACTTGAGTATAAAAATGTTAAGACCAAGAGTGTGATTTCAAACATTTCCAAACTAGTTTCCACCTCTTAAACATGCTTTCAAGGAAACCAAACACTTATAATAGTATTATACCTTCAAAGAAAGAGAACCATAATTAAGGGGTTAACACTTTATCTTCTCTCACTCACCATTTACCAACATGCATGCATTTCCTGAATGCATAATCCAATATCCATCCAGGTCTATTATTATCATTTTTCCAAACAATTTTTCAGTCCACATTGTTCATATCAATCGGCAGGGATTACAACAAGAAGCTTCCTTTCAAATTTTCATCCATACACTCACAGCATTATGCTGGGAACATGCAAAGAGTAATTCTTTTTAATCTATACTGCTGTTATATACTCCCAAATCCAATCTGCTCTTTCTATCTAACTGGATAAGTTTGCAAACACACTAGACATGGAGAAACAGTTTCATACATCTAAATCAATTTATACAATTTATCACTAAAGATTCACCATCACATGCCCCCCCCCCCCCCACACACATAAATAGTTAGTTCTAGAAAAAAGCCTCAATGTGAGAGCATCTACAGTAACTCAGGCACTAAAAAAAGGGATGTGATAAGAGTAAGACAAGTTACCTAAATAATCTGAAGGCAAGCAATCACGGGAGCATTTAGAAATAATTCTGATGTTTTGCCTCCTTACTAAATCACCATTATCAATCAAAGATTACTCAAGATGCTCCAAAACAGAATGAAGTTTTGAAGAGCGCCTTCTGAACAAGGGTTCCAGATGGAAAGATGCCACACCAGATCGCCACCTATCTGCATCATACATCTCATTCCACGCCTGCACTACCTCATCAACTTTGAATCCTAGTTCAAACAAAATATAAAGAGAAAGGGTGAGCAAGTGCAAGACCACCATTCCTGGAGTAGACAAATATAATCTCTAATAGCATAAAGCTTACCTTCTAAAGCAGTTTCATTCGAGCAATGGTTCTTGATCATAACAGCAATATCTGTTGCTGATGCTCCAGCAAGTTCAAACTTTTCAACTGCAACCTCCAGACATTCTTCCCAAGTTGGCAGACTCAATTTATACTCCACAACAGAACGTTCATACAGCATTGTACCCCACAAGGAATAAATCTGAGACCTCATGTTCGCTGCTTGCTCAGAAGCTTCATCTGGTGATATATCTTTAAATAGCCTATCCAACCCAAACTTTTGCAATTGCGCTTTATACTTTTCATATTTTGAGAGTCCATTAAGGCGCTGTTCTTCCATCTCTTCCCACATCTGCATCCCTTTCTCCATGCTGTCCTCGGCCTTGTTATATAGCTCCATTATCTGTGCAGATGAGCCTATCTCTAAGTCAGATTTGCTCCCAAGTGCATAATACCATGAAAGTTTTGCTTGTTCAAATTGTTGCAGGCCAAGTGCAAGAAGCCCTTCATAAAAGTCTGGCTTGGCTTTTAGAGCCTCCTCATACCTCGTTCCTGCCTTCGTATATTCCTCCTGTGCCCATTGATAAGCAGCTTTAACTTGTACCAATGTGGGTTCAGCAGAAATATCTTCAGTTGCAATTGCCCTCTTCCTTGCCTTAGACAAGTGAACATTTCCCCAGTTAAACAAGGCTAAAGCAGTCATCTCCTGAAACTTGGCTGCAGCAATATCAAACAGCTCTTGTGCATCTTCACTTGTAACAGCATCTTCCATGGCTTCTGAATATAATTTTGTTCCTATTTCATGAAGGTCCAGGTAAGAATCACATTCAAACCCTACATGATCCTTGAACAGCCTTGCAAACTGGACGATCCAATCCTCAACACAAGTTGGACCTTTATCTACATTAACATTCGCTGAAACCACTAACGGTTTCTCATACCTTTTGTGCAGCTCCTCTTCGATGCCCGTTCCCTCATATAGTGGTTCTTTGTCAGGAGTAACTTCAGCAATGTACAGTCTCAAAAAGCCTCGACGATCAGCCAGTCCCTCAGCTGTCCTCAGCTCATCAGTCTTAGTGATAGTAACCAAATCACCTTCTTGATCCTTATATTTGATGAGTACACCCTTCAAACTGGGAAATCTCTCCACAACTATGTCCCTTACCAGACGAATATCACAATTTACTGGTAACTCTGCCCATCTTATATCCTCCCCGTGAACCAATTTCACCGATTTCATGACAACCTTTTCTTCCTTCACACTTCTTTTCTCTTCAACAACCACCTTATCCTCGGCCTTCTTTTCCTCAACTTCATTCACATTCTTCTCCTCAGGTTCATCAACATTCTTCTTGTCAGGCTTGTGATGCTTCTTTTTCTTGCCCTTCTCTTTGGCAATTTTCGCAGAAACAGGTGCATGAGCAGGCTCAACATGATTTTGGGGCGGGACAATTTCCTTGTCTTCGATCTGCACGCCCGTTTCTTGAATTGTCTTTTTCAAAGTATCTGCGATCTCCAATGCAGTGACGTTATTGGATTCCATGCTCAACACAGTATTGACATCTCTTAAAGCCAGGTCAAGCCTATTCAAGGCCTCATAGCATCTTGCCCTCCTTAACAGAGCCTTGCTGTACTTGGGAGCTACTTCAAGAGCCAGATTGCATTCATTAACTGCTCTGGGGTATTCACCGATGCCCATTTGCATGTAACAAGCGGCCATATTGGTGCGCAAAGACGCAACATCGATATGGTTAGGTGGCAGCAATTTGAGGGCCTTCTCATACTTCAACATAGCACCCTCATGATCACGTTTCTGGAACAATTTGTTGCCTTCTTCCTTCAATTCGTGAGACATGGAGATAAACATGGCAGTGTCTTCGTCAATTGCCTTGGAGCTACGTTCCGAAGCTTTGCTCAGCTTTATGTTTCCATCATTGGATTTTGATCTTATCTGACTTTTCTTCTTCGCAGTAGGCTTTCCCATGATTTTGATTTCACTCTAACAAAATGCGCAGAATCGAATGTTCAATATGAAAAATCTCTTTCAAATGAAAACTCACCTTAAAATATAAAACAGATTCAGTCAATAAAAAATGGACTATGAAGATTACATCAATCAAAAGAATCAGCCATTCTCACAAGAGAATTGACTCCGGATGCTCTGAAAAACAATCCATACAAAATAAAATTGAAATTAAATCCCAAAAATAAAACTTTGATGGCTCAAATCCACCGTCGAGCTATAGATTAAAACAAATCCTTAAAGAAATTAATAAAGTAAAATTAAGGCTAACAAATCATACCTTGGAGTGCTAATCCTGATTAATCAGTGATGATTAGGAGCGAGCTGAGAACATCGGGAAATGAAGGAATATAAATACGGAAAAAAATAAAAAATAGCAAAATTTATGCCTGTAAATAAGCAGGAGATGTAAAAGCCTGAGAATTAAGGCAGCATAACAGAATTTCTGGGAAAGTCAAGAAAGGGATGTTTGTTTAGGGAAATAATTAAAAATCGACCTAGGGTTTCTAATTTCCTGGGCCTTTTCCTTAGTACGCGCCAGGCCCATTCTCCATTTTAATGATTTGATTTGGATTATATGAATAAATTAAAATGAAACCATAAATTCTGTTAATACAAGTTAATTCTATTGATATGAGTTAAACAACATAATTCTACAGATACAGAATATGAAATTAAATTATAATGATGCCAATATGAATTATAAAACTATCCAAATGTTATTAAAAATGAATATAAAATTATAATTCAAAGTGAACTTATTTTATCACCAAGCACCCATACATTTATGTATTTGATTGAAACTACACATTTATATTTAGTAACAAAAGAATTTTATATATGCTAATCAAGAAAAGTTATTTTGTAGTCTTGAATTATGGAAAGTGTAACGCAGGTTCAAATCTTTGTCATAATGTCATTAATTTGTAGAGATTATAAATTAACAATGCAGGTTGATGAGTCGGCAATTTGGAGGGCGAGGGAGAGGCGTTAGGGTGGCGCTAATCTATTGTATTGAGGAAAAGACAGCGCAACTTCACAAGTTTAAGAATCATTTGTGGGGCCATCTGACAACTTGATAGAACTGGAAAAAGCATATTCCAGATGGATACCCAAACCCCGGTGGGTTTCACTGTCTTTCAAAATCAAAAATAGATACAGTACAATGGACGACAACTGACTAGGGGACTCTCAATTCTATCAAAAGACACAATAATAACACACCTCATAGGTTGGAATCAAGAATGCAAAATAGGATCTAAATTAGGAAGCTAATTCAAGGAGAGTGTGTGGTACACAAGTATAATGAATGGTCAACTTACTTGCGTCCAATCTCACTTCACCATTTCATTTATAATCTATAACCATATAAACTGGAAGGTTTCTATAATTTCAAACTTTCATCTTGTTCATATCCAATTCAGAATACAGTATACATCCAATTCCATTATGCTACTGGTTCTCAGCCTGTCAAAGGGGACAAGAACCATCTGCAGAGTTGCTCTACAAATTCAAATAATACGGCAGGCGGATCGTGGTGGGGTTGATCAGGAAAATAACTGAGAAGTAATCGAATTGGCATTTGAACAATGCCAACAGCATGACAGGAAGCTAAAGATACCTGCCTCGCTGGGATGAGCCATATCTCTTTCTCGTTTGTGCAGAACTCTTACAAACTCATCTGAACTCAAACTTCCATCTTCATTTGTATCGAAAACATGGAAGATAATATCAAGGACATTGTCGCTGAGAGAGATCCCACAGACCTGTACACGAGAGAGACACATCATTAAACCATTTGTTTATAGGGAGACTTGTTAAAAGATTGATAAATGAAGCTCAAGAATCCTCAATGCAATGAATTGCAAAAGCAGGGACTACACAAGCACCCCAAGCATCAGACTTCCAATTTATAAGCCACAGCTGACATTACCATAGAATATCCAGGGTCATTGGGTTGTAGTGTCTATACTGGGCAATGAAAAGCAAAGGTGATGGATGAGTTACTATTGGTCCTCAACAAAACAATGCAAAAGACAAGAGGTGAACAATTTCCATTACTATTGAGGTCTCCAAATCATTTAAACAACATAAAAGGCTGATCAGCTACACGCTAAAGATTAACGGAAGGAGCAGTAAGCAATTACTCCGGATGCAAAAGCAACACAATTAGGTACACCTGGAGGTCAAAGTAGGTGAAAAGGTAGGATCGGAATTCAAGGTTGAGCATTTAGAAAGGACACAGCAAAGAAATAATCGAAACAAAAAAGCTGAGTACTTGGGACCTACTTGCCGAGCAGCTCGTTGTAGATCCTTCCTTGTCAACAACCCATTTATTTGTCCAAAACTAAAAAGTGCCAGAGAAAAGGGCTGCAACTTTCTTCGCAGCTCAGAAAAACACTTAAATTCCTCAGGTGTGATGCGAATATTGTGAATACGTGGATGATTGTCTATGTCATCAACACGACCAAGCAGCTTACTCAGGTGTCTCAAATCTGCTGATGCAACCATCGAAAGTGCAAAATCCTTGGCAGATATAGTTCCTCGTAACTTGTAGTCATAATGAGCGAACTCCAACTTCACCATCTGTAAAACATGCAAAGAAAAATAATCATACTAATATCATAGTGCATCAAAAGGAAAATATATGATTCACTTTGTAACTAAATGCTGATTACGGGAGTAGCCTTCGCCAAGGAATGCCTTGACTATTTCAATCTTTTAAGATATGAGGATCACCCATAAGCACATGTATGGGACAAAGCAACTCAACATGTCAGATTGAACTTTTACTTATATATGTCAAATTGTGCTCTGCATCTCTGTTGATTTTAAGTCTACAGTAGCATGGAAAATATCAGCAAAGCAAATACAAAAAAACTAAAATGCATAATTGCATGAGATGGTGCCAGAAGACAAATGAATCAGGAAGTGGGTGTACACAAAGGACTTCAACTATGTAATGGAAATGAGATGCAAATTCCTATGAAGCGAACCACCTATGTCAACTCTATATCAGACTTTCTAGATGCTGATAAGAAGATGTGCATACTTCATCATGCAGATCTCTCAAGAATTGCACGAACTTATCATGTTCTAGGAGACTCTCGCCATCTCTTCCAAAGAAGTGCTCCAGCAAGCCTCCATTTTCTACTGAACCACCCAACTTATGCCCTGCTCGAAGTCCGTCGCAGTGGACAGCCCCTTGCCTATTATGAGCTCGCATCAAAGTCATCACTTTCTTAAATTCCTCTCTGTCTATTTTGCTATTACAGAAAAAATTAAAACAAATCAATTAGGAGCCATTTGAGTGTTCCTTCAAGATATAGTAACATTGTTGATAAAAATTATTGAACAAAGGGGAATTTATATTATTTGAAGCAAAATGGGCACCGAGAAGCTAGACAATGATGGCACAAGTTTAAACAGGGAAGAAGAAAAAACCCAATCATGTTTATTTCAATGTTTAAAGTATGTATGAAAAATAAGTTGAAAAAGGGAAATCGAACCATTTGAATCAGTACCTACCCATTGCAGTCAAGGTCAAACATCTTGAATGCTACTGAAAAGCTTGATTCAGGAATACTGAGAAGTGTAACAAAGAATAAATACCTGTTGAAGATTCATCAGAAAACTTTAGTCCTTATGGAGCAATTGTTTCAAGGAAAACTGTACAATGCAGGAATAAAATCATGCAGAGCAAAAGGTTATATCAAAACAAAACAAACAGAAGGAGAGAAATCACAAAGAAAGAAAGGACAAGATGCAATACCTAAGCCTCACACCACACTGCTCACTTAACCGATATGATTAGTGCATTACATGCTATTTACATACTATTTGTTTTAAATTTAGCATTGCTTAACTCATTTTATAACATATGTCATATCGAATCATTAAATATAATCCTGAAAAGCCATTCATTTCGCATGTTGAATCTTAATCCAGGTGGCAGATTATAGAGAGAAAAGAAAATTAGGTATCAAATGCAAATCATGTCATCTATAGGTTTTTAAGAGGTGTGTCATCATGATCAAGTACATGTCTACTTGTGAATCTCATTCTTGAGGATAACTAGACCTAAGATACTATAATTTAAATATGAGGTAAGAAGAATCGTGGGTTCTTAACACTATTTGAGCATAAACACATAGATTACCTACTGAGCTGAACATCGATTGAGCTAGGTCAACTAGGTGAAGCCCATTAAACAGGCCCTAAGAAACTCGAAGTGAAAAGGGAGGCAAAACAAGTAAAGGAAGTGCAAGCTAACAAGAAGAATCTGAAGATCTGCGCAGGTGAGAGCACCGCAATGTCTTTTATACCAGACCTATCATACTATATTTATATTTAGCTAATAATGAGTAGGTATTACACAAGGCATCACACCTTTATAACACAAACTACAAATGAGAACTTACTCTTTGAACGATATTAGACCATCACTATTCATGTCAAAGAGCATAAAGAACTGCGATGGCTCACAACGCAATGCACCAGGACTCCGTTCCCCTCTAAGATATCCATCTCTAACAAGGTGTGACTCCGATGGAGGGAATACAGGAACAAGTGCTCGCATCAGATCAGCTGGTGTCATAAAAATTTCCCCATCATCAGCACATACAGATGCAAAATACTCAAACACCTGGAAGGAATCTGGTCAGCCTGATATTAAATTGCATAATGTGTATAGTCAAGCTAGCTTCCCAAAAAAATAAAAAAAGGGAAAAAAAAAACAACAACAACAAACAAAAACAAGAGATAACTAACCCTTGTCTGTGAACTGGTTTGTTCACCCAGTTCCCAATTTGTGTTTGTTTTACAACCATCATTTTTCAATTCTCCCACCACTATAACAATATAATCCCACCATACTGACTTCTTATGATATAATAATAAACTACACCCATTTTTCCATACATGATTTGACATCTTCACTAGAGTTTAATTCTCTCAATTCTACAACAAACACAAACGGTAAGACACACAATCTCCTCTATTTGGGAGTGGACTTGAAGCAGAGCAGATTGACATTCTCAAAAGGACTACGTTAAATTAAAGTTATATAGTCATAAAATTATGTAATTTTTATATTCTAGGCTCTAGAATCACTCACCATCCTTTTTTTCTGAAAGGTATATCTGTTCAACATCTAAAACAAAAAGGTAACTTCAACAATATATCTGCTGCTCAAACTTTAGTGTTAAAATCAAGTAATGCCAGTATCACCTTCAATAATTGAATTCCTGATGATTCAAAATAAGCTGACCTGTAAACAATGTGTGATACAAGGAAAACAATAGCTAGTAATGAACCTCAAACTTAAGGAGAGTTCTCAAATACCAGTTTTTAAAACTAAAAGTAAACTTCAAGATATCATTTCTCTCCCCTCCTTTGGCTGACTATAATACCCCATGCGAAGTTCTAAAAATCAATATGCACTTATTTTCAAAAGAGAACTATTACAGTAAGATTAAAGCTCAGAATTATTCAGCTTAAAGATTAAAGCTCAGAATTATTCAGCTTAAAGATTAAAGCTCAGAATTATTCAGCTTCGCTTCTCCCTTTAGTTGATTAAGAAATTAAAGCACTATAACTTTAGTTGATTAAGAAATTAAAACACTATAACTCACGATGACGCTACTTCATGATCCAACTATGGATATTCAGTGAATGATGTACAACTACAACAAACAAATTAAACTCTATACCAGGTCAGTTTTACTCCAATCAATTTAGCCCAAATTATCTACAACAGTCCAATGATTATTACAATAGAAGAACTCTTCTTGAGTGAAATAGAAACAGAGCTCGAACAATTACCTTCTCCGGAGGACTCCGCATCCTGATGCGTTTCTCGTAATTAAAGAAAATTTTCCTTCTATATGCTTCTGCGCATCATAAATCGTCTAAAGTAAATACAAATTCTACAAAAAGCAAATGAACATGCATAAAAATTCTACTCACCCTCCCCTTACCTCCAAATAAAAACTTAGATTCATAATTTTTACTTTGTAGGGAGGATTGTGAAAGACCGGAGACGGCGGTGGCCGGAGCTGTAGGGGGGCAATCAGCGAAGGATACGTTAGGAGAATCGGCAGAAGACGAGGAAAGGGCAAGGGTAGAGCTGGAAATAATTGCGGCGGAAATCCATCCTAGTATATTCGCTCTCCGATTGTCGTGAGAGCTGCGTGCAGATTCAGAAGGCGGAGGGGCGGCGGAGAATACGCGTAACTGGAACCACTCGATGGCGGAAAAGCGGTGGATCGATGGAGAGGATCGCCGGAGAGCAGACCAAGAAGACATGGTGGTTTGTTGCATTCAATAAGACTTTGAATTCACGAGGACTGAACAAATAAAAATATGTTAATGGATAAGACATATAGTCATTGAAGGTCTCCTTACAAGACTCCTACTTACCACATACAACGTCCATTCATTAAATTATAATGAAACATTAAATGTAATATATAATCCTAATTAAAAAACAATCATACAATACAACAAGTTTATTTAGTTACTCTATAAGAAAAAAATTAAAATCTAGCAAATTTTGAAAAACATAATAACAGAAACAGGCTTGTGAAAAATTGGTTTATTGAGAATTAAGATAAAAATGAGTTATTTATATATTTTTCAATAATGTTAGTATATCACCACTTCATCGTCACAATAAGAAACCAGATTCGTTTGGAATTGGATCCATTTTTCTGGACCATTGTTCAAGTTGAAGATGATTTTCTATGCAGGTAAAGTCAATATGTTAGAAAATTCATCGATAATTTTTCAATTTTATAAAATTATAAAATGCCGATATAATATATAAATTAGGAGATGAAAAAGGAAGTATGATAGAATTTTGGGTAATTCAATGTCAAGTGATGGATAGAGAGGTAGAGAGCTGTATTACTCTTCCTTAATTATTGATGCCTTGGAGTTTTCAAAGGCCATATCCGAAACGCCTTTTCTTTTTCTATAAAGTCCAACCATTTAATTCGTCTTTTATTGCGTTGCGCAAAAGATATTTAAATTCCACTGTCCTTATCTGTAATTAATTGACTTATTTAGACAAACTCCCTAACTGCTGTCCTAAGTTCGTTCGTTTATTTGTAGGAAATTGTATTAGATGGGCATCTTATCCACCTATGAATTATGATGGAGTGTCCTCACCACTTTTTTCCAACCTATGTTTATCCTTTAGATTTGATATTTAATAATTGTTATGATTATAATAAAATATTCAAAGACGGGAGTTCGGAAAAAAAAATTATGAATAACTACTATAAAATAGAACCTAATAAAGAAACAATGGTAAATTGGGAAGAAATCTTTTAATTCTATTAATAATATAGAAGCGACAATTAATTGAACCATAGGGAGTAAATATTTTCACTAAAAAACACCTAAAAAATACCAAAATGACTTTCTTTCTTTCTTTTTTCTCTTTTGTATGTGAACTACCCCATCAGAATTTATGATTTATAATGGATGGGTACTCAAGGTTGAATCAATGCTCAATGTGTTTGGTAAGTAGAAGATAAAGATTCCAACAATGAACAACCATTGTAATTGTATGTATAGGTAAGCTACTAATGAGTAATGACACAATAATAACCTTGATGACCTTCCTCTCAAAAATAACTAAACACTAAGAAAACAAAATTCTACGAAACAAAATAATTTGCCATTTAGTGAAAATTTTGAAAAATATATTACCTGTTGTTTTGATTTACCAATAAATATAATCATTTTATACAAATAATTATACATATCAAATGATTTCTTAGTTCATGTTTGGACAATTTTAAATGATGGTTATTTCAAATGAGGCTTCATTGCAATTTCCGAATTTTCATTAGTTTTTTAATATAACATAGCTATTAAAATTTAGCAAATAAGTCATGAATTTAAAATGCTATGTTGTCCCTTTTTTTTTTTTTTAAGATATTCAGTGTATAAAAATAGTTGGGGACCTCGAAATATTTCACTGGAAAAAGATGTGCAAAACTATGTAAATTTGGTGGGTTTTTTTTTTTTTTTTTTCTCCCTGAATTTTAAAATTAATAATAAAACTGTAATTTTATGAAAGTTTGTGATTTTTTTTCCAATTAAGCCCTCAAATTATCGTTAAAGTCATTTCCCCGATTATTGTTACGTAATTAGATTTGGCTTCGTTTGCTACTTTTTGAAAAAGGAAAATCAAAATTGCTTAAAATATGAAAAAGAAAGAGTAATAATCTCATAAAAAGGATGGACAACTAATGTATTGAAAATAGAAAGTGGATGGTACTATGAATGGTAGGCCATAGTGTTTTGGGTCTCATCCTATTGCAGCCTGCAGACATCAACCTTATCTCATCTCCTCCGGATAACGTCGAGTTGTTGGAGCTATAATGTCTCAACTTCCAACTTAATTCAATAACCTATTATTTAGCTTTAGTTCAAATTTTGTTATTTCAGTGTCATTTCTCCATTTAGTTTTTAATTATTATATCAGTCAAACTTAATATAGTTTAATTGAGTTGAACATTATCTCAGTTGATTAATATTTCTAAGTTATATGTTTTTATCGAACTGAACCTTTTATTTCAATCTAACGTTTCATTTTGTATTCATTTATTTTTAATTAACATTATGTATAAAATAATGATAGCAAATATGATTTGCAACTTTCAAATCTAACAAACAAAGAGAACAAAAGACATCGAGTTATAAATCTATATGTATATGTATATATATATACACATATATATATGTGTGTGTGATGAATTTAGTTAAAATGGATTTTTAACCTTCGATCTAAAATTGTATAGTGAACAATTCAGTTAATTTGATACTAATTCAACCTTGTACAATTATTATTACAATGTATAATCGGTTTAAGTTAGTTTGTTGATGATGATATACATTGAAACATAATGTAATCAATCAAGTATATGTCAGATAAATAAACAATGATAAATACAACCGCGACATGAGTATTTTTTAAAATTTGAGTATGACCTCATATTCAAATTTCCTAAATTATCTCTCCATTATAATCTACTAGCACTCCACCCGCGCGATGCGCGGTTTATTATTTATTGTGTTAATATTTAACAATTTGTAATAATATAATGAAGTTGTATAAACGAACAGATTATTTATAACATCTTTTATTATTTTAATTTAAAACATGTATCATATACAAATGATTTTTTATATTATTCATGTGCGTTGCAAGAATTATCATATAACTTTAATAATTGTAATTTTTAAATTTTTTTTTTATTTGTTGATTTATATTTCCGTCAAATTAAAATTATTATATACAATAATATTTCATTCAATCATAATAATTAATCTTTCCTTTTATATTTTTTATAGTTTGTATATTTCATTCTCATACTTGAATCATCATATATAGTTTTCTTACGTCATTTCTTCATGTATCTCTCACAAAATTATTTGTTCAATTTGTGTTTAATGTACAAAGACAATTTGGTGGGATCTCCTTAGATGAAGATATGAGATAATTAATGAGATTTGAAAGAACTTTTTGTACCTTTGAATGTTTAGCAAATCTTGTATTCTTTCATTTTTTTAGTTTTATATAGATTTGAGAAATCACAATAATTACAATTTTATATTGTTCTTTTTTTCTTTAGACAATAAGATTTGGAAGAATTTTTATATCTTTGAATGTTTAGCAAATCTTGTATTCTTTTTTTTTTTTTTGTTTTATATAGATTTGAGAAATAATTATATTTACTATTTTTTCTTGTTTTTTTTCTTCATTCTTTGTATATCTTGTTTTTTGTTTTTCATTCTTTGTATACCTTTTTTTTTTTCATTCTCTATGCATCTATCTTTTGTTGAGAAATCACTATATTTTTCTTCATTCTTTAATTTTACATAGATTTGAGAAATCATGTAACTCTCTCTTCATCTCTTAACTTTATATAGATTATAGTTTTACATAAATTTGAGAAATCATTGTAACCCTCTCTTCATCTCTTAACTTTATATAGATTATAGAATAACTTCTAAAGTAAGATTAATCTTTTTATTTATTTATTAAAGAATAGTTTATCAAGTAAGATATTTTTTTTTTATTATTAAATAATAACTTATCAAGTAAGATTTACAATTTTATTATTTTTATTGACATGACATTTTTAGGCGGGAAAGTGACAATCTTGTAATTTTTGCCAACTTTCCTGCTTTAATATAAGTATAGATGATAAGGAAGCATAATAGTTTATAAAAGTACATATTGTGATGGTGTAATCCAGTAGCCGGGAAGGGGCCTCGAAGTGCCTACTACTACACCACACTACACTTGGCTCTACACATTTACAAAGCTAACCCCTGGCCAATGTTTGTCAGTCCAAATCATATGAATTTTCTATTTTTTTATTCTCTCTTCCACTATCTCTAATTCATTAAAAAAAGTTAATTTATATGAATATTCACATATAAAATATTATGATGGGATGTCTATAGTATTTCTAAATATCTGAAGATAACTTATTGTATAAATTAATCATGGAAATTAATTGTACTAAAATAAATGATTCAACCAGCTATAGAGTTGGTTTAGATGACCATTCTACCATTACATATTTGGCCTTATGTTAAATCCAAAGGTTAGAGAAGGTGCTTTTAGTCTCATCCAAAAATTTAACACTTTTTTAACCTATATAATTTAGCAAAAAATTCGTTCACAGGAAGAATGATTTTGATTTAATAAATTGCACAAACTAGTAAATAAGTATAGGAATATAGTTTCACATGAAATTGATTACCCTCCGGTAGGTCAATGGTAGCTGTTATTCTGGAAGCTTAAATGAATAGATATGGATAGATACGTGGGAGGCAGGCCACAATGTGTTGCCAAAACGACTCTTTCTGCTCCTTTTATACTCATAATTTTGCAGCCGTTGGATCAGATTAGATTCCCAAGGCATCATCTATTAAAATAGTGGACCCCGCAGCCGCACCAAACTAAACCTCTTTTTTCCACCATTATCCCTAAATACCGCCTTATTTTCGAATTCTGCCATTCTCCTCCCCTCCTATAAATCAACCCTTTCACACCAGCTATGTTTGCCCAACTGAAGAGCCTCAGGGCACTTTAGAAAAAATACAGATAAATCCCCTCTCTCCCTCTCCCCAGAAATATTTCCCTATTTCCTAGGAAAAAAAATACTAATATTAAAGATGGCTACATCTTCAAGAAAGTCAAGCGGACCGGTTTTACCTGTCACGTCGGCTTTCCAACGGTCCGGTCCGCTGCGCAGTTCCTCGATTATGACGTCAGATGCGTCGCGTTATACGTCAGGGCCGTCCTCATTTGCTTCTTCCACCAGCTACTACTCGTCGGCTCCCTCTGCTGGTTTTTTTACCCAGCGCCGTTCAGCGTCTCCCACGCGCGTCAACCTCCACGGGTTGTCGCCACCGCCTCCGACGCCGTCCGTTCGTTTCGCTATCGACAGATCGAGATCTCCGCGGCGTTCGATTGCGGCGGCGCCTCGTAACCAGGTCGTTCAGAGGGGAAACGCCAATATTCCGAAAAGGACGTGCTTGTGCTCGCCTACGACGCATCCAGGATCCTTTCGGTGTGCTATGCACAAAAATGGTTTCGGAGGCGGCGGAGGGAATCACTCGTTACCATACTCGCCCAACCGGTTGAACATGAGAAGATCGGCGATGACTAATTCTCTGGTTCGGATCGGCACGGTGGAAGGTGATCTGATGAAGCGCGCCTTAGCGGCTTTGATTCGCCCCTCGTCGCATCAGCAGCGCCGTCGAGCCGACTTTCAGCCCCGATCGAGCCGTCTGTCAGTGATGTCCAAAGCTTCGGAGCTCTGATGAAACTCACAGAAATCGCAGGTTTGGTTATTTGATATTGTTAAAGTTGTCTCTTCTGTGACGAAAGCGTTCGGATCTGTGAAGATGATGAGGTGGAATGCCGGCGGCTTTTTAACTCCGGCGAGTGGTAACACCTAAGCAATTTTGGAACAGGGGAAGGCTGAGATTTCTCTCCGTTGTACATAGATTTCAAAATGAAGAACATAATGGACGTTTATAACAGCATTCATCATCCAAATAAAATGAATTTAAGTCGTTGAACTCGTCTTTGCAAACGCGAATGAGTTTCGGAAACACTATAATTCAATCTATAACTAAGAAGGATTAAGTGTTGGGTGTTGTTTCAGTTGGTGTGGTGGTGTGTTACGTTTGTGTGAGATCAATTCAATCTCGTCGCTATTCCGTTGCATATTTTATATGGTTTTCATTCGCTCCGTTCAGTTATCCGTTTATTCTCCATCGACTTATCCGTTCGTCGTTCGTTTGTGGCATCTTTCGATGTGAGGTAACTTCCGTTCATTTCTTTTTCTTTTTTTTTTATTTGTTATTATTATTATTATTTCTATTTGAAAATAACTAATTTATCTCTAGTCGGACGGTGCAGCGTGCTTGCAGGGATGGAGTCATTGCTCTCCAATTCAGAACTTTGAAGTTTGCAACTATGGACATTGACGAAGGGAAAATCTAAACGTTGTCGTTTTGAAAAAAATGAGGCATATTTTTTGCCTAGTCTAGGACTAGGAGCCTCTTACTAAGGAAAAAGGAAAGTTAAAAAATATGGTAAAAACTAAAAAGTACAACTTAATTTGGAATTAAATAATTACTATTAGATACATAATAAAGGTGAAGAATCTCGAAGAAGAAAAAAGAAGATAGCAATGTGATGGGAAAATGGAAGCCAGACTGGACTAGTGTGGAAGTGGGCCAGAGTAGGAGGCCCAGACAATAAAAAAAGTGGGCAGTGGCCACAGCTGTGTAGTTGAGTGGCCCACTTTATTCTATGGGGTGAGACAAAAAGTTTGGTATTGACTTTATCTGACATAAAAAAATATTGGATGTGGTAGGCCGTTGCTGGATTGTCCTGGAGGAGCTCTTCTTTCTTATCGGGAGCGTTCGGATGGGGTTGTTTTGATGGGGTCAAATATATTATTGAAACTTATATCTATAGAAAATGATTAAATCGAAAATGTGTAAAACAGCTAATTATCTCCATTGGTTAGCTTTGGCCATAACATATTGGGTATGACTTCAAATTTATTAATAAACCAAGTTAGAAAAAGATTATAAAGTAGAGTAAAGAGGGGGCATTTGCAAATTAGAGAGAGAGCCTTTGATTTGTTATATTTTAGAAGCTGAACCTTTGAAATGGTCCTAGTTTCCGGCCTTGTCCCAAGAACCATGAAAGGTCGGAATTAAAATTAAAAGACAACTTGGAAAGAAAAGAAGAAAAGCAATTTCAAAATTTCACTTGATTTTGTCTTATGAGGATGAATCGATGATAATCTTCAACAAAGAGAGAGATGTATGGATCCAACATGGAAGTGGAATTATGAGGAACAATCCCAACTGCCAAGTGCCAAGTAAATTCAACCTAACAATATTTTGGTTTTAGTTGAGGTTTTGAATGAGGCTCCTAAAATTAATTTTTCCAACAATATATACGAATTCAAAGAAAAAAAAACATTGAACTATTTAAAAAATCCAAAATATGTATATCATGGTAGAAATATATTAAAAATCATACTTGGATGAGTACATAATACTAGAAATAATAAATTAAAGTTAACAAACCACAATCTATTTTATCAATAAAGGATTAAAAATATAGATGAATAAGTTGGTTAATAAAGAATAAAATCATTTTTCTCAATTCACTCTTAATAAACTAGAAATAAAAAAACTAAAATTATCAATCTGTCATGGACATGAATGTGTAGGATTCCTCCTTATATTATTTTTAAATGAAAATGCTGCGGTTTTATTTAATTGGGGATGGAGGTGGGGAGCATCGAGAGGAATAAAGGGAAATGAAAAAGGAATAGGAAAAGGTCAAATAAGGAATAGCTCCACTTCAACACCACGTCGAAACGTGCCGACCTCCTTACTCAACCATCTATTTTCTTTGTCTAATACAATGTTTTTTATTTATTCTCACAATTAATAAACAATCAAAATATCCAGCTTGTGAGTTGTCGCTCCTAACTCGCGCTCCTCCAATTACAAAACTAGTGCAGATGATATTTTCTCTCATTTCAACACAATTGCAAATAACATCATCACACTCATCTAAATAATAAAACAAAAATTCCTTTTTCTTTTTTGAAGTAGCCCACAAGACGTACGGACTTGAAATGGACCTAGCCCACAATAAAAAGAGAAGAAAGAAAGAGTTGAAGGACACGATTTTAACCCAATCATAAATTCAAACATGCCTTGCAAGATGCCACAAATATTTACAGCTAAAGTGAAGAATACAAGCACATATCTAGTAAGGAAGAAATAGTCGTGAAACAAAGAGTATAGAGAAGTGAACAGGTAGAATTCTGATCTAGATATGCTTATCATCTAATTGGGAAGCTCTGGGAACATGCTCTTTAGTATAGACGCGGTGGCGCCTCTCTCTTCCATATATGACCCAAAACACAAGAGACAACATCACAGCAGTAGCAACCATCACAAGCCCGATATAAATCCACTCACTGTACTTTCGTAGGCCCGGACAATATGTATCCTCTATCTCCGTGAATGTTTGCCTCACAAAAGTACAGTCTTCAAGATTAACCAGAAAGGGACCATATTGATACAAGGCATAGCTCACATTCACACCAGCACCCATCTGGCTATACATACCTGGAGTGAGACGCCCTGTTGTGACACATATGCCGTTTCCTGATGCTTGGCACACGTACCCGTTCAAAACCTGTGTTGCATTGTTGAGACTCACTTCACCAGCTGCACATGCTCGGTCGCTCAGGTCTGGATTAAATGGATTGCAAATGTTTGGCACAAGTGGACCCGACTGGTTGTAGTAGAGTGGCACTAAGCTGGGGGGGAAATTGTTGTTGGAGATATTAGTGATGACTGTATTCATCATAGTGACTAGCTGGGAGGTTACTTCCTTGCTTCTCGTCAAGGTCTCTTGGGCGGTGGCGTTGTCCACGCAAGGCAGTATGTCATCCAGAGCTGTGTGAGCAGTGGGATGTTGGACCCACTGCTTCATTGCTACGCAAGTATCTCCTGTCACGCTGAAAGGAAAACCAACAGGTTAATTTGGAGAACGAAATTGCAAACAAAATTGACAGATACACATTACATACTTGTGGAGGAGAAGAAAAATGGCACACAAAATGAATGTTCCAGTTACAAGAATCCATCCAGCAATCACCAAGCTGCAATGCAACCACAAATGGAAACATGATGATCGATCAGGTGGTTACTGGAGAGTGTGTGTGTGTGTCACTGTGTGAAAAAAAGAGGTCTATGAAAACTCACAGGTAGACAAGAAACTGCATGCCAAAGATTGAAAACACTGAAACAATGAAATCCAAAAGTAAGAATGATGATACAACTCATGTATTTATTTCCTTCAAGTTCAGAAATCAGAACAGGCTTACCAAAGCCAAGAAACGTTAGAAGCAGCATAACGGCGGAGAGTACGATAAGAGCCAATCTCCTGCAACAACATAAGCATCATTCACTTTCTAGAGAATGTTACATGACATCAAATAAAATAAAAAAAGTCATCATCACTTACACAGACTCAATTAGATGTTTAATCTTTCTAGAATTATCTAGTGTTTTATTGGAGAGGGTGTCGGCAGAAGAGTTGATCTTATTTTGGATTCGATCGATGTCCCCTTGGACATTAGGAGGCAGAAACATTTGGTCGACGTTAATTTGCTTGGCAGCAGAAAGGTACCCGGATACATTCCTAAGACTCTCGGATGTAGTATGAGCCTGATACACAACATACTCCAAAGTGTTTATAGTACTGCTATGATACTTCCCCTGTCCTGTGTACAAGATGATACATCCAACACTGCAAAATTCGCTACCATTAATTATTTAAACCACAAATATAAATAACCATGACCACTACTACTACTATTACTACTCCATGATCTATCGAGAGAGAGAGAGAGAGAGAGAGAGAGAGAGAGAGAGAGAGAGATTACATTGCAGCAATAGTGAAGAGTGTGAGGAGAATGAGAGAGAGAGCATAAGCAAATCGAGAATAGCCATAGGGCTCCCTTCGACAGCAGCAGTAGCAGAGACATATGAGAGACAAGCAAAGGCCGAAGACCACAAACCAGATTGCCCCAATAACAAACAACGGAACTGCAGTATAAGCCACTGACTGCAATCCAACATCAAACTTGTTATTATATCAATCACACAATTCTTGATCCATTACAACCAACAACACAGTTAAAACAAATTCGATCTTGATATGAGCATCATATTATTTATCTAACCTCCAAACAAAAACACTAAACTAAACTAATTACAGAAAGTCCTCAATATTTTCAATAATTCACACACTCAGATCACAAAAAGTTGGCAGCTTTGAAGAAACTTACAGCCCAGTAATGGCGATTGCTTATGTTCCAGCCACCCCTGTACTTTCGAAAATTATCAAGAGGGTCCTTCCTCGATGTCCTCTTTGCAGCCAACACCAGAGTGGAGTTTACTTCTTCATCACTTGAATTATCACCGAGAAATCTTTCTATTCTACCCCAGGGTAACAACACCCCACCATTCTCCTCCTCACCATATATCCCTTCATAAAATCCGATAATAAAAAAAAATGTTGATAAACAGTCATGTAATTGAAGAAAAACCTAGCAAAACAGTAGAAATTTTACCAAAAAGAGAAAAATTACCTGAAGTGGGAAAAGGGGTCTCCTCTCGAAACGCATGCGAAAAGGTTATTGAAGAAAGAAGCAGCAGAGAAGCTGTTAGAAAGGAGAAATGCAGAAAGCACTTCATTGTTTTGTTGAAATGCTCTCTATTTTGCAGAATGGACAAGTTGTTTATGCCTTCAACTCAAACTAACTCGTATCTGCACAATCGTGAAAGCAGAGTTGCAGGTTTCAAATCTTTATTTTCTCTTTTTTTTCTATTTTTTTTTAAAGATGAAGAAACTCGAATTTCAGATCTTATACGGTCCGGATTGCAAAATGTACTAATAGACAAATTAAATCATACTTAAATAATTATGTGTTTTGCTTATATCATACAAGGGCTGACAATTAAATGTCATCATATTTTGAGATCAATGCTAATTTAATTATATGTCTCTTTGAATCTTTTTATACACGATGCATAACTTTTATGTATCTATATTAACTTAATTATCCATGTCTCCTTGAATTTCATTAACAAACAATTAAATATCTGATAATTATTATAAAATAGAACATTTACAAGATTTTCGAAGGGTATTTCGGGTAGTTCCTAAAATGCCCTTGCAAAAATTTGAAGTTCCTCACTGCATTTATGGGTACACCACTTTTTTTGCTTTTGTTGGTAATAATCAATATACTTTGATGAATTAGTTGGAAATTATGAAATACTAATAATTAGAGTTTTGACAAAAGCCATTTCCAAATTGCTGGTTTTTGCCTGATAAAGACCTCATATCACATTAAATCTTTGTGAAAATTATAGGCAGGTTATTTTATTCAATTCAAATAGTGAAATTCCAGAAAAAAATTATAAGGTAGAGTAGTTTTAAAATCCTCACAATTATCTTCTTGTAATGAAATCATTTTATTTAGTGGAATCAAATCAATTAAGTCAAAGAAATTTATTTGAATATTCTCAAAAATTAAACTACCACACCACACGTGGCTGGTTACCTGGAGTTTTTGTAAAGCCTAGAGGAATGTTTTGCCTTGCAAATACGCATTAATATTATATTGGAATTTTTTTTTTATCGGTTAAAAATTAAAAAAAAAAAAAGGTTGATTATCAATCTAGAATCTAAAAATAAAAACTACGAACTTAGAATTTGAAAGATAAAATTAAAGAATTTGATTTTTTTTCAAACACCACAACAGAACTCTCTCTATAGGGGGGGGGGGGGGGTCATTAAGATTCGAAGACCAATAATGAATTAGTAAAGAAATGAGGAAAATGATAATGAAAAGGTCAATTGATGCAACTTTATAATTGTCGGCAATGTAGAATAATTAAATAAATTTAATCAAGTATCTGCTCCGTCTCCTTTTCTTTTAATTCAGCCAACAAACCTGTACCACAAATTACGACGATTCCAATTTTACAACTTTACTGTAGTTTATCTACAATTATCTATCTTTAAGTTCTTCACAACTATAAAAAAAATTAAGGCCATACACGCTTTGGTAAACTGACGATCTTGATAGAAAAAAAAGATTAAATATTATTTGAATTGACTAGATAATTCTCATCACTTTAAACACTATTTACAAAAATATCGAAATAGTGAAGATCTTTTATAAAAGTTAATTAATGATTCTTACTTTCTTATTTCATAAGATAATTAACTTGATACTCCGTTCATTTCGATGTTTATTTGTCTGATATTGTTACACATAAAGTAAAGAAAATATTCATGATTATATGCACAAAATCCCTTTAAGTACTAAATGATGATTTTCTAACTAAATTTATAAATATTTTAATAAATACGAACATGATACTAGGAATAACACAAAACTGATAACTAAAGTAGATTGGAGAAACAAACTAATCTTGTTGATAATTAAAAATAATCAAATAAATTGAATTAATTTTTATGTTATCAAATGATAGTAGTTATTTGAAAAGGAATTGCATTATCTGAAAATGAACGTGGAATCTTAAGAGAGTGGAATAAATTAAGGAAAGAATGATCAAAGAAGGCAATGCATTGACATGTGATTCTGGAAACACGTGTAAGGTTTGGCTAAAGTAATAATAATATGTAAATAAATTATTATTAATAAAGAAGAAGGAGTCAGATATTTGGTGCTGTCACAAAATAAAAACAAATACTCAAATACATCTCTCTCTCACACTTCTAAACACTTTGCATCATATCACTTGCGCTGTCACCATCTTTTTCTTTCTTTAACAAATATCCATTATTGAAGTGATTTTAAATCACTCTTTTCTTTTTGTTATATTATTTCAAAATAGTAGTCGTTTCCGTGTGTTGTACGGTTTGTTATATAATATGCAGTAAATATTAATTATTTGATAATATAGTTTAACTAATTATAAACATTTTGAAGATATAAAGTATTTAACAATTACAAAAATATAAATTTAATTAATATATATAATATATAGGAATCGAGAATTGAGCAGCAAAGCAAAGGGATATGGGGATCCTCTCGAAAAATCTGAGGGACGTTTGTAGGAATTTGTTTTGTATGAATCCGTTGATTAACAACGTTTCCCGATAGACGACAGCAATCTCCACCGATTGTTTCACTGAATTATCCGGCAAAAACAACTTTTACCCACCCTATGTTGAGACTGAGACCGATCTTCCTGAGGCTAGCAAGTATTAGCTGTAATGGACTGTTGTGTCTAGATTATGGAGAGGGAAAGGTTGTTGTTTGGAATCCATCAACAAACAAGTACAAACCCATTCCACATACCAGCCCTTACGTTACTCCGGATCATGAGCTTTCATTCTATGCTTCTTGTTTTGGGTTAGAGATGATGATGCATATCCAAATCCTGATGAAGAGAAATACCATGCCGAGGTGTATTGATTTGTGGAAGGATTTGCCGCATTGCTCGTCCAACTTATGATCTGTCTTCAGTTTTGATAAATGGTTGTTATCATTTCTTGTTACGACTTTACTAAGGAAGAATTCACTATGTCGTAATTTACTAGGCGGGTGTCATTTCAAAATTATGGACTTTGATGAGTTGCTTAGTGCTGTGGTTTACCCAAGGTTGGGAATTCATAAGTGTTTTGATGTGTGGGTTAGGATGAATGGATTATGGGATAATATATTTACTGTCAAAATATCGGGTGTCGAGAGAGCTTTGGGGTTTTGGAAAAAAAGGACAATATATGTTTTTTCAAGGCTTGAATAATGAACTGATTGTGTTTGATCGTGCCACTGGAAACTCGACGGACTTGAAGAATCGAAGGAGGACTATGAAGCTTTTTTCACATCTTAAGAACTAACTTCCACTTTCAGATCAAGCTTGGTAAATGCAACTAACTGCAAATACTTGTCCATTATTAAGCTATGGTTTGTTCCTATAGTCAATACGAAAATGGTAAAGTTTTCACCGTGGTCAAGTTTTAATATGTCCACTAATGATATGCAATGATCTTATTTGTTTGAATTATTAAATTAATAGATATATTAGTGGTGGACATGCAATTAATCTCTTGTATTTTTTGATATATATCTTCTTTCCATTGTTGTCCATATCTTTACCATAATTTTTTGATATATATCTTCTTTCCATTGTTGTCCATATCTTTACCATAAGTTGTACATATATTACGTGATCAATGAAGGCAGTCCTCAATTGAGGCTTACACAAATCTTACAGGACATATAGATATAGTAGTAGTAGTAGTACTATCTATCTATCTACTACTACTACTACTACCACTATCTACTACCACTACTACTACTACTATTATTATTATTATTATTATTATTATATAAAAGTGTGGATATTTCTTACAAAATATAAATTGTTGAATATATCCTTATCAAAAATTATTATTTAAGGTTATAATTATAATTTAGGAATTTCATATTTAAATAATCTTATATTACAATCATAATTCAAAATCCTATAGAATCCTATTATAATTAGAACTCTAATATAAAAATGTCATATATAAGGTATTTGTATTATTTTTTTCCTTGGTCTGATTGATCTCCACATACAACACTTGCGATCTAAAACTAGTATACTCAAAAGGCCAAACTAACTAGAAAAGATATAACAGAAAAGTAGAAATATTGCATGGAAAAACTATTCAAATGAGACATAGTAGACCATGAAGGAAAAAGTAAGAAAGTTTCACCCTCTAAAATCACAAAATCTCATGAATAGGGCAAAGTCAAATTATGTTTAAAATCATAGAATTAGAAAGTTCATGATAACTTGTGACTGAACAAGTCTTCCAGTAAATCATAAATCCTAAAAAACTAAGGTAGACAAAGGGACATAGAACATGAAAAATGCAAAAGTTGGCCTAGGTTGAATTCCACAATTATCATATGTCCAGAGAGAACCAATAATTTTGCTAATTTGGTAACTGATATCACTCCCTGTCAATTGTGATGCACAAAACACTATCTGTATAGATCCTAAAATGTGATACGGAAATGTTTAAAGTTATTGTCTATACATCAGAATAAGCATATGCCCAAAGATATTACTCCTAAACCAATAAGCATATGCCCAAAGATGTTACTCATAAACCTGATCTTTCTTCTCTTCCTTCGGTTGTTCTTGCTCCCTAAACCTAATCTTTCTTCTCTTCCTCCTTATCTTTCTTTTGTTTTTCATCCAAGAAAAAAGATATCAATATCGGATATATGTTGAGGTATAAAGATCAAAAAAAGTTTGTATTATCGACATCAAATATATGTTTAGAATAATATTATCAGATATATATATATATATATATATATATATATTACACTCCAAAGTTTGTGAGTTTTCTGTAATAAACCTTAGAATAATATTATCAAATATATATATATATATATATAATATACTCCAAAGTTTGTGATTTTTTCTGTAATAAACCTTAAAATAATATTATCATATATATATATATATATATATATTACACCCCAAAGTTTGTGATTTTTTCTGTAATAAACCTTAAAATATATCAATAGGGGACAATCAATATCAATATTTTCCATATTGTATCCAATATAATATCGATATTGATTTTTTTTCAATTATATATCGAACAAATATTTCCATGATAAGATAAAAAAAAGTTTGTATTATCGACATCAAATATATGTTTAGAATAATATTATCAGATATATATATATATATATTATACTCCAAAGTTTGTGATTTTTTCTGTAATAAACCTTAAAATATATCAATAGACGGCAATCAATATCGATATTTTGCGATATTGTATCCAATATAATATCGATATTGATTTTTTTCAATTATATATCGAACAAATATTTCCATGATAATATTGATATTTGTACACTTTTTATGATATTAATTTTTGTCCAATAATACATATCGATATAAAAAATAATAAATTTTGTATTTAATTGGATATTTTAACAAATATCATAATTAATAAAACTTCATCTATTAATCCAAATTAAATTAAGATGCAAATATTTCAAATACATTAATGTAGTAAGACCCAATTTTTAATAAATCTATAAATGAAACAAAAAAATATTTGTCCTACACACCGTGACCATATTTTAATATATTCTTTTACCCTAGTTTATATTATTATTATCTCAATCTCGATGGTTAATCCAGGAAGAAAATTTTGCTATATGGGCATCTGCTTACCACCAAATCATGATCTTGAATATGGATAAAGATCATATTAATAGATTAAATAGTGGTGTCATTAGCATTTGTAAGTGCATAGTGAAAAAGTAAAGCAATACAAAAAAAAGTATAATAATAATTAATTAATAATGGGTAATAATAATGAGATTTTATAATAATTATCATTGTTATTATTATTATTATCTACCTAAAATAAATAATTTGATTTGATATTTACAATAACTTAAATCTAATAAGATAAACCATTACTTAATTCATATTATTCAAAAAAATTGCAACCTGTGAACAATGATCCTCAGCTAGATGAAGAAGAATATATATGGATCCGTGAGTGGAAGAAACACGGAAGATTCACAAAATTTACACAAGCCAAGTACTTCCAAACGGCAATCAGGATTTATGAAGATCTGGAACTTCACACGGATAAGAACTTTGGTGTAGAAACAAACACAGAGATTGAAGCTCAAATATTCAGTGATTTAATTGCTGAACGTATATTCAAAGCTTACAACATTCAAAGCTTACAACATTCATCGCAGACCGGAAATGGCTTGCAGACACCAAATGAAAGGTAATACATTTTTTTTCTCCACAGAAAAACAATTGTTGATTTGATATATTTATAATAACTTACCGTCAAATAAGACAAATCATGTTTTAATTAAAAAAAAAATAGTTTGATCTCCTCTTTATCTTCCTTTTGTTTTTATCCAGGCTGTTCTTCTTGCTCCTCCTTTATCTTCCTTTTTTTTCATCCAAGCTGTTTTGTAATAAGGTGATGTGTTGTTCTAAGGATATTAGCTAAGGTGATGTGTTGTTCTAAGGATATTAGCTCGCCTGAAATTGTTTTCGAGGTATCAATAGGTTTAAAGTTAATTTTCGGTGAAATCGACCAAAACTCGTGAAAGTACAACAACTTTTTGGTGTTGTACATTGCTTGAATCTCTGGCCTTTTATAAACTCCATATGCCTCGTAAATCCGATTAGTAATCGCTAAAAACTATCCTTAACTTCTGTGTTGGGTTCTGTACCAAATTGATTTTTTTTTCAATTATATATCGAACAAATATTTCCATGATAATATTGATATTTGTTCACTTTTATGATATTAATTTTTGTCCAATAATATATATCGATAATACACAATATCGTATCCAATATAATATCGATATTTTACGATATTGTATCCAATATAATATCGATATTTTACGATATTGTATCCAATATAATATCGAGATTGATTTTTTTCCAATTATATATCGAATAGATATTTCCATGATAATATTGATATTTGTACACTTTTTATGATATTAATTTTTGTCCAATAATATATATCGATAATACACAATATCGTATCCAATATAATATCGATATTTTGTCTATTGATTTTTGATAATGGCAATCAATATCTTCCAATTATATATCAAATAAATATTTCCATGATAATATTGATATTTGTATACTTTTTATGATATTAATTTTTGTCCAATAATATATATCGATAATACACAATATCGTTGATATTAATTTTTGTCCAATAATATATATCGATAATACACAATATCGTATTCAATATAATATCGATATTTTGTCTATTGATTTTTGATAACGGCAATCAATATCGATATTTTACAATATAGTATCCGATATAATATTGATATTGATTTTTTTTCAATTATATATGAAACAAATATTTCCATGATAATATTGATATTTGTACACTTTTTATGATATTAATTTTTGTCCAATAATATATATCGATAATACACATATCCAATATAATATTGATATTGATTTTTTTCCAATTATATATTGAACAAATATTTCCATGATAATATTGATATTTGTACACTTTTATGATATTAATTTTTGTCCAATAATACATATCGATAATACTCAATATCGTATCCAATATATATAATGTATCTAATAGTAATTAACGTGGAATATATATATATATATGTATATATATATTAAACATATATAAAAAATAATAAATTTCGTATTTAATTGGATATTTTAACAAATATCATATATATAATGTATCTAATAATAATTAAAGTGGAATATATATATTAATCGTATATAAAAAATAATAAATTTTGTATTCAATTGGATATTTTAACAAATATCATAATTAATAAAATAACAATTTTAAGTTTTTCACTCTAATATTAATTTTTTTGGATAGTTGAAATCTTTGGAGTAATGTAATTGAGACAAAGTCTTTGGAACAAAAACATAATTTTGTTACAAAAGTTAGAAAGAGAAAGAGGAAAATTTTGTTACAAGAGTTGGAAAGAAAAAGAGGAAAAAGATTAGACTAATGTATTTCAAGTTAGAAAGACATAATTTTGTTACAAAAGTTAGAAAGAAAAAGAGGAAAAAGAATTAGGAAGAAAAAGAGGAAAAAGATTAGACTAATGTATTTGAAGTTAGAAAGAAAAAGAGGAAAACGATTAGACTAATGTATTTGGGACAGTTTGAAGTCTTTTGAATAAAAACATAATGTTGTTACAAAAATTAGAGAAAGAAAGGAGAAGAATAAAAACATAATGTTGTTACAAAAACTAGAGAAAGAAAAGAGAATATTAGATGTTTAGTGTAGATATTTGAATAAAAATCTTCTAGCAGCCTTGCTGGATACTTGGTTTCTATGAGGCAGGTTTTGCATGAATCTTCTCCATTAAGGTAACTAGCAGCAAATGAAGTTTCTTTTAGTGTTGGGATATATCTGATATTATGTAACAAACTAGTTGGATGATCAAGTGTCTAGTATTCAGGATTCTGGCCCTTATGTCCATATGCCTACCTTAGTTTTTAAGGGTTTATGATTTACTCTCAGTGCTGGGAGACTTGTTCAGTTACAAGTTATCATGAACTTTCTAATTCTATGATTTTAAACATAATTTGACTTTGCCCTATTCATGGGATTTCGTGACTTTAGAGGGTTGTAACTTTCTTACCCTTTCCTTCATGGTCTATTATGTTATTCTCATTTGAATAGTGTTTCCAAGCATCTCTACTTTTCTGTTCTATCTTTTCAAGTTAAGTTTGGCCTTTTGACTGATGTGTGGAAAAAAAGAAGAGATGTTATAGCATCTGATGCTATAAATTTCTATCTTTTCAAGTTAAGTTTGGCCTTTTGACTGATGTGTGGAAAAAAAAAAGATGTTATAGCATCTGATGTTACAAATTTCTGTCTCAATGCTGGGAGACTTGTTCAGTTACAAGTTATCATGAACTTTCTAATTATATGATTTTAACCATAATTTGACTTTGCCCTATTCATGGAATTTCGTGACTTTAGAGGGTTGTAACTTTCTTACCCTTTCCTTCATGGTCTATTATGTTATTCTCATTATAGTGTTTCCAAGCATTTCTACTTTTCTGTTCTATCTTTTCAAGTTAAGTTTGGCCTTTTGACTGATGTGTGGAAAAAAAAAAGATGTTATAGCATCTGATGTTCCAAATTTCTGTCTTACTCTATTGATACCGCACTGCAATAACTCGATGGATTGACCAATAGTTGTTTAAATTAAGCTCCCTTGAATTTACTGGATTCTGCCTATTGGTCCTTTAGTCCTGCTTATTGCTATAGATAGTGTTCTGCTATTTTCTTTTGTACCCATTCAATTCGAATAGGGAGAGGATGGGATTCTGCAGGAGTCATCCAATAATACGACCCAATCAGTATGGTATGTAGGCGTCCAATCTTTGTTTTCATGCAACTGTGTTATAAGTATTGTAGTTCGCATATGAGGAGGCTTTTGATATGTTATTGGATCATATTCACATTAGTTGATATTTTACTTGGCTATACCTTTTTAAATATATATGTTCCGCTTCATGTATATTGTTGCCAGTGTGAATGCAATCAGTTCTAGGTTCATTTGTGATAACAATTTAATGCAGAATAGTATGAGAAATCAATCAATGTCGGGAGGATATTCTCAGCAAGGGTATCAAGCTAAGCCTCCATCTAACTGGGCACAGCCTGGTTCATCTGCACAACAACCTGGTTGCTGTTATGTCCAACCTGGTGCATACCCCCATAATACAACATGAACCAGCCACCTTACTCTGCTTACTCTTCTCAACCCACACCCGGGTGGGATCTATCTGCTGCACCCCCGAATCAGCAAAGTGGTGGCTATGATTATTACAACCAACAACCCCTCCGCAATCTCATGGTACTCCTAGTGATGGCTCTGGTTGTGGTAATAGCCAGGCTCCTGCCCCTGCCTATAGTCAAGGACAAGGTTATGGTCAAGATGGCGACTACGGTGGTGGTTATCATACGGGTGCAGCAGCACAATCTGATTACGGCCAACAGTCACAGCCAGGATATGGCTCTAATCCAACAGGTGATAGGCACACATCCTCCACATATAGAGACCCCAATCAAGCATCGGGATACCAAGGTTCGAGCTAGCCAGGTTATGGGGTACACCTGTCTTTTGGAACCTAACCACCATCTTATGGAAGTTATGGGGACATCTTCGGCTCAAAAGTATGCACAAGCTCAGCAGTCGCCTAGTGCAACCGCACAACCTAGCTATATTCAGACTGAGTCAGGTGCGCAGAGACCACCCTCTCAGACAGGGTATTATGATGCACAAGCTGCAGCTACTCAACCTGGCTATCCCCGCAGTATGGTGGAGGGTATTCACAGCCTCCTCCTACTTACTCCTCAGAAGATGTGTGATTGAGGTTAACTTATTATTATTTCTATTATCACACCCCAAAACTAAATATATTGTGAAATCTATATATAACTCAATCTTTTTCTATTACACATTTATTTGATGTTTTTAATTAACAAATATAAGTTTGTTCTCTAATAAAAGTAAAGAAAGATCTGTTTTTTAGAGAGATGTTTATACGAATTTGGAGGGGAGTATCTTGTTGACAACTGCGTACGCGTGTGAAGACAGTAAATTCTGGCGTGAATATAGAGAGAGAAAGAGAGAGTACACCTAACTCTATATTTAGTGGTTGCTCTCTACTCTGACCTCTTTTTTATTACTACCAAACAGATCCCTATGTTGCATCATTCGAATCGTCATAAAGTTTTTTTTAATATAATTTTTAAAGAAAAATGTTCATGAAGTTTTTAAAATTTTAGTATTAGAATTGTTTTGAAAATAGTCCTGTAATTTAGGTGTTTGTTTGAAATTGGTCCTACTAATTCAAAGTTTTCAAATTTACTCAATTATGTTTAAAAATATCTAACCTTTTAAAAAAAAATTGGTTTGTAATGTTTGAAAAATCGTGGAAGGCCAAATCGGGATCGAATTGTGGGGATTTCGATTTCATTTCTGGTTTGTAAACTGGTTGGAATCATCAGTTTGGGGGTTTATTCTTTTTATTTATTTTTCCAAAAATTAAATATGCATATATATATCAAGTATTCATATATTATTAAATAACAATTTTGATTTGAGTTAATAATTTGATATAAATGAAATTTTGAAACTTCCATTTACAAGTTATAACAATATCATTATAACTTACAAGATATTACTTTAAAAATAAAAAATTACTATTTGAATACATTTAAATACAAATTATAAATCTAAAGACATTAGAACTTAGAATACAACTTAAAGGTAATAATCAATATAACTTAAAATTAAAAAGTAAAATAATATAAATACATAATATTATTTGTATATAAATTTAAAAAAATGACATCAAGACAAGGACAAATAGGTAAAGTAGCTAATATTACAATTAAGTTGCATTTACCACTCTTAATCTGAAAGTGGAAGTTGGTTCTTGAGATGTGAAAAAAGCTTCATAGTCCTCCTTCGATTCTTCAAGTCCGTGATATAACCATAGATGTCGAGATTCTTCGAGTTTCCAGTGGCACGATCAAACACAATCAATTCATTATTCAAACCTTGAAAAGACATATATTGCCCTTTTTTCCAAAACCTCAAAGGTCTCTCGACACCCGACATTTTGACAGTAAATATATTATCCCATAATCCACTCATTCTAACCCACACATCAAAACACTTATAAATTCCCAACCTTGGGTAAACCACAACACTAAACAACCCATCAAAACTCCATAATTTCGAAATGACACCCGCCTAGTAAATTACTTCCAATAACGAAGTTCCTCCTCAGAGAAGGAGTAGAGTGGACGTAGAAGGATTACACCACCTCCGAACCACTATAAGCCATAAGTATTTTATTACTTTTATCTACCTGTTGCATTGCATCGCTATATCTTGCTGCATACATCATCAACATTCTGCAAAGGTTTCTCTAAAAACATACTTGTAAAAGAAAACGTTTTCCAAACAGAAACTCTATCTTGTTTATTCTGCTACGTACTGTGATACCAGATAAGAAACCTGATACAACATACTGCCAGGTTACTGATCTGAGTCAGGTTACTGCATTCACTGTTGAATTAGCAACCTGTATCACGGAAAAGTTTTAAAAGTTCAAAATCCATAGAGGTTCATTCACCTCCATCTGAACCTCTGACCACTTGGGACCAACAAGTGGTATCAAAGCAAGTTAGGTTAAAAGCCAACTTTCTGGCAACCTACCCAGATCCACCCGTTTCTGTTAGATAAACCTTTTCTTTTTCAAAGACCAAAACTCATTCGTTTTGACATTTGCATAAACATCTCTTATATCTCTAGTTACCCACATTCTCTTGACATATATACTTAAAGAGATTTTACAGGAAGCGGTTCTAAATTAGAAAGCTGGATGGAAGACAGAGAGCTAACTACAGGATTCTAGAATAAAGAGTTGTTCTGAATCAAGAAGCTGACGCAAAATCAGGAAGCGGACACCTACAGTCTAACAAGTGATAGTTTCAGTGAGTACCAGCAAGCTGAGGACCAACAAACAATCTTAAGAGAAAGATTATCTAAAAAAGGATCATCAGGCACCTGGAAGAAGTCAACAGAGGATGTCAACAAAAAATATCAACCTGATAAGAAGAATGCACAGACTTAGGGGGAATACAACCTGTGACAACATACAAGTATCTACTTACTCAGGCAGAGAGCACACTCAGAATTCAAGCAGACACGCTCGCAACAAAAAGAAGGATGGTTCAATAAAAGGAAACCATCGAGTGGCAACAAGACAGATGGAGGAGAAGATAAAGAAGACGAGAAATCTCTGATGACCAAGAAGAGAATGAAGTTTTCAAGGGATGATGAAGATAATAGTGAAACGGTCATCATGGGTGTTGAAGGAGAAACCGTTGCTCTTGAAAGATATCTCATCAACCTCGCGGCTCTCACACGAGAGAAAGACACCCTTTATAGAATGGATACCATCAGAGAAGTGTTCAAGATGCCGGAGATCACTTGTAAAACCCTCTTCAAGATGATTGAAGATAAAGAAGAGAGAATGATAAACAAGGGGCACGCATACATCCTCGTTTATCTGATATAAGTCCAACTTTCTCAAAATAGATGAAGATATGGGACCGAATCTCATAAAGAAGTCTTCCACATCAAATGTTGGTATGGAAGTTATTATATAAGGACCCATCTTCGGACAAAGACTGATCTGCTGCCATTTATGGAGCCAAAACCGAAAAATAACAGTTGCGTCTTGAAGGGTGTCAGCAAGACTGACCATATATTCGAAGATACTGTGTCAACAACTTAGAGCTGGTATCTGGGCATGGAGAAGAGTCCTCACCAGCACAAAGTTGTAGTGAAGGCGAAGCCAGACCAGCAGTCAAAGATCCAAGGTGAACGTGTCTTGGACGACGACGAAGCTGCATAGGTATCTGATCTATCCATCGATCAAGTCCCTGGCCTCTTGTCATTTTTATCTCGAGGTCATATTCTCTTGGATAGGAATAAAGAAGAACCTCAATAAAGACAAGTTGCTGCTATAAACAGAAATTATCAAACAAGAGGAACTTGAATTGCCATATTTGGCGTTGTAACTCCATTCCTAAGCAGCAAACTTAAGGATGCTGACAAAAAAGGGGAGAGTTCCAAGTCAAGAGTCACTGTTGAAACCCTTATAGCAAGGGGGAAGCAAATGAAGAAAATGTGACAATCAGGAAGCACCTACCATCCGAAGATGCAGCAAGCTGATTGGAAGATGCATCATACAGATTAGAGATGGTAGAGAGAGAAGAAGAACTCTCTAGTGGAAAAGTATGGAAAAAGCAAATAATCTGAAACTGAAAATGAAAGTAAAAAGAAGTCAACAGGAAGCAAAGCTGGAAGGAGCTGTTGTTTACTTTCATGTATGTGTATTGTTGGATGTATTTGTATTTGTATGTACAAACATTCAATTTCAATAAAGAACATTTTTTTTAATAACTCTTGTTCTTATTATGTTTTGTCATCATCAAAAAGGGGGAAATTGTTGGGATATTTCTGTAGTTGTTTTGATGAGACAAGAACATTTTGCTTGAGGTATAAATACCTAGTTTCCATACTATGTGATCTATCAGAGATCATGTAATAGTTTTCCAAGTTAAGGAAAATCAACCTTAAAATATATAGGAAGATATCTTTTAAGAGCAGCAAGCTGAAGGAAGCAGCAAGCTGAGAGCAGTATGGAAAAAACAGGAAGCTGTAAGCAGCATGCAGAAGCAGGAAGCGGCAAGCAGCATGCATAAGCGGCTAACAGAAGCAGCATGCAAAAATGGCAAACAGAGAGCATAAACAGCATGCAGAAGCAGCTTGCAGAGATGTCAGGAAGTAGCCAACGAATCTCTTGCAGAAAGATAAACGCTACTACCATCCATGTAGTACGAGGAAGATCATGCAACTCAAGGAAGAACAAAGCTATCTATCAACTAGATTAGTTACCCGTTGCATGAATCTCAATGATGGACCCATACCGCCATGTCATGTCAGCAAGCATGTCAGCAAGGTTCAGTAATCGATGTTAGACGCATTAAATGCTCATGAAAGGTTTACACGCCAACTTGTCTGTTCAACAATGATGCGTCTAATAAAGTCACATAGAAGATCTTTGAAGATCAAAGTTCAAATTCAAAATGGAGAAGTATCTCTCTTCAACGGATACTTTTCCTACCTCTATATATAGAAGGTGTGAGTGACTGAAAAAGTTGCTGGACTGAGCCAAGTGGAAATTCAGATATACTCCAAAGCTTCTTCAAGCTTACCTAAGTTCAGTCACTCAACCTTCAAGAAGTAGTCTATCATTCAAGTGTTCGAGCTTTCAAGTTCAAGACTGACTTCACCAGAACAGTTGAAGAAAAACATATACTTTTAACCATTGTGTTGTGTGTGCTAGGTTGTTTTATCTTTGGTGTACTTAGTTGATAGGATTATATCCTTGCTAAGTTTGTAGTCTTGTGTGGGCTATTCACCCTGTGTGGGATTTTGTACCCTGTGTGGGTTAGTAGGTTAATTTGTTAGGAAAAAGTTTGTAAAGCTGAGGCTTGTAAATCGAACTGACTTAACGAAGTTCCTCCTCAGAGAAGGAGTAGAGTGGACGTAGAAGGATTACACCACCTTCGAACCACTATAAGCCATAATTGTTTTACTTCTTTTATCTACCTGTTGCATTGCATCACTATATCTTGTTGCATACATCATCAGGATTCTGCAAAGGTTTCTCTAAAAGCATACTTGTAAAAGAAAACATATTCCAAACAGAAACTCTATCTTGTTTATTCCGCTATGTACTATGATACCGGATCAGGAACCTGATACAACATACTGCCAGGTTACTGATCTGAGTCAGGTTACTGCATTCACTGTTGAATCAGTAACCTGTATCACGAAAAAGTTTTAAAAGTTCAAAATCGATAGAGGTTCATTCACCCCCTTTGAACCTCTGACCACTTGGGACCAACATAGTTCAATTGATTTTTTCTCAAGAAATCGAAGAACCCATACTTTGATCCTCGTTTATTGAAGATGATATTGTCTGAAAGAAGTTGGAAATTACTTGAAATTCTTCACTTCATTCTTCAATTTTTAACCATATTCTGCCAATTTTGGGGAAATAGTTCTTGTCCGGTGAAGTAAGTCTAATATTGTGGGTTATTTTGGTTTTCTTTTTTAATTTAATTCATTATTTTTTGATTTTTTAAATGAAGGGTAATTTAGTCTTTTCATATTTTTTATCAGTCTTAACCAACAAAGCAAACATAAAATGTAAATTAACTCACATTTGCAAATTCATAATCATTCAAACCAAACATACAATTTAACTCAAACCTAACACAAAATCTTCATACGAAATACCCCAAAAAACATTATTTTTATCTTTCATGAACAGTCAATACCGATTGTCTCATCTGCCTAGGCTTGTTGCCTCGCTAAAAGAAGAAGCAACCTTAATTTTACGGATATATCGATGGATATATTGATATCGCATATCGATATCGCAAAAAATTTAAAAAAGTGACGGATATCTTATTAAATTTTTGGAAATTTAATATAAAATTTTAGGGATTATTTTAACACATCATTACACATATATTCCACCCAAAATCACAATAAAATAATATATTTAAAACTAACATATAGATAATAAACTTTATAAATACTGTACTGAATAGTAAAAAACTGACAATATATGACATAATACAATACAAAATTACTAAAATTACATGATACAATACACTAGAACCAAAAAGATGACCTATGAGGTTCAAACATAGTAGATAGAATGTCATCTTTGTCCAAACAGTTCTGATACCAACTCATCACATTAGAGTACTCATGGATATAGTTATGCACATGCCATTCATAAGTTTCTCTATCTCGCCCAACTGTTTCACCATGAATTGGATAGTGTATACTAATCTAATCATATTGTTGATACTTCAATATTGAAGAAGAGAAAAAAGCCAAATTAAGTGCACTTATTCATTTTTTTTTTAAGAAGTTAGTACCTCAAAGTGAACCTTTTTACTTGCTCCATTGACAAATTAATTAAATAAATAAAACTAAATGCACACAATCAAATCACTCAATTGGGTCAGAGCTTTTTTTTTTTTTGGCATACTGTGTTATAACTTTATCTTTTTATTTTATGGTCCAAGGAAAATTTACGAAAATAACTCTATAATTTGTCCTTAGGTGTAAATATGCTTCCAAACTTATTTTTAGTATAAATATAAATCATAATAATTTTTGTGTGATCGCACAACAAAAATGTTAAATAACTGATAGAATAATAAGATCAACAAGAACTTTGAATAATGAAAAGTAAATAATTTTATAGTCATATGTGAGAAAAATTAATAATAAGTTTACATTAAAAATGAGTGTAATATAATTTTTTACCTAAAATAAAATGTTTTGGTCAATCTTGTTATTTTGTTTAGGGGTCAAGTACTCGTGTTTAAACCTTAAGACAAACTATATGGTCATTCTTGCACAGTTTCCCATTATATTATTAATGTATACTGGTATTATATATTTTACTATTGTGAATATAATATGTGTGTTAAGCACAATTAAGCATATCAATTTACAATATATCAATAAAATGTTATTGTTATCAACTAAAATGAAAAAAAGAAAGATTAAATTTACATATCAATTTGTAGTCTTCGAAATGACAATGGAGAATGTTTGATATATATAGTGGTGCAAGTATTTCCTCTCCAAGGTCATTGTCCTCTATCCAGAAAAAATGAATAAATTAGATACATTAAAATAAACATAATCTAGAAAGTAAATAATTGAAATTAATTTAATCAAAGATGTTGGGAGAGAAACGAATATCATACCTTGAAAGTTGAAACTCAAAATGCAATGTTCATTTGAGATATCCTATTATATAGACAAACATATCAATTATCATGCAAAAAAAAATTACAAAAAATAAATAAATAAATGAAGTAATAATATCAAAAAGCCACAAAACATGGATATGAAAGATTCTTATCATAAGAGAATATATTATTTCTTATATCAAACAAAATACATAATACAAAGTAAAAAAAAATCACATGTTTTAATTTTTTTGAATCAAAATCGCGAATTTTGATATATATGCGATAATTTGCGATATATCCGCGATATTTCCCGATTTCCATCCAATTTTGTACTACACTGAACCGATATCGATACCGATAGCGATAATTTGCGATATATCCGCGATACCCAGGAAGAAATACATTAGCACCCAATATCCATATCGCAATATCCGTATCCGTGATATATCCGCGATATTTCACGATATTTTCATCCTTGTGAACAGTACAATCCTACCATTTTTATCAATATTAACAAACCTATCATTCAAACCAACAGGGCGGTTGCATAACTTTTCTTTCCTCCACAATCATTTCTCATTTCCTCAAATATTGGACCTCTATAATTACGGGATTTGATGTTTGGTTTTTTTCTTTCTCATTTTTTTATTTTAAATTATACTTATACAGGAGTTTCTCTATATATATTTTTTGGTAACGAAAGTATATATGTTAATGAACAAGTAGTGTAAATATTGACTTCTAATAGCATTGGGCTCAAGTATTAAATATGGGTAAAAAAATCTTAAGCTTTAAAATTAACAAATAATTTTTTTTAATATATATAAAAATATAAATTTGAAAATTACTTATATTTTTAAAAAATCAACAAAATGTGTAAAACTAAATAATAATAATAATAATAATAATAATAATAATAATTATTATTATTATTATTATTATTATTATTATTATTATAACAATAATAATAATATGCTCTTAACTATATATATGTATATAAGTATGACAGCTAGTGCACATGTGACATAAGCACAATGATTCTCAAAATTCTTTATATACTTTTAATTTATTTTAATATAAAAATTTAGAGGAAAAAAAACTAAAATAAAGGTGGAGTAATTTAAAAGATTAGTGAAACTTATGAACAGAGTTGAATAATTTTCCCAATAAACTATGAAAATTTTGAGTTATTTAAGGATTTTTTTTAACTTTAATTAAAATTTTATAAAAACCAAAACATAATAAAAGAACTAGAAAATTGGTTGTATGGTTGAATAAATCTATCTAATTCATAATAATCTTGTTTATTATATATCCAATTGGACAATCTATAATTAATAACACTAAAAGTATCAATTGTGAATTTCAAATTAAACCCAATTACTTAAATTAAATAAATAAATAAATATATATATTATATTAGAAACAATACAAAAAAATGGAAATTTTACTTAAGAACTTGATGCAAACAATGTCAATCGTGTATTTTCAACCTTAATTTTAAAATACATTGAATTAAAAATTTGACATTTTTAATATCGTTTAACATTCGAAAATGACAAATAGCCAAATCATGTATTTTATACTTGAATACTTAATAATATTTTTTCATTAAAATATATCGGTAAATGATATTAATATTTTTCGTACAATGTTGATGGTATTACATATTTGAATGTATAAATATTAATCTAAAAAATATTTAGAATGACATATAATTCCATACCCCACACACACACATATATATTTCTTTTACAATGTTACATTTATTTATTTATATTAAATATAATATTAGATATCCCTAAATAAATTAATATTTGTTATTAAATTTATTTTTGAACAATATCTATTATTGAGATTTATGAAATTATATTCAATAAAAATTAATTTAATTAAGATCAAGAAAATATAAATGAACTAATAAAATAATTATAATATTAAATCAAATGGACCAATTATATAAATTGAAAAATCTATACAATATTACAATTTCTAATACAATTAATTCATTTATGAAAAAACCTATTACATTTGATGATCATGATATATAATTCATCTTACAAAAAAAACATGTTATTAATATTTATAAAATTCAGACTTCAAAATGTTTTGTAAGATGAAGAAAGAATCTTCATAACATGAGTTTATAATAATCATAATTTTTATATAAAATCCAAAATCATCTTATATAATGATTTTTCAAAAATTATCCATTGTGCATTATGAAGAAAGAATTATAATAAATTTAGTACGTGGAAAAATAATTAAAATGTAAAATATAAAATAAAAAAATTTGATGTGATATTTTTAGATAGAAAAATGACAAAATTGTAAATATTACCAACTTTCTTACTTTTATAAAAGTATAAATAGATTTGAGGAATATTTCGATCATTGTTGTCTAAATGGAAAATCCATTTTCAATTTGTGCAGATCAAATCATAGAAAGGTGGGCCTGTATCAGTAGGCTGGCCCACTACTAAGATGGGTCATGACTAATGAGTGCTTTCTTAATGGACAAACCCATCCAAATGTAAAAAATTCAATAGTTTTTTTGACCTCATCCCATAATCCATAAAACCTCACTCGAATTTTTTTATGGGGGGTTTCCTATCAATTCAGATCTTTAGGTATTTTAATAACTTTCTTGGAAGATTTTTTTTCATGTATTGTTTTAATTTTATATTATTTTTTAATATGTAATATTAGTGTAAAAAAACTTATAAACATTTAAAGAATTTGAACATAAGAAAAGAAATAGGTTATTGACAACTCAAAGATAAAATATTGGAATGTTCAGTCCAAAAAAAATAAAAAATAAAATGAAACATAGTTCTTTTAATTAATTACATGGAACATCAAAATATAAATAAATTAGTAATAGATAAAATTATATTTAATTAGTATATAACAACATCTCCAATAAACTAAGAATATCACACAAAAAAAAAAAAAAGAAACAACATAATAATAACATAATTTTGCATTTCAAATTTGAGAGACGAAATTAAAAGAATTTAAATGGAGGACAAAAATCAGTATCCTAATGTAGTTAGGCCCATGAATAGTTATAGTATACGCTTGTGGTATGGGTATTTTGTTGATCGTGAATTGGACTTGACTTAGATTGGGCTTTATTAAAGCCCAATTGGGATTCTGAGGTATTATTAAAGTTTAAATATCCAAATATCCTGCTTCATTATCAGTTGTTGCGAACTAGGGTTTCTGCTGCTGCTCTCTTCACCGTTGTCACACACCAGCACACTTCATAGCGCGCAGCCATGGCGGAACAGGTAAATCCTTCGCTCGATTGTGCGCCTCTCCGTTTTCTCTTAATCTTTCATGCTCCAACACGTTTATAGTTACGAAGCGAAATATCTGGTGGATTAAAATCCTTTCTGAATTGCATTGATTTGCAGACTGAGAAGGCGTTCTTGAAGCAGCCAAAGGTGTTCCTTTGGTAGGTGATGTTTTATCGTAATCATAGACCTGTGAATGCAATTATGCTTATTGATAATCGATCTGTTAGCGAACTTGGTGGTTGAGTAGTGTTTTATCTACCGTAGGAGATTTCTTTTATAGTTGTTACAAAAGGGTTTTTGTTGCATTTAATTGTGATCCAAATTACGCTACTTTTCAGATGTAATGTGTTTGGTTTCAATGTGGGGTGATGTTACTCTTGCTTGTATTTGTAGCTCGAAGAAATCCGGGAAGGGTAAGGCGCCTGGAAAGGGAGGGAATCGCTACTTTAAGAGCGTTGGGCTGGGGTTCAAGACACCACGAGAGGCGATTGAAGGTCTAATTTTGTTCATTGTTTTTGCTTTTCATTTTTTATTTTCTGCTTTAATGTCTTCCAGTTCTTAGAAATAATGTTGTAAAGATTTAAAATTTATCTTGCATATGTTTTTGTTTGTCATGATTTTTTTCTATTTTTGGACGTGTGGTATTTTATTTTGTTTTGTGTGTTATTTAGCCTCATATTCCTTTTGAACTGATCCTCTTTCAAGCTTATTTGAAATAGATATTCCCCCAAATATATAATCAATATTCAGGAGTTGAGTTTTGCTGAATTTTTTTATTAAGTTGTAGTTTTAGATTTTATATGTTTGAGGGAATGTAGCTTTAATAGCACTGATTTCTCTATCTGTTAATTGTATTCTTAACCTCTTGTGGTTTCATGCAATTAAACTATGTTCATCTCCTTTTAACCTGATCTTATGATTTATGGCTTTTAGTGTTGAGTTTTTCAGTCTTCAAATTTGTGTTTTTTTGACATTAAATCTTTAACAAAAGTTTCTATCTCCTTTTACCTTGTTCATATTTGTTTGTGTACATATGTACTTTTGCCTCTTGTGTTACTTCCTATTGAGCATCGAGTCTTCTTTTTCCAGGAACATACATTGACAAAAAGTGCCCCTTCACTGGTGATGTGTCCATCAGAGGCCGCATCCTTGCTGGGACCTGCCATAGTGCAAAGATGATGAGAACCATCATTGTGAGAAGGAACTACCTGCATTGGGTGAAGAAATACCAAAGGCACAATATTTTTTAATTGGGAGTGTGTGTGAATTTGATACTGTGCTTTTGTTATTTGTCTGATTGTTTAATGTTAATCTATAGATATGAGAAGAGGCATTCAAACATTCCTGCACACATATCTCCATGCTTCCGTGTGAAGGAGGGTGATCATGTAACAATTGGCCAATGCAGGTTGGTACCAGATCTTCGTCATCAATTACTCCAAGAGAACTTTTTATATTTATTTGTAACGAATATATTTATTGCCTTGCAGGCCCTTGTCTAAGACGGTGAGGTTTAATGTTCTTAAGGTCATTCCAGCTGGTTCTTCTGGTCTTGGGAAGAAAGCTTTTACAGGGATGTGAATTAGGCTATCTGTTTTGCTTTTTAAACCAGGCTTTGGAAGTATGAGTTTTGTACTTGTGTTTTTTTCAGTTGGAACCTTTACCATTGACTTTACTTCGACAGCTTAAGTTTTGGTATTTTGATATTTATACGGTTTTAATTATTTGTTTTTCTGATGTTTCTCATGTTTATCTTCTGCTTTAATTTTCAAGAGCTGTCATGTTTGAAGTTTAAACTTTCTCTAAGTTTTCAAGTAAATGGGGGGTGTGATGTGATATAATGTGGTGTAGCTATGCTTCATGACATGGATAGTGACTATTAGCCTAATTAGTCAGTGTTTGTAAGCACTGTTTTTTTGCTTCTGTGACCTGTATACTTAAATTTGCAGTTGGCGCCCTTGAAGTTAGAATAATCTTCCCTGATCTCCTTTTATAATATAGGAATGAGTACCACTTTATGCATTGTAAAGAGCTAGTATTTATATCTTGATGAAGATTATTATGGCTATTGTATTGATTGATACCATGAATGATGAAGTCCATTGGTGGTATTTGCTTGCTTGCCACTTTCCGGATTGTGAGTGCATAAATTCGTTGCTATTTGTATTCTAATGCAAGCAGTTGATGATTGACATTGTGATATGACTTATCATAAATGATCTTGTTGATTTGTATATTCCATGCTTTTCTTTGTGGGGATTAATTTACGAATCTTCATTCTTCCTAAGCTCTGATGCAAAGAGAGGTTGTGAGAGATGAGGTGTGTTCATTATTTGAAATTAAATAATAGGTAAATCCTGTAAATTCGTAAGAGTAGTGGATAAAATTCAGAAATACCGATGAAGTATTAATCTACGATGGTTATCCTTTATGAAACCACTCAAGGTTGAATAATAACTATATCTCATGGCAATTTCAAAATCAATATATTTTGCTTATCAATTTCATTAGCGAAAGCAGCATCCGGCCCATTGAAGATTGGGCCTTGAGTAAAAGCCCAATCTTCTTCTGTGGTTAATGGCAGAAGCAGCGGGGCCCATGTCCAGTCACTTTCCCGCCATATGTGACCCCATTTACCCTGACACCTCTCTACGCTTTTTTCCCATAAAAAACAGAAGAAAACTTTTAATACTCGCCGTATGAAATCCTACGCTTCATATCTCACGCAGAAACCATCCATCGGTGTATATCTCACCGTGTAATAACGCGCATCATCGCTCGTGTTTGGTCACCTCTTTCTCGAATACCTGCGTATTTAATATTATTTTCCCACTCTCTACCGGACTATCCCGTCATCACTCTCTCTCTCTCTCTCTCTCACTGAATACACTGCACTCTGCATTTCTTTGTATGTATATATACATCCGTTTGTATCTATTACCCCTCGTTTTCACTCAGTCAGTCACGCAGCCTCTCCTCTCTTTAGTCACTCCTCTTTCCCTCCCTTCAGCTGCCTGAGTTTATAAATTTAGCTTTTATTTTGTCTTCAATTGATGATTCTTCCGTCTTAATGGAGGAAGGTTAGGATTTTCTGCATTTACGAGATGGAGAATTCGTGGCAGAGCAAATGTGGATCATTCTGGCAACATTCGCAGCCGCCTCCGTCGCTTGTGGCTTCTTCATTGCTTGATTCTCACACTCAGGTTTCTTGCTTTCACATGCGCGCACCATTCACTTCTATTTCATGTTTCCACACTTGGATTTTTCTTGCATGTTCCCTGTCTTTGATGAAATTTGCGAATGAATTTTGTTAGCTTATGAAATGGTCCAAATGTTGTAGCATGAGAATGTTGGTAATTTGAATGAAATGGAAAATTTACTTCGGTTCTTGCACAATTTATAGCATACGGTGTTACTTTGCTTGGGGTAGGAATGTAGGATGATAGATGTTTTTTCATGCAAATAGAGTTGGTTTTGTTGTTGGTGGATTCTGAAAAATGCAGCACTGCTGTTGGTCACAAGTGGGATGCAGCTTCGACTTCAACTTTTTGGAGCCCATATAATTTTTTTCAAGCTATACCCAATTTTTTTTAGTCTGTGGGAGTTTCAGTCAGCGGGGTAGATTTTAGGAGGATGAGTGGGAAGGGGGATAGTCCGTTTGTTCAGTTGTTCACATGGTTGTATCAAATCTCTTTACTTCACAATCAGCCTACCACTTCTTTTCAAATGTAATCCCTTCTTTATTATATAATTATCATTTCCTTCGTAATTTGAGAGACTCTGAAATGACTGATTTGTGCTCCTTTATAAATAAAAAAGATATTCTGTAACTCCTTTTTGGATTCAGAGGATATATCTGATATATCTCATTAACATGAGACAATTTTTTGTGGCCAACTAATTGAAGAGACAATGATCAAAGCTTAACGAAAGGGAGTCACTGACTTTTTGGTATGTTGAGAACCTCATGGTTATCAAAAAGTGCATATGCTTAGGTAGTGTGATGAACTTCCTAAATGCAGCCTGTAACGAGAGAAGAATTTTGTGTCATTTTCCCTCTCAAAATTTTGACTTATGGATACTGAACTTTTTGAAATTAAAATAATTATCTGCTCTAACTTTACCCCCTCCCATAGTTTTCTGGTCCACATTGTCATCTATATTTGCAACTTCTGCAGGAGTCAATGTTGTTAACCAGTGGAATGATTCATGAGCACATGTTATCCAACATGCATGGTCTTGACAACTTGGGCCATGCTGGTCTCGGTGCTTCATTTTTATCTCTTGTATCAGGGCCATCTTCACATGTGCCCTGTGATGAGCAGCATAAATTGGATCCGAAGCCCGTCTCTGGCACCAATCTAGTTTCATCAAATTGTAGGACTGCCGATGGCTTTTGTGGAGGAAGTAAAGTTTCGGTCATTCCTGGTGCTTTCCTACCAAATTTGACAGCTAGAGATGCCTTCTATCCTCTTACTTCGTCTAATGCCAATGTGTATTGTAGCAACAGTTCTGCGGTACTTCCGGCTACGAACTTAAATTTTCAGAAATCACAGGCTGTAGCATGTCATAATATTCATGAGAAAGACAAAGCAAAGAGTTCTTCTTCCCAGATTGGAAACAATAACACCAATTCAGTCTCTGCTAACAGCTGGAAGCTCCTAAAGTATGCTCATACAACATCTTTGCATGTAGAAAACAATATTTCTGCTTACCATCATGGTTTTAATCCTTCCAGCAGTTCCCTCCGTGTCTTTTGTTCAGGCACAAGTAAGTTTTTTATTCTTTTTTTGGCTAAAAATGTTTTTTTGCAAGACATTTTCATCTACACTAACTGGATTAATGATTTCAATAGGCGGAAATTTGCTTCTCAGTGATGCTGGACTGCTTGGAGTTGTTTGCACATGCCATGGTTTGTATATGTCAATCTCTAAATTCTCAGAGGTAATAATCCATCATGTCTTGCTGTTTGTGCTAATTGTTGATTCTGTGCACCAGTGTATCCAAATTCTTGCTCCTGTGGAAAGGTATTTAAACTGAAATTGTTTAGCAGCATTCAGGTTCCTGTGATGTTAATCCTGGTTATGCAGTTCGTATGGACAATGGACAGACTTTAGCTCACTGGTGGAAGACCTTCTTTTCCAAAACTGGGGTAGGTAGTTTACTTCTGTGTTTTCTTAGAGCATCAACCTGTGTCAAAAGATGTCCTCTTGTAAAATATAGCATAAATTAAAAAAAGACTATATGATTTATTAGTGCCGTGGTTTTGGAGTTCTGAAGGCATATATAATATTCATACTTGCCCCTCCTGCTAACTTCCTACAACTGGTTTCACTGAATGTTTGCATCTCAATATATTTTAGAGCAATATTCCAAACTGACATCTTGTTCTGAACTGAATGTTTTAAAAACCTTTAGCTTCAATTTATATTTAGAATTGGAACTGCAACGATATTGATATTCCGAGCATTTGAAACCATCCCGAAACCAATTTCATTATTTATTGTTCATCAGATTAGGGTATTGGAAGGTCAGAGTGGATGGGATTGGCCTGAAGGCATTTCATTTGCCTCTGGTTTGACTAACCATCCTATAGCTAGTATACCAAACAGTCCTGCCCTGTTGAATCAAGTTAGCCCTTTGAAGGCTTCAGTAAGCTGTGGGCAGCAAAAGTTCAGTATGCTAAATTCAAAGGAAAATCAGAGTTGCAGGAACATTGTTGATAAAAACACAATCTTTGAACGAGACAGAACTTCACAGGAATGCAGCAATTCAATTGTCAAATACTTCATGAACAGTAGTCATGGAAACCTGCAGCATGCAGCTAGTCAACCTCAATGCGGACTGCCAAACTTATTTACTGTACATACTGAGAGAGCTTCTCAGTCCTCTACAGACAAACTTGATTTCATTTGTGGAGGAAGTGCAAATACTTTGCCTGCCTGGCCTAATACTCAAAACTTGAACACGCCATGTAATAGCCGCAGTGTTGGTACAGAAACTAGTTTTATTGTCAATAGGCCAGGAGTTTCTTCCAATATTGAATTGAGACTTGGGCAGCCACGAGGGCAGATTCAGACATTGGAGTCCAAATTTCAACCTGCCTTTGTATCTGAGCTGAATGGCATGCATGCAAAGAGCTCAAAAGTGTTTTTTCCAGACAAGCTTCTTCAGAAAAGTACGTCTTTATTTTTGGTTTTGCATTATTTAATTAATCTTCTTGAGCCCTCAAATGTTTGTGATTGATTATTTTAACTAACCTGCTTAACCTCTTTGTGATGCAGCAGACAATGAATTGCAAGGAAGTGAGTGGACTCTACAGTATGCTGATATCGCTTCTTGTACCCCTGAAAGAAGAGGATCTACTCAATTGGGGCATTCATGCAATGTAGGTGGAGCCTATGGTGCAAAAACAGATTGCCAGAAAGATCCATTGAGTGTTAGCTTCGAAATGACCAATGCAAACTCTCTGTTGCTTTCATGTTTCAAAAACCCTGGGACAAAGGAGCAAAGTATCACTGCTATTAACAGTAATGCCAGTGAGAAACTGCATTGCAAATCTTATGCTTCCGGAAGTGAGAAAATTTGTCACCCTTGGAGTTCAGCAGCTGCCACTTTTAATGGATTCAGTATGAACGTCACAAATGCCAAGATTAATGTGAACAAGGGCAAAAAAGAGGAATGTTCACTGAATGGCTTGCTTGGTGCAGCTAAATCTAATACCGAATTCTCCGAGGCATTTAAGGAAGATAAGAGAAACTTTAACTTAGTTTCGGGTGAGACTTCATCCAATTATTCCTCTACTTTTCATGAAAAAAGCCTCAAGTCAGAGCTGATGCCTGCTATGGTTGTGGATGAGTCATATGGTAGACACATCTTAAACAGTTGCTCAAAGATCTCCTCTCTCTCAAATATTATGCATTTCAATCATGATCGTGTTAAACCTATCCAAAATTCCGCACCTTCCAAGGAAACGCTTATGGGTTTCAGCTCCAAAAATTCAGTTTTTGTTCGAAATGCAACTCCAATATTGTTAAAGGACAGACCTTGTGGGATAAAAAAAGGTTTGCATTACGAGAATGTGGAAGTGCCATCTGTGTGGAACATGTTGGAAAGATCTAATGGAGAAAATGGTCCTGCATCTCTTAGAAGTCTCCAAGAGTGTGAGACAATAAAGAACCCTTATGTACGATCTCCGTTGACTATTGTGCCATCAATATCAAAAGATCACTCAAATTTACTAGATTCCTCAAGGATGCCAAAGATTCCAGAATTTGGAGAAAGGCCAACTTTGTCTGGTACTATTTGTTGGATGGGCGATGATAGTAAAGGATTTGGCACTGTAACAGGTAATTCTTGTTCCATCACATGCAATGTTTCAGCCTTTTTATATCTTTGTGTGATAAAATTTTCTCACAGACTGCTCAGATGAAGCACCAGTAGCATGTAAATATTCTTAGCAATTTAGATTTATATAATCTCTCCAATTTCTCATCATGATGACTAGGAGGATCTATGCATGCTGAAGATCCAAATCTTCCTCCTGTGGAGCAGCTTTTTGTGAGGTAATGCTATTAACTAATCTTTCCTTTTTCTGGGTTAATCAGCGTCAGGTGGAACTGCTATGGTAGTTTAGCTCCACATCTTATGCATATGAGTAACTTAGCCTAAAATTTACTAGAGGTGCCCTCATCAAAGAAACCACATGCCTCAAGATTTGTGATGAGAATGAAGTCATTTTTTATAAGAATATTTTTTCCTCTTGAATGCAATTGGCATGTTCAATAAATCAGATTGTTGTTCATTCTAGTGATATACATTAGAAGTATTCTCGGTTTGGTTCTGGAAAATGGTAAAACCAATTAAGGGAGGGGGTGGGGGGGATGCTGGCCCAATAATAATTGACTTGGAGAGTTATATCTGGTAAAGTATTTTCCTAGAGTTGCAACTATTTCCAAGCACCATGTTGCTAATAAATGACTCTGTTCCTAACTGTTGCCCTCCCCCCCCCCCCCTCCTAATTTGCTTTACTTTCTCGTAATAATAAAATGCAGACCCAGGGGACCTGAATGCAATTTTACTCGTTGCAAGAAAGAGCATGGCTCCCAGGGTTTACCATATGCATTTGTACCTGAAAAGTGCAGCTCTGCTGCCCAAGAAAATTGTTTGGAGGGAAAGCAAGTCTTAATTGGTGAAAATTGTTGTAATTTGGTAAAACAAGGAGATAGAAATGGAGCAGACACAAATTTACTTCACTCGAAGTTGAAGGAAAATTGGAAGGATATTGCTAAATCTTTTGAAAAAACTGAAAGTTCCGTGACCACAGATGTTAAGAATTCTGAATTCCGTTCTTTCCAGTGGAGAGATGTGCCAAAGAAAATAATTCCTAGTTGTGGTTCAACTAGGAAAGATCAACAAGTTGGTTCATATAATCGACCTGTCCCTGCTACTGATGTTTCTAAATGCTTTGCTGGATTTGCTCTAAATGTTGTCCCCTTGAAGGAGCAAGAAATATCTAATATCTCCTCTGGATCTTCTGCTCCTGATGTGGCTCAATCATCCATTGAGGTTAGTAAGAATGATTCTTCTACTGTTGAAGGTGGGAATATCAAAGCCACAAATAACTTTGTTCTGGATGAAGGATCAGGAAATGACAGAAGCTGGTCAGCTGATGGTGCACTTGATAATGAATGTACTGATTTCTTTGGATCTGCTTCATGTATCAACTTGACCAAGAGAGAACCATCAAAAGTATTTCCTAGAAAGCGATCTCTTAGTCTCATTGAAGAGATTAGACTCCAAAACTCATTACGATCTAAAAGCTCACCGTACAAGTTGAAGAGAAGCTCCACCATTCAGGAAGAGAGTGATTGCTTACCAAAGTTTGAGCTAGGTCCTACAAAGAGGAGGAAAACAGTTAAATGGATGAAGTTGGACATACCAGTTCATGTCTCTGGCCAGTCTTCCATTAATAACGGATCCCCTAAATGCACTGAGGAAGTTGAGCAGAGTTCCCATTCATTCTGCGAGATGCAGATGCCAGATAGAAGTGATCAAAGAAGTCTCGGCATTTGTGCAGATGCCATTGTGCAAAGTTCCAAGCAGAGGAAATATGCATTTTCTGCTGCCAAAGGGATCTCCCAAAGAAATTTTTTACATAAAGTTTATTATCAACTAGAGCAGCAGACAACTGATGCTCATAAAAGCTCGGTTGTTAATGATACTTTAAGTGGTTCTGTAGTATTAAGTAAGAAAAGGTTAAGATTAGATAATGCTTCTGCCCCATGTAAAGAAGTTCAAGAAGTATGTTGTAATAGTTCTGAATTGACTGCAAAACTGACATCATTAGGTGACCTTCGCAATTCTCCAGGTAAACCTAAATTCTTCAAATGGATGACCAGGCCTACTGTGTTTGGGAAGTATGGGATTATTTCTAATGGCAACCCATCAAAACCAGCAAAAATTATTTCCCTGAGGAAGATTCTCGAGAATGTGTCATCTCATTCAGCTAAAAGCATCAGGAATGCTGATAACAATGAGAAACTAATTCCCACATCAGTAAAGGTGAAGAAGATGGGTGTTAGACATGTGAAGGAAACAATTTTGAGTAAGAAAGATCTAAAGAGTCAAGTAACAAAAGGTGGAACCGAAAATTTACATCCTATTGAATCAGAATGTTGTGGCAGGAATAGGGACATAGAGATAGCTTCCTGCTCTACAACTAATGGAAGTGATGATCTGTCATACACTTTGCAGAAATGCAACAATCATGGCATTACTGAAAGAAAACCTGGGGTTCGGCTGAAAACAAAGTTCAAGGAAGGTCGGAAGCGTAGCCTTCATGAACTCTTAACCAAAGGTTGTTGTTCTGAGATTGCTGTTCTTCAGTTTTTAATCCCCCCCCCCCTCCTTGGTGATTACAGAGCATTTTACTTTGAAGTATATTGAGGTCCTCAATGAATTTTGCTTCTGCTTCATATTGTAATTTAATTTCTTTTTAATTTTCTTCCAGGGAATGGTTTCAAAGTTGTCAACTCTTCTGTCTCATGTCAAACAGCTAGCAGATGTTGTGGCGATTTCATGGAAATGGCTGTAAAGGGCAGAGCTCAAAGAAATGAAATGAATAATGCTATGAGGTGAGAAATATATGGTCCAATGGTGCTGTTCAACTTGTAGAATGCTGATATAGTAATTCCATTACATTGGTGATCACATTAATGAACTGTTACTCTGGAATTATATAGATGCTCAGAGAAGCACCAACCTGAATATTCAGACATGTTTTGTTCTGTTTGTGGGGGTTCAAACAAAGATGGATACAGTCCATTGTTACAGTGCAACAGGTTCTTAATAAAGGTATATATTGCTGCTGATTCTTCCCTGTTCATTTTTTCTTTTGCCTCACTTCCATGCTGCCCATATTTAGTGCCATTTCAAGTTTATACATTATCAAATCTCATTTGCATTTTTGAACTTTTGAGAAGCAGCATTGAGTCGGCACTTCAAAATTAAAAAAAAAAAAAATATATATATATATATATAGGTAAATAGCTTAACAAAATTGCATGACATACTTTTCCTCTACCCCTTGGATGTCTCATGAGGTGCATATCTTACAAGAAAACTACAAATAAATAATAAACAAACAGGATATATCAATATATATTATATTCTTAATGACCTTTTTCAATAAATAAATTAAACATTTGTACCAGCAGTTGTTCAATGATGGAAATTATATCGGTAATTATTTCTTTATATTGTTTCAAATGCAAATAATCCTGTTCTGATCACAATAGGGACTCCGAAATGAGGCTGAAGCTGTTGACCCTGAAAAAGTTAGCTTGTGTGGAAGATGCATGCCCTGTGCTATATCCCAAGATAGTGACGGTGAAAGTCTTCAACCTGGAGAGAAGTTCTTGACCTGTGCTCGGACTGAGGTATACAATTTATGAAATCAGCATATATATACTGCTTTTCAGATGCCGGGATTTTCTTTCTAATGTTTAAGGCTTTACACATTAGGGTTACAAGGGTCGAAAACGAGAAGGTTTTTTGCATAATTGTCCTCAAGATACAGATAGAAATGGTGGTTGCCTTGTTCCACAAGAGCAACTTAATGCTTGGCTGCATATTCATCGGCAAAAGCCACATAGGAAAGGGCATCCAGCACTCTCAACTTCCAATGTTGAATCTGACTGCCGGGTTGGTTTTTCAAGTATTGGCAAAGCAGATACCTCAACCAGTGTCATGGGATATCTCTTGTCTGATAGCTCCTGATCTGTAATGTTTTGCAGAAAGCATATGCTCGGTATAAGCAGTCAAAAAGTTGGAAACATTTGGTGGTGTATAAATCACGCATACATGCTTTGGGTCTCTACACATCTCAGTTCATCTCTCATGGAGCAATGGTCTGATCTGGCGGTATTTCTTAGTATGAAAATTAGTGTGGATGATCTTAAATTTCAATACTGGTCGTTTTCTTCATAGGTTGTCGAGTATGTAGGCGAGATAGTGGGGCTGCGCGTGGCAGACAGAAGAGAGAAGGAGTATCACTCAGGAAAGAAGATACAGCACAAGAGTGCCTGTTATTTCTTCAGGATAGACAAAGAACACATAATTGACGCCACTCGCAAGGGTGGGATTGCCCGATTTGTGAACCATTCATGTCAGGTAATTATTTCATCACAATAACTGACGCCATTTTGCATGCAGTCAAGAAATTGTTTTACCTCTTCCAAACTAATGTTGTGATGATAGGATACTCATCCTGCATTTCATTCAACAAAGTATGAAGGGTTGTCCTGTGAACATGTTTCTACCATCTTTCAACATCTATTGACAACTCTGCGTATGTATACTTTATTAGTTCTCTATCTGAGGCACCCGACTTACATTTTTTTTTCTTCTCTTTATTGCCTCTTGTTTCTTCACCAGCCAAATTGTGCTGCTAAAGTGATTTCCGTGAGAACTGGAAAGAAGGTAATGTTGCACTGCTACGTTGCTATTAAATATATGACTCAAAAACTTCTTGTACTGAACTGAGCTAATAATCCTCGTTTTTTTGACAAGATAATATATCAGTATCAGCAATGAGTGATGGTTTGATTGCATGTGCAGGTTGTGTTTTTTGCTGAAAGAGACATATACCCTGGGGAGGAGATAACCTATGATTACCATTTTAACCATGAAGATGAAGGTCAAAAAATTCCTTGCTACTGTAATTCCAAGAATTGCAGGCGTTATTTGAATTGAGAGACCCAGCCTGCTGCTTGCTGCTATTGCTATTGCAGGCGTTATCTAAAATCTGTACGATTGGTTTTGTCAATGACTCTATCCTCCCTTTTCTGGTAGTCGAATGTGGTTGCAAGAGAGATCCTTATATCTATGTATATAGAGTTAATTTCAATTTGCTATCTAAACTATTGGATTTTTTTCCGGTGGGTGCCTAGACTCAAATCTTTTTTAGATCACTCCCCATTCTCTTCAAAAAAAATTGATTGCTACCCCAAACTCAATTTTTAACATATTTTCCGGCCAAAATTCGCCGGAAAACTTGAAAATGCAATTTACTTTCAAATATCAGTAAAAAATGAATGAATCATATACCAAAATGACCCTTATTTGAAGTCCAATTATAACCCCAAATAGATTTCATGAATCTCATTTGAATTGATCATGAATCGAACAAAAAATTATATTAGGATTTTCAATAATTTTTTGTTCAATTCAAGTTTAAATCAAACAAGAATCGTTAAATTAACTTAAGATTATAATTTGACTTTGAAATAATGTCCTTTTGACATATAAATCACGCAGTTTTGACTGATATTCGAAGGTTAATTGCATTTTCAAGTTTTCCAGTGAATTTTGACCGGAAAATAAATATTCAGCGTAGTAATCGGAAAATTTTGAAGAGAATGAGTAGTGATTGAAAAAAATTTTAAGTTTAGACACCTACTGGAAAAAAGTGCAATAATTCGGATAGCAAATTGAAATTAATCAATGTCCATTCACACCTTGTTAAAGAAAAATCTGCATATTATTTTGTTCCTCAATGAATTTACAAGTTTAATCCTTTTGATGTGTACTTGGTAAGTAGACTAGGCTACTCCATTAAAACAAAATATGAGAAACAACTCTGCATGCGTAATAGCCCAGGCTCTGTAACAACATAGTTAGAGATCCAGAAAGGAGTGAAGCCGTCAGCATCTGAGAGAGAGAGAGAGAGGCAAGTATCTACAGACTGGAACACTGTTGAAATGGTAGGAATCTGAACTTGGACTTTAGGAACCCCAGTTGGGAATATTTGCAGTGGCTTCATTCACCATTTTCACCAATGTAACCTGTCATCTCATAAATTGTTCTCATTAGAAAATCCCATCCATCCTTCCAATATTGTATTATATAACAGAAGAGTTATACCGATTAGGAAACATACCACACTTTCTGGGACTCCAGGAGGAGGTAAAGAAAGATTTCTCGGAGGCCATACACTGTCATATGATCTTTTGTCGAATCTCCACTCTCCAATCTTTCCATAAGTCATCTTACCCTGAGGAGTAATATTTATACAATTATACTCCCTACCCCCATTCCCTCTGATGAAGCAAATAAAGGTAAAAAAAAAAGGAACACACACGACTCAAAACTGGCAAAAAGATAAAATAAGAGAATACCTGCAAATCATAATCGCATCCATAAGTATAGTGGATTATGTAAGCCTTTCCGATTGTTGTATCCCAAGGAGGCTGTATAGAATTTTACAAGATAGGCAACTTTCTGGGTCATCAATATAGTATGAGCAAGACAATTATAAAAAAGCGGGATGAAAACTTAAGGATACAAGCCATTCATTACCAACATACTCTATCAATGTGTAATGGTGAAAGTGAAAAAATTTCATCTAATAGGTAAAGACGAGACATGCAAAGATTACAAATATTAATAGGCAAGTAGGCAACAACTGTGTCTGTGTGTACTACAATATTATGGCTCTATCTACATAAGAAGTAGATACATCAATAATAACAGCAGAATCCCTGACCTGAATCATGAACTCCTTGTACAAAATGTTACCCACACCATGCAATGCTGATGCCACAGCATAAGCATACCTACACTCACAAAAAAAGAAAAATTAGTTTGACTTAGAATAGCCGAAGACACTTGACTATCAATCTCAGAGACTCAACTTACATCTCGAGAACCCATCCAAAAGCTTTGTCTGCTTCAGGATCCTTCTTCATTGCTAAGGAAACATTCATCCAGGTGGGAGCTATCTTTTTTAAAGCCTCCTGTTATATTTTGGTTAAAAAATTATTAACTACCAAATATCCTTACAGAAATGCAAGAAAGAGGGTGAAGTAAAAACCAAAACAACCTTTTGTAATGTAAGTTACCTTTCTAACAATGACAGGGGAATTTCCAATGGGATCAATGTTAGTAATTGGTCCATTTTCCTCGGGGAAAAACTTTCGTAGAACAGTCTCGTATTTCTTAGGCTCAATGTAAAAGAAAGGAAATGCAGCTCCGAGGCCATCTCTTGACAAGTTTGGAATGGGTTTGACCAGAATGTGGTCTGGCTCAGACATAAATATGTAGCTACATAGACAAATGAGAAAAGGATGATCTCATTTAATAGCAGATATCGATTAGAATATCAAAATTATCAAAACTGTGCAATAAGAAGTCAAATGATGTGCTTCCATACTCTTCTTCAATATTTGCTTGCTGAAGCCACTGTACAAATGCCCAAGGCCTGTTTAGGACTATGTAACCCTGACATAAGAGAAGAGGTATGCTGGATCAGTTTTACTGATGGACCAAATTATAGAATTCTAAGTTTTGATGAGCATGGACCGTGGTTCTCCTATGTAAATCAAGCTGTGTTTCTTCAACCAATAGTTCAAGTTGATCTATATAAAATATCTTTATTCACGTCACAAGTCTTAGCATTATTGCCTAAGGAAATATAGAAGAATCATTCTAGTTTTGAGGAATAATAAGTATTTTGATAACCATATTATTTAATGGCACTGGATCTGGACCTGTCAATGGAAGACTCTGACATGAATAACTCCAAATTGTGCTGAGTTAAAACTATAACTGCAGAAAGACTTTAAGATCAAAAGAAATATTGCAGGATTTGGATTGGTAGACAGACAGTCTCCAATGGACTCACAAAATTGACTATGGACAAGGTATTACACCAATTGCAAGTCCACACAGTTGAACATGAACAGCAGTATCTACCTGACAAGCCGAGTAAACAAGAGTCTTTGCAGGTGTCTTAACAATAGGAAACCCGCAAATTGGAACTCCAGCACTCAAAGAGTAGAATCCCAAATTGTGTATTTCAGGAATCATGTCAAAGTGGACATTGCAGTAATGCACATGTCATTATGCTCAAACCACAAACTGATCCAATTTATAAAACCTGAACTATGCTAAAAGATATGAATCATCCGCAGGATTAAAAAGTCAAAGCAATGAAGCAAGGGAAGCTAACCTGATCCATGCCGTCGGGGAGGGGATTAGCAACAAAGGTGGGGATCTCAGCCATGAATCTGTCGGGTTTGCCATTGTGCAAGATTCTGGTGAATCCCCCCATCTCTGAATCGGGGTGCTTTTCTCTCTGCTGCTTGAACCAGTAATACATCACCCTGCACTGCCACGTGTTGTAGATCGAGTCCGAAGAAGTAACCGCCGTATGGAAAAGCCTCCGCTTGCTTTTGCTTGATGATGAGGAGGAGTCACTGGGCATTTTGATGATGGGGTCCACCACAACCGATTTTGATTTTGATTTTGTTAAAGAAGAAGAAGAAGAAGAAGGGTTTGAGTTGCTGGGAAAATCTTGCTTGAGAGATGCGTTTGCTGATATGATTATGTTATATGTTATCAGTGCTGCTGAAAACGCGATTATCAAAGTGAAGAACAAATTCCCACAACCCATTTTTTTTTACTCTGGATTTGGAGAGAGAGAAGATGATGAAAATGAGGAAGTGTTGACGACGATGGAGTTGGAGGCGGCAACTGGCAAAGTAGGAAGGAAAAATGAAACAGTTGCGCAGCTTCTGACTTAATTTTCCACTTTTATTTGCTTTACAATTTCCCAACTCAAATTATGAAATGTTATTTTCCACTATTAATTCTAGTTATATCTAACTCATTAAAAAAAAAAAAGAGGTGTTATACATAATAATATTTCTTATATTCACAATTAGTGATTATGTTTGATTGTTATTTAAGGAATTATAATAAGAATCGACAGATTGTAGACAATGAAACGATATATCATATAATATAACAAAAAAGTATTTCCTGTTTTCCTTATACAAAATATTATTCAGTATTACACTTGATTGATTATGGGATGTTTACAAAAGTAATAAATAAAGAGTAAGTACCTTATGAGACTGTTTTACAAAATTTTAATATCAGACGAGTCAACTCACAACCCAATTACCCACCATCTAAACCCTACAATTCACATGTTATTTGTAAGTGATAGACTCTCTCACTTGAAACTATCCGTAAGACCGTCTCACATGAGTTTTTTTGATAAATAAATAAGCATTCACTAATATTATTAAATGATGTAATCCAAACATTTTTTTTTTTGTTAAGATTTTTATATTATATTATTTTATTTATATAAGAATTAGGATGTTATGAGTTTGTCATGATGGATTTTAATCATATTTTTTTTCTAAAAATTGTAACAATATTTAAATTGATATGGATTCTAACATAATAGAACAGTACTAGGACATCAAACTAACATAACAAAACAATTGTTAAGACACCGCCGCTAACATAACAGAAGATAGTAAAACACCAACATAAAATATCAACATAGATGCTAAGACACTACTAACATAAGATACTAAGACACCAACATAATAGAATAGAGAACTACTTCTCCTCCTCCAAACGTAACTCTCTGTTCTCCTCCTCCCAACGTAACTCCGGGAACTACTCATCCTTCTCCTCCTCCCCCTCTGGATGCACCTAGATCGACTCACTTTGATTTGACAAATCGTTGATAGCCTGCTTGACTTCACAAACCAGGTTGCTTAAAACAATTTCGTAATCAGGCTTCACGTAGATCAACCCTTCCCACCTGAGATATTCGGTAAGTAATGCTTGCAATGATGTTAGGTCTACATAGCTGCAGACGGTGTGGCCCTTTGCACAAGCAGCCAAGCTACCAAGTTGTCCAGTTGCAAGGTCGGCATCCACATAACGACAGTCCTTCAATGTTATCTGAAACTCCAAGTGTATCAACATAGCTAATTTGTCCTCTGAATCCAAGAGATCATTTAAGGATTCACGTACTTAGCATGTCAGATCATTGAAGAACCATCAACAACCCCTAGTAGTCAGATCATTGAAGAACCATGAACACTAGTACTTAGCATGTCAGAAATTGGTTGTTGACTACACATTTATTGTGTGTGTTGGACTTAAAGCAACCTAATTAACTGAGAGCCTGTTATGATTTATTAAATAATAGCGGATGTGACCAACATCTCGATTCAGAATTTAAATTTAATGGAACGTCCCCCTTCCCCCCCTAATCCATACACAATTAGGGATCCAAAGTTGATAAATAATCTCTTGGATTCAGAGGACAAATTAGCTATGTTGATACACTTGGAGTCTCGGATAACATTGAAGGACCGTCATTATGTGGATGCCGACCTTGCAACCGGACAACTTGGTAGCTTGGCTGCTTGTGCGAAGAGCCACACCGTCTGCAACTATGCAGGTGTAACATCATTGCGAGCGTTACATACCAAATATCCTGGGTGGGAAGGGTCTACGTGAAGCCTAATTACGGCGTTGTTTTAAGCAACCTAGTCTGTGAAGTCAAGCAAGCTATCAACGACTTGTCAAATCAAAGAGAGTCGATCCAGGTGTGTCCGGAGGGGGAGGAGGAGAAGGATGAGTAGTTCTCGGAGTTACATTGGGAGGAGGAGGAGAACAGAGTTTGGAGGAGGAGAAGTAGTTCTCTATTCTATTCTGTTATGTTGGTGTCTTGAAGTAGTTCTCTATATGTTATGTTGGTGTCTTAGTATCTTCTGTTATGTTAGTAGCGGCATCTTATGTTGGTGTCTTAGTATCTACGTTGGTGTGTTGGTGTCTTAGTATCTTGTCTTATGTTGGTGTCTTAGTATCTATGTTGGTGTGTTGGTGTCTTAATATCTTGTCTTATGTTGGTGTCTTAGTATCTTCTGTTATGGTGTCTTATGTTAGTAGGATGTCTTAGCATCTGTTTTGTTATGTTAGTTTGGTGTCTTAGTACTGTCCTATTATGTTAGAATTCATATCAATTTAAATAAAGTAACAATTTTTAGAAAAAAATATAATTAAATTCGATCGTGGCAAACTCATAACATCCTAATTCTTATATAAAATAATATAATATAAAAATCTTAACCGAAACAAAAAAAAAAAAAAAAGTTGATCCGATTACATTAAAAAAATAAACTTAGTGAATGCTTATTTATTTATTTACTCCATATTACTCCATAATCACTCAAGTGTATTACATAGTCTTCATGTTTTAAAAGGTAAAGAATTTCCCCAGCTGTACTCGTAACTAAAAAAAAAATGAATGAATTTCCAAACTGTGTTTATTGGGTCTGCCCTTGAAACTTAAAAACTCATTAGTTTTAGGCCCAGCGTTGGCCCATCCTTCTTCATAGTTGTTTCTTCTCTTGAGGATTCTTTTATCCATTGCATCTGCAGCTGCAGCAGCCTCAGAGACAACACATACACTCATTTCCTTTCTATGGCAGCTACATCATCACCAGTACCACCATCTTTCCTCCATAAACTCAATCAATCATCAGCACTTCATCCTTCCACCAAACAACCCCACTCCACCCCCTCAGGAGGAGATCCTCATCCATAATACTCATCACAACCTTTCTCCTCTCCACCAAACCTGAACCTGCTGCAGCCTTCGAATTCAGAATGACAGTCCCCGATCAAACCCTCCAGGAAGCTGAAGCCGGGATTCAATCCCACGCAAAGAGTCTGATAAATGTGAAGGATCTATTGATGGCTGAATCATGGAAAGATGCACAGAAATTGCTTCGGATAAGCTCATCCTTGTTAAAACAGGATATCTACACCATTATCCAGGCTAAACCCCCAGGCAATAGGCCGCGCTTGAGGAAGCTTTACTCTGATTTGTTCAATGGGGCCACTCTACTGGATTTTGCTGCTCGGGATAAGGATAGAGTTTTAGTATGGGATTCTTACAACGCTATTGTATTAGCACTAGATGATATCTTGTCCAGAGTTTAAATGAGATCTAATCCATTGTACTAATCATGTATTCCACTTGAATTATAAATTTTAAGTGATTTTATATTAAAAATGTATTCCACTTGAATTATAAATTTTAAGTGATTTTATATTAAAAATGTAAAGGTTCACATTAGGCAAAAAAAAGTATATAATTATCAACTTCTGGCATATTACAGAGTACGAACTCCGAAGCTATGGATCAAAACTAGTGCTAATAATTAATTGAGTGATGAAGAAATTTGATTTATGAGACACACCCATAAACTAACTCCCATACACACTAGATGATATTAAATATATCCTATGAAATGAGGAGTATCAGCAAGACCAAGACCGCCTCATCTCTCAAGTAGTGCTTCTTTGATATGTGGAAACCGGTCCGCCCAAGAAGAATATCCTGCATCCATCCAGTTTTATCACCATTATCAATGTCGCCACTGACATGCATGTCTCTTATTCAAAGCAAACACCCTACATACATACCTGACCTAACTATCTGATGAAGATCCTCCAAGTCCTGTGTTATAACAAGGTAAGAATTTGTCATCATAAATATCTCTTTTTCTTCTATCTTTTAGGTTTCACAACTTAATCATAAGTATGTTTTATATATATATATTTTTTAAATATATATTTTCACGTCTTGTATCACAAACAACAAGCCTATGTTGAGTCATGAGGCTTTCTCCGGGTATCACCTTACATGCATACATTTACTAGTCACCAGCAGCCATTTTTATAGCAGAAGTTCAGCATCTAAAATCCCCCCCGAGCAACTCTATTCAAACTGAATAAAGAATATATATCCACACAGAAATAAGAGACACTTTATTACCTGACCACAGGTAACCAAACTTCTCTTCATGAGCTGGGATAGAGCAATCAGGTCGTCGGTGCTAAAATTTGGATGATGCAGAAGAACATCCTCTGAAGTTGAATCAAGAACTAATGAGCATATGCTAGATGCCATCATAATAACAGATGGCTCCTCAGTTGTGTCTGCATAACCACGATAGCAGCCCAATGAGTTAAGCAAGTAAACAAAAGAACTGAAGGAATAACTATGGCAAGTGGATACCATGTATGTAGACAGCATTTTCATTAAGTAATAAAAAAAGGTAAAAAACCATTTTTTCCCAAGTGCAAAGTTCACCATCACTCCAAACTCGGGACATGGCATCTATTCCAAGTGCAGTGATCATAGACCAATTATATTAATCTCCAAAAAATTTCAACTGGTAGACGGAATCAGACTTGGTAGAGGAAATTGTGCGGAACCAGAACTGTGATGGAATTGAACAAAAAGAGCACATTTGCTCACTAGTAATTATGCAGATGGTGCCTAAAGAACTTAGGCCTCTAGAGGTCAGTTAATGACTTCCCTCATTCTACATTGCTGGTCTGTTAACATGATTTATTGTGCATTCACCTCCATCCCTTCATTGTTTCTCCTGTATCCTTAACTCATTCATTTCATCTTAATTCTCTCTTGGGAGACTCATTAATGTACAATATCAACCATCAATATGAACAGTGCAGAATACATAAATGCAAAGCAAACTGTAAGAATCCAAAAGGACAGCCATTTTTGACAACTTGACACATACAAATGCATTGCTCAAGAGTCAAGATCTCAAACTAGACGAGCATACCTGTCCAGCCTGACAATGACCGCAAAAGCTTGATAGAACAAGGAATTTCCAAGGAAGAACGAACTTGCTCACTCTACTCAAGGGGGAAAAAATAAGGAAAGTGTGACTTAAATTACTTAGATCTCCTTGTGTTCAATGTTGAAATGCAACAGAGATAATAATACCTTTAGAAGAAAATTTAAAATTGTATCACATGCCAAGAATATAGTACTGCTATCGTCAATACTAGAGCTGCTTGAATCAATCAAACAAATAAGGAAGCCAACAACCTGCCAAAAAATTAGAAAAGAACAAAACCAACAAATCAACAAATGGTCACCTTCAAAAAAACAATGTTGATTATAATTTGAAGTGCAATAAAATCAACTGGAACAAAAAATAGATATACAACAAACACCATCTTACAGCTCTAAAAGCCCCAGTGGAGGCGGTCACTTTACATCCATCATTCTTCATCGTTATTTGACACAGCATAGGGAGCAAAAAAGAGATAGAGAGAAAAGGACTGTCATTTAAAAACATATATCAAGAGGTCAGTCAATATACACAAAAGTGGAAGGCCAAATACTTTTTAACATGTGCATCATGAGATAAGTCAAACCTAGACTCATCTTCCCCTTCCACTAACAGCATATAACCAAGAAGTCCCTTGACCTTCTCTTTGCATGCATCGGAAGCTTCTGCAAGATAGCTGACATGCCAGTGCAGTCACAATATCACACATTATTACTAAACTAATAGTTTGCACCCCTTTATGCCACGAAGTTACAACTAAGCACATAGTCATCTGAAACATAGAATCAGAAATAAGGATATTTTCAGTGAGTTGATTGCTTGTTTTTTTTTTCTGAAACGTCATTGAGCAGTCATCCTTTTCTTAAAATATGAAGCATTGTTATATTATTAGACTATTACTTGGTTTGCAATACAAATAAACTATATGGTAGCACCCAAGGACAAAAATATCGGTATCGGTAGAAATATCTGTACCTTGATTTTACGGAAATATCGACGGATATATCGATTTAGGTGGAAATATCGGTTTTTACGCAAAAAATTTAAAAACTTTGTAAAAAAAATTGAAAAATATATCTAGTACTTTACATAATATTATAAGTAATATTAATCCATATATTGAATTTAAATTTCAAATAAATAGATATGTTTATTGAATTGTTGTACTAATATATATAATAATAAAATAAAATATTTGATTAGGTGTCAAATTTATAAAATTTTATAATACTTTTTCATGTTGTGTATCAACACCACTTAATATATAACATGTGTTCATAATTTCATATATTCGAAAGGTAATATCATGCTCTTATATATGTATATATAATACTAATTTTCAAAAATAAGATATTTATTTTGAAAAAATTAATTAAATATAGGTGATTTGTAGTAATAAATCTTCTCCAACAATATTCCGTCCTCAAATGCATCCAAATTCAAATCCCTAATTCTCTGTTCTTCTCCATTTCAATTCTACCACACTCCCAGCCAATTGGATTCATTTCCATTGATTACCTCTCTTCCCCAACAATTATTGCTGAAACTCGAAGAATCCACCAACAATTCCTCATCAATCCAAATTCAGTTTCTGTATTTTGATGAAGTAATGGAATCTCGGGAGCTGCGTCGCGTATTCTGAAAAATCTCGGGAGCACATAGACTACTTTGTGAAGCAGGCGTCGAGTCTCAAGGGCGCGGCGCTCTCAAACGTCGTCGTTGAGGCTACTTCGCATCCTTCCCTCTTTGCTTTCTCCGAGATTTTCGGCGATTTTTTGGCGAAAAATCGGCGATAAATCCCCGATTTATCGCCGATATTGAGCAAAAAAAGCCACTGTTTGACGACTTCGATTTCTCGCCGACTTTTCTCAGATTTTTCGCCGATTTTTTGTCGAAAAAAAAAAACTTGCATAATCTCTTTCGGCCCCCTCGATTTGCCGATTTTTCGCCCATTTTTCGGCGAAATTTCCCGATTTTTTTTTCCTTGGTAGCACCTTGTGAACTAAAACTATAGTACAATGTTGAGGCATGTATAAAGGCAAACATACAAACTTGTTTGCCTTTATACATGCCTCAACATTGTACTGTTTATTGTATCATTCATAATGTACCACTAGCAATAGAAGCATGTCTAGAAGAAGTTGAAAACTCCAACACAAAAAAGCAGCCATCTAATCTAACTAAAGTCAAAGAATGTATTAGTGAAAAGGAAGAGGTAAAAAGAGAATTGAAGATACCTCCCAATTATTCTAACAGAAGCTAAAAGGTCATTCCCTTTTCTCTCCCCATGATCCTGCAGAAAACATGATTTACAAAATAAACAGCGGTAGAACATAACTTTAATGCTCAACACCTAGAAATATTCTTACCTTTGCATCTTGCAAATAATCAAGGACAATGCCAATGGTCTCATTAAGCCCGTCAATCATCTTGGTGGAAGTGCTATCACGAAAGATGAATGCTGAATCTGATTGTGCAGACAATTTGCATTGTCAGCTAAATGTCAAGAACAGGTACTGACTCATATACTTTCCTCATAAACAAAATTAAACAATAACATGTTCATAACCGGTGAACAGATGCTCGCAATAAATGATATATGAATGAAAAAAAAGTTCCTCAGACCAAAATTACTTTGAAGGCAACACCAAGTGTTTCAGAACCAACTAGTACTGGCCATCGGCCAGAAAAGCACCTTGCAATTCCCATAAACAGGCCATCCATACCTCTATTCATTTATCTGTGTCTCTATAGATCAGTCTTAGTTCTATCCATATAAAAGATACTTTCCCAAATAATCTACCAAATTAGTACACCTATTATCACCTCCTAACAACTTCTCTTTGAACAGAATAAAATAAAGCTTCATTTTTTTTTCAGTTATTAGAGAAGTATAGAACAACAGGAAACAAATGTTCTACATAATCCATGTATACATACCATCATTTTCACTAAAATTTGCGAAGAGTTTGATAATCCTTTCTACCAAAGAGAAGACAACACCAAGATTCCTTAGCTTTTCTAGAAAGACTTCAGAATTTGGAGGACAGTTCTTAGAGGCTTCATATTTGAAGTATGCTAGCTCATTCAAGATCACAGCAATTTCAACCCTAGATGACTCCAACACAAGCAGTATACATCTGGTAAAACACAGAAAAATATTAAATTAAATTAATACAGGAATATTTAACAAAGAGATGAGAAGAACAAAATGAAAATTAAAAGGCCACTTTCACCACTCACCGATCAGCAGGGAAAGTACTTTGTGCACCAGGTAAGGTAGCTGGTCCAATTAGCCATTCCTCGCCAACAATGGATATGACACACTCAGCAAGAACGAGAGCCTGAAGTTTCTTAACAGGATCTGACAAGATAAAAGAGGGCTCTCAACAGCTACCATAAATAATTGCTGGCCGTAATGCCACTTTATTTCTGATCAAATATAGCTGGATATCACTGTATTTTAAAGAACATGTAACATTTGCATCACATTAAATCATAGGATGTGTATTTTTAAGTGAATATACCTACTCGGTTCTGTAAAACATCCATGACACCTACACGGATGCTAGTTGACCAATCATTAGTCATCGACTGAAGCGCTGCATGTAGAACTCCCTAAGATCACGTAACCATAATAAGAATCAGAAAGATGCATTGGAAAATGAAGAATCATGGGCTGCAGTTAAATTGTTAGCAATTACTTGGGCTTAAAGAACATGCTGGCAGTATAGAGATTTGCAGACCACCACAAAATAAATCCGCAGTCAAACCCATAGATATAGCATCTGGGTGTCATATAATCCTAACAACCAAGTATCATATTGCAATTTAGCTGAGATTCAGTGTGCTTTAAATAACAAATGAAGTATTATTTTTATGGGATACAAATTATACAATGTTGCACAAATTACATGGAATTTACAAGAAGCTAGATAATAAGTGCACACTGACGAGAAGATATCTATAAGCAGAATTTTGGCATAAACTTCATGTATAAGGGTAGAAATTAGCATAGGGCTTTGACATTGCAATTCTAAGTCCATTATGGGACAACTGCAATTGTGCAGTATCATCTTAATCCGAGTTAAACTCCTGACAAATACAACCTAATAAATCCTTAATAACTCAAAAAAATGAGGAAGATGAGTAAGGTCTGGCAAGATTAAACATGTAATATATGATTAATAGAAGTGGAATGTTTACTTTGACTTAAGAAAACATACAAATTATTCTTAAATTATGAAAGAAGCAAGTGGTCATGGTAAGATGTTGAAATTCCTTCCTTACAACATCAAAAATGTGTTCAGATTACAAGGACAACACACACTTTCTCCTTGAATGAGAGACAGAGAGCTCAAATATAATTTAAGTGTGCACCTTAACATTATAATAAAATAAGTAGTCCAGAAGGTAAATAAAACTTCTATACCGAATGACTTGAGGATAGTATAGTGGAGAGGAGGTGAAGCGCCTCAAATTTCAAAGCATTGTGTAGTAGCGCAAATTGCTTTGCTGTTACAGACACCTGGAACAAATAAAGGAGACAAGAGTTCCATTAAGATCAATAAAAAATAAGGATAACTCAAAGTTAAGTACCATTCCAAAAGCAACATAAGAAAGGTTAGGAGAAAATGTAATCACCATCTTTGATAGCTCTGATGGGTGACCCGAATAGACTTTTTCAGAAGGCAGCTTGCTTATGGTCAATTGAACAAGTTTCATAGCAAGCTCCATAGCATGAGAACCTGCAGCATATTTAGCATCAGTCACCGAGCAACCAAACATTTAACAGTTTCTATATATATTCATCAAGGATATGACTGGGGCCAAGCCTGGTGCAAACAAAAATGCCCCGACACCAATATGATTAGCTGAAGTGGTTTTATCCATTCCAACATCACAAAATTAGCATGATCTAGCATATTTCATGTAACATCTATAATCTGTGAAATGGAAGCCATCCAATAAACCTTTGCATTTTAGAGGATCAATATATTTCCAAAACGATTCAAATTGATTACCATCTGGTAAAATAGGCATTTGAGACGCCAAAACATTCATCCCTCCTGATTCACAGAAAGTTGTGACTCCATCCACATGAGCAGTGGTCACCAAAAATAGAAATTCATAGCATTCATCACTAAGAGATAAACCAGATCTGCAATCCCAAACAAACATATAAATCAACCTCAGATCAAGAAGGGTGCAATTCCTACAACAGGTATATAAAGTGAAACCGACAGGTTGAGTACAAGACTTCAAGCTTGCTTTTTGATATGCTACACTAATGACATGCCAAGAATTAGTTTATGCAACAGAGTGAAATATACGCACAGAAAGTGAAGGAGAACAGACAGTCTGCACCAAAATATTGCATCTACTAGTTCTGAAATATCATTAGGAATTTCAGAATTAAAATTTGAAACCTCCTTATTCACGTGATTATATTAATAGCTAATGCATGTTCACATTTAGTTCTTTAAAACGATTTCCCGAACTGCAATGCAGCTATTGAAAAACCGAGAGGGAGGGGTTCGTAAAATACATACTCTTTAGACATAACCTCTAAAATAAGCGGGACTTTCGACAGCATATCATCAGTAGCAGAAATTTGAGAAACCCTAGCAAAAGCTGCGAGGACGGTCACAGACAACCGCAAGTAAGCCTGGCGGTTGGCGTTATCACCTCCACCGTTCCCCTTCCCCATTCCTATTACAAAAGGAAAAATGTAAAAATGCTGTAATGAATGTCAAGAGAAGGAGAAGAGGAAAGCTGAAAGATACCAGTGATTAATAGGCGGTGAAGAAAAGTGGGAGCGATGGCGTGGTAGACATTGAGAATAGTATGTTGATCGTCTTTGTCGCAGAATTTGGTAACTAAAAGAAGACCAGCTAAGCGTTGAGAATCAGTTTTTCCTCTAAGTAGCTTCATAATATCTTCCAGTGATGGGGAGGAGGAAGAAGATGATGATGGAGAGAGAGAGGAGGATGGCGATGCTTGTAGGGCAGAAAGCGAAAGTTGCTCCATCTCAGAGTTGAATGTTCACAAAGAAGCCTCAATTGGTAATACAACTTTAATTACACACGCGCGAGGGGACGAGAAAGAAAGGAGGAGAGACTTCCAAGTCTAGGTGATTCCAGACAAATACAAATGTGAACAGGCCCGGCCCGCTTCTCTTACATTTGTTGGGCCATTTGAATTCTGCCCAGCCCAGTCCACTAAATGCACATAGTACACTCTTTTCTCCCTGCGTATAAACAAGGCCCAAATAAATCAGTAAGTGGTAGTGCTGAACGAATAAAACCCAAAACAGAAAGAAAAGTATCCATTATTGAGAAAGTATTCCATTAGCAGATTGTGCTGCCGCCAAATAGAATTCATAATTTTATAATTTCTAAACTCCCACTCTGCTTCTCAATTAATCAAATTCCTGAAATTTCCCCAGATCAGCAGTATGCTTGATCAATTATAACAGAAAACTAAATATTCTGCCACGAACATGAACATATGTGAATGATTGCTGCACAGAGACGCATACACACATGTAAATTGCATAAACCCTAGCCAAACAGAATCAAATAAATCGTCAAATTGGGAAAGTTAGTTCTGAGAAATTGTAAAATACTTGCTAACATTATTGGGGGTAAGCCTGTATCCACTCCAATTGATCCAAATCATAAATTACAGAAAGCTGGCGATGACCTTCTTCCTGACTCCACCAGTTATAGACGTCTCATTGGACGTTTAATTTATCTCACAGTGACTCGCCCTGACATCTCCTATGCAGTACAAACTCTCAGTCAATTCATGGACAAGCCATGCACAAGCCACATGCAAGCAGCCCTTCGTGTGGTAAAATATCTTAAGCAGGCCCCTGGGCAAGGTCTTCTCTACTCTACAGACAATCCTCTTATCCTCAAAGGATTTTGTGATGCGGACTGGGCCACCTGCCCCGACACACGACGTTCTGTCACAGGATTATGTATCTTTCTTGGGGATGCTTTGATTTCTTGGAAGTCCAAGAAGCAAACAACAGTTTCCCGATCCTCAGCGGAGGCTGAATATCGTTCAATGGCTCTTACTGTCTGTGAGCTAGTTTGGCTCAAACGTTTGCTCCATGACCTAGGACACTCCCATGCAAAACCAGCACGTCTATATTGTGATAGCAAATCTGCTATACACATTGCCTCTAATCCAACGTTCCATGAACGTACCAAACACATCGAGATCGATTGCCACGTGGTGCGGGATAAGTTGACTGAGGGTTTATTCAAGTTATTTCATGTGTCTTCTTCCACACAAATTGCTGACATTTTCACAAAGGCTCTCAGTACTCAGCCATTTCATGGTTTGTTGTCCAAGATGGGCACCCATAACATGTATTGCCATCTTGAGGGGGGATATTGGAGATTGCATGATAAAAGCTCACGTGCACCTCATGAGGATGAGAACGGATAAACAGCAGCATATCTTCCTTGATATAGATGCTGAAATCATGTTGCAATGATTATGATGACTCCCGTGTTTTGTGGAGTTGATTGTATATTCTTGTTACAGTTTTGATTTGATTTGTTTGTTGATTAGAATTAGGATTTGATCATATGTATATATACGGCTCTTCTGTATAGCTTTCATAATTGAGAAATACAGAGAAAATTGCCCATACTCTTATCTTCTTTATTTTATCTTTTATATCATATAAACATGCATTCCTCTATTATCTTGTGAACCACATCACCACTTCTATTAAACATGAATACATACATATATAGAGCACACGATTGAATGCAGAGAAAGAGAACGAAAAAAAGAATTACGGAGGGGGTTTCGCTCAATCATCGTCTTCGACAAAGGAGCGTTTTAAGGCTGCCACGCGAGGACCCTTCGGCCATTATCCGATTTCAGAGCTTCTAGTGCAGGGGTTGGAGCTGAGGACTCAGGTTTTGAATTCTTGGGTTGTAGGGGTACGGCGTTTAGTATGGAAGCCATTACCAAATAGAAATAAACTTGAATATATTCTTTCTGTTTTTCTACATTTCTGTTTTAACAAATTTATTAAAAAAATTAGGGGAAAAAACATATTAGGGTATTTATAAATACTATGTTGTTTATATATATATATAATTTTTATTTTTTTTACATATGGATACCTAAAATATATTTTTTTCCAATTTTTTTGAACAATGCATACTGACCACAGCATACGTGGGTACATTTGTTTGTCCATTTTGAATTAAGCCTGAATATTTCCATTCGGGCTTATATGCCCATAATACAAATCCTCAGTTTAACATTAATTTATTTGGTTGCAAGATAATGAAACTTGATATCACACGTGTATCATGTTAATACGCCTGCTTTGAAGGAAATGCCTCCAGTATAACATGTTGATATTACAGTTATATCCCCACATACATTTATCCTTTTCAACTATTACCCTTTTCAAATCTCAAATAAAGATCTAATTTGGTTTGAAATTTGGGCAACAAAATCATAACTTCTACACTGCTTTGGTTCTCATCCAGAAAAAGTTCCAGGAAAATTTATTTCGTAATCGTATAGAAAAAAAATCAGAGATCCATAAAAAGTTCAAGAAAAATTACCTCATAATCGTATAGAAAAAAAATCAGAGATCCAGAAAAAGTTCAAGAAAAATTATAGGCGGCTCTTAATGATTCACTAGTTGGGATGGCAAAATGAACCAGAAATCAATACATCTATTCGAGAAATGATGAACAAGCGCTTGTACAGAAAAAAAATTCAGAGGAAATATGTTGAATGGGATCATGAGACGTGAAAAATGAAAATTAATAATAATGAAAAAAAACAGTTTTATAGAAGTAAATCTGTAAAAAATAAAAATATTTTAACACTTAGTTTGTGTCTCCTGCAACTTTGCTTCACTCATCGTTAGGACTGGTAGGTGGAGCTAGAGTTGTTAACACTGGAGGCTTCCGACGGCTTGTCTCTGGAAGTTTGGAAGATAAGATTTGGGGTTTGGTGGGCAGTGAAAATATTAATGGGTCCGGCTATCCGCACCCCCAATTCTTCTAAACACACCCCAGTTTTTTTTTAAATGATTTAAAAAATTCAAAAAATAACAAAATTCCACTTTTACCCTTATCAATAAAAAATAAAAAAAACTGAAATTTTTCTTCCCTTTCTTCCCCAAACCCGTCTGCTTGCTTCTCCTTTCTTCTTCTTCTTTTTTTTTTTTTTTCTTTTCTCCCCTTTCTTCCCCAAACCCGTTTGCTTGTTTTTCCCTTCTTCCTCTTCTACTTTTTTTTTTCTTTTCTCCCCTTTCTTCTCCAAACCCGTCTGCTTGCTTTCCCCCTTCTTTTTTTTTTTTTTTTTCTTTCATTACTCAAATCTTAAAATGGTAAGGGGATAAAGTATGAAAAACCAATTTATGAGTTAACAAATTATATAATAATCGTGTGAAATCGTGTAAAAAGAACAAAAAAAAACAACAAATCTGGAATCCGTTCAACCCTGGTTTGTCGAACGCAAAGAAGTGTGTTCGACTAGTGTTCGAACACACCTCTTTGCGTTCGACTGGTGTTCGAACACAGAGAGGTGTGTTCGACCAACCATAGTCGAACACACCTCTCTGTGTTCGAACACCAGTCGAACGCAAAGAGGTGTGTTCGAACACTAGTCGAACACACTTTTTTGCATAAGGGTAAAATTGTAATTTTGTTATTTTTTGAATTTTTTAAATAAAAAATAAAAAAAATGGGGTGTGTTTAGAAATTTGTGGGGTGCAGATAGCCGGGCCCAATATTAATATAAGAGGGGCAAAATTGTCTTCACAAAAATTATTAAACTTCAACGACGCGGAGGGATATGAAATCCCACAACCCAGAGTTGCAGTGGACAGGGTTTGAAGTATTATTAACCGAGCTTAGCTTTAATAATGGGCCGTGAGTTGCAGTGGACAGGACTTGAAGTATTATTAACCGGGCTTAGCTTTAATAATGGGCCGTAAAAAATGCAACCAAACAAGTTAATCGCATGGATTTTGTGTATAATTAATTTGCTCAAACATTTAATATTCATTATTATTATTGTTAAATAATCTCTCGAATAATATATCATCATACTTAATAAAGTTACGATGGTATTCAATATATCCATGTATGATATATACATCTTAATTTTGTAAATCAAAGTTGTCATGGATGTTGATACACTTAATAATATCATAAAAATAAATTTATAACATTAAATAACACTCAAGAGATAAGGAAAAAGATTTTCAAAAAAAGAAACGTAAATGTAGCGAAAAGAGAATGGTTGAAATAGTCTTAGTTGTTTTTGAATGGAGAGATTTAAGGAAAAATGTAAAATTCCAATAAACAAATTTTCATTAAATATAATACCGAACACATTGCTCGATATCTTATTTTACTTGTTTTTATGAATGGAGAGATTTAAGGAAAAATGTAAAATTCCAATAAACAAATTTTCATTAAATATAATACCGAACACATTGCTCGATATATTATTTTACTTGTTTTTATGAAATGAGTGTTATCCGTTAGGTTATATTTAGTGTTGATTAGTGGTATACATGTGACATATGTTGAGAGAGAAATAAGGTGAAATAGAAATGTGATAGTGGTTGGTTATATATGTAGTAGTAATGTTCCTCCGCAACTTGAGCATATATATATATATATATATATATATATATATATATATTATGAGCAACTGCAAGGCGGCCATGCATTGCATATTATTAAGCATTAATTTCTCTCCCTCCAATCCACCTAATTTGCCTCATTCTCTCAATAATTTGGTTAATTGTTGCTACCCTCGATTCATTGTTGATTTCAAGGAATTGAAAAAAATCAATGATATGGAGGAGGAGCGGGAGAAGATGATGAACTTGAGGGGGAGGCGGAAGAGATCGTCGGTGGGCATTGTCTGTTGCTTCACGGGACAGCACTACCGCCGCGCCTCCTTGGACACCTCTTCTAACGTCAGTCCACTCAGGTCACCATCTTCATGGTTTAAATCATGTAGGAGCAACGATTCGCCGGGAAAGTGCCGCAACTTCATGTCGCGAATGGCATGCCACCGGCGCCATTCATCCGCCGATTTCAGCTACGATCCCCTCAGCTATGCTCTCAACTTCGAAGATGAAGCAGCATCTCCCGCTGACCACGACCAGTTTCGTGCCTTGAGCTTCAATGCCAGGTTGCAATCATTGCCGAGGAAGACAGGTTATTGTACTAATCATGATCACAATTTGCCCAGGTCGCCCATGACGGCCCGTGGGAGTGAGGATCTGAGGAGAGGATTTGAGGCGCTGTCGGCGAGTATGATGAAGCCGACCCACCGGAGATCTAACAATACTAATCAGCAGCAGCCCACCGATCAGGAGGTAACATCATCAATTTCTTCTAATCAGGAGATTCTAGTCCAGTTATGTTAAATTTATTGCATGACAAAACAACTCTCAGGAATTAATTAGCTAGCCTTAATCTCATCATCGTATATATATGTAATAAGCATCCTTTTTTATGTAATATTGATATTGATTAATTTTGTTAAAATCTCTCTCTCTCTCTCTCTCTCTCTCTCTCTCTCATCACAACAAAAACGTTGAAGATATACATAGACTTGAGCCTTTCATTACATTATTTGTGAATTGCTCATAACATGTTAATTAACTGATTAACTCTCCACTGTCTCTCCTAAGAAAAGAAATATGAAGATTCAGAATACTGCAGTGTTTTGGGTCCATATATATACAGTCTTTAATCGAATATTAGAATACATTGATACCCATCTGATATTACCATCTATCCAGACAGTGAACCAACTCGATAGGAAATCTGGGACAACAGACAACATAAGGAAGGGCACACAATGATACAACTCCGAGTCCGATTACAAGCTTGGAGATTTGAGAGGGGTTAAATTAAGCTAGCAGAGGCATATATCATTTCTTACACCACAGGAATCAAGCATATGCATTTCTGAGCTATTCAAATGAATGTTCTACTCGTTTTACTCTCCTTGTCCGTATTGAGAAACAGGTTGCAATGCACAGTGAATGTTTATACATTTATATCAACATCATAAAGAAGAGAAAAGAGACAGTAAATAAAGTCCAAGAAAACATTAAAAATCCAACCAGAATTATAAACAGAGGGCCAAATGCATCTCGTAAGAAAACCAATGAGGTGGCATCCAGTTCATTAGTTTAAAACATACTGTACCCGTCATCCTCATTTGTCCCAAGAAAACACAAAATGGCCATGATGAAAATGGAAAAGGATGAGAGCTCCATTGCTAGTGCTCCCCAACCAATTACACCAGCATGCTTTAGAACAACCGGTACGGCAATGCTACCAACTACTGAAGCACCAGTCAGAAACTTAGATGCATCTATCCAACTGTAACATTATTAAAATACGAGTTTATAATAAGCCCAGAAATATCTTTATAAGCATAAATATGCATGATCTTGGTGGTGGAAAAGATAAACTGTTAGTTGGTCCAAAGAAAAAAACTTTACCCACTGCTCGATTCAGTATATAGAGAAGACGTGTCGGACCCAGCAAAGAAGACTAAAGGCATTGGTAGAAGTACATACATTAATACTGCAAAAGTAACAAAGATATTTTAGAAAAAAACTCAAACTTGGTAGCATCTTAAAACTGAAAGCTGTAAGCCCTTAACATTAACCTCATGATTAGTTTTAAGTTCAAACATTTCTAAAATGCAGATAAAAGATCCATTTGTTTGACCAATTAACAATACATTTTCAACATAGTACATATTTATTTCGGGCATTAGCACAGAAAAATACCTAGAATATACTAACCAAACAGTGATGTAATACAAGAGATTAGGTTTAAGATAAAATTTACATTGATTTATGATGGTGCTAGTAGCTTTTCCAACAACTCGACTAAGCAACTTTCCACAAAGCGAGAATGGCTGGGAAGTGGCCATTAATATAATTCATTGTGTCTTAGTCTAGCAAGTGAGGCCAGCCCAGTGTGTTCAATGCATGACAAAGCAAGTTCACTACTACCATTTATGCAAATTGAGACATATAACAATAATTTTTGAGTATAAATAGATCGGCCACAGATGATCAGATGCAGACAAGCTACGAATTTAAAGTTTAAACAATCAAATGCCTCATATTTAAGAAATACAAGTGTTATCATCAATTATCCAGGAATCTAGGAAATGCAAGGAAGATATCCACATGTACTATACATCTACAAGGGCGAGTCTATGCTAATCCCAGAGGTTGTGTATCAACACGGGTGGATGTATGACATGTGTCAACCTAAAATAATCCAACCACTATTTTTTCTCTACCATTTTCAAACTGACACATGACACACATCCACCGGTGTTGATACACAAGCGGTGGGGTAGCATAGAATCACTCACATATACAACTTTCGAGTTGCTATACGCACCAATACTACCAAAATCATTATATTTTGCTCCCAAATTTGAAGTCTCCAACCATGTGTCAAATCATATAATTTTGTTAATAACTATTCAATGTTTGTCTGTTCGTCTTGGGAGGATGTTTCCAACCCACAAAGTCACTTTTGACTATGAGGCTATTTTCACAATTCAATGTAAAATTGAAGGAGGCCATTCTAGGCTTCTGAAACATACATAAACCTAATCAAATTTGTATTATGTCTTTTTTTTTTTTTTTTTTTTGAATCTCTCTCTATACTAGTACACCTCTTTCATCCCAAAAAGGAAAATTTTACCTCAAAACTTGGTTTATGCAGGAGTGTTTAGTAACTATTGACAAATTAACAAGGCATCTAGAGGGTTTTCCTGGATTTGGGAAATGCAGCTTCATGCTTGAGATCCATACAAGCAACAAACACAGACAAGGTGACTTTTTTGAACTGTCATATACATATAAGCAAAGAAAAATTGCAAATAAATACCTGTTAACATAGGCCACCAATTATTGTATAGAGCACATGCCTGAAAGTAATCATATAATCAGAAAGAATGATTATAATATCTAATAAGATTCATAGCAGGTTAATGAGCCATATGCAACTGAGAGCACAGGTGGATAAATACCAGTATTTGCAACACAATGCCCCCTGAAACAAGAATAGCTAGCATAGCGAGCTTCCCAGTCTGAAAGCAAGCTCTTAGATAACGAGGCAAGTCTGCCATTCTGGCTAACTGAAAGAAAGACATTGTGAAATATACTTGATATTACAACTCCTGAAGAAAACTAATGTGTTGCAGAGCATATCTAGCTCAATAATGCAATTATGTTGAAGCAGATATTTTTCAGGCCTTCACAAAAGCTTACTCATGACTTGTTATAGCAGTTCATGAATCATTTTAGTTACATAAGCATATCCACTATCCAATTATAATATATATATATATATATATATATATGAAAAGAAGACTTCATCATTTCCATCAAAATAAGACATTACCATAATGGATACCACAGACAATGTCATTCTAAGCTCTAATTCACTAGTTCCTGAACTTCAGTAACTAGAGATTTGACAGTCTACAACTCAAGTGAAGATAAGCATGAATACAATTCCATGCAGGGGCGGAGCCTCATACACCATGAAGCCCCCCCCCCCAAAAAATTTAAAAATTAATTACCTACATATACTTTTACGAATTTTTTTGATTTTTAGTGTTAAAATACAGATTTTATAGTAATTTAGCCCCCAAAATCATTCAGCCCCTCAATATTTTTAGTCTAGCTCCGCCCTGATTCCATGAACAAGCTACAACCGACAAAGACAAGGAGAGAGAAAACAAGAAGAGAAAGGAACTTAATTTCATGATTAATGTCAGGGACGGGTTATTCTTAAAAGGCTTCTTCCCACTGAGCTAACAAATTGTTCTCAAATAAGCCTATCTTGTTCGAGCCTTTAGTCATGGAGTGATTTAGTAATCCAGCAATCAACGTGATGACAATATGAAACAGAAAATACCAGAACCTCACAACTCTCTCGTTCACGTCAATTTGATTCAATATATTGTCACATCTCGTTAAATAACTGCCGAAACTTAAAACCCTTCAAATTATCCGGAAAATTGAGAAGAGCACAAAATCAAACTTCAGGGCGTTTAGATCCTTATCCATTCAACAAAAAAAACATGAATTTGGGTTAAAATCTAAAGAGGTCGTCCCTCTCCCTATTAGCTGAGACATCACAATTCACGCGATAACAAATATGAGAATACGAAGAGAGATGCAGAGCATGAAAAAACATATCCATTCAGTGATGGGATGGGAATTGATGAAAACTTACCTGTATCAATTAGGATAGCTATACTTGGAAATCGATCAAATATAAAATTGTTTACTGGGTTTTGCGAATTTGATCGACTGCTCTTTGCTTTCTTCCTTTGATTTATTAATCATTACAATTACAATTTACAATTGGTTACAGTTTACAAGGGAATGAAGATGGAGGGTTGGGTTAAATTGCTTATGAAATCCAGAATATTGGTTTCCAGCACAAAATTGGGCCTTTTCTTTTTTATCCTTTTGAGAATGTATTTTTTAAGATGTACCCAACTTATGTGGACCAAACTCCGGCCCAATTCGATCTATTTCACTCAATTCTATGAATTTACTCTTTCCACTTGTCTTTTTATTTTTTATTTTTATAAACTAGTACTAGTATAGTACCGGTACGATACTATAATATTATAAAATACATATTAAGTTAAAATGATCATATACATTATTATTCATATTTTAAAAATAAGAGGACATTTAACTGAACTTATGAATCCTTTGAATATGATATTTAAAGCCTTATAAAAATTTATATTATCAAATAAATTCTAAAAAAAAAATTATTTGAAAATATGATCATTAACAGTTTATAAACTATTTCAAAGACTCCATTTTATTTATGAAATAAGATATTATTTTTACAAAATACTTTAATTCGAACAGTTTTTGTTACAAAATTATTATACTTGATATTAGTTTCATCATCTGTTTTTCACATCAAACACTTCAATATTTTATTTTTAAAATAACACATAATAAATTAAATATATAATAAGAACTAAGTATACATGATGGTATTTACTACAACTATAAAATCTCTTTAATGCTAATTGTACAAAATAATTTTATCTTATTTATTATTTATGTACGTATTAAAATATTAAAAAATGTTTTAACAAAAATAATACAGTTATTATGTAGTTGTCTATATAATATTTTCTTTCACCTTTCTTAGATAATTAATTCATACTTTCATTAGTATATAGACAATCATACAATATATTACAAATGATGAAATGATGATTTATTTAAATTATACAAAACATTATTTTATTAAATATATTGCAAATAAAATAATTAGTGTATTTTGTGTATCATATAATTAGTTCAAATGAAAATGTTATCAAATATTCGTCCAGAAAGTGAATAATAAATTAAGAATATTTTCCAATAAATGGTGATTGAGGAGAAAATGGGTGGATAATTGCATATTTGCTTCATTTTAGTAATGAAGTGTATTCTCAGGTAAGGAGAAAAATATAAGTAATTCAGTAAGTAAGGAGCAATATTAAGCTCTTGAAAATAAAAGAGTATAACAATCACAAAGTGCAAAAATCCAAGAAAGGAATCAAATGTAGTATGATTAATGAGGGACGAAGCCAAAGGGGGCCAAGGGGTGCAATGTCTAGTTTCATACCCTCACACCATATTTGAAGCATTATATGGTAAGTATAACTATTTTAAAAGGAAATTAGAATATTTCGTCACATTTTTACCAAATTATTGTATAAGGTTGTCTTATAAATTTCATCTTGTGATACATGATGAGTTTGACTCATAGTTTAGATTTGTGAAATAATTTCATAAAAAATATGTTCATCGTTTAAATTCATTTGGCACAAATTAGCGTAAGACCCATGTATCACATTAATATTTTGATTTTAATTTAAAATTTTGAAAATCATTCTTAACAAATTTTTTTTTTGATTTTTTTAATTTTAATTAAATTTTATATCAATTAATATGATAAATTATATATGTTTAACATTATTATTTAGTAGTCTTGTAATAATTTCAATTAAATTTTGAAGTATATAATATTTATATTTGTGAACTTGTATTAAATTATTAAAATAATATATTTTGCAATACATTCAACTATAATATTTTAACAAACAATTGATATATCTCATTTAAAGAAAACTATTATTGGTGACTGAACTCAATCAATGTAAGGAAATGAATTTGTTGTTATGTATTATTTTAGAAGATATTCTTGTTTCATTTTCCCATGCACTGTTAAAAGGGGAAAAAAATTGATGACCAAATTGTCATGACATTTTCAGTGATGGATTAATTTAAATCATCTTCAATTATCAAATTGCTTCATATTTTAATCATTCCATACGATTTGTTTAACACACGTTATTTTTAATTATGGTTCTCAACTTTAGTATCTTTTAATACTTTATAAAATATCACTTAATATCCATATAAATAATATCTTTAGATTAACAACATTAACCGACTATTGATTGACATGAATCGAGTAGTCTGAATGAATTTTTTTGGACTGCAACAAATATATTAGGGTATGGCCCATTGATATCAATTTAATGTTATAATTTTCCCCCTAATATAAATTCAGACATCATCGCTCACACCGCGCTGCGCTCTCTCTCGAACATACAGTCGCCGGAATCTGTGTTTCCCATTTTGTTTAACTGAGTCACACAGACGGACCATTGGTTTGGCAGGTAAACTTCAAACTCCCCTCTTTTTATGGCATGCAGTAGAATTCTACACACAAACCCAACCCCTTTTCACCCCTAGTTCTGATTTCATCTCAATTTAGTGAAGAACCCTTTTAATCTCGAATGTAAACTTCCATGTAGAAATGGCAAGTCTGGTTGAGAGGCTACGGGTTCGATCCGATCGAAGGCCTATTTACAACCTCGATGAATCAGACGAGGAGGCTGATTTTGTGAAGAAATCCGGTGCGGCTCCTTCCGATAAAATTGAGAAAATCGAACGCCCTGATGTGGTAATTCCTCACTCCTTTTTGTTTCATACACTCACATCTCTTCTTCTTGCTTTTAAGTTGTAACTCTTACGTTTTTTAATTTGTTTTACATTTATTTTTATGTTAATCTATCACCCCCTCTCTTGTTCTTTGCACTGCAGATTTCTTTTCGTTCTTTTGTTATAATTTTTAACTGGGAGCACTATCAATGTCGCTCTTCTTTGGTGGTAGTAAAAAATAAAAGAATGTACAAGAATTTCGTAAAGAGTTATGACTTTTTTATGTCGAAGATTGTTAGAGTTCACAGTTTCATGTTAAATTAATTAAATAGCCAGCTTAGTTTCATGGTTACCCAATGACATAATAATGCTTAGGCTTAGGAGCTGCACGGGTTAATCAAAATAATTACTGAAAGTCGTTCCATTCGACATCCTTAACTGAGTGGTGGATCAAACACTTTGCAAAAACACATTACTTGTCATATATGACCAGTGCGTGCTATACCGCAACCTTTTTTCTTTATTATGTATAATTTTATAATTTCCATGCTGGAGTCCTCCATGCATATTCTTTTAGGGGTCTTTTAGGGGTTTGTTGCTGTTTGACTAGATCCACGTTTGTTTTAGTTTTCTTCCATGTTTTTATTGAAGACATTTTGATTGTTTTTAGACTGTTGATGCATGAGTTTTGGCACTAGAGCTGTCCCGGTTAATGGAGATATCAAAAAGAAGATTCTTTCAATAAATGAGTAATTAATTATGTGCCGCTGTTTCAACTGTTCTCTCTCTCTCTCTCTCTCACACATGCACTCCCGTGCGCTCAATGGGGATTATGTCAAACGCCTGTCAGTACACGTGGGAATATCCCATTTCTTCTAAATATTGGCTGTAAGGCCATTGTTTATGCACAACATACACAAAACATAACTTTTTATCGAGCACTCTGATAGGAAAAAAGGATGACTTAAATAAGTGGTGCCTCTACCTTAACATATTTCAATTATACATATGACCAAGAGAAGTAACAAAGAAAAAAAGTTTTCATAAGATCATATGACAGTTTTATGTATTGTCTGGATTTAAATACAATGACAAAAAGATCTCAAGAATCTTTTGTCAGTGAATCTATGAATTACAATTGCCTTTATGGTAATCAAGAAGTGCTTACTTTTTAGTAATATTTGGATTAATTGCTCTAGTTACAAGACATCTTTATGGAATAACTCGATCAATGCGTACCTTATATTTGATTGACTTACTTAATCACTTCGTCATTTTTGTTAACAGAAGGAAGGTTTATGCCAAGTTTGTGGAAGGGATGACGATCTTTTGAGCTGTGAAACATGTACTTATGCTTACCATCGCAATTGCTTGTTACCAGTGTTAAAAGCTCCTCTACCCAGTAGCTGGAGATGTCCTGAATGTGTATGTTTCTTTTACACTCCTAGCGAAGGAAACTGAATTTTGTGTCTACTCATCGTTCTTAATGTGTTTTGAGACAGGTGGGCCATCTGAATGATCTTGAGAAAATACTCGACTGCGAGATGCGTCCAACTGCTGTGAATGATAGTGATGCATCTAAGCTGGAATCAAATCAAGTTATGATGAAACATTATCTAGTAAAGTGGAAAGGACAGTCGTACCTCCATTGCATATGGTAGATTCTTCATTCTGACCTTTCATGATATGTTGTTCATTACATCATTAGTCATTACATGGTTCTTGAGTGCTTGTAGCATCTGTAATATGGTGAATGTCATATGACGATTATATTTTTATGTCTAAGGAAGATCAGCTTGATTTCGAATGTAGGATGTGGCTGGAATACTAAGAGGATATAATTCTGCAGCCTGGGTTTCATTTTCAGCATTTATTCTCACATCCTGGATCTTATTGTGCTGCATTTTGTGTATATGATTTCAGGGTGCCCGAGAAGGAATTTGTTAAGGCATACAAGTCAAATCCTCGATTAAGAACAAAAGTAAACAATTTTCACAGACAAGCTTCTTCATCAAATAACACTGAAGATGAATTTGTTGCTATCAGGCCAGAATGGACGACTGTGGATCGGATCATTGCTTGCAGGTTTAACTGATCTTTGGACCCATTGGGTGCTTTTAATTTAAGAAACCAGTTATTTAAACTTAGTTGCACAACTATAGTTAGTCTTTTTTGTTACAAAATGAGCTTTGGTCTTGGTCTAGTTAAATTCGGTTCATTTTTATAATGTCAAGTGTTGTCAAATGATTCTGAATACCAGGGAAGTAGAACATGGAAAAGAATATTTTGTGAAATGGAAGGAGCTTCCATATGACGAATGCTCTTGGGAGTTGGATTCAGATATTGCTTCCTTCCACAAAGAAATTGAAAAGTTTGATATAATTCAGTCTCGAAATGGCAAGGTATCTGCAGCAAAACAGAAGAGCATCCTTCGTGATGCTATGGACTTCAAAAGTAGACAGAAAGATTTTAAACACTACGAAAGCAGCCCTGATTTTATTTGCGGAGGTACACAATGCTCTTCATTGAGTTAAGTATTTGGGTGATGTTTTATCATGATCAATTTCTTCTTCCATTGACACTGTTATTATCTAATGTAAATCTAGGTTCATTGCATCCATATCAACTTGAAGGGCTGAATTTCTTACGTTTTGCATGGTTAAAACAAACTCATGTAATACTTGCAGATGAAATGGGACTTGGTAGGCCATGTTTGCCTTTCTATTTACTTTCTTCCACCCCCTCACTCTCAATTACTTCCTTGCAGCAGAATTCTGTACATGTCATTTCTTGTAATTATTTATGAGTGCAGGCAAAACGATACAGAGTATTGCCTTTCTAGCTTCTCTTTTTGAGGAAAATTTATCTCCTCATCTTGTGGTTGCTCCTCTTTCAACGTTGAGGAACTGGGAACGTGAATTTGCCACATGGGCTCCTCATATGAATGTTGTAAGTATGCATGATTTCAGGTTGGGATAATTTGAGAGTGAGTCTAATGTTTCAGATTGCATCAGATTAGCTTGCACCTATAATTGATTAAGAGTCAACTGTTTCAGGTGATGTATGTTGGCACATCTCAAGCACGCAACATGATTAGAGAATATGAATTTTACTACCCCAAAAATCAAAAAAAGATCAAGAAAAAAAAATCTGGTCAAACTGTCAGTGAAAGCAAACAAGATCGAATAAAATTTGATGTTCTTTTGACATCTTATGAAATGATCAACATGGATTCATTATCATTGAAGCCCATAAAGTGGGAGTGCATGGTAAGATGACAATAGTCAATAGTGCCTACTCATTTTGAGTATTTCATACTTGCTCTTAAAGTTTGCTTAACATCTCTATGTAGATTGTTGATGAAGGCCATCGTCTAAAAAATAAGGACTCGAAATTGTTTTCTTCTTTGAAGCAATACTGTAGCAGACACCGTGTCCTCTTGACTGGAACTCCTCTTCAGGTATGATGATTCCATTATGATCTGTGCTTGCCTGTTGCTTATGCACCCGACTTAGATTCTTTTGTGTGGAAAGAAAAAATGTTATTGTGATTATTATTATCATTTTGACTGACAGTAAATGATGCTATTGTTTGTGCAATACCCTGCAGAATGTTAATTCGTGATTTGCTTCTCTAAATGATATATAGTTACTGCCTGGTTGAATATGTATATGAACAAGCAAAGTTGACAAGCTCCTCTGCTGGACTATGCTGAAAATCCTTTTGGAGCTTAGATTGAGGTCTACAATTTTTAGAGACAATTAAGGATTTTTTTTAGGTAGATGGTTCAGTATTGGCTTCATGTAGGATTTGGCTTAAATTGTTAGGTGTTGGATTTTATTGGAAAGCCATCTTTTTGGTTTGAATTGTCTGATTTAAGTGGGCTGTATGCTCTTGGAGAACCAGTTACAGTTTTAGCTCAATTGCACTTATGGATGATTCTCGTGACTTTCTAGAATCGGCCTATTTGTCTATATTCTCTCTTCCAATGTGGCGCAAGTGTCGTCTACACATCAGTCTGGAGTGACTAGTTAATAACTGCACATTTAGGATTGCTTGTAGTCTTGTACGTACTTTAGTCAATTCTAGATAACATCTCGTGAAGCACACAATTAATTAGTTCAAGTGATCTTAACATTTTATTTTTTCATGCAATTATAACGATACTTGAGGTCATTCACTGCAGAACAACTTGGATGAACTTTTCATGCTTATGCATTTCCTTGATGCTGGGAAGGTTAGTTCCTTGAACACAGGTTCAATCGTTTTATTGGTATTGAAATTTATGACATGATTAGCAGCAAGAATCCCATTACCTGATATGATATAAAAATCCTTTTCAGTTTGGAAGTTTGGAGGATTTTCAGGAGGAGTTTAAGGATATCAATCAAGAGGAACAAATTTCTAGGCTTCACAGGATGTTAGCTCCACATCTCCTGAGAAGTACGTACTGAAGCTTATTGAATGTCATTTTAGTTTTATTTTGCCTTCTATATAGTCACATTGTACAATCCCCATTAATATGTGAATACCAGGACAGCTGATTTGCTGGTAGAATATTTTTGATGTCGAGATGCATGAATGTAAAAGAGACTTTGCGAGCACATTAAGAGAAATAAGTACCATTGATTGGATACATAGCATATACCAATTTGATAAATGTATCAGAATCCTGCAATATACAAATAAAACAACTTGTGGATACAATTGACCTTAATGAAGGGTGATTTCCCTCAACCTTCATTCCTTAACTCTACTTTTAATTTTCTCCTGCAATCCAATCTGTCTATTTTTGTTCCCATTTTAGATTGCATAAAGCAACTCTTATGTGTTATAACATGGATGATATTGCAATAGTTCTACCTTGGCTTTAACCTTATTTGCTGTGCAAGCTCGATGGACCTCTGCTGATCTTTGATCCTTTTTACTTGAGGTGTAGATACTACTATGTGTGCCGGCTATCTATTTCCTTTTTGTATTCTCTCAGCACACATCATATCATTCTCAGTAACCATATGGCTACGGAACAACATTTCCGTTTGAATTGCAGGAGTGAAGAAAGATGTTATGAAGGATTTACCTCCTAAGAAAGAACTAATATTACGTGTCGAATTGAGTAGCAAGCAGAAAGAATATTACAAAGCGATCTTGACTCGTAATTATCAGATACTAACTCGCAAAGGTGGTGCTCAGGTAAGATGACATAACACGTGTGAGTTCTTAATATCCTAATTTTCAATTTCAACAACTTTCTGTAAGAGCTAACTTAGTTAACACTTTTGATGGCTAGATTTCTCTTATAAATGTGGTGATGGAACTGCGCAAGCTCTCTTGTCATCCCTTTATGTTTGAAGGCGTTGAGCCAGAAGATACGAACGAGTTTCACAAGTAATACATGCACCTTGCTCTGAATTTCCCTTGTTTCTGGTTGATTGGAATGAGAAATGGGTTTGGTATTTGTGTAACATTGTTTTTATGGGATAATCATGAATGTGCATGTCACAGCTTTTATTTTGAGTACCATGCTCTTGTTTCTGTGAAAACTGTTCTTTTGAAGATATAGTTAATAGCTGCGCTACTTTATAATGTTCAATAAATCAACTTTGATTTTCTTCAGGTGTAGTGTTCTTACAATTTTTTGGTTCACAATGATATTTATCTCAGGCAACTGATTGAATCCTCTGGGAAACTACAACTTTTGGACAAGATGATGCTCAAGCTTAAAGAACAGGGTCACAGAGTTCTAATATATTCTCAATTTCAGCATATGTTGGACTTACTCGAAGATTACTGTAACTATAGGGTATGAATAAGAAGCTGTATATACTTAATCTACTTGATGTGTTCCTGAAGTGTATTTTGATTTTTTGGGTTGATCCTCTTCTATGTATCTTAGAAATGGCATTATGAGAGGATTGATGGAAAAGTTGGTGGAGCAGAAAGACAAATTCGAATAGATAGGTTTAATGCAAAGAATTCATCGAGATTCTGTTTTCTGCTTTCAACTAGAGCTGGGGGATTAGGGATAAACCTTGCTACTGCTGACACAGTAATTATATATGACAGGTAATGCCAATGTTTGTGTTTAATGGCATTTGTCTGCACAAAATAGCATGGCTTCTATATTCTGCGCTGCTTGAACCATGAAAATCTAAATCTGGATGGACAAACTATTGATAGATTTTAGTCTCTTTGGGTGGATTGCATGTTGGAAAAGTATATTAGAGTAGAAGTTAACAGGGGGTGTACATGATATGATATCCATAAAAAATGTCAAGGGATTTGTTCAACTTGCTCATTTTTCCTTTAATTGAAGGTGAAAAAGGACTGGAGGAATCTTCATAATATATATATATATATATATATATATATATATATATATATATACATGTACATATATTGTGTTCAGTTGGAATCAGGGAACTTTGGTTAGGGTGTGGGTCAGTGTTGACTATGAGTTTGAGTTGGGAAGGGATGAGGAGAATTGCTGCAAGGTCAATTCTACAAGAGCTGCTTGTATAGTGTTCTGTCCTTGTTTGCAATTGGACATGTTTTTTTTTAGAAATCTGTGCACTGACCAAAAGCCTGTTGATTGTCTATTCTATGAGTTTTAGTAACTCCTCTAGGTTACATCTTTCCTCTGCTTCATGTTTCTTAAGGTTGTCATCTGGTTCACATTGTTTTTTCAGCTTTAGATCTGCATTCACATTCTTCCAACCTTGTGCTATGGGAATGAAGATTCTAGATATAAGCCATGAACTTGGGAATAGGAAGTTGGTTGCAAGTCCTATCACTGTTTCTAAGAGCAGTAGTATAGTTGAGATGAGTATTATTTATGTCAGTGCTAGAAGGCAGGAGGTAGTGAGATTTGATTGGTGGCACTGCATAGTCTGCTTTGTTTGCCCAAAAGACTTAAATGAGTTCTCTCTGTTTAGTGTATCACCATTTTGGTCTTTAAAACTTCACCCAATCTCCTCCCCTTTCATCTCCTTATATTTTATGTTTCTCTTTGAGTTGACCTTCTGCTTTGTTGGGTTTTTTTTTTTTTTTTTTTTTGTTGAATAAAAAATTTCCGGTATGGTAAATTAAAATAAGAGCTTGTTGCAAAGCCATCTCTTATTGGGTGCTGGATCCCCATGAAGCATGCTAATATGAGAAAAAAGTAATAACCAAGAATCCTACATAACTGAGGATCTGGATTTTCTCTGGCATACTCTTATGTTCATCATGCCTCATTGGATTTACATTTTGATAATATCTATTGTATCTTGTAATTGAGCATCCAAAATTTTGCAGCGACTGGAATCCTCATGCAGATCTGCAAGCAATGGCAAGAGCTCATCGTCTTGGTCAAACCAATAAGGTTCTGCTCATTATAGATTACCTCACGGCTTTACCTCACCGCTTTCCTTCTTAATTAATGGTGTTAACTCTTTTCTGTATGCAGGTAATGATTTACAGACTCATATCACGAGGAACAATTGAAGAAAGGATGATGCAGTTGACCAAAAAGAAAATGGTTTTGGAGCATCTAGTTGTAGGAAGGCTCAAAGCTCAAAATATTAATCAGGTAAAAATATTTTAGCCTATTGGTTAATATATGTATCATCAGCAGTTGCACAATAATGTATTGGAAATTATATATGTGTTAACATAATTGGAGCAATTTACTACTGTCGAGTTTTTTCAATGATATAGATTGTCCTTTGATTGAACAAATCAGCATTCATGCAAACATGCGCATATATGATTGTTGAGTCTGAAAAGATCTAATAAGTAATTTTGTCTTCTCATATTCATGGTACTATTCTTTGAATAGTGATCAAATCTGTTTCCTTCATTTCCTCTTAGCTTATTAACTGATACAGGATAGTAGTTGATTGTATTTGCTATTTGCAGATTCATAGTGTATTCCTGAAAACAACATTTATTTTCTGTATCTGTAATCGGCTGTTATCCTATTTTTTTGGTAGATCAATTTGTTATCTTGGTGATTGATACAATAGCAACTCTTTTATAAGTTTCTTTCTTTCTTTTTTTCCTTTTTGGGAATAAGAAACATAACTCTATTTATTAGGAGAATAAAGGAACAAATTGATGATATTACAAAACTGACAATATCACCCACAAAAATAAAATATGCAATTAATTATACATACATACATATATCCACAAACATGTAATAAAGAATAATTGAAATCCCATCGGAAAGTCACCTTGATCTAAACTATTGCAAACATGAAAAAAATTCATGCATCAAATCAAAAACTTACAAAGACACATTTAAAATTGCAAAGTAAATGTCATGCATATTTTTTCAATTAACCCTAATATTGAGAATATTGTATGAAGTTGGGATTCAAGATTTATAGATTAAAGTCCACGAACAAATTCATATGAGTCGTGTAGAGTTTATCTTATAAAAGCATCTAAACTTAATAAGCAATAAAAACAATTCTGTACAGAGGAAAACCCAGTGAAAATAAATTTTAAGGAAAATGAGAAAAGTATATCTCTTCTAGTTAATTTACGATGGTGAATTCTGGTAATTAATTGTGTTCTTAATAGTTCTGTTTAATAGATATTTGTTACCATAGAATCTGAATGCCTGAACGGTTTTCTTTGTTGCTAAGGATTATATACTCCCACCTGTGCCTGTTTGCTTCTATTTCTGTCCGACATTTGTATGAGCCATTTGACAGAAAATGCACCTCTGTTTGCTTGTCTCCCTTTTTACCTGTGTAATCCATTTGCAAGTCACACTTAAATGTGAATTATTGGTTTTCTTAAGTTGGTTAGGATTTTATTGTGCCACCATAGAAAATCTTGCGACAGGATCAGCATGTAGTTTAGCCATAAAATCTAACAAGACTTCAATATTCGTAATGAGTTATAAACTTTGTTTGATATGCCAGAATGATTGGCCAGTTATGCAGCTACCTTTCTCATATATGATTTGATTTTTAAAATTTTCAAGGTATATTTGTTACTCATCTGCTAAAATAAAGGGAATTTCCAGTTTGTGTTCTTTTTTATTTCTCTTGTGCTGAGATACCTCGGTATGGATGCAGGAAGAACTAGATGACATCATTAGGTATGGCTCAAAGGAGTTATTTGCTGATGATAATGATGAATCAGTAAAATCTCGTCAAATTCACTATGATGATGCTGCAATTGATAGGTAATGTACTCTTGCAATTTCCGCTGGATGTTATTGATTTCTGTTGTTAGTGTGAACTTTGAATGCTGTATGGTGTAGGTTACTTAATCGTGAACACATTGGAGATGAAGAGACTTTATTGGATGATGAAGAGGAAGATGGATTTTTAAAAGCTTTCAAGGTTAATAATTTACCTGATTTATGCATAATTGACTTTCCTGGAATTTCACTCTATTATGCATCTTTTATATGTTGTATATGTCACCAAAATTGACTTCTGTAAATTGTTGGTCGTGATTAAGATGCAGCATACCACCTGGAACTAACATGTGAATCTGAGCTGTTCTGTCATGATTTATTTGTGAAAGCATCATTTTTTCAGTCTGGTATAATATACCAGGGTGAAAAGTTTCAATACCATTCCCAGAGAAAGTAGACCTTTTGACCTACTGTTGAATTGAAAAGTTTGATGCTTATGGCTGGATACAGTCATTTAAAATTTTCAGCTGTAGCTAAGTTGCCTATGTTTACGAGTCTGAACAAAGGGAAATGCAATTACTGCAGCAATCAGGTAGCTTTAGCATTTGTAAATGGCATTAGGAAAGTATTTGGCTCTATCTTTCCTGCATCAGAACTTATTTTTGTTGGATTATGGCCGCTTCAATTGACAGCTTCAGTGGAATTTTTAAGTTCCTTCTCTTTTTCACTGTTTTTTTTTTTTTCAAATATTTCAATATCGATCCCTGAACTTAATGCCTCAGGTCGCAAATTTTGAGTATGTTGATGAAGCGGAATTGGCAGCAGAAGAGGAAACACCTGTGCCACCAGCAGAGAATAGAGCCTCAGCAAACAATTCTGAACGAGCAACCTACTGGGAAGACCTGTTAAGAGACAAATATGAAGTACACAAAATAGAAGAATTTAATGCTATGGGCAAGGGGAAGAGGAGCCGCAAGCAGGTACCTGCTTTTTCTTATTTTATTGACCAAATTAGCAAAATTCAAGAATGAAAAAACCATAGTAATTTCTATTAGCAATGCTCTGCAGTCGGTTCAACACCTTTATTATTTTTCGGTCAAAAGATTCTTAAAAGGAAAACATTATCTTTTCATTTAGCGGCTTGTTACACAGGTTATCTCTGTTTAGGATTTTCAGTTAGGTGACAGGTACACTTCCTTATGCGCCTCTTGTAGATGAAGATAAATCCTTCTGAAAATATTGCAGAATGAGAAAATAAAGAAATGTGATTATCCTGATAAAGTATTTTCCTGGTGAAACTTGAGCATATAGGTTTGGGGTTCTGTTAATATTGAATTTAATAGCCTGGAAAACTGAAAATTCTCCAGAACAGTTAAAGAATTCTGGGTTGCAGGACTTTTGAAATTGAGTTTTAGCATTCTGATTTATCACATATGTACATTATGGTATCAGTTGGAGAAGGAGAAGGGGACCAGTATGGGGAAGCCCTCGTATTTTTTATTTTGTAATGGAAAGGAAAGATAAGATGAGCCCTTCTTTTGTTTGGTATCTGTAAAGAAAATTGTTTGTTAGTGGGAATTGGGCGGAGGATTGGAGGTGTTGGCGGAGTGGGTGTGCGTGCGCCTCCTTTTGACTTTGTTTAAAATAAAGATTTAGAGAAGATTTTATTATAATTTGTAACCTGGCATAGGAGTATGTTTAGCAGGAGGGTTTGGAAGACGGCCTATAGGGGCACATATTCCTTTTGTGATTGGATTCTGTATGCTTTATGCAGATGGTGTCTGTTGAAGATGATGATCTTGCTGGATTGGAAGATGTAAGTTCTGATGGGGAAGATGATAACTATGAAGCTGAATTGACTGATAACGAGACACCTTCACTTGGAACTGCAGCTGTCAGAAGACCTCATAGAAAGAGAACTCGGGGTATTGACCAACGGCTTATTGTTTATTAGTTTATTGAATAAATATAAAAGTGGTATCTTTAAATTTTCCTGTTTATTTGTATCAACAGATACTACAGAAAAGATTCCGCTCATGGAGGGTGAAGGAAGATATCTTCGTGTACTTGGATTCAATCAAAGTCAGAGGGCTGTGTTTGTTCAAATGTTGATGAGGTTGCATTTATAAAGTTAGTTAGATTTATTAAGTCCCATATCTTGCTGGTCATCCCTCTCCTGCTCTCTGTTTTCGCTTTAGATAAATGTGCAGCCATCTTATGCTTATCAAAGAATAAACAAGCTATTTGAATTGTTTGTCACAGATTTGGAGTTGGAGAGTATGATTGGGCAGAGTTTGCGCCACGTCTAAAGCAGAAGACCTATGAAGAAATTCACGAGTATGTGATTGGTCATTCATCTGCACACACACACACAGATATTAGGTTGAATCAATGTATGTGTTGGAATAATCATACTGGTTTACTCCAGCTCTACTCTGTGTTTTCTTGATAGGAATTTCTCGAGAGAATTTGTGATGTGTTGTCACGGTGTCTTTGAATTTGTAATCTTTCCTTTTTTAGTTGCTTGATTCTATCTGTTGGTCTTTTCTTGACAATTTATCTGGGAGAAAATGCTCTTAAAGTTTTTGTTTCTTGCTAGTATAATTTCATAACCCTTAATTTCCTTTTATCTATTTTATGTTCTCTATATAGTAGCATAAATGTAACCCAACTTGCTTGTATTTTATTTACTGTTTCTGTATTCAAGTACGTTTTTAAAGAAGCTTACTACATTTTTTACTTGAGTAGTAAATTAGTGGTTCTGCCAAAATTTGGCAATCCCGAGGGATGAGATTGTCAATTGGTAGAGTTCAAATCATTGTGATATTACACTAAACATAGGTTGAGCACTTCTACAGTTCATGCTCAGATAAGTTTTATTGTTTGTTATGATTTATGCAGTTATGGGGTACTTTTCTTGAGGCACATGAGCGAAGACATAAACGACTCTCCAACTTTTTCAGGCAAATTACATTTTAAATCTCTCAGTTATCTGTTAACATTTGATTTCTCCACCCGAAATCAGGTCAAATAATACATGATATCTAATATTAAATTGTTGCAGATGGTGTACCCAAAGAGGGACTGAGAATAGAGGATGTACTTGTCAGGATAGGAACACTATCTCTGATCAGGGATAAAGTAAGTCCTATATCTCAGAAAGAAAAAAAAAATCGTTTCAGTTGCATCTTGTAATAATTATAGTCTTGTTACACTCTATTCCTCTTGTTTTTTTGAGATTAAAGGCAAATATTACTTCTAGTGAATTACTTTGGCTTCTGAATGCACAGTGCATGTCTGAGTTAAGTTGACATCAATAAGAAGGTTTTGAGCTGACTATCATTAGCCTATTTTTGGGTAGATATTCAGTTTATTTATTTTCTGAAAGCAAAAGTAAGGTAGGTGATTATAAAATGTGAAATCTACATTGGCATAAGTCATACCTAGGGTTAGATAACAGTTATTTGAGATTATATGATAATATCCTCATTATAATTAACTGGTGTTTACATGTTCGTAACCATTTTGCTACATGATCTAGGGTAAGAAAGGGATTCTGTTTACCTTTCGTATCATAACTTTCATCCCGGTTAACTTGACCCTTGGTCAACCGCCAGGGATTTTTTTTTTTGGTCTGGGGTGGGGTGGTGGCTAGTATTCTGCATCTTTAAACTTGAGATAAAGTCATTACCTCTTACTATTTTTGTGGCATCTTTGCCAAACCCTTCTATACTGCAAAGCAGCACTTTTGTTATGTTTAATTTTTGTTTCTAAAATTATCTTCTGGTGACAGCTGAAGGCTTTATCAAATGGCTCTCCGCTTTTTGCGGATGATATTATATCCCGATACCCAGGACTGAAAGGAGGGAGAGTTTGGAAAGAGCATCACGATCGGTTGCTTCTGCGAGCAGTAATGAAGTATAATTTCCTTTTTTCCCTTGAGCTCTACTTGTTGATTTACAGCTTCATGGCCCAAAATAAAACAGAGATAGTCTTATATCTCGTAATACGAGATCGGATAGATGTGAGAGCATATTAACTGAAATAATAAATTGTCAAAAGATATGGAATAATTGTGAAGTTGTCTCCCTTGATTAATCTATTCTGAATTAAATGTCATGATAGCTTTCTGGAAATGGTAGGATATAGGATATGAAGTGCCTTTTCCTTTCAATTATGGTAACATTAAATATTATTTGCAATGCTATTTTAAATGATCGCATCTCATTTGATTGAAAAAGCCATTTTGTGAGTTTTCCATGTAAATGTACGTGTATTAATTTTTTATGCTGCTATCCGCCTGAATATCAAGACATGGATACGGAAGATGGCAAGCAATTGTTGATGACAAGGACTTGAAAATGCAAGAAGTGATCTGTCAAGAGCTGAACCTTCCTTTTACGGCGGCCCCTGGAGCTTCTCAGAATTATGCTTCAGGGACCTCTCAAGCACCATATAATCCATCCGGTACTTCTCAGGCACAGGCCTCCGCTTCTGGAGTTTCTCAGCTGCATGTTCCAGCTCCAGGACTTTCTCAATCACAAAATGGTGTGAACTCAGAACATGTTGAAGCACCTGGAAATCAGGCAAAGGTTACTGGGGGTGACTTCGGAGCTGATGTTGCACAGGGAGCTACTGATACTGCTGCCCGATCACAACCTTTTCAAGACCAGTCTATGCTGTATCATTTTAGGGAGATGCAGAGAAGACAAGTGGAATTTATCAAGAAAAGGGTGTTGCTTTTAGAGAAAGGGCTTAATGCAGAACTGCAGAAAGATTTTTATGTAAGTCCTAAAAATAGTAATTTAAACTTGTTTCAGGTTAGTTTTTTATGAATTATTTGTAGCAGTAGCAGTAGAAAATTGCTTTAATTCTTAGTGTAGCATGATTTACTTTCCCCTACATTGAATCTGTTGATCCACGAGATATTAAATTTTTATGTGAGTTTGTTTGAAGTGTATTTTTTATTGATACATAATTTTTAACTGTTGAAAAAGCTAACTGTTATAGGGACCACAATTTTCTTCTCTGAAATAAGTGATTGTCTCAGGCTGACGAGAAAACAAATGACATTCCAAATGATGAGGCAGGGCGCAAGGTTACAGATGCAGAAAAACCATCTTCTGAGGCATCGGATGGCCAAATAATTGATCAGTTGCCTCAAGTTGACATAATTTGTAAGTTAATTATTATTTTTTAATTCCTGATGGATGTTAACCGTTAAAACATCTGTAATCAAGCTTCTTCCTGAACTTCTGTGAACAAGCTCTTCTATTGGCAGAAGCAGTCTTATTCAGTCAGGTTTTTGTCTTGAGTAGAGCTACTCTTGTGGGAAAACTTTTTAGACATTTGGAAAATTTGACTGAGCTGGGCCTTTGATTTTAAAAAGTCGTAGTTGTGAACATTGCGGCGTTTGAATGAAATAAACCTGGTTTGGATTTGACAACTTGCATCTTTCTTGTGATCCAAACTGATGCATGACAAAACTCCCAATAGATATATCTGTTGTTTGATGCTTGCTTGTATAATTTTAGAGTGTCTTGTATGACCTATATACTTTGTCTCATGTAAAACAGCTTCGGAAGAGATTCTGGAGTTAGCTTGTGATAAAAAATCGGATCGGTTTGATATTGCCAGGCTTTTCAATGAGGTAAATTATGTAGAGAATCTAATAAGTTATTGATAGAGGATGTGGTCGGGGCAAGAAATAATGCGGTCCAATTTGTTTTGCAGATGAGCAGGCTAGTGGCGGAGAATGCGCCAGATTCAGCTGAAGCATATTATAGACCCGCAAGTTTGGAGTTGAGAAAAAATCTTGGTGCCCTTGAAGCTATTAATAGAGAGATAAACCAAATACTTTCACCAGTAAAGCTGAGTCCTGAAGTGGATGAGGAGAAGGCAGAAGTTGAAACTCAGAGTTGCTCATCTGCAGACAACATTGAGGCCATGGATATAGACAATCTGATTACAATCAACAACGACAACTTGCCTGGTAATACTATCGCTGCAGAATCATTTCCTAATGGATGTGTGAATATAGATGAAACAGCGGAGAAGTAGGATGGATGCTTGTCAGAAATCGTAGTAGACGAATCAGCTTGTTTGTTTTCCAAGATGTTCTAAATACTCTCGCTTTTAGTAGAGATTGGCTTGTATTGTGACTAGGAAAACTAGCAAACCTCTTTAGTTATGTGTGGTCTCAATTAAGAAAATGTACCTCTTATTATACAAGCCTTCGGGATTGCTACGTATCTGCCTGCCTGCCTGCTACCTTCCTCTTCACCCTCTACGATTTTTTACTTCTAACGATGTAGAATTTATACTAAACATAATACCACTTCTCTTTCAACTTCTTTCTGTTCGTATTAGAAACTTATCAATAATTGACTGCATGCTGTGAGGCAAATATTAAAATTCAAAATGCAAGTGGATCAATGCTAATGATTTTTATTAATTAGGTGAGACTTTATAGTTACCTTTTAATATTAACAGAGGGAAGAAAATTATTTTTTATTTATTTTTATTAATTTTCTCGGCATGATTTATCTGAATATTTATTCATGAGCTTTCTGGAAAAAATATTACTTAACATATATAAGGATTTATCAGGCAATATTTTCATTATTAGTGTAAAATATGAAATATCTCGGCATGCTTTATCTGAAAATATAATATTATTTTATTTTGTATTGTCACCTGAATTTTTTATTTATTTCAAATCTGTGTATTTTTTTAGGGTAAAATCATTGTATAGGTTTTTTTTAAATAAATAAAAGTAGAGGCTAATGCCCGTAAATCAAAAGGCTTCTTGACATTTTGCTATTTTGGATGACAGAAAATTTAATCTTTTTTTCTTCTTCTGTGAAACAGCTTATACATTTGAAATTACTCGAATAAATACACATAAATACAAATATAGATATAACCTTTAGCTACAAAATATAGGACATTATACGATAATATTCATAAAGTTTAAACAATGCACAATTATTTATTTATGTTTCTTTTAAAAAAAAATCTTATTTGAACAATTAGTTAGTTTTACAAACTTAATAATCAATCAAGTACCTAATCTTTTTTAGCAAAATGCATCATCACGTCATAAACTATAATGTTTTGTCTCATATATTCTTAAACTATAAATTTTGTTTTAAAAAATCCCTAAACAATAAGTTTTGTTTCAAATATCTCTAAATTATAAAATCGTTTTATTAGATTATCTGAATTTGATATTCGGAGGTCCATAAACAAATTTATAATAAAAAAGAAAAGAATAGTTTAGGGGTTGATGACGCATATTTGGGAAGGGTAGAAATGGTAAAAGGGGAGGGAGGGAGTCAGGAGAGGAGGTGCAGCAGCAGCAGCAGCAGCTGCACAAGTAGTTGACAATTCGCTGTTAATTGTAAATACCAAACACACATTTCCTTCATTTTCACGCCCTCTCCACCTCCATAGCTATTTATTTATTTTTCTTCCAAATCTTCCTCTTCTACAAGGCACACAGTTCCAGTTACCTTATATTCAATTGAATTGAATTGGGACACTGGTCAGGAAAGAAGAATGGATCCTCCTACCTCTTGGGATTCCTTGCGTAAACAGGTATGTATGTGTAATGTGTCAGATATTCTGTTCAATTATTTACCTGAGCCTGATCCAATATCCTTAACCGCCTTCTAATTTTAGGGTTTCATTCAATGAGATCGGATTTATGATTATCACTCTGGTCATAATAATGCTAGATGAATATCCTAATGTCAGATTTATTCCTCAAGACATTTCAATTGCGATAAGATTAGCTCAGATGAAAATTTTGATCTTCAATCATCTTTGGCAACCATGCTGCCTTGCGCATGATTTATTTCCTTACCTTCTGGAATGTAAAAACTCAAGTGAATTGACACTACTACTGTTTCGATCCAGGATCTACTCCTGCATGCTACTTTTACCTTTCGTTACGCATTGTCTATAGGCTCCTCTATGCAATTCTGGCAACTAACACATGGTATTTATTTTCCTCGTTGTTTTGAGGTCTGATAGTTTCTGCCCTTTTCTTTACATGTAACCAGGCGAGGAAACTTGAAACCCAGCTCGATGAGCAGATGCATTTGTATCGTAAATTAGTATCAACAAAAGTTGATTGTTCTAATGACAATGATTTGGAGTCTGGAATTGATCAACTTTTGAAACAGCTTCAACAAGTAAATTTGCAAATGCAGGCTTGGGTTTCATCTGGAGGATCAGAAATCTTTTCACATACACTGACTCGGCATCAAGAAATCCTTCAGGATCTTTCTCAGGTTATAAATATTGTAGTTACTTCACGATTTTACAAACCTGAATACCTGGATCTAGAAGCTCTTAATTGTTTTTTTTTTTTGGGAGGGGGAGGGGTGGATTCATTTTAGGATTGTTACGTGTACAGTGATGGTTAATAATGTGTGTATGATTTGGCATTAAAATGTGAGGTGCTGACTGGAGCAAAACTTTGTAAAAGACTATAGCTCAAAGTCTAAAAGTCAGAAAAATAATATGTTAATGTTGCAGAACTCGTAATTATATTGTGGAAATTAAGTTTTTAGAATTCAGAAAATTTGTATAAACTTGACTTTTTTTATCTTTACCTGGTGCTTTCAAGCTATGTTCACTTAAATAAAACAATTGTTAATGTCTTTCTCGAAGTCTCCTTCTATCAAGGTCTTCTTTTTTCTTTTTTACGTCATCCTTTTCCAGATGGAAATCAGATACTATTGATTAAAGGATTTCATGCTGCTTTATATATCTTATGTTTTGGGGGTATTTAGGAGTTCAATCGACTGCATTCCAGCCACAGAGCTAAGAAAGAGCATGCATCACTTCTTGAGGATTTTAGGGAGTTTGATCGTACAAGATTAGACCTCGAAGATGGTAGTGGTTCCTACGAACAAGCTCTTCTCAAGGAGCGTGCTAACCTCCATAGAAGTTCTGGCCAGGTAATGGGTAATCTTGTCAGTATATTATTGTAGGTGAAATGATAATTTGATTAGTAGACATAGTACTCAAGAGTCGTGACTAAGGAATGAGGCGGATATGCATCAGAAGCATTATGAACTGCCACCCAAAGAATCCAATTTGTGAAAAAATGCAAAATAATATCAATCGAAAATGGACATTAAATTTTATAAGCACGTTTATACCTGAAAAGGCTCTGGATTTGTTATTATGAACATTGATTGTTTGCCAGATGGCAAGAGGTAGATGTTAATTCAACGTCACGGAGTATGTTTTAGGGTCAATTATGGGGTACAAAGAACATGTGAGAATATGAGATATAATCACGAGTCATTTGATAAAAAAGGGGATTGCCAAGTTTGACAGGGATGTTTCTTGCCAGATGGCACTAGGTGTGGAGGTTATTTATCCTTCTCTAGTGCCACGGGCTTACTGAAGGGAGCTACTAGGAGGTTGATTAGTAGAGCCACAATCTGATGTTGCATATTGTACAATAACGACTTCTTTGGTTCACAATATTGCCACAAGTGGGAAAAACTCATTCTGTCAGAATCACTTAATATGGGGTGCTTTGCTTGGTCTGCATAAGCTAACACATTAGGAAAATTGGAGCAGTGAAAAATAATACAGTTACAAGAAAGACCTCTGACAGGAATCTGGATGTGAGTCATTTTCAAATGCGCCAATCAAAGTCTTAAACAAGTGACAGAAAAGATATAATCGTCAAAATATGTGAAAAGTGCACATAATTCAAGTTCTGAAGGTAATAGATAAATATTTGCCTATAATTTCAAGTGGCCATACCATGTTAGAGTATTCTAAAAGTAAAGTAGCACTTGGATGATGTTAAGTTTCTATTTTCTATATTTTAACTGTTTGTTTTCCTGTAGATGGACTCTGTGATATCACAAGCCCAAGAGACCTTAAAGACCCTTGTGTTCCAACGATCCACGTTTGGGGGTATCAATTCAAAGCTTAGTAATGTGAGCAGCCGTCTTCCAACGGTAAGGAAATAATCAAATGCATAGTTGAAATGTTAGAACCAAAAGGGAATCACACAATGCACTTGTAATAATATTAAATATGGGATGTATACTTGAACTTATATTAGATACGAGACATATGCTGGATCCTAAGTTCATAATGGAGTTGTTGGCTGTGTAATTCTGCAGGTTAATCACATTCTCTCAGCAATAAAGAAGAAAAAATCTATGGACACCATCATACTCTCCTTAGTTGCATCCGTTTGTACGTTTTTAATTCTAATTTACTGGTGGACCAAGTAGGTCTTGGAGGTTGGAGCCATATGAGATTATCTTAAGCTGGTATATTGTATGTACATACCTTCTCGGGTTGCTCTAAATTTTATTGTTTGTTCACTTACATTCATGATGGCATGTCAGATGAAGTTGTATCAACCAAATTTGGTTCAAGAATCTACATGAGATTTGTTGCCTTGTTGAAATTTATAGTCACAGTTGACATTCAAAGAATACATATCGTGTTTGTCACCAGCTTTCATTTTGTATTCACAACTTGCTTTGACGGGTGTCACTTAGATTTAATTGTATTCACAACTTGCTTTGACGGGTGTCACTGATTTGTTGGTACACGAATATGAACATAAATTCATTTCCTCTGGTACCTTACATTTCATGCTCGTGAAAGAATTGAAATAGTACTATTGAACCCTCCTGGCTTGATAAGGTATGATTTCTTTCATGTATCTACTTAATTTAAATTTGAAATGAATTGAACTTAAAGTTCTGACACTACCATGTTGTATAAGAGCTATTACTGGATTCTAGATGAACTCATCTTTTGAGAACGATTTGTAAGTAGAACCGTCCACAATCCATAGAACTGAAGAACATATTTTCATCTTGTTTTCAGACAGATACCACCAAGGCCCGCAAGCAACCACTCAGCATCTTAAATGACAAACATAAAATATAATATCAATCTTTTTCAACGAAGATAAGAGAAAAATCCCATATGGATGGACAAAACAGAATCTACCTATTTCTCAAAGTAAGATTGTACTTTCTCTAGCCACTGTATAATCTCAAACCTGTCTTTATTCATCATATATTGATGCAAAAATTTAGAAAGCTCATCGTTCACTCCTCTTGTCTTCAGGAACTTGTAAAATTCACTCTGGAGCTTATTATCCAATTTCCTGCGAGTAACACCCAGATCAACCAATGAGAATTTGCTATATATTTTCCCCAATTAAAACAATGTGCAAATCAGTGGTATCAAAACATTTGCTCTGCCCTGCTCATAACTAATATGATAACATATATCTTTTTATATGTATGCTGTCAAGAATGGAACAGTGAAAATTAACTCCAAAAAGGTTACCAGTACGCATTACATATAAGTAAAATGATCTTACATGCACATAGCATAGCATTTGAACTCAGCACACACAATTTTCTATAATTTTAAACTCATATTCTATTTCGTCAATCAAAAGGAGAGAGAAAAACAGGTTAATTAAATCCTATCCACTCGAATATTACCTTCATTTGCATGATGTGTTTCATGTGGCTCATAAGTTAGAAAAATTGACCATTATTTTCTGTCATATATTAATATCACACATCCGGCAAATGAGGGTAATACTCAAATGGGGGTGGAAACAATAGGTAGAGAGAAAGAACGAGAGAGCAATGTTTCATACTTAATATCTGGACCCATGTAAGGTTGCACTGGATTATCACGTCTGAATATGTAAACCTTATGAATTTCCAAAGCATTGGGCCAGGCTGAGCAAACAAACTCCATTAAATCAGTTTCTCCTTCTTTCCATATATCAACTAGCATGCTAATGTGAAGTCGCGTGGTTACTTCAGTGTCGTCACCGCCACCAGATTTCGGGGTAAGAACTGAACCATCAAACATAGTTGCTTCAATCTTAATATTTTCATCCCCAGCTGATTTGGCCCACAACGTAATCCACAGCTCACCAGGTCGATCTTCCACCATAAATTTATCAAACTCATTAGGAGGCTGTCCGAAGTGCACAAAGGAAATAACCATAATCAGATTAGTGACTAGCATTTGATCACTCAAAAGTGGGATTGTTCCCTAATAACCAAAAAAGCCATTTGTTATAGTCAACTGGTACATCATAATTCTCATAGACAAAGAAAATAAACATATTTACATCTATATAAACTGACATTCTGAAAGAGTCATGCCATATTTTGGTCAATTTATTAAAATCTGCAGACAATGATATGGATGCATAGACCAATAGTATGGCTCTTTGCTGCAACAATGCAGCGTAGCTTGATAACTCTTACGACAAACGAAGCACCTACTTGATTACAGTTTTACAATCATGACAATGCATCAGTTTCAAACTAGAAAGCACCCTCTCCTCTCCGGAAGACCACACCACCAATTTCTACGTTTGCATCCATGTCAAGATAATAATGGTATGGCGTTGACTTATTCAAGCTCCTAAAAAAGTAGTAGCAGTGACCAATTAAAGAAGCGATTCAACTCTTCGCCTCTCATCTCTTCCCTACTCCAAATACATGGAGATTCACAACTAATTAACTGTTAAAACACAAAAGGTGAGCGGACGATTAAAGTGAAAAAAATATCGGAATCATAGAGAAGTAAGGGCAAGCGGAGATTCAATTGCCAATCAAATAAATAGGAAAAATAGTACCTGGTGAGGAGGAGCATAATCATATTGGTATTGAATCTCATTTCGGAGAATCCTTCGTAATTTGGATTCGAAGGGCGAAGAAGATGGCGACGGCCTTGTTTGGGTTTGAGGGGCATTAGAGGAGGATTCGTGGTGGTTGCGACGGCACGAAAGTAATCTGGGGAAAAGCAGTGATCTGCGGCAGCCATTGACGAGAACTCTTCCATTCATCATTATTGTCATGTTGAACTCGAACTCGAATCTAGTCTGCAAAAGGGTTTTAGGGAGGGGGATGAAGGACCAGGGCTTTTCAACAGGACTACCATGACTTTATCATAATTGTTTTTTGCTCCAACTATTTTCAAAGTTGCAAACTTCCAATTAACTTTTTCCAAAAACTTTTATGATGGGGCTAAGAACTGGGGAAGTAGAGACGGAAATTTTGCGGCTAGTTTTCACCTAGCTAACCCTTATAATGTTGGGGTGGTGTGGGGCGGGTCGGTCAGAACATAAATATGTGGGTTTGGGACGCGTGAAAACTGGTTTTGGATTTATGGATTTTAGACCCATGCATCAATTGCACTAAATTTTCTATATATAATAATAATATGAACAACAACAATAATGAAATCATAGTCCAAAATAGAAGACTTAATTTTCCTGCCCAAAATCGTTTTCTATTTCTGGTAAATTGATTTTTTTTCATTTAATTGCATTTATTTTTTTCATGATCAAATTTACTTTATATTCATTTTAACTATTGAATACTAATTAAGGTCACTTTTAAATTTTTTCTCATTATTTAATTTTAAATTAAAAAACATAAAAATTATGAAATTTTAATGGAATGGAGCAATGTAGAATTTTTTGCCCTCTTTTTTACTAAATACAAATTCATAATTACAAATTAATTTCACTTAAAGTTTATTTATAATACATACATGATGTATTGATTTTTTTATTATCATTTGTAATTTTATATGTAAGTCATATGTTTAAAATTAAATAACTTCATCATTTGTAATTCATTTTTAATACATGATGTATTGAATTTATCATTCTTATTTGTAATTTTGTTTAATGTCAATTTTTTTTATTTGTATTTGTAAGTTTTTAAGGGAATTGAGGATGATAATTTTTTAAACAAATCATGATTTCAAATTAAAACTTATTCATATAATTTTTTTTAATGCAACACATATCAAATTCATCATTATTATGATTTTTAATTTATTATTTAAGTTATATATATAAATAATAATTAAAACTAAAATATTTATATGGTGTAGCGAATTTATAACTCTTATATCTAATTTGATTATTGTTCTCTTTATTTCGTATTTGTAACTTTTAATGGGGTTTTAAATTTTGTAAACAAATCATAATTTCAAATTAAAACTTATTTTTATAATTTGCTTTCAATGCATGAATTATCGAATTTATCATTTTTAAGATTTTTATTTTTTATTTACATTGCGTTTATGAAAGTAAAATATCAAAACTAAAGTATTTAAATTTGGGAATATTTGACATTCTTTTAGTTGATATATAATTATTTTGAGGATAGTAGTAAACTAAAATATTGAAGTAAAAAAAAATTGTATATTTAAAGTAAAAATTATATTTAAAAATTTACAAATATGAAATAAGATGTCAATAAAAATAATTAGAAATGAAAAAAACAAAATAATTTTTTGAATATAAATTTTAAATTATTTGAGAAAAAAAATTAAAAACAAACTTTTGATATAATTGTTCAAATATAACAACAAATATGACATTCCGTGCAACACACGGGAGATATAATAGTTTGCGTATAATAATACATTAATAATGAACATTGAATTAGTATTTGATATAATTTAAATAATTGTGGTTAAATAATAATACTTAGACGGACAATGATAAATAATGTTGGGTGGGGCAAGTGGATATGGTCTAGTGTTGACCATTTGTTGACCGAATTGTCGTTGTTGATCTACTTGGTAAGAGAGGTTAGATCTGTTTGGCGGCTCCAAAATCAGTTGACCATTTGTTTTTGTAGACAACTAACTAGCAGCAGGGACGGAGCCAGGATTTGGTAACGAGGGGGGCGAAATATTTTTTTTGGGATATTTATCAAAATTTTGAAATTCGAGGAGGGCGAAATCCGTATTTTTAACTACAATTACATTATATACGTATATATAAGTAGTTCGATCAGAAAAATTGAGGGGGGTGGCGGCCGCCAGTAATCCCCCCTAGCTCCGTCCCTGACTAGCAGGTATGCTGTCTTTGGGTCTAAGTACTGTTGGGGTGCTGTAACTCATTTTGCATGCCATCAGCTCATAGCTTGCGATGGTACCCGAGATTGGATTAAAGTTAACAGTAACACAGATGGAAGTGTTCGTGGTCTACGGGTCGGCTTCAGAATTATTAGGGATGCTTCTCGAAGAAGGTTTCTTGGTACATTTGTAATGGATGGGCGAAAGTGCTAGGTTTTTTTGGAGACCGTTAATTTTTTATTTTTATAAAGAAAATTAGATGACAGACAAGCTTTCGAAGATGGATTTGGACTTTTAATGGGGATTCTCGCCACCTATTTCTGTTAGAAATGCTATATCTTTCTATTGGATTTTACTATAATATGATTTTAATGAGGCCTGCCCGACTTTCTATTGTATTTCCGGTACTATATCAGTATATCTTTGTTCATTTGGTTTTCTTTCTTTTTATATTCAATAATTATTTAAATAAAAAAAGTAAAATAATGCTAAGTTGTATTTCATTTATTTTTTGACAAAATATTTTCAAACACACATTTCTGGGTTATCATTAATGAATAAAAAAATATAATATATTTCCCAATATCTTACTATATTTATTTTAAATGAAGTTAATGGAATATAAATATAAGTCATAAGTTTGAAGATATTTCAAAAGTAATGTTAAAGCATATCTTTAATCTTTAATATTATTTTATTCTATATATATTAAAGGAGAAACCAAGAATGACATATCTCAAATTGTGATTCAATCTTTTCCCTCCTAAAAATAAAGTAATCCTAATCATTCATTTGTCAATATTTAATTACATTAATTTAGCTCTTAATTAAGATACAAATCTATTTCAAAACCCCCTCATTTCTTAAATAATAATAATAATAATAATAATAATAATAATAATAATAATAATAATCTTTAATCTTTATATATATAAAAGTATGACCACATGTACCGCGTTTCAAGTCTACATTTTTTTCACATTAATTTCTTCTTCTTTTTTAAAAATTAAATCTATAATAAATATAATTTTAAAGCTAATTAATAAGGCTAATTAATATATCAAATTTAAAGTTGGTACTAAATATTATTAAATAATATAAGATTTTTTACTAAAATTGTTAAAATAGCACATGCTAGACTTCAAATACAAAAATCATTTATATATTTGAAATTTGTTAGTTAAAAAATTATTGAAAAAAATATAAATAAATAAAAAATTAAAAATTAAAATAAAAGTGAGTTGATTAAAAAGAATTATTTAAAATATTCAATATTTTGAAACTTATTAATTAATGTTATTGAATAATTTTTGTGAATATGTGTTTTAAAATTTTAAAATAGACTGTGAATTTTTTATTTTTGGGGAACTGTGTTTTTGAATTTTTTTTTTATCATTTAATTCAAAATGAAAATTTAGGTTTATTCTAAACTTTAAAAATTAAAATCAAACTAAAACAATGGTGGAAATGTTGAATAATATAATAGACATAACACTACATATTCTTTTAAAATCATATATAAAAATTAATCAAATTCATTTACAAATGCAACATATATTTAAACAATTATATAATAAATTAATCTGGCATTACTAGATTTAATGTTGAATTAAGCTATGTGTATTGCATAAAACAATAAATATATGTTTTCTTATATAAATAATTTTTAAAATTTTCTAATTTTTATTAAGTTTAATTTAATTATTTTTAGAACCCGTGTATTACACGAACTCTATACTAGTATATACTAAAGGAGAAACCAAGAATGACACATGTTAAATTGTGGTTCAATAATTTTCCTCCTAAAAATAAAGTAATCATAACCATTCATTTGTCAAAATTTAATTACATTAATTTAGCTCTTAATTAAGATACAAATTTATTTCAAAATCCCCTCATTTTTTAAATAATAATAATAATTGATAATTAAAATCTAGGGAATTTTTTTTTTCTGGTCCTCTAAGTTTATTTCATTGAGTTTTTCATCATTTATCTTTCACCTTTTGATTTTTAGTCCTCTATGTTTAAGAAATATCTTTTTTTTTAGTCTTCTAACCTGCTATAGCATGTAACTATTTTTTTATTTAAATTTAATTTTAACATCATTTTTTTTTAGAGAACACTAATTTTTTTAGATCACAAATTTGTATTTTTCATCTAACATGTTTAAATTAATATTAATAAAAAAAAATTCATCTCTATACATGGGTTAGAGTTTTGTTATATTAATTATTAATATTAATAATTTGGGCATCTTGAACTTACTTTTGTTTTTTTAATTGAGAGAACACTTTTTTTTTTTCGAATCACAAACTTGTATTCTTCGTCTAACATGCCTAAATAAATTTTAATAAATAAAAAAATTATTCTTCATCCCGATACGTGGGTTAGAGTTTTGTTATTAATTATTAATATTAATAAATCGGGCATCATGAACTAATTTTTTTTAATTGAGAGAACACTAATTTTTTAAAATCACAAATATATATTCTTTATTTAACATGCCTAAATTAATATTAATAAATAAATAAAAATTCATCGCAATACGTGGGTTAGAATTTTGTTATTAATTATTAATATTAATAATTTGGGTATCCTGAACTTAAATATATTAATTTTTTTTTATTATCAATATTAATTTAGTGTTCTCTCAATTATTATTATTATTTTTTATGTTAAAGATGAATTTTAATTAAAAAATAAAAAATTACCTGTTATAGTAGGTAAGAGGACTAAAAAATGGTTTTTCTAAAATATAGATGACTAAAAATTAAAAGGTGAAAGATAGAGGATGAAAAATCTAATGAGGTAAATTTAGAAGACCAAAAAATTTATTTTCCCTAAAATTTCTAGATATATATATCAATATCACGTGAAATATTTACTCATGAAATTAGTGAATCAACTCTATTAAATAAAATCGTATTTAACTATTTATTCTTCTAAAAATTAAATTGTGTTTAGTTATTATTTAAAATAATCATGAAAGTTTCATTTTTTGTTATTGTATAAATTAGATGTTTTCTTTTATTTATATTCATTTTGTAAAATTATTAATTTTGAAAAATCACGTGCCCTACACAGGTATAGACAAATATAATACATATAAATTAATTTATATTTTATGCAAAAATTAAATGAGATGATACTAATATTTGGTAATTATTTATAATTATTTTATTCAATTCTTTTACAAAATTAATACTTTTTTACATAAAAACCCGTGCATCACACGAGTTAGTAGGGGGTTAAAATGTACTAGCAGTCTACCCGCACGATGCGCGGTTTATTATTTATTGTGTTAATATTTGCAATTTGTAATAATACAATGAAGTTGCATAAACTAACATGTTATTCATAACATCTTTTATTATTTTAATTTAAAACATGTACCATATACAAATGATTTTTCATATTACTCATGTGCGTTGCATGAATTGTCATTTAACTTTAATAATTTTAATTGTTAATTTTATTTTTAAACATTTTTATTTTATTTGTTGATTTATATTTTCGTCAAACTAAAATTATTATATGTAATAATATTTCCTTCAATCATAATACTTAATCTTTCTTTTTATATTTTTTATAATTTGTATATTCCACTCTCATACTTGAATCATCATTTATAGTTTTCTTACGTTATTTCTTCATTTCTCTCTCATAAAATTATTTGTTCAATTTGTGTTTATTGTACAAAGTCAATTGGTGGGATCTCCTTAAATAAATATATGAGATAATAAGATCTCAAATAACTTTTTTTAACCTTTGAATGTTTAGCAAATCTTGTATTCTTTCATTTTTTTAGTTTTATATAGATTTGAGATACCATTATATTTACGATTTTCTATTGTTCTTTTTTTTTCTTTAGATAATAAGATCTGGAAGAATTTTTCTACATTTGAATGTTTAGCAAATCTTGTGTTTTTTTCATTTTTTTTAGTTTTATATAAGATTGGAGAAAAAATTATATTTACGGTTTTTTTTCTTCATTCTTTGTATATCTTTTTTTTTTCCATTCTCTATACATCTCTTTTTTGTTGAGAAATCACTATATTTTTCTTCATTTTTTTGTTTTACATAGATTTGAGAAATCAATATATCTCTCTCTTCATCTCTTAACTTTATATAGATTATAAAATAGATTCTAGAGTAAGATTGATATTTTTTTTATTCTTATTAAAGAATAACTTATCAAGTAAGATTTACATTTTTTTAGAGTTTATTATTATTACCGCCCATTATATTTGCCGTGTGGCAATTTTAGCCTTTTTGAATTCGGGCTTGCAATTTAGGACTTTATTTTTCAAAATTTAGCAATTACTGCCCATTTTCGGCCCGAATTGCTTAATTGGGCTGAAATCGTACGTTTTTTGCACGTGACTCCTCAATTCAGGCTGAAATTGCTGACATGGCCCATCATTTTTTGACGTGGAATTTTTTTTTTTTTACTCACAAGTGTATTAGGAACTGAGACCCGTAATGACACATCACTCAAATTAAAAAAAAAATGGTAAAATCATAATATTAAACCTAAATTCCTAATATTAAACACATTTCTAAAAACCTAAATCCCCAAATCGCAAGCCCGTCACCCTAAATCCCCAATTTCTTCGAACACTAAATCCCTAAATCACTCCAGGCAGAACGCGATGGTGAGGAAACAAGATCGCAAACTGAAGGGCTACCCACCACCTCGATATGGTAAGTTGTTCTTGGCTTGGTTTTCCCCTTTTTTGTTTGTCGATAGTGAAAGGGCAGTATTGTTTAATGAGTAGTATCTTGAATTTTGTGCAAAATGTTGGAATGTTTGTGACTTTTTTTTACTTTTTATTGTTAATTAGGAACTTTTATATATGAATGTGGGTCTTTTTTTGCAGAAATGTGGGGTAGGGGTGGGGTGTTATTTATGCAGAATGTGGGTGTTTTTCTGATTTTTTTTATGTTTTTATCGGTTGTTGAACTTTAAATACGAATGTGAGACTTGTTTTTTGCAGAAATATGGGGTAGGGGTGAGGGTGTTATGGTTTAGCATTGTGGTCCACTGTTTTTCTGATTTTTTTTTTATGTTTTTATCGATTGTTGAACTTTAAATACGAATGTGAGACTTATTTTTTGCAGAAATGTGGGGTAGGGGTGGGGGTGTTATGGTTTAGCATTGTGGTCCACTGTTGGTTTATTTAATAGAGGTGATTTATTTAATTGGCTGTAGTATTAGACTTGTGTTTACAGAAATGTTTATTTATTATGTGTAGGTGACAAGTCGGGGTTTAAATATGCTGAATACACATGTTTTCTATTGACATAGCCAAGCACCAAACAAATTACAGTAGTGATTCATTATGGAGGTGAATTTAATTTTTCTCCTATAGCTACATATACGGATGAGGCTTCTAGTATATATGACTATGTAATTGCTGACAAAGTGTCTGTAGAAGATTTGCATAAATGGATAGAATTATATCTGTGGCAATGGAATAGGAGGTTCTACTTTATGAGAGATAATGAGTTCATTCTTTTAAGTAGTGATGAAATGTTAATTGAATGGTTAGAGATGAATTTGAATGTTAGCGAGGTTCATGTTTATGTTGAAAAATTGGATTTAATTGAAAATGAAAATGTTGAGGTAAATGAGGTGAACTTAGATGAGATTGTTGGGTTAATGGATGATATATCTGAAGATGAAAGTAGTGATGATGGTATTAGTGTGGATGAGCAGCATATTAATTCTGAAAACTTAATTGATGAACAGGGGGTGGTGTAGGGGGCAGAGGCTGTAGAGCGGGCAGATGCTGATGTGGGGAAGGTTGGGGCTGAAGAAGGTGTGGGGGAGGCAGGGTCAGACTGGTCTGATGAGGATGTTATTGGGGAAGATCTTAATTTTGATGAGTATAAAGACTCTGATGGTGATGATAGACCACATAATTTCCCTGTTTTCAATCCTCAATGTGTGTATGATGATCTTGTGCTAAGTGTAGGGTTAACTTTTGGTAATAGAGATGATTTTAAAAGGGCTGTCAATTCACATGCTATTAAAATACATAGAAGTGTTATATTTACCAAGAGTGATCCAAGTAGATGTTATGCAAGATGTGTTGTGAGTGAATGCAAGTGGAAGGTGAATTTGATTAAGGTTTTTAATGAGCAGACTTATAGGATCAGATTGTTTAATGATGAACACACCTGTCCATCCACTAGAAATGTAAGAAATGTTAAGTCTAAATGGTTGAGTGAGAAGTACATGAAGAAGTTTATTAGTAATCTTAAGAGAAGAATGCAGGGGTTTAGACAGGACATAATTGAAGATATTGGATGTAGTGTCTCTAGAGATGTGGCTTATAGAGCTAGGAGAAGGGCCTTGAAATTGTTGAAAGGTGATCCAGATGCTGAATATGGAAGAGTGTGGGACTATGCAGAGGAATTGAGGAGAAACAACCCTGGTTCTACTGTTATTGTAGGGACTGAGAAGATAGAGGATGGGTTGAATGAGAGGTTTGATAGGATGTATGTTTGTCTCTATGCTTGCAAGGAGGGGTTCATGGTAGGGTGTAGGCCTATTATAGGGGTGGATGGGTGCTTCTTGAAAGCTCCACACAAGGGAATGCTACTAACAGCTGTGGGGATTGATGGCAACAACAACATATATCCCATAACTTATGTTGTTGTTTGCAAGGAGAATGCAGAGATTTGGGAGTGGTTCTTAAGGGTGTTGAAGGTTGATTTGAGCATATATAAGGATTATGAGATGACATTCATCAGTGACAAACATAAAGGGTTAATTCAAGCATTTAGTGAGGTATTTCCAGGTTCATCTCATAGGTTATGGGTTAGGCATTTGCATGCAAACTTCAAAATAGCTGGCTTTAGGGGATTAGAATTGAAAAATGCGTTGTGGAGGGCTGCTTGTGCAAGTACAGTGGGGGACTTCAAGCTGTCAATGTTGGCCTTAAAGACTCAAAATGAAAATGCTTGGAAATGGTTGAGTGACAAGTCACCTGAAGGCTGGAGTAAGTCCCACTTCTCTGAGCATCCCAAATCTGATATGTTGCTAAACAACAGTTGTGAGGTGTTTAATGCTTGCATTGTAGAGGCAATGAAGCTGCCCATTATCAGCATGTTGGAGTGGATTAGATCATGGCTGATGAAAAGACTCAATGATCATAGAGAAAGGACAGATAAGAAGTGGAATGGATATTTGTGTCCAAGGATCTCCAAAATCCTTCAAAAGACAAGTGAAAGGGTCAGTGATTGCATACCAATCAAAGGACAAAGGTTGCACTATCAGATTGCTTGCATTGATGAGAGTCAATACACTGTAGACTTGGATAAGAAAGAGTGTTCTTGTCGGCTATGGGGACTAAGTGGGATTCCATGCAAGCATGCATTATATGCCATATTCAGTGAAAAACTTGAACCACAAGACTTTGTGGACTTGCATTACACAGTGGATGTCTATAAGATGGTTTATGAATCATCCATTAAGGGGATAAATGGGATGAGTTTATGGGAAGAAACTGATTTTCAAAGACCTTTGCCACCAATAGTGTCAAGAGGTGTGGGAAGACTTACAACAAAAAGAAAGAAAATGTTTGGTGAAGGGAGTTCACAGTAGAAGTCTAAAAAGGGAGACAAATTGAGAAAGCAACACACCTTTAGCACATGTGGCAGATGCAATGTGGAAGGGCACAATGTGAGGAGATGTCCCCATCCTCCAGGATATCAAGGTTCTGGTGCTAGACACTAAAAAAAAACTAAGGTAAATTGTGCAATTATTTTTTGGTCAGATTTCTGTCATTAATAAATCCTCACAATTTCATGCCATTTAATCTGGTATTTGGTGCAGACTAGGACTAAGGATGATGGAGAAGTTCCAGGTTCATCTCATGGCATTGCAGAGGATGTAAGTGCATATATCTGATTTATTTATCATCAAATTTGTTGAGTGCACTGAAAATAACAACAATTATGATATGTTTCTTGAAAAATGCATTTTGGATATTGAGATATTGTTTGATCAAAGCTGGAATGAATTGAGATATTGCTTGAGTGATCAGTGTATTGAATTGTTATTGCTTGAGTGATCAATGGGATGGCTTATAGGTTGTTTTGTTTTGCTTTGCTTAGGTTTTGATCAGTGTGTTTGATTTGCTTGAGTGATCAACCTGCTGATTTGCTTGAGTGATCAGTGAAACTTATATTGCTTGATTTACTTTGTTTATAGGAAGCATTGAGTGATCATGCTGCTGATGTTGCTTTTGATGGAGTAGATCCCACAGTAAGGCTTCTTTTATCTGAACCAATTTAAGGCAAAACACATATATATCAACTTGTCTGACTTTTCTATTTTTTATATAGGATGAAGAGGAAAACCTGATGCAAGACATCATAACTCAAGAATCACAATTTCCAAGCACATCTACTGCCCCAACACCTTCAATTCCAGGGCCTACAATGTATGACCAGCTGCAACAAGGTCAACTAGCTTCAAGGCCGAGGGACCCTACAAGTGAAGACAAAAAATTTGTTCTTCTTTCTCAGCTACAAAAACCACCAAAGAAGGGATAAAATTGTTCTGTTCTAATGTATTTTGAAGTAGTCAATGTTCAACTTCTCTCTTGAATATTTTGTTAAACAAGACACCAATATTTATTTTGCAAACAAACACCATGACTTATTTTGTAACTACACACAATGTTGGAGGTATTTATCATCTATCCAAGTCAATTTGTTGTGTTAAGCAGACTTATTATGCATTTATGGATTCACAGGTTCATTTATGCATTTATCCAACACCATTTATGCATTTTGTTATCTTCAAACCAAAGCTACTTTACATTCACCAGATGAGATGTATACCCAATAATATAAGCAAGATATAAACAAGATACTTCAAAATATAAGCAAGATGAATCAGTGTACTGCAAAAGAAAAAAATTCACATTTCACCAAATTGAACATTACAAAATATGGTCTACATAATTAGGCCATTACAATTTAGATAACTAAACATTACAATTCAAAACCTTGAATATTACAATTCACCAAAATCCATTCACCATATCAACCATCCTAATCCACCACAAGCCTAAACCATCTTAAACCAAAACCAACAACAAAAGCTGCAAATTACAGGAATAAAAACCACCAATTTCACGAGCATCCTATTGTTATACTTCACTTTCTCAATCTCTTGAACCATGGTGTTAATGGTGTTATTCAATCTTCCATTCTCTGCATCCATTGCATTAATTCTTCTCAAGAGACCAGGAATCAAAACTACTGATCTACGACACATATGAGGGTCCTCCCAAGTGAAAAAACGACAGCCACCTCTCTGCAATATTCAAACAAGGAATTAACAAGAAGGCTCTGTTTTCATGCCTATTTCTAAACTGTTTTCATGCCTATATCAAACCACCAACTTCAAACTGTTTTCATGCCTATTTCTAATCAAAACTCACATCAGTTCCTTCAAAATCGAAAATGGAATGCTAAATGTCTGCTTACATTATAATGGAGGTAAGAATTGAATCTCCTTCCTGGGTTGTCATTGCTCCAAGACGTGTGGACTATAGCTCTTCTTCCATAATTGCAATCCACCGCACCTGTTATGAATGACATTGAAGATTGACGAGCTCTTCCCAGAGGAATTTTTGCAACGAGCAGCGTGGGGTGTTCTTCAATTCTGGGGATTTAGGGTTCTAAGGATTTAAGGTGACGGGCTTGCAATTTAGGGATTTAGGTTTTTAGTAATTTGAGTGATGTGTCTTATGATTTTACCGTTTTTTTTAAATTTGAGTGATGTGTCATTGCGGGTCCCAGTTCCTAATACACTTGTGAGTAAAAAAAAAGAAGGAAATTCCACGTCAAAAAATGATGGGCCATGTCAGCAATTTCAGCCCGAATTGAGGAGTCATGTGCAAAAAAACGTGCGATTTCAGTCCAATTAAGCAATTCGGGCCGAAATTGGGCAGTAATTGCTAAATTTTGAAAAATAAAGTCCTAAATTGCAAGCCCGAATTCAAAAAGGGCAAAATTGCCACACGACAAACATAATGGGCGGTAATAATAATAAACTCTTTTTTTTAATTGACATGACATTTTTAGGTGGGAAAGTGACAATCTTGTAATTTTTGTAACTTTCTTGCTTTAATATATAGTATCGATAAGTGGAAGGGGAAAGTGAGGCAAATAGGAATATAAGGGATGAAAATGATATTTGAGGAGAGTACAAGGGTGAATTTTCCTAGTAATCATAACCACCCGCACAGAGGAGAGACATCAGACATGTAATGTATGTGTTTAATTAATAGATAGATTCTGAAGGCAATCTCGTTGCTATCGCCCTTTGCTCCTCTATTCTTTTGTCATCGGCTTCGATCGCTTCAGCTGTATCGATTTCTGTTTCATTGAGTTAAAATTTAAGGTACGGATTTTCATATGCGATCACAGTTACATCTCTCAATCTCTTTTTGATTCATTCATTTCATCAATCTTTATGTTATTAATTGATTGGGGTTCTGTTCTACTTATACATACATTTCCAGATGGCTTCTACAATTCTCTCGCTTACCTCTGCTTCTCCCTTCGTGTCTCGCCGCCCTTCGCTCGATTCTTTCAAGGTAAACTTCACGTTCTATCTGAATCTTTATTTCTTTCGTTTTCTGATTTTTCGCTGATATCTCCATTTCACCAGATCAAAGATTTTCTCCTCACCAGTTGGAAAATATAATGTGCTATTTATTGAATTCATTTTTTCGGTGGTTTAGCAGACAAATCTAAACATTGGAGCTTCTAATCAAACAGCATTTTTGGGGAAAGATTACATCAGGGCTAAGGTGTGGCAAGCATTTTGTTTCTGCTTCAGTTACTAATTCAAATTCTACATTAATCCTTTTTCTGCTGTGGAATATGTCTCTTCTTTTGTGGTGTTATGTTGGTTATTTTTCTTCATTTCATGTTCTATTGCGTGTATGTGTGTCTGTTGTTTCCCTCCTTTATTCTTCTACTTCTCTGGCTAAATATTTGGCATTTTTATGGGGATTCTTGCCTTAGTTTGGACCGATCCAATTGTGGTTATTAATCACCTATCACCATCTTTTTTATTCTAAATGCCTTCCACAAAAATAACCTCCTGAAGTTTCAAATCCTGGACCACATTGTACATGTACTGTACAAGAAGAGCACACTTTAATTATATAACTCCATTCTGGTGCATAATGTATCTTTTTTATCCTTGTCACGGTAGCCAAAGTTAATGTGTTGCTTTCTGGCATGAGGCTTTCGTATTCATCCTTTCTATCCTAGTCCAACTACTCAATTTAACTGTCTCTTCCGCTACATTTTATCTGCAGCAAAGGTAGAATCCGATTTCGTTATGAATTGCAAACTTGATTGAACTGGGTTGATCCAGGAACTAGCAGTTTGGTGGTTTATTTAGACTCTTAGAGAAAACTCACAGCATTTTATTTGGAGAATTATATCGTACGATTGTTGTCCTCACATGTTACTTATGTCATCTTTCTAGAAGTCTTTCACTAGGACAAGCATGACAGTCTCCGTTGAGGTTTCCAGATTCAATGAAGTAACTATGGCTCCTCCAGACCCCATTCTTGGGGTTTCTGAAGCATTTAAAGCAGATACAGATGAAATGAAGCTTAACCTTGGTGTTGGTGCCTATCGGACTGAAGATCTTCAGCCATACGTGCTAAATGTTGTGAAAAAGGTAAGTTGCTTCCTCTACTCAGGCACTGCACATGTACTGCATCTGTAAAGGCAATGATTTTATCTCATATTTGATTGTTTAGAATTTACTGAAGAAAATAATATTTATTGATGAAAATTTTGTAGGCTGAAAAACTTATGCTGGAAAGAGGAGAAAACAAAGAGGTACTTAATATCTTAACCCCAAAAAGGCTGAACTAGCATCATTTCTGGGCTCTTGCTGACTTATGCATATTAAAAAAATTGCTATATGTAGTATCTACCAATCGAAGGCTTGGCTGCATTTAACAAGGTCACGGCAGAATTATTATTTGGAGCAGATAATGCTGTTATTCAGCAACAAAGAGTAAGAGACATGAAGTCCTTTTTCTTGCACTTGAAATTATAAATCTTTATAATATTGGTTTGATGTCGAAGTATGATTTATAGATATTTGATATATATGCTTAAGAACTAGAATTCAATGAGGATCCTCTTTCCTTGGCTCAGGTTGCCACTGTCCAGGGTCTTTCAGGAACTGGATCTCTAAGGCTTGCTGCAGCGCTCATAGAAAGATATTTCCCTGGTTCTAAAATTTTGATATCATCTCCAACATGGGGTATTTTTTAAAGTGCTCTTAAACATGCCTGGATAAGATGTTATTGTTAGTTTACCTAATGATGCTTCTGCAGGGAACCACAAGAACATTTTCAATGATGCCGGGGTTCCATGGTCTGAGTATCGCTATTATGATCCCAAAACTGTTGGTCTGGATTTTGATGGCATGATATCTGACATAAAGGTTGTTTAAATTATACTATACGCTCCACAATTTAAGCTGAAAACTTCTTATGATTATATCTAATTTTCCTCACACGTGTTAGTTCGAATAAATATTGGTTATGGTTTGCATTTTATTAGCTTGTTATCTGCTCTTTGTAACACAGTGTAGTGAAGCTACTTGCTTCAGTAAATCAGATCCCATCACTGTTGAACACTTTAGTTATATTCCCATTTAGCAATATACAATGCTATAGTTTTATTCCCATATACTGATATACAACAGTATATTTTTATTCCCATTTACTGTTGTACTACACCACTTCTCAATTTCATGTGTGGCTATACTTGTTGTAATCCAACAGACAAAAGAAAAAAAAGTGGATCTAGAGTCCCAGACTGTAAAGCAACCCTTGTTGTTGACTTGTCTCAACAGATAGCAAAAGTCAGTTGTTTAGATGGGAACCCAAAGGCCCTATAATTTAAAGTGTCATGTCCTCATTAACAGACCTCATAGGATCCTTTATCATGCACTGAGTCCTGGTAACCACCTGGAATGGCTTTGCACTAGGTCAAGAAAATACCACCTCAAGCTGGCTCACTACTCACAGCATGTTTACATTTGGGAGGTTATCCGGATGGTACTGTCCTTAATCCACCTAGGTGGTTAAAGTGGGAGAGCCACCAGAGATTTTAGCCACCTAATTTAGTCCCCCACCCCCGCCCTCAAAATCCAAATCTGTGAACATCTCACATCTTGGTTTGACCCAAATCTGAAGTAGACGGTTTGGATCAAGGAAATGGGTGAACTAATTCTCTTTGCAGCTCCTAGCAATTACAACAGAAATTTTACATTAACTGTAGTAATATGAAATTTTCATCACTAAAATCTAAGTTGGTAATCTCTCACTTTTCTGTTTCTAATACCTCAATTCTTACAGTTGGAGAAAATAGATATGTTGCCATTTACATTCTCATTATTTTGGGTGTAACCTCTCATTTTCAGGAAGCTCCAGCAGGATCTTTTGTGTTACTTCATGGCTGTGCGCACAACCCAACTGGTATTGATCCCACTCCAGAACAATGGGAAATAATAGCTGATGTTATTCAGGAGAAAAACCATGTTCCATTCTTTGATGTTGCGTACCAGGTATTCTGTTATGTACTTCATGGTGTTGAAGTCATTGCTGATTTTAGTTTCACATTTTTCAAAACTTTAAACAGTTGTAAAGAAGAATTATATATATATATAATATACTAGTTTTAGATCACTTACGTTGTACATGGAAGCCAATTAATTTTTTTTATTAGATTATTAAATTACAGTCCTAATTAAATTTGGAAACACTTCCTAATTAAATTAAATTATATGATGAGGGTTAAAATAGGCATTACAAAAAATGGACGAAACATAAAATTATTCATACTTTTATAGTAGTAATATATATATATATATATATATATATATATATAATCAATTGAATGTAAACATATGTGTCTCTTAATGAATACCAGGTCAATTTTGAAGTTGGTTTATGGGGTTCCAAATTTGAATGTAGGGTTTTGCAAGTGGGAGTCTTGACAAAGATGCATCATCAGTGAGACTGTTTGCTGCACGGGGAATGGAGCTTCTGATTGCTCAGTCTTACAGTAAAAATTTGGGTCTCTACGCAGAAAGGATTGGAGCAATTAATGTTGTATGTTCGTCATCTGACGTTGCACAAAGGTAAGATAGGAATGATTCTTCTTGTCTTTTATATCGTCTGTTGAGTTTATGCTGTCTATTAGTCTCCGTATATAGATTACATAGAAGGCATGATTGACTAGATTTTATAAATCTAAAATGGTTCTAGGTCAACTAAATCCTATGTAGAAATATAAGAACGTCCTGTTCACCTTCCCTTTCAAGTTGTAGCGTACTATATATAAGCTCCCTTGTTGGTTGCATATGTATTCAATCTAAATACCCTCTTAGCACCTTGATAGACAATCAGCATGTTGATCCATTGATTTGACATGAGAGGTTTAGCTGTGTTTTTCTGATTATTGTCTCTCACATAGTGGCAATCAACCTTAATATATTAGTTTTTCTCATCAAACATGGAACTGGAAGGAATATGAATAGCAATTTGCTATCACAAACCAATTCCATATGTGACTAGGGATGAAAACCAATCTCTCTAAGAAAATGCTAAACTACAGTAACTTACAAATGTTAAGTGCCACATGGCTACCTTAGATTCACTGTGCTTATAGGCCATTGAGAGTCCATTAATTGGATAACACCGTAGAAAAATTATATTCAGTCAAGTACTTTTGAAGTGATTCAATTATAGCCAGCAACATATCTTCTTTGAATTCATAACAAGATTCAGTTACCTCATGCTGAGAACCAGGAGAGTTTGCAACCTCCATCCTGGATTACATAGCTGATTACCAGCTTGGACTGACAACCTTGCTAGTAATCTAGAATACGATTCCATTTTATTCTTGGATCATGAAAAAGCAAAACTATTGAGAGTATCAGAATAATCCATCTAAGAGAGTGCTCAGATCAGTCTTTTAAAATAAACCAGAGACCAAAAAAAGAAATATGTGACTTATTTTAAGACTGGTCTGAGAACTCTCTTTGATGGATTATTCTGACACTCTCAGTATTTTTGCTTTTCCATGATCCAAAATACAATGGAATTGTATGCTAGATTACTAACAAGGTTGTCAGTCCAAGCTGGTAATCAGCTATGTCATGATGTAACTGAATTTTGTTATGAATTCAGAGAAGAAGATGTCGCTGGCTACATTAAAGAATTTTAGTTTCTTTACATTTTAAGAAAAGGTTAAATCTTATGGTGCATTTTATATTAGTTGCTCTGTAAAGAAATTTTGTTTGATTTCTCTTTTATTTTTCACTGATTGTAAATTTACCTTCTTTTCTTAAGAATAAGTTGAAATGCATATGGCCGTACATAATGGCTCACACCTACACTTGTTTTCACTAAGAATAGGTGTCGGTATCCTTGTTATTCATCCCAACACAATTGTTTGTGTAGAAACCGACACTCAGACTGCGAAGAGATTTCTCTACTTTTCTTTGTGGGGGATTTGCTTTAGAGTTGAACGTCAATCATTCAAATTTTATTAAGCTCAATGTATTGACAGCGACTTGGTAATGCAGGGTAAAAAGCCAATTGAAAAGGCTTGCTCGACCAATGTACTCAAATCCTCCCATACATGGAGCTATGATTGTTGCTAATGTTGTGGGAAATCCAGATCTCTTCAATGAATGGAAAGAGGAAATGGAAATGATGGCTGGAAGGATAAAGAGTGTCAGGAAGAAACTATACGACAACCTGAGAGAGAAGGATAAGAGTGGGAAGGACTGGTCTTTTATTCTTGAACAAATTGGCATGTTCTCATTTACTGGCTTGAACAAAATTCAGGTACAGAGGCGTTTGTGTTTAGATAATGCTCAATTTGGAAAATCTCGTATAATGTTCTTGCTCATCTTCTTGTGATCTTTGTACCCAGAGTGAAAACATGACCAACAAGTGGCACGTTTACATGACCAAGGATGGAAGAATATCATTAGCTGGATTGTCTGCTGCCAAGTGTCAATACCTTGCTGATGCTATCATCGATTCATACCATAGGGTTAGCTAGAGAAAACATTGTGATATTAGGAGGATATTAGGCTTACAATATATTATACCTGAAAAGTTGGATTGTCAGGAAGGCTTTCAATAAGTATTTGGTAATGTCATATGTAATTCAATGTGTATTTCAGCAGCATTTCTCCAATTTTTGAATAAGTTTGAATCTATGTATTAAACATTTCAACAAATTCGTACACCCAGGCCAGGGCTTAAAATATATTCATACATGTATGGATTCCGCAGACAGCGACGTACTCTCTTCCCAATCACCATTGCTGAAATGGTGTGTTCATGCATGCATGCTTGTTTATTGGGATGAATGGAAGAAAGAGATGATCGCAACCAAATGCTAAAGAAAGCTCAAATTACAAAAAAGCCTGTCATTGTGGAAATCGCCTACAATTTGTCGTCTCATGCAATACAAAATGTGCACTCACATGCTGAAAGAACACAACCACGTTGGCTCTATAAGTTTGAATTTTCAAGTCCAAGTTTAAGGAAACACACTAAATATTACAGGAGCAGGAATGGCAACCATGTGGTACGAAATATATGTGATCATTACGTAACTCAGAAGGTCTAGCCATATTGACTGGCTGTGCATATATAGTTTATTGATTCCTGCAATAAGGTCAACTTGGTCGAGTACCTCAACAGATATAACTTGTGCAACGCCGAAACTCCATACATCGAAATATCAAACAGAAGACCATCCCAACCTACGCACAATCAACAAAACCATCACAAAAACCTAAATGATAAATGTTCAAGTTAGGATGATTGTATTTTTAGCATTCCTACCTAATTTTAACCTCCAACCCTAAGAATCTGTAGCAAATCCTACAGTAAATAGAAGACATGATAAAGAAGCAGCCCAAGTGTGGACTGGATGCAAACATATACACTTCATCTCCTTCGCTTCTTTCCACCCTTGGTCTCACTTTCTCGTGACTTTGCAGTATCTGTTGATTTTCCCTTGGCCGTTTCAGATGATTTTCCAAACTCAGCTGTTTTTTCCTTCATCAGCTCAGTTTCTTTCACCTTCGATGAACTAGGTTTTGTCATTCGGGTACCACCAGAACTGGGGGTATTGCCACTTTGTGGGGTTTTGCCTTTAGACTTGGAAGTCCTTTGGCTTTCCTGTTCTGAGCGACTAGAAACTTTGGGAACATCATCTTTGGATGTGCCAGATGCTTTGGCAGATTCAACTTGACCTTTGCTTCCAAGTTTCTGAGATTGATCTTTAGATTTGATGGTTTTATCCACAGATTTTTTATTGGCCTTCGAGTTATCCTCTGACTCTGACTCTGACTCTGACTCTGCTTTGCCATCATCCTTGGACTTACCACCCGATTTTGGTGCAGCATCTTTCAGTTTACTGGACAAATGAAACTCAAAAATTGTTGGTTCCTAATACAGCTTAATGCTGGTAAAAGGATTTGTAGGGAAATTGAGCAGAAGGAAACACCTGTTTGGTGAACCCTCAACCTTTTGACGCTTGTTTAATGTTTCAGAATTTGTATTCCCTTTCTTCTTCCTTTTCCTGGTTAAAGAAAAGCAAACCAAAGAAAACACATTAGAAAAGGTATAAGTCATGAAGAGGGAGCGAGTTTTGACATTCTCATCATAGCACCATCTTTATCATTATCCGTTCCTAGTAGATGTTGCCTATGCGAAGGAAAAGACAAACAAATATAGCTAAATCAAGGATGACCTGCGCAACCAGTATTAAAAGCTATAGGTACGGCATGACTGATGTGACCATAACCCATACAAAGTAAGCAGACATCCTAATAGTTAGTGTTAGTGTAAATGCCTTTACTTCTTATTTCCTCATGCTGAAGGAAGCAAATAGAAGAGTGTGAAAGAATGAAGGATAGAAGCTTACATGACAGAGGAAGTATCAGGACTTGAATGTTCAACATCTTGGTCCTGTTCACAAGTATTGTGAGCAATGATATACTGAAAGTGGAGTGTAACCTTTATAAGAATCAGTAAGGTACTTACTCCATCTAAAACCAAGTCATCTTTGATAAATTCCCACCGTTCTCTTTTGAGATTTAGGACTTCTTCATCACCATCAATATACAAGATCTATTTAGGAAAGAGGCGTGACTTCAAATTAGGGGCTTCAAAAGCAAAACAAATAGCATCAAAAGATGCAGCAATAATCTTTTGCACAGACCTTATGTTTCTTCTTGACAGAGTCGAAAGATGCAATTTCACCCTCATAAAACCTGACAATAACGACCAAATAGAAGCAAAACATACTCTCATAAGTTATCAATCACCACTCAATAAAATATGAAATCTAGAAGAATCACATACATCCGATCTTTCGGCCACCAGACTTTGACTTTTGAACCAACCAAATTCTCACCACACTCCGGGGTCTCAGATGCCTTGATGAACAACAAAAATTAATCAGAACTGGCAGAATGATGATGAGCACCACATCAAAATATACTCCATGAATTAAACTAAGAAATCAACAAAGATCAATACCTATCAGTGGCCATCTCATCTCAGTGTTAGTCTAAGCTATAGATTACTGAACACTAACCATTGCGAAGAAGACAAACATTTCATGCATTTCGCAATTATGTAATCAAATAAACTGACATCTAATAGCTAATTTCCACAACCTTTATAGGAATGTCTTATTTTCTACATGAGATATTTCCAACTATTTAAAAGCAGCGAAGTCTCATGAAGCAAACATTGAATATATGAAAGGGAAGAAAAAAATCCATGTGTTATATAACCTCTGCAACAAGTTGGGAAAGAGCATTAGCAATGGAGAAGAAACCCAAGGAAAGGAGAATGAGAGAACAGATAATGAAAATGTTTGACCTATTGCCCAAAATTCTCATATGCATTCATGAAAGAAATTTTCTATCTATGACCTATGCAAACCATTTGCAGACCTTTCTTATTAATTTCAAGTTTAAAGTTACAATTACACGTTCCGTCCATCCATAACTAAATACTCTATTTCAGGGATGCGGTGCAAGGAACATAAATTCAGTGGCAAATGGAAGTATAGAGTGCAGCAAATACAATTGGAGTTCAGACTTTCTCTTTTCCTAGAGTCTGTTTCCTCTTGTTACTCCTAATTAAATACTATATTTCAAGGATGTAGGAGCAAGGAGCCACAAAGTTTGGTGGCAAATGAGAGTATAACAGTGCAACAAATATAATTGGATTTCATACTTTCTCTTTGCCAGGAGTCTGTTTCCTTTTGTGACTCATTCTTGGGGTTTCTTCCTGGGTGCCTTCACTTTTTGTTGATGTTAACGGTGACTTTCGAGGCGTAACTGTGTCCTACATGATAGTCAAATAACCACAGAAACAAACATAATATGATCAGGAAAAGTAGTTGCAACCAACAAAACGTTCTAAAGAGGGAGCCGAATTACTTTAACATGGTCTTCTCTTGCAGAAGATCTTGGGACGCGTTTTTCAGAGGTGGCTTTGGAACGTCCACTCTTTTTGCCATCTTCCCTCCTCAATGAGGATCCATACTCTGTCTTATTACTAGCATCACCCGTCTTTTCTGTCTGATCCAGTGAATGTGGATCTGAATCACTTGCACAGACATCATCGTTCTTTGATGCAACTACTTCAGTCAACGTTGTATCCTTTCTGGAGTCATCAGTTTGCTTTTTTCCCAAGCACCATTGTTTCTTTGCTTGTGAAATAGGTTCTCCTTCAGATGCTTTCTTTGAAGCAGAACCATCAGATGCCATCTCATCACTAACGAAATTTCTCTTTCCCTTTTCCGAAATGACTGTTTCAGATAAGCTCTGACCAGGATCACTACCACTCTGGGCTGGCGATGCTGGAACTAAAGACTCATCCTCAGGTGCTTTTGATGGCGAACGCTGAACAGTACTCTCTTCTACTTTCTCTGAAGATTTGGCTGCTTCAACAGGTTTAACATCAGTAGGAAAAATATGCACATCTTTTTGGGAAATTTCATGCTTAAACGGCATCTGCTGAGATTCAGCAAGCTCCGCTTTAGCTTCGAAATTCAATGGTTTTTTAGCACCGCAATCATCAGACTCAGGTTTGAACATTGACTTTACATCAAGTTGGCAGTTAGAATCGGCCATCTTCAAAGAATTTGCATCAGTCACAATTTCCTCAGGTCCAGTCTCATCAATACCATTACTCACAACTGCCTTTGGTGATCTAGTGGTAACGGAATCTTTATCTTGAAAGTTGGTCTCTCCACTACCATTCTGACCTGCCTGCTCAGAAAAAATTGAGATCTTACATATTAAGTACAAATATTAGCAAAACTATTCCCAGTTCGAGAAAGCATTAATGCAAGAGGCCTACCATGCATCAACAATTGCACATCGTAATAGCAATGATGAGTATTGGACAACATTATTCCAGGAAACACCAAATGGCAGAAGAGAAATAATGCATCGGCAGAAAAATTGTACTGCAGTCAAAATACCAGGAACTGAAGACGCATTTTTGCCGATACAACTTGATTAAAACAATACATGAAGAATCAAAACCATAAGGCACTGAGTATCAAATTTTTATTTAAATATTCAAATTAAAAAACAAATGAAAAAAGAATTGAAAAGGAGCATGAAGTAGTCTCAGGCTAAATTTTTCGATATTATGATTGAAAATCAAAGTGAAATTGATACACAAGGTGATGCAGAAAATTGTATCATTTCTGCCAGAGTGTGTCCGTACCCCAACTAGAACAAGCAGTTGCACTCAACCCATCTAATAAAATGTCCATGCACAGGGGAAGTCGAAAACAAAAAAGGAAACATAAACTGACAGTTGGACAATGCAACTATGCTTGTTAATATAAGAAATAATCATACCAAGGGCAATCAACATATTAAAATGAGCAAAATTTCAATTATTCATCTGATTAAAGTGCTGTAGCAACATGCCTGAGTCATGGGATCCTGAGCTGGAGAAGCACTGGTGCACTTTCCCTCAGCAACCTAGAATACAATAATATAATATGAAATCTTAAATGTTTAACGAAAAACATCACTTTAAAATGTTCCACGAAAAGCCTTGTGACCAGATTTTTTTATCAAATCCAACGATACAAACTCAGAGACACATCTTGCTTCTAAAAGGCGCAAAGAGCATGCAAACCAGTCATGAAGTACAATGGACCAGAATTGTATGAAAAGATGGAGCAAATGCACAATTGTGAGAACAAAGTAAATTAAGAAAGGCTTGTAGAATGATGGAGCCAGACAATCCATCCTCACAAATAAGAAAAAAATGAAAAATCAATGCAACTTTGCTAGTTTGCTGATAAGTAGAGTAGTGCACTGAATAATTCACAATTAGAGGGGAAGGTAACTGAAAGCAGCGATAGTATGGTAACACCGCAACAGCCAAATCCAGTATCTTACTATAAAACACTAATCCAAATCAAGTGTAAACAAATGGAATCATACCGGCTGGTCATTTAAGATGCTCTCGTTGCTATGCCCGGCTGTATCAGTATTTTCTCGGCACACAGAGGCTACAACTTCACTATAATCATCCAATGAAGTATCTAAAGATTTCACAGCTTGTCTTAAATAAGGTCTAAGCTTGTCTGCTGATTTTTGGATAACTTGCTCAGCCAATTTCTTCGCAATCGCCAAAGCAGTCTGTCGATGTATTTTATATCAGCAGCATGTAAAACATGAGAGGAAAAAGTGTTGTTAAAAGAACTCCCAGGAAATCGACCTCATTGTTCGTTTTCAAGGCAGCCAAAATTGGAGCAAGTAGCTCTGGGGAGATATCTTCACTTTCCTCTAAAACAAGAGTCATAATTGTCTCCATGGATGTAAAGATGATTTCAGCATGATAAGCTCTGAAAGCAGCAAATAATAATACATAAGCAATTGAGACCAAAATTCCCATCTAATGCACAAACCATGAGAAACTAGTAATTGTAAATACCAAACTTTTATGCATAATTTAAGAAACCATCCGTTGATACATTTTACATTGATAAAATTTATAAGCAGTTTAATCAGCCATCTATTCCACATATGTTAATGCAGAAAACCATTTGTCTAAAGAAATCATATTAGACTGAACTAAACTTCCATCATTTGGAGCAAAACCCATTATTGAAAGCTCTTACGTTTTTATTGCTGCCAAATATATTCCTCATACTCTATCTCAAATGCATATGATCTCACAGAAGCCAAACTGATAATTCACTATTCTCTAGAGCTGAAATATAAGACTAAATATACATGGATACATATAGCAGGGACAAGACACAGTCCCAGTTCTCTGCTTTCCAATCATTTCCATTCTAATTTTAGATACCAAGAGAAATGATAAGGACTGATAGAACAAAAAATAACATACCAAATAAGTCGATTTTTCCATAAAAAAAATTTTCAGGCAGATGATAATAATGATGCAAATAACCCAAACATTACCTAATAGCTTTGAGAAAGTGCTGAAACATCTCGATAATCATCTGATCGCATTCTAAATCCAACATGATGACACAGGACCTTACTTTCGCCACAGTTTCTAGTATGGTGGCCCTCTTCTCGAAGGATCTGCTGGACATGTCTGACAAGTTCTCAAAGGATGATACGATCAATTGAAAGACATCCTGAAACCATATGAAGTGTCATAGCGAGTACCAAGGGAAACATTGAAATGGCAATACATATCTTTGTGTGTGTGTGAACATACATATTTGTGTGTGTGTGTAGAGAGAGAGAGAGAGAGAGAGCTGAAGATATTACCTTCATCTTGTCATCATCATATGGAGCATCTGGAGCAGTGATTCTAGTTATCTCACTGATGCAAGAAGCTACACCTACTTTCACGTCAACATCAGAATGCCTCAGGAGATCTTCCATGACCAGGGACTTCATTAGTGGAGAAAGAACAGTTTGCATGGATTTGGCAGGTGACTGCTCCACTTTTGATAAAAGTTCCTCAATTTGCTTAAATCATATTAAAGAGAATAGAGATCATACACCAAGAAAGGAGTAGAGCGAACTTCAACAATATTTTTCATTTCATTGCTTCATGTTTAAGAACATTATGTTGTGCAAAACTAAAAAAAACAAATAAACGCATAAATATTCCCATGCATATGAATAATACAGAAATGCATGCTTGCTGCCGATAAAAGATGGTATAGTTCATGATGACTGAGGATTCTTCAATACATTTGAAAAGGGACATGAGGATCAATTTTTTGTAAGTACAAAGTTGAACATGTTCTCTATGGCTCATGTTGTCTCAAAGTTGAAGAAGTGAGGAAGCTCGCACATAAGATACCGATAAATTTTTGTGACAAAACAAAAACAATAAAAAAAAGCTTCTTCCGTTTTCTTATTTTCCTGCCATCAGAGAAGTTAAACGTTTCAAAACTTTTTCCTTCTCACTGATTGGAGGGATTTCTCTTTAGAAATAGGAGGATTTATTAGTAGATGATGATACAGATAATGGCGAATATAAAAATTCAGACAAGTCCCAATCTTTGATGGTATCATTATTTCCCTTCCGTATAGGACGTCTGAGGCCTTCAATTTGGCAATTACAGGAATCCCAATAATTTCAAAACAGGCATAGCACAGTAAATGAAAGTAGTGTTTATGATAAACAATAATGGGAGCAGAAAATGGAAAGAAAAACAATAAATGAAGCAAAGGCAGTAGAAGATATTTGCTTTATATGTTTGGTTGATGAGGGCTTACATCGAGAAGAGGCAGGAGTTCATCGAGAGACGAAGGAGGCTGAACAAGACTTTTCCCAGCTGTGGTAAGCCGTTCTTCCAGTTCTTTTTCAGAGAATGGAGGCATCTCGCTCCTCTATTCGGATCTTGAAACAGAAAATAGCTACTCAACTCGAAGACAAAACCCTAGGCAGAGATGGAGAAGGAGACGGAGACACAATTTTATCTGGTTTATATATTGAATAGTGCAGATTATATGCCTCTTAGTTAATATCACTAACTTAGGAAACCCTAAAATAGGAGGGAGGGGGAATTGAAATTGGAATTAGGAAGCCACTAACAGAATCCGGTGGGAGGAGAAGAAGTAGGGAGACAGAGATTAACAGCGCACACGATTGGCGAATTCAGAGCAGAGCAACATCTAAGACCAAAAGTATTTGGTGTAACCTCGTATGTGTGTATACATATATATTAGTTGCAGCAACACTATTTTCACTCTGCAAAATGCTTTGGGCGCTCCAATTTTGCCATTACTTGACAAAAAGGGCCTTCTCATCATTTACCACCCATAATAAATCCTCTTTACATAGTATGTAAAGCAACACTACTCGTGATGAAAATTTTACAATCTGATTTTTCTTTTATTCTTGTATTCTTGCTCATTATTTCAAATAATTGTGTGTGTTGATTTATACTTGATTACACGATTTATATACAAAATTTAGAAATTAAAACCATGTTGATGATAAAATATGTATGATAGATAGGGATTTGTTAATTATCATTAATTGATGAAATGTATAGATAACCTTGCGAAAATAAATTTGAAAAATTGAGTTCAAGTAGAAAGTGGGGTATATTAAGAATAAAATATATTGAAAATTCTCAATGCTGATTGTATTTTATTCTTTTTTTTGAAAAACAATGTAGTTTAATTCGTACGTAGGGAATGTATGTCATAAATTAGGTATTTTTGCAAATTTATAGCAATCAATTGTTTTTGACATGCAAATAATTGAAAATCAACATGATTTTACTCTCGAAATCTATAAAAAAAAAGTTTATTTAATAATAATAATAATAATAAATATGTTTCTGAAATAAATTATTCAAGTAGTTACAATATTTGACAAGTAATATTATAATGTAATATATATATATATATATATATATCAGGTAATAATTTTATAGGGGATAATTTTGTGAAGTGTCGAGTAATATATTTGGTTCGAACACTCCAAATTCATGACTAGTTTGATAAATTGTAACTTGACAAGTAATATTATACAATACATTTGTTTATAGGGTCCGGCTATTCGCACCCCATATATTCTAAACACACCCCATTTTTTATTTAAAAAATTCAAGAAATAATAAAAAGACAATTTTACCCTTATGTGTTGAACCATTGTTCGAACACACTATAACGTGTTCGACTCCTGGTCGAACACACTTTAGAGTGTTCGACTCCTGGTGATCGAACACACTATAGTGTGTTCGACCAATGGTTGAACACACCTCTTTGTGTTCGACAAACCAGGGTCGAACGGGTCCTCAGATTTGTTGTTATTTTTTCATTTTTTTTACACGATTATTATATATTTTGTAACTCATAAAATGATATTTTTAAGGGGATTCAAGGTTTGAGGAATGAAAATGAAAAAAAAATAAAAAAAAGAGAGGCAGGAGATGGGAAGGAGAGGAATTCAATTTCATTTTTTTTTTAATTAAGAAGGGTAAATTTGTCATTTTACCTTTTTTTGAATTTTTTAAATAAAAACTGGGGTATGTTTAGAATATATGGGGTGCGGATAGCCGGCCCCTTGTTTATATCAAAATTTAATATTTTTATACAAATCATGTAATACTTTTGTTACCGAAACTCCAAATTCATGATTAATTCAGGAAAAAGTAATTTGATAAGTAATGTCTCATAAAATGAAATCAATGGTAAGTATACACAAAAAAATAATAATATTATTTGTGAGATCACTTGACCATCATTGACGGTAAATATACACTTAAAAATATGACTCATCATTTGTCGACTGTGAGATCAGTATTGATCGCACATTAACGGATCTCACTCACAGTCAGTATTGATCGCACATTAACGGATCTCACAGAATGAAATCGAAGAGTCAACTACTCAATATTGTTACAGTTATTCACAGCTCTATTTAACAACATTAAATCTGAAATGACATTACTCATCTTTCTGTTATAGTCCACCAGCAGCATTTTCAAAATGTCGACAGTTGCGTCTGCTGGTATTAGAGGTGAGGTTTCACAAAAAGTATTAAACAGGCAACATTAAGAAGACGTAGCTAGCCTCTAAAACTCCTGAATTCCAAAACCACCAACGAAGGAACATGAACCATACCCTAATATATATAATATAGTCTTTCATATCACTACTCTAGCTACGCCTAGCGCTAATAGTAAACAAAGAAACAGAAACCACTGAAGTTGAACAAACAAAAAGGCAATGGCATCATTTTACTCTTGTAGACCAGAAACCCAGCACTAGCTTTTGCAACAACAGGCGAGATGTAAACATAGATAATGATGAACTCAAAATGGCAAGCTCTTAGATGTGGAACTCGATGTGAGAGACTTGAAATGATCAGAAGGAACAAAATCATGTGGCAGATTAGCTCTCTTGACCATCCTCCTCATGTTGTTCTGCAAACTCTGCTGGACCAGTTGCTTCACTGCCTTCTTCTCATGGCTCATCATCATCTCTTCCTCCTCCCCCGACTCTGACTCCGTCTCCTTTGCTTGACTATCCACTGATGACAATAACGTTGATAAAGCTCCACCCCCACACAGCGGAGCTGACATTGGGGCACAGTTTCCTGACACTTGTTTCCCCTTCTCCACCCTCAAACACTCCAACATCCTAGAAGCCCTTTTTTGTGCCAGTGCACTGCCCAGTAGAGTTAATTCCAGCAAAGACGAAACAATTCCTGCCTCAATCATGGCCTGCCTATCTCCATATGACTTGTGAGCCATCACCATCAGGATGTAAGATGCCTTCTCCTGGCACCCTGGTGAATCTGTCCAATTAAACACGTCGATTAGGATAGGGAACGCATCTGGGATAGCGCTAATTCTCTTCCTTCCCTCCGCTACTGAAACTATGTTGCCAAGAATAGAAAGGATTCTATCGCTCATATCCATATCTCCAAGCCTGACAAACAGATGTGTGATGAGACCAGTCTCCAGCATTGCAATCACATTTGAAGGGGAGATGGAAAGGTTGTAGAGCGCTCGCAATGAATCTTGCTTAGGGAGTGGACTAGCACTTGCATCCACATCATTCGCAACAAGAGTTTTCACCAGAAAGGGGATTGCACCAGAAGAACCGATAATAGGTTTATTAGAGTCAAGAGCGCTCAATCCAAGGAAATTTGCTACAACAGCTTCGGCAACAGCCTGGCTACGATGAATTAGCTTTAGCATTTTATGGACTGCACCTGCTTTAACAATGGCTGCTTTGTTCCTGAACAAACAAGATTATTTGGATCAAGATCTAGCCCACAACAACAAAAGGCAGCAGCTGATAGAGATAAAAGTGAGACCGTGAGCCTCCCATTATTAATTAATCAAAGTCGATCTGAACATAGCAAGTTCAGAGAGGCTGAATTCTTTAAGGAAAACGACACATCCTAGTAGAGTCCGATAAGCTCTGTTGCATGTCCCAAAACATTTAACAAGCAAGTGGGGATGATAGATAGCAGAAAGAAATGTCAATAATAATAAATAATAATTTAATTATCCAAACATTTGTACAGATGACGACACAAAAATCTGAAACAGACAGTTGGTAATAATGCAAATTAAGAAAGCAAAATGAGTGAGAAGAGGTAAAAGAGAGATGTGAACTGACTCATCGTTGGTAATGCCGAGATTAAGTAAAGCATAAAGCGCAGCGATCTGAGAGCGAAAAGTGGGATCCTGGGTGTCGAGCAAAGCAACAAGGGGTGGAATGACGCCGAGAAGGGCAAGTGTGATCCTGGCATTTGGGTCGTCCTTGGTCAACCTCCTAACCTCCGTTGCCCCCTCCAAGACCACCTCCATTGATTCGGCCTGCAATTTCTTGGCCACATTCTTGAGCCCTTGAAGCACCTGCTCTTTCCTCCTCACCTCCTCCTCCTCCTCCTCGTTTTCCCCCCACCACTCTGGTTGCTTCAAAAATTCCGACAGCTTGTCGGATCCGGGGTGCTTCATCGACTCGGCTTTCTTCCGACTACCTCCGCCGCACCGCACGCTGTCAATTATCAAAGACCAGAGCTTCAAGGGGCCGGGTTCCAAAACCACCGATCCGTCACCGCACTTGCTCCTCATTGCCTCCCGAGTCATGTTCGCCTACATGTATATAATAATACTGACGCAGTTTACCGACCACTTTCTCTTTCTGATGGGATAGCAGCAGTGGTACTGCTATCTATTAAAAAAAAAAATCAGTGATGTTTGGGTGGAGTAGAGCACATTTATCAACAGCTAGCGTAGATCGGTAAGTATATTACTCCAGAATGTGTTTGATTGTTAAGTAAATAAATGTAGGGTAGGGCAGGGAGGAGAGAGTGAAGGGTTGAGGCGTTGAGCTTGAGCAGATCACAGAGCCAGCTAGAGAGAGACCCAAGTGCAAAGACAGAGAGAGAAAAGCTTTCAAGGTATTTTAGTTATTTAATACCCAGGAGAAAGTAAATCTAATGTTAGATGTAGTGTAATTCTATTACATTTGATATTGTTGGTTCGTAATAACAAATTTAATATATATACTCATCTATTGGTGCTCAATCGGTTCCGGATCGAGGTCTCCCGGTTTGAAAAACCATTGACCTGGTTTCAGTTCATCGGTTGGATTTCAAATCAAGAACCAGTAGTTAAACCGCTGGTTTATCTATTTTTTAATTTTTTTTATATTATATATAAAATAATATTATGTATTTATGTTATTTTACTCTTTCAATTTAAGTTGTAATTTTTTTAAATATATGGTTCGTATTTAAATTGTAATTTCTAATTTTTGAAGTTGTAACTTGTAAAGTGTAATGTTGTGTTGTTTAGTTGTAAATAAAAGTTATAATTTTTAATTGGGAAAAAAATGTTTTTTAGTCCTTTATGTTTGACTCATTTGATTTTTAATCTTCTATCTTTCACATTTTTATTTTTAGTCCTTTATGTTTATATAGTATAAGTTTTTTAGTCCTTTATGTTTGGCTCATTAAATTTTTAGTTCTCTATATTTCACCTTTTCTTATTTTTGGTCCTCTATATTTACAAAATATCATTTTTTTAGTCCTTTTACCTATAATAGCATGTAACTTTTTTTTTTCTTTTTAATTATATTTAATCTTAACACCAATTTTTTCCATTCATCTAACATGTCTAAATTAATATTAATAGTTAAAAATTATATATTTCATCCTGATACGAGTGAGTTAGAGTTTTGTGAGTTTGAGAAATAAAACATTTTATCATCAAAATTGATATTAAACAATTAACAAATTTATTTTTCACAAATTATACATCTTGAGCTGAAAATAGATAACACAAAAGTAAAAAAATGACATTAATCATATTCTGCTAGCTCTCAAATTACACCAATTGATCCATGGAGTTGTTGTTAGTTCAATTCTCCAACAGATAAATTGATGTAATTTGAGAACTAGCAGAATATGATTAATGTTATTTTTTTAATTTTGTGTTATTTGTTTCTAGCATGTAATGTATATAATTTATGAAAAATAAATTTTTTAACTGCTTAATATTTATTTTGATGCTAAAATGATTTATTTCTCATGGTCACAAAACTTTAATTCGCTCGTCTTGAAATGAAAAATAAATTTTTTAATTATTAATATTAGTTTAGACATGTTAGTTGAATAAAAAAAATTGGTGTTAAAATTAAATTGTAATTAAAAATAAAGTTACCTACTATTGTAGGTAAAAGGATTAAAAATCAAAAGGTGAAAAATAGATGACTAAAAAATGATATTCTTTAAACATAGATAACTAAAAATCAAAAGGTGAAAGATAGAAGACTAAAAATCTAATGAGTCAAACATAGAGGACTAAAAAACTTTTTTTCCCTTTTTAATTTGTATCTAATTATGAACTCAAGCAAAATTGTTATTTTGTAATATATGAAGAATTGTAATATTTATCTGTAAATACAATTTGTAAAGACTAAAAAAAAGAAAAAGAAAAAACAAACCACCAAACCAGCAATTCGAACCGGAACCAACGGTTTTTAAATTGGAACCGAAACCGAGAATCCCACGATTCGGTTTCGATTTCATTTTTCCCGATTTCCCGAACCGCCGGCTAAACCCACCCTCCAAAATTCACACTACCCGTATGCTTATACTCCCACCCTCCAAATAATCATACTTCAGAAAGAAAGAAAAAATACTAATAAAAAAGTTGAAAGATAAAATCAATTCTAAACTAATTTTTTATAGCTAGCTTGTAAAAAGAATTAGTATAGGCACATGTAATACACATGATTTTATAAATAAATTAAATTAAATTTGAATAAATAATATTTATATATTGAAATTAAATTTATGATTTGTGTAACACATGTCGCCAAATATAATATAATATGATTAAATAATTATTTAATTGTAGAAATATAAGTTGTATTTGTAGAGGATCATAAATAATTATTTATTTATTATTGTGAAAATAATATATTATGTTATGTCTATTATATTATTCAACCTACCCACCATTTTTTAGTTTACCTTTTATTTTTAACGTCTATAACAACCCTTATTTTTTATTTTCAATTAAGTGATAAAAAATGAACTCCAAAATTTTATAAATAAATTTCATAGTTTATTTTGAAATACATATTTGAAAAAACAAAATTAATCAATTTCATTAATTAATGAGTTTGAAAATTACGAACGAACTTTTTCAATCAACCCACCTTTATTTTGGATTTTTTCTTTTTGTTTATTAATATTTATACTCTAAACTTTTAAATATAACAAATTTCAAATATATAAATAATTTATATTATTGAAGTTTAACGTATGTTATTTAGATAAATCTAATTTAACATTTATATGTTTTTTAGTATCATAAAATTTGATATAATTAATTTGTAATGTTTAATGTGAGAATATTGTATGCTTCATGTTTTCTTATCTTCATTCTTTATATATATAAAGATGGGTATTAACACTACATTTCTTATTAGTAGGCGTTTCTTTCATGGTGAGTATATAAGCATCAAATCATTTTCTCTTGATTCCAATAAATCGTAAAGAAATTAGTTCTAAAAAAAAATCAACAACGAAACATAAAAATTGATGAATGTGGAAAATGTAAGTTTTAATCTACATTTACCATATGGTAGGGGACATAAGTAGACAATTTGACATTGTATAGTTGAACAATGCTACAAATGTTCGTTACAAAGTCGTAGACAAATTCTTAATATGGGTAAAAAACTTTGTTCATCCAATAATCATTTAATCATGGATTGTTGACTCCACTTACAGAAATAACTTCATGAAATAAATCCAGAATTAGAGTCCACTGACATCTTTAATGAGAAATTGGGGATTTCAAGAACCTTCCTTGTAAAAGAAAAAAAAAATTGGAATTGATACAGAGCTCTGATGCCGGTTTTTAGATAAAACATGATATTTAATTTAAAGTAAAAATTACCTTGTCAAACTAAATAGTCTAAATCCAACTATCTAAGCATCTCTATAAATAGGGGGCGACTTCTAGATTATGAAAATTAACACAGCACCATATTCCCGGTATTCTAATAAAGAACCCTCCATGTCTTAAAAAAAAAATATCAAAAACAAAAAGAGTAAAACAGAGAACTATTTTCATCGTAATAATTCAAATGCTAAATACCATTCTTCAACAACAAAAAATGTAAATATTATTCTTGATAAAAAACTAACAACTTATTTAAAATTTCAATTAAAACATACTTCATTAGTTATATCAAAAGTTTGTTTATAATTTTCTTCTCAAATAATCTATGTTTGTATTTTTTAAAAATATTTAATTTATAATTTAATTTATTATCATTTTATTTCATATTTATAAAATTTTAAGATATAATATTTACCTACAACATATATTTTTGTGAACTCTAATATTGTAGCTAAAATTATTACAAATCAATAATAAACTCAAATGCACCAAATTATAAACATTCTAGTTTTGACATTTTGATTTTATATATGCGGTGTAAATAATAACTTAAAAATCTAAAATTGATATGTTTGATATGTCATGCATTTGTGAGGTTAGTTTTGAATTTAAAATTATTGTTTGATTTAAAAAAAATTATCACCCCCACTACTCAAAATTACAAATACGAAATAAAATATTAATAAACAAAATTACAAATAAAAATGATAAATTTGATATATCATGCATTAAAAATAAATTTTAAATTAAGAAATTATTTAGTTTTAAACCCCATGACATATAGCTAAATCTACTTAAATTAAATAATAAGTAAAATTAATAATGAATAAAATATATGCAATTAAATAAACGAAAATCAACACACCAAAACTAGAAAGAGATTTTGAAAAGGAAAATAACTTTCTATTTTGGAATGTATAATCATATATATATATTTGTTCTTGTACACCAGGTGCACAGATCCTAGATCCGTGCAATTGGGTCAACTCGATCCGGGGGTGCATTTCACGTGTCCCACGTGCGCCTCACGTGCCCAAACCCTAACCCAAACTCTAGTTCAAACATTAGTTTTGCAGTTATTTGGTCTAACCTTTTAGTTTGACGAACCTAACTTTTTAGTTTGCCAAACCTAACATTTTAGTTATGTTCACATAACCTTTTGCACTGTATGACATACTTATAATATCTTTCAAAACCTTTCAAAAAAATTTATGTTGTAATAATATAACCTTTATGCATAATAATTTAATTTTTTCATTATAATAATATAATTTTATGTTATTCTTTAAGTACATAAAGGTTATGATATTTGTATATAAAAATTATACTAATATAACATAAATGTTAAATTATTATAACATAAAGGTTAAACCATACTATATGAATTTTTATAGTGAAAAAAAGTTTAAGTAATATCACTTAAAGATTATGATATATTTTTATACTAATATAACATAAATGTTATACTCGGTTAACAAAAATGTTACATAACTTTTAATTATGTTTTTTATACTGAAAAAAGTCTAAGTAATTTTACTTAAAGGTTATGATATTTGTACATAAAAGTTGTGATAGGATTGTAAATCCTCAATTTAGGAGTGCATGTATTCTCATAGTATTAAAAAGATACAGAGATTACAACAGAGCCTATAAACAAGGAAAGTCAGTAAAAGAATATTTACAAAGATATTATCTATTCTCTAGTCTAACACCCCCTCGCAAGCGAAGCGTGGGATTACGACCGACGTGAAGCTTGGAACGCAGAAACTCAAAAATGGGACGCGGCAAACTCTTTGTGAAAACGTCGGCAATCTGCATATTCGATGGAACAAACTGTGTTTTCAAGCGACCTTGCTCCACCATTTCTCTGACAAAGTGGTAATCGATATCAATGTGTTTGGCTCGTTTGTGAGAGATTGGATTCTGAGACAGAAATAAAGCACTCCTATTATCGCATAGCAACACTGGCGGCTGGGAAGGAACAACATGAAGCTCCTTGAGAAGATGAGTGAGCCAAATGATTTCAGAAGTTGTGTTGGCCATTGCACGGTACTCCGATTCACAACTGGACCTGGCAACGGTTGGTTGTTTCTTTGCACTCCAAGAAACCAGATTGTCGCCAAGAAATATGGAATACCCATAAGTAGATCGTCGAGTGTCTAAGCATCGTGCCCAATCCGCATCCGAATAACCAAGAAGAGTAGCGGAAGACCTGGTGAAGGAAAGACCGAAATCCAAGGTGCCCTTAACATATCGAAGAATTCGCTTGACTGCCTGAAAATGTTCGTCTGTGGGCTGCTGCTGAAATTGACTGACTGTATTGACAGCATAAGATAAATCTAGACGAGTTATAGTCAAATATTGAAGAGCACCAACCAAGGAACAGTATAAAGTTGGGTCCGAAAATGGAGAACCATCCACACGGAAAGAGGCACTCGGAGCCAAGGGGGTTGAAACGGGCTTAGAATCCAGCAAGTTAGCCCGTAAAAGGATGTCTCTTGCATACTTAGACTGCCCAAGAAATAAACCATCTGAAGTGTAAGAGACTTCTAACCCTAAGAAATAACCCAGCTTGCCAAGATCTTTTATAGCAAACTCCGACTGAATACGACGAAGAAGAGAAGAAATGACCGAAGTATCGTTGCCCGTGACGACAATATCGTCAACGTAAACAAGCAAATAGAGCACAACAGAATTCCTGCGAAAAATAAATAGAGAAGTGTCTGCAGAACTGCAAGTGAAACCACTGCGCACTAGAAACTGGCGGAAACGTTGATACCAAGCGAGTGGGGCCTGACGTAAGCCATAAAGAGCTCTCTTCAATCGACAAACATGATTAGGTCGAGCCGGGTTAACAAAGCCGGGCGGTTGCTCCATAAAAACGGGTTTAGTGAGATAGCCGTGTAGGAACGCGTTCTTGACGTCAAGTTGATGCAGCGACCAAGAGTTCATAACGGCAAGTGCAAGGACGACACGAACCGTAGTGGCTTTCACAACAGGGCTAAAGGTATGTGTAAAATCAAACCCGGGCAACTGAGAAAACCCCTGAGCTACTAGTCTGGCTTTGTGGCGATCCAAAGACCCGTCAGCAAGAAGCTTGGTTCGGAAGACCCATTTCGAACCAACAATGTTAATACCCGGTGGCCTAGGAACGAGCTCCCAAGTGTCGTTCTTTTTAAGTACAAGCATCTTCTCATTTATCGCATTTACCCAATGAGGAAATTTCATAGCAGTCTTGACCCCTTTAGGTTCTGAGGTGGCGGTAAGAACACAGTAGAGTGGATTGGATTGCAAGAGTGCAAGATCAGCGGGATATTTGGGTTTATGAATCCCCGATTGAGACCTGGTACGTATCTGATGTGTTCGGAGTGACATGGAGTCAGGAGCCGGAGGTGCATTGTCGTCATCAGAATCACTGGAAGTGGACGATGAGGATGAATCAGGTGAAGAGGCCGTCGGAAAAGCTGGGGTGTCAACAGCAGCTGCAGGAGGATCTGCTGGGGGCAATGGAACAACAGAAGCATCACATAATGTACATGGGGCGATAGGATGATGAACAACTGATGGCGTCTGAGCATTAGGGTGATGACTACTGGTAGGAGTCGAAGATGCCATAGGATCTGTGAAGGTAGATAAATCAAGCTGTGTAGGAGACCGAGATGTAGAGTTTGCCGCAAATGGAAAGCATACTTCGTCAAACTTTGCATGTTGTGTAATATATACACGACCAGTACTGTGATAATAGCATTTGAAGCCCTTGTGCAGGGAGCTAACTCTCAAGAAAATGCACGGCAAACTGCGTGGAGAGAATTTGTGAGAAGCATAATCACGCAAACAGGGGAAAACACGGCATCCAAACATTCGGAAACAATCATAATCAGGTACTGAACCATAGATTAACTCAAACGGTGACCTGTTATCAAGCAGAACGGATGGAACACGATTGATAATAAAAGCAGCTGTACTAAAAGCCTCAACCCAAAAAGATACCGGAACTGAGGAATGAAAAAGCATAGCAAGACCAGTCTCGGTAATGTGTCTGTGCTTTCGCTCGGCACGACCATTTTGGGCAGGAGTATAAGGACACGACATAACATGTCGGATGCCACGATCAACAAACAAATGCTGCAATTTATTATTAGTAAATTCGGTTCCGCCGTCGGATTGGAAAGTTTTAATCTTAGCCGTGAATTGTGTCTCCACAAAAGTTTGAAAACGAACAAATATGTCATAAAACTCACACTTAGCATGCATCGGATACAACCATACAAAACGAGAGAAGTCATCCACGAAGACAACATAGTATTTAAACCCAGAATTAGACAAAACTGGCGCAGGGCCCCATAAATCACAGTGAACTAATTCCAAAACACGAGAGCAACGTTTTTCATTCAACAAATAAGGTAAACGAGAATTTTTAGCCATCTGACAAGAAGAACAAAGTCTAGGTAGAGACAAAACAGAACTAGTAGCCAAATGTCCATGAGTTCGTAAAAGAGAAATAACATCATTATTTATGTGACCTAGGCGTGCATGCAATAAATCAAAAGATGCTCGAGGAACGGCAGACTTGGAAACAGTAGAGAGAGCTAATCTGCTGGAGGTAAGGCGATACAGACCGCCTTCACGAATGCCGCTGGCGAGGGTTTGACCTGTGCGATGGTTCTGTATACGAAATTTGTCATCAGTAAACACCACAGTAACAGGAAAATCAGAAGTTAACTGACTAACCGAGAGTAGATTCTTGGTTAACTTTGGCACAACAAGCACATTATACAACCGTAAATTATTCGAAAGTGATAACATGCCAATATGGGAAATAGAGAGAGAAGTGCCATTACCGACAACAACATTATCTGAATCGGAGTAAGAGGACGAGGATTCCAGCTGATTAACATCAGGCGTCATGTGGGCGGAAGTACCTGTATCAATAAACCAATCGGAGGGATTAGTGTTTGCAATATGACAATTCGCAGAAAAAGCCTCATCGAGATTCGCAGTATTCTGCCAAGAGTTGCGATCATATGAGCGATCAAAATGCTTTGGGCAGTCAAAAATGTCGTGTTCCTCATCGCGACAGAAGAAACAGCGAGGAACCTAGTTGCGACGGCCACGGGAGGACGACTGATTAGTACCGCGGCCTCTGGTATTGGAATTTCCGCGGCCACGGTTGGAAGAATTACCACGACTGCGCCCTCGATTTGTAGCAACAAAAACAGCAGGAGCAGGATTGTCTAAGCCTTTTTGGAAAAGCTCATGACTGGCGGCACGGGAAAGAAGATCAGAGAACGATAGAAGAGGTTCTTGTGCCATCTGTGCTGCGATGAAATTGGAGAATGAGGAACCAAGCCCTCGGAGAAACCAATGGGCTTTATCAACTTCATCAATCGGATGCCCTATAGCAGAAAGTTGATCGCAGAAGCCCTTAAAAAGCCTGTCATATTCAGCAACGGTGTTAGAACCACGCTTGAGGTTCAACAATTCATCCTTGATACTCAATTCTCGAGCTTTAGAGTGATGGCTGTAAGTGCGAGAGAGGGCTGACCAGACATCGTGCGAAGTGGAACACCCAACCACCTGCGACAAAGTCTCCTCAATGAGGGTGGAGACAAGAAAAACCCTCAAAAGCTGATCATGAGACTTCCATTTTGCATAGTCAGCAGTGGAAGTAGAATTCCCGGCATCATCGGTAACAGTGGCAGCGGGAGGTTTGGTCGAACCGTCGATCAGATCGACATATCCTTGACTCTCAAGCAAGGGCAAAACTTGAGCATGCCACAAAAGGTAATTGGTGGAGGTTAATTTGATGGTGATCATATGCACCATCGTAGAGAGGGAGAGTGAAGAATCCGATGCAACCATGGAGATCAGAAAAGACGGCGATGAAGAGAAGATTAGGGTTATTGGGAGAAGGCTGATACCATGTGATAGGATTGTAAATCCTCAATTGAGGAGTGCATGTATTCTCACAGTATTAAAAAGATACAGAGATTACAACAGAGCCTATAAACAAGGAAAGTCAGTAAAAGAATATTTACAAAGATATTATCTATTCTCTAGTCTAACAAAAGTTATACTCGGTAAACATAAAAGTTATATTTGGTAAACATAAAACTTATTCATAAAAAAAAAAAACTGGGCGTGGATCTGGGCCAGACTATACCCGATCCGACCCGTGTGCCCAGTTGTTAGATCATGATCCATGCACTTGGTACACACAAACACTACTATATATATTATATATATATATGTGTGTGTGTGTGTAAGACCACTTGTGCCACATGTCAGACTTACAATTTTTCTCATAATAATAAATTTTTACAATAAATTTTTTAATAAATGAAATTTTAACTACAATAGCCTTTAATATGGCTAATTAATGACTTTAAATTAATGTTTACAAGAATCATTACTAAATAATATAAAAAAATGTGTTACATTTGTTAAAATAACAAATGTTATACTTCAAATATCTAAATAATATAAAAAAATGTGTTAGATTTGTTAAAATAACAAATGTTATACTTCAAATATAAAAATTATCTATATGTTCGAAATTTATTTAATTTAATTTTTTTTGATAAAAATCTATATATATATATATATATATATATATATAAAAGTAAGTAAGACCACTTATGCCACATGTCAAACTTACAATTTTTCTCGTAATAATAAGTTTTTACAATAAAATCTTTAATTAATAAATGAAATTTTAAATACAATAACCTTTAATATGACTAATTAATGATTTTAAATTAATGTTTATAAGAATCATTACTAAATAGTATAAAAAATTTAGTTACATTGTTAAAATAGCAAATGATAATACTTAAAAAATAAAAATTATCTATATGTTTGAAACCTTTTAATTTAAAAATGTTTGATAAAATATAAAAGAAAATCATAAAATTAGCTAAATTAAGTGATATGTATTGCATAATACCATAATTTTTTTTTATATAAATAATATTTTAAAATTTTATTAAGTTGAATTTAATTTTCTTAAAATCCCGTAAATTGCATGGAACTTTACTTGTGTATATATATTAATATACACGCAAAACTAAAATAGGCGCAAGGGGACTTTGTCATGCAGTTTTAATATTGACGCAGCAGCAACTGGATACAAACCAACAACAAAACACACAAAAACTTCATACACGATTTGCTGAAGTCGTGGAGCATGAACTAGTTCTTTGCATCTAATGTGTACATACTGAAACATAAATTAAATTAACATTAGTCATTTGCAACCATGTCATCACCGGCTGTGTTTTCAATTTTTGTAATGCACAATCTATCTTGAGATGGGACATCCTCGGAACCTGGAATAACCTCATCAAGGACAATTGAATCTCCATCCTTGATATCACCTCTCAAGATCCCCATTGCAATCTCATTCTCAACCATTTGTTGAATCACCCGCTTAACAGGCCTTGCTCCAAAGTTAGGGTCAAACCCTAATGCTGCCAGCAGTTTAATTGCGTTCTCTGTGTAATGTAAGTTGACATTCTTCTGTTTAAGTCTGTCTTTTACACGATTCAGCTGCATAACCAAAATAACTCTGTCATCAGATCACACAATACTTTTAACAATTATTTATGGATATAAGACTTCTGTAACAGATCCATGGAAAATTAGATGCACAGTCCTTGTTTAATGACTTGGAAAACATGAAAAAATGAAAAACACTAGAGATGCAGAGCGACAGAGTACAACAATATTATGAAAGCATGTCCATGAAAAACCTATTAGGATCCTCACAGAAAACACATCTTAAGTTTTTCAATTACGAAGCAACTTAGGGAGAGTATAAAGGTCTTAAAGGAACCCGATACCAGTTAAAGCTTCATTTTTTTTCTTCTTACCTGAATCTCAACAATTTTATTGATTTGCTTGGAGTCCAGGGGCTGAAAAACAATGTACTCATCAATCCGATTCATGAACTCTGGTCGGAAAGTTTGTCTTGCAAACTCGATTACCTGCCTTTTCATCACATCGTATACAACATCATTGCCATCCTGTGTATTTCTAAGAGTTTCAAGAATATAATGAGATCCTATATTTGATGTCATAATCAGAACTGTATTAGTGAAACTAACAGTTCGTCCCTGAGAATCAGTTATTCGTCCATCATCCAAAAGCTGCAAAAGAATGTTGAAAACATCATGATGCGCCTTTTCTATTTCATCAAACAAAACAACAGAATATGGCCTTCGGCGGACTACTTCTGTCAACTGTCCACCCTCTTCATATCCAACATAGCCTGGTGGTGCACCAACCATTCGTGAAACTGCATGCTTTTCCATGTACTCGCTCATATCAATTCGTACAAGTGCATTCTCAGTGTTGAAAAGGTACCCTGCAAGAGCTTTTGCAAGCTCAGTTTTACCAACACCAGTCGGCCCCATGAACATGAAGCTTGCAATAGGCCGATTTGGGTCCGAAAGACCTGCCCTAGAACGGCGTATTGCATCAGCTACAGATTTTACTGCCATGTCTTGACCAACAACCCTTCTGTGGAGAACATCCTCTAACAAGACGAGTTTTTCCCTCTCTGTCTGCTGGAGATTAGATAATGGTATGCCAGTCCATCTGCTTACAATTTCACAAATATCAAGATCTGTGACTTCCTCCCGTAGTAATGACTTTCCAGATATCCGATAATCAGCAAGGCATTTCTCAGCTTCTTCAAGCTGGCGCTGGAGCGTCATCAATGTGCCATATTTGAGTTCAGCTGCACGATTAAGGTTGTACTCACGCTCAGCAGCTTCCATCTCTAGGTTAACTCTGTCAATCTAGTCAATGAGTCAAAGAGCTACAATGAATAAGTCCAAGGATAATGAGTCAGCTATATAGAATTATTGTCATGAAAATCTGAACTCAGCTATTACCTCTTCTTTAATTGACCGGACTCGGTTCATAAGAATTTTCTCATTTTCCCACTGCTCATTTAATTCCCTTTGCTTTTGTTTAAGAACTCCTAAATCATGTTCCAGCTTGATCAATCGCTCTTTTGAAGCTGGGGCTGTGTCATTTTTCAGAGACAGCTTTTCCATCTCCAACTTAAGCACTGCCCTGTCTATCTCATCCAACTCGATAGGCTTTGACGTGATCTCCATTTTCAATTTTGCTGCAGCTTCATCAACAAGGTCGATGGCTGGGATAGACAAATTATATATTCATATGAGCATGTAAATGGAATTCATAATGGAAACTAGAGATCATGAACTCTCTTCACCTGTCTCTCCACAACCCCACTGGCCCCATGAAAATAACACCATAAAGTAGCAAATTCTATGAAATAGTTCTCAAATAAAAATTATTTTATGCTGCTTCATTTCACTCGTGAAAACCTCAAAAGAAAAAAAAATGATGTAGATAATCACTTGTTAATGTACAAAAAAAATTGTATTTACTTGATCCAGGAATTAGACTTTGGATTGAACTGTATTAGTAACAACTTATTTCTTTGTAACTGTATAATTTACATCAATGAATTCCTCCAACAACTCATAACAAGTTAATCAAGGACTTCAACAGATCATAAAACAAAAAGATTTTCACTGTCACATTATAAATGAGTTGCATGCCTGCACTTGCTAATAGTTCATGCAGTGAAAATAACATAAAAATAAAAGAATGCTAGTACATATGAATATCTACCTACGGAAATTCTGAAACATGTGAATTTCTTGAGTGGTTCTTCCAATCATTGAAGGTACCACATACTCTTGTCGGAATATATTATGTATAAACGATTTGGCAAATGGCAAAGATTAAGTTGAAGAACGTATTAAATGGGAAAAGTGGCACTAAATAGCATTTTCTATGCTACCTTTGCTCAAGGAAATAGATTATTATATAATATAAGTGAAGAAATGACCCACATATAAAGAAATGCTACCAAATGAGAGAAGCAATCTCATAGAAAATGAGGAGCAGCTACGCCAAACATACGATAATATCATAGTAGCAGTTCCCAAATGTGAATTTCAAGTTCCTGATAGGTAATTGAATGATAAAAAAGTAAGGAAATGAACTTAGCAATGGAGACTTCATGGTTGATTCATAACTGCATAGTAATCATGGGGATTGAAAATTCTCCATATATTTACCCATTAATGAAGTCATGTTTAAGTGGATATCTATAAGTATATCTGTAGTTCATTACATGACAGTGTTTTTAAAACAAAGAAATTAAACAAATGTAATTATCCAAGTGCAAAGATCAAATGCTGCATAAATATTCACATAACCTGCAACAAAGGAAAACAATATAGGTTCTTTTTTTCTATATTGAGGAATGCGAAAAGAAGTACATACTAGAGGATATATATTTCCTACAAAGACTAGTTCATGAATACAAAGCCCATGGTGTACCTTTGTCTGGTAGAAAACGCTCTGTGATGTATCTATCAGAAAGAATTGCCGCATTCACCAGAGCATTGTCTGATATTTTAACCCCATGATGAAGTTCATAACGTTCTCTCAATCCACGTAAAATGGAAATTGTATCTTCCACAGATGGCTGTCCACAAAATACTTGTTGAAATCTACGTTCCAATGCAGGGTCCTTCTCAATGTACTTCCTGTACTCGTTCAGTGTGGTGGCCCCAATGCATCTGAGTTCCCCACGGCCAAGCATGGGCTTCAACAAATTCCCAGCATCCATTGCACCTCCAGTAGCCCCTGAACATGATATAGTCTACTAATCATGAAAGGAAACCTAATAATGCAACACAAACTAAAGCATATACAGTTACATTGATCTTAGTAAAAGGGGCTTTAGATGCACATTGTTCTCATTTTTCCATTATGAGGTGTGGCTAAGTGTACCAAATTCATTTTCCATGCCTACCATCAGAACACATAAACATGCATATCTTTCATCCACAAGACAACCACAACCTTTTGAACTCGCTAACTTTAATGACATTCAAAAAATGAATAAATGAAATAAAAGATTTGACTTCGCTACATGTAGAACATTTTCTCAAGCAAAGTCACATGATAAGACCACAAGAAGTGACGGGGTGCAAACATCAATTATTATCAACTGTAACTTTCAAACATGTCACTGTTACCATATATAACTGAAAGAAGCAAGGGTTAAAAATATTTTCACATTCGAACTATTCGTGGTTCGACGTGTTTTTGTATAAATCAATGGCTAGAATTTGTTGAAAGTTCATACGGCAGGTGACAAATCATGTATAGTTTGGATGCCAGATAGTAATCAACCCAAACAAGAAATTGGTTTATATGATGACAGCACACCCTCTTACATGCCGGAGAGTTATTTGTATTAGAGAATAGGTGGTGGTCAGATCAAAGATAGGACCTTTCATTTGGCCTAACTCTGATATCATGTTGAATGGTCACTTCATCAAAGGGTTTAAGCTATTAAAGACGAGTATCGTGTTAACATCAATTCAATATCTTCAACAATAACTTTACATGAAGTTTACAGGGAGATCTAACAGAAATTTTAGAACCTGCACCAACTACGGTGTGGATTTCATCAATAAACAATATGATCTGCCCATTTGAAGAAGTAACTTCCTTCAGTACAGCCTTCAACCTTTCCTCAAAATCTCCTCGATATTTTGCACCAGCAAGCAAAGAACCCATGTCCAGCGAGATCAACTAATGCACTCAAAGCAGGTTGTGCTAATTAGAATGAAGAGAAGGACTAGAATATGCAATTGAACTAAAGTGTAACTGAAAGGAGAACAAGAAATCTGCATCCAATGAATATTAAAATTCAGCATATTTCGAGTCAATTTTCAAATTCATGTAGGATATGAAGATAAAATATTAAAGATGATGACACAGAAATCATATGACCACTGTATGGGAACAAATTATCCTTCTTAAAGCTATAATTCTGTCATTGGTTTCAAGGACAGACTTCATTTTCCATTTACATAATCAAACCAGACAATTTTTGAGAATGATGACAATCTCCATTGAATATGTTTCCCTGACAGACAGATTTAAAATTATGACCATGCAATCATGCATAGCTAGCAGTTCTTGGAACTTGCTACATCAGAGTTGTCACACTCTGCAAATTAATACCCAAAGAAAAATACATAGTTTTAATGCTACAAATTCCACAGATGCACAATTTCAAACGAGCATGTAAGAATTCTGCTGAAGATGCTAACCAAATGAACTAGTGAACAAATTGCTTGCTTATGTTACACGTGGAATAGCAGAGAAAGTACAACCTTCCGATTCAGCAGGGGTTCTGGAACATCTCCTCGGACAATCCTTTGTGCTAACCTGAAAAACAGATGATACTTGCTATTACAAACCTGCCTTTTCCAACTAAACCTTCACATGTTAGATGAGTAACACAAATATATATGCAAGGTATTGGTACATTTTCAGTATATTACATCCACTGATTTTTGCAATTACAATGCTCGGATATGGATATATCCATCAGTTCTAAACTCCGATATCAATCCATTTGGCAATTAAAAGATAATAAAGTGGAAAAACCAAAAAACTCATAGCACTTGGTGAAGCTTGTATCTCTATTGATGCCAACACGGACACCATGCCCTTCATAGAAGATAATGCAAATGACAACAGAAATTAGAAATCTTGACCAAATTACCAGACCAGCATCCTGAAACTGGACCATGAAGGAATTTTCCCCAAAGTGGTTCTTCTCTGTCCCTAAATCAGGACTGGGAAAAGTAATGAAAATAAACAGCCTGATATCATTCTCCACCCATACTCTGACCCAGTGATAAATACAAGTCAAAACAAACAAAATACTTATATCCATAAAGATTTTCCACAGAATATAAATCCAAACCACAGATAGCAACTCACACCAAATTCGTCCTACTAAATGCTGTACAAAATTAAGTGTCACTTCAGTCTTCATTACTGGAACTCAATCTAGCAATAGATGTGTGGCGATACCAATTTTTTTTTCTCCCAGTATGACCAGTAGCAATTAGCATGGGAAAAGAAAAGGAGTGATCTCCCAATTCCCAAAAGAGCACACAACAATTCAGATACTTTTCTAGGAATGGGACATGTCTGCTAAAAATTGAGATGGTACCCTTCAGCAATTGCAGTTTTCCCAACTCCAGGTTCCCCAATAATAACAGGGTTATTCTTTGTCCTACGAGATAAAATTTGGATGCATCGCCTTATTTCATCATCACGTCCAATAACTGGGTCAAGCTTTCCGCGTCTCGCAAGTTCTGTTAAGTCATTCCCATATTTTTCAAGTGCCTCGTATTTACCTTCTGGATCTGGAACCAATAAATAATCCATAAACAACAAAAGCCAGAAAAAGAAAAAGAAATGAACAACTCACGGCAGAAGGAAAAGGAAAATGAAGAGAAATGGGACATGATAATAATACAAGTATCATATCTAATATTGAAAAAACTCGTTATCACTGGTCAATTGCTAATTAGGTGTTTCCTAGAGAGAAGTTATGAGATATATTCACTTGCTTAAACCTGAAACAGAATTGATGACAAGAATTTCTAGGTCTCCCCACTCCAGAAATAAAATAGCCCAATGCTACCTTGAATTAACCTTGCAACAGAATTCAATCAAACTTTGATAATTATTTGCATCCAACTTCTGGAGTGTGTAATTATTTCAATTTTCTGAAGACAAAGAAGAGAACATCCACAATCGAGTGTTTTACAATCTAGCTAGAGTTTCCAAGAGTTGAGCCAGGAAGACCCTAAAATATACTTTGGTCAGTTACTCTTTGACTGCCACGAACAGCTTGAACAGCATCCTTCAATGCTTTCTCGCTCAGTTGAAGATTTTTGAACAGCTGTAGTCCAAATCTCCTATCTGAAGGGATTGCCAAGACTAGATGCTCAACAGACAGAAATGAATCACCCATTTCTTTTTTCAATTTCCGTGCATTGTCCAACAGAGAACTAAGATGAGAGCCCACAATAGGTCCAGCTGTGTCCCCTGAAACCTGCTAAGATAACATTTCATGAACACCGGCAGCCTTGAAGGACATCGCATGACATTTTAAGTCATCTCTGTTCTCACATATCATACCTTTGGTTGCTGAGATATGAAGTTATCAGTTGACTGCAAAAGTGAAGTGTTGTCAATACCAGCCTTGGTGAATATTCTTCTAGCAAGCCCATCCTTTTGTTCCAAAAGGGCTTTCATCAGATGCTCGGTTTCTACCACTTGATGTTTGCTGTCTCTTGCTGCATCTACAGCTCCAACGATTCCATCCCATGCCATCTCCGTGAACTCTGAGTTGCTAATCTGTCAAGTAAAATAACAAAATTAATCGGGGAGGTTCAAATTTAAGAAGAAAAACCTTCAGCAGAATTAAGTAACGGAGATTACATCCAAAAAGTTGGGGCTAAAACAAACTTAGAAGCACACAAAACAAAACATAATCGCAGAGTTAATGTGGATGGCATCTCCACCCAATTCATAATCCCTTGAAGCATCCGTTTCTATTTTTGTAGCACAATTGGTAGATTTTCCCTTCATTGTTCACCTTGAGAATTACAATTGTGACACTGCAAATAAAAATTTGTATCCCCGTCCCACTTGAAGGATGCCGAGTTTTTTCTTTCTTCTTCTTCTTTTTTTTTTTTTTTTTCAGAAGACAGCATGTAAGAATAATTCATTATGTACCTGCCCAGTGGAAGCAGCAGTCGCTGAGTAAGGACGAATGAGGAGAGGAATGGTGGATGCAATGCGGTTGAAGCATGATACAGAGAGTAGAGTAGTAGATATTTTTTTCTCATCAGTAATAAGAGCGGCGCGACGACGAGGAGGGGGAGGGGGAGGGGGAGCAGCGCGAACGGATCGGTGAGAAGGAAACCACGGTGGAGATACAGGAACTCGATAGCCCGTGCCGCCGCCGCACGCCCTAAGTGCCGCTGCTGCCGACCTGCTCAGACGCGCCGTTGATGAGTTTCTAGAAGTTGCCATTATCACTAAGATGAGAAAGATTAGGGAGATAGGGATGTGCCCCAACGAGTAATATTCAATTTGCGATCAATTGCGTTGGTAGGTATGAAGCATTTTGGGAATCAACTAATTGTTACAAATATAACCGATATTCTTTCTGGGACATGGAAGCTTGGAGAAGAGACAAATGATACCGCTTCGGCGCCGCACTTCAGAATGTTCTGGAAAATATATATTTTTCTCTCTCTCTCTTGTTAATCGGCGGGGAACGATTTTAATGTTTGATTAATTATATCCTCCAATTGAAGTTTTTCATCACTTATTTAAGTTTTATAAATTAGTTTTTAGTATTTTAATTTTTTTTAATAAATTATAAAATCTACTAGAATCTATAATTCAGAAGTGCTTTGATAAATTCTCAATTAAATTTTAAAAAAATATTATTTTTTTATTTCAATTTTAAAATTATTTTGCAAACACATCTACTTTTGTTAGTAAGTGATTTCTCCATAATCACTAAATTTAATCACTTTCTCAACCATACAATTTTTTACAAACACCCTTTATGTTTTTTGATTATCAGCAATTCAATCCGTCTCAATTCTGATCTTTTAATAAATACATAATTTCTCTTTTATCCACCTACACAATCAACGATCCAATTCAACTCCAACTTTATTATATTTAATTAATTAATTTAATATTTAAAATATTTTTTCTCATTATTTAATAATTATATATTATTTTGAGAATATGTTTTATTATATTTAAATGATTTGAAAATAAGATAAAAAAATATTTAATATTTTAAATCCATAATTATATTAAGGAAAAAAACATTATTATGCACTTAAAATAACATATTAACACAATAACTAAATTAAAATTACAATAATTAGAATACGAAATTGAAAATAAATAAATGGTTTAGGGTTTTTTTTTTTACCAACCAATACCCTACGGGGTGGGGTGTTTAGGTAGATCCCCAACCTGTGCATAAAACCCAAAAGTCAAACAGTACATGGTAAACGAAAAGAAGAAAGCGAAAAAAAACAGCCGAAACAGGTGGCCCAAAACAACTGCCAACAGGAGGCAGGAGAAAGCAAAATCCAAGAAAACTAGAATCCGTATCTATAACAAAAAGAACATGAAAGAAGATAAACAGGCGCATCAAATATGAACACCTCCGATCCACATGAAATGACGGCCATCCCAACTGATCAAATCTAGCAAGCACCTGGACCCGCCGAGGCAACACATCCGGGGGAAAGGATCCAGCTAACTCAGTCTGACACCCTAAGTTAGCCAGCAAATCCACAACCGAGTTCCATTTCCTATGAATATGGAACACCCGAAACTCCAAAGAAGCGAGGAGGTTCCGGATGGAAGTGAGAGAACCCTGCAAACTCCAATGTCCTGCATCCGATTGCGAAAGGAGCTGAACCATGACAACCACATCCACCTCAATCCATACTCGATAAAACCCAAGCCTCCTGATATGATAGAGACCTCTATGATGAGCCTCCAACTCCGCTGCCAAACTCCCAACAACTGAGCCTCACTCATGAAATGCAAAAATCACCTCACTTGCATGATCCCGTATGACTCCACCAACGAAGCTGTCTTGTAGGCCTCATCAGTGTTCAACTTCACCCAACCTAAGTCAGGTGGTCGCCAAACAATCAGAGAAATGAGAGACCGAGGTGGCCTGGAACGATAGTAAAGGCCCAAAGAAGTGGCCACATGAAGAACACCCCTAGCTCTCCTTGCTGAGAAGCCTACAATGATGTAGTACTCAAACCTGTCTCATCACTCGAAAGATAATCGAGTCTGCACGAACAGGTAACCGCCGGTGCTTGCCATCATTTCTAGCAGTCCAAAGGAACCACAAGATCAAGCAAGGGATCATTGTCGTGATGTGTGTGCAACGTGAGTGCAAACCAGAGGAAAAAAGCCTCCAGTAATGCAGAATATGATGTGTGTGCACAGTGTGTGGAGATGTCAAACCAAACAACCCATAGAAATGCTCACATTCTCCTAGCAGTGCAGCTCGAGTAAAAGATATGCTCGATAGACTCGATATCAGAAGACTCACCAGGAGATTGACTCGAAAGAGAAAGATTAGGACGATAAAGACATTTCGAAGCTAAAGAAATGCCACGAGCCTGAAGCTTACGATCAACTGGGAGATGATTCTGGACAAGCCGTCAAAGGAAGATAGAAATGGTAGGGGTAAGACAAGGGGACCAAACCAAGCTAAGGGTAGGATAAGGAGGGTGCTGAGGTCTGATCGATGCCCAAACCGACGCAAAAGAGAACTTCCCATCGGAAGAGCTCTTCTATCGAATAAGGTCAGAAGAGGAAACACGAATAAGGACCAAACATATCCAATCCGCCACCACGGGGGAGACCACACGAAGAAACTTCTCTCTGTCCCAAACTCCATCACTCCAAAACCAATAGACCAAAACACCTGTATGTCTGGAAACATCCACAGAATCCGTGAGAGGACCATCCCCCATCCACTGGTCATGCCAAAAACTGATCTCCCCTGAACCCAACCTCCAGAAAATTTGAGACTGAACCACAAGGCGAACAAAACACATCCTCTTCCAAACAGAGCTGGAATGAGGAGACACACTCATACTACCAGGAAACTGATGTCGACAATACTTCTGCAATAGAAACCTAGCCCAAAGAGAACCTTGCTCCCGAAACCTGAACCACAGCTTATGAGAGAAAGACTCAACCACATCCGAAAGACATCACAAGCCCAAACCACCCTCAACTGTCGGCCGACACACCGTCTCCCATGAGACCTAATGAGTGTGCTTCTGATCACCATATGACCCCCAGAAAAATCTCGCCAAACACTGCTCGATCCTCTGAATCATATATTGTGGAGGTTAAACCACCTGGACCAAATGAAGAGCCATCGACGTCAGAGTGCTTTGAATCAGCACCAGACAACCCCAAAAAAAGAGCAAAGTCTGAGCTCAACCGGTAACCCTATTCGAGATCCGCTCAACCAACGAATGAAATAGAGCCCCTCTCATATTCCCCTTATATAATGGAGCACCCAGATAAACAATTAGGAGGAACTGTCTCGCATAACCCAAGATCCATCCAATACGACCCATCACCACATCTGAACACCTCGATCCCACCATAAAGGTACTCTTTGAAACACTCATCATCTGACCGAAGTCTGACAGTACTCCTCCAAAAAATCCCTCAGATACTGGAGACCCTGTGTGTAAGCAGTGGTAAAGATCATGATGTCATCCGCATAAGCCAGATGAGAGATCGAAAAGCTACTTCTAGTGTCATACTGCATTATCGGATATCTATCAAACAGAGCATCCAAACCCCTCGAAAGGTAATCTGCCGCCAAAACAAACAAAGTAGGAGAAAGCCGATCCCCCTGCCTAAGACCACGAGTGGACTGGAAGAAGCCAGAAAGCTGCCCATTCACCAAAATAGAGAACCGACAGAAACTGACACACTTGCGAATCAAATCAACCAGAGCCGGCGGGAAGCCCCTCAGTTCCAACACCCAAAAGAGAAAACTCCACTGAACCTGATCATAAGCCTTCACCGTATCTAGCTTTAGAATCAGATTCAGATATCTCCCTTGGGTCCCAATCTCATGAACCATCTCCTGAGCAAGCAGAATATTATCACTGATCAACCGGCCTCTGACAAACCCACTCTGAGAAGGAGCAAGTAACTATGGCACAAAAGAAGACAACCTGCAAGTGATCACCTTCGAAATAATCTTATTAGTCACGTTGCACAGACTAATCGGCCGAAACTAACTCCAACCCAATTTCTCAACCTAAAAGAGCGAAAAAATACCATGAATCAAAATTTTTGCGTAATTTGACATTTCGGCGTATCGTAAAAAACTGACTACAGGGTCTTCCTAGCCACGTGAGGCTAGTTTTTCCTCATATATATTACTTGGACACTCCATCAAGTCACTCTGCTGGACTCGTTCTTAAAAATTCAAACGTTGAAAATTTCGAAAAAACCCAAAGGGGTACCCCTTTCAGTTTTTTGCGGGCTCGACGTACAGTTTCAGTCAAAAGACTGTAACTCCCAACTAGAGAGTCCGATTTGCAACATTTTTGATGCATTGGAAAGGTAACTCAACGATCTACAAATATGTCTTGAATAGCCAAACCAATTTCTCAACCTAAAAGAGTTAAAAAATACCATGAATCAAAATTTTTGCATAATTTGACATTTCGGCATATCGTAAAAAGCTGACTACAGGGTCTTCCTGGCCACATGAGGCTAGTTTTTCCTCATATACATTACTTGGACGCTCCATCAAGTCACTCCGCTGGACTCGTTCTTGAAAATTCAAACGTCGAAAATATTAGAAAAAACCCAAAGGGGTACCCCTTTGGGTTTTTTGCGGGCTCGACGTACAGTTTCAGTTAAAAGACTGTAACTCCCAACTGGAAAGTCCGATTTGCAAAATTTTTGATGAATTGGAAAGCTAACTCAACTAGCTAAAAATATTTATTCAATAGCCAACCCAATTTCTCAACCTAAAAGAGCGAAAAAATACCATGAATCAAAATTTTTGCGTAATTTGACATTTCGGCGTATTGTAAAAAGCTGACTACAGGGTCTTCCTGGCCACGTGATGCTAGTTTTTCCTCATATATATTACTTGGACACTCCATCAAGTTACTCCGCTGGACTAGTTCTTGAAAATTCAAATGCCAAAAATTTCGAAAAAACCCAAAAGGGTACCCCTTTCGGTTTTTTGCGGGCTCGACGTACAGTTTCAGTCAAAAGACTGTAACTCCTAACTGGAAAGTCCGATTTTCAACATTTTTGATGCATTGGAAAGCTAACTCAATGATCTACAAATATGTTTCGAATAGCCAACCCAATTTCTCAACCTAAAAGAGCGAAAAATACCATGAATCAAAATTTTTGCATTATTCGACATTTCGGCGTATCGTAAAAAGCTGACTACAGGGTCTTCCTGGCCACGTGAGGCTAGTTTTGCCTCATATATATTACTTGGAAACTCCATCAAGTCACTCCGCTGGACTCGTTCTTGAAAATTCAAACGTCGAAAATTTCGAAAAAACCCAAAGGGGTACCCCTTTGGGTTTTTTGCGGGCTCGACGTACAGTTTCAGTCAATAGACTGTAACTCCCAATTCGAAAGTCCGATTTGCAACATTTTTGATGCATTGGAAAGCTAACTCAACGATCTACAAATATGTTTCGAATAGGCAACCCTATTTCTAAACCTAAAAAAGCGAAAAAATACCATGAATCAAAATTTTTGCGTAATTTGACATTTTGGCGTATCGTAAAAAGCTGACTTAGGGTCTTCCTGGCCACATGAGACTAGTTTTTCCTCATATACATTACTTGGACACTCGATCAAGTCACTCCGCTGGACTCGTTCTATAAAATTCAACCGTCGAAAATATTCAAAAAAACCCAAAGGGGTACCCCTTTTGGTTTTTTGCGGGCTCGACGTACAGTTTAAGTTAAAAGACTGTAACTCCCAACTGGAAAGTCCAATTTGCAACATTTTTGATGCATTGGAAAGTTAACTCAACGATCTATAAATATGTTTCGAATAGCCAACCAATTTTCTCAACCTAAAAGAGCGAAAAAATACCATGAATCAAAATTTTTGCGTAATTTGACATTTCGGCATATCGTAAAAAGCTGACTACAGGGTCTTCTTGGCCACGTGTGGCTAGGTTTTCATCATATATATATTACTTGGACACTGCATCAAGTCACTCCACTGGACTCGTTCTTTAAAATTCAAACGTCGAAAATATTTGAAAAAACCTAAAGGAGTACCCCTTTCGGTTTTTTGCGGGCCCGAAGTACAGTTTCAGTCAAAAGACTGTAACTCCCAACTGAAAAGTCCGATTTGCAATATTTTTGTTGCATTGGAAAGCTAACTCAACGATCTAAAAATAAGTCTGCAATAGCCAACCCAATTTCTCAACCTAAAAGAGCGAAAAAATACCATGAATCAAAATTTTTGCGTATTTTGACATTTCAGCGTATTGTAAAAAGCTGACTACAGGGTCTTCTTTGCCACAAGAGGCTAGTTTTTCATCATATACATTACTTGGACACTCCATCAAGTCACTCCGCTGGACTCGTTCTAGAAAATTCAACCGTGGAAAATATTCAAAAAAACCAAAAGGGGTACCCCTATGTGTTTTTTGCGGGCTCGACGTACAGTTTAAGTTAAAAGACTGTAACTCCCAACTGGAAAGTCCAATTTGCAACATTTTTGATGCATTGGAAAGATAACTCAACGATCTACAAATATGTTTTTAATAGCCAACCCAATTTCTCAACCTAAAAGAGCGAAAGAATACAATGAATCAAAATTTTTACGTTATTCGATATTTCGGCGTATCGTAAAAAGCTGACTACAGGGTCTTCCTGGCCACGTGAGGCTAGTTTTGCCTCATATATATTACTTGGAAACTCCATCAAGTCACTCCGCTGGACTCGTTCTTGAAAATTGCAACGTCGAAAATATTAGAAACCCCTTTGGGTTTTTTGCGGGCTCGACGTACAGTTTCAGTCAAAAGACTGTACCTCCCAATTCGAAAGTCCGATTTGCAACATTTTTGATGCATTGGAAAGCTAACTCAACGATCTACAAATATGTTTCGAATAGGCAACCCTATTTCTCAACCTAAAAAAGTGAAAAAATACCATGAATCAAAATTTTTGCGTAATTTGACATTTCGGCGTATCGTAAAAAGCTGACTACAGGGTCTTTCTGGCCACATGAGGCTAGTTTTTCCTCATATACATTACTTGGACACTCGATCAAGTCACTCCGCTGGACTCGTTCTATAAAATTCAACCGTCGAAAATATTCATAAAAACCCAAAGGGGTACCCCTTTGTGATTTTTGCGGGCTCGACGTACAGTTTAAGTTAAAAGACTGTAACTCCCAACTGGAAAGTCCAATTTGCAACATTTTTGATGCATTGGAAATCTAACTCAACGATCTATAAATATGTTTCGAATAGCCAACCCAATTTCACAACCTAAAAGAGCGAAAAAATACCATGAATCAAAATTTTTGCGTAATTCGACATTTCGGTGTATCGTAAAAAGCTGACTACAGGGTCTTCCTGGCCACGTGAGACTAGTTTTTCCTCATATATATTACTGGGAAACTCTATCAAGTCATTCCGCTGGACTCGTTCTTGAAAATTCAAACGCCGAAAATTTAGAAAAAACCCAAAGGGGTACCCCTTTCGGTTTTTTGCGGGCTCGACGTACAGTTTCAGTCAAAAGACTGTAACTCCCAACTTGAAAGTCCGATTTTCAAAATTTTTGATGCACTGGAAAGCTAACTCAACGATCTACAAATATGTTTCGAATAGCCAACCCAATCTCTCAACCTAAAAGAACGAAAAAATAGCATGAATCAAAATTTTTGAGTAATTTGACATTTCGGCGTATCGTAAAAAGCTGACTACAGGGTCTTCCTGGCCACGTGAGGCTAGTTTTTCCTCATATACATTACTTGGACACTCCATCAAGTCACTCCGCTGGACTCTTTCTAGAAAATTCAACCGTCGAAAATATTCAAAAAAACCCAAAAGGGTACCCCTATGGGTTTTTTGCGGGATCGACGTTCAGTTTAAGTTAAAAGACTGTAACTCCCAACTGGAAAGTCCGATTTGCAACATTTTTGATGCATTGGAAAGCTAACTCAACGATCTACAAATATGTCTTGAATAGCCAAACCAATTTCTCAACCTAAAAGAGTTAAAAAATACCATGAATCAAAAATTTTGCGTAATTTGACATTTCGGCATATCGTAAAAAGCTGACTACAGGGTCTTTCTGGCCACGTGAGGCTAGTTTTTCCTCATATACATTACTTGGACACTCCATCAAGTCACTTCGCTAGACTCGTTCTTGAAAATTCAAACGTCGAAAATATTAGAAAAAACCCAAAGGGGTACCCTTTTGGGTTTTTTGCGGGCTCGATGTACAGTTTCAGTTAAAACACTGTACCTCCCAACTGGAAAGTCCGATTTGCATCATTTTTGATGCATTGGAAAGCTAACTCAACGATCTACAAATATGTTTTCAATAGCCAACCCAATTTCTCAACCTAAAAGAGCGAAAAAATACCATGAATCAAAATTTTTGAGTAATTTGACATTTCGGCGTATCGTAAAAAGCTGACTACAGGGTCTTCCTGACCACGTGAGGCTAGTTTTTCCTCATATACATTACTTGGAAACTCCATCAAGTCACTCCGCTGGACTCGTTCTAGAAAATTCAACCGTCGAAAATATTCAAAAAAACCCAAAGGGGTACCCCTTTGGGTTTTTTGCAGGCTCGACATACAGTTTAAGTTAAAAGATTGTAACTCCCAACTGGAAAGTCCGATTTGCAACATTTTTGATGCATTGGAAAGCTAACTTAACGATCTACAAATATTTTTTGAGTAGCCAACCCAATTTCTCAACCTAAAAGAGCGAAAAAATACCATGAATAATTTTTTTTGAGTAATTTGACATTTCGGCGTATCGTAAAAAGCTGACTACAGGGTCTTCCTGACCACGTGAGGCTAATTTTTCCTCATATATATTACTTGGACACTCCCTCAAGTCACTCCACTGGACACGTTCTTGGAAATTCAAACGTCGAAAGTATTCGAAAAAACCCAACGGGGTACCGCTTTGGGTTTTTTACGGGCGCGACGTACAGTTTCAGTTAAAAGACTGTAACTCCCAACTGGAAAGTCCGATTTGCAACATTTTTGATGCATTGGAAAGCTAACTGAGGGATCTACAAATATGTTTCGAATAGCCAACCCAATTTCTCAACCTAAAAGAGCAAAAAAATACCATGAATCAAATTTTTTTCGTAATTTGACATTTCGGCCTATCGTAGAAAGTTGACTACAGGGTCTTCCTGGCCACGTGATGCTAGTTTTTCCTCATATATATTACTTGGACACTCCATCAAGTCACTCCATTGGACTCGTTCTTGAAAATTCAAATGTCGAAAATATTTAAAACAACCCAAAGGCGTACCCCTTTGAGTTTTTTGCGGGCTCGACATACAGTTTCAGTCAAAAGACTGTACCTCCCAACTGGAAAGTACGATTTGCAATATTTTTTATGCATTGGAATGCTAACTCAACGAGCTACAAATATGTCATTTAATAGCCAACCCAATTTCTCAACCTAAAAGAGCGAAAAAATACTATGAATCAAAATTTTTGCGTAATTTGATATGTCGGCGTATCGTAAAAAGCTAACTACAGGGTCTTCCTGGCCATGTGAGGCTAGTTTTTCCTCATATATATTACTTGGACACTCCATCAAGCCACTCCGCTGGACTCGTTCTTGAAAATTCAAACGTCGAAAATATTCGAAAAAACTCAAAGGGGTACCCCTTTTGGTTTTTTGCGGGCTCGACGTACAGTTTAAGTTAAAAGACTGTAACTCCCTACTGGAAAGTCCGTTTGCAACATTTTTGATGGATTGGAAAGCTAACTCAACGATCTACAAATATGTTTCAAATAGCCAACCAAATTTCTCAACCTAAAAGAGCGAAAAAATACCATGAATCAAAATTTTTACGTAATTTGACATTTCGGCGTATCATAAAAAGCTGACTACAGGGTCTTCCTGGCCACGTGAGGCTAGTTTTTCCTCATATATATTACTTGGACACTCCATCAAGTCACTCTGCTGGACTTGTTCTTGAAAATTCAAACGTCGAAAATATTCGAAAAAACCCAAAGGGGTACCCCTTTGGGTTTTTTTTTGCGGTCTCGACGTACAGTTTCAGTCAAAAGACTGTACCTCCCAACTGGAATGTCCGATTTGCAACATTTTTGATGAATTGGAAAGCAAAGTCAACGAGCTATAAACATGTCTTCAATAGCCAACCCAATTTCTGAACCTAAAAGAGTGAAAAAATACCATGAATGAAATTTTTTGCGTAATTTGTCATTTCGGCGTATCGTAAAAAGCTGACTACAGGGTCTTCCTGGCCACGTGAGGCTAGTTTTTCCACATATATATTACTTGGACACTCCATCAAGCCACTCCGCTGGACTCGTTCTTGAAAATTCAAACGTTGAAAATATTCTAAAAAACCCAAAGGGGTACCCCTTTGGGTTTTTTGCGGGCTCGACGTACAGTTTCAGTCAAAAGACTATACCTCCCAACTGGAAAGTACGATTTGAAACATTTTTAATGCATTGGAAAACTAACTTAACGAGCTACAAATATGTCTTCAATAGCCAACCCAATTTCTTAACCTAAAAGAGCGAAAAATACCATGAATCAAAATTTTTGCGTAATTTGACATTTCGGCGTAACGTTAAAAGCTGACTACAGGGTCTTCCTGGCCACGTGAGGCTAGTTTTTCCTCGTATATATTACTTGGCCACTCCATCAAGTCAATCCGCTGGACTCGTTTTTGAAAATTCAAACGTCGAAAATATTTGAAAAAATCCAAAGGGGTACCCCTTTCGGTTTTTTGCGGGCTCAACGTACAGTTTCAGTCAAAAGACTGTAACTCCCAACTGAAAAGTTCGATTTGTAACATTTTTGATGCATTGGAAAGCTAACTCAACGATCTACAAATATATGTTGAATAGCCAACCCAATTTCTCAACCTAAAAGAGCGAAAAAATACCATGAATAAATTTTTTTTCGTAATTTGACATTTCAGCGTATCGTAAAAAGCTGACTACATGGTTTTCCTGGCCACGTGAGGCTAGTTTTTATTCACATATATTACTTGGACACTCCATCAAGCCACTCCGCTGGACTCGTTCTTGAAAATTCAAACATCGAAAATATTCGAAAAAACCTAAAGGGTACCCTCTGGGTTTTTTGCGGGCTCGACGTACAGTTTAAGTTAAAAGACTGTAACTCCCAACTGGAAAGTCCGATTGCAACCTTTTTGATGGATTGGAAAGCTAACTCAACGATCTACAAATATGTTTCAAATAGCCAACCCAATTTCTCAGCCTAAAAGAGTGAAAAATTACCATGAATCAAAATTTTTGCGTAATATGACATTTCGGCGTATCGTAAAAAGCTGACTACAAGGTCTTCCTGGCCACGTGAGGCTAGTTTTTCCTCATATATATTACTTGGACACTCCATCAAGTCACTCTGCTGGACTCGTTCTTGAAAATTCAAACGTCGAAAATATTCGAAAAAACCCAAAGGGGTACCCCTGTCGATTTTTTGCGGGCTCGACGTATAGTTTCAGTGAAAAGACTGTAACTCCCAACTGGAAAGTCCGATTTGCAACATTTTTGATGCATTGGAAAGCTAACTCAATGATCTACAAATATTTCTTGAATAGCCAACCCAATTTCTCAACCTAAAAGAGCAAGAAAATACCATGAATCAAAATTTTTCGTAATTAGACATTTCAGCGTATCGTAAAAAGCTGACTACAGGGTCTTCCTGGCCACGTGAGGCTAGTTTTTCCTCATATATATTACTTGGACACTCCATCAAGTCACTCCGCTGGACTCATTCTTGAAAATTCAACTGTCGAAAATATTCGAAAAAACCCAAAGGGTTACCCCTTTAGGTTTTTTGCGGGCTCGACGTATAGTTGAAGTTAAAAGACTGGAACTCCCAACAGAAAAGTCCGATTTGCAACATTTTTGATGCATTGGAAAGCTAACTCAACGATCTACAAATATGTCTAGAATAGCCAAACCAATTTCTCAACATAAAAGAGCGAAAAAATACCATGAATCAAAATTTTTGCGTAATTTGACATTTCGGCGTATCGTAAAAAGCTGACTACAGGGTCTTGCTGGCCACGTGAGGCAAGTTTTTCGTCATATATATTACTTGAACACTCCATCAAGTCACTCCGCTGGACTCGTTCTTGAAAATTCAACCGTCGAAAATATTCGGAAAAACCCAAAGGGGTATCCCTTTGGGTTTTTTGCGGGCTCGACGTACAGTTTAAGTTAAAAGACTGTAACTCCCAACTGGAAAGTCCGATTTGTAACATTCTTGATGCATTGGAATACTAACTAAATGATCTACAAATATGTCTTTAATAGCCAACACAATTTCTCAACCTAAAAGAGCGGAAAAATATCATGAATCAAAATTTTTGCGTAATTTAACATTTCGGCGTATCGTAAAAAGCTGACTACAGGGTCTTCCTGGCCACGTGAGGCTAGGTTTTCCTCATATATATTACTTGGACACACTATCTAGTCACTCCGCTAGACTCGTTCTCGAAAATTCAACCGTCGAAAATATTCGAAAAAACCCAAAAGGGGTACCCTTTTGGGTTTTTTGCGGGCTCGACGTACAGTTTCAGTCAAAAGACTGTAACTCCCAACTGGGAAGTCCGACTTGCAACATTTTTGATGCATTGGAAATCTAACTAAATGATCTACAAATATGTCTTGAATAGCCAACGCAAATTCTCAACCTAAAAGAGCGAAAAAATACCATGAATCAAAATTTTTGCGTAATTTAATATTTCGGCGTATCGTAAAAAGCTAACTACAGGGTCTTCCTGGCCACGTGAGACTAGTTTTTCCTCATATATATTACTTGGACACTCCATCAAGTCACTTCGCAGGACTCATTCTTGACAATTCAAACGTCGAAAATTTCGAAAACACCCAAAGGGGTACCGCTTTGGGTTTTTTGCGGGCTCGACGTACAGTTTCAGTCAAAAGACTGTAACTCCCAACTGGGAAGTCCGATTTGCAACATTTTTGATGCATTGGAAAGCTAACTCAACGATCTACAAATATGTCTTGAATAGCCAACCCAATTTCTCAATCTAAAAGAGCGAAAAAATACCATGAATCAAAATTTTTGCGTAATTAGACATTTCGGCGTATCGTAAAAAGCTGACTACAGGGTCTTCCTGGCCACGTGAGGCTAGTTTTTCCAAATATATATTACTTGGACACTCCATCAAGTCACTCCGCTGGACTCATTCTTGAAAAGTCAACCGTCGAAAATATTCGAAAAAACCCAAAGGGTTACCCCTTTGGGTTTTTTGCGGGCTTGACGTACAGTTTAAGTTAAAAGACTGTAACTCCCAACAGAAAAGTCCGATTTGCAATATTTTTGATGCATTGGAAAGCTAACTCAATGATCTACAAATATGTCTAGAATAGCCAAACCAATTTCTCAACATAAAAGAGCGAAAAAATACCATGAATCAAAATTTTTGCGTAATTTGACATTTCGGCGTATCTTAAAAAGCTGACTACAGGGTCTTGCTGGCCACGTGAGGCAAGTTTTTTGTCATATATATTACTTGGACACTCCATCAAGTCACTCCGCTGGACTCATTCTTGAAAATTCAACCGTCGAAAATATTCGGAAAAACCCAAAGGGGTACCCCTTTGGGTTTTTTGCGGGCTCGACGTACAGTTTAAATTAAAAGACTGTAACTCCCAACTGGAAAGTCCGATTTGCAACATTTTTGATGCATTGGAAAGCTAACACAACGATTTACAAATATGTCTTGAATAGCCAACCCAATTTCTCAACCTAAAAGAGCGAAAAAATACCATGAATCAAATTTTTTACGTAATTAGACATTTCAGCGTATCGTAAAAAGCTGACTACAGGGTCTTCCTGGCCACGTGAGGCTAGTTTTTCCTCATATATATTACTTGGACACTCCATCAAGTCACTCCGCTGGACTCATTCTTGAAAATTCAACTGTCGAAAATATTCGAAAAAACCCAAAGGGTTACCCCTTTGGGTTTTTTGCGGGCTCGACGTATAGTTTAAGTTAAAAGACTGGAACTCCCAACAGAAAAGTCCGATTTGCAACATTTTTGATGCATTGGAAAGCTAACTCAACGATCTACAAATATGTCTAGAATAGCCAAACCAATTTCTCAACATAAAAGAGCGAAAAAATACCATGAATCAAATTTTTTGCGTAATTTGACATTTCGGCGTATCGTAAAAAGCTGACTACAGGGTCTTGCTGGCCACGTGAGACAAGTTTTTCGTCATATATATTACTTGGACACTCCATCAAGTCACTCCGCTAGACTCGTTCTTGAAAATTCAACCGTCGAAAATATTCGGAAAAACCCAAAGGGGTATCCCTTTGGGTTTTTTGCGGGCTCGACGTACAGTTTAGGTTAAAAGACTGTAACTCCCAACTGGAAAGTCCGATTTGCAACATTGTTGATGCATTGGAAAGCTAACTCAATGATCTACAAATATGTCTTGAATAGCCAATACAATTTCTCAACCTAAAAGAGCGGAAAAATATCATGAATCAAAATTTTTGCGTAATTTGACATTTCGGCGTATCGTAAAAAGCTGACTACAGGGTCTTCCTGGCCACGTGAGGCTAGGTTTTCCGCATATATATTACTTGGACACACTATCTAGTCACTCCGCTAGACTCGTTCTCAAAAATTCAACCGTCGAAAATATTCGAAAAAACCCAAAATGGGTACCCTTTTGGGTTTTTTGCGGGCTCGACGTACAGTTTCAGTCAAAAGACTGTAACTCCTAACTGGGAAGTCCGACTTGCAACATTTTTGATGCATTGGAAAGCTAACTCAATGATCTACAAATATTTCTTGAATAGCCAATGCAAATTCTCAACCTAAAAGAGCGAAAAAATACCATGAATCAAAATTTTTGCGTAATTTAATATTTCGGCGTATCGTAAAAAGCTAACTACAGGGTCTTCCTGGCCACGTGAGGCTAGTTTTTCCTAATATATATTACATGGACACTCCATCAAGTCACTCCGCTGGACTCAGTCTTGAAAATTCAACCGTCGAAAATATTCAAAAAACCCCAAAGGGGTACCCCTATCGGTGTTTTGCGGGCTCGACGTACAGTTTCAGTCAAAAGACTGTAACTCCCAACTGGGAAGTCCGATTTCCAACATTTTTGATGCATTGGAAAGCTAACTCAACGATCTACAAATATTTCTTGAATAGCCAACCCAATTTCTCAACCTAAAAGCGCAAAAAAATACCATGAATCAAAATTTTTGCGTAATTTAACATTTCAGTGTATCTTAAAAAGCTGACTACAGGGTCTTCCTGGCCACGTGAGGCTAGTTTTTCCTCATATATATTACTTGGACACTCCATCAAGTCACTCCGCTGGACTCGTTCTTGAAAATTCAAACGTCGAAAATTTTGAAAAAACCCAAAGGGGTACCCCTGTCGATTTTTTGCGGGCTCGACGTACAGTTTCAGTGAAAAGACTGTAACTCCCAAGTGGAAAGTCCGATTTCCAACATTTTTGATGCATTGGAAAGCTAACTCAATGATCTACAAATATATCTTGAATAGCCAACACAATTTCTCAACCTGAAAGAGCGAAAAAATATCATGAATCAAAATTTTTGCGTAATTCGACATTCCTGCGTATCGTAAAAAGCTGACTACGGTGTCTTCCTGGCCACGTGAGGCTACTTTTTCCTCATATATATTACTTGGACACTCCATCAAGTCACTCTGCAAGACTTTTCTTGAAAATTCAAACGTCGAAAATTTCAAAAACACCCAAAGGGGTACCGCTTTGGGTTTTTTGCGGGTTAGACGTATAGTTTCAGTCAAAAGACTGTAACTCCCAACTGGGAAGTCTGATTTGTAACATTTTTGATGCATTGCAAATCTAACTCAACGATCTACAAATATGTCTTTAATAGCCAACCCAATTTCTCAAACTAAAAGAGCGAAAAAATACCATGAATTAAAATTTTTGCGTAATTAGACATTTCGGCGTATCGTAAAAAGCTGACTACAGGGTCTTCCTGGCCACGTGAGGCTAGTTTTTCCTCATATATATTACTTGGACACTCCATCAAGTCACTCCGCTGGACTCATTCTTGAAAATTCAACCGTCGAAAATATTCGAAAAAACCCAAAGGGTTACCCCTTTGGGTTTTTTGCGGGCTCGACGTACATTTTAAGTTAAAAGACTGTAACTCCCAACAGAAAAGTCCGATTTGCAACATTTTTGATGCATTGGAAAGCTAACTCAACGATCTACAAATATTTATAGAATAGCCAAACCAATTTCTCAATATAAAAGAGAGAAAAAATACCATGAATTAAAATTTTTGCGTAATTAGACATTTCGGCGTATCGTAAAAAGCTGACTACAGGGTTTTCCTGGCCACGTGAGGCTAGTTTTTCCTCTTATATATTACTTGGACACTCCATAAAGTCACTCCGCTGGACTCGTTTTTGAATATTCAACCGTCGAAAGTATTCGTAAAAACCCAAAGGGTACCCCTTTAGGTTTTTTGCGGGCTCGATGTTCAGTTTAAGTTAAAAGACTGTAACTCCCAACTGGAAAGTCCGATTTGCAACATTGTTGATGCATTGGAAAGCTAACTCAATGAGCTATAAATATGTCTTCAATAGCCAACCCAATTTCTCAACCGAAAAGAGCGAAAAAATACCATGAATCAAAATTTTTGCGTAATTTGACATTACGGCGTATCGTAAAAAGCTGACTACAGGGTCTTCCTGGCCACGTGAGGCTAGTTTTTCCAAATATATATTACTTGGACATTCTATCAAGTCAATCCGCTGGACTCGTTCTTGAAAATTCAACCGTCGAAAATATTCAAAAAAACCCAAAGGGGTACCCCTATCGGTTTTTTGCGGGCTCGACGTACAGTTTCAGTCAAAAGACTGTAACTCCCAATTGGGAAGTCCGATTTGCAACATTTTTGATGCATTAGAAAGCTAACTCAACGATCTACAATATGTCTTGAATAGCCAACCCAATTTCTCAACCTAAAAGAGAGAAAAAATACCATGAATCAAAATTTTTGCGTAATTTGTTGTTTCCACGTATCGTAAAAAGCTGACTATAGGGTCTTCCTGGCCACGTGAGGCTAGTTTTTCCTCATATATATTACTTGGACACTCCATCAAGTCACTCCGCTGGACTCGTTCTTGAAAATTCAATCGTGGAAAATATTCGTAAAAACCCAAAGGGGTACCCCTATCGATTTTTTACGGGCTAGACGTACAGTTTTAGTGAAAAGACTGTAACTCCCAACTGGAAAGTCTGATATGCAACATTTTTGATCCATTCGAATGCTAACGCAATGATCTACAAATATTTATTGAATAGCCAACCTAATTTCTCAACTTAAAAGAGCGAAAAAATACAATGATTCAAAATTTTTGCGTAATTTGACATTTCGGCGTATCGTAAAAAGCTGACTAGAGGGTCTTCCTGGCCACGTGAGGCTAATTTTTCCTCATATATATTACTTGGACACTCCATCAAATCACTTCTTTGGACTCGTTCTTGAAAATTCAACCGTCGAAAATATTCGAAAAAACCCAAAGGGGTACCCCTTTGGGTTTTTTACGGGCTCGACGTACAGTTTAAGTTAAAAGACTGTAACTCCCAACTGGAAAGTCCGATTTTCAACATTTTTGATGCATTGGAAAGCTAACTCAATGATCTACAAATATGTCCTGAATAGACAAACCAATTTCTCAACCTAAAAGAGCGAAAAAATACCATGAATCAATTTTTTTTTTCGTAATTTGACATTTCGGCGTATCGTAAAAAGCTGACTACAGGGTCTTTCTGGCCACGTGAGGCTAGTTTTTCCTCATATATATTTCTTGGACACTCCATCAAGTCACTCCGCTGGACTCGTTCTTGAAAATTCAACCGTAGAAAATATTCAAAAAAACCCAAAGGGGTATCCCTTTGGGTTTTTTGCGGGCTCGACGTACAGTTTCAGTCAAAAGACGGTACCTCCCATCTAGAAAGTCCGATTTGCAACATTTTTGATGCATTGGAAAGTTAACTCAACGATCTACAAATATTTCTTGAATAGCCAACCCAATTTCTCAACTTAAAAGAGTGAAAAAATACCATGATTCAAAAATTTTGCGTAATTTGACATTTCTGTGTGTCGTAAAAAGCTGAATACAAGCTCTTCTTGGCCACGTGAGGCTTCTTGGCCAAGTAATATATATGAGGAAAAACTAGCCTCACGTGGCCAGGAAGACCCTGTAGTTAGCTTTTTACGATACGCCGAAATGTCAAATTATGTAAAAATTTTGATTCATGGTAGTTTTTCGCTCTTTTAGTTTGAGAAATTGGGTTGGCTATTGAAGACATATTCATGAACTTAGCCGATACAAAGCTATATGATAGCACCCTATTTTTCCAGGAGCAAGACCTTTCTCAACTTCCCCGTTGCTGCCTTGTGCTGTATTGAACTAACCAGAATTCATGGAAATAATTGTCGTTCACGTGAAAGGTGTGTAGGGCCCAATTTCAAATAATTCAAATTGTGTTTAGATTAAGGGATTTGTAATTCAAAATTTGAAGTAAAATAAATTGCAAATGCATTTAAGTCAGAAATTGTTGAAGAAACAACAAGATCTTTCTTTTGTCCCCTTGAGGAGCTCATAAGGATTATCATGTAAACCCTGCAGGTGGATTTAATCCAACATGATAATAAATATGAGTGGTACTACTCTTGGAATTAGATGTAAATTAATTAAGTTGTCAGTAACTTATTTAATTTACGGACATTCGATATCTTAAACACGGGGAAATAAATGTACACATAATAAAAGGAGCCCATATTGTAATATGGATTGGGGTGGTAGTTCAATTATAATTCTTTAGTGGACTGAATTATAATTGATGGACTTAAGTTAGGTGTTCGGGCCGAACACAGGACGCTTAAGCCCATCAGAAGGCCCAACCCTAATTCCTCCTCCAGGTCCCTGTTGTAGCCTATAAATACCCTAAAATCAGCGCCTCCCTTAAGTTTCTCACGCTCAATCTCACGCAAAAACACACAGAACCGTGAGGCTAGAGAGAGAGGGACAAGATCGCTGTTTTCTTGGAAGATCGTCGCCCACACGACGTCCGAGAAAAGGGCTGGGAATACATCAGAAGATCAAGAGGTCTACAAGGGTATGATTTCTCTTTCCGCTGCGTACTTTTATGGATCCCAGTTCTGATAGCATAGAGCCGGCGATCCGTCGGTTCCAACATTAACTTAAACTGTACGTCGAGCCCGTAAAAAACACAAAGGGGTACCCCTTTGGGTTTTTTCGAATATTTTCGACGTTTGAAATTTCAAGAACGAGTTCAGTGGAGTCACTTGATGGAGTGTCCAAGTAATATATATGTGGAAAAACTAGCCTAACGTGGCCAGGAAGACCCTGTAGTCAGCTTTTTACGATACTCCGAAATGTCAAATTACACAAAAATTTTGATTCATGGTATTATTTCGCTCTTTTAGGTTGAGCAATTGGGTTGGCTATTGAAGACATATTTGTAGCTCGTTGAGTTAGCTTTCCAATGCATCAAAAATATTGCAAATCCGACATTCCAGTTGGGAGTTACAGTCTTTTAACTTAAACTGTACGTCGAGCCCGCAAAAAACCAAAAGGGGTACCCCTTTGGGTTTTTTCGAATATTTTCGACGTTCGAATTTTCAAGAACGAGTCCAGCGGATTGACTTGATGGAGTGTCCAAGTAATATATATTTGGAAAAACTAGCCTCACGTGGCCAGGAAGACCCTGTAGTCAGCTTTTTACGATACGCCGTAATGTCAAATTACGCAAAAATTTTGATTCATGGTATTTTTTCGCTCTTTTCGGTTGAGAAATTGGGTTGGCTATTGAAGACATATTTATAGCTCGTTGAGTTAGCTTTCCAATGCATCAACAATGTTGCAAATCGGACTTTCCAGTTGGGAGTTACAGTCTTTTAACTTAAACTGAACATCGAGCCCGCAAAAAACCTAAAGGGGTACCCCTTTTGTGTTTTTTCAAATATTTTCGACGTTTGAATTTTCAAGAACGAGTCCAGTGGAGTGACTTGATGGAGTGTCCAAGTAATATATATGAGGAAAAACTAGCCTCATGTGGCCAGGAAGACCCTGTAGTCAGCTTTTTACGATACTCCGAAATGTCAAATTACACAAAAATTTTGATTCATGGTATTTTTTCGCTCTTTTAGGTTGAGAAATTGGGTTGGCTATTGAAGACATATTTGTAGCTCGTTGAGTTAGCTTTCCAATGCATGAAAAATGTTGCAAATCGGATATTCCAGTTGGGAGTTACAGTGTTTTAACTTAAACTGTACGTCGAGCCCGCAAAAAACCCAAAGGGGTACCTCTTTGGGTTTTTCCGAATATTTTCAACGTTTGAATTTTCAAGAACGAGTCCAGCGGATTGACTTGATGGAGTGTTCAAGTAATATATATGAGGAAAAACTAGCCTCACGTGGCCAGGAAGACCCTGTGGTCAACTTTTTACGATACGCCGTAATGTCAAATTAAGCAAAAATTTTGATTCATGGTATATTCTTGCTCTTTTCGATTGAGAAATTGAGTTGGCTATTAAAGACATATTTGTAGCTCGTTGAGTTAGCTTTCCAATGCATCAAAAATGTTGCAAATCGGACTTTCCAGTTGGGAGTTACAGTCTTTTAACTTAAACCGTACATCGAGCCCGCAAAAAACCCAAAGGGGTACCCCTTTTGTGTTTTTTCGAATATTTTCGATGTTTGAATTTTCAAGAATGAGTCCAGCGGAGTGACTTGATGGAGTGTCCAAGTAATATATATGAGGGAAAACTAGCCTCACGTGGCCAGAAAGACCCTGTAGTAAGCTTTTTACGATACGCCGAAATGTTAAATTACGCAAAATTTTTGATTCATGGTAATTTTTCGTTCTTTTAGGTTAAGAAATTGGGTTGGCTATTGAAGACATATTTGTAGCTCGTTGAGTTAGCTTTCCAATGCATCAAAAATGTTGCAAATCGGACATTCTAGTTGGGAGTTACAGTGTTTTAACTTAAACTGTACGTTGAGCCCGCAAAAAACCCAAAGGGGTACCCCTTTAGGTTTTTTCGAATATTTTCGACGTTTGAATTTTCATGAATGAGTCCAGCGGAGTGACTTGATTGAGTGTCCAAGTAATATATACGAGGAAAATCTAGCCTCACATGGCCAGGAAGACCCTGTAGTCAGCTTTTTACGATACGCCGAAATGTCAAATTACGCAAAAATTTTGATTCGTAGTATTTTTTCGCTCTTTTAGGTTGAGAAATTGGGTTGGTTATTGCAAACATATTTGTAGATCGTTGAGTTAGCTTTCCAATGCATGAAAAATGTTGCAAATCGGACTATCCAGTTGGGAGGTACAGTCTTTTAACTTATACTGTACGTCGAGCCCGCAAAAAACCCAAAGGGGTACCCCTTTGGGTTTTTTCGAATATTTTCGACGTTTGAATTTTCATGAATGAGTCCAGCGGATTGACTTGATGGAGTGTCCAAGTAATATATATGAGGAAAAACTAGCCTCACGTGGCCAAGAAGACCCTGTAGTCAGCTTTTTACGATACGCCGTAATGTCAAATTACGCAAAAATTTTGATTCATGGTATTTTTTTGCTCTTTTCGGTTGAGAAATTGGGTTGGCTATTGAAGACATATTTGTAGCTCATTGAGTTAGCTTTCCAATGCATCAAAAATATTGCAAATCGGACATTCCAATTGGGAGTTACAATCTTTTAACTTAAACTGTACGTCGAGTCCGCAAAAATCCCAAAGGGGTACCTCTTTGGGTTTTTTCAAATATTTTCGACGTTTGAATTTTCGAGAACGAGTCTAGAGGATTAACTTGATGGAGTGTCCAAGTAATATATATGAGGAAAAACTAGCCTCACGTGGCCAGGAAGACCCTGTAGTCAGCTTTTTACGATACGCTGAAATGTCAAATTACGCAAAAAATTTGATTCATGGTATTTTTTCGCTCTTTTAGGTTGAGAAATTGGGTTGGCTATTTATGACATATTTGTAGATCGTTGAGTTAGCTTTCCAATGCATCAAAAATGTTGTAAATCGGACTTTCCAGTTGGGAGTTACTGTCTTTTGACTGAAACTGTATGCGAGCCCGCAAAAAATTAGGGTTTACGGTTTAGGGTTTAGGGGTTCATAGGGTTTAGAGTTTTAGGATTTAGGGTTTAGGGTTTTTTTTTTTTTTAAAACCAAACACCCTACGGGGTGAGGGGTTTAGGCAGACCCCCAACTTGTACATAGAAACCAAAACGTCAAAGTGTACATGAGAGAAAAAATAGAAACCATGAAAAACGAACAAAGCGGCCGAAACAAGTGGCCATAAACGACTGCCGACAGGTGGCAGGAAAAAACAGGAGTAAAAAACGAACTAACCGGCCAAAACAGGTGGCCAAGTTCGACTGCCGATAGGTGGCAGGAAAAAAACAAGAACTAAAACAAGAAACCAGATCCACAAACCAAAATATACAGGAGAAAAAACCGATGCATCAAAATCAAGCACCATCACGATCAACACGAAACGATGGCCATCAAAACTGATCAAATCGAGCCAATACCTGAACCCGTCGAGGTAACACGGCCGGGGGAAAGGAACCAGCTAACTCAGTCTGACACCCTAAGTTAGCCAGGGAATCTGCAACAGAATTCCCTTCTTGATGAATATGCGACACGTGAAACTCCAAAAGGGCGAGGAAGTTCTGGATGCATGTGAGATAACACTGTAAACTCCAATGACCTGTATCTGGATGTGAAAGGAGCTGAACCACAGAAGTAGCATCCAACTCAATCCACACTCGATCCAACCCAAGCCTCATGATTTGATGAAGGCCTCGGGAGAGAGCCTCCAACTCCGCTGCCAAGCTCCCAACTGTCGATCCTCGCTCGTGAAATGCAAAGATCACCTCACCTGAATGGTCGCGGATCACTCCACCAATACCAGACACCAAAGATGTCGTCCTGTAGGCTCCGTCGGTGTTCAGCTTCACCCAACCCAAGTCAGGTGGACGCCAAACAATCGGAGGAAGAGGAGGCCAAGGGGGCCTCGAACGATAATAAAGGCCCAGAGAAGTGGCCACATGGAGAACACCCCCCAGCTCTCTCTGCTGAGAAGCCTGCAGTGATGTAGAACCCTGATCTGCCTCATCACCCGAAAGATAATCAAGTCTGCCCGAACTGGTAACCGCCGGTGCTTGCCATCATTTCTAGCAGTCCAAAGGAACCACAAGATCAGGCAAGGGATCACTGTCGTGATATGTGTGCAATGTGATTGCATACCAGAGGAAGAATGCCTCCAGTATTGCAGAATATGGGGTGTGTGCACAGTGTGTGGAGGTGTCAAACCAAACAACCCATAGAAATGCTCCCACATTCTCGTAGCAGTGCGACTCGAGTAGAAGATATGCTCGATGGACTCGATATCAGAAGACTCAAGAGAGGACTGACTTGGAATGGAAAGATCAGGACAACAAAGATACTTCGAAGCTAAGAAAATGCCTCTAGACTAGAGCTTACGATCAATCGGGAGACGATTCAGGACAAGCTGCCAGAGGAAGATAGAAATGGTAGGGGTAAGGCAAGAGGACCAAACCATGTGAAGAGTGGGATAAGAAGGGTGCTGAGGTCTGATCGACGCCCAAACCGAAGCAAAAGAGAACCTCCCATCGGAAGAGCTCTTGCACCGAACAAGGTCAGAAGAGGAAGCACGAATAGGAACCAAGCAAACCCGGTCCGCCACCGCGGGAGAGACCACCCGAAGAAGCTTCTCTCTGTCCCAACCACCATCACTCCAGAACCACTGAACCAGCGCACCCTCGCGTCTGGGAATCTCAACAGAATCGGCCAAGGGACCATCCTCCAACCACTGATCATGCCAAAAACTGATCTCTCCTGAGCCCAACCTCCAGAAAATCTGAGACTGAACAGTAAGGCGAATAGAGCACATCTTCTTCCAAACCGAGCTGGCATGAGGAGACACACCTGCACTACCCGGAAACTGATGCCGATAATACTTCCGGAGCAGAAAACGAGCCCACAGAGAGCCCTGCTCCCTGAACTTGTACCACAACTTGTGTGAAAAGGACTGAACCACATCTAAAAGACGCCGCAAGCCCAAACCACCCTCAGCCGTCGGCCGACACATCGTCTCCCACGAGACCCAATGAGTGTGCCTCTGATCCCCATAAGAACCCCAGAAGAATCTCGCCAAACACTGCTCGATCCTCTGAATCATATACTGTGGAGGCTGAACCACCTGAACCAAATGAAGAGCCATCGAAGTCAGAGTGCTCCGAATCAACGCCAGACGACCCCCAAACGAGAGAGAAGTTCGAGCCCATCCTGCAACTCTATCCGTGATCCGTGCCACCAGGGAGTGAAAAAGAATACCCCTCATATTCCCCTTATACAAAGGGGCACCAAGATATAAAATCGGAAGCGGCTGTCTTTCGTAACCCAAAATCCTACCAATACGGCCCACAACCACATCCGAACGCCTCACACCCACCACAAAGGTACTCTTGGAAGCACTAACCATCTGACCCGACGTCCGACAGTAACCCTCCAAAAAATCCCTCAGATGCCGGAGACCCTGTGTATAAGCAGTAGAGAAAATCATGATGTCATCAGCATAAGCCAGATGAGAGACAGAAAACCCTCCTCTAGTGCCGTACTGCATCGTCGGATATCTATCAAAAAGAGCATCCAAGCCCCGAGATAGATAATCAGCCGCCAAAACAAACAGAGTCGGAGAGAGCGGGTCCCCCTGCCGAAGACCGCGAGAAGACTGGAAGTAGCCAGAAAGCTGCCCATTCACTAAAATAGAGAACCGACAGAAACTGACATACCTGCGAATCATATCAACCAAAGCCGGCGGAAACCCCCTCAGCTCTAACACCCTGAAGATAAACCTCCACTGAACCCGATCATAAGCCTTTTCCATATCCAACTTCAGAATCAGATTCGGATGCCTCCCCTGAGTCCCAATCTCATGAACCATCTCCTGAGCCAACAAAATATTATCACTGATCAACCGCCCTCTGACAAACCCACTCTGAGAAGGAGCAAGTAACTTAGGCAAAAAGGAGGCAAGCCTGCTGGTGATCACCTTCGAAATAATCTTATTCGTCACATTGCACAAGCTAATCGGCCGAAAGTGACTCCAAGCCGACGCCGATGCAACCTTCGGAATAAGAACAATAGAAGTGGCGGTGAAAGAGGAAGGCATCTGACGCCCATCAAAGAAGTCTCAAACAACCTCACACACATCAGATCCCACAATCTCCCAACAATACTGAAAAAACAGAGCCGAGAAACCATCCGGACCCGAAACACTATCTCTGGAAATGCTGAAGACAGCCTCACTAATCTCCTCACAACTGGGCTTCTCACAAATAGACAGAAAATCCAACTGGGACGGAGGGCAAAAATCAGGGTCCACCTGACTCAGCTCGTGGCCCTCATCCGTAAAAAGCTGCTGAAAAAACCCGGAAGCAGAATCCCGAATCTCATGAGGAGATGTGATAGTTGTATCATCCTGGGAGATAGAATGAATACGATTAGCACACCTCCTCCTCTTGACCAAAGAGTGGAAAAAACGAGTGTTCCTCTCCCCTTCTGAAGCCCACCGACAAGCCGACTTTTGTCTCCAAAAATCCTCCTCTATATGAAGCAACAGAGTTAACTCAGCAGTGGCCTTCCTCAAGGCTGTCTGAGACAACTTCGTCGGATCCTCATCATGCGCCTTCTCGGCATCCAAAACAGCCTGCTCCGTTTGATCCTTCTTTTGGAAAACATCACCAAAGACATTCCAGTTCCACCACTTGAGCCTCTGCTTAATCCGCCGCAATTTAATCTGAAGTTTGAGCATCCCAGTCTCACGACACGGAAAACCCCAAACCTGAGCCACAGTCCGACTAAAATCAGCATGACAAACCCATATGTACTGAAACCGGAATGACGACGACACTCGCTCAACCTGAGAAGAAATCGAAATCAATAAATGAGCATGATCTGACCACATCCTCGAAAGGTGAGAAACCTTCATCATCAGAAACAGGTCTAACCACCGATCAGAGTACAATATCCTATCCAGACGCTCTTGCAGCTCTCCCCTCTGCCAAGTAAACTGCGAACCGCTGAAACCGGCATCAACCAGCCCACAGTCAGAAATCATGTCCCCAAACTCCTCCGTATCTAACCGACGATCTGAAAAACCACCAAATCTCTCATAGTCGTGCAGAATATAGTTAAAGTCACCCCTACAAGCCAAGGAGTATCCCCAATCGTTTCTGCAAAACCACGAAGAGCCTCCCAAAGCTCCCTCCTCTCCACCCTATAACACTTTGCATAGACAACAGTCAAGGCAAAGGGCCTAGGAAACAAACCAGAGGAAACCTGAACCTGAAGCAACTGATCCAGATCCTGAACCACAGCAATCTGAAAAACATCCGAAAAAAGAATCCAAATCTTATTACTCCGATTCACAAAAGCAGAAGCAAAACCCAACCGACGACAGAAAAAAAACACATCCAAATATACCATCGGCTCCAAAATCACAAGCAGCTGGACCCGATGCTGCTGGCATAGAAAACGCAAGTGTGTCTGAGTAGGTGGGTTCCCGACACCCTTTGCATTCAACACCAAAAACTGTGACATCAAAATTGAAGACGTGGGCTCACGGACTCATCTGTAGCACGCCCAGCTGCTGCGATACGAGCACTCTGTCGAAGTCCTAGAGATCTAGTCTCCTCCCGAGCCTCAATGAAAGCATCCGACTGATCAAAACCCTCTCCATCCTCATCATCCAACCTCACCTCAATCGCAGAAGAAGTGACAGAACTCACAGGAATGGGATCTGGCGCAACAAAATGAATGACATCAGTATACTCAGGATCATGAGTATCCTGACAACCACTGAACTGATCCCCCTCAATCATCTCCAAAGCCGAGTCCATATCCAGAAGATCATCCTCCTCAAATAAAACACTGAACCGATTCAGACCGAGATCAGTATCATCAATGTCCACCGGCGGAGAATCTCTACGAGTATCCCCTCCGATTGAAAACAAAACCAAAGAACGATCCCCTGCATCACTAGACTCTTCACGATGAATCCCTGAAGTCTGACCAACCTCCCTAACCATCTTCTTCCCCTCCTTCCGAACCCAAGTACCTGTCGGAGCAGGCCTCTTAGGCTCCTTAGGAACTGGATCAGGTCGTCTCCTTGGAGGAGGCCTAGGAGCATTCCTACTCCTATAACATTTGTCCATGGTATGCCCCACAAGAGAGCAAGCAGTACAAAAATAAGGGATGAACTCGTAATTGACCTTCAACTCGTGCCTCATTTTTCCATCATTCACAAACACCCTCTGAACCCGAGGCTTCAGCAAATCGATCTCCACACACATACGAGCCTTTGTGAACTTCGACTGGCTGGCTGTCAAATTATCAAACTGAACAGGGCGACCAATAGCCCGACCAATCGAGATCAACATCTCTCGACAGACAAAATGAGCTGGAGGTATAGGGATATTCACCCAGACAGGAACAATAGATGACTCATTCCTCATGTCAAAATCCGGGGTCCACTTGAAGGCCCTCATCACGTGCGACTCCATCTGCCACGTTCCTTCAGACCAGAGCCGTAAAAAATCCTCTTCCTATTCAAGCTTGATCAGGATATGTCGAAAGTTCAGCTTATGGAGCTTGAACCCACCGACGAGCTTCAGATCCAAAAGAAACTGCACAATGACCTTGGCATTAGGAATCTCCTTGGAGAACTTCCCTACCAAAGTATACTGGAAAAGAACAACCATGCGTTCTACCTCCGGACGGGAAATAGAGATCACCGGGTCCCCTTCATGCTCACTTAGAACACTAAATTGAGTCTGGAGTTCTGACTCAGAGATGAACCTCTGACGTGAGGGGGGGTCGATCAGACTTAGCACTAGAATTGCCATTCAAGGCATCAACAAAGGATTTAGCTTCAGATATTTTGGCCGAGATGGGATTAGGAATGGCAGCAGAGTTATGAAGACTAGTGAAATCACCAAGATTATCCTTTGGCAAAGAAGCAACAGTGGGCAATTGAGGCAAATGGGCCGAATTACTATGAATTTAGCTCGAGCCCATTATATTAGAAACTTGGATCGATGGAGATGGAAGATGGGCCAAGTCAAGCCCACGTTTGATCAAAGAATCATTAGTGCCGTGTGTAGCACTAAGGACTTTGGGAACTTGGGTCGGGCAATTAATATCATTATTAAGATTTTCGAAGCCCATTTCATAAATATGGGATGAAGTGGGTATAGATGCATGGGAGAGAGAATTAGTGGCCAATTGATCCAAGTCACTATTGCCTTGTGAAGTTAGATCACCATCATGATGAGAGAGAGTAAGTGGGGCGGTGTGATGTGAATTGTTCGAAAGTTTGAGTGTGGAGGGATGTAAGTCAACATGAGTTTCCAAGTCAACAATAGTGGCCATGTTCTCCAAGCCAAAATGTGCGTGAGATATAGGAGCATCATCATTAGGAGAGAGGGAAATTTGGGCGGTAGGATTTGATGCATGCAAAGGTGGGTGTGTGAAAGCATTAAATGGTGTGGAGAGAGACTTACAATCCATGCTTTGAAAGTCAAAATTTTCATCCAAAATGGGAGAGACATGGGTTATATTGCATGTTGTGAGGAGAGAGAAAGATGACGTGTATGAGTGGTGATGTTCGACATGATGATTGACCAAGATGATTGGCGACGTGTTGGAAGGAAGAGAGAGGGACCTATCTTCATCTCTATTGCAAGCTTCGTCCATGGCATTTTTTCCATTCACGCAAGAAGATGGAGAATTAGCAAAGGGAGCCGGAGACTCATCCGGAATCATCTCAACAAACTCACAAAATTTCGAAACCAAGGTAGGATTTGAGAGTTTAGATTTTAACAATGCAAAAAACACATCATCCTCCATGAGTAGAGACAAAGGGCAACAAGATGAAGCCAACACACGAAGAGAGCAAACAAGGTAAGACAATACGAAACACACATGCAAAGGAACAAAGAAAAAGGACAAGACAAAACACACATGCAAAAGAACTAAGAAAAAAACACACGACCAACACACAACAAAGAAAGGGCCGAACCAAAAACACACCAAAAAGACCGAAAAAACAAACGGAAAAAAAAAAAACTAACCGGTAAGATGAAACACCATAAACAGATGAACACAAACATATAAAATATGTACAAAAAAGGCCGGTGGATTGGTCGGCAAAACAAAACACCGAAGCCACCAAAAGGGGTCACAAAAAAGGTTGGAGAGAGAAGAGAGCATATGCGTGGGATGGTTTGGTTTAGGGATTGGTCGGCAAAAGAAAACACCGAAGCCACCAAAAGGGGTCGCCAAAAAGGCTGGAGAGAGAAAAGAGCATATGCGTGGGATGGTTTGGTTTAGGGTTTAGGGTTTAGGGTTTAGGGTTTTTTTTTTTTTTTTTTTTTTTAACCAAACACCCTACGGGGTGAGGGGTTTAGGCAGACCCCCAACCTGTACATAGAAACCAAAAAGTCAAAGTATACATGAAAGAAAACATAAAACATAAAAAAGAACAAAGCGACTGAAACAAGTGGCCATAAACGACTGCCGACAGGTGGCAGGAAAAATAAGAGCAAAAAACAGACTAAACGGCCGAAACAGGTGGCCAAGATCAACTGCCGACAGGTGGCAGGAGGAAACAAGAACTAAAATAGGAAACCAAATCCAGAACGAACAAAAACAGGAGGAAGTAGCCGATGCATCAAAATCAAGCACCATCACGGTCAGGTTCAGGGTTTAGGGTTCAGGGTTAAGGGTTTAGGGTTCAGGGTTTAGGATTTAGGATTTAGGGTTCAGTTTAGGGTTCAGGGTTTCAGGGTTCAGGATTCAGGGTTCAGGGTTTCAGGGTTTTTCAGGGTTCAGGGTTTAGGGTTTGGGGTTTTGGGGTTTAGGGTTTGGGGTTTTGGGGTTTTACGGTTTAGGTTTGGGGTTTAGGGTTAGGGTTTAGGGTTCAGTTTAGGGTTTAGGGTTTAGGGTTTAGGGTTTAGGGTTCAGTTTAGGGTTTAGGGTTTAGGGTTTAGGGTTCATAGGGTTTAGGGTTTAGGGTTTAGGGTTTTAGGGTTTAGGGTTTAGGGTTAGGGTTTAGGGTTTAGGGTTCAGTTTAGGGTTTAGGGTTTAGGGTTTAGGGTTCAGTTTAGGGTTTAGGGTTTAGGGTTGGGTTTAGGGTTTAGGGTTTAGGGTTTAGGGTTTAGGGTTTAGGGTTCAGTTTAGGGTTTAGGGTTTAGGGGTTTAGGGTTTAGGGTTTAGGGTTCAGTTTAGGGTTTAGGGTTTAGGGTTTAGGGTTTAGGGTTTAGGGTTTAGGGTTTTTTTTTTTTTTTTAAAACCGAACACCCTACGGGGTGAGGGGTTTAGGCAGACCCCCAACCTGTACATAGAAACCAAAATATCAAAGTATACATGAAAGAAAACATAGAAAACATGAAAAGCGAACAAAGCGGCCGAAACAGGTGGCCATAAACGACTGCCGACAGGTGGCAGGAAAAAATAGTAGCAAAAAACGAGCAAAGCGGCCAAAACAGGTGGCTAAGATCAACTGCCGACAGGTGGCAGGAAGAAACAAGAGCTACAACAGGAAACCAAGTCCAAAAGAACAAGATAAGAGCAAAAAAAGCCGATGCATCAAAATCTAGCACCATCACGATCCACACGAAACGACGGCCATCCTAACTGATCAAATCGAGCCAAAACCTGAACCCGTCGAGGTAACGCTGCCGGAGGAAATGACCCAGCTAACTCAGTCTGACACCCTAAGTTAGCCAGGGAATCTGCAACAGAATTCCCTTCCCGATGAATATGCGACACACGAAACTCCAAAAGGGCGAGGAAGTTCCGGATGCATGTGAGATAACACTGTAAACTCCAATGACCTGTATCCGGATGTGAAAGGAGCTGAACCACAGAAGTAGCATCCAACTCAATCCACACTCGATCCAACCCAAGCCTCATGATATGATAAAGGCCTCGGGAGAGAGCCTCCAACTCCGCTGCCAAGCTCCCAACCGCCGATCCTCGCTCGTGAAATGCAAAGATCACCTCACCTGTATGGTCGCGGATGACTCCACCAATCCCAGACACCAAAGATGCCATCCTGTAGGCTCCGTCAGTGTTCAGCTTCACCCAACCCAAGTCAGGTGGATGCCAAACAATCGGAGGAAGAGGAGGCCGAGGGGGCCTCGAACGATAATAAAGGCCAAGAGAAGTGGCCACATGGAGAACACCTCCCCAGCTCTCCCTGCTGAGAAGCCTACAGTGATGTAGAACCCTGATCTGCCTCATCACCCGAAAGATAATCGAGTCTGCCCGAACTGGTAACCGCCGATGCTTGCCGTCATTTCTAGCAGTCCAAAGGAACCACAAGATCAGGCAAGGGATCACTGTCGTGATGTGTGTGCAATGTGAGTGCATACCAGAGGAAGAATGCCTCCAGTATTGCAGAACATGGGGTGTGTGCACAGTGTGTGGAGGTGTCAAACCAAACAACCCATAGAAATGCTCCCACACTCTCGTAGCAGTGCGGCTCGAGAAGAAGATATGCTCGATGGACTCGATATCAGAAGACTCAAGAGAGGACTGACTCGAAATGGAAAGATCAGGACAACAAAGACACTTCGAAGCAAGGGAAATGCCTCGAGATTGGAGCTTACGATCAACCGGGAGACGATTCAGGACAAGCCGCCAGAGGAAGATAGAAGTGGTAGGGGTAAGGCAAGGGGACCAAACCATGCAAAGAGTAGGACAAGAAGGGTGCTGAGGTCTGATCGACGCCCAAACCGACGCAAAAGAGAACCTCCCATCGGAAGAGCTCTTCCACCGAACAAGGTCAGAGGAGGAAGCACGAATGGGGACCAAACACACCCGGCCCGCCACCGCGGGGGAGACCACCCGAAGAAGCTTCTCTCTATCCCAACCACCATCACTCCAGAACCACTGAACCAACGCACCTGCGTGTCTGGAAACCTCAACAGACTCAGCCAAGGGGCCATCCTCCATCCACTGATCATGCCAAAAACTGATCTCCCCAGAACCCAACCTCCAGAAAAGCTGACACTGAACAGCAAGGCGAACAGAACACATCTTCTTCCAAACCGAGCTGGCATGAGGAGACACATCCGGACTACCCGGAAACTGATGCCGACAATACTTCCGGAGCAGAAAACGAGCCCACAGAGAGCCCTGTTCCCTGAATCTGAACCACAACTTATGTGAAAAGGACTGAACCACATCTGAAAGACGCCGCAAGCCCAAACCACCCTCAGCCGTCGGCCGACACACCGTCTCCCACGAGACCCAATGAGTGTGCCTCTGAGCCCCATAAGAACCCCAGAAGAATCTTGCCAAACACTGCTCGATCATCTGAATCATATACTGTGGAGGCTGAACCACCTGAACCAAATGAAGAGCCATCGAAGTCAGAGTGCTCCGAATCAACGCCAGACGACCCCCAAAAGAAAGAGAAGTCTGAGCCCATCCTGCAACTCTGTCCGTGATCCGTGCCACCAGGGAGTGAAAAAGAAAACCCCTCATATTCCCCTTATACAAAGGGGCACCAAGATACATAATCGGAAGCGGCTGTCTTTCGTAACCCAAAATCCTACCAATACGGCCCACAACCACATCCGAACACCTCACACCCACCACAAAGGTACTCTTGGAAGCACTAACCAGCTGACCCGATGTCCGACAGTAACCCTCCAAAAAATCCCTCAGATGTCGGAGACCCTGTGTGTAAGCAGTAGAGAAAATCATGATGTCATCAGCATAAGCCAGATGAGAGACAGAAAACCCTCCTCTAGTGCCGTACTGCATCGTCGGATATCTATCGAACAGAGCATCCAAACCCCGAGACAGATAGTCAGCCGCAAGAACAAACAAAGTCGGAGAGAGCGGGTCACCCTGTCGAAGACCGCGAGAAGACTGGAAGTAGCCAGAAAGCTGCCCGTTCACCAAAACAGAGAACCGACAGAAACTGACACACCTACGAATCAAATCAACCAAAGCCGACGGAAACTCCCTCAGCTCTAACACCCTGAAGAGGAACCTCCACTGAACCCGATCGTAAGCCTTCTCCATATCCAGCTTCAGAATCAGATTCGGATGCCTCCCCTGAGTCCCAATCTCATGAACCATCTCTTGGGCCAACAAAATATTATCACTGATCAACCGCCCTCTGACAAACCCACTCTGTGAAGGAGCAAGTAACTCAGGCAAAAAGGAGGCAAGCCTGCTAGTGATCACCTTCGAAATAATCTTATTCGTCACGTTGCACAAGCTAATCGACCGAAAGTGACTCCAGGCCGACGCCGATGCAACCTTCGGAATAAGAACAATAGAAGTGGCGATGAAAGATGAAGGCATCTGATGCCCATCAAAGAAGTCCTAAACAGCCTCACACACATCAGATCCCACAATCTCCCAACAATGCTGAAAAAACAGAGCCGAGAAACCATCCGGACCCGAAACACTATCTCTGGAAATGCTGAAGACAGCCTCCCTGATCTCCTCACAACTAGGCTTCTCACAAGCAGACGGAAAATCCAACTGGGATGGAGGACAAAAATCAGGGTCCACCTGACTCAGCTCGAGGCCCTCATCCGTAAAAAGCTGCTGAAAAAACCCGGAAGCAGAGTCCCGAATCTCCTGAGGAGATGTGATAACCATATCATCCTGGGAGATAGAATGAATACGATTAGCACACCTTCTCCTCTTGACCAAAGAGTGGAAAAAACGAGTATTCCTCTCCCCTTCAGAAGCCCACCGACAAGCCGACTTCTGTCTCCAAAAATCCTCCTCCATATGAAGCAACAGAGTCAACTCAGCAGTGGTCTTTTTCAAGGCCGTCCGAGACAACTCCGTCGGATCCTCATCATGCACCTTTTCGGCATCCAGAACAGCCTGCTCCGCCTGGCTCTTCTTCTGAAAAACATCACCAAAGACATTCCAGTTCCACCACTTGAGCCTCTGCTTCACCCGACGTAACTTAGTCTGAAGTCTGAGCATCCCAGTCTCACGACATGAAAAACCCCAAACCTGAGCCACGGTCCGACGAAAATCAGCATGACGAACCCACATACACTGAAACCGAAAGGATGACGGCACACGCTCCAACAGAGTAGAGACAGAAACCAACATAGGAGCATGGTCCGACCAAGTCCTCGAAAGGTGCAGAACCTTCGTCATAGGAAACAGGTCCAACCATCTATCAGAGTACAGAATCCTATCTAAACGCTCCTGTAGAGCCCCCCTCTGCCAAGTAAACGGCGAACCACTGAAACCGGCATCCGCCAACCCACAATCTGAAATCATATCTCCGAACTCCTCCATATCCAAGCGGCGATCCGACAAACCACCAATCCTCTCATGATCATACAGAATGCAGTTGAAGTCACCCCCTACAAACCAAGGGGTATCCCCAACTGTCTCTGCAATACCCCGAAGAGCTTCCCAAAGCTCCATTCTCTCCATTCTAGAACACTTCGCATAAATGGCAGTCAGAGCAAAGGACCGAGAAAACAAACCAGAAGAAACCTGAACCTGAAGCAACTGATCAAAATCCTGAACCGAAGCAATCTGAAAAGCATCTGAAAACAAAATCCAAATCTTGTTACTCCGGTTCGCCAAAGCAGAAGAAAAACCCAACCGACGACAGAAAAAAGACACATCTAACTCCACCATCGGCTCCAAAATCACAAGCAGCTGAACCCGATGCTGCCGACAAAGAAAACGCAAGTGTGTCTGAGTGGGCGGGTTCCCGACACCCCTTGCGTTTCACACCAAAAACTGAGACATCAAAGATCTGGCCGCTGGACCACCGACCTGCCAGGAGGCCTACCAGCCGCAGCAATCCGAGCACTCTTACGCCGTCTCTGGGTCGTCGTCTCCTCGTGGATCTCAACAATAGCGTCCAAAGGCTCATCAACCTCCTCACAGGCGGGGGGGACAAAACTCTCAGGCGAAGGGGTCAGCTGAATGTAGGGGACATCATCAGAAGCCTCGGGGTCCCGCGACATCTCATGACCGCTCGGCTGATCAGACTCCACAGTCTGCATGGCCATCTGTACATCCAGAGGGTCCCCCTCATCAACCAAAACACTGAACCGGTTCAAACCCACGAAAGGCTCATCCAGCAGGTCATCCTCCTCCTCATCAAAACGGTCCATCCCAGGAGAGAAAACAACGATAGAGAGCTCATCGATCTTAGAAGCATCTATCTGATAGGCCCCAAAGGTCTCTCCTACCTCCCGAGTCACTCTCTTTCCCTCCTTCCGGACCCACGCTGCCGGCTGAGCAGACACCTTAGGCTCCTTGGGAACAGGAGCTGGCCTCTTTCGAGGTGGAGGTCGAGGAGCATTCCCACTCCGATAACAACGATCGAGGGTATGCCCAACCAGAGAACAACCCGTGCAGAAATAAGGAATGAACTCATAGTGC